>OX451389.1:20346805-21739374 GCA_949629135.1 Eremobia ochroleuca
CCTCCTTGAGGCCGGCCGGGGAAGCGCGGCGTCGCGGGGTGGCGGGTGGCATGAGAGTGGACAGATGTCCAAGCACGGCGTTCTTGACGCGGTCGCAATGACGCGCCGTGGGCAGCTCGGCCGTGAAGATAAGATCGATGTCGGAGTAGGGCTGGGCCCTGTCGGCCAGCACGTGGCTGGCGGCACCGCCGTTGAGGCGCACGTCGCGCACGTTGACGCCGGCGCCGCCCGCGCTCTGCGGCGCCTCCAGGCGCGCGCGCACTCCCGCCACCAGGTCGCGCAGGCGTACGTGCAGTGTGGGAAAGTTTCCGCGGCCGTGGATAGCGACCACCTCGTCCATGACGTCACCGAGCCGCTTCACTTGCTCGTAGCTGAGCACGGCGTGACGCTCGCCCCCACCGCAGCCTTCTTCTGATGAAGTGTAGCTCGACTCGCTCTGTAACAAAAATAAACAATATCTTGTTAATATCTTAGATTTTTCACAACTAAGAGGAATGTGTGAGTAGATTGGTGTATCTACAGTGCTAATGACTCAGGTCCGTCGTCTCAAGGTAAAGTGCAATATAACAGGAATGTTAACCGTACGAAAAGTATGTAATACATATTACGATAATAATAACACCGAGAGCGAAAACGAAATCTCTTGGTTACCTAAATTACAATTTACGTGTTGCCTTGAAAAATACGCGCGAAACAGCTGGTGATTGTACGATTACGAAAGATTATCTTAACTCTAGTAATCTTTGTTTATGAACACGATGCATCGGGTTTATTGAGGAAAGAAATTAACTATTAAGGAAATATAGAAAGCAATATTGCTGGTTTATTTTATCTATCATTTGCCACCTTTGGTTTTTCTTACCTACGTAATTCTCATCTTCTCGTAAATTCGTACGATGTTTTGTTACTTCAATAGAATGTTACACAACGCTGTTAATGAATGATTATGCGTATGAAAACAGTGCTAATAAAAGCCTAAAAATAAAAGAACGTCGCAATCGCGCAAATGACATAATTGAGGAGCTGCCGAAACCTATTGAATAGATGGCTAACAATATTTTTTGCGTACCTATTCATTACTCGGCAATGCTATCAAGGTTAGCAATAAGCAAATAGGATTTGGGTACGTTGTTTGTACAAACGAATCCCATTATTTGATGCACAGTGATTGACTATAGTTTTACTACGCAGTATATTTTTTACCGTTTTTTGTCGCTTCGTATTAATATATTACTATATTACTGTGTGTGGAAAATTGGCAATTCAACCAAAGCGCTTTCGTTTTAAAATTTCTTTCATCTACTTTGTGATTATTTTTGCAATTTCGAGGCCTTCACGAACTTTTCTGGCACGTTGTCATGTCCCAAAATGCAAGATTACCCACATAGTCCATAAAAACTTACAGATTTGTTCAATGACCATGCTTTTTATGTAGTGTAAATGGTTTATTGTGTCTAAATATGGCAGCATTGAGACCAATGAGTTAGTAATAAATCTCTGTCCATTAGACGTTGTACTAAAACGATTCTATTTAAGTGGTCCATTGTTGGAGTTCAATGGTCTTTGAACAAAAATTGTTTTATATTAGTTTTGTCTGCTTCTACGTCTGTTAATGTGTCTGTTTGGTTTCGATTGATTTTTATACTGACACGTGTATTATTGTGTATTATTCTTCGATAATCATTCTGAATAAGAAGTTCTTACATATTCTGTACCTACTATTTTCCCATCTAAACTTTTTCTTTAAGTTCAGCTAACATTTTGTGCTGATCTATAATAAAGAAGAAAATTACATGAACTTACCCAGAATCAGGCACAATATAAAAAATATAGCTAATATACATCACGACAGTTTTAGTGCTCACGCTTTGTAGCACTAGCACGAATATGTTATATTGGTACTTTCACCTCTTAACTAGAATTATTGTATAGCTACCAAATGATCTCCTACGATTGATTTAGTGTGAGTTTTGAGTTTGCAGAACACACCATGGGTCAGCTCATTCTAAGTACCTTTGTGTGTAGGTACCTAAGTGTCACAGGTCGACATTAGCAGTATACAAACAAGCCAGAAAATTACATCTCTGAGGTAATACTTGTAAATAAGATAACGAGTTGACTGCGCAAGGAAATGGTACCTGTTGACTACTCATACCTAAATTATGCGTGAGACACGACAAATTGCACAGAAGAAAAAACAAGTGTCTGAAATTGTTTTTCGTTCCTTAAAGAGGTTAATAAATTACTTTTATGTGCATCTTTATTAGTTTTATTTTGTTTCAAAATGAATTGAAAGTGAATTTTCATGTTAATTTTATTGTTATAATTCTCGGTTTCTCATAAAATAGTTTCAAAAAGTGCTGAAAGTAATACTTTAGATGTAAAATAACCAACCGAGATGGTGACAATGATAATAAAATAATCAATAAATTAAATAGTAGGTAATGAGAATAATGCGACAGCAGAATCTACAAGTGATGAGACTGTGCAAGGTTAAACTACCAAATTCAATAAGTTTTCAAAAATAACTAGTTAAGAAAAAAGAACTTCAAAAAACAGACATCAAAACGTATTTCAAAAAGCAAACATATTCTTACCATCTGTTCAAATTACTTTTAACTTATCTAGACAAAGTATCGCCCCGCGCTTACAATACCAATCCATCATGAATTGCCCACGCCAGCTCGCTAGCTTTATCAATTCTATCCGCCTCGTTTAGTCTATCGTAATTTAATTCTTGTCACACTGGATAATTATGTCCTGCTGCGCTACTTCCCATTTTATTGGTGTCATTATTGATAATAAATGCAACAGGATTCGTGAACTAGAATTTCTAAAGTCAAGTTTGTGCGATTGGATTCTGTGAATGAGTTATGTCCGTTTGATTGCGAGTTGGTAATAGGTTTATTTTTCATTGTCACGAGGCACTTTTTGTTCAATTCCGTACCTACCTATTGCATTATACACGGAAATAATATTTTATTATTTGTATTACATCTGTTTCTTTATTCAGCTGGTGTTCTAGCCAATATAAATTTGAAAACACTGAAACGCGATTTAAAGTCATCAAGTGCATGCTCGTGGCTCATGGTCAATTGCAACAAATATTTCGAAACATCAAAGTATTGCGTAAGACAAGTAAATCGGCGCCTTCTTTTAGAAAACTTTGGAGAACTATGTCTTCATAGCTGATGCAATTTGTAATATTATTTCGACGATAGCCACGTATCAGCTAGTCTCATCCCAACTGCAATAGCTAATAAATGTACTCTAAGTAGTAATTAACTACATCTATTTATGAAACCTTCGAAACAAATGTCAAGAGTACATTTTAATAGACTGCCAGGTGTTTATCTTGTTTCAGAACGCAACCTTAACTAACCCACGAATCGGAAGCCTTCGCCGATCAATCATCGTGAATTCAAAAAACCTGTAAAAGTGTCATTGTCATTGCCACGGCGGGGCGCGGGCGCTCTCATGAACTATGCGAAGTGACCTCGTTACGGCGTCCGATTAAAATACGAAATTTTGTATTGTTTTTCCTCGTCGATTTGAAATCAGTCGGTTGCTCGTTGAGGTCAAATGCGCAATCGTAACAAATCGTATCGGACACGGGCCGTGTTCTCTATAAACTTGAATAAGAATACTTTAACTTTTTTACTGAGACGTAGAAATCAGCTGTTCTCCCAAGGTCAAGTGTTGCGTGGAGTTATTTTGTCTTACAGTGAATTATGTATAAACGCTGTCTCAATTAGAACAATACGTGTGCAAACTGAGGAATAATAGGTACGTTAAATTATTTGTAGAGAGCACAAAAGAGAGACTGGTGAACGCAAATTGAAACAGGATTCAAAAACAAATCCGAGGTTAGGCCGTTCAGATTAATAGATTGGATTTTGAAGGTTGTTGTCACCATGTTCCGCTATTCAATTTTTCATTTATAATATTTTTGGTGTAAAGTTTTTCATCGCGTCCTGACTACTCTTGAGTATAATTACGATCACTTCCCTGACCATTCTCCATACGATCAATCAATCAAATAACTTTTCATTTGACAGTTCTTGCAATTTTGATTATGCTAAATATGTCTACTTAACTGATTACTTATTAACAATATGAAGTTATGCGAAGTAAATTCACTTTAAAAGTGCGAATACGTTTAGTTTCACCAGACACGTTTGAGTCAATACATAAATCAAACATTTAGCCAAGTCACGGCATTCGGACATACGATAATAATGATTATAATGTGTATTCCAGGACGGAGTCGCGTTACGTCCGCTACGCGTAGTCTGTTTATGCCCTTATTTTATTCTTGAAGGTGATTTTTTCACGGATCAGTCGTGTTACAGCCGTTCTACCTAAAAGTAAACCCAAGCCAAAAGTGCTTGTGATTAGAAAAAAATCACACAGATCAAATTAACATTTTCTGAAGCATGGTACTAGGCGAGCAGACTTTAATACTAAAAATTACAAAATAAAAACATAAAATCGACTCCCAGAAATTAACAAAAAATTATGAAATAAATTTAATTTCGGAGGTCTGTGGCAAAAAAGAAACAAAACTAAAATATAATAGTCATAGATCTCAAGACACAATAGTTTTGTTCACAATCTGGTTAATAGTTTTGGGAGAAATGTAATAAAAAGCTCTTCTAGCGTTGAGTGTACTTTTAGGTACAACGGCTGTAACGCGAGTGATCCGAGAAAAAAATGTCCTTCAAGAGTACAATAGGCCATAAACGGAAGCTACGCGTAGCGGACGTAACGCAACTCCCTCTATTTCAGAGGCCAATAGTCTGTGCTGCAGTGCTATTCTGTAAAAATCTCACCGTGGGAACTTAGGTGAAGTGAGCGGGAAGTGAGCTCTGTCATTCCGTAATGGTAGGTATTGCCACTATTAAGTGCTCACTTCACTTATGATTTCACGGTGAGATTTTTACAGAATCGACCGGCTGTACCCACTGTGTCTGTCTGTTTGACATGCATTCATCACGCAACCATAAAATAATGTTTCATTGTTCCGTAACAATGACGTTTTAACATTTTGGTTGCTTTTATGTATTTGGGGTATATATTTGAATACCTATGTATTTAATTGAAACAGGAAATTAAAAGTTTAAGTACATTCGAAAAAGATTAAGTACTGTTTTAAACGAAGCCATAGGTCAAACCAGAAGTATAAAAATAGCAGCCAAGCTTAGCGAAAAAACAACAGTAATATTGAAATAGTCCCAAAAATACCATGTATTATTTAAAAATCATAAACAGTAGCGAGAAAACCCGTGACTAAAGCCGCATGCCGTGTCACACGACATTGTGTAGATGGTGAACTTGCCAGGTTTTGCGTGCGAAACAGAACGAGCTCGCGAATTCGCGATACGGAACGGGAATGTGAAATTATGAATTTATATTTTCGAACTACTCAATCGAATTCCTTACAACGAGAAAGTTTGTTTTATAATCGTCACATTAGCTGCCTTGCTATCAAAAACAATTTCTTTTTTTATTTATGCGTTTTTCCGACGCATTAGGTATTCATTGGATATACGATACATTTTGATCTGTCGATCTATTCTGTAAAAATCTCATCGTGAAAACTTAGTTAAAGCGAGTTGTCCATAGCATCAGATGAAATGACAGCTCACTTGAAGATCACTACACCTATGTATTCGCGGAGAGATTTTTACAGAATACATCCGCTGATATCAAAATAAAAGACGCAGTTAAATGAAAAACACATTTTATATTACCAACTGCTTTGCAAAATTAAATCTAATGTAACGCGTGATTGATTCAGAACGGATGTTTACCGGAAATGTGTTTACAAATCTTCGCAACGTTATCAGATCTTTGTACAACCTAATCTATGTTAACGTTAAACTATTGTTATCAGCTGAAGAAGAATGTGAGACGTAACAGTCCGCGTCATCGTGCGCGACACACAGGTTCAAAACATCACGCGGCACCACAACGAGTACAATAGGTACAATACAAACTGGACTAACATTGAACAAGTGGTCTGACAATGAGGCACGCATCTACCGTACGTATGTACCCACGTTCATAGCATATCTTGGTCATTATCATAACAGCCGTATAAATAACTTTTTTGGACATAAAATATTTAAGTCAAACAAAGTGTAGACTAAGCTAGACTGTAGTAGGCATTCTTTAGGAAATGCCAATATAGCGTCGACGCTCGTCTGTCAAAAGTTAGCAGTCGACCTTGCAACAGATACCGAGATCGTGAGCAGACATTTTAAAAGCAGACAAAAAACATCGCAGCACAACAAATTATCTCGGAAATCCGCAATTAGACACTGACGTTCGAAATTGAAACCATTTCGATCTGTTTTAGATCTCCATCGATCGCTTGTAACATGTATCGAGCGAAAGGTCAATTGAAATTGCACTCGTGTAGTTGATAGTGACGAGAAAAAAAGCCTCCTTTTTATATGAGGCAAGTGGTATTTAAATCTAGATTATTTTTTTATTCGCGACTAAAGAGAACAATACGCGATCGGAATATTTCAAAGTAGGATATGATGTTACGTTTCTTTATACGATCGCGTCCTACATCTAGACAATCGAGTGACTTTCGATTTCGTGAGGCTAGTAATTAGCATAGCCTCGGCATTATGTGTACTGCGTAACATGGAACGGAACTAGCTCGCGACGCGCGGGATCCGTCATGGCGCGGGAAGGAAGCCATTTTCACTTTCTTTTTAAATTATATCAACGTTTTATTATTCCAATCGATTCATTAATATTGCAGACGAGGTCTTGCTTGCGTCACTCGGCCTATACAAACGAAATTAAAAGGAACCCTTCTACATTTTAACTTGGAGTTACGAAAACGTTTTGTAACAAAGATTGTATTTAAGGACTAGCTTCATTTGAAAGTAACAGTTGCCTGAGAATTCTTTGTTTTATGTAAATCATCTGGGAATAGAGAATTTAAGGCTAAAGTCATTAAGAGTGATGAAGTCCTTCATTTAACGGTAATCTTTGTCGCATTGGAATTTATGAAGCGAATTGTTTGTTAATTAAGAAGGCTTTGGCCGCGCGACGCGGTACCTTTGCCTCATTAAATTATAGGAAAAAGGTTCATTATTTGTTGATGGAAATACATCAATTATGTATTTAACGTCGAAGGACACTTTGCGGTAAATGTTTCGTAATAATGATGCACTGAGATGGTGCTATTTTGTAGTTAAGTTATATCAGATAGTATAATCTGATTACAATGTTCCCACTGCTGGAACACAGGTCTCCTCTCTGAGATCCCGTCCACAATCCGCCACGCGAGCTCAGTGCGGGTTGATAGATGTCACATGAGATCTTTGTTCCTGTTTAATTACACATCTTAATCACTTCACACTAATATTATAAAAGCGAAAGTTTGTGAGTGTGTTTGTGTTTGTTACTTCTTCACACTAACACTACTGAACAGATTTTTATGAAACTTTACAGCTTATACATCAGACTAACACATAGAATACATATGGAAACGTTATTGAAATCGTTCTAATAGTCGCGTCGCACCTCCAGGAGCCTTTGATAGTTGTTTCGTAACTTACTTAGTTTAAAACTAAATAATACCTATTATTACATCGAATGTTAATTGCCAATGTTTCATTTTTCTTCTGATCTTTTATGAGTTGAATTTCAATATGATTAAATGATAATATAGGTAATCGATAATACCTACTTTTATAGTATAAAACCCTAGTGCTTCATTCAGTTGGCAACCAAAGACAATAAAATTATGGGCGCGGTCATAATTCACAGATTAAAACCAGAGACAGAAAACAAGTCTTTTTTATATCTTTGTTTGTCGTCTTGTTGACGTTTATTTCTATCAATAAATGCAATTTTAATTGCGTTGTTCAATTTATTGCAGCCTTATTTATTTTTCATTACTTTGTAATTTACCTACTTGCTTGAGGCTGTACATTCGCTTGTCGACATTTGCATTTTTGTACCTAGTATCTGAGTGAAATGAAAGTGTTTTTTTTTATATAAAACGTTCTACACAGCGGTGTTTAATGCGATTTTTGTTACCTAGCGACTAAGTGGGGTTTTGTGGCCCAGTGGTAAAGGCCCTAACTTACGAATTGTAGGTCGTGGGTTTGAACCCAGGCTGGCAGTTTACGTTGTGTAACTAATTTCACCACCACTGCTCTCAAAACGGTGAAAATAAACATCATGAGGAAGCATGCCCGAGAACCAAAGTCATGGACATCTCAACCAACCCGCACTGGGCCCGCGTGGTACATTACAGGCCCGTGTACATTACACCGCCGTGTACATTACTGGCCCGTGTACATTACAGGCCCGTGTACATTACACCGCCGTGTATATTACAGGCCCGTGTATATTACACCGCCGTGTACATTACAGGCCCGTGTACATTACACCGCCGTGTAAGTTACAAGGGAATTGGAACATTATAGGCTTATTATGCTATGTAGGTTTTTAAAATTGTAGCACTTATAACACCACTGAATTGTTTAACTACCTTTTAAATCTTTTTTAATTTATTTTTATTTATTTATTCAAAATCTGTATTAACCCGGCGTCATTGTGGTAGGAAATAGTTACATTGACGTTGAGGTGGGTCAATATTACCCATATATTTAAAACATGGTATTTCCATAAATTTTAAGTAAATTCGTAAACTGTGTCATTATTTCAGTATAAAGGTATTCTGGTTTTGATTATAAAACAAAAAATAATAATTCAGATACATTTTAATTGAGTTTAACCAACTTTTAAAATAACTCAAAAATTATAATTAAAAAAAAAGTACAATATTGGCTCCAGCTACTGCACAGAACGGCAACGTCGCGTGCGTACTTTCAAAAATATTAGAAATTTTAAACCAACCGGGTAATTTTGACCCAACCTCAATGACGCTGGGTTAACAATAGCATACATAAAAGTCTGCCAAGCTGCATAAAAGTTTCTCGGCAGTCGCAGCAGGTCTTAAATTCGTTCACTGACAGACACCGCACAGACAAAACCGCTGGGTCTAGAAACATGAAAGTTTGCACAAGAGTTCCTTTTATAACGCAAGTGCACTAAGGGCGAATTTTTGAAAATTTTAAACGTATAAATATGTTAATAAGGGATGAAAGTTTGTATTAAGTTCGTCATTCTAGCTACCTAGATAATTTTAAATAAACATTATCTACGTATGTCGAAAGAACTCAAGCTTTTTATTTCTATCTAACAGACTTATGTAAAGTTTTCAAACTCGAATTACGCAATATCGTCAACAACCAACACATATTTTTCAAAAGGTCTACAAAGCAATTTACATATTGCGTGTAGTTTTTTTTTTTTCAATTTCGAAAATGTCAGTGAACTTTGGAATTTTAATTTATTTTCAAAAACAGACTTATTTCACGGTTGCCATGTTACGTTCGCAGACAACATCCGTCGATTAAAGATTTGACCGATTGTTTTAAACAATAGTTAGCGTCCAATGGCTTTTAGTTCACCATTATGTGAATGCAAATCTAATTTTATGGCCTTTTGTGCTAATGAAATGGTAAAATTATTTAACGATTCCTTGTAATTCTTTTAATAGTAACTGTTGATTGTAACTTCATTAGCAAACCCAACGACAACTCCCTGACCAGTAAAAATAGCAAACATTGTCACAAAATACTGTGCTAAAATCTCCTGAGTCAATTTTTCCGACCATCGACCACACACAAAATTACAATCGAGAGAAAAATAAATCGATTAACTTAATCGACTATTCTAGATCAAGGGCTTATCAAGGAGAAGGCTCGAGTATCGAGCACAGCAATTATTAACATTAGTACGTCAGTCAGTGCGCGCAACGTCGCATACAAACTACGTCCTCCGACATTCCCTTGTGAAGCAACCGTTGGCAGCACATAATACGTGTTTTAATAAATTCTCTGTAGCTGCGACGTGACGCTTCTAGTATTTAATGCTTGTTAGTTCTGTGGCGTTTTAGTCGATTTATGCTAGCCTTCAAATTGATCGGAGGATAATCGCTGGTAATATTAATGAGTTTAGATTTGGAATAAGACGTGTGTGAGCATGGTATAATTTATCGTGTGTAACGTTCATACATTATATTTTTTTTGTGGGCGTGGTCTATTGATTGATGTATTTGTTTCAAGTTCAGGTAATATTGATTGATTGAGACAATATTTCTGGTACTCTTACATTTTGTTTATATTTTACATGCATTTTCATATATTTTGGTGCGAATGTACTTCATTATCTAAGTATTCACTGGGGTTGCAATGCCATTTTCGGTCAAATTATCAACTAAGGAGCTATCAAACAAAAATAATAGATACCGAACCGCCTGGTGTGAACAAACTTTAAGTAAACATATTATGTAAAAACATGTTTTTTAAGGCCAGTAAGTACAGGTCTTAATAAAAATGTTTTTTTGTTTTTAATTCAAAGATAACGAAGAGTTTCATTTGTAAAAATATAAATAAGTATAGAAATCTTAAAGGTAGAAACAGCAATTTATGTTTTGAGTTCAGAGGTTAAAGATTTCAGTTTAGAAGTTTTTGTTACAATATTATTCTTCATAATAACATGATAATTAAAAAAAAAAACTTTATGTAAAGCTATCTGATTTGTTGGTATTCAGGTACTTTGAAATATGAAGTTACGTCGACGGAATTGTTGTGACAATTCGATCATTATTAGGTATAAAACTACATACTAGGTTCTTATATAAATCACATACTAATTAATAAACATATTAAGTACCTAAGGAAAATCGTGTCTAAAAGGAAAATCCAAATTTATTGATAATGGGGTTCTTAACACGATTGAATTGATGACTACACCACCAGAGGTGTAGATACTTTACAAATTCATGAAATGAAGAATATGAAGATACTAGTGCCGATTTTGTTGTTCACAATCTAAACTAAATTTTAGTTCATTGCATCTTTTTCTTTCTATTTCATGAAGAAAAGGATATAAGATAAATTCATAGTATCATCATTCATAGATCAGTAGTAGTACATATATATAACGAAGTTAAAAGGAAAACCATCACAGCTAAGTAGGCTTTACAAGTTTACGAAAAATAGTCGACCAACTTATATTTGCAGTTGCATTGTATGGGAGAACATGATTTTGAAATACAATGTTAAGCTTGTTCTTGGGATAAATTCATTCCAACTACAGAACCCTTCATTGTGCGCGGTCCGACACGCACTTGGGCGGTTTTTTACGATTAATGTGGTTCTTAAAAAATAGTGTTGTGGTGGAAATGCACATTTGTTTGTTTTGTGAGAATAATTAGCCTTCCCCATCATGCCCCGTAGTATGGGGCAAGATGGTTTTTCATAGTGTTCCTATTAATAATTAATTATTAAAAAATGTGATAAGTTGATTTTGCAAAGACTGTACAAAATTATAATTAGAAATATAATAATAATAAAACCCTTTTATTCTGAATTGTTTTTAGGTTTTTTCAAGTTACAGTATGTCCCTCAGCATGCCTCTTAGCAAACGCCTCCTCTAGCAATTTCCATTGATTTCTATCACGAGCCACTCTTCTCCAGTTAGAAATAAGCATTTCTCAAATAAAATGATACTAAACATAACACATAACATCACGCCTTTATTTCAAGAAGGGCTAGGCAGAGGCAAACCTAGAACCTAGTAGTAGTACACTCAAATTTCGTCAGTTAAGTCCTATGTGATAAGGGCAAGTCCGCTGCCATTAACAGGGCAAAAATCCAAACTCCGGATATGATAATATGTATAAACGTAATGTCTATAATTTTCTTGACCGGTCATTCTAGTGGAGTTTGGTAAGCCCAAGAATACAAACTAATGATGAAATTTCTAAGCCAAATGCATGTGTTTCAACGATTCGCCTCACGTAATCACACGATACATACTAGAGCTAGATTACCCGAACAACGTCAATAGAAACTTATCTGTCACAGATTAAACGTGACAATAACAACGTAAGATAAACATGAAATATTGCATTGTTGTGCGTTTTTTAAAGTAGGATTTTCTCAAAGCGGTTTAGCGAACAGCAAAGCGAATGGCTGCTTAGGTGTTTGATTAAAACACCGGATATCATTGTTTTAAATAAGTGATGTAAGTTGTTTCTCATGTCACATAGTGAGCTCATACTCACAGACTCAAACCATCTGCTAAAATAACTGATTTCGTACCTCAACATACCTAGTTGCAACTACTTAGGTATGCTACAAATACTATTTATAATTTGCACAAATAATCATATACTTATTTGTTATAATTAGGTAAAGATAAACAGACAAACCAAGAATCAATTCAAAATCGATGTTGCCACACATGTGTTTGATAAACATAAGGACATAGGGACACAAATAGCCATAATACAAACAAAACAGCATCGAATCGCTATGGCAACATGAATCACTATGCCCACGTAGCCACAGATCACCACAAAATGTCAATAATTCCCACGCACCGTCCTGTTTGACCGGTCACTTTGACATTATCTGCTCTGACCGCCATTTATCGTGTTGTGGTCTATTGCAGTGGGAATTGGTTAAGTGATTGTGATCTGTGGTTACTTGGTAACTATTTCCCTTAATCAGCCTACAACTAAACAAAACGTCGCGTCGTATGGTATACAACGTGTAACGGAAAGGGGGTATCAACCCTGAAGGAGGTGAATGTGCTCATGAAACTCAACAACTTTCCCCAAAGAACATAGGTCGAAATATGAAAAAAAAATTTGGCCCTCCCATAGTAAATCAATCAGCTGGTAGTCAGTTTTGTAAGGGAAGGCCAAATTTTTTTTCATATTTCGACCTATGTTCTTTGGGGAAAGTTGTTGAGTTTCATGAGCACATTCACCTCCTTCAGGGTTGATACCCCCCTTCCGTTACACGCTGTATATACGAAAATTATGTTCAGGATGTATCGTAATAGATCAATCAAGGGTTTGCACAGGTATTTTCTATTTATGTTGTAACAACAAAAAAAGCTGTAAGTAAATGAATAAAAAATAACGTTTTTTAGACAGCTCATGGAAACGGTAAGTTATATTCCACAGTCTGAGAGTTCTTGCTACTGCTCTGTTGCTGCGCTTACTACAATATTCTGTTATTATTATTTTAGTTTACCTACAAGCTGTAACGTAAATAATGCACAAACTCATAAGGGGTCATTGTACTCATCATTAGGAACAACTTGTACTATAGGACTAAACCAAAAAAAATATTACCTGTTCCCTACATTTTGACGAGTTATGCGAACATAAATGTAGGGAACAGCTGATTTTTTTTCGCGATTTCAAGTTTGGTCCCATAGTAAAAGTTGTTCGTAATGATGAGGACAATGACCCCTTATGAGGTTGTGCGTTATTTAAGTTACACCTTGTATATAAATGTTATCACCCAGTAGGTATATATTTTTTTAAAAATAATATTTCAATAATGCGCATTAACACACAATGATGAGTTTCCCAGGAATTATAAGATATGAGTACCTAAATAGTTAAGGTACCAATTATTGATCAAATTAATCTATTGGATATTAATTTTAATAGCCAGTGATTACACAGTAATTTTTCAACACATTAAGGGAAAACCTCGCAAATCATGCAGTATCATATTGATTTTAATTATCTTTTAATGTACCAGATAAGACCAGATGTCATATTTTTCCTTTATGAATGCAATCAACGAAATGTCACAATATTAATTTTTGATGTATTTATAATTGTATTGCAACCTTAAAGGTCGTTGTTATGTGCAGTTTGAAAGTTGTATGTTGATAATGTCATTTATGATCGCTATTCCCTTTGTTTATCGTATGAATGACATTAGTTCTTATCAGATTGTTAGTTGTGGCTTGTGGCGATCTATGGGAGAATCGGAGTCGTATGAAGGGACATTTTATAAGTAGGTATTACAGTGATGAGCACTGTGGTGAGATCAGATAGGCAGTCACTTCATGTAAAATACTGGTACTCAGCTGCATCCGGTTAGATTGGAAGCCGACCCCAACATAGTTGGAAAAAGGCTTTGCAGATGATGATATCACAGTGATGAGCGGCCGAATAGCAACCCATCCTTTTAGCTGGAACTAGCATCTTTTAAACTCATACTGGCAGTCATATTTTTTTCATAAATTTGTTATTGAAGGCAGAACGAGCCTATTATGGACTGGACGTTTGTGTGAAGAAAAAGACGTTGATAGAATAAATATCGTTGGACAGATAAATAATTTATTTATTTATTCCTTTATTTCAGGCAACTAGGTCCCATAGACAAAACAATACATACAAATAAATAAATAAAAAAAAAAACAATAAAACAAATAAATAATGCTTAAGATTATCACAGATACCTACAACGCAAATAACTGAAACGGTGTAGTTTATACAATAGCGTTTCTATCACTGAAAACTATCTACGAAAACTAACTCTTATCTGCATCATAGTAGTTACATGTTATGTAACCTATTCGGAGGTGCAAACAAAGATAAGTAGAATTTTATTGAAACGCAGCATTTTGTGTTAATAACATTGAATTTATACAAACCAGTTCATGACTTTATCAAGAGAAAGTAATTTATCATCGCTTGGCGATAATATTGTTGATATGGGTAAATTAAAATTAATAATAATAACTAGATATAATAATGGTGTTATGAACAAAATTGATACTAAAATGGATGTTTCGGGACTAAAACGGACAACAACAAACAACATCAACAACAACAACAACAACAACACAACACCATGCACAACACTCAACATCATGCACAGTCCGACTTCACCCACTGCTGAGTAAAGGCTTTTCTTTTCTTGTGCCAATCCCCACGCTCGTCAATACACCAGGCTCAAACAAGTTCTACCCGCGACAGTTACTAAAATAGTTACTAGTGGACAATTAAAACGATCGGAATAGTTCAATAATCATCAAGATTATCAAATGTTTTGGCGATGTCTGTTATGAGAGATGCGTCATATCATTTTTAAAATCTGCGTCTGCCAAAACGAAGTAAAGAAGTAAATTCGCATTTTGTTGAACACGATTTGATAGTTGTCCCTTCTTCCGATATGTATTTGCCCGTTTGGAAAAAAATATTTGACCCTTGTTTTGACGGGTCAACTAATTTTGGACAGGCCCGTATCTTCGTTGACGGACGAGAGTAGACCCACAGGATCAATGAAAGCTTAGATAAAGGCGATAAAATGGGAACTGCGTCAATGGCTAATTCCTACCTGAGAAGCTGTGAAACTTTCGTCGTAATGATTTCATTTAATTTCCTTTCTACTTTGGGAACTAGATGAAGTTTATAGTTGAAGTTTAAAGATTAATTATTATAGTGAACTTCTCCACCTGCTGAAATAAGACTTTATTAAATGAAAGTACCTAAGTACTAGTTGAGCATCGCTAATTTTACTGTAAAATGTCTCTGACAGTGTGACTCTTAAGTAAAATTAAAATCAATGAAGTCATGTCAGAATTGAGTGGTCAATTGAAAAAGAAAAATAATGATAATGACTTAACGAAGGTATGAATCGATTATTCTGTTAAAATACATGTGATTAGTCCTGTACATATATAATTAATCACATAACCAATCAGAATTCTATGGAATGTGGGCTCTATGCTCAACGAATCTATATGGCTACCTATATTAAAATATGTATGTAGGTTCACGCACATTTATACAAGTAGGTATCACTTTAAACTTAAAACTGTCATGTATAATGTATCAACATACATACAATTTGTCCCAGATACATAACTTCAAAGCTGTCAATTTGTAAGTATGATATTAGACCAGGCACCTTTAAATTATATAGCCTTAGGTACCATACGTTGTACGTATGGTACCTATGAGTGTGCTATCTTGATTGCTTGAAAAGTCCAAAAGGCCACTAAGTATCTTTGTGAATAGACACATTGATAGATGATACCTACGCAAGAAAGGGGGTTGTCTATTATCAGGCGAGAGCCACACCTTCATAGTATACGAAATGATAAAAGCGATAAGGAATTTCAATATTGTCAAATTGTTAGATAATTTTCGTTATTTTATGTCCTATAAAAAATTCTGTACTAGCGTAGAAACTTCACTCAATGTGATCATTTTATCTTAAAAGATAAGATAATGACGTTTTTCTAAATATTATGTCAAGGCCTGGGTTGAATTCAACTTTTACTTTTGTACATAAAACTGTGTATGTACAGTGATTAGGTAGACACCCGACATACTGCGCATACTGTAGGAATAGGACAAACGCGAGGAGTTTTCGACCGATCACCCATTTATTTACTGCACTTCTCTATTTCCAGAAATAATAATTACAGAAATTCCAAGGGGCTATATCAACTCAGCCTATCGCAGTCCACTGCTGGACATAGGCCTCTCCCAGACTGCGCCACAACACCCTGTCCTCCGCCTTCCGCATCCGGTCTACCCCAGCTACCTTCTTTAGGTCGTCCGTCCATCTCGTAATTACGCATCAGCGACAGTCTGAAACTGTCACAACTTATTGATACGCGCTGCTGGATACGTTATAAATGAATGAGGTCATACTAAAATGACTTCGCATTTCCATTTTCCATGATTGAGATTTCTAGGAATTTACTGACAATAAACTTGCAACTACATCACTACATAGTATAAAACAAAGTCGCTTCCCTGTCTGTCTGTCCCTATATATGCTTAGATCTTTAAAACTACGCAACGGATTTTGATGCGGTTTCTTTTAATAGATAGAGTGATTCAAGAGGAAGGTTTATATGTATAATACATGCATAATATAGTAGCGAAACACTGATAATTTTAGAGGTTTCTAAAGTGATGTCGTAAAAAAACACATTTTTTGCGCTTACATTGTAAACGCTGGCTGAACCCGTTGAGATAGATCAAAATAATGTACTACAGTATTGTACACCTTAAAAAGGTCTACAAAAAAGTCCGCGATGGTATATGTCTATCTCTTAGGGATAACCCACAATAACCATTTTTGATCCTTGACTTTTTACGAGAAATAATGGCTCTAAAATTATCAGTGTTTCTCTACTATATTATGCATGTATTATACATATAAACCTTCCTCTTGACTTACTCTATCTATTAAAGAAAACCGCATCAAAATCCGTTGCGCAGTTTTAAAGATCTAAGCATTCATAGGAACAGACAGACAGCGGAAAGCGACTGTGTTTTACACTATGTAGTTATCAGCATTGCACCCGTGCGAAGCCGGGGCGGGCCGCTAGTAATATTTATAAATAATAATAAATACCGATAGTTTATGATAGACTTGATATCATGGCAAGATTATTATAATCATCATAATAAAATGTAATATTATAATGATAGGTTGTCGACCAGCAAACCTTTCAATTGAAGACTTTATTTAGTTTAAAAAAAAATGTTACAACACCTAGTTTTATAACAAAAACTAATCAATCCAAAACGTGCACTTTTACCAGCAAGGCGCACCGCATACGAGGCCGCGATAAACGCTGCGACATTGAGTTGTTTCAAAACTCATCGCGACCCACATTCTCGCTGCATCCGCGAGTGCGGGCAATATAGAAAATGCTTCAGTTGTTAATATCAAGGATGGTAAGCTCACGAGTGAGCGGATGCGACGTAGTTAGAACACGTTTGGTTGATAAGTGATGTTGGCTGGAAGATTCAATATGGCGTAAGGTCTGTGAACGCGGGCTTGGATTTTGATTTTGAACAATTTTTGGTTCATTTGGGATCTGTTGCTGACATTATATCGAAATAAAAAGAAATGTCAATATAAACAATCATATCTGCATCAAATTTGTGGGTGTGAATAAAAAATCATTGTCCTGATTTCGAGCAAAGAAAAGGAACCCAAATACAGCCGGTCGACTCTGTAAAAATCTCACCGTGAAATCATAAGTGAAGTGAGCACTTAATAGTGTTAATCCCTAGCGAATGACAGCTCACTCCACGCTCACTTCACCCAAGTTTTCACGGTGAGATGGTTATAGAATCGCACGGCAGGTCTATCAAATAAGAACGAACTGTAACAAATTATGTTGCCCCGTATCCAAAACGAATTGGTTCCGAACACGCGCCATTAGTCTACCTAGACACAATGAAAGCCATAATTATATGGCTCAACTGAAAGGACTATAATATTGTCTGGGCTACGTTCTTATTAGCTCAACTGTGACTAAAGAGACACAATTACTTTTTCTATTGTTATGAATCAAATTTTGATTTTCATCGTTACAGTACAATGTTAACGGTTGACCCGATTAGGACGAATGGGGCTAGGGGTTAGGTTGAATACTTAAACATTGGACATAATCAATAAGAAGAAGCAGATATTGAAGTAAAAAAGATTATTTTCGACACATAACAAAAGCAGGACTATTCGATTGGTCATGATGACACGATAGGAGAAGAAGTAGCAAGAAAAAACACTTCTTGAAATACTTTAACCGATGAGTGATGACGCAATGAAATCAACTTTATAAAAAAATCAAAACATGATATCTATCAAATAAAAAAATGACAAATAAAATGCCTTTATTCGTTATTAAAATCAATAAATTATCATTAATTAATAATAAATTATAAATGAATAAATAAATAAATTATCATTAATTAATATTATATTATTACTATTTAATTCGCTTATATCACACTAGACAATTTTCTGCCAATCACCAACCCTATCTTCAATGACATTCACAATTATTACCACTGTCACAATTCATGAAACAATTTATATATTCAAATCCTGACCTGATAGCCTGACGTTTATATCGAGTGTTTCAAAAATATTTTGTGTAATGCTGCAGCTGATGTAAATTCCGTTGAACACGCGTTTTTAGCTTCATCTAATTGGATGCATCCGTTTGTAGTACATACTAATAAAGTAAATAAAGGAGCATTTAGGTACGTAATTACTTAATTTAAGTTCAATAAATTAGAAAATTTATGACTTAATTTAGATCCTGTTGCTAACAAAGACTAAAGACTATGGCTGCTAGTGATGTTAAAGTTTCAAATATTAACGATGCCCGAGTCAATTATGATAATTGATTGTACCAAATAGTCAGATGTTGAAATAACAAAACAAAGAAATAAAAATAATGCTAATTTTAATAGCTGTAGATGTGATATTTAAAAATAATGTTTCTAATAAAACGACATTGATATAATCCCACGCACTCACGTGTTGTGTCCACATGTTCATTTTTCTCCATTCAAGTATGATTTGCATGAGTGGCAATGTGAAATACCAACATGTTAGGTACTAGTAAATGTATTGGAAATTGTAACGAGAAACGAACGGTAAGAAATCGAAGTGCAACTCGTAAAGACAAAGAAAAAGTACGAATATTTGTAAGTATTGAATGTTTAAGAACCGTGCAGTATGAAATCGTAAGAACGGAAAAATTAAATTCATTCGATAAGAATTCCGTCTTTAAAATTGGCAGAATTCAATCTAATCACTTTTTGTCACACTAAAAATTAAAAATACATAATGATTAACTAAAAATCCGGATCACATAAAACAAAATTAATTTTGAAGGTCTGCCATTTATATGTAAAAGCAAATAAAACTAGTCATATCTAGTGGATCAAGATAGACAACACGCGAAAAAAAAATCTGGAAAGGCAACAAAAAAAAAACGCTAATATAAATTAAGCCAGCGGGAACGCTCCACCAATATCAATTTGTTTGAACGCACACAAAAACAAAATTTATCTTTCGATACCAGTGTATTTTTATTTCGATATTATGTAAATGATATAAAATTCGAGTTCGTACCTATTGTATGATAAAATATATTTAATGAGCGAGCGTCACGTTTCCATATTTTTATTCCAAACGATATTTCTAAATACGTTCTCATTTTGACCATGAAAATGCAATAAATCTGAGTTGTTGAAACTTTAAAGAAAATTAAACACAAGGAATCCTCGCGCATGCGCACGAAGCGTGCACTGTTGCTAAGCATTGCGTGCAAGACAACACACTCGGCTAGACACGAATTCCTACGATTTACGCATATTATAACATTGTTGCTACGGACGATGCGGTCTTCTATTCGATTCTACTCTTCAGCATCAACATGCTCTTTTAATTCTTTAATCATTTTTATAATACGTCATTTCACATTTTGTTGCCATTTTAAAATAGAAAATTTTGCTATCACGACATTACATTATCGTCACACAGCATGCCTCGCCCAAACTAGCATAATCAAAACAATTTTTAACGACATTGCGTCACTGCGACAATCTTCGGATCTCCGCGTAGTCTACCACAAGCTCCAGCGGTTTTATTACCATGAATCATTTGATACACGTACGGCGGAACTATCAACATGAACTAAAACAATTGAACTTACATCGAAGTTCCAAATCAAACGTTACTTTATTTAACAGAAAAAATATTTTATTTATTTATACCCGCTTTTATTTTATAAAACTACGGTGGGTATTTGAGAAACCATTTCTATCGTTGCAAGTTCATGTTTTACGTACTAAATCGTAGACTAAAAACTGTGTGAATGTGAATGTTCTCACGTAGCAATTCTAGTTATAGCAATCATGTCACAAGCAACTGATAAGGGCACCCGCTTCCGTTGACCGTACGACACGAGTTTTCACCGCGGCTAGAAAACGCGCGCGATCTGCATTAAGGCGCCCGGCGTGTGCGACGCGCCGAATACCATCGCGTAAAAGCGCATAACATTTAGAATTATGCGAAACGTCGCGTAAAGCCACGAGACGACGAGACAAAAATGTCTGCGCCCACGCATCGATTCACAATATTTTTTTCACTAATAGGGAACTAGCTGCTTGGAACGACGCCATCGCAGTCGCTTTTGGACATCACATGATTTTGTCTCGTAACACTTACCTTCATGTCGTCGAGCATGTCGCAGGCGGAGTAGAGGGCCAAGGCATCCGGGCTCACTTTGATGACGCCCATGTTGCTGCTGGTACCAGTCAGGAGTGAATATCCGAAGTCAACAGGAGTGGTAACACACGGAGGACCGAGCGGGCCGTTTGCGTGTGAACTATTTTCCTGACGAAAGTTGGCTTCGATATTTTTTACGTATTCTTTTAGCGAGTGACGCGTGAGTCGGTGAAGTTTAGGAACACTAAGCGCGAGACGTACTCACGCTGTGACCGAGCCGCGCGGACTGAAGTCTCCGACGCCAGAACACAACTTCGGACAGTGAAAGGGTCGTGACGTCATGGACACGATAACGCGCCCCCGCGCCTCGCGCCGTGACTTGTTGCTACACTTCTTGTCTTACTCACACTCGCTTACACATGCGTCTGTCTGCTTCACTCACTAATGACATGACACCTAGCCGTTTGATTAAACATATTCGTGCCTCCGGAATACGCGCGGTTTGTTTTATCATTTTGTACAGAACATGTTCTGCTCTGCGATTTTATTAATTTCGAACAAAGAACTAAGTGGTATGCAAACGACCTTAACACTCCGTTAAATGTTTTAAGCGGTGTTATTTTTACACCGATGCACTTGTATGAGAAACTAGACAAATTAGTGTAATTTGTTTACGTAGTAGGGCTTCAATGTTAGCAGCAGTTATTGTGACGTCAGAACAAACAATCATTCGTAGAGCGCTACGTTTCGCGTAGGCGTGCGTGGGAGACCCGCTACGAGCGTAGGCGACTACGGGCGTAGAGGACTCGTAGTACTTAAAAAACCACCCTCTGAATATAGATTGGATGTTTTATAAGTTACTGTACAAGTTTGTTTGAAAACCTGATAGCAGTCTTCTTTATAAGGTTGTCAAAGAAATTAATATAAATTCATTATATTAAAAAAAGGAGCGATGGGAATATTGAAAAACCAAGTTAATTTAATAAATTACGAGGTCAGAATATTGTAGGCGAGGGATAAACAATAAGTGGCGAAAAATGGGGCTTTTTTTTAATTTTCCTGTCTGTTCTCTCGCTGGCTCTTTAGAATATTCAATTAAAGTAAGCCGGTTGGTAAATATGTTTGTTGACGCGAATTTTTCGGTTTTCGTATTGTGTCGCAAATACAATGGGTACATTTCGGCGAAAATTCATTTGGCCGTTATCTGATTGTTGTAAGAAACAGATTATGTAGCTTTAATGTTTGGTAAAGGCCGGCTTGGTTTTATTAGGAGGAAAATATAAAATAAATATAAAGGACTTTTATAAAAACTTCTTTTTAGGAACAGGCATCGTCTGGGCACGCTCGTTTTATCACAAACCTCATCCATCGCTTTCCATCAGGCGAGATCGAGGTCAAAGCAGGCCCTGTTCCGCAATAAAAAAAAAACTTCTTCTGTATTTCGTGAAAACGGTTCGTTCGAAAGTGTTCTCGTTCCTAACTAAATAAATATTTTGCAATTTCATCTAAAAATAGCCATGAGTTACCACGGGCTTTAGTTCTTCTGTTTTCATTGCCATTACATTGATAATTAAGTATTCAATTGATTTACCTTTTATTATTTTAAATTGTAGCTGTTAGTAATCACCATATTAAATATTATTAAATTATTGCCTATTGTTTTAAATATTAACAAATTATTGACTACTTTATCAATTACTATTAATTTATTGACTCTTTTTAAATTATTGATTTTTATTATTATTGACTAATATATTAATTAATAAATTAATACTAAATTATTCACTACTAATATAATGTTGCAAGTCTTTAAATTATTCTATGCCTAAAGGCGGGTCATAGATGTACTTCACTTCACTACATAGTATAAAACAAAGTCGCTTCCCTGTCTGTCTGTCCCTATATATGCTTAGATCTTTAAAACTACGCAACGGATTTAGATGCAGTTTTTTTTTTAATAGATAGAGTGATTCAAGAGGAAGGTTTATATGTATAATACATGCATAATATAGTAGAGAAACACTGATAATTTTAGAGGTTTCTAATGTAATGTCGTAAATAAACACATTTTTTTGCGCTTACATTGTAAACGCTGGCTGAACCCGTCGAGATAGATCAAAATAATGTACTACAGTATTGTACACCTTAAAAAGGTCTACAAAAAAGTCCGCGATGGTATGTCTCTTAGGGATACCCCACAATAACCATTTTTTATCCTATACTTTTTACGAGAAATTATGGCTCTAAAATAATAATAATAATCTCTCTCTCAGTGTTTCTCCATTGCACCCGTGCGAAGCCGGGGCGGGTCGCTAGTCATTTTATAAACTTTAACACCATATTTTTTACCTGTGTACCACAATAAACAATTTGAATTTGAATTTAATATATTTATTACAAAAGAGTAATACGAGTAACATAAACGATTTCTATCACTAAGCATTTATTGTAAAGTTGTATTCTACAAAATAAAAAAAAATTTGCACCCAAATAAAAACTGCAAAACACAATACAAATAGAAAACGATTGCGAACCGAGATAGCGTGAAATAGACAAAATTAAACCAGTCTAAAAAGTATAACAAAAACCAGTGTCATTCCTTCGAGAGCTAATGAAAGACCAATTCGTGTAACCCTGACCTTATCGTCGGTACGCGTCAACTGACAGACACAGACTCACAACAACACACACACAAACATACGCTCACTCCCACATGCTCATACTAGGTGCGTCGTCTCGGAAAAGTCACATACAAATAGTTGATGTATTAGACAAGTTGATACAGGTAGAATTTTGGTTTGAATTAGTTTGCCTGTTATTAAAACTTCTTTTGTAAAACTGTCATTATTATGGAGTCTTTTAAATAGGCTTGGCCCTGAAAAGGCTCGGCTTTTGGAAGGTTTGAGCCCATGAATCATTAAAGTTAAAAGTAAGGTTTGTAAAGAGTGGTCTTTACTCACTGAACGCCTGAGGGAGGACGTCACCGTCGAGGTAGACCGCGGTTTCGGCCTTTTCAGCCTGGCGGCCTTCGGTTTTTTTTTTTTAATGAATTAAAACCTAGCAGAGGGACACAAAAATAGATAGAAAAAAAAAATGGTATAAATTTCCTTTCAGATTATATGCCTGCAAAGGATTAGTAGCTGTGCTTCTCACAATAATTACTAAGCATTATTGATTAATTAATATAGACGCGTGTTTCATTCTCAATATTATTAGATAAAACATCATTTAATAGACATGCGTCTGAATGCTTTCTAATGTAAAATTGGGGGACGCATTAAAGAGTCTCTTTGAGTGACTGAATTCTGGCTACCGAGCCCTGGGTAGTCAGTCAGGACTATCCAGCCCACGGCCCAGGCCCAGGGTCCGTAGTTCTATACGACACAATGAATGAAACCGTGCGAAATCAACGCGAGATTGACGGTATTAACGAAGGAATTGACGTGGTTTCGAAGTAAGGAATCATTATGTGGTCATGTGTGTAGTGAATTAGTTTGTTAGCAGGCCTAACAATCTTGCTGATTGGCAAATCATAATAATAATTAATTTATTTCAGACATAAATCTAGTCCATAGTTTTACAATAGTAAGCTGTTACGCAGTTTGGTGGGATTTTTTTTTTTTTTTATAAACTATTTTAAGTTCTACTGTGATAAAAACCCAAAATAAATTGTGATATATTAAATTTAAATATTCAACAAACTCCTTAAAAAAAATGTCAAAAATATTATAAAAATGTCAGAATCGTATAAAAAAAAAATGTTAACTAATGATTTGTCAATCAGCCAAAACACAAAGCGAGAATAATATTATATCCATACGAGAAAAAGACGGTTAAAATTAGCCAACTAGTCTATTAGAAGTTCCTGTTATTTTAATTAACCGTCGCTTCGCACCATTTCGTGAATGTTCGCGATCTCTCGGAATGTTGATAACGTGATAAGCAACACGTGAATTTAGTTATTCATAATGTATCACTTTGGATGACTTTTGATAAAAAAAAGATTTCATTCCTAAAAATATTATCTATGAATGCGAATTGCTAAATGGGGGACATCTTTATTTAAAAAAATATCTTTTTGTAAAAAACGTGATTCGACGAGTTTTCTTTTTAGGTTTATTTTCATTTTAATGAGGTCAAAAGAGAAGCGTGGTATTTTATACAAGGTGGAGATGGCGATGTGACAATACATTAAAATTCGTATATCTAATGACGTTCCCGGTCTGCATACTAAAATTCAACGAAATATATCCAATAGTTTAGCCACTATACGAGTAACTAGTCGAAAGTTTGGAAAAACCCATAGTTGGCACATCACTATTACATAGATCGTTAAAAAAAAAATACTCTTCTGCCACTGTTTTCGTTTGTTGTCGTTTTGTCGTTGTATGTTAGGTTGGTTGCATTATAGGTGTCTTTCCTTTGTGTATACTTAGGGCACCCAATTAATTCAAGCGTCTAGCACATTAAGTGGTACATAGCACATTAAGAAAACAAAAACTTCGAAAATACTCAATTAATACTGTGTTGTTAATACTTAATTAATACTGCTGTTGAACCATAGAACTTTAATTGTCCAGCTGGGCAATTGCGTAACACACTGACAGTAAGAATGGCTTTCATTTTGACAGTTCAACAACAATAATTGCGTTATTTACGCTGTTGAGCAGACACATTTTTCGAACTTATGAAGCAATGGATAAGGAATATGCTTCACAATGATTCAGACTTTAATTCATAGTGCGTTACGCAAGTAGGGTGCAGATATCTCATAGAGGATCTTTATCTTATTAGTTAAAACAGCTCTTCACTCGCTAGTCCTAACAACCAAAATAAAAATGGGCTTGCGTAACCAATAACAATTTACAACTTGACAGCGTCAATATAAACCACAATTTCAATACTTGAATGAAGACTTTAAAGCGTCAAGTACGTGCATACTATTAATTATATTATCAGAGTATCGAGTGTAGTCAAAGGTGTGTCCAAGTAGGCATGGACTTGCTTTGAAATAATATTTTTATGTCATACTAACAGACCGCAAGGTTGATGTAAAGGTTAGATCTTGTAACGGCATTTCAATAGGTGTTAAGTACTTAATGTACTTACAAATATGCTGTTGCGACATCATTCACATTTATCAAAGATTCAGTGCTATTTTTTAGGGTTCCGTAGTCAACAAGGAACCCTTATAGTTTTGCCATGTCCGTCTGTACGTCCGTCCGGAGTTAAGCTCAGAGACTCTTAGTAAAGCTATAATTTGGCATGGATATACATATTAATTACGCCGACAAAGTGGTAACACAAAATCTTAAAAAAAAAATATTTTTTCAGGCTACACGTAAGTGGGGATTTTTTTTTTGTCCACCCCATGGTGTGAGGTATCTTTAGACAGGTATTTCAAAAATATTACGGGTTTGTGAAAACCATTTTTAGATTCAGGGATCCGTTTGTGAAATATTAAGCTTTAATGTGTTAATTTTTGTTAGAGTCAAGTGTCGTCGTCGTCCCTGCCAGCTAAATCGTTGCTTTTGAATATGTGAAAAAAATTGCGAACAACGAAGTTTAAAGAAAAACTATCACAGCTAAGTAGGCTTTATATGTTTACGAGTAATAGTCCACCAACTTACATTTGCAGTTGCAATGTTGTATAAGAGAACGTGATTTTCAACTACAATGTTAAGATTGTTATTGGGATAAATTCATTCCAACTACGGAACCCTTCGTTGTGCGTGGTCCGACACGCACTTGGCCGGGTTTTTACTCGTATGGTGAACAATAAATATTTTTTTAATATTCTTTATGGCCTTTTATACATAAAATAAATATGGTTGCACTTATGGGCCTCACTTTTCGGGAAAAAAGGATGATGTTATGTCAAAAATAAAAGAACAAAGCTCTTCGAAATACTCTTCTTTCATTTTTTTTATTGTCTCACTTGTAAGTTCGTTATGCAAATATTAGACTCTTCACTCAAGTAAATGGTTCATTCGAGTGAATGTTCATTTTTGTTTTTTCATTTCACGTTCATACGACACCTACAAAATTACACAGGAATGAACGTTCACCTGCTCCTTTCATTTAATTTTTCAATCATTCGGTGAGTGAAATATGCCGAGTGCCGATATCCAGCATCGAAGGATCGATTCGCCAATGAAATCATTTTTCATTTTATTTGAGTTCAAACGTTTCATTTCGAGTGAAAGATGTAGAATGAAAGACAAAAATGAACAAAAAGTGAAGCATCTGATATCTGCTCTAGATATTCCGGCCCTCATTTATTAGACTTGTGTAAAAATGTATTGTTGAACACAAACTAAGCATTATATTGATTTTTCAATATTGTAATTCACCTGGTCGATCACCTTGGCTTGATCTATGAAAAATACTTCATTTCACTTTATAAGCACCGAACTGCCGGTCGATTCTGTAAAAAACTCACCGTGAAATCATAAGTGAAGAGAGCACTTAATAGTGTTAATTCCTAGCGAATGACAGCTCACTCCACGCTCACTTCACCCAAGCTTTCACGGTGAGAGGGTTACAGAATCGCACGGCTGATGTTTTTTATCGCCGAGTGTAGGTTTTCCGAGAAGTGACGTTTCAAATAAAATGAGTGCGCTCGATAAATGTATTTCGGCTTAAAATTACTCGTCATTACATTATTAGCCTGTTTCCTGATAAAAATAAAAGTTAGCAATGGTGATGATTAAATTAATGTACAGACGCCAGCACAATCTACTACAATCTGTCAAATTTCTTTAATAGATGTTCAACTTTATCTTTATACAAAGTTGATTAGGAAAATTTGACAGTTTTGAGTAGCTTAATGTGCTGACGTCTGTACTTGGTCCTAGTCATCATCTGCCTAGCCTTTTCCGAACTATGTTGGGGTCGGCGTCCAGTCTAACCGGGTGCAGCTGAATACCAGTATTTAACATGGAGCGACTGCCTATCTGACCTCCACAACTCAGTTACTGGGTAATACGGTACGCCTCGGTAAGACTTGTTGTCACACTTTCGGGCTTCTGACTATCCGTAACAACTGTATACGTTTGACAGCCGGGACCAACGGCTTAACGTGGTTTCCGAGGCACGGAGGGGGCTCGGTATGTAGGTACTACTTACTCCTAAAGCATAATAATAATTTACACCCCTTTTAAGTGTAGTACTACTCTTAAAAGGGGCTTGGATTACTAAGGCCGAGATCTATAAAGGTTTCTTAGCATGTACTTTAGCTAAGTGTTATTTCTGTCACTGTCGCACCACTGTCAAACTACAAGTTCAAGATAGAGATGGAACCAGAACATGTCTTAGCCGAAGCAAGCGCTGAGTCACGTTTATAGATCTCCGCCTAAGATACTAACCAAATATAAAGACCAAAACCAAATAACAAGAAAGAAACCAATAGCAAATTAATTAAACTTTACAATATTCTTTACTTGACTTTTAGATGTATTTTTGATTGCAGCATTTTCGAAAACGCATAAATCAACAAGGTGGATCATTAAAATTAACCGAAAAAAAATATGTTTGTATTTTTTTTAACCAATCAATCGTTCAAGGTGATGCCGTGGGAAAGATAATAACATTTAAAATATTTTCATAGGTACTATGGTACTAAATTAAATGCCTTGTATTCTAGTCTGCACCAGATTTCTTAGGTCAGCTATCAACATGAATCCAAATGTCCCTCATTTGTTTCAAAACAAAAAAAATAACTTATGGGTTTAACTCAGTCTGTCATAAGTACGAAATAGAATTACAAATTGCGGCATTGGGAAACCTGAACACAATATTTTTGTTATCATTAATTCGCTACCTTGGGGTACAAAGGTCGTAAAAGTCATAAAGGGTTTATGGCTTTTACTACCTTTGTATCCCAAGGTAGCGAATTATAGGCCGACCGCTTAACTGAGACGTTGCCTGCGGTAGCAGCGCGGTGCGGGAGGGGTGTGTTGACGTGACGTGAGTTCAAGGTAACCGATCCATTATAACCACCCAAACGCACAGCCCAATATGTTTTGTTTCCATGTTCTGGGACAGTCCTGCACCAACCGGGGGTTGTTCTTGGGTGCAGTTGCATAGTGCATACAGAGATAATCGTCGGTGTTGTGCCTCCTCATCATTTAAAATTGTCTAAGGGGTCTTTGCGAGTTGGCTTAGGCCCCTCATACGCCTTCCAAAGGTCCGGGGCCCGAGGGTCCCGAGATGTGCAGACATTTTAAGAATAATAATAATAATTAAATTCTTTACTGAGAGTATGTAACCATAAGAAAAAAAACATAAAAAACAAAACAAAAATATCAACTCATAACCAACAACAACTGAAACAACAACAACAATATAAACAAAGCCAACAATATCAACAACAAGCAAAAAACAATATCAATATCAACTCAATATCTACATCATGTTATATTCTGACGGAGATTTCTTTCTCAGAAAACTACATATATGATAAAAATGCGTCATCTTCAAATAAATTACAAACAATCAATTCCAAATTCCTCTTCAACCTCATCATCATTTGCCTAGCCTTTTCCCAACTATGTTCGGGTCGGCTTTCAGTGTAATCGGATGCAGCTGAATACCACTATTTTACATGGAGCGACTGCCTATCTGACCTCCACATCTCAGTTACTGGGTAATACGATACCCCTTGGTAAATCTGGTTATCAGACTTTCGGGCTTCTGACTACCCGTAACGACTGTCAAAAATCCACGAATGACAGTGGGACCGGGGAAGGCTTGACGTGCTTTCCGAGGCACGGGGGGTCTCGGTATGTAAAAATGGTTACCCATCTACAGATCAACGACGGCAAGCATAGCTCAACCACCAGCTTAGCCACGGGCCCCTCCAAATTCCTCTTCAACAGAAAACCGTAAAAGAAAACGTTTTCAGCTCAATGTCTAAAATGTGCCTTAACTACGTCAAAAAGAGAGGGATTATCGACCGAAATCGAAAGTACTATCTATTAATCTGGGTCAGTGCCGAGTCAAGGTGAGATATGTTGTGGTGATAATTTACGTTCATTCAATGCGCTTACTTGCAGGGCTGGCATCTCTATATTTTAAGTTAGTTAAAGTCCTTTTCGTGTTTGTTTGTGTTACCACGTTGTTCTTCTAAGCTGGGTAAGCGGATTTCGTCGCGGTTTCCGCAATTATTTAGAGAATTTATTCCGGAAGCTTTACATTTTTAATATGTACAATAATATTAAACGTTCATAAAATAAAGAATTCTCTATGTTTTGGCAAGTCGTAAAAACTGTGCGGAGCAAGGGCGGGGCGTCTAGAATTAACGTGCAACGTAAATGTAACGTATATTCGTATGATTTCTATCGAAAATATAACTATCCTATAGCAATTCGGTTCAAATTTGTTGCAAGTATGAACCATAACCAGCGATAGATGTGAATAACAAAAAAAAAAAACTGCTTGCTTAATTCAGCTATTGACAAATACAGATGCAGGTTAGACAAATAATCTCTAGGTGATATGTCAGGTGTCCAGGTACCTACAGAATTTAATGTTTAAACTTGTGATTCAAACTCCATTTTCCGACTGTATATTTTTAGCAGATGACTTTTGCTGGTATAAATTAAGAAGAAAAATAAGAAATACACCAACGGTTCACAAAGAAATATCAACTTATTTAACATTTTATAGGTGTTCCGTTTTTTACATGCAATAATAAAAATTCTGCCGGGCAATACATTTACAATCGCTTTTCATTTTGACAGTTCAAATACATTAATTACCTTATTTACATTGTTGAGCAGAAGAATTTTTCAAACCTATGAAACAATGGATTAGGGATTTCCTTCACAATCCTTTTGATTAGATTGGAAGAAAGAAACTAGCACCCCATTTGCTTTGCGTAGGTAGCTCACTTTCTCATTGAAAGTGTCCTTGCTACGCAATAATTGCCGAAGAAATTAGGCTATATACTGCCAACCCTAAAAGTATAAATACATACACACATCGTCGTGATCTTCGTGACACGCTTGCCATTTCGGAAGACGCAAGAGACTATTGAATAACAACATTAGAACGATCGTGGTTAAATTTTTGTGATTTATTGAGGTCAGTACGATAAAGTTTGGCTGTGTGTATACTTTCAAGATGAACATGTGCTAGGAGTTAGTTTATACGTACATAAAGTGCAAATTGTTTTGGGCCGAACTCACTGTATCTTGTGTGACTGTTAGGTGTACCTATCACTTACCGTCAGACAATCTTTGCCTACAGGTCCAGATACAGAATGTCTTTCTCCTGGAAAAACCTTTGTGTCTATCAGAAAAGGTTTTTAAGAAAGAGACACAAAATTCAACAAAATATGTAAGACTCTTCAGCTATAAAACTGAGTGATATCTAGCTACTCGATTGTAGAATAAGTGTTATTTTGCGATGGCTTTTAAAATATTCAATGTTGCCTTGCATACACAATTTAAAGTTGCACAGATGATTTGATGTAAAACCAGATCATAAATAAAAAAATATTTATTCATTCACGATGCATCAAATGCAATTCAAATTAACTCAATAAAAACTTAATTGTTACAACTTATCTTTGAAATCTCGGAATAACAGACATAATTTTTAGAAGACAGACAGTAGTAAATAGATATACGACGTGGTACAGTCAATTGCAAAACATTAGTAATCCTTGAACTATGAAAACCGCTCTTGTTTACTATTATACGAAATAAAGGCGTTGTGCAAATTGGATACACAGTGGACTATAAAAGATAATTTTGATCACATGCAGCTAAAAATGTTAAAATCCAACCTAAATCAGATCCTTTGTATAAATATATTTATGGAGATGATGAAGACAAATCACTAATGAATTCAGTTAATTTCCTATATTGAGCTCAAAAGTCACCAGGAAGGAATTTTGTATACTAGTTTGATAAATTGCTATCATAGAATATAGATTTCAGAAGGTTACTAAGAATAATAGTTAAAGAAGAGTCAGTGAGAATCAAACATCGCATGATCCAAGAAAAGCTGTAAGATTAGTTCCAAGACTACTCATGGAATAGGATAAAGTAATAATACTTAAATTAATCTTAATACAAATTGAGCACTTATTAGTATAAGATAAAGCTAAGTCAAAGCGCTTTGATAACAACATCGATCTTCAAAGAGAAATAAAACAATCAAAAATAGGATATACCTTGAATGAATAAGGCGATGCAGTTTGGCTATCGTATTTATTTATGTATATATACTTTATTGTACACCACAAAAACACATAACATAAAAAATACATCAAACGCTACAAAATTTAGAATGGACGGCCTTATCGCTTTCCGCGATCTCTTCCAGGAAACCTTGGAATGGATAGTGATCTTCCTGAACACAAAATGGGGCTGTCGTTGGTGCAAATATTATTTAATATATTTCACTAAAATAGTAACACAAATAGATATATGTCCAAAATTATACATAAATACATACACACTAAATATATAGGCATCATCATCTGCCTAGCCTTTTTCCAACTATGTTGGGGTCGGCTTCCAGTCTAACCGGACGCAGCTAAATACCAGTATTATATTATACCACACTAAATATATAAGCAACGCCAATAAAAGAAGACGGTAGATGATTGCAGTTAGGACAACAAGTTTACGAGATCACAACGACAAGTAGTGTTCCTTTACGAGTTTTTTGAACACATGTAACGACTGTGCGCGTTAACTGGAAATACACTCCACAAACGAACGGCCTGGACAGTAAAGGATTTATTAAGGAAAGTTGTGTAATGCATTTTGAGCATTTCGAGCTTCAGGTTATCTAATGAACTAAAAAAAAATCTTGTAGGAGTCGCAAAGAAACTGGAAACCTTTGGGGTGGAAGGGGAAAAGACCACATTATACGAAAGGGAAAGAATATGAGCATTCCGTCGAAGGTGAATTGGTAGCTCACACGAGCTCAGCACTTCAGCTTCACACGAAATTCCGAAACATGGTCATATCATATCATCGTAAACCATAATCAAAACGAGCTATAAACTTCTTAGACCTATAAAATGTATTATATTCTAATTCCAGGACCTACAAATCACAAAATTTTATATCCCGGATCTTATTAACGATAGGTTTGCAAAACTACACCCAAAAATCCCATTTTTTCTTCGTCCACCCTAAGTGGACTAGTGTTTCGTATCCTTTCTTTCTGCCGCCTAGTTGACCACAAGGTCATTGGGTCTTTGTGCTCATACGGATTTGGTCGAGGACCGGTTGACGGATGATGTCACCCAATATGCCGATGGATCGATGCAATGTTGTAGAATTTAGAGTAATATTTATTATATCCTTGTAGGATTACATGCTTCTGATTTAATAGATTCTGTAGCAGCAGGATGTGACACTTCTGAGTAAAATATAAATTACGAATTAGCTGAAAAAAGTTGGCTGTGAAAAATAAGAGTTCATCGATGGTACAAAAACATCAGTATTGATTTCAAGTTCAGGAAGAGAAGCGTTGTTCGAGAGTTATTTTCGCTTTATACAGGGTTATTTGTAAAACACCAACAACCTCTTAAGAGGTCATTGTACTCATCATTATGAACAACTTTTACTATGAGACCTAACCTGAAATCGCGAAAAAAAAATCAGCTGTAGCCTACATTTATGTTCGTACGAGTCGTCAAATGGTGGGGAACAGCTGATTTTTTTTCGCGATTTCAGGTTTGGTCCCATAGTAAAAGTTGTTCATAATGATGAGTACAATGACCTCTTAAGAGGTTGTTGGTGTTTTACAAATAACCCTGTATAGCTTTTCATTCTGAAATGTAGTTCTTTATTAGTTTTATAATCATCGTTAAGTGTACAGAAAAAAACTCTTCGCGTAGTTACTCTCATTCATCAACACAACGTCGTCTTTATTTATACTCTGTCGCAATAAATCGTACAAGAATCCTAGTAGTATCACTACTTTTAATAATAAACATATGCATTAATTATGAAAGATCTACGATTGACGAAACACTTCAATTGGTTGGCGTAACTTGCTTAGACTGTACAAGTTTTGTTCGAATCTTTGCTGTAATTTATGTTTCAATATTTATAGCTTCCTCTCTATCATTGTGATTATTATCTATTGCCTCCACCGCTATTCTGCCCAGCTGCATGTATGTAGTATATGCGAAATAGTTTTTAAATACGGAGTGTGCGAAATTTTTTGCACGTTTCTGTCTTGTTAACTGAGACTTTATATGCGAAATAATTGCTGCTATTTATCGTGTAATCTAGACGTGAGGTATAAAATGTTTGATCTTTTTTAATTTTACTTATTTACGCGTTTGGCCCTCAGTCTTGGCTTATACTTGATTCATTCTGAATCAACGTTATCAGATTCAACAACTTTATTACGAAATCAGCTCCATCCTTGCATTTTCCCAAATATGTTGATGTCGGCATGCAACGAGCCTAATTTTATCTACCAATAATTTATACCTATAAAAATCTCCTTACACAAAAACTGAATGCACCAATTCCAGTAGGAGTTTAACAAGCTTATCGCCATATACGTGCAAATTGATTGGTACGTATGTATGATAAACAAAAAATAATGTATCCGTTGCCATGTGGCCAATTACTTGAGATTCGTAACGGAGTATACATAAGACGACGTGTACGATTGGACTCCGCGACTGAATGTCGGGCCGCTGGACGACCAAATCGGCTTGTTAAGAAAGTGGTTGAAGGGTCAAATTTATGTCAATGATAAACTTGAGTGAGGCACTGACGACTGACTTGGATATATAACGTTTTCTTTTCTCTCTATGACTTGACACATTCTTCATATATCCTATTACAAGAATGGGAGTTCAAAAATCAAGATTACTAGTCTTACTACCACAACACATGAAGATGTAATCGAGTCCCCCATGCCTGGAAATAAAGCCGACAGACGATTAATCCCAATCTCACTCTCTCGATCAAGTCTGTAACCAACAGAATGCGGACGCTTTGCAATGTTATTCGGGTCATCTAATACTAGTTTCAATACCTTATCGCAGTAGTTTTACGGCTCTGGGACAAGGACGAAACACATCCGTGAGTGGACAGGACACAGCTACAAGAGACACTTGATTTCTATATTTGTCATGTAGCGAATGAAACGCTCATTTACAAAGAATTCAACTGGGAAGTAAAGGGACTGGCTTCGAGTCCGCTCCAAATTCCTAGTAAAGGAGTGTTTCATGTATGTGTGTGAATGTATAGCAAGGGTGTCAAGTATTTTGTTTAGCAATCCGTGTCTATTACATGTACCTTATAGAAGTAGTTCGGCGGCCGGCCCTGCGTCAAGGACGGCCCACATCCGTGATCGGCCAGCGCTGCCTACATACATTTTATAAATAGACCACTTAATATCTTGCGGTAATACCCAGTGCCTTTATTCTGTTGGTTGAGATCGTATATTGCAGTTAAGGTAGACGTTTTTATATCAGTTCTCTTGATGGGGACGAGAAAGGAAAGTAAAATAATGAAATATGTAAATACAGAAGGTCTACAACAGGTATTGCTAACCTTTTTGCATCTGCTTTAAACATTCACCGAGGACGATAAAGTGTAAATCTGCCCTATTAAAGTAAATCGAATTTTATTGTATTTAAATGTCGGTCTTCAATCAATGCCGTGACCAGAATTATTTGTCGCGTGCCAACCATGGCAAGCTTGCTTTAAGTTTGTCATCTCTGTGCTACGAGAGCTCGCTCATGTAGACATGTTACAAAGCAATTGAAAATATTGATAAAGCCTACTATAACGATCTGCAACTGCAGTTCCATCGTTAAACTGATTTCAACCTACGAGTGTTTTTTTTTTTTTGGATTGACTTACCCTTCTTACTTCTTCTCATATCACGTAATCTTGTACTTTATGTTGTACCAAAAGACCATAAACACATTGCAGTTTTCACGGAAGAGATTTTAATATTCATGGGAATCTGTCGTTGAATCGAAAAACGCAAGTAAATGGCGATCACTTCTGGCTCATAAATTGAGGGAAAAGGATTACTTAGTCGCTCGTGTAAGCCTTTAAAGTTTTGCCGTGGCATGACCAAGATCTTGTTTAAATCGATTTAAATGGGGGACATATAAATCCCTTTTGAATGTAATTTCAAGGGTATAACGGTGTCACTTATTCTATCTGTTAATACCTGTATTTCCAAAACATAACACCACTCCAGTATCCCTCGAAGGATTGGGCAGAAGTGTACCTAAAGCACCTTCGTCTCGCCAGTTGTGTTTGTATCCCATGTCATAGGGGGCGAGCCTATTGCCATCAACTCGGCCGAAATCCAGACTCTGGGCTGCTTCTGAGAAATTCCAGATGGAAAAACACAATAACACTCTGCCCGACCAGAGAATCGACCTAAAGACCTCATGCATAGCAGTAACGCTTAAGATCAGCGAGGCAACGAGGTCTATTTCTATCTTAATTGATAAATGCCAAATCGAAATAAATTTTCTATAAGTGTACCTATTTAAAGTAAAAGCTTCCAGATTCAGCTTCTTCGTAGATCCTATTTGAACCATAAGTCAACATTTATGCAAAAAGGTTTTAAATCTCATAAAAACATGCACTTTAATGATCTTGAAGCAATAACACAGTAATAAAAATAATTATCGACTGATGCGTCCCTATCGTTTGTTTACTAGAACATTGCGTAAGCTTAGTGCCGTTGACTTTGGTTGCTAGGGACCACTATATTGCTACCTACTATTACATAATTATAAGCATTTTTCGAGAAAATAAGATAGGAAAATCAATAAGCAATGTGTGACGAGTTCTTGCACGAGGGTTTGTCGCAGGGGACAATATTAGGACCCATTTTCTTTAGCGTACTACCTAGATATTACAATTTGGTTTATTTTGAATGCCGAACCGCAGTTTATTAATTTAACCAGATTTTATTTTAAACAAAAATTCATTTTAGAAACAAGGATTCAAGGAAGTGTTTGCTAAAAGACGGTCCCATAAAGCAAAACGAGTTAATGCCTTTTCAGTACAAGTAGCAATAAAGAGTGAAGTTAAATGTCTCCAATAAGACTTAATGGGATGTGTTGTATGCCATAGCTTACAAATTACGATCAACTTCATAAATAATAAAAATGTATCGGCCTTTAAGAGAAGTGTTGGCCCTGACAGTGAACTTTATGGTGACAACTTTCAGACTACTTATTATAATATGGTTTCGATCTTGTATGTTATTATTATGTTTTTTAACTGATGCTACTTTAGTTTTTGTTTATCTGTTACTAGCGACCCGCTCCTGCTCTCCACTGGTGCAATGGAGTAATGTCAAAACATCAAGATTCCTGTGATATATCTATGTTTAATGTGGGCAGTGGTATCGGCCCCGACTCACGAGTTAGGTCCTGAGTTCGAACCCAGGCAGGCACTTTAATTTGTGTATTTAATTTCATACCAATGCTCGCAAAACGGTGAAGGAAAACATCATGAGGTAACTGGCAACTGGTAACTCTAGAACCAAATAATTTAAAGACATGTGACATCCATCAACCCGCACTGGGCCCACGTGGTGGATTATGACCTACCTCCTCTCACAGAGAGGAGACCCGTGTCCCAGCAGTGGGAACATCATAGGCTGATTATGCAAGTAAACCATTCGGAAAAAAAAATCTCAATGATAGTGAAAACTATATCAAAATACATTGTGTAGTTTAAAAGATCAAAGCAGTCATACAGACAGACACAAAAAGCGACTTTGTTTTATACAACTTATTTGTTATAGTTCAGACAATGCTTGAATTGACCTTTTTGTATCAATATTAACTCTGAATTTATTTATTGTCTTGTCATTGTATTTATTATATCTTTCTTTAACCTTATCACACTATTTATTTAATACGCTGCTTTATGATTTGCTAGTAAATAGCCATCATTTTTCCCAATTTAGAATGAATTAATTTTGTTTCACAGTTTCAGATTCATATTTTTCTTGCTCCCATTGCACCTGAAATTCACTTTCATTCCAATTCAGCTTACTAGTTTCCATTGTGTTGTCAAATACAGAGTGTGCACAAACCGAGTCCGAATCACACATTGAGTCCGAGTGAATGTTAACGACAGCTTGTTTAGAGTCTGCGAGTGTGACTTGAGCGTGTGCGAGTGGTTTGAGAGCGATTGAAGAGTTCAGTTCAGTGCATTTTCACTGGTCCTTGTTTGTTTCGGGTGTTTGAGAAATGAGCTTTCTTTCTGCCTGTCAGTTCCTATGTAACTTTTAGCTGACGAAAAAAAAAGGAGGAGGTTCTCAAGTCGACGCGTGTAATTTTTGGTAAGTGCAGATAATTCTTACCAGACCTAGTTCGAGTATAATTTTTGCAGCTAGTTTTTATTCTATAAAAATGGATTAATTTGTAAGTAGTTTAGTTCATAATACAATGTACATTTTTGGCGTCATCAAATGTAAAAAGTAGGCATATTATGTGTTTGTTATTAAAACATATTTTATGCTTTATCGCCAATTTACACACAATGTATTTCATACTCTATAGCTCCAGTATTAAAGTTCTTTATCCTGTAGTTAGGTACCATTAAATAATAATTTCCCATAAATCGTAATGCGCGTTGTGTCATGGATACAATTCGATTGCTGTAAACAATGTGAAATTAATTGATGACCTGAATACTGACGTGATGACGACAAACAACATAATAATCATACTGCTAGAAAGGTACTTGGAATAAATATGGTTAGGTAAAAAGACGCGGCAGACTCCGGAGAAGATGATCAGACCAGCTGGAGAATACACATGTCCACATTAGTCCTGGATCGAAAGAGCTAGAAGTCACGGAGAGAGAAGTTTTCCCAGCAGTGGTATGATGCAGGGTACTAGCAACAGTATAAAGACGTCTGACTTTAAAGAATATCCTAGGTATTGTTAAAGGTGATTAAAAGCAGGGTGAACGAAAACCAAGTCAACGTGGTAAGTGACATCGGAGGAACTACAAATACACATGGCGGCGTGAACTGGGCTAATCTATGAATACTGATTCTTAGTGGCTCAAGATTTAAAAAAATGGAAGGAGAGAAGCGAAGCCTGCAGTGGAACAATCCGAGTTTATTAATATATACTAATATTTTAGAGAGGTAAAAAGCGTTCGAACCTCTGTGGCATACCTAAAGTTAATTATAATTAAATTATTTTAAACTATTTTATTATTATGATAACCTAATTTATTACTAGTCGTGACGCGGAATGCTTCAAACTGATAATAATGGACTATTGAATCAATTAAATGGAGTTTTTCTTTTAACATATTTTATATTTTCAAAATGGAATAACTCAGAAAGTATATCACTTACGACATTTTTGTCAATAGCATTTGTTGATTGTAATAAGTTTCTCTATCGATTGGCATATGTTTGAAACCTGTACATCAAAACTCGACTTTTTATGTACTTGCAACTTTAGGTATGCCAGGCTTCATACAAAAATGTTCGATCTTCTTTGTGAGTTTGAATGGGTAATCTTCGGAACTACTGATCCCATTCCGAAAATTTCGCCGATTATTGCCGAGTGTCATAAGATGTATTTTAATGCTGAAACAAAAAAGAAAATACGCGGACAAAGTCGCAGGCAAAACCTAGTAGTGTAGCGTAATGTGTTTAGTGAAGTCATAGTAATAAATAGTTATCTGGCCGTTGTTAAATCATAGTAGCGTAATAATACTCGTAACAAAGTAACAGTTGAGTATCGCCGCACAGTGTTTTGACAACCATTGCCTTTTATTAAAGTTATCAGTAAATTTTAAGAAATACACAACTTTTAACATTGAAAATGTTTTTTGTTTTATATTTAAATGTACGCAAAATTTTCTCGGTTTACAAGTCACTATCACTACCATAAGATGTTTGGACTTAATTACTATTATTTTAACTTATCTACACTGTCCCACTGTTGAGAAAAGGGGAGGCCTTTGCTCAGATCCTACCAGGCATCCTTTTCTAGAGCCACCTGGGTCCACACTTGCGGTACGCGCGTCGGTCGTCTCGTCACCTCTTCCTGGGCCGGCCTCGGCGACCAGGGCTCTGAACCGGTTTAAAAAGAGCGGTTAATTTCGATGAAATACCGGTAAATATATCGTTCCCTCATTAACCGGTTAAACAAGTGAACTGTTCATATGTAACCCAAATGGCAAAGGTTACCGGTTACAGAAGCACAAACGGTTTTGACACCCAAATTAACCGGTTAATTCCGTAAGTCGTAAATATTTTTCGTCTACTTTTTTAACACTTCCAACAAGCTTAGTTAGGGGGCGGGGGGTGTTTAACCGGTTAATTTTCACTTTCAAAACCAAAATTCGTGAAAAACCGGTAAAGTGCAAACCTTAACCTAAATCGATTTCGGTTTGGGGTCAATGACCGTAACCGGTTAAGAATTTCAACCGGTTTCCGAGCCCTGTCGGCGACGCCGTCCGTCCTCAGGCACCCACCGTGTGGATACTGTTACCCAGCGGTCACTGTGAATACGGGCAACGTGACCCGCCCATCATCTGCCTAGCCATTTCCCAACTATGTTAGGGTCGGCTTCCAGTCTAACCGGATGCAGCTGAATACCAGTATTTTACATTGAGCGACTATCTATCTGACCTCCACAACCCAGTTACTGGGTAATACGATACCCCTAGGTAAGACTGGTTGTCAGACTTTCGGGCTTCTGACTACCCTTAACGACTGTCACAGATCTACGAATGACAGCCGGGACCAACGGGTTAACGTGCTTTTCGAGGCACGGAGGGGTCTCGGTATGTAAAGATGGTCACCCATCCACAGACCAACCGCGGCAAGCGTTGCTTAACCTGACCGGTCGGTCGACCTGTGTGGCTGTTATTATTTAGCCACGGGCCCGCCCAATCCCCTTTCTTTTATTTTGTGCCTACTTTGTTCCACCGGAGGGCATAGGCCTCCCTTTCTCCTTTCAACTAATTTATCTCTCTCTTGAGCTAGTTTGTCTGCAGACGTCAGCCTCAATTATTGTGTTGTGCTTATTAAAAATACCTTTACATTCAGTTTTAATCTTATCATTGTTAACGTCAATAAGTACTTTATCATGCCTATATGCACAATCAATCGCATTCGTATCAGCTTAAGAGCCCTCTTACATTTCGGTACAGAGCGCGCATCTTTTTTTTACTTTCATAAATTGGTTCTCGCAGTTCAACCTATGAGGTTGTCGTCTGCTTAACCGGGCTTGCCTGTGGATGTCTCAATGAATTAAGGCCTTCAGCCAGGGCAAGCGCGCGTCGCCGGCGCAGTGAAATATATAGTACTTTTATTTTATTTATTAAAGTTAGTTAAGTTATAAATTAAAGTACCTATCAGTATTGTTTTTTTTTTTAATTAAAATCAAACTATTAATATATATTTTTTTAATTGATATTGTTTAAGCAATTATTGGAAAATATTTTGGTATAAATACCACGTGAAAATGTTGTATAAGTTCGGAGAAATTCAGACTTGTTTCCAGTAGAAAATTGAATTAGGTTACGTCGTATTTTCTTTATTTAACAAAAATGTATTCACAAAAATGTATTGTATATAACAAAAATGTATTCTATTATAATAAAAGTATATAATATTCGTGATATGAGAATTTTGACATTTTTTTAATGGATTCATGGATTCAACAGAATCTGCAAATTAGATCTCTCAACTCAAATCTCCATGAGTTTTTCCCTAACAAAACATGCATCAGGAGAACGATTATTGCTAAATAAATAGATAAATAATAATAAAAAAAAAAACGCTTTATTATTATTGTAGAAATGAAAACGAAATATCTTTATTAATTAATTGTTATTTCTACCAACCAACGAACAGTATTCAATTTCAATGAGGAAATCATGCATCTACGCGACTTTTTGTAATAGGCCACATAATATTATATAGCTCAAATAAACATGAAACTATGTTTAAATTATGTTTTTTGTTAGATCGCGTACTAAAATATCGATTTTGAAATAAAAAAAGTATTTGGATTCGAAGCTGTTTTATATAATTCGAAGCGTATCCGTCTTTCACAAAGATCGAGAAAATCACAATCTAACCTAAAGAGTATGATCGATACGAAATGTCTTGATTTTTGTACTTTAAATGTCCTTAAAACTTAAAAAAAAAAAATAAGTAAATACACCGTACCAGTAAACTGTTTGTCATTATTTGGGTACTTCCCAAGAAAAGTGTTTATCAGATTAATAATGATTGTTTCGACATACTGCATTATAGATAGGCTAATGCTAATAGATTTCCTGAATATGTCAATATGTTCACGGTCACGGTTTTGTCTTTTATATGATATTTTGATGTACAGACGTCAGCACATCAAGCTACCCGGAACTGTCAAATTTTCCCAATAAATTTTGAACCTTATACTTCAGCGATAAAGTTGAAAAACTATTTAAGAAATTTGACAGATTGTAGTAGCTTGATGTGCTGGCGTCTGTACATAACATACATAAACTCACACCTCCTTCTCATGGGGGTAGGCAGAAACTACAGAACGCCTCCTGCTACGATCCTTACGCCCCGTTTACGTTCATGCATCAGGTCATATACGCACGCCGGTTACGAGTACTAAGCACCTGACCTTTTTGAAGTCATCATCAAAAAAAAAAAAATGTTTAGTTCGTCAACATAAGTAAATCACATTTTTAAATTTGGTCACCTTTTAAGCCAAGATTTGCTTGTAGTAGGTGGATCCGTTCTTCCAGTTTACATTAACTATACATATTGTGTGTGAGAAAATAAATACTATACGTCTTCCTAAGATGTCCCTTCTCGGCGTTTCCACTCACCTCTGCCTTGTTACCGCTGCTTGTTGTTGTTGCGTTGGTGCTTGTTGGTACCTTTTGTTATCTTCTCAACATGGCGACTAAGCATACTCTTTATAAATTTTTGTCACTATTTGCTTTTAAACATCACCGTTTCCTTATATTTTGATGTGTTTTTGTTTATTTACGTATTTTGCACACCGTCACGGTTTGTGGTAAAATAGCGGTAGTGGAATATTAACAAAGCATCAATTTGGACGAAAAAATAGCGTTGTGGTTAGTGGTGGTGTGCAAAACGTGATAGGTACAATGTTTTATCGCATATTCTGTATTTATCAGGCTGTACACGTGAATGGTCACTATGTTTGTTCAAAGAATGGTAAACAGAGTAGGTTTTCATAGTATGTTTATAATAAATACATATATCTCAATTAATTACAAGTAGATTGCATCACGAATTATCTTGCATTGGTAAAATATTAACAGGAATTGATACTTTGGTCCGCAAATCCGCAACAAATGTCGACTAAAACCATTCAGGCAGGCCTGTTGGTCTAGTGGTCAGTGGCCCTGACTACTATACGCAAGGTCGTGGGTTCGATTCCCACCCAGGACAAATGTTTGTGTGATGAGCACGATCACTTGTTCTTTGTCTGGGTGTAATTTATCTATAATATGTATGTATTTAGAAATATATATGTATTTTTATCAGTTGTCTAGTACTCATAGCACAAGCTCTGTTTAGTTTGGGACTAGATGGCGTTGTGTGAAAGTTGTGGAATATTATTATTATTCCGTAGCAAACCAGCACGTAAGAAACTAGGCGCCCACACCTATAAGATACATCAAAGCAGATGGGCCAGGATCGTCACACAGTGGGTGCCTGAAGACTGGCGTGGTACGTCGTCACCCAGGGCCTAAGAAACACTGGCGTGACGATTTGGCCTCGTTGCTGACCGATTGGCGGCATAAAATAAGGAAAGCTGTAAACGTATGGGGGAGACCTTTGTCCAGCAGTGGGACAACATGGCTTAACTAAAAAAAAAAGAGGTCTCCTTTGGTGCTAAAGAAACTTGCCAAGCCCACAGCGCCACGTTGCTGTTCGCTATCTATTCTGAAATAACTTTTTTATCAATAATAGAAAAGATACGGATATCACGGAAAACAATATACAAAATAAATAAACACGTGCTTATAAAACGGGTTTATAAGATTGTAACGCGAATTTCGTCTGAAACAGATAGAGAGGATCCTTATCAATGAATCAACGAGAAAAAAAAAACGTTACATAATTCAGATAAATAGAGGCTACAAATGGCAGGAGTTCCACGAACCGTCGGGTATTATCTGGCTTCAATGTGTTCGTGAACTGAACTTGACACATCAATATTTTAAAGTTTTCTATTATTTGTTGTCTTATGATCATTTCAAACAAAGCTATCAGATGTAATTTTATAACTTTAGTTGACCAGAGGCAATGCCGCCTGTTTCTTGGGTACATTACCAGTCGACAGCGATGTGGTGGAATGTTTCGACGCCATATTTTATGATAGTTTATTAATAGTTATAATTAGGTTAGGTTATACAGGATGGGCAACTTGGAGGTATACAACTTTTTTTGCCGCCATTTTGGTTTGGCGACAAATATGACAGTTGTTTCATGAAAATTATTTTGTGGAGATTCGGCAAATTTGTTATGGAGCGTTTACGGCTGAACAACGTGTTTTAAGTATTGAAAAATTCTACTTAACCCAATCATGTATTGCGGAAACTAAGAAAATTGCGGCCAATTTTTGGTAGAAATCAAGTTACCTTCGCGGCTAACAATAACTCGTTTTGTGAATAAATTTGAGCAGAATGGCATTGTAACAGATAAAGCAGTTCCTCGTCGTGTCAGAAGGGCTCCTATGGAGCAGAATATTGAAATTGTTTGTCAGAGTGTAGCCGACGAAGCCACATTGTCTACCAGGCGATGTTCTCAACAACTCGGAATTAAGATTGGCTTCTTTACGGAAAATTCTGAAGAGAGACCATGGTTTGTTTCCATATAAGGCTCAGACAGCTCAAGGACTGAGATACAGAGACCATGGCCGGCATCTTGAAGCTGGAAAGTGACCCAGATTCTCATCAAAAAATCATAATGAGTGACGAAGTTCATTTCAACCTCAGTGGATTTATGAAAAAAACAAAAATCTCGTTATTGGGGCGAAGAACAACCTTCGTTGATCCACGATCGACCACTGCATCCACGTCGAGTAACAGTTATGGTGTGGAATTTGTTCAGTAGTAATTGGGCCTTATTTCTTTGAAGATGCTATGGGTCATGCTGTTACAGTGAATAGAGCATCGGTGCCGTGAGATGATAAACATTTTTTCTTACATCGAGTGAATCAGTTGGGCTTAAAACGTGGTTAAAACGTGGTTCCAACAAGACGGGACCACATGTCATAAGGCACAAACCACGATCGAGATATTGAAAAGAACGTTTCCGGGTCGATTAATTTCGAGAAACAGTAACATGGATTGGCCACCAAGATCGCCGGATTTAACGACTTCTGTCTTTTTTCTGTGGGGCTATCTAAAGCGATCTGTCTATGGTAACAGCCCATGGAACCTTCAACAGTTAAAATAGGGATAACGCAGGAAATGTGAGAAAATGCCATGAAAACGCAATAGAATAGAATAGAATAGAATACTCATTATTATGTACACCATATAGATTACAGACATAAATATAGAAATGAAAATTTCACATCTGCCATGCTGTTAGAGGTGGATATTTGTCAGACATTATTTTCCATACTTAATTGCCGACCCTAAATACTATATATACAAAAAAAAAAACTTAATAAATTTTATATTACATAGAATTTTTGTTTTAAATAAAGTGTATACCTGTTATTTGCCCACGCTGTATACATTTTTATTTTAATAGATTTTTTAGTTAATTTGATGTAAAGTTCCAGAACGAAAACAATAAAACTGAAACACATCCTAAAAAAACTTTGGTTTTGCCTACTTTTTATATTGAGTACAGTGGCTTTCTTAGAGTGCAACGATCAAACTTAGTCGAAGAACATCATGTGGTGAGTCAGTAAGAGTGTGATAGACCCCTCCGCCCGCTCCAGGGCGGAGGATATCCACAAAGATTAGCACAGGCAAAAAAGAAAGGACTGGGCTCGATTGACCACAATCAGTTGCACAATGCAACCTGCCGGTCGATTCTGTAAAAATCTCACCGTGAAATCATAAGTGAAGTGAGCACTTAATAGTGTTAATCCCTAGCGAATGACAGCTCACTCCACGCTCACTTCACCCAAGCTTTCACGGTGAGATGGTTACAGAATCGCACGGCAGTTTTCTTCGATTATAAAAGAATTAGTACACTCTAGCTCTTTATTGAGATCTGCTACATAAATTATTTAGCTCTTTATCTCGTTTGCTTGGACACAAAAGTCATGTGTGTCCACAATTTTATATAAATGTCGTGTTTCTGTCAATGACACATTGGACAGACTATAATTCGGCCATGACTTTAAAACGTGAACTGATAACAAAATGATTTGATAACGAATACATAACTGATAAGAAAAGAGTGGAAAGTGGTGTTTAGTAAACAAAAGTGTTGCAAATTAAAAATAGACGGATTTGGTGGAATTTTCTGGAGATTATCTTTTGTAGATTCAGATATAACAGTGATGATAGATAGAATACTGAAGTTGATTATACACTGATATCTGCTTAGGCACCACATACTAAGGTGACGTACGGATCGCGGGGTCCTTTCCAAAAGGCGATTAAAAGATTATGAAAATGGGATGGGTGCCGGTCGAGCAGTGGTAGCCCCGTGGTAACGACCGCGACTGACGAGTTGTATGTCGTAGGTTCGAACAGGCGCTTTACTTTATGCAAATAATTTCATCACCGCTGCTCTCAAAACGGTGAAGGAAAACGTCGCTGGGAAACCGGCATGTCCTAGAGCCAAAAATTCGAAGTCGTGTGACATCTACCAACTCGCACTGATTACAACCCACTCCCTCTCACCGAGAGGAGGGCTGCGTCCTAGCAGTGGGGCTGATGATGCCCCCGGTTGATGAAAAACTGCTCTTTTTATGTAAAATATAGGTTGACTGGTAATTAGTGACCGATATTTAAACACATGATTCTACTCATGACAACAAACAAGTTTTATAATGGGACAAAAAGTGAAATGACGAAAAAAAAAATCAGCTGTTCCCTACATTTATGTTCGTACGAGTCGTCAAAATGTAGGGAACAGCTGATTTTTTTTTAAACACATGATTCTACTCATCATTAAAAACAACTTTTACTATCGGACCAAATCCGAAATCGCGAAAAAAAAATCAGCTGTTCCCTACATTTATGTTGTACGAGTCGTCAAAATGTAGGGAACAGCTGATTTTTTTTTCGGTCATTTCACTTTTTGTCCCATTATAAAACTTGTTTGTTGTCATGAGTAGAATCATGTGTTTAAGTATCGGTCACTAATTACCATCCACCCTATATACATAAAGAGAATGTAGTAAACTAATCTCATGCTATGTAGCTACGGTTCTTTTTCAAAAATCATTTGGCGCTGAAATGACATTGACCAGGAGAACTTGTTCGTAAACATTTGAGAAATTGTTTCGTGAAATTGTATTGAAAAATAAGAGGGATTTCTGCCACGCGCCAGAACTCTTCAACTCTATATGAGTAAATTACGTATGCTGCAGACGGTGGCTCGAAAAAAAACCAAATGATTTTATAAACTAATTTATTATAAAGAAATTACAATTAGAATTGGTGAAACCTATTCGATGTCAGAATATGGAATGAATACAAATTACTTAAAAATAACTTATTGCTATTACTGATTATTGCTGCGTCGGCGGCTCGTGCCTCGGCGGATGTCGTCGCTGCACTTTCTGTGCGCCTGACGTAAATACGTAGGATTGTGCAAGGTCGACGATATGCTTTAGGGATCCGTACTTAACACCTCCATCCGCAGAACAGCAACTATTTGCTCATGTTGAGAGAAAATGTTGCTGGGATTTCATCTCGTTTTTGGCTCACATCTTCATATGTGTGTGTCTTGGGAGTTTGTTGCTTTTCTTTGTCGCTTGTTGTAAGTTTCCAGCATTTGTATCTGCGGCTTATTACCAAGATTATAAGTATGGTTGCGCATACTACAATAATGTAAAACGGTATGGTTGCATGATACAGGACGACAGGCTGAGTCTTGTTGATCTGAATAGGGCTTTCCATCAGTACTTTGTTCTGGATGCTGTGAAGTTCTTCTAAGTTGACTGAGTTGAACCCGATGATGTGAGTGGAGTCAGTTCTTTGGTTCATGTCGTTATAGGGGATCTTTGATAACTTTAGTGGCTGTCCTTTTATCTCGTTGCTGTCGTTGATGATTGTGAATTCTGTTGTTTCCAGATAGCAGTCCATGGGTAAGGTGACGAGATAACTTCCCTGTAGAGTATTAAAGTCTTTTCTGCCGCAGGCTAACTGTACTTTGGTTGGTTGGGGCAATGAGATAACGTAGTGTTGGTCATCCAGTTTTTCCACTGCTTGCTTGGAGAGTGAAATCTTAGTGAATTGGCAAGTATCTTCTAAACCTTGGTTGATGATGAGCTCTTGGATGCAATCAGGCTTCGTCCGGATCTGATGACTGGTCTTCTTTTCACAAAGATGAACGTTACTGTACTTCGGGCATTCAGCCTCTATGTACACGAATGATTTCTCGTTTGTTGCTATGTAGGGAGAGGAAGGAATGAGGGCAAGTTGTTTCTTATTAGGTACAATTGATAGTCTGTATAAATCGTAAGCGTCCTTAGAGACTATAGGAAAACTGTATATTATTACTATTCTCTTTTCAATAAAGTAGGAACCTGGTTTTATTACATTATAATATTCTCGTAATTCTAGGTTTAAGATTTGTTCTTGATTGTATATTGATCTTAACCTATCTATCATTGATCTTAAGACTTCTATGTCAATCATAGAATGATGAGTGCTAGAAGCACGTATAAAAGCCATTATATTTTCTAACCTAATTATCTCTAACATTAAATCTTCTACATTATTGGTTATGATTCCTAAAATTTGGGCAAACTTTGCAAATTTTATTAAGCTGTAATCTGTGTAAGCAGTTTTTTCTAGAAGTAGTTCCAATGTTGCATTTACTTTTTCTTGATTTTTTGTGATCTGGTCCAAGATGGTACCATGTTGGGACATCCATTCTTTACTTAGGCTGATATGATTGTTGAATTCTGATACTATTTTATTTTCATTATTTTGTAAGGTTTTTATAGCTTCGTCATATTTCAGGGCATCTAGATAATCTAAGTTGCCAGTAACACTTTTTACTACTGACCCAAGGCCATCTACAAGACCTCTTTTGACTCTAACAGGTTCCAAAGATTTTACTTGTAAAAGTACTTTACTAAGTTTGTTGGTTAGATAGTCAATCTGATAATCGTAAAGCATGTAAGTCTCATTGGTAAGTCTTGTTCTGAGAGTCTTTAGTTGCGTCTGTACGGAGTTTATCTTATCTTCGATTTCGGTTAATTGTATGTACTGTATGAATGAGTGGTAATGTGTGGTTAGTCTGGTTGGTCCTAATCTGTATGGTAACAGTCCTGGTCCATCAGCTAAAGTCTCAAGTCTTATCTCTTGAGGATGAGTCGCATGGAACGTCAATAACAGCATGATCCTGTAACAATTGGCTGGTTTTAGGAACGCGTTTCAGCCGTGCTTTGGCTATAGGGCCACGTTTTTTCGAAGTATATATGTGTATAGGTAGATCGGCGAGTACTGTGTCCTGAGTATAGCGTGGTGCAGCTTTCTGACGACTGGCAAAAGGGTTCTTAATAAAAACTTGTTGATGAGGGGCATATTCTACTTCGGGTTCGCGAGTTTTATTCCTGTTGTTAGTTAAGGCTGTACGATTGGCTAGAGATGAGCTGTTAATGATTTCATAAACTTGCTTCATCTGTTCTCTATGATTCTGCGCATATTGTTGTAAGATGTGCTCAGTCAGGTCTATGTCAATTGGGTCTCTGGGGTCAAAATGTCCGGTCAATAAGTCGAACGGTCTGCACTTCGTAAAACTATGGATAGAGCTATTATATGCTATGATGGCGTATGGCATAAGATTAACTATCGGATCGTCTTTATTTTGTAGTTTTAGAATTCTTATGTGCTCCAATAACGTTGAGTGAAAACGTTCGATGTTGCCATTGTCATTTGGACTGTGCGGCAGAGTTTTATGGTGAATTATCTTATGAAGACGTATAAATTCGGAGAAAAGTTGGTTGGTGAACTCGGTGCCATTATCGGTGATAATAGTCATAGGTAGTCCGTGGTGGGTACAGAAACGCAATAGTGCTTGTATTATGCTGATAGCCGTACCGTCTCGCAGATGATACGCTTGAGCATGTTTTGTGAAGACGTCCAGGAAGGTCACGTACTTTTCGCTCTGGACTGTAAAGAGGTCCATGTGGATAATTTCAAGTGGTTTTGTAGCTGGTGGCACTATATTAAATTGGGGTCTAATTGGATTCCGGTCATATTTAGCTTGACCACAGATGGTACACTCATTAATGAACTTAGTGATTTGTTCCTTCATCTTTGGCCAGAAATATTTTCGTGATAGGGCTAGATGACATTCATTTATACCACGGTGGTTCGTCTTACCGTCATGATAATGTCGGATAATGTCTTGTTGTCGGAGGTATTCTTTAACATTCTCGAGTTCTGTCTTAGCTAATACTAGGTTAAGTAAGGAACTTCTAAATTTGTCTTGGATAATTGGTATTATTGAATACATGGCTAGAGGTGGATTAATCATGATGGCTGTTTTGACTTTGGGGTTCACGTATTCTTTGATAGCATTAATAATGTCGCTCTCTAGGTTAGATTCTGATATTTGGACTGCGATTCGAGTGTGGTTTTCAAAAGGCTTAGTAACTGTTGGTCGGCGTTTTATGTCACCTACTATGGTAAATTGAATCTGTCGATGAAATTTATTGAGAGGATCGTCTGTGATTGGAATTTCTAGTATCGGATGTTCATTACTGGTATGGACGGTGTCAGTCGAGGAGTTTGTTGGAGGAGGTGGTACCTCTGATGGATTGTTGATCATTGATCTGAGATCATTAGTACTTTCGACCGATGAATCGGTGTCGGTTGAAGAGTTTGCTGGTGGAGGTGACGCCTCCGATGGGTTGTTAATCATTGATCTGAGGTTTTTAATATCTTTGATCAATGAGGTGATCTCATCTGTTTCTTCGTTATGAATTTCTACACGGGAGAGGGCATCAGCATTAGTGTTATATTTTCCTTTCTTGTATATTACGTTAAAGTCATATTCACTTAGTCTGAGTCGCCATCTAGTCAGTCGTGAATTTGGTTCTCTCAAGTTCATCATCCATTGCAAGGGTTTGTGGTCAGTGATTACTTTGAATTTCCTACCAAAGAGATAGGGTCTGAAGTATTTTGTAGCCCAGACTATGGCAAGCAACTCTTTCTCGATGGTACTATAGTTTAGTTCACTTTCGTTAAGTGTGCGTGAAGCATAACAGACAGGCTTGTCGGAACCTATAGGTCCTTGAGATAGCACTGCTCCAATAGCTACATTTGAAGCGTCTGTTGTCAGATTAAATTCCCTTTTAAAGTCTGGGTATTGTAGAATAGGGTCATTGGTTAGTAAGGTCTTACAGGTTTCAAATGCATGGACATATTCGGGGCTAAAAGTAATTTTACTACCTTTCTTTAGGCATAGCGTAAGTGGTTTGGTGATGCGTGCAAAATCGGGTATAAATTTTCGGTAATAACCTAGAAGTCCTAAAAATTGCTTGATTTCCTTAGGGGTCTTTGGAATTGGATATTTTTGGATTGCAGAGATCTTGTCAGGGTTTGGCTTGATGCCATCTCTACTAATTATATGTCCCAGGTAAGCAGTTTCGAGCTTCAGAAATTCGGACTTGTCCATCTGAATTTTGAAGTTGGACTCTCTAAGTCTTTGGAAGACTTTTTCCAGATTGTCCATGTGCTCTTGAAGAGAGGTACTAAAGACGATAATATCATCTAAATAAACTAGGCAGATGTTATTTTGAAGGCCTCTTAGAACATTGTCCATAACCCGTTGGAAGGTGGACGGTGAATTTTTTAATCCCATGGGCATTCGAAGGAATTCAAAGTGCCCGTGTTCAACGTTAAATGCGGTTTTTGGTATGTCCTGAGGGTCCATCTCCACTTGATAAAATCCACTTGCCAAATCTAGGGTCGTAAAATATTGGCACTTACCTAATTTATCAAGGACGTCACTGATGTTTGGTATGGGGTATTTGTCGTCTATCGTTTTTTCGTTTAATTTACGAAAATCAACTACGAGACGCCACTTCTGTTTTCCGGAAGCGTCAATTTTTTTTGGCACCACCCAAATAGGCGAGCTCCATGCTGAATCGGAAGGTCTTATTATACCTTGCTGTAACATTTTGGAAATTTGGTCTCTAACTTCTTCCCGATGAACGAAAGGGTATCGATAGCTCTTAGTATATGCGGGAATTTCATCTGTTGTTCTTATACGATGTTTAATTTGGTTAGTGAATGTTAGCGATTCTCCGTCGATGTAGAATACATCTGCATATCGCGAGCAAAGTGTTAAGAGATTAGTTTTCTCCTCTACATTAAGATGGTCGGTACGCAAACGCGATAATACGTCATCTACGCGGTTTGAGTGTTTAACTTGTGTGCACTTAGCGTTGAACAGTTCGGCATGAGTTGGTTGGTCTAACGAAAATATCACGTCATTAGGTGTTGGATTTTCTAATTCTACATATCCGCGGCTATTAGCAACAGTAGTGAGGCACTCGTGGATAATGCAGTTACAAAAAACTTGTTCGCTTACTAGAACATCGCCATCCGGGGCATTTATAGGTATTCTAACTAATTTGGAACTATTAGCAGGGATAATATCTTCATACAGATTTACATTTCGGGAATTGTATACTTTAATTTTATTCGTAGCAGTTCGCGTTACTAATTGAAAATCTTTTAAATCTATTTTAGCCTCCCATTTAGATAGTAAGTCTAATCCTATTAGGCCATCAAAGTATTCGTGAAAACGGTAAATGAATAATTTTATACTATCGGTCTCATTGAATTCATTAAAACACGGTAGTGTTATGGAATAATCGTTCCTGCTAACGCCGTGTACGTTTGTAACTTCGAAAGGGTCATAGTTGAGGGGATAGTCATGAAAAAACCTTTGTACAGCTTCAGGGCTGATAAATGACTGGTTAGCGCCAGTGTCGATCAAAAATTTTAAAGGAGGGCAAGAAATTTCTATGTAGGGTAACTGTCTCTGGGTCTGTAAATTAAGGTCTATTTTGGCTCTTTGGATTTCTGGTCCTTCTGAAAATTTTGGTTCTGATTTTCGTTTGCACAGCTAGGGCCTGGTTGTGGCTCTGTCGCATCTGCTACTTGAGTGTCGGAAGTTATATTACAGTCAGTCATATTAGTGTTGTAGTCGCAAACAATGTAACAGTCAGTACCGTCCGTGTAGTAGTCGTATGCTGGCTCATAGTAATAGTCAGCAGAATAATACGAGTTATCAGGCAAAGCAAGTTCACTGAGGTTTAACTCACGTACCATGGGTAATGGTTTCGGAACAAAATGTTGAACACCACTCATGGGTTTCGGACCCGAGTTCTGTGGTGGATTATTCCTCGGTTGTAGCTTAAATACGTTGCTTTGAGGATGGTAATTTGGCAATGGTGCACGGAACATCTGTTGTGTTCGAGTAGGCATCCGGTTTTGCTGCTGGTTGGGCATGTTAAATTTAAAGGCCTGAGGCTGGGGCTGATAGCCACGCTGACCTACTGGAGCAGGCCAGTTAGGTACTGGGGGTCGCGGAACGTTTAACGCGTTAGACGGCACAGCAGGCATCATAGGAGGTTTGTACAAAAGCTTAGGTGCGCTCGGAGCAGTTTGAGCCTTTGGGGCATCATTACGCTGCTGCAGGTATATGATATTTAATTCCTCCTGCACGAACTCCAGAGCCTTTTCTATGGTTTCCGGTCGCATGCACCTTATGCGTGAGCCTAACGGTTCTTTTAATCCGCGTACGAAAGCCTGCATTGTGACTTTCTTATAAAGTGTCCGTTTCGCCTCAATGGTCGTTTGTAAAGTCTCATGTAACGTGACGTAAGTCATTATAGTACTAAATAATGTTTGGCATTGATCGTAAAATTCCTGCGGGGTCTTATTACCTTGCGTAGCCAAAGAGAGGTCATTGTATAGAGCCGTTTCGTCTCTCTGATCTGAGAAATTATTGATCAGAGCTGATCTTATACCTGCCCAAGTTTCAGGAATGCCATTAGAGTTGATTGTGGATGCGGCAGTCCCTGTGATCTTATTTAAGATGCCGTTTAAAAGACACAGATTGCCTAGCTCACTGCCTTGGTCGGCGCTTGCGTACTGAGTTACTATACGGTCGCAGATGTTAATAAACCTCGTCAGCACATTAGGGTTTCCGTCAAAATCGGGCACAAGGCGTAAGGCCTTGAAAATTACATCGGGGTCGTAAGGCATTGTTGGTTCAAATAAACTATTCAAATTAAGATCTAATTCACTATCTAAATCTCTGCTAGTATCTACTATATGTCGGCGCGCCTGTCGTGATGCAGGTTCCCGAGGAGTAGATCTTTCGTGATGAAAAATCTTGGACATAAGAGTAACTTAGGAATAGAGAGGAAGCAACACGAGAAAGATTCTGGTGTACTCACATATATTTCATCTCTGGTTCTTCTTCGTGAATCGATGTCTGGATTCTCCACGCGGCTCCGCAGCTTTACTGTAGATTCTGGATACTCGTGACGTGACTTGATAGCCGCCCGGGTGACTCGCGATCGTGGTTATCGATATGAGGTGATTCTAACGCGATTCGCGAACCGACCCGCGAGTATCCTACCGACTGCGCCAATTACGTATGCTGCAGACGGTGGCTCGAAAAAAAACCAAATGATTTTATAAACTAATTTATTATAAAGAAATTACAATTAGAATTGGTGAAACCTATTCGATGTCAGAATATGGAATGAATACAAATTACTTAAAAATAACTTATTGCTATTACTGATTATTGCTGCGTCGGCGGCTCGTGCCTCGGCGGATGTCGTCGCTGCACTTTCTGTGCGCCTGACGTAAATACGTAGGATTGTGCAAGGTCGACGATATGCTTTAGGGATCCGTACTTAACAAGTACAATTGAGAGATGTTGTGATTGTTCGACCATAATAACAAAAACCGCCCGCGTAGACCGCGTATCGGCAAGCCTAGTGTGGGGCGCCCCCCAGCTAGATGGACGGACAACCTAAAGATGGTGGCTGGGATAGACTGGACGCGGAAGGCGGAGGACAGGGTGTTGTGGCGCAGTCTGGGAGAGGCCTATGTCTAGCAGTGGACTGTGATAGGCTGAGTTGATTGATTGATTGAATAACAAAAACCAATCGTAACAGTAGAGATGTGATTTGACATTTGACCGCACACGAACAGAGTCCATTAAGATAATAGTTTTATGGCTTTAAAATAAACAATTAGGTAGGTAAGTACAGCCGTCAGCTCGTCACTAGCAAAACCAGTATAGCTGGTCTCATATTCTATTGAAACTCCGTACTACACTAGCCCAGCTCAAGGTCAATGTGTCAACACCAACTTCTACAGTATATCATTTAAATATCATTCTGCCAGCCACAATAAGATGTACCATCTCTGAATCGAGAAAGACCTACTAATTATTTAAAACGTGTCGGTATACCGAACTGGTGTGCTGGTGTGGTTAATAACTTTGCAATGGAAAGGTACAGCACGAAGGCCGAACAGCAAGGCCATACTTTTATACACCTGACCATATAGTAATGACCATATTTAACCCGTGTAAAAAAATAACGATCGACCAATTTGAGTGTACTTATTTTTTTTTATTTGGACTCTTTAAAATTAATCACCCTGTATTGTAGGGTTTGTTTAAAGGTGAGTGTACATTGAAAGCAAAGCCTGTGCTGTTTATCGCGTTGCCTTTTGACATTTAGGGTGTTGATCGTTAGCGTGTTTTGCTTGTCCGTATCTTTTAGTGCACATCGAGTATATTTATTATTAAACAATTTCCACTTATTATTTGTTCAGTTGTCGAGTGGTAAAATTACTTTGTAGTATGCAATCAATAAAATATATTGTGTACGTGAAATTATAAAAACGTTTTTCATTGGTTATCAACGTAACGTTTCACACACAAAAAATTCTATTTGCATTACAGATACAGAAGTAAGTTTTTACTGTAAACACTGCAGTCTGCAGGTCAAATGTTTTACGCAATGTATCGCGCAACTGCATAGATATCGCAAGGTCATGCCGCCGCGCCGCCGATAAATAAAACAAATTGGTCGATGTTATCGAGTTTTAAACGAAATAATTGTGTTACATGCATCTATTTTTATTTAATTACATTTTTTTTTTACTAGACATACTATCTTCTCCCCTCCTCGGGCCTACTAGGCCTCCCTACTCTCCTTCCACCTGTCGGCCCAGAGCTGCCAAGGAACAATCTTTATTAACCGGGCGAATGCCGTAATTACAGAAACAATTAAAAAGCCGTTGTGTCTCGCGTGGATCCATTTCATACGAAGGGTTAAGAGTCCAGCTAATCCCGCCATCTCCGTCTGGGTCTGCCGCGATGTCATTTGCCACTAAGTGGGACCCACTGGGTCATTTGGAAATGTTTAACGGTATGTATGTCTTCCAAATATAGTTTTATTTGATGTGATATGATGTGTGACGTCGGGTTTATGTGCCAGACAGTTACAAATTATTAAAGGCAACTTGGGCAGAGGGATTTTGTAATTTGGTGAATTTGAAAGTAAGTGCGAATTTGGCAGTACCTAGGTACAGCCAAATTCGCACTTACTTTATTTAATCCCGACATACAAATCATACAGAAACAATTTTCTTTTATAAAATAATTAACGACCCGCCCCTGCTTCCCACGGATTTACCATTTGACAGAAATCAAGATTTCATGATACACATAAACCTCTCGGAATAAATTCTCAAAATTATGGTGAAAACCGCAACAAAATCCGTTGCGAAATTTGAAAGAACAACGCGGTCACACAGACAGACAAGAAAAGCAACATTAATTTATAATAATTGTAGATATACAAGTTCTGTTACTAAACAAAGTAATTTTTACATTTTGTTGCTAAAGATTTTTTAAAGGAGGTTTTAAAAGTAGAGTTGAAAAAGTGGTGATTACGTTTCTATGTTAACATACCACATACTATATTAATTCAGGCCAACATCACCACAACGGTCTTAAGGTTGCATTCTGCACGCGAAGGTACAAATAGAAATACAATGTGATAGAAATAGAAACTGCTGTATATCGGTCAGTGGCCTACACGATACGTAATAATGAACGCTTTATTATGCGTATGAATTACATAAAGATTTCGTAAAAGGGAGATTGTTTAGATTGGATCTATACTGTAGAATGTAGAATATAAAATAATTTATTTCAATTAGGCACACAAAACGCACTTTTGAATGTCAAAATTTGCAAGAAAATAGTAATTAGAAATTAATTAATTAATTTTATTTATTAATTAATTCCCTTAGTATTCTAATCCAAAATTGAGGATGCAGTTTTTGCAGTATTTGGTGGATACAGTAGTTTTAGCTTTGTGAGATAAAAATAATATAGTAAATAATGACAAAAAACATTGAATTGAACAGTCTTTTTCCAGGGTTAGACAAAAAAACACTGTGAAAGCCAGACAAAACTATTTATCTGGCTTTCACAGTGACTTTATAAAATATGTCGTCTGCTTATATGCTACAAACAATAACAATAGACGTTACTGTTCGAGTTAAAAGTTCAATCAGGAAATCAAAACGGAAGGTAAGCAAACGTTTAATATTAATAAATCAAACTGCATTATAATAGAGCTTTAGATTAATTTGATTTTAATGAGCGAGTCAGCACTTTAACTTAAAAATAAAACTAAATATACGAGCCTCCAAACAGTAATGAAAAAAAGTAGCAACATAATTAAATATCAACCTTGGTCAGGACCTGTCTAAACTAAAAGAAATTCGCTCTTATCTTGTGAGAGATAAAGTTTATTTTATATAAAAAGAAGTGACCTCGAGAGCAGTACTAAGTTACTATGAAAGTTGACATGAAAGAACTGCTTTTGAGTCACAAAAGGACGGAGGTAATATTATACGCAAATTTTTCATGGGTCAAAGTAACCCTATCTTTCTGTGAGTGAAAGAGGACTTTCATGCAAATAAGGACAAGTCTACCGGTTTCAGTAATTGTCCTTTTTGGGAACATGCACGTATATTATGGTACACTGTTTGGTATCGTTTGACTGTAACGCGTAAAGAAAATATGACCTGTTAGGTACTGTCATGCTTTTCATGCAGAAAAACAAAATGAAATAAGGCTCTAAAAACACTTCCTCTCTCCTTAAACATCATCATTATATTTTCTTTCCTTCTGTTTCATGATTCTTACTGCATATATATTTATATAGATTAGTATGATATGTTTCATTTATGTATTTATTGTATTATGTAAATGGTACGCCACAGACTACCCACAATATTGTCTCTCCTTCCCCTTTTTAATCCATCCAAAGGTTGTCTTAAAACGATCGCTCTTAACGATAACACCGCCTTTTGTACAATTTCTATACTTATATACTTTTTACGGTGTACGTAATAAACAGTATTCTATTCTAGTCTGCACTATTATGATTAGATCTTCACTTACCCATTATGTTGTATTTTTTCTTAAACACTAGGTATCATTAAAGTAACACTTCGACATAATATCGCCTACTCAATATTATGTGCATTCGCTCTGTCACATAAATAACTACTTCACATAGGTATATAAACATTATAAATAATATATGCTTGTCGAAAGCACTTTATTTTCAATGTAATGACCGAAATTTTCCCACTCAAATGACTGCACTGTCTGCACTATATTACTACAGAAAATACCATCTATACTCTTGGCGCCAAAAGCACGTGACCAACTGTTGCATCCAAAATCACGCTTCTTTCAGCAATGCAGTACAAAAATAAACCTTAAATCATCAATAAATAGTTCAATTTCATTAAACAATTGAGTTAAGATGCGACGTTTTAAATTCGGAACCTATTGGGCGGTTTGCCAGACACCTAGAAAAAATATGACCAATATAGCTTGGTCTTTATGCTTTTGGTGACGTTTTCCATGTAGGTTCCAAATTGGTTCAGGTAGAAGAGGGTGGGAGGTTAAAGACAGCTGGTCGTCTGAATTGTTAGGGGTGGTAGCATAGAATTTATAATGGTCTTTATAAGTAGTGAGTTCAGCACTTATAGAATTCGTGTGCAGTACAAAGTTCTGGGTGCTATTTATTGTAGTTCTTTAATAGTAAAATCACGAGAATCGGCCATTATGTTTACTGTTGGTTTTAGTTCAATTTCGGAGCCAAAATATTTGTGATAATATTTATGGCTTACATCCTTGTAGCCCCCGGTAGATCTTTCGAATCTATCTTTTAGTGAACGCCTCACGTCAAGGTAGAGTGACAGTAAACTTAAGTCCACGACTAGTTCTCTTTTCCTATAATTACCTTACAGTTCCAACAGCAGTATACAATACGTATCCCCACGCCCTTTCCCACGGCAAGATCCCGTTTTTTGCAGGTACTGTTTTTCCAGGATCCCGTTTAGTAGTGTACGTCTTTAAATATACATATTCACACAAGCATCCCGTTTACAGTATCCGGAAAACAGGATGCCTGTGTGAATATATACAACGTGTAACGTTAAATGCGCAAAACCTGAAAATAATTTGACCAGAATAACGAGCAGAATTAATTGAACCACTTTTTAATATAGGTCACATTTTTCAAAAAATCTTCATTAAAAACGTTGCCGTGTCTATTTATTAATAGGTCAAGCAAGCCAATGTCAGCGCGGCGCAGCGGCCCGGTGACGACTCCTCCCTCGATAAAGCGTCGTCGCAAGAAACGATCAGAATGGCCAGTAAAACTAAAACAGCACATAAAACCTTTACAATTTTTTTAATGACTTATTTTCTCTCCGAAATAGGTCAATTGAATTAAAAATCAGTTGGGGTGTCTGAGGTTTTGCGCATTTAACGTTACACATTGTATATATTTAAACACGTACACTACTAAACGGGGTCCTGCAAAAATCGGGATCTTGCCGTGGGAAAGAGACCTAACAGTTGTATACGTGCGTTAATAGACGAAAAATCCTTGTATTTTTCTTTTTAAAAGCACCTTATCATTAAACCTAATTGCTAACACAAACGATTTGCTTTTGAAGAATATTGCTAATCCATTGCTTCATAACATACGTTAGAATAATTTTTCCGCTCAGCAAAGTATAATAAATACCGCAATGAACGTTGTTGAACTGTCAAAAAGAAAGTCATTGCTAGTTACAGTGTGTTACGTAATTACGCCGCAGTTTACTGAGGCGAGAAAATCAGTGTTCCCCAAAATTTACAAGCATCGGAAATTGGGACCATACAACCTAAAATAATAATTGAAGGCGAAACTACTACAACAATAAACAATTCGACCAAAAATAATCGATTTTTGTAAGAAGGAGAATAAACTCGATAAAGAGTTCGTAATTAGTAGGAAATTAATTCTATAATATTATCTCCAGTTTTAATTAGTTCACGAATTGTAGATATAACAACAGTTACAATTAAATAGTTATTTTTACATTGTTTATCAAACGTGAAGTGATAACTGGTCTCATGTGTACAGTAATAATATAAGTAGGATACTGCCAGCATCGTGTGCCGTATGTCATAATAAAAATGTTATTTATAGCTATTGAAAACATGTTTAATATTTATATCACCCGCTTCTAGCCTGCCTGGTTGGGAGTATCAGGTCCCAGGTTGGGCAGTGTTATTGGGTTATTCCACTAGGAATTGGTCAGTAGCAGCACGGAGTCTGGATTTGTGCCCGCTTGCTTGCTAGTAACCGGCTCGCCTATTACATGGGACTTAAACATAATTGGCGAGATATGGGTGTACCATAGACACACCTCTCAAGATGCCGGAGATTAAAAGCGTGATGATATGGCATGGTATATTTTGTTATCCAAGTTTCCAATATTCGTCTCCATCAAAGCAAATTATCTCCATCAATAAAAAAAAACGGTCAAGAGCGAGTCGGACTCGCGAACCAAGAGTTCCGTACCATCATATATTTATTTTTTTTTTCTGAAAAAGTGTGCTATTAAGAGAAATTGTTTTATTTTTACTGTAATCTTCTCTATTCTGTATATTCACACAACAAAAATCGCCCCCTATCTCGGTTACTAGGTAAACCTAAAAGACCACTATTTCAAGGTGCGTCCTGATTAACATTTCGCTCACGGTGACAAGATACCTAAGCTATATCTACCAAAATCACCTTTTATCCTTATTCAGTTACGTAAAACTTCGGAGCGCAGAACTTAATTAAAAAATTACTTCATTTAAATTCGTTGAAAGTAAAAGGGCAGTTAGCAGTTTGATACAATTAGTTTACCTGACTGTAGGCACTGTTCATAATTTTCGACGACACGAACCAGGGATGAATATTCATTTTTACCTGTAACAAAATTACTTGGATTAATTAATGAGTCCTTCGAACATTTTGGATAAAATAACCCGGGAAGGTTGCGATTAAAGATCAGCCGGTCAATTCTGGAAAAATCTCACCGTGATAACTAAGTTGAAGTGAGCTTAGAGTGAGCTGTGAGTCATGCTGATGCTAGGGATTGACACTATTGACGACTCACTCCACGCTCACTTCACCCAAGGTTTCACGGTGAGATGGTTACAGAATCGCACGGCAGCACCCGAATTGCGTAACTATCAATCATAATCTGAATAATTTTGGAGGATATTGCTAATCCATTGCTTTGTATTTCGAAAAAATCGTCCGCTCAGTAACGCAATGAATTTTGTTGAACTATCAATATGAAAGTCATTCTTACTGTTAGTGGGTTACTCAATTACTCCGCAGGATTTTGCCCGCAGCTCCAACTAGCCCATTTATCAAAAATACATAATCGAATTGTTAAACAAAGAACCTGTAACTAAAATATAACATCGTCCCTGTTTTTTCCCGAAGGGTTCGGAGGTGGTGTACCTATATAGAATACAAAAGACAATGCCAATTCGCGGTCCGAATTTCCACCACTAATTAGACCTATGTTGTCAAATAGTTCATGAAATAAACAATAACTTTTATTAAGACAGGAATAAAATATATTATGAGGGCAAGGAGTAGTATTAAGGGGCTTGTAAATAATAATAATATAATAATATTCCACAACTTTCACACAGCGCCATCTAGTCCCAAACCAAGCAGAGCTTGTGCTATGAGTACTAGACAACTGACTGATAAACATACATATATATTTCTAAATACATACATATTATAGATAAATTACACCCAGACAAAGAACAAATGATCGTGCTCATCACACAAACATTTGTCCTGGGTGGGAATCGAACCCACGACCTTGCGTATAGTAGTCAGGGCCACTGACCACTAGACCAACAGGCCTGCCATAATATTACTATAATGTCTTATTTTTTTCATTTGATTACTTTTTTATGATTTATACTAATAATAGGTCTATTTAATGTAGTCACTGATAAATTTTACATCACCGCTATCACCATACGACATGGGGTTTGTAGGTAGACGATAGCACCAAGATTTTGTCTCTTTCGTTTCGTCCCGATTAACCCCTGCATCACTATTCACCCCGTTTGTAGGTACTACTTTGTAGGTATATTATAAACGCGAAAGTTTGTGAGGATGTATTGATGGACGGCTGGATGTTTGTTACCCTTTCACGCAAATAGTACTAAATGGATTTGGCTGAAATTTGGCACACGGACAGTTTATAACCAGGCAGTTTATAACCAACACATAGCATACATTTTATCTCGATATTCCCACGGGATCGAAACTTATGCTTATATTATATTTCAACAAACACAGCTGACGATTATCTCCTAAGTAAGTCTCTCTAGTGTAGGTCCCAAGTCACACACTGCCAAGATCGTTTCCTATCCACGCCAAAAATACATGTACGTGTAGGACCCTAGAGGCTGGAGCCCAGATTAAATTTCTCACCGAAAGTAATTTGGAGTTCCAAAGTTAATTAATAATAGAACGCTAGCGAACACCTCCGTTTAACAAGTAATCACGTTTATAAAATGAAGAAAATTCACGATTCTTTCTCTTTTTAGGGTTCTGTATGTGTCCCGGCTTAGTAATAGTACTAAGCTTCCGCTGTCCGTCCGTCAGTTCGTCTGTCCGTCAGCGGGTTGTATCTCATGAACGGTATTTGGTAGACAGTTGAAATTTTCACAGATGATTTATTTCTATTGCCAATGTAACAACAAAAAATTAAAATTAAATATAGTTCAAAATTAAAGGATACCTACACGGTGGTTTTTCGGCATCCAACTTACACTTGGCTGGTTTTTAATCTTTCTCCGTTTGTTGGGTACTGGGGTTAACTTTAAAAAAGGTAATTAAAGATGGCTTTGGCAGTTAGGTCGGAATTTTTGAGGGAAAATTCTTGACCGACTATGTCGTAACAATCAAGCGAGGGAATTGGATAAATGCCATGCCCATAGCCTCAGATGTAATCGCGAAAACATGTTGTGAATGAATGAGATGCTTGTACGAGTTGCTGGAAATTAGTACTTTTTACCGAAAAACGAAAGCTGAGCCGGAAATATCGAACCTATGAAAGACACACGAACTTTACTACTCAAATATGTACTTTATTTGTTACTTTGCCTATCAAATAAAGTCCAGAAAATTTGCACTGTCAATATTTCATCGCATACAGCACCGTACACGTAAAAGAAGTGAAACTTCTTAAATATATCTTGCTTCGCGTCCTTGAAATTTCATTCTCAATTCTAGTTCAATCATTGAATCGCCGCCTGAGAAGTTTAACTTCAAATAGGTTGTTTTGCTTACCAAAATATATTCTACAGTTTATTGTATTATATGTTTACCGCACTTTCATTAGTAGGCGTACGATTCTTCCAGAGCCGAAGTAGAAATACTATTTTAAAAACGTATAACGAATGTTAAACCACAGTAATAGATACTACGAGCAAATCGAATAACAGATATCTCTCGCAGCCCACCCACAATCCGACACAGCCTTCATACAACCGTAAAATACTTATAATTGACTTCCGAAAGAGTCTAATAATAACTTTTAGAACAATAGAGAACATTTTGAGGTAATTATTATTAATAACAATTGGAAGCTTTTTACCTAACAAGCGGGTCGTTACAAGGAAATCATGTTTTCGAATGTGACCGCCAAATATATGGGAATTAAAACCGAATGGAGTTGTTCAGGTATTACGTGTTGTATTACTCGTACTTCTGTAGGTTATTGACTTTTGAATGTGTTATTTGTCATAAATCACTCAAAACACTAATCACTAATTTAAACTACTTCTGACGCGTTAAGTGTGAAAATGTTCCCGTAGGATAATTTACTTCCTTTATGCAGGCAAAGCCGCGTAATATATGTATGTGTAAAAGTGTGGATCCCAAGCTTGTTTACCTACTAGCAACACAAGTAGCAATGTAAGTACATTCATCTTTTTCGTAATATCTTCCGAAATGAGGAGACTCGCAACAGAACTAAGGTGAAACCCTACTGCTATTATTTATATTCATTTATTGGGGGGCCCGTGGCTAAATAATAACAGCCGCACAGGTCGATCGATCAGGTTAAGCCACGCTTGCCGCGGTTGGCCTGTGGATGGGTGACCATCTTTACATACCGAGAACCCCTCCGTGTCTCGGAAAGCAGGCCAAGCAGGCCGTTGGTCTCGGCTGTCATTCGTGGATCTTTGACAGTCGTTACGGGTAGTCAGAAGCCTGAAAGTCTGGCCATCAGTCTTACCAAGGGGGTATCGTACTACCCAGTAACTGGGTTGTGGAGGTCAGATAGGCAGTCTCCCCATGTAAAATACGGTATTCAGCTGCATCCGGTTAGAATGGAAGCCGACCCCAACATAAGTTGGGAAAAGGTAGATGATGGTATTGCATTTACCAGGCACACTTCTTCGAAACAGACTTCTAAACAAAAGTTTCCAAAAAAGAAAAGCTCAAAAACTGTCTAGCCAAGGAATCAAACGCAGAACCTTTAACACAGCGCTCTTTCAAAAGCGAAACCTGCCACAACCTCTTCAGTGTTCCTTTCAAAGCAACTTACAACGCCCACACGAAAGAATCGCCACTTTCCTTATTTAATCATGGCAGAGCAAAAACAGAAAAAAGACCAAACTGTCACTTCAATGTCCAAGATTAAAAAGAGTCTTTTTATAAAATGCCATTTCATTCATTCAAAAGTAGCTGTCTGGTTTTAAAATAGCGCTAGAATGTCGCTCTACCGTAATTAGTGTGGGCACTAGGTACCTACCCACAATTTGTTAAGGAATTAATCCATTATGCAGGCAAGCGGAGTGTTTTGTAAAATGAAACAAAAGGCTGTAGCGAGGCATTCACGAACTTCGGGACAGAGGCACAAAGTTGTACTGTATTATGTTGTAAATAATTTTAGCGAGGAAAGTAGTGGTGAACGTTTTTTTTAAGGGAGAAAAAGGACAATGGGTAATGTTTTATGGGCGCCGTACCCATTTAGCATTATGAACTATGTCTGTATTTTATGCCTTCTGGGAGTACAATAGTTTAATTAATCCTAGGAAAGTACATAATTATGTCTGAATTCACTTGGAGAAAAAGGATATGTGAGGAAGTAAGATGGATTTAATAAAGGCAAATAGGCAAATATTTAAATTATTCTCTAAAACTTGATTTACCTGCTGATGATAGACCCTTTTTGAAATTAATGAATGTCCAAAATTTTTTTGCGTTTCTAATCAAATCAGTTTTTAAATCATTGAGCCTCTTTTTAACTTTCTGGCCTTTTGTTACAGTCGGTGGCAGTAACTAAGCTACGGTACTTCGACCGAACAGGTTAGGTTAAGTTGGAACTGTGACCAACCGCGCAAGCCAATAGAGTAATGTAAGCGGTGCTGCGTTAGCGGCCAGCGAGCGTCACTTGGAACGATAAACAACAATAAAGTAAAAAAAACAACATAATAAAATAATACACCAATACAAAATAAGCATAATGCATCAATTAAGTTTGTGTGAGGGTACGGGTTCACCCATTCTCCTTTTCCCTTTTAAAAAAGCGTTCACCAAGGAAGTTCACGGAATGGTGTGGTTGTATGGGTGACTTTGAGTTAAATTAAATAATAATGGCGTACAGAAACAACCGGGAATTGCTATACATTACAAAAAAAAAAAAATCATGTTTGTATTTTCAACTTTAAATTCCATTAAAGCTCTGACAGAAACCCATTGTAGTCGAAGGTCCCCATCTGTTTACATGATATCGCAATTGTAGATAATTATCTCTTCAATAGTATTAAAAAGAATAGCTGCCATTAAGAATTTACCAAAAGCACAAAAAAAAAATTATGAAATAAAACCAATAAGCTAACAGAACACTGCGAATTCAACGCGCATTTTCGCTTATAAAGTGCTAAATCTCAAAAAGCACGGCCCATTTAATATACCCCCCGGATTGAGGTAGAGCTTGCCATAAAAACGTCCAGTCTCAGACTTGTAATAAAGTCCAATTTACTGGAATCTAGCACTAAGTTAACGTCCTTGCCCTAAATATTCGCTAAGTCTTAAGTTATCGTGTTCCACTTTAAGCTATCTAAACTTAGTCTTAAAGAAAAATCGATTTAGTTTTATGAATATGTTTTGAGCTGAGTAGGCGTTAGACTGGTCCCAATTTATAAATATTATAAATATTATGCTACATAAAAATTGATGTCTGACCGAATAGGTTGGAGCACAATAATCTATTGAAATTGAAGTTGATGTATTTCTAAAATAGATAGATACAATACTCTTTATTGTATATCAAGTACCTAAGCACCTAAATAGTTTTGCAAAAAAAACTGGTTCAATACCGATTTTAAACAAGTTATATGAAATACCAACTTATTATCATGTAAGGAGTACGTAAGGATCGTAGCAGGTGGCGTTCTGTAGTGTCTGCCTACCCCCGTAGGAAAAAGGCTTGAGTTTCGTATGTGTAAGTGTTCGGTGTACCATGTCAGTTGCCAGCCTAAAACAGACCACTAATACTTATACTCTAGACATGAAATCGAAATATCATAGCAACAACTTACTACGCAGTTCACAATGAAGTCAACATTCTATATTTAAAAAAGTAACAAGCCACCAAGTCGCAAAAATAGTAGCATAACCAAAAACAAAACAAAAGCGAAACAGCTATAACCCACACAAACTTCTCAGAACCCAGCTTCAAATTCAGCGCACAAACAAACAAAGTTACCCCTGTCCAAACTCTGCAATAGTATCAATATTTACTGCACTCAAATACCGAAACCTGAATGAACCGGCGGCTACCCTCACAAACTGCGCAATTTGCACAACAACCGCAACCATCTCTGGTCCAAAAACGAAATTTCTCAAAGTCTCCGCATAAATGCAGCTATGTATGTTGTGTTTATGTTTTGGGCCGTTGTGCCGAACTTTGATATTTCGTGGTGCGTGGGCAGTAGCATAATGTCGGGGGTCAAGGTGAAGGTCGAAGGTCATTGCAATTGCGCAATGTGAGCGTGGGGGTTGCAACGGATCGATTTCGACAACTGTTTTATGAATGTGGTAGGTCTGTATTACGTGTCGTGAATGGAGTAGCCGTTTCTGAGAAATTTACGAATGGTTTGCTTCTACTTTGTTTGATAGGAAGTTATATGGCATATTGAAGTGTTACGTTTCAAAAGCTTAATTCTATAGAGTGCTGCTTCACCTCAGCACTTTTAACCAACTTTATAAGAGAAGTGTTCAGTATTTGAGGGGATTTCTTATTTCTTGTAAAGATCCATCATAGATGGCATTCGCCGGAGATGACGAATATCACGCAAAAAACTAGGTAACCATGCGGTTTAGCCACAAATATAATAATATATAATAAATATAATAAATTTATTGCAAATAACGTTTACAAGAAAGGTACATTAAGTCAACAGTAATAAAGGTTATTCATACAGTTCAGTGTTTAAAAATATACTAAAACTAAAATATTATTAAAGGTGCAAATAATCGTGGTTCGGATGTGCCGTGTTTGTTAGTGGACCGCCCGAACTAGGTTAATTTTAACCTGTTCAAATGGTGTTCCTTTAAGTACTTAATCAATTGGGACCGAATAATAGATTTTGCGCTTTCACCATTCCACTGTATTAGTTCAAAGCTTGAAGTTTACATTTACATATTTTCACAATGACCCGAAAATGTTCAACAAATTGCTCCGCACCGTAATAAATAAAACCTACAGGGCGGATAATTAAAATTACTTTTTCCCCACAATCTAATCTGTTTGACCCTAAAAAGCAATTTAACCCGTCATACTATAATAACAAAAACAAAACGTGTGCGATCAAACAATGGAAGATCATATTTTGTTAAACCTTTTTGTAGACTATGTGTTAACCCTTTGAGGATACAATTTGAATAAGTACTGATGTTTCATATAATTAATTTCTGGAGCTTAACAGATTAGTGATAAATGGTTACTTTAATTTTACTTTTCTTCTGCTGTTTCGGCCCCTGCTATGAATATAGTCAGCCAACAAATTGATAATTAAACTGATTTATGGTTTTCCGGACGTAGAAATTCATTATGACCGGCCAATCGTAGCTAATAAACAATGTGTGTTTTTGTGTGCATAACTGTTAAAAAAAAAAACTACTGATAAAATGCCAATGTTAATCACGACCTACAACAAAACTCAACTTAGATAGCCCATCCTTAGCACGCCTCAAAAGGCATCAATTTATTTGCCAAAACAAAACTTTTTTTTTTTTTCAAATCAATTGCATTTCCAAACGTCAATAAAACCACGCAGGGTTTCCACACAAATGAGAATGACCACACCTCATACTCGAATTTTATGATATTTTTCCTCAACCCTAACATGAAAGGGTTCACTAGGCGCCGGTCGAACGTACCCCTTATTTACATAATTACGTACAAGCCACGAATTTAGTTCGTCACATTTGCATATTCCAATCACCACCAAAATGTATTAGTTAATTTCTTTCGGTTATTAAAGTGTGGTTGGGAGATTGTGAAGGGATATTGCTGCCATCAGCAAGCTTAATAGTGGATAGGCTATGGCAATAAGGTTTTACTACAACCAGGACATTATATACCTACAATTCTTATTCCAACTCTTTATTAGGGGCTTTTGTGGACAGCATACTCGTATTAATTCAGATGTGTTACAGTTGTGATGGTTTTCATTATGAATGGTTTTTGGTTAATGGTTTTAATTATTGTATTTATCTTTTATATCCGAGGGGCCCGTGGCTAAATAATAACAGCCGCACAGGTCGATCGATCAGGTTAAGCTACGCTTGCCGCGTTGGTCTGTGGATGGGTGACCATCTTTACATACCGAGACCCCTCCGTGCATCGGAAAGCACGTTAGGCCGTTGGTCCCGGCTGTCATTCGTAGATTTTTGATAGTCGTTACGGGTAGTCAGAAGCCCGAAAGTCTAACAACCAGTCTTACCTAGGGGTATCGTATTACCCAGTAACTGGGTTGTGGAGGTCAGATAGGCAGTCGCTCCATGTAAAATACTGGTAATCAGCTGCTTCCGGTCAGACTGAAAGCCGACCCCAACATAGTTGGGAAAAGGCTAGGCAGATGATGATCTTTTATATCCTTAGATTATTTAATATTTTGCGAATTTGAGAATGTTTTAAGCCTTGTTGTTGACTGTAGATTTGTAGACGATTTTCTATTTTCTTAAGTACCTGGTACTTGTTGGCAGGCCTACACTGTCCTCGGAATACCTATTAACAATGTAATTTGAAAACATTGTAAAAGCCAATTATTTTTAAAAAAGTAACCGTGGAGTTTCTTACCGGCACTTCTATATACGAAACGCCCAATTGGAACCGTGCACCTAGCATGTAACGTTTCATAAGTGCCCGTGTAGATTTATGAATAATAAAATATTTTGATTAAAAGGAGGATACTACTATCTATCTTCCTTACATAGTTATTGTAACAAGTCTCTAATTTTTGACGTTCATTCATAACGGATTGATTTTTCGGTCTCTTCAACTGGGATTCAGAAAAGAAAACAAAAGAACATCACTATAGACTGGTGTTCGGGTGACTGGTGACTGATGTTCTTTGCTACAAACATATTTTAAAACAATCATTATAGTATCACAAAAATACATTTAACCCACTTACCAAAACCAACTACTCCCAACCACATTTGTACTATATTTATTTATGAATTTATGGTCAATATCGTTACAATTATCGTCGTGGTCACACCGCCCACTGCCTCGCGTACCCGAAATAATAATTAATTATGCATATATATTATTTCGCGTACCCGAGGCATACCATTGTCATTCCGAACTTCAATTTATGCGAACTTATTAACAATGTTTGTGGTCCCATAACTATAAGAAACCATTTAATTTGTATACGTGAAATACAATATTTATGTAAGATATTGCGTTATGACTTTGTCGTACATAAACTATCAAGTCTATCTGATAATGTAATAATAATCTAGTGATATAAAGGACATAGAAAGGACGGATATAATTATTTAATTTATCATTTCGTGATTGTTTGTTAAGATAGGAGCCCACGTTGGCCGTAATTAAATGGCTAACATTTATAATTTTGTGTACCAGTGTTTGCAATTACGACTATTGTCTACGAAAAATAGAGTAAATAGATAAAGTCAGAACATAAAACTCTTTATTGTATCCTACGATTTAATCCGTGTACTCGTATAATAAGCGACCTTTTAAATAAAGACAGGCGACAATTCAACATACATTTTTTTCTTTATTAAAAAAAGGCTTATGTTTAACTTACCACCACATATAGTAACAAATAGCAGACAAAAGTAGTAAATGATCACCAAAATGAAACTCGCATTTTAATGTAAAATTATAACCAAAGTTTTAACACTTTGCTATCCTATTTAAGTAAAATGACTCCAAGTAAATCATGAATAACCCAAAAATAGTAAATGATCACCAAAATTAAACCAACATTTTAAAGTAAAATTATAACCAAAGTTTTTAAATTCTGCTATCCTATTTAAGCAAAATGAGTCCAAATAAATCATTGTTATCCCAAAAGTAGTAAATGATCACCAAAATTATACCAGCGTTTTAATATTTGGTGATCATTTACTAAATTTGGTGGTCGAATACAATTTAAAGTGGAGTCGTGACTAAAATAGCTGGTACTATTGTATTTTTAGACTTTATTTTTCTGGCGTTAAGTAGATATTTTTGGTTACAAAACTAAGGGTATCAAAGCATTTTATGGTGGTCATTATATTTATCCCCTTAAAAAAAGATAAAAGGAGAATGGGTAAGACCGTACCCAGGCACAAAGTAAATTGTAGCATTATGGACTATGTTGACCTTTGTTGTCCCCATGGAGTAGTTTAATTAATCCTAAGACAACATGTCTGAATCCACATGGAGAAAAAATATACGAGTATGTAACTCCTCTGTAAAAACTTATTGACCTGCTGATGATGGACCCTTTTTGAGCCTCCAAAAACTTTTTGCTCTTCTACTGCTGCACTTTTTTAAATAATTTAGCCTCTTATTAACTTTCTGTAATTTTTTGAGGTGCACAAAAGAAAGCATGTCCAATCAATCGTCAAGCAATCGAACCTTTAAGAATTATCATTATGCGCTGCTAAAAATATAATTGAAAACTCTAATTTAATGACTGCGCCTGTTTTTGTGAACCTCAAACCTATTGTGAGGTCTTAAAAATACTAAATGGCAGGTTCTGCCTACTCACATGGGAAACAGACTTTATGCAAGTTAGGAGTTATTACCTACCAAGATCAATCCTACAATCCTACAAATCGTACAATAAATGACACCCCACGAACACCATTTCCCTTCATACATTAGAGGAAGGAAACTCTCAACATAATTCAAACAGCCGATGAGCAATCTACATACAATACCATACTTGAATGGAACGTAGGTGGTGAATGAAAGCGTGGGCAGACAGAGGGGGATGGTGATTTATCAGAGAAACAAGTGCGAGCGAGAAGGCGCGAGGGTGGAGGGTGGTCGCCCACGCTTTATGCTGAATGGGTGACGCAAAGCTGTTGCTTCACTGCTTTTCACGTTATTATTTTCTGAGGCGCAGTTGGTTGATTAGTATGGGAGAAATATTGCCCCAGAAGGTTTAGGTCGGGATGTAGGTACTGTTCAAAATAGGAATTATGTGGTAAGTTTTCCAACAGGTACTGAAGAAACCTAATAAGGACCATTTTGCCGGATCCTGGAATTCCACCTAGGACCTTACGCTCGTGACTAAACTAATGAGGCAGTCTGAAATATATTATACTCAATATTAACACTCTTACAAAAAATGTCAGACGAAAGAAAAAGTTTCTTTATCGATTAGTCTCGTAGCGGGCTAATACGTAGTAGGTTTTCGGCTACGGCGTAGCTGCGTAGGCTTCGTGCTACGCTTTCCGTGACAATTTGCTACGATACTATATTCTGCTATTTTTGGTACCACAACTACACAAATAAATAATAATAAATGAGGAAAATGGAGGAGAGCTTTTTCCAAGTATTGGTAAATAATTATTTTCCTACAATAATGCTATCAAATTGAGGTCTTATTAATACGTTATTAATGTAGGTATGATTTATTACCATTTAGTATTCTATACCGAAGATTAGGTAGGATCAGAAAACGCTGTGTTGATGTTCGTATGTAATGTAGCCTTAGAGCTGTGTATTGTGTATTAATTGGGGTTAATTAACACATGACACGTGTTTATGTGAGCAATTTGCATATTAAGATCGAGAGATTGGTAATTACAAGTTTAGCCTACTTAATAGATATCTACTAAAACACTAATTCCTCTATCAGTAAAACAGTAGTGTAATAAAACAGAGAGAGAGAGAGACGTGACAAGGAATTGGATGTCGTGGCACAACTTGGGACAGACGTATACCCAACAGTGGACTGCGAGAATCTAAGTTGATTGATTGTGAAAATAGCGTATCATCGTCATAAGCAGCCTTATTCCACTCACCACTGAGGATACGCCTCCTCCCTGTTGTGCCGTGCTTCCCTGGTCTGTGGGAGTCTCATCCGAATCTGCCCCAAATAGCCTATCAGCATAATATGCCCCCACTGCTGGGACACATGCCTCCTCTCCGTGAGAGGGATTGGGTTGTATGTAATCTATCACGCGGGCCCAGTGCGGGTTGGTAGATATGACATGTCTTCAAATTTTTGGTTCTAGGACATACCGGTTTTCTCACAATGTTTTCCTTCACAGTTTTGAGAGAGCAGTAGCGATAAATATTTACACAAAATAAAGCGCCTACCTGGGTTCGAACCCACGACCTCCTCAAACCGTAAGTCGGAGCCGTTACCACTGGGCCACCATCTTCTCCATAGGAATACTTAAATAGAGTATATAGGTACTTACTTTTAATTCCTAAAGAAACAAGAAGTTTGAAAGTTGATTTTTCCCACACTACTCCAAGATCCCGCCAAAAATCAAGCCAACTTTAAAATACCAGAAGTGTACGTAAATACTCAACATTTCTGGCCAAGAATAAGGCACAGGCGACACTGTAGGTGTTAGAGTTTGTATAACACCTGCTTTTAATTTTACTATAGGGCTATGTAAACTTTGTTATATCAAAAGCTGACATGACCTTTAGTTTCGGCTACATAAGTCGGTAACTGTATTACGTCGAAAATATGTGTCGCATATTCAGGGGTGGTCTGTTACATTATCATTTTCTTGTTTTTATATAGAACAAATACGAAACGAAAGACCAATAATGTGGACGTTAGGATCCTTCGCACCGAAAAATGTGGTTAGCAAGAATATGATCCTGTTACTCGTATTTCTTTAAAGATATTCAGTTCCTTCATACTGCTAAGTTTTAGTATAGTTTTATCTTCGTTTTACGAGGACCCCGTGTTATAAGGCCAGTATTACTGCACTCAATTGGAGTGGTCTGTAAGTCGGAATTAGGGTGCACTTAGTTGGAGAAGGTTATATAACTGCTGAGAATGGGAAATAAAATGCAAAAGTTAGTGTAGGAATATGCATATGTATTTCGATAAAAGGTAAATGGCAGATTCTTTTTCCGGTTATTCGAATTGTTTTTTCGTGGTTTTTCCGGACAGTTTCTGTTAAAGCGAGCTTATGTGTGTTTTGGAAATCAGTTACATTATTATTCAATGGTGGAAAATAAATGAACAGTCCAACTAGATTGGTATGACGTCAATACGGTGGTAATTGGTATAAGTCACTGCCCGTCATAACATGATTTAATTTGTCCTGATGTCTTCAGCTAATCCCACGTCATCTATACAAGACAAGAGTTTACTCAGTTAGTCTTATAACATGTCAATACTAAACGAATTAATTGCTCTGTTGAATTGGAAATTACCGGACGACTAATCCTATTCAGGAATGTCAGGACATAAACAGGCCTACAAGCTACCTATAGGACACCTATTACCTATTCGGGGCTAGCCTTGAAGTCCTTTGTATTTCGCATTAATCCGATAACCCAGGCCCACCTATTATTACCTTTTGTACCTACAGCCATCTCGCTAACGAGGAGTGTAGGTGACAACCGAATGACCTAACCTACCCGACTGAACTACATAGAACCTATCAACAATACAAATAACATTAAGACTTGTCTCGAAAGGTCTAAGGTTCAATATTGCTTGGAGTGAGTTCTTATACGAATTGTGATGGTACTTTTAAACGACGCATTTACGCAGTACGCAGCTGCCTCCCCCTTCTTTGGGTGGTGGTAGTGACGTCACGTCACGGAGCCTCCTGACGTAATCCTCGCGTCACTCGCAGCCCGCAGGAGACTATAACGATTTTCTTCAGACAAATATGGAGATTGTTTGTATGGAAATTGGAAGAGATTTTATTTGAGATCTTATGTTTCAGTTGCAGAGAAAGTATTATATTAAATGAAGATGAAAAGATAGGTTAAATATAGCAGAAGCCAAATACTGAAAATCAATGAAGTAAGGTAATAAAAATAATGAAGAGAAACTTGGAAACCAAACAAATCGACGATAATTTAAACATACCAAAGTTTTGTTTAGCGTTTTCACAATACCAACATGTTAGGTACAATACAGGGTGTAAGGAGAACGCTTCCGAAGCCAGAACGTACATTATATACAACCTAAATGCTAACGAATACCAGTAACCTTTCGCTTTAAATTGGTTATTTTCAAAACTTCATATTTCGTAAACACGCAATGGAAACCGTAAAAAAACGTGAGGTCACTGACACGCAAAGCAACATTGCGCCACAGCGCGTACGCGCGTCGCAGGCGCCACGCGCTCCGTACGGCCGCGTCACGGGATTTATACGGAATTTACAAACACCACTTTCAAATGCCTACCCCTACAACACTTCAGAAAATTATAAATTTTAATCGCATTCGTAGCCTACTGTTAAACATTAAAGCTCACAGGGGTATTTTACGTACCTGTCTAAATCCTTTGTGACCTTATGAGGACTGGCTCGAACTGCGCTCCGTCCATTTCAATACAAAGCCGGGCCCGTCGCTGTATCGACCCGTGAACACGAGGCATTAGTGTAGGATCCTCAACACATTTTGTACGTAATCTATCAAAAACGCTCACTATTCTGCCCCGCATTTCATCAGCACTGTCACATTCCCGATTAAACACTCTTTCTTTCACATAACCCCATAAAAAGAAGTCCAAAGGTTTTGAGTCGGGCGAACGAGCCGGCCAGGCGTGTGGCCCCAGCCTTCCGATCCAGCGGTCATCAAAAAGCTCAGTGAGACGCTCGCGGACGGGGCCCGTAACATGCGGTGGAGCGCCATCGTGCTGGAACCATGCTCGACGAAATTCAGCCAGCGATACATTATCTAGCATATCATCTAAATGTCCGTTTATAAAATTAAGATATGCTGATCCATTGAGGCGCTGCGGTAGAAACACTGGTCCTAAAATTCGTCCATTAAAAACACCAGCCCATACGTTGACGGACCACCTGGTCTGATGGCCGGTTTCTTGAGTGGCGGACGGGTTCACGTTTGGCCATACATGGGCATTCCTTCTGTTCCACATCCCGTTTCTCGTGAATGTGGACTCGTCCGTCCAGATAATGTGCTCAATAAAGCCAGGCGCTCGTTGTTGTTGATCTAGCAGCCAACGACAGTACGCACGACGACGAACGTGATCATTAGGTAGCAAAGCTTGAACTTTGTGTATTGTAGGGCCGCATTCTGTTCCGACGCAAGACTTTGTGAACTGTCCAGTGAGAGACTGTCGGTACGCCCCGGCGCCACAATAATTTCGCGGCACTTCGTGTGCCCGGGCGTGGATTTTGACGAATCACATTTAAAATACACTCCTCGGTCCGAACATTCACTTGATGTCCACCACCTGCCGCGCCGCCACCGGAGCAATCGGTCGATTTTCTAAGACTCGCTGAAAAGCCGCCGTTATCATGCGAGAATCAGACGGATGCTGGACGTTCGGAAATCTGTTTCGGTAAATTCTCAACGCTAGAGAAGCATTGCCACGGGCTTCTCCTAAACACATCAACATGTTGCCGTATTCACGAGCACTGTACACGTATGCCTCAAGGCATTGTTTAACACAACAAAAATAATAACTAAAAAACAATAAAACACCACTAGAAACGTAACAATAATAACTAAACACAAATTTAAAACTAACTAAACAGTATTAAATACGATTCAATAGCTATCGATCGATTAAACGTAACGCACATTCGCTCACGAACCGAGTCGGAAAGGAACTAACTAGATTAATAAAGAAGTACTAAAAAGATCAAACAATGCCGCCAAACAAAAGCCGCGCGTGCGCCGCCGACTCGGTGGCTCGTAGTCACTTAGCGGCGTCTTTGACTGTGCAAAGATCAACAAATTACAGAGGAGAAAATGTTAAAAGAATAATTATGAAATCAAAAACCAATTATTTTTAATTGTTAGGAAATTGTACTTATGCTTTATTACAAACTGTTTTCATTTTCTAACTTTTAAATAAGATTTAACGGGTTTCTTAGATTAAATTAATTTAAGTATCCACTTTAATTTGATTGGGTTTACTTACTAAATGAAGGATACAATTATTGCAAAAAACGAGCGCGAGTCGTGTGACATAAAGTTCAAATTCAATTGAATCACGCGCGCTAGTTGCTTCAAACTGTACACGCGATGAAATTTGTTTTGTCAATCACAGCTAAAGTCGGCGATCTTTTACTTTATTTCATTCACTATCGATTATCGACTTACATACAAAACTGTTATTAAATGCACGACACAGTGCATCAATTTAAAACTATTGACGCTTCTGTAATGTTTTTTCTCATTTATTTTGGCGGCGCTTTACAAAGGATGCTTATGGTCGCCGCCGCGTCGCGCATAGCCGTGGACGCCTACCTCTCAAACTAGATGGCCCGGGTTCAAACCTTGGCCTATCAATGAGTTTTGTGATCATTTACCTTGATTATCAGTATTCGAAGGAAGGTTATTAGTACTAACTTGAGCACGTCGGATCAAAATTGTAACCTTGTTCAAGGGGAAAATCATTACGATCCTTGCATGAATGAAATCCGAAAGCAGATATCCCACGAGTAGGTACAACTGAAATGAAAAGCCATTTGCTTCAAGCGATCGAGTAAAGGTTAGGAGCACCGCCGCACGAGCGAGCCGTCGCGTCGCGTGGACTTGGGGTCGTCGGCCGCGCCGCGCAGCTGTTAGCGAGCGCGCGCGCACTTTGAACTCGAGGTTATGCGCGAGCGTCAGATGATATTTATTTACGAATACATTGCTTGTTAGAGTTGTTAAGAAAAAAAATGTGTTTAATCGCAAATAATGGTTTCATTTAACTGTTCTCACAGCATAGTGTACGAAAAATGCTAAAAAAATACGTAAAATTGTTAATTTTTTTTTTCAGTTTTTTTGATGGTATCGTATCGAGAATCACTAGCCCTATCACCTGTCTTCGTTTTCGGAAGCGTTTCCCTGGCACCCTGTATATATATAAAAAAAAAACAAACAAAAAATAATTAACCACAATTTCGCTAAAAACTTTTGAATAATATTTGCGTAGCGAAGTACCCAGAAATTTTAGCCGCCAACACAGAAGTAGGTAAGTAGCTGTTTCTGTACACGAACCCTTATTTATTTTTTAAACTAGAACATCTCATCACCATTGCAATGCTGAAGTGGAAATGAAAGACAAACAGGAAACTGTGTTTCAACACGAAGGAAGAGTCTTTGAAATACTGCTCCTTTTGGGCGCTTTCAATTTAGACGGTTGGTGACTGCTGCAGTCCGCATTTTTCATCTCTCGCACGACCTTGCGTCGAGACATTTTGTATAAAAAATCATAACCGCCCGTGCGCAGTGCGATACCCGGACTGCAGCAGTCCGGCACCAACCGTCTAAATTGAAAGCGCCCTTAGTCTTAGACTAGTGGTCCTTGTAGACACAATATCTATCTAAGTTATCTGTTTATGCATAATAAGCCCATAATGTTCCCACTGCTGGGACACAGGCGTCCTCCCTTGTACAGGGAGTGGCTGTAATCTACCACGAGGGCCCATTGCGGGTTGGTAGGTGTCACATGTCTTCGAATTTTTGGTCCTAGGACATGCCGGTTTCACGATATTTTCCTCTTTCACTGTTTTGAGATCAGTGGTGATGAAATTATTTACACAAAGGAAGAGGAGAGGAGGGGGGGAGGTTTCCTGTCTGGGTTCGAACTTACGACCTACAACTCGTAAGCCGGTTCCGAAACCACTGGGCTGATCTTGGACCTTCATTGTAGATACTTTTTTATGGAAGCGGTGAATTAAATAAAAATATGCCTTTATGCAACAGTTACTATGGTGAAAAAAAATTTACACTTCCAATAAACTTCACAATGGGTGCTTGAAGATGGACAGCGCCGTCGAACTCGGCCCAGAAAGCGGTGGTGAGATGACCTGGAAGCGTACCGCGAGGGCTGGTTCGAGGTGTCGCGGGAAAAGAGTTCCTGGTAGTACTTGGGGGAGGCCTTGACCAGCAGTGGGACAGTACAGGCTAAAAGAAATGCTACTATTTATCTATCCCCCTGCATTTTAAAACAAATCGCTTTAGGGACATATGTATACATATAGCTTCACTTTGCATTGCAATACACCCGTCTGTTGGACGTGTACAGGCTTACGTACGTGTGAAGTTGCACATGTATGTTTGTTTCTATTACTAGCGGCTGACGGCGATTGCAGGCTAACAAGATTATCTGTAACTTCCTTACGTGGGAGCTGAAGGTGATTTCAAGATTGTAAAATTGTAATAGCTTATACAATGGTCATGTTATTTTTTAATCCTGTTTACTTAGATTTACAGTAACCAACCACCCCGACATCGTTGGGAAAATACTAGGCACATGATTTAGATTTACAGTAGTTATTTACAAACAAACATGAAATTAACACCGATTGTGAAGTAGAACCTACTTGAACATAGTAAATTATTTGAATATTCCTGGCCACTTGTTTGCCTGTTGTCTAAATTAGGTTTTCTTTTTGTTCAATTTTTATCCCTTTTGTGTGAGCATTATGCTGCAGTTGCTGATTTGATAAATTACATTTTTTTTTAAAGTTGATCAACGGATAATAAATACTTACCAATACCAAGAAAAATATTCCTCAACTAGAAGAAACACAATACATTTTGTACCCAACCTACTTCGACCGAACAAACTTTTCTCAAGTCAAATAAATGTCTTAGCAACAAGATGTGTGTTGAAGTAATTGTTTATCAGCGGAGGCACAGCTTGTAGCGACCTCTAACGACCTAAACAGTGGGCGAACTAACTCAATAAGTGTTTGAGGAATACGTCTGAGAGAAGTACACTGTGTAGGCGTATCGCAGTAGGAAAAAGTATAAACAAAAATCTTTCTAATAATTTTATTACTCGTATAGATTTTATTCTAAGAATTCTACTGATATATTTATAGACTGTAACATATTTTAAGGAGTTCTACAATCCATACTAATGAGAAGGAGCACACGTAAAAGAACCTTTTTATTATTGTAAATTTCTATTGTTTATGTGTATCCTTTGTTGGAGATCCTCAATAAATAAATAAATAAATAAAGCTGAAGAGTTTGTATGTTCGTTTGTTTGAACGCGCTAATCTCTGGAACTACCCGTCGGATTTGAAATAATATTGTTGCATTTGATAGCTCCATTCTTAAAAAATGCGTCAAGTTAATGAATATCACCGCGAAAACGAGTCGTGGTTACAAGAAATTTTACGCGGTTGAAGTCGCGAGCCAAAACTAGTGGCTTATTAGTCTTGTCTGATTCTGAAGATGATTTTCAAAACATGCTCGTCTCAAATGATGTTCGAGATTGAGATTCTTTTTGCAAGATATTCGTGGCAACACCGATGGAATTATACATAACTGTCTATCTAGTATTGCCATTAATATTTACTTCTCTCCTATAAGCAAACGGAACCAGAGACACTAAACAAACTCCGCCTTCTGCTACGAAACTCCTCGATGCCTTTACAGACGGGACACGTAGAAGACGCGTTTAATATTCAATCCGGCTTCACACAATTACTGGTCCTCAGCCCTCTGTATTGTTTCCCTCCTCCCAACGTAATGCGGTTTAGATTCTTGAACAAGACTGGAATATTATTTGAAAGAACAATAAACAGGGTGATTGATGATGGGTAAACAGTTTTGTTTTGGATAAAAAAATTAAAGAAGTTAAATTGGTGTCGTTATAATTTGAATAATTAATATAAAAGTCGAAAGTTTTGAGGGGGAAAGATACGTTTGGCAATCTGGCATTTATGTTCTTTAAATATTATAATAATAACCAATAGCATCCCTTGCCTTACACTGTAAAGAGATCGAAAAAAATAATAAAAGTGGCATTGCAAAACGGATCTGAAAGCCCCTAATTAGAATAGCATTAGATGAGAAAATTTAAAAATAAGCAAAGCAATCTATTAGTAAGAAACTGGCGCTAAAATACAGAAAAACAACAATTTATCATCAAAAAATCTTTACATAGTGAATAAACTTCTGCTCCTAAACTTAAATATTTCCTTCCCAGTTCTAAAACTCTTCCACAATCAACCATTATTTTCCGTCGTTAAATAAACTCCAGCTCTTTATAAGTATCTCTTCAAAGTGCTATAACAAATAAATTTCAAAAGCGAAGCGATCAGAAGCTGTTGTACAAATAGACAATGAGAGCGACCGACTTTGTTATAGTGAGGGGACGTTATCGCAGCTAATAAAGCTTGAGGTTAAATATCGATACAAACAAATACTGATACGTTTCATCGAGCGCCCGGAAACGAAACGTAGGGATGATGTGAAGAATTTGTTTTGTCGATTTTTTTATAAATGTAAACCATTTTCAGCGTGCGCGTTTTATTATTAAAGTGATAAAGCTTTAGTATATTCTCCTTCAAGGTTTTTAATATTTACGAAAATATGTTATCCTTTCATCAACGCTAAGCTGTAAACCCAACACACTTACGCATTATGCTTCCAACATAAATAAACCCAGTACCACGATAAAGATCCACAACACGTCAGCATAAATTGTAATTAAAAATTCATTTTCATCGATACCTCCTGCTCCCTGATCCTGGTATGAGGTTCTATTTAAAGGTTCTCTTGGAATGGTGCGCCCCCTCCCTTCGAGTCGTTGGAAGGAACGTTACACACAAAACATTTCTCCGCCAATTTGTAACTTAAACATTAGCTGTCTCAGTTGATTGATTTTAATATTTTTTATTTCTTTTTTTCCTATTTGCGGATAACATGTTTTGACGGAATTTTGCTGTTTTTCGATTGAAGGTTTGTTTGTTTACTGCCTCACTTTGATGCCACATTGCGAAACATATTTGAAATGATGATAATTGGCTTCAGAACAAAGGACAAGGTTTTTGACTTTCATACAATTGATGGCGAAATAAATAAGGGGATCTATTTTTAACGATTTAAAAAGGACTTTCAGAAATACGTTTCCGATTTATAAAAAGTTTTAATACATCAGTCCACGTGTCGGAACATGAGGCATTCACGGCTGGTATGTAGGTACGCGATCCGAAAAATAAATGCAAGTTTTCGGAAGAATTTGATAAGCAGATGTAGTTGCTCCATCTTGCGCATTTCCCAAATTCCTTGCTTAGAACTACGAGGCAATATAATCTAAAAGTAGATTACGCTCAAATATTGCATGTTATGGGAATCAATATATATAATTTCCTGAAAATGTTGGTAAAAGAAAACATATAAACGAACACATATAAGATAATTATTTTTATTCATTTCTGATCCTTTAGCTTCAAACAAGTAAAAACCTCATTACCAAACGATTACTTTTTCGTCTCTAGAGACATAAAAAATGTGGTCCTTATTACTCCAATTTATTTTGTAAAAAAGACGATTGACCTCTGAGACCCACAAATAAATAAATAAGAGATTAGGAGCATATCAATCACTATAACATGCTACTCGTATTAGATTTTTTATTAGGCACATTGGATTTCATGAGAATCCCACATGAATACAATGACAACCAAATTTACTGCCCTCAAATATTACTTAAGGTAAAATGTGTCAAAAATAATATAATAATAATAATAATAATGTTATGCTCCTTATGTCTTTCCAACAAAGAATAGAACTATTTATGGACAAATATGTTATAAGACTTACAAGTATAAGCCCCCGAGAATAGAAGAAAAGTGAGAAAATTAGGTTCATGTGTATAAGTAATAGAATTTCCGAAACCGTTGGGTTCGTGACAAATGTGTTAAAGGAAAAGCAAACATTGACAAACCTTTTCGAATGCTCCAACGGAGGCGTCTATGGAATACCATTTGGTAGAACAGTATCTATAATAATGCTTTTAAAGTAACCAAAATATCTACACAAACTAATATTCTGCGCCTCATCGTTCTAAAAATATTGAAGAAGAAGAAATTCCTTTTAATGAAGTGGAGGTTAAGTTTTTGCAAGTCAAAACCTCGGCACAAAGGACCAGAAAAACCGAACAGACAGACCAGAAGCAATTTAAACCTTAGTTTTAACAATCCAACTTATTACTTTTTTTTTGTTTCAGTAAATTGCTATAAATAGCTCGTGCCCCCCGTCTCCCTGTTTTGCGGCGCAGTTGTGTGACGTAGACGGGGTGTGGGGTTCTATTCTGAGTTGTGCGTGGGTGTACCCCAACTGGGAATGACTGGGGTAGGGGCGCGGGGGCCATTGTAGGCACAATAGGCAAAGTTGGCCAGCTAGGTAATAAGTGTGATTTTATGTGTGATAACGTTTGGAGTGGATTTTTAGTGTTCTTTTTTGTAAAGCAAAGTAGGACGTTTACTTTTTCAGTCATGATATTGGGTAATATTTATGGATAGAGCGTTTGACAAGTTAAGCTCAGCTGTAACTTTTCTCCTTTTTGCCGTGAATCGACAATCGATAGTCCAGTTTTTCAGTCGTATTCCTTTGAGCCGAAAACGTATCGAAGTCAGCGTGTGAATTGATCATAAACAATACCCTCTGTTGCCTTTAGCGACTCATACAAAAAGGTACCAGGGTGCTAGGATTACGTAGATAAGGTCAGTACTGATAGAGGTCCGAAACAAAAACAGAGAGTCTACACGGGGTAATGGATTAGTAAGATCCTTGAGCGGACAAGAGGCTCACACTTGCGATGAATTTTGGATGAGAGATAATTCGCAGTAGTTTGTTAAGTAACAACCTTACAAAGAGTTTTCTAACATAAGCACTCGTACTTCCATCTTTTTTTCATGTAAGCGCGCAGGCAGTTTTTTTTTATAAAACTGATTTTAACAAAATTAACTGATTTTGTGCACAAATACATGTGAATGTTCTCGAACACACAGCTTTGTTTATAAAGCTGGTAAAACAATGAGATTTAATCAAATTTTCGGTCATTGAATGAACATTGTGCGTATTGCTACTGTCTATAGAAAGACGCAATGCCTGTAAATTATACCTAAAAAATATTTGATTTTCTTTATAATTTAAATGATAGTTTGATACGGTACAATAAATGAAATTAATGGTATTAAAGTCTGTTACTATTAAATTTGAAGTCATTTGCAAGTTTTATGAATGTTTTTAAGAAAAATAAAAATGAAAACTTTAATGTTTTAATAGGTACTTATTTCTTATTTTTGTTCCTCCGAGAATTCATCGTTCATTGAAAGCGATTTTGATTTGAATCGCAGCTCGAGTTAAAAAGTTGTTCAGTTTAATTGAAATGCGACAGTATTTATTGGAAAATAGAAAATATTTAACAGTTTCCTGATGATTATTGATTATTCAGTTTCCTGACGACTTCCTTAATGATGATTCGCTGACTGATTGACATATTTTTTTACTGTGATAGCTGCTATTGTGATCCCTGATTGTTATTGTTTATTACTTATATTTTTTGTACTCTAAACGACATTTATTTAACTTTGACATTATTAATTTTATTTTAATTGAATTGTAATGTTTTAAAAATAGTGACTGAATATTATTATTTGCATGCCCACGCGACGGTAGAATATGGAGCACTTTATTATGTTAAAAAGAACATCTATGTACCAATTACCCATGTTTGCAAATAAATAAATAATTGATTGATTGATTGATTTGATGTGTAGCCAATCAAAAAATATTTTGGTTTAACTTTTCATAAATCCTTGATGGCCTTGATTTGGTTATAAGCTATTTAACATCACGCTATGGCTCTTAGGAGACGAGCAAAAAGAAAAAAAAAACTAGAAAGAACGTTACGCGAAAACGAGGTAATAATACGACGCGGTGGTTCGGCAGAAGCTAGTATGAAAATAAAATTGTGTTTCTACCGTTTTCCTTATTGGCAATAGCTTTATGAAACTTATCGGGGACCTTATATGGGTTCGTATTGAAGCTTATAATTTTCGATTCCTTGTTGATAAGCGCAGGTTCAGTTACATTTCTATGGTACGGCTTTACCAATATAATTTGGTGAAATGTTTAAGAGCCAGGTTGTTGCTATGGCATTCGCTCAAGGCGACCTGCATCTAAAATGGTTCAAATCAGGGAAAAGAAAACTGAATTTCGGCATTTTTGCTGCCAATTACAAGTAAATTAGGCAAAGATGGTAACAGATGGATGAAAATAGCTGAAGATCGAGTTCAGTAGCGTGCAGTAAGTGAGGTCAAGGTATGTCCAGTAGTTGACGGTTATAGTCTGATAATCAAGACAGATAGATATACACTACGGGAAGAAGTATTTGAAGAGATACATCTGAAAAGATACGATAACAGCGAAACTTTTAACCGTTTTCAACTATAACCTTTAAGGGCGAAAAGTTTAATTAGTTCTATTGTAATCCTTAGACGAATAAAGAGGTGTGTACATAAGGCTAAATTAAATTTATTATAGCTTACACAAACTCGTCAGCGTGATGGATGGTCCGTATTGGCAAACAGTTTTGTCTCTAGAGATGTTTTAGTTTCAAAAGTTGTTAAGTGCGGGTAATTACTGGCTGAATATAATTGATATCACTTTGAAAGGCCTAATAGATAATAATGATAGGCATTACTCTATCCGTTGTGAATACTGATCCTATAGATATTATCACAAAATCCCGGTATTTTAAATTCCGTTATTATTTTTCGTTTCCCTACCTTTATTTCTTTTGTAATACAGAAGAAAACGTGACATTGACTGAATGCACAAACCATGCGAAGTCAAAAGAAACAAAAATATATATACAACGTGTAACGTTAAATGCGCAAAACCTGAAAATAGTTTCATCAGAATAACGAGCAGAATTAATTGAACCACTTTTTAATATAGGTCACATTTTTCAAAAAATCTTCATTAAAAACGTTGCCGTGTCTATTTATTAATAGGTCAAGCAAGCCAATGTCAGCGCGGCGCAGCGGCCCGATGATGACTCCTCCCTCAACAAAGCGTCGTCGCAGACACAAGAAACGATCAGAATGGCCAGTAAAACTAAAACAGCACATAAAACCTTTACAATTTTTTTAATGACTTATTTTCTCTCTGAAATAGGTCAGTTGAATTAAAAATCAGTTGGGGTGTCTGAGGTTTTGCGCATTTAACGTTACACGTTGTATAAGGTCCCATTAAAATGGGTGGACAAAATTTTAGAAATCATTCAGACCACCAAAATAAGGACAATGGTAAAACAATATATAAGAAAAACGCATTAGATACTTACAAGACAAATAATTAGCTAATGAAAATACACTAATGTACCGGCAATTTATTGTTTTAGGGTCAAAATAAAATCACTTTTAATGAGTGTTTTTTTTTTTTTGCTTGGATATCTTTGGTTAGACCTACTGAGCGCTGTGTTAAAATTTGTCCAACTATTTTAATGGGACCCTATATAATATATATATAGATAGGCAAATTGAGAGACTAATAAATTATCCATTAGCTAGTAAAGATCTACATATTAATATACAAGTACCAACGCTACAATAAATGGTCTTAGCCGCGGTCACTACTCTTGGCCGAGGGATGGTCCGTCGCGGTTTGCCGTCGCATAAAAACGAAGACACAGTTACATATCTTCTCGACTTAACTTTGTAGCCACTTTGTAGCCGCTTTATAGATTTTTACTGACGCAGAGTCTCCTATTACCTACTACATAATGAAATAACACATTTTAATGAATACGTTTCGAATCTTAAGCAGGAGAAATGTTTTCATTGGAGAAATCTCAAAGTTTGTTCGATTTAAAGTTCCAGAACCGATCGCAAAGTTAATTAAGTACCTAGTTAACAAAGTTCTGATCTGGAATCTTCGATGCGTATCAGGTGGTAAGTGATCCCAGGGGTATAGGTGGTCTTTTGAATGTGGAAGGTCACCGGTTCAGGAATACACGTGACTCAAGGAAAGTCATTGGGATCAGTGAAGACATCGGAGTTAAATATGATTAGTGAATAAGAGTATGCCTAGATTAGAAATGTTCTTCATCAATTTTGTAATGGGCCCAATTAAAATAGAAGAAATAAGGAAAAATCGGTTTAATTGTCACAGAAATACGTGCATACAAAAATACAATTGACTCGAATAATAAAGAAAAATAAAAACGTAGTAAATCTATTAGACATCTGCACATCATGATTGTGACAAGAAGGCTTCCACTCGGGAATAAAATTCAAGCGCCTGCATGGGGTAGTTATACAACGTGTAACGTTAAATGCGCAAAACCGCAGACACCCCAACTGATTTTTAATTCAATTGACCTTCTTCCGGTTAGACTGGAAGCCGACCCCAACATAGTTGAGAAAAGGCTAGGTAGAATATGATGATGAACTATTTCAGTAGAAAATAAGTCATTAAAAAATTGTAAAGGTTTTATCTGCTGTTTTAGTTTTACTGGCCATTCTGATCGTTTCTTGCGTCTGCAACGGCGCTTAACCGAGGGAGGAGTCGTCACCGGGCCGCTGCGCCGCGCTGACATTGGGTTGCTTGACCTATTAATAAATAGACACGGCAACGTTTTTAATGAAGATTTTTTGAAAAAAGTGACCTATATTAAAAAGTGGTTCAATTAATTCTGCTCGTTATTCTGATCAAACTATTTTCAGGCTTTGCGCATTTAACGTTAGACGTTGTATAAGAACCAAATTTGTCGCACAGTATTATATTTTATAAATGAAAGTCTATCCTGGGGTAATAATTTAGAATTGGAGATGAATTTTTAAAGCGTTCTTTACCTGGAAAAGTGTATCTGTACTCCAACTTATTTCTCGGAAGGCCTCTACAATAAAGAATACCAAAGTAAGTCACAAAGTAGAGAGGAGTTGTAACTTTGTGTGTCAACCGGCGAAACGTAAATATAAATAGATACGAGGGGGCCAGAGTAAACGAACCGTTTCTTGAGTTTCTTGGACAAACCGTTGCTAAAGTTTGGACGGTATTCGTTTACGTAACGTTCAAGTATACTTTTAGGTGAAACTGAGATCAATCGAGGATTTGGTGTACGTTAGTTAGGCTGTTGTTTAGTTAAGGACAGTGTGAAAGATGATATGGCTAGAAAGGGGCTGCATATCAGGATGACGATTAATAGAGAAATATGGAAGAAAACGACATGTTGCGCCCCCAAATAAAATGGGATAAGAGGAAGACAATGGTGATGAGTGAGGGTGTTGTTTGGAATATTCATTATGTCCGAGAAAAATAAATTTGACTGTTTTTTTTTTTTTTTGATGTTTTGTTTCAAATGCTGAGACGCTACATACCACGAAAATCACTGGAAGATCCTCGTTCACAAAACATTAGGTTAGTGGGTTTATTGAAGTAAGTAATTTATGTAATTTAAAAAGGTCTAGGTACTTCTATTCTTTTACAAACAACAAGTCGCAACTCAAAGACTCACTAAAATCATTCAAAGATTCTTTAAAATCATGCTTTCAAGTAAATGAATGCATAAATTTTTTTTAAATACTCCTACATAATGTTATAATTTTCATGATTAATACATGACGGACAGCATCATAAATATTAATTGTAAACGCAAAAGACGCCATGACGTAAACTTATAAAATAACATTTAAATATATTTTCATATTTATATTTAGACAAAATTCGTCCTCTCCTTATTAAGATTGTTGTCTGTTGATGAATAGGCAGAGTTTTGAGGCTGCTTTTAATGTTAAGAAAACTCTTCAAGAATTTAAAGGGGGTATTTTGCTGAAGCAACATTAACTATTAAACACCATTTTTTATAAACAAGAAAACTTCTGAGAGAAATGACGGGACAGTCTCACACAGGGACAGTATAACTTGAAATTGTAAACTGTGTAGCTAACCATATTGTATGAAGACACATTCACATAAACGGTTTTTGCTACGCTTGCCGAGGTCGGTGTATGGATGGGTCCGTTCCGAGACATGGAGGGCTCTCGTATGTAAATACTATTATAGTGGTCTTTATATACAAGAGCCCTCCGTGCTTCGAAAAGCACGTTAGGCCGTTGGTCCCGGCTGTCATTCGTGGATCTTTGACAGTCGTTACGGGTCGTCAGAAGCCTGAAAGTATGACAACCAGTCTTACAAAAGGGTATAGTATTACCCAGCAACTGGATTGTGGAGGTCAGATAGGCAGTCGCTTCATGTAAAATACTGGTATTCAACTGCATCCGATTAGATTGGAAGTCGATCCCAACATAGTTGGGAAAAGGCAGGCAGGTGATGATAAATAGTCTTACATATGATTAGCAAGTGCATGATGAAGAAAGGTAGTTTACGTTCTGGTAAAAAAAATGTCCAACAATCACCCAGAGCTTTCAAATTCAGAATTAATACCGTTCTTAAAACAACGAATTAAGATGATTCGCTTTTGAAAGGAAAAGGTCGAAACAATAAAAAGAAACTGACTGGCAAAGAAAAACAAATACACGGCTTCCATTCTGCCTCTTACAATTAGCTAAAAAGCTTCGCGGTTTATCTCTGGCTGGCAATGTTGTTCGTATCCGGGTGGCAGATGGTTTTTTTTTTTAACTTTTTTCTTTCTTTTTTTGCACAATTTCAATTTCTGTGGTGTATTTTGTGGGAAAGAGCGCGGATTACCTGTAGGTTAATCACATACAACGCGAATATTCAGTTCTTAAAACTGCTCGTTGATTTAGTTATTTGTTAAAACATCATGCAAACACCAGCAGGCTAATTGCGTAACACACTATCAGTGGCAATGGGTTTCATTTTGACAGTTCAACAACATTCATTGCGTTATTTACGTTGTTTAGCAGATACATTTTTCGAACATACGGAGTAATGGATTAGCAATATGCTTCAAAATGAGAGTAATAGTGTGTTACGCAATTAGGGTGCAGTTTATTTAGCGCATATTAGTGGTGCAGTATGCAGTAAGTTGGTTTATGACTATAATCAGCAATTATTCATAAATAATATTAAAGTCGAAGATGTCCGCCAAAAAGAGCCCGTGAAACTTTTTGGTTCTTTGAATGAAAAGAATTACTGATCATACGACTTTGAATTTAAAAAAAATACAGCAATTAATTCAATTACAGCATGGGTACAGTCTGGTTGGTTATACGCTTTCTTTCATGCTACTTCATTCCACTTCACCCATGCTTTTTTCCTTGGATTCTTGTCTGTAATAACTTAGCATACTAATTAAAATTTCCTGAAATCTTTTTGACGAACATTTATTACTAGAAAAGAGTAGGTAACAGCAGTATATCTAATTTAGGTCTCGACAATATTTTTTCCAGTAATTCTGATTATATTTTAAAAATATTGTTGGTACAGAAAAAAGGAATTTATTAAATTAGTGTGGTTATTTTTTCTCTTTTACACGAATGCTGGGTTTCTCTCTGCTTCGAGGAAAAGTTTATTTCAAGATGCATCATCAATGTTTACTTTTAACCTCTTCAAAGTATAAATATTAAAACTTTTATTGTTCCAGAATTCTAGGTTAAAAAAACTAAGGCCACGCTTGCACATCTTGTTCTTACAATTAAACTCTTGTAATAATCTTTTATTCTGAGATTTAAATGGGGAAACCCATTCAGAATAAAAACAAAATCACCGATCGTTTAATTTAAATAATTAAATCACACTTAATATGGACGTAGCCCCAAATTCTTAAATGCTACACGCTGAACTAGCCGTCGGCTAAATGTCAAACAGTTGCAAGCTTTGTCTGCAAGAATCCGGATATTTTCATAACAAACATTACATTCAAATTAAACCCTATTTTTAAGGACGTAGGGTACAGAATTGTCTTGTAGAGTTTACGTGAGTTAAGCCGTTATATTTGTGTTGTGTGTGTGAAGTCAATGAATGTCAAGGGTAGAACCTACGACGCCGGTGTGAAATGAATATTTGTCGCTAATAATTTGATGATGAGCACTTAATGATGGATAGAGCGGGAAGCATGGCGATTAATTATGCTATGTACTAATAAATATTTATCAAAAAATATGATATGATATTCATGAAAATATAAGTCAAATGCATGGTAAACATTTTTCGAATTTTAAACTTTACATATGGGAAGTAAGATCAAACAAAGTAGAATGAGTTCGTGTTATATTCGTACAAACTGTCGTTATATTTAAATATAAATTGTTAATAGATTTTATTGAGATCGTAAAATACAATTTTAATATTAGAACATTCGTGATAAAATTAGGCACGTGCTCATTGGCATGCCATACCTACTGCCATGTCACATACATTTAAAATTAAAACCATATTAATTATAAACATAAATTAATAAGTAATTTCCTAGCCGGTTGAGATCTGTGAAATTGCTACGTAAATCAACTATTTTATTCTATCAATTTCAACACTGATCAATTTATAGCTGACTGCCAAAATATCAATTAATGTCATTTGTTATTAATGTCTGTAATTAATCATTAATAATTCATGCAGATTTATGCAGTGTTTTTTAAGGAAAACTCGGTGTTGTAGTAAGATTTATAGTTTGTTTTTCAATTTAGTGGAAACTACATAGATGAATGGATTCTTTAGATACCTAGGCGTAATAAGGGCAAGATAAACACCAACCACCGGTTTTGAGTAGAGGAGATCGTGATCAATGTTTTGCTAAATGCAACTTTTTTTAACAAAAAAATACGGGTTTCACTGCTTAAGCTGTGTTTAACTATTTGAGAATAGCAGCATTTTTTGTTCTGACTATTTATGCCATAAAATCGCTCATTCTTCCACAGTGCAACCCCAGCCTTATTAGAAAAAATTGGTAGAAAAGTCAGTAAATAATAAAGAGTATTCTATTCTATTCTACACTACACAATTACTCATAGTTAAGCCATCGTAGTAAAGATTACTTGTTCATAATAAGTTAAACACACGTTGGTGTAAACAACGCAATTATTGTGATGATGGGTCACTTGATGGTATTTATGTGGTAGTGATTGGTGATGCATGTATTGGTACCGTTATTTTACCGTTTCTTGGTTTTGGTTTTTTTATCTGCTGCATTGACGAAATCTATTAACGACTACGTTATACTGTCTATAGGCTATACACCATATGACGTAGTCGTTAAGTAATGGTTAAATTGCAGGGCTAATATTAGAGTTATGTTAAAATAGGAAAAAAATATTGCTTTGTATTTATTGTGAAATAACGGAATTTATTATCCGTTTACACCGAAATACCGAAAGAACCGTTTTTTTTTCTAATGGAGTATAGACAAGTGACAATCGCTTTCAAAGCGTTTCGTATTTTGTACAACGACATTCAACAGCAGAATAATTGCGTAACACACTATCAGTAGCAATGGGTTTGATTTTGACAATTCAATAACATTCATGGCGTTATTTACGTTGTTGAGCCGACACATTTTCGAACATATGGAGCAATGGATTAGCAATATGCTTCAAAATGATTCAAATTGAGAGTAATAGTGTGTTACGCAATTAGGGTGCAGGATTGACATATTTAGCTTTCCGACAATTGTTGTATTTCCAATTTTTTTTTAAATTTTCCTTCGTTGTTATTGCTGATAGAATGTCTCTTTGTTTACGCCCTGTAGTGTCTACAAAAATTCTAGTCGTAGGAAAGCCACAGACAAAGAAAATTCTTTTCCTCAACTTTGTCCTGAATTTTAATTTTCATGGGAAGAGCAACTATTATCTGGACAACGAAGCCATAGATAAATTTTATCTCATAAAGACACCAGAAATGAGTTGTATTCCATTTTTAGCAAAAAAACGCAACGAGAAAGATCAAGCAAGTAATTTTTAACTGCGAATTTTATTGACCAACACAAATTATATATTGCATACCAATACATAATCGCTTCAAGTTATGGAACTCGTTATTATTAAATTAATAAAGTTTAAAATAAAACTACTAGACGTCGACATCAATTATGTCAAAACTATTTTAATTGCAGTAAAAAAACATAAGTGTTTTTGAACTTCAAGTAGATTTTAATCTTGCCCGAAGCCTAAAAAGATAATATAATAGTAGTATAATTATACAGATCGGACTAACTTACCTAGTGACGTCCGATCCTTAATTATGTGAAGTAATCTCGTCCTCATTGTATACTTTGTAGTTTGCACTCTTGCACAACTCGCTGATCACATTGTTTAAAGATGAAGGCTTCTTCATAAAAAAAACACAAATGTTATCTGTGGTCCAGTCTTTGGCGCGCTCTCCTGCCATCTGTCAAATCATTCTTTCAAAGCATAAGAACGGGACTTCACGATGACCTTTATGGGCATCGCATAGTCCCGGCCCAGTGCATACAGCACAACACAACTTTTAGAAGGGGTTTAATAAGGCAATCTAATACACCTAAGTGTGATGATTATCTGGGAAGGGTTGGGATACAATGAGGACGAGATTACTTCACATAATTAAGGATCGGACGTCACTAGGTAAGTTAGTCCGATCTGTATAATTATGCTTCGTAATCTCGTCCTCATTGTATACTTTGTAGATGTTTAAAGAATAAAGTTGTGTTGGTATAACAAACAATAAGCATTGTTGAAGAAATTGAACATTGTAAGTCAACATGTTATTCTAAGTTTGTTATGTAGGTACTAATTCTATATGTAGGTGTAGGTATTTCTGTTTAAGAATCCTCCTACGTTAAGGTCAATAGTTACCAACTTAATTTGTAATTCTCTAATAACTATTAGTTTCTGAAATGCTTTTTCAGTCTTGAATCAACTAGTTTCATTAATAATCCTTTAAGGAACACAACAATTTCCTATAGGTAATCGAACAATTAACATTGACATGTAAGTAAATAAGTTCTTTGAACAATCACCCTATAGAGGACACAGCTAGTGCAAAAGCATTAGAATCACAAATGAAAAGGTCTCTTATAAAAATGAGCAAAGGTTTGTGGAAACCAAACAAAGGATTTGTGGTCCAACCAGACGCTTGCCCCACACTACGAATTTCTGTATTGCGGGAGATTTTACAAACATTTAAAGTCACATACACAAACAGCCAGACACAAGAACTACTTGTAGGTCACACAAATATTTGTTCCGTGCGGGAATCGAACCCGCGACACGGCTTAACCACTGCGCCAACCGTGCCATCAAAACTCAGATATTTTGAAGTAGAGGTATGTCACTATTATTTAAAATTTCTTTTATCGATCCACTGCATATTGGTTACAGTAGAGGTGGCATAATTAGGTTTTCTTATAATTTTCTTTAAAAATGGTAGTTTCAAGTTGAGTTGAGATCTACCCAGTGCAGAAGTTTTAATTATATCTGAAATTTTTATGTAAATATTTATAAGAAATGTTATCTATAAGTGATAAGATTTGAATTCTGTGTGCAGTTACAAGAACTATTATATATATTAATTGTTTGGTTAGTAATTCTAAACCAAGGGTTTGACTATAAATTATATAACCCAAAGTAATACTGGGGTCTCAAACTATTTCATATTTGGAGTTCTTTGGTCTTAATATAAATATATTCCTGGGCTATATGACAATCCTTGACTATACTTAGTGGTAAAATTTATATGGCTATGGTGACAGCCTAGGGGTCACTATCTTGATTTTATCCAAAGAGAATCCACTGATTTAGTGTAAATTTATGAATTGTTTTCCTTTGTTTTACTAGACAAGGAAGCTAGTACTATATCAATTGAAGGGAACAGTCTTTCACCTCAGGAAAGCGTCCTTGATAATATGGCAGCAATCTGTGTGTGCATTGGGTGTAGATCCCATTTGAAAGTTAATACATCTATGGAACATGCACTTGGCTCAGGAAGCCGACATGTTGACGATTAGTATTGCACTTGTTTGCAAACAGGTCAATCTGGGGCCGACCCAGCATAGTAGCAATTGACTTGTAGGCTATATCACATCACTTCCATTCAATTTCTATGTTAGGAAGTCTAGATTCTAGATTTCCCGGTGTTTTCTTTGGGACTAATATAGGGTGCATGAGACCATATTTGTCCTTTCTCACACCATTGCCACAACTGTCTAGTTATGCTATTTTCATGAGTAAAACAAGTACCACCCATCTTACTGATATGGGCTATGGCTGTTGTGATATCTTTTCCAAGTCCTCACAGCATCTGAGTTTGCTTGTAAATGTTTTGAGCCCCATAAATGCTGCTAATAGTTCAAGGTAAGGTATGGAACTCTTCATCATTAGCTGGCCAGTGCTTGTGAATCTTGATATCATTACATACCATCAATAAATCAAAGAATAAAAAAAAAAAAAAAAAAAAAAAATCAAACCATCAAGGAATATTTCAAGAACAATGTCAAATTGTCTAATTCTATTGTGGTTTGTTGAAATGTGTGGTAACCAACAACTTTTTTACTTTCCATTATTTTGGTATAAAGTTAACCATATTCTACAGCTGCTGCAGATGTAACTACTAGAATACATAGTAATTATACAAACTCTGTTATTTATATCTCCTTTCAGACATAATTATAATATGTAATATTCTTTGTGTACTAAGTATAGGATAAACTCTATCTTGCCTGAGGAAGTGAAATGGCAAACTGGACTCAGTCCAACAAATATCCTAGATACTGGCATCACTGTCTGGGCACTCTTTTCAGTTTTAATAATAAATCCTAGATTTTTTAACACAGTTTGAGTAGCATACATTTTCTAAATACCTTGCATATGAATCGGCAGGGCACAGAATATAACTGTCAAGATGTATGACTGAAAGCAACCCTGATGACCTCAAGTGACAGACAACTGGCTTCGTGATGTTTGTGAATACATTTGGTGTAGTGCAGAGCCCAAATACGAGGCATGTAAATTTTTATAACATATCTTGAAGCAGAAACTGAAAATATCTTCTGACATATTTTCATATGGATGATTGATATGTGTTTCTGAAATCTATTACTGTAGGCAAAAAAAACTTAGGTAGTAACATACCTATAAGAGGATTTAACATGTATCTCCAAGTACCATGTAATTACACAAGATAAAATTGATTATTGACAGGAGCACATGTTTCTATGGCACCTAACTGTAAGAGATTATTCAATGGAGATAGATTGCTTTCTTTCTGACTGAAGTTGTTATTCAGAAGTTTGAGCTGGAAACTCAGTAAAAGGTAATTTATAACCCTTGATCCACTCATGTATGGTTGGATTAGTAGAACCTAATACCATACTTCAGAGAAATACTGCAATCTACCAGTCTGTACCTGAGCTAGTGATGATCCTGGTTCTGGCAACAATTGTTGGCATAGAATTTATCTTGAAGCTTATAGATGTTCTGACATTGGTCAGTAGAACAGGTATTCTGATATCGGTGTTGGATCCATCAATTCTTCCATTTGTTTATTAAGGCTGGGTAGGTTAAGGATCTCAGTGTGTTGCAATTTTCATGATAAATATCACACAGTAGTTTAGCTCAGTAACTTGAATGTTTCGATTTGATCTGCATTAAGCACACAAACACTTGGGAGGCTATTAGACTGTTATGGACTTTTCCAATTAACATAATAGTAGCAGCCACTGTAATTCGCTGCCCCCTGATCATTTGGACCCATTCAAATGGGTCCAATGGAATGTAAGTGGGATAAATAAAAAATATATAAATCCAATCAAGTGCACTTCCATTTGCTGCTGCCGCCACTTCCTTGTTCAGTTTTGGTGTGTTCAATACTAGATTATACTGATAAAAGAAGTATTTTAAATGTTTTGCTTCGTCTCTGCATTCAGTCCATTATCATAATTGCTGACCACCATGTGGCCAGACTGCCGTGCAATTCCATAGGTAAAGTAGCTAACTGTACCCCAGCATTTCACAAGTAGATTTTCAATACTTGAACTTAAGGCTGAAGGCAGGGGTATGTATACCGTTTCACTCTCAGCATCCTTCTGGCTGTAATTTAGTAGAATTTAAATACTAACATAGCATATTTAAGTTAGATAGTACACTAACATCCACCTAATTCCATTTGAATTAGGTTATAATTAGCAGCAGTGAGTATGGATATTTCCAGTCTGGCTGCGTTGGCTTCGGTCACAATGCACTCAGCATCTTAGATGTGTTCGAGTGGAGCATGTTCAACTGAAATATCTGTAAAGAATAATTAGACTAAGGTCCCAAACTGCTTAGATCTAAATCCTCGGCTAACCTCTCGTGATAACTCTAGGGATGCAGCAGGGATGTGTTTTTAACACTGAAAATATAGACCACTAGCTAACCCCTCTCGTGAAATCTCATGCGGTGTTGATGGCACAGTTTGTTCTCATGGTTAAACTCTCATGAAAACTTTTAGAGACGGCCAGGGATCCAGTAGGAACGTGTTTATAACACTGAACGTGTGTACCATCGGCTAACCTCTCGTGAAAGCTCATGTGGTGTCGTTCTATTGTAAGTATATGGCACAGTTGAATGTTCTCATGGTTAACCTTTCGTGAAAACTCTTAGAGACGGCCAAGGATCCAGCAGGAACATGTTTATAACACTGAATGTATATACATACCATCGGTTAACCTCTCGTGAAAGCTCATGTGGTGTTGTTCCGTTATATGTCCATGGCACAGTTGAATGTTCTTATGGTTACCCTCTCGTGAAAACTCTTAGAGACGGCCAAGGATCCAGCAGGAACGTGTTTATAACACTGAACGTATATACCATCGGCTAACCTCTCGTGAAAGCTCATGTGGTGTCGTTCTTGTGTGAGTATACGGCACAGTTACGTTCTCATGGTTAACCTCTCGTGAAAACTCTTAGAGACGGCCAAGGATCCAGCAGGGACGTGTTTATAACACTGAACGTATATATACCATCGGCTAACCTCTCGTGAAAGCTCATGTGGTGTCGTTCTTGTGTAAGTATACGGCACAGTTACGTTCTCATGGTTAACCTCTCGTGAAAACTCTAGAGACTGCTGTGCGTATTACGGCATCCAATGTAATTTTAGGAACATGATTTCCACTGCCGACCACTTGCATTTCGATGACAGCTCCGCTTTCGCTTCTTCAAGCGATTTTCCAGTTCTCGCAGACGTTCTTTCAGCTCCTTCATTCCTTCGTCTCGCTTTCTTCTATGTTTTCACATCTCGTTAAAACTTTTCTAAACTTTTTTAAGCGGAAACGTGATCAACGCGCGGCACAAAAAAGTACAATGATTTGACAGATGGCAGGAGAGCGCGCCAAAGACTGGACCACAGATAACATTTGTGTTTTTTTTATGAAGAAGCCTTCATCTTTAAACAATGTGATCAGCGAGTTGTGCAAGAGTGCAAACTACAAAGTATACAATGAGGACGAGATTACGAAGCATAATATAACATACACGTATATTGTTTTGTAGTAAGTATACAACAAAATACCAGAGCTATTACTATGCAAGTAGTCCGATATTATTAGTTAGCACACAGGCTAGGCTTTATGAAACTGCTATCATTACTCAAAACGTTAATAGACATTAATATTAAACTGAAACGTATAAACAACAAGAACAACTTTCGCAATCCATCGCATCTTATATTCTAAACTCTAAATCAAAATGTTATGGAAATACAGCAATGTACATATGTAGTAGTGTACTAAAAAATAGTTCAGTTCAGTCGAAACGGTAAAGTGTTGTCAATCAAGGGCCATACAATTTGTCGGCGTTGCATAACGTTTATTAGTGATAAATTATTGCACATTAAACTGCAGCGAGGTAAAGATATAGTTCGCAGATAACGCGGCAATGTAAGACTTTATACAGAAAATGTAATAACGCTTACTGTGAGTACATACATACATCAGGGCGTGGCGGCTGATATATTTTGCTGAGATATCTCGACTCCCGAGATATTGCAACTTGTGTGATGGTTCTTACTTGCTTTTATTATGCTCATTATGGTTCTTAATTAGGGCTGATTACATCTGTGAGTTGCAAGTATGCATACATATTTCTAAATGGATACATATTTTTTGGATGGATAGATTTTGGAATGGATATATATTATAAATGCATACATATTTCTCCGATGGCGTGTGACTTCTACTTAACGTTGAAAAAAGCAGGGAAAATTCCCGTTTCTTTCCAATTCCGTTGTTTTTTTTCAATGAATCTTTCGTTTTTTTTTTTTTTTCATATCTGTACTTACTATATTTAACTTATGATATTCTATGCTTTAACTCCGATTGTTGTGCATCTAGTATTTTAGTTGTCAGTTGTATAAATAGTTTTATCAATTTACGTGCTAGTTCCGAATGAAACATTGAAAAAAAACAAAGGAATTGGAAAGAAACGGGAATTTCCCCTGCTTTTTTCAACGCTACTTCTACTGCATGCCAGAATCGCAGCCAGCCGTTAGAAATGGTCCGTAGGTTATGATTTTGGACCATTTTTTTATTTTAACTTTTCTTTATTTTTTATTTATGCAATTGTAAATACACATTGTGTTTAGTATAGGTATATAAGCCGCATGAGAAAAAGAAGCAATATTAGATTAATGTCATAGAATCATGGTAACAGGCTTTTATACTAACTTGAACTAAACCAGTTTCGGACGTCGGCGATATCAAACGCGTAATATTTACGATCTTATTTTAGTTCTAAAGCGCCGGCGGTGCTGTTGTCATAAAATGTTAGTAGAGAATTAGGTAACTGGTGTAATAGTACCTATTCATGGGAAGTTGGTGCAAATATTGACTGCGGGTCTATGTTGCCAACATTTGGTGAAGTTTTTATTCAAAGCTGAAACCGGTATTTTGTGAGAATGAGGTTGTCATAGCATAATCAGCCTACAAAGTTCTCACTGCTGGGACACAGGTCGCCTCTCTGTGAGATGGAATAGGCCGTAATCCATCACGCGGGCTTAGTGCAGGTTGGTAGATGTCGCACGTCTTAGAGTTTTTGGTTCTAGAACATGCCGGTTTCCTCACGATGTTTTCCTTCACCGTTTTTGAGTGCAGTGGTGATGAATGTTTTACACAAATTTAAGCGTCAGCCAGGGTTTGAACCCACGTAAGATGAGGCCGTTACTACTTTACTAGCCAACAATGCTCTCAATGCGGTTGTAATTACGTTGAAAGTTACTGAAAATATGTATTTTAAAACGATTCTAATCGTGAATTCATCACGCTATTGGGATGCAGAATTGCCGTGTTATAATCCTACCACAATTATAAGTAACTATGATAGGTATGAAGTAAAAAAAACAATATTCAACATAAACTGCCAATTATTTCGCGCAGGTCAGTGTTTTCAATTAATAAACCGATCGATCAAAAATAATTAAAAAATGACGGCCAAAGTACCTCGTGTTCATTTGCAGACCATTGATTAAACCGGCTTGTTACAATTATACCATACTCGTATTACAGCAAATTATAACCGACTCAATATTCTTCTTCTTTTTAACTTGTCGATGGCAATCTGAACGGACTCAGCGAGAATTACGTGTTTGGCGCCATCACTAGCGTCCATCAGTTCCTGTAACGTGCACTGACAGGACACGCAGGACTTTATATTAAGTGTCCCTCAATATTTATTTAGTAATAAAGTAATAAATTGTTAGTTAATTTAGGTAAGTATATGAATGACCTTTTAGGACCCATCGTTTTCCCTCCTTTGTCCCTAGTTACTTAGGATCGGTGTAACACATTTTGTTCTAGCGTTCTTCCCTGTGACACAATATCCCTCTTTTCTTTCATATTATTCATCACACAATCCATCCATAATTTCTCTGGTCTTCCATGCTTCTTAAACATGTTAAATAATGTACTCGTATGTTCATTCATTCATTCATCATTCACTTCAGCCAAAAGACGTCTAATCCTATAATAATGTATGTAACAAAACAAAAACAAAAAAAGTGTTCTGTTTTTAAATGTTAGTTCGTTTAGTTTGCGCACGCCGACTTGCGCAAACGCACGGAGGCTTGCACTGATAAACGGCGCAGTGATAACGAGTGGCCGGTCGACCCTGATAGCGATTTGAAAGGCGCCCAGCCACTACCGAACTATTTTTCCATACCATATATGTATGGGTATATGCATTTTTATGTGAGACTGGGTTATACCCGCGGCTTTGAGTGTGGAAAAGTTTTTGTTGTGACATCTTACTTGTACCTGTTTGTTGCCTTCTCTGCCCAATGATATGATATGAAGTCATCGAATAAACGTTTGCTAGAACACAAAGGGAGATATGCAGAACTATGCCGGATAGCTCAGCCTTATTTTTTTTTTGGTTGGGAAATTATCAAATAACTTCTCCCGCTCTGGGCGGAGCGGGAGGGTGTGTCAGACTTTTACTGACTAAAACCTACCCGTGTTCCTTCAGTTGCCTGTGCCAAGGGTCACGGTAACTCTTTCGAACAATACGCGACCCTGACAGGCATCGGCCCCAGCGGACCCCGTCAGTTACTGCTGACATCTCTTTTAGGCGCGCGTGGAACACAACGCGCCGTCGACCCAGGCCTGGTCCTTACCAGACGGCGAACTGCCCATTGCTCGCCGTCCGCAAGCCCGCGCCTACGGTGATCGGGAGTCGGCAATTGACGCCCGAGGATAGCTCAGCCCGGGTGTGGGAAATACAACATATTCTTCGAAAGTGCTAGTCACCAGAATATTGTCTTCATTTGCAATTAAATAATATGCAGTCTCCTTCTTCTTTCTTGGCCTCGTCATTTCCTGTTACGCGGGGTTGGCTTTCCCAATCATGCGATGGAATTTGTTTTGGTCTTGTACGAGTACGCCATCTTCCGTAAGTCCCATCTCTCTCATTTAAAGACTATGATCAATTTTCATGAAATTCTGACAAAACGTTGAATTTCAAAAGGGTCATGAATCAACAGACAAGCATATTGGTTATAACGATAAAAGCTGTCGACGTAGTGTTCAAAAATCTCTAACAGAATATATTAATATAGTCTAATAAAAGTTGCTTCAATAATTAATAAATACCTACCCGTCTATTTTTATTCCATTATAGTTAAATCGATACTTTCAATACCCATTCTCAATAAATATAATACGATACGAATAGATACAAATAATAATTTGACAGACACCACGCCCTTGTTTATTAACATTATTGTCTGGATTTAATAAAGTTATTTTATTACAGCAATATTAATATATCATTACAAGTCCTGCCTAGTCGTTCGACGCACAGTCTTTGTGGCCAAAAAAATAAATTGAAACAGTTACTATGAACAGTGACCACTATATCTTGGTGCGCGGTGGAGTATAGGACTAAATGGAAACCTATTGAATTTGACGTAGTCCTGCCAACTGCGGTTACAACTAATGCTATCGTTAAGTGTCTAGGTTTAATAGTTGCTTTGCAGTCTTGATTATTTGATTCCAAGTGGCGCCAAAGAGATTATTGTATGAATGACCATGACCGGAGCGATTGAGCTTAGCTACAGGCTACAGAGAGCGATTGAATGTAGATCCGCATCCTTTAAAGAAAGAAAGAAAGAAAAATCGAATGCCATTTGAAGTAGACGGATTATCAAATAGGAGGCAAAGACATATTTTTGATAATGAAGATGAAAAAATGACTATTTCCGTCGTTTAGGCAGAAATGAAGCGCTGGAAAGCTACAATTTCAAAACGGTATCAGCTAATAGTAAACTAACTAACTCAGACTCTTCCGATGTTTGTGTCTTCGAAGTATGCACTCCCGTGCCGTTTTGTGGAAATAAACTACTATAATAGTAGTTGATACGAAACTACCTTTTGGAAAGGGCAACTAGAATCTATTCTAAATTTATTGTAAATGTTGACGTTCAGAAGTGCCTTTTATGTGCGTATTTGAAATAACTGCTTTGACTTTGACTTTAACCCGTAACCACCTACCTCCGGTCCCTGAGACCGCAACGGCAACTAGCAAATAAAGGTTAAGGCGAGTTTATTTTCATTGCACACACTAATGCATTTTGTGACTATTGTTTTTTCCTAAATAAAAGATGTGAAGAAAAGGTATATAGACGCGCACTGTCACACACTTACACAACGATATATTTTATTGCAAAAATACGTTGCGGTCTCAGGGACCGCGGTCGTAGGTGGTTAAGGGTTAATTGAAGGCTACGTCTTCCTAAGAAAATTGGTACTGTCTATTTGATTCCAATAGCTATAGGAGCGAGCAAGCGTGGTTATGTTATGTGCTCATTCCTTTTCAGCATGAGTAAGAGGCTTTTGCTCCACACTGGGACGGTTACAGCCTAGTATAGTTTAATTAAAATACTCGTTAATTAAGTCCTAGATTTAATAACATGACGTAATTGGTATTTCCTCACAACTTTACCATAATATACTGCATCGGCTAACTACAAACGTTAATTAACTTATTACTTTATTATTCATTATAACTAATTTACTTCATTAATGGTATAAACATTTTAGTGACCATAATAATAATTTAGAAGAAACAATTTTGCAAAGTAGGATAACGATATTTATGTAACTTCGTATTATCAATTAAATTATATCGTCAATCAATAAGTACATTTCAAACCAGCACCCTAATTGCGTAACACACTATTACTGTCAATTTGAATCATATTGAAGCATATTGCTGATCCATTGCTCCATATGTTGGACAAAAGTGTCTGTTCAACAACGTAAATAATGCAATGAATGTTGTTGAACTGTCAAAATGAAACCCATTGCTACTGATAGTGTGTTACGCAATTACCCTGCAGATAACTTTGTGTCTCCGCCAAAATGATATAACAATAACAAGCTTTATTTTCCCGAAGGGTTTGTGTTTCCCATGTAATAGGGGTGAACCTATAGCTATCAACCAGGCACAAGTCTCGAGTCCGGGCTGCTTCTGAGAAATTCCTGATAGAAAACCCAGTAAGGCTTTGCTCGACCTGGGAATAGAACCCAGGACCTCACGCTCAGTAGTAGCGCCTACGACCACTAGACTGACGAGGCAGATTATCGTCAACCAAAAAGCAGATTTGAAACTAGAAAATTTCGTGACTCAAAGGACCAAAGGAGACCGCCAGAAATCCATATATCGTTGGGCCAAAATGTGAACAGGAATCATTTATGTGTTATTTAATAGATAAAACACGTACATATCAATATCAGAAAGATTTTTTTCAAAAATCTATGGGAATTAGGAAGAAAATATGTTTTTGGGTCACTAGGTTAGGTTATGCGGCAAATGGTAAGAATTGTGTTTATAATGCCAAAATGTATTGTAAATACAAACTGTCAAATAGACATATTGATTTAATTATTTGAAAACATATTTCTATGTTACTATTAGCATATTATTGCATAGCACAAAAAAGGAATTAAGTAGGTAAAATAAAAACAAGTTATTTTTTTAAATATTTTATTCACGTTCATTTTCATACTCAATTAAAATATCATCGAGGAATGGTGCAGGAGGTGTGATGGTATTTTGGTACCTTGCCCAACTAAGGTACCAGATTACCACCATTACATGTGCACAGCAACCCACTGTTCGCCTGCCGACAATGCAGTTACAACAATATTGTAAAATGGCTTCTTTTCTTGTAAGAGAGCTGTCAACTAAAATATAAATAAAATATATTTTTCCACTCACATGTCTTGACTGAATGCGGCCTCTGACTAAGTACAAATTATTTGTAGATGACAACTCTCTTAGTAGGTCGCTGTCCACCTCCCTACATACTTCTATTTCAAATCTGCCATTTGCCCTTACATGCTCTCCATAATACGACCGTGCCTGTTTTATCTGATATGTGCCTAGAGATATTAATATTAGTTCAGAAAAGCTGAGCTGTGGAAAATCCGCTAAGTTACTTTGGCCATCGATGCGTGTGAAATTAGCCCTACGTCTATTCAAATTATTTTGCTGCACAATATCAGCCAAAGCATTATTTACATACATTTTTTCATTCATTATGTTAAGTAATTCCACAGCATCAGGACGATCTCTGATAGGAGGGTGAAATCTATTCATTAGAGCCGCGGCCACTTCAAAATCTTTCATTAAATGTTTACTTGATACATTGAAATACTCTTGCCGAAGCAATTTGTAATCTCTTTTGAAGCGGCCATTGACCACTTCTACAACCCATCGACAAATGGTGACAGCTCTAGATTTATTAGCTGCAAGTGTGGACATTTGTGTTTCACCCGCCTGTAATGTACCAGGCACAAACGTTCTATAACCACAGTCATTTAATATGGGCAAGGCGTCTCTAAATCCTCTATCAAGAATAAATCCATCACCAGGTCTAAAGAATTCTTTTAATTCCGAATTCGGTTTTTGTATCTCACATTTAATTATATCAGCATCTGATGTTGTTGCTGGATAGGGACCTAAAACATCTATGATATGGCCATCTGTACAGACTATCATAAATGGTTTCACCAGATTGGTGTATTTATGTAGACTATATGTTTTTTTTTTATATGAGTAATTGGAACTCTTCTGAATATATGTGTATGTTCCATCAAAAATGGCCAATGGTCTTTCCTGCCCCTCAAAATTCCCAAACAAACCATTTGGGATTAAAAGTGATTTATTTAACACTTGTTGCCTATTCAAATGGTGGAAACCCAAATGATGTGGCACAAAAAACTCGGTTAGGATATCACGTGCCTGTCCCATTAATACTTCTAGTGAACTCCTAGGAATTTTCAACATTGTTGCAATACGATCGTTGGAATCACCAGTTCTTAATTTCATCAAATAAACACCCAGTGCAGTACGACCCTTTTTCATGTTACGAAATGGTGTAACCTCATGAAATAGGTTATTAAATTGATCTTTCTTTAGTCCAATCCAAAAATGAACAATGCCATCATCCAAATAATCAAGATCGTCAAAATCTATGAACATATGGTTTGCAGATTTTAATGATAACATATCTTGAATATGCGCTGCATTAAAGACATTTAAATAATTGTCAAGGGCTCCACTAATAAATTGCACTGAATCTACATGTTTGTGAAAATCACAGAGTCGATTGTTTGGTGGAATATAATAATTATGTTTTTCCAGCATTACCTTTCTAATTGATAAAGAGATTCTGTTCCTTTCTCGGCCCTGACATCCTTCAATAAAGCATCGCGACTCTGTTTCAATAGCTCTAACATAGTCAGGTAGAACAATTTGGTTTGCGTAAGTACTTGCACCAGACACAACATTTCTCATTTGTATTGGAGGATCTTCAGTCGGTATTTGAGGTGATTCTTCTACAGTAGGTGCACTACTCGAGGTAGATGGTCCAGAGATAAAATGGCGACTGGCCCTATCAGCTCTCATCCAGCAGGGATGGCACAAGCGGCTGGTCAGTTCCACCTGTAGAAATAACCATACATGAATTATACGAGTCTATTAAATGGTAAACTCAATAACACATGAAGCTTTTGTTAAATGTTATTTACCGTTCGTGGCATTATCCATTCGCAAATAACATTATAGATCCGACCTTCACGTTCAGTACTACTGTTCAAAGGGTGAAAGCGTGTCCGAAGAATAGAACAGCCACAGAGTACACACACACTTCGATGTCCAACCATAGTCGTAGAGCTTGAACTTGTTTCTTGATGCTCAGATCTCAATGTATCATTTGCAAGATTCCAGCAAGAAGAACACACATGATCTGCATGGTTAATCTGCAAAAGAAAAAGTATACAATGTTAGAATACCAGACATAATTTCGGTCAGTGACTCGTCCTAGCTGAGAGTCAATAGGTAAGGAATAAACAAACCGTTAAAAACTATCTCGTGATTAAATTAAGCGACCGATTGATTGATCGAAACCGATTAGAACCCTTAAATATGAGCGTGTAACGCCCCAAATCGGTACCAATTGAAAAATAATAATACAGCTATAGATACTCACTGTTTGAAGACCAGTCCTTGCTCTTATTATGGAAAGAACTGCTTCATCATGTAAAGGCACACTTCCAGTAGCGTTGCTACGATCAGTAGCGATACCACAACTCACGCAATTCACCATTATCCAGTCTCAGCAAAATCGGTGTCCAATAAAATACACAATAACAAGTATCCAAGTCCGTAAAGTCAATCCAAAGTCGTCAGAAAAATAGCAGAAATCGAGTAAGCACATCCGTAAGCGCACAAGTACGAAAACGAATGACGAGACTTGACAGTGACACTACAGGAGTGACGTGGCATTATTTTTTTTTGGGATTTTATGACCTGGTAACTAGACCTTTAGGTCACGTCTTATTTTATTACGTGACATTGACATTTTGATATGTTTTCGTTTTGAAACAGTCGCTGATACACGATTTTGAAAGATGTTATTGTTAAATAAATAAATAACTTACTAAAACAACAATAATTCATCTAATGTCCTTTTTTTTTTTATAAACGATTATAATGTTCATGTCAAAAATGCTAAAACAAAATAGATAGTGTTTTTTTAATAACTTCTTTAGACCTACTAGTTTTAGAACGAACTTAAAATGACCTGACAGCTTGTTTACAGAGCTAGTTTTAGAACTACGTTCAATTAAAAACCATACTTAAAATCATAATTTTTAGCTCATTCCGATAGAAAGTTATTATTGTTACATGTTCTTTTTAATCAGTAAAAAATCTAGTTTTTTTTTTATATACATATCGATTCTGTACATACTTTAGCCCAATTTTGGCGGTTTCCTTTGTTCACTTAAAAATGCGTTTCTTTTGCCATCATACTCGTACCTACATGCCAACAATTTACATAAAAAAAGAGGTATTTTTCGTCCACATACATGGAATTGCCTTAAACGTTCTAAAAATGTACCTTTACAAGTTTATCGCCCAATCAAAAGGTCGTTACAATAAATCTCATAGATTTACAAAGCGTGGGACATGGGTATAATGTAGCTACAACTTTTGCAAATATCTCGATCAACTCGGTACAGGCGATATCGGTGACCAATGAATGTGTAATACAAAAAAAAAGTGTATGTTCTAATTCTGTGAAGTCCGATGTATGTCTGTATTTGTGTAATGATGTCCATCCAATGAAATAGCTATTAAATATTTTTGAACAACGATTATTCCATTTCCATTACCAACCCGCACTGGGCCCGCGTGTTATATTGTGGCCCACCCCCTCTCAGAGCGAGGAGGCCTGTGTTCCAGCTTTGGGAACATCATAGACTATATTATCAATATTCTAGTGTGTCGATTTGACTTTTTCAATACCTTGTTAACATACTTATAGTTAATCCAGGGCACTAACCGTCTTACTCCAAAACAAGTTATATCTTTAGTACAAGCCCCAAACCTTGATTTCGTTATTGTATTATAAACATTATTCAGATTACGGTAAAGTTGTTAATAAAACTTTGATAATTTTACTAAGGTTTGACGTCAGTTTTTGTAATTAGAACATTAACTTTTTCGGAATAGTGTTTCAAATTCAAATATGGTTCGGTGGTCAAAACCTGAACGCCGATTCTCGTAATAATTTAAAACGTTCAAAATCTAGTCTCAGTCTCAACTAGGCATCAAAAACTAGTCAAAAATGTAGTAGTAGGCAATTTTTATAGATCGAAACTGAGATAAGACTATGAACGTTCTTAAAATGACGAGAATTGCCCGTCAGGTCTAAAGATAATTTAAAACTCGTTCATCTCCTGCGAAAGAAGACTTTGCTCTATTGAAAATTTTAGAGTTGTTATTTTTTTTTAACTTCACCTACAAGCTGTCTAACCATCAACTCTAGTTGTTGCGTGAATAGTCAGCTCTAGCCAGACAGTTATGTCTGTGTGCGTGCATGCGGTTCATAACGATGTGTGCGTGTTGTGTCTATAATATCAAGGCCGTATGCTAATTGATGTTAAATAATAAATATCGATAAAAACGGTTTACCTACCTATATTTAAACGTGCTCTCGATTTAATGGGTTTGTTGAAAAAAATGTAGTCACGTGTGTTGAGATCTTTTTTTTATTGCTAATTGGTCGTTTTTAGGCGGATCTTGTTGACATTGCTACATTCTATGACCGATTGCCCTAGACCGGTAGTGACAGATGTCAGACAGAACAAGAAATGGGATTACTGAGAGTATTGACTCTTTAAACTGTGTTCCGCTTTAGTACACGAAAATTGATAACTATATTGAATTAATGAGACTCTTTATCTATGCACAAATATGAAACATTGCCATTTTTTGCCTATTAAAATATTTCAACATTCCTGTTACAAAAATAATGCTTCCAATAATTTATTTATTCTAGTCCATTGTATGCAAATGCGACTTTCTCGGTCAAAATCGTAATATTTACGTAATTATGTGATCTTGATGCGTTTTTGTTGTATGTAATAAATATTGTTACCATAAAATGACGGAATTATCGCTGATATATCAGTGAGGCAACTATAGATTGCCTATTATGAAAATTAGGTAACCACATGCAAGAAGTAATAGACTTTTATAGTCGACCAACATCTCTATGAAATAATAAAGGTTCTTCATTATTATGACAATAAAAAAGGTTTTAAAAAATGACTTTGATTTTCGTCATCATTGTCATTTTTTTGTGCAAAACATAAGATATAAATTATGTGTAAACGGAGTAGGTATATCGATATTTGGATGGACACTCTTAAGGCAATAGTGTATATTGGGGTTTTACTAAATATTATTACTTTGTATGTGTAACAGTTGCATTATACTTTTATGTGGCTGCCATATAAACTGTGTTTTTATGAAATCATTATGTTATTTAATTTTACGGCCTGTCTCTATGAAATAATAAATTCCAATAAAGCCCAACCAACCAGCCTAATTTAGCAGAAGCACCATACTATCCTGCATCTGTGCCCTTTTTTACAGAATTTACTTTACAATTATATTACAGAAAAACTAAAACTGCGTAAACCAATTCGATAATCTCATTCAAATAACCAAAATTATAGGCACACTCTTAAAAACTTTATTAAAAAGGAAACAAGCACAGTTCAACACTAATATCGATATGCATATCCATTAACTTCTAAAAGGCAGCAGCGTAGGAAGGCTTTTGGCCAAATACCTGCGCTGCCCACGTGTGTCCGTGTGTGAAAAACATTAAAATGTGTAACAGTTGCATAATGCATGCATGTGCGCCGAGCGGCCCGCGTCCTTGCCACGCCTCTTGCGCAATGCGTTCGTTGTAATTACAGGCACTACCTTGCCTTAACTAGTTTTGATATAAATATCTTTTGAGTTAATGTTGTTATTTTTTAGATTTTGTTTTATACTTTTTTTTTGTGACTGGTTGTGAGTACGTAACTTACCAAACCAATTGTTATGACCACGTTTAGCCTTAGCTTACTTATAGCTTTAAAAAAATGAAAGAAAAAACAAAAAGTTAATTTATTTGACATAGGAGTGTGTCAAATAAAATGTAAAATAGTTGGTGTTTCTAATAAATAAGTTAATATATAATCTTTGTTTTCATCGACACAAAAATTGCTGATAATGATTGAAAATGATTCGAGATTGTATGCCTAGTAAATTATTGAATTTAATTTTAAAACAAGTATACTTTTGGACTGAGAAAGTAAAACTTTAAATTACTAAGTTTCATTCAGGTTCATTCTTTCTCTATCTGATATAATGTCCTTAAAAGTTATGCTTAACTAACTTTTAGGTTCAAAACTAGTTGGCCATTGTTTCTTAGTATTACGAGAACTACCTACAAGTTGCCTTAAGTAATTCTAGATCGTGCCCGTCTACACTGATATTGATAAGGCAAATTGAAGATGTCATTTCCATTTTAGAAACCGTTATTAATAAATATGATATCCAACAAAGTGTATTGAAATGCCCGAAGGTTTCATTTAATAGTAAAAAAGTACATAGGACAGATTCGAAATATAAAAAAGTTGATTAAATTGTCGCTTTTAACACAATTTTCCTGTCGTGGGCTCACTCCATCGATTTTTCAAGCAATGGATAATGTTACCTTCAGCTCAAACTCATAAACATATAAATATTATTATACCTAAAACAGCCGACAGACTCACCCTCAGTATTGACAGACCCTCAGTATTGTATCTCTTTCACCCTTAATCCATTCAAAGTTTGTCTTTAAAATATCGCTTTTAGCGATAAGACCGCCCATTGTGTCATTCCTTGGTAAAATTTCAGTAAATTTGTACCTGTAATTTTTATGGTGTACGTAATAAAACGTGTAGCTATGTTACTTCTAGCTATGTTCCATGTCCCGTGTTATCATTTCCTATCAATATTCATTTAGCCACTCTCTTTCATAATTTATTACGGTAATATCACCAGTTCATCTAACAGGAATTTATCTACTAATAATTAATTCAATATCTCAACTTTAAAAAGGGAATCCCTAGCTACCGAACAGTTTTCACAGTCAGCCAGCATGTATAACTAATGTTCCAGATAAGACGCATAAGTGCAAATTATATGATAGCGCTCCATTACCGCCTCGCTGATATCGGGTACTTTTTCCGCGTTGATATGTACCTGTAAACAAAACATAGAGTCGTTAGTAGCTTATCTAGGTGTTGTAAATACTAGCGTAATGGGGCATGCAGTATTTGTTTAGTTGCGCGAATGCTTGAAGCTAATTAAGTTCTGCTTCGAATGCTACCACTTGCAATATTCGTTTAGAACTTCGACTTACATTGGCAGGTATCGAAATTATTTATCACAGATTTGACTGAATTAAAAAAATTTAATGAGTATTCATTCATGAAAATGGGTTGATCCGCCTTCTTTTGGTCCTTTGAGCCGTAAAAATCGACGAAGGGATTAGTACCCATCAGCAGCAAATCCCTTTATCACCTCCACAACCGGGACATGTGTGTCGGTTATGTGTGCTCCGCATGAAGGTCGAAGTTCACGTATCAGTAGAATGGTTTAGGCATGTCTGGACTTGTTTATGTATGATAAGACAGAATAAGACTCACTAGGTCATTGGTAAAAAAAGTCAACCTAGGTAATGTGTAATTATCATCCAATTTAGAGCGACATTACTATATCTTTTTCAAATCCCAGTTTATTCTCAAACTTTGGGACTGGCCTTCGTGCATTCACAAAAGATATATTTCCTGTATCGTAGCAAAGGAGAAAAGCAGAAGACCACTTTATTTCGCCTGAGGACCAAAACCCTTACAACAAGCAACTAAGCGCCTAAAACATCAATCGAGACACATTCCAATTACCTTCATTCACAAGCATCCCTTTTCTCGTTATGGTTCTAAATAAATAAAAATTCAAATTATAATTACGTGTAAAAACAACTCGTAGAACATAAATCAAGTATCGCGTTATATTATAAATATCATTTGATCCTGATATTAGATATCTCCCGTGGGTACGTGGGGATTCCGGCCGATTGGTTTCGATTCAGAATATATGTATGCCTACGATTGACTGTAATTTCAATATGGCGGACGTTTGGTATGTAGCTTTGTGCCTGTATTTAGATTGACCTATTGTTTTCTTTACAGTTTGAGATAAATGACAATAAGCAATATGTGAAAGTAAGAGTTCTCATCATGACGAATTTATCTTATTTTGGACATAAGGACCAGGGCCTGTAAATTGCCCTTTATGACAACCATGAGAAGTAGGATAAGACCAGCATACGTGGGAAGCATGGCACAAGAGGGAGAAGGCCTATACCGAGTGATGGGTGGAACAGCGCTGCCAATAACGATGATGATGATTAGACTTGGGAATTCGTTGAAAATACGGAGTCATCTTCAATTTCATACAATATTATCTCTAAAACTTTATACGATACTAAGCCACGTGTCTGAACTCGAAATAGATGGCACATATTTTCTCCAAGGCCGGAAGGAGAACCTACGTGGAACTAACCACAATGTTGAAATTGTTCAATGTGCTATGAAACTGTACAACGGCTCGTAGGCACTATCTCTACCGAACACTCCGGTATAAAAGTGGAACTAGACGTAGGGTTGCTACAACTACTAGTAACAAAGCACTAAGAACTGGTTGAAGGGCGTTTTGGGGGTGATGTAATATTGACGTTCAAAAAGCGCTGATTCTCAGCCTAGTTTGAATAAATGACTTTTACGGCCGCCTTTGTACCATTTTGTGCGAAAAATTTAAATAAATAAATAACTAAATTTTCCTTTATTTAGTGAATATTTTTTTAGAGCAAATTGGTCGGTGATATTATTTATCCAGCTATAAAACAAACTTTATTTTAGGTTGCTGTTTTCAAGCTTATTTTCTTTCCTTTTTTTCTTTCTTAGCTTCGTCATGCGCTGCCAAGTGGATAGTCCTGCCTACACAGACCATCAGAAAGAAACATTTTACTTGTGATTTAAGATTGATATAAAAATCTCAGCCATGATTATTATTTTGTTTTGAGTGATTCCTTTTCTTTTCGGGATGCATAAGTACCATTTTTAATTTTGTTACATACTTAAATATAAAGAGCATGCTAGCGGGTGTTAATAAGTATATCTTATATCTAATCATATGTTTTCATAGATCCTATCACTTGTACCAATCAAATACCGAAATCAATTAGTGCTATGAACTTTAAGTTTATCTTATTTATAATAATTACATTTAAGTACACCAAAATTACTCGCATAATAATTAAAGGCCCTTTTATCAGAAAGCGAATTCCGTTAGCAATTACGTGCATTTTAATATCAAAAAACAACTGCATTAAATTACCGATTGACTTATTATTACTTGTAACGAATAAAATAGAAAAGTGTTATTGGGTTTTTCCATTTGAAATTTCTAAGTGGCTGACCCGCGTCTAGATTTGTGCCCATTTGATGGCAAAATGTGGGTGTACTATAGGTACATCTCTGCCTAACCCTAGGTGTAATACATGCGTGATGGTATGTTATATTTAAATAACAAAAAACAACTGAATTAAATTACCATACATTAAAATAAGGGTAACTACAAAAAATCGCGACAGCCCTACACGTTTAAAGGTCGTTTCGTTCTATTTTTGGACTCGTTTATAAGATGTCGGTTTTAGGACTGATTTTTCTAACGCCAGATAATTTTATCTGAGGAATAATTTTGAATTGTTGACATCTATTCCATACAAAAATTGCCACACGTAGAATTTTATTCAACGAATAAAAATTATCTGTCGATTCTTTTGTTCTATTTTTGGACTGGTTTACTCGTATAAGATGTCCGTTTTAGGGCTGATTTTTATATCACCAGAAAATTTTATGTGAGGAATAATTTTGAATTTTTGACATTTATTCCATACAAAAATTGCCAGAACACAATTTTATTCCGCGAATAAAAATTATCTGTCGATTGAATAACAGCCTTTATTGAAAAAAAAAAGGTACATTTATTGTGATTCTCCTATTCTCCTTGTTTTTCGGATCTAATTCGATAATGTCGAAGTTATTGGTGAACTCAAAGTTTATGGAGCAAGCTACGCCCTCGCTGTTATTGAAACACGAGACTTCTTTTAATTTATTTTATAAAAAAAACTTTTTGCGTTAAGTTGCTAGGAGTGAGCGAAGTAGAAAACTGAATTTTGTGGACGTGATAATACTCTATTGATTCACTTCAAATAATATATAAAATACTAGTCTATTACTGTCCCAATACTGGGCAAAGGCTTCTAATCATACGGAGAAGGCACGAGTGTTGATGACCATGCTTGCACAAGACGGGTTAGCGATTTCAGATCTTCATTAACTATAATGGTTTCTTCACGCCGTTTTCCTCCAGTCAATTGTCAATAATGTCCAAAATAAACTCAGAAAGTACATAATTAATTGAAAAAGTTACAGTGTTCTGTGACGATTCTTTGTAGTTGTTCTCATTGATTTATTTTAAATTAATCTTTATAATTTCTGAATAAATGTAAACCTGACTTGCGACAGTAAGTTACCAATGACATACTATTGTCTGCGATTGAACTCTCCTTTGAATATAAATTAATCAAATTGATAAATTCATCGCTTGTCTATTGATCCATTGTTAGATCAAATATTGGTCCAGGTTCCGATTTCTAACACAGATATGGCTTTTGAAACTGCTAGTCTAATTGTGTAACACATTCGCAATTGAAATAGCTTTCATTTTCACAGTTCGATACTATTAGAAATACTGTGTTTCAATACTATATATACTTAATAAATAAAACGTGTTAAAGTGTAGTGTAGGTAAGACAAGAGAATTGACAATATTGGTCAAATTGTGTAGTTATCAGTCAATGAAGAAATTGTATGGTATAGGTAATGGTGCAACTAACGAAGTCAAAGTTAAATCATTTACTTCAAGCGCTCTTGAACGTCAAAAACAAGAAAATAGAACTGATTCTAGCTGTTGCCTAAAATGTAGTTTCGTATACAGAAAAATAGGCAAGAAACTCCATAACTCCATATTTCCTAGGAGCTATTTATAAAATCCCCTACTAGTATATGTATCGAAAAACTCCAGCATGTGTCCTGGTTAGCAGTTTAAGCCTCTGTGCCCCTTACTTATCAACCAAAAGTCTAAAAACCAATCATAAACCAAAAAGTACTACACCAGCAAAATGAAAAAAAATGCTCCACAACCGCGGAGCGCCGTAAAGTTGCCAACAACACCGCTTAGGCGTACTGCATACAAAACTCAAACAATGACAACTCCTGCCTGATAGTTAAGCTGGGTTTACATCGTGTGGTGTGGTCTGTCGTGACGTGCTATGACGTCATCTGATGTCATGTGTATTCAATCTATAGATCTCTGTGCCTGTTTAATTTACTTATTTTTGAACGAGTTTTATTATTTACAATATATTATTTTAGACTATAAAGTGAGTCACTAATCTTTCACCCATATGATAGCCGGCATTATTTCCATTCGGGAATAGGCAGAGATGAAGCACTCTTGTGTTAACACACAAAATAATGTGGATTTATAATTTTGTAGCAATTGCGAAATGATTTCTCTAAGAACTGATGACATTCACAACATAAAACACCATACAAATCTGACCACAGAGCATCACGACTTTTCTGCGCCACACCACACCACCCTACCTACACCCGCCTTTACACACGACACGACACAAATACCCGACACGTATGTGCGTCACGACACGACATCTATTACAGTCGCGAACTTGTTTCACCTAATCCATGTTAAAGGCACGGGTTCACAGCGGCGTTACTTATTTCACTTTAAATAAAGGTCTTGCGTTAAGTGAGAGAGTGAGATACTCAAAGGAATTCAAATGTAAAGGGGTGGAGGGGGATGTGAACCACGTAAGGTGTAAACGTTCAAAGCACTCTTTATTAAGGTAGAACTGGGTTGCTTATGATGAGAACTTCAAAATTAATGCATAGATATAAAATATTATAAAGTTACACAGTACATAGTTTTTATGTACCGGGGAAATAATATATGAAAATAGTGGAAACTCGTGAAAAAATTTGGATGAATAAATAAACAAAGAAAGAAATTTGTTTATCTCCGAAATTAAATGTTGGTAAGTTTTATAATTATATTTTTGTGGTAGGTATGTAAATATTGAAACACAAGCAAAGAAAGTTTTGAGTACGAATGTAAGGCTTTAAGACCAAAGGGGAAAACCAAAGAAGCGATGGATGGGCTGTGACGATATCCCATAAAGTTAAGGTTTGCGAGCACATTCGCCAGAAGCTGGCAGTATCATCACGACGATAATTATTTTCTCATTGTTTGTCTTATTTCTGTTTAGTATATTCATGTATTTATGTATATTTATTTGTGCTTATATTTATATGTAATTTTAGGTATATATTATACTTATAGTTTTCATAGGTTTATGCGTATCTTTATATTTAAAATATTTATTCGTCAATTTTCATGATTGCATCTACTACTGTTTGTCTCTGCATCACCCAAAGGTTTACTGGTAGAAAATGCCTATGGCATTAAGTCCGCCTCTGTACATTTATATGCTTGAAGTATTAAATAAATAAATAGAGGAGTATAGACGAAGACATGATGCGAAAAGCCCAAATAAATTGCGAAAAGAGCTAGTATGAAGAATAGGTACGAGTATGTAAGTAAAATAATAACATAATCACTTCAGATGTTATAATGATCGCAAAATAAATATTCGAGGAAGCTAAAAATTGTTCTCAGTATTTATACTCCATTTGAAATTAGACATTTAAATAAACCTTTTTTTCCAGTTCGTTCAACCGATTTTGAATTCTATTGCGTTGGTGGCATGGCAAATGGCAGCTGCAGTAAACAGTTGGTATTGTAACCACTTTTTTTGCTTTTAATGCCATCCTTATGCCTACGGTAGGTATAGAAGACAAAATCGGTTTAGCGGGCTGTAAAAAAAGGTTTATTTAAATGTCTAATCTTATTTCAAATGGAGTATACGTTATAACAAATATCCTTACTTTAACGATACCAATTTTCCGGTACATTACCGTGTTTTTTGACCCGCGGGTAATATCTCCAGCAATCATGTCGACAGTCATGTACGGTACTCATGTATGTGTTTCTTTATTACAACGTACGCGTAATATGGCAACATGGCTTCAGTTGTAAAAATGAAGGTTCATTTCGGTAAAGGTAATAAAACGTTTGGACTTACGGGTTTATTTTGTTAGTGAACATCTAAATTATTTTGAGGAAACTTTGGATGGAAATGGAAATCAAAGAACAGAGAACAGAGTTAAAATCCTAATTGATTTTGCACGGTTTCTTAATTATTAAGTGCCTGTTTCAATATCAGTATATGCACAATTTTCCTGTTAACCGGTACATTTTGTATGATATTATTTGGTAGATAGATTATCAAGAACTAAAACATAGCTTAGTAAATAAAGCCAGCATACTAGAAATTTTAAACTCAATTGGTTTTTATTTTCGTACATGAGCTTTCAAACTATAAAGTAAAACCTGTCCCCTCCAATTAAGGTAGCAACATGAACATGAATGATAAGCCCACACATTTAGTGATAACATCTAGCGTCTAGCCGGCTCCTTTGAGAACTTGGCTTCTGTTCTGCATGAGCTGGCTACGTGACACGAATATTCAAGGTTTTATTTAGTTAAAGAACGTGGGTGTTAAGTAACCATGGTTACTTAACTCTACGTTTTAACAGTAGCGATATAGTTTTGTAGTGTGCGAGCCTGGTTACTTATCTCTTTTGGCGTGTGTACATATAATAGAATGACGAGCACCGTTTTTAATACAACTTAACCCTTAATTGCACGATTTTTACTTTTTAAGCAAATTAAATTTATTTGGACATAACATAAGCTCTACAGCAAGGAAAAAAAAAATACGGGATCCGAGGATAGTATTCTCTAGCTGCCATGGTCGAAATTCGGTGTGCAGGACTTTTGTTAATATCCTGTACCAATTTGCAGTAAAACGGCATAATTATTAGTTTCTGGATAAGCACTATCCACTAGATATAATAAAAAATAGAACAGAATTTGTAAATCAACATTTGTAGACAAGTTACTCCTAATTCATTGATATGACTTAAAAGTGACAAGGTTAGTATTAGAATTTTATAAAGGGAAATACATAAAAAGCAGCTATGAAATGATTTCTCAAATAAAAATGTGGTTTTTCACACCACTAAGTGTGATCTCAGAGCATCATAGCTGGGCAAAAACAAACCGCTTACATACGTTACCTACTTATCTATTCGAATTAAACTTTGCCTACTAAACAACATATTGTATGTGCGCAATATGGATGGAGTAATGGAACTATGGAGTTGACACTAGGAGCGTGCGTGTTCCATCGCCACCCGTTCGATATCCACCGCGCACAGGATGGATCGGAAGCAGCACTAGAAGTAGGTCCAGTAGGAGGATAAGTAAATAAATATTATCATAAGAATTCATTAAAATTACTTTCCTCACCACATTAAATAATATTCACATTGCACGAAATCAAAAAATCCCACAATAACAAGCCACATCGGTTTTTCCGATACAATATTATTATTACCAGTAAGTCAGAATTGAAGATGGTATTCAAATAACTTTAGTACACAAACAATGATCTTCTGAGAACTAGACAAAATCATTTCTTCGAAGTACTTAGGTAAACTGACTAGTCGGTATGTACATGTTTATGTTGTTAATGTCTTTGGCGGATTTGCCGATGCAATATCTACTATTGTACGGGAGCGAGTTTTTTTTTAGCTGGACAGACAGCTGTGCTGCTGGGAGTTTGTTGCGCCACTTTTTCTTCCCAGCGAAAGCACTGGGAAGTGGTGAAGGGCGGGCGTTTTGGGGACTGTCTTATGTAAGTTTGACGTTCGAAAAGTGCTGATTCTCAGCCTAATTTAAATAAATGACTTTTGATTTTGATTTTACGGTAGCGATAATGTACCTACTCAAAATCCAAATCAAATCAAAATCAAAATGTTTTAATTCAGATAAACCTACATGGGCACTTATGATACGTCAGAAGCCAGTAAAAAACTCCACGGTTACTCTTTAATAAATAATTCGCTTTTACAGTGTTTTCAATTTAAACTGTAAATAAATAGATATGGGAGGACAGTATAGACCTGTCAACAAGTACCAGGTACGTAATATAATAGAAAATAGTCTACACTGAGTCAAATAGCTCTAAGCTGGCTCTAAGCTGAAATAACCCACGGATCCGGCACAAAAGTATATCTTAGGATTGAAGTCGCAATATGAGAGTTTCGTTGATTCACAAAAGTACCCAAAAGTGGTTATAACTTTGTATTTATCTCTAAATCAACGAACCGAGTAGCTTTAATTGCTATTTGAATTTGAAGATTACCCTTTTGTGAAGCTTTGTCGGTATTCAGAAGTTGGAAAATATCAAACACTTAATAGTAATGAATAAAAGTTAAGTAGCACAATTAAAACGTCCTCGATGGTACACCATAAGCTAAGTTGATTGTTTAAAAAAAAATACAATGACACTAAGTAAACCAAATATTTGAAAAACAATCTCAGGAACTATCTAACGAGCTAGCAACATTTAAAAAATATATTGAGAGATGCTCGTCAATTGTTTGATAAAGCTGGCAAAGGTGGAAAGTCATACCTTCTAAAATTAACGAAAATATTAAACTAACGACTTGTTTACGCCGTAATACTTTTCTATTCGAGGTTTTATGGTAACTACGTACCTGCGCTCGATATCCTTACTGACATCGCCTCCAATTCTCAGTGATAGTTCGGTATGTGAGTTTTGTTAAATAAGTCCCAACACTTCTGCTTAGGCCACCAGCTGCGAGTTAATTAGATTAAATGAAAGATCATGAGATACAAATTTATTTGTAACCGATTTCTACTCGATTTCGACTCTAAGAGTTATCAATTCGTTTGTGGTGACACGTGAATGAACGACAGGGTGAATTTTACAAGTCAGCATCGATGACCAATTCCGAAACTATAGCTAATACCGAAAAATACTTGAAGGAGTCACGGGGTTTGATTTTGATAAAAACTAAAACTGCATTATTACATTTTTGAAATATCAATTACTGTACAAGGAATCGAACACATAGATTTTGAAAAAAAAAAAAAAAAAAATGTAACCTGTGTTATTGCACCGTTCGATGGTCTCGTTAGTATGGATCAAATTCTGGGAAGAAATGAGTCTGTCTGACCCTTCGGGGATTACAAGCGTGATTTTATCTTATGTTATGCTACCCTAATAGCATAGCTTAGCACGACCCACGCAAAGCAGTAGATATCACAAGCTATGATGACGTCAATCAGGGAAGTACCTATTTGTCAGAAATATGATAAAACCACTCAACAACAGCTTAGGAACTGAGTGCTGGCGAGTAGGTGACATTTGACCAATAGTGCTCTCGACTTGCTAGTTTATTGATTTCGTGGTATTATCATAAACGTACGCCGTTTATGTTAGGTTATTACTAAATATGTAGGTCAATTGCCGAACAGCCATGGATAGTGGGTAGTTCTCGCCTCAGGATGTATAAATCATTATTGCCAATGAAAACATTCAGAGAAACAATTTTGAGATTTAAGAGCCAATCAAATTACAACACGGTAATGTTACTTTCGCAGAGGGTGAAGTCGCGCTGTGGATGTTGATGATGGATGCTACTCGTGGCCTGGGTCTACCAGAGGACTGATATAGGCTGATGGTGATTATGAACGTTTATTGGAGGTCGGAAAAGCAGTTTTCTCGGTTGTATTGGTATTCTGAATATGGAAGAAAACTACTTAATTTATTCAATAACAACACAATAATCTGGAACGACAGTCAGATACGAAACACTGGCCAGATCTAGTCTCAACATAAAATGACACGTCAAACTACTACTACTACTACTTACTAAATGAATCGTTTAATAACTACTCACTCTTTTTGCTCACCTAACATTCTATTGTCCTAGGGCAGACCACATTCATTACATTAAAACACTTAGGCACCTGTCCTGCCGCCAGCGAATAACGAGAAGCGAGTAGAGTTACCAGCTAAAAACGTACTGGCGAACAACGAGCAGCAAGTGCGTTGTTCGCCAGTACGTTTTACTGCGTATGGTATGCGTATTTACTAAACATGGGTCTTAGAGAGTGTCCTGCCCGCAAGCGTCGCTGAACGAGTACTCTCTTTAATAGTCCATGTCGTTGCGACAAACGAGCACTCGCCGGCGGTGATGTGAAAAGTCAGCGTTCAACTAATAATAATAATATAATAATAATAATATTCCACAACTTTCACACAACGCCATCTAGTCCCAAACTAAGCAGAGCTTGTGCTATGAGTACTAGACAACTGATAAACATACATATATATTTCTAAATACATACATATTATAGATAAATTACACCCAGACAAAGAACAAATGATCGTGCTTATCACACAAACATTTGTCCTGGGTGGGAATCGAACCCACGACCTTGCGTATAGTAGTCAGGGTCACTGACCACTAGACCAACACACATACCAATACCAACCACCAATATACATATTTATTTATTTATTCCTTTATTTATTTACTTATTTAAATAAATAAAGTAATAAATAAATACTAACACGGGACCTACAATCTTTTCTACGTCTCTTGAGCGAGAATATCGTTGATAGCTACTCGCATTTTCGTCGGCGGTAGGACAGGTGCCTTACATTGAGGCACTACCATTCATTTCTCGATGACATTGAGGTACCTAACTGCGCAGAATCATCAAATGCATACGGACAATGTTACGACATTCAGTTTTTTTATATCTGTTTGTTTAAGTGGAGACGTTGTGATTTTTTCATGGGAGTTCCAGTGAAACGGTGCATCTAATTAATATGATGTGCTACAGGTTGAAAACAAAATGGACGAGGGCACACTTGAAGAAGAAGTAAATGGAAATATGAACAAAAAAATAGCGAGGGAATTTTTGGAGCACTCTTACATTTAGTTACCGTTTTCCGACTTGTTTTAAACAAATAGAAGCCCTTTTTGATTCAGTTATTGACATACTCTCTATTGTAAATTCAGGTAAAGCTAATGGGTAATATCAACAGCACTACAGTCTAGACAAATCCATAATTACCAACACCTAGCCATTCTATACGTCTTAAACAGTTTGAAACTATTAAAGCATAAAGAGTGATGACATAATTAGTCGTTAAACCAATAATTACATTATATCCTTGTCGGGAACTATCTGCTATTGAAATCGTTCGCTAATTCAATCATACAGGCGCCTAATTGTTGCGATGAATTTACTAGGTAAAGGGTGGTTCACAATAGTCTTGTTTGCAATCATTTTATTTATTTGAATTTTCCCACCCTCTTACCAAGGGGAGGCCTGTGCACGTGGGAACATCAAAGGCTAGTTATTATGCTTTATGGATTTTCATTGGTGTTATTTTTACAATTTTTTAAAAATGTTTTTCTGCGATGGAGGGACCGCCCTGGACTATGAGCCGTTGATGGTGCAGACTGAAGGATACGTTGATAAACAGGAAGACTTAAATGGTAATTTTGGAATGGGCATTCTCATCATAACAAGTTAGAACCTTTTCAAGAAATGTGCATTAAGTGTAAGGGCAATCGTTATTCTAAAATGTCTCAGTGAATGGCAAACCTAAAAACTGTCTGTCCTCAAAGTTAGATGTCTTAAAGACATGAAACAAGAGCCTACAAAATATATGGAAGAGTTATTCAGAAATCCAAGAATAATGAGAAATAATTTATTTTCTTCATCGATTCTTATCAGTGTCCAAACCCTAATCATAGATGAACGTGGTAAAAATCAACATAATCACAAGCAAGTGGTTTACGCACCAGTAGGTACAGCAATAATGAGCCAACTGCATTAATAGGCGCATTGTAACGACGCAAAAACTTAGGTTTCAACACATGACGACGAGCATTCTTAATTACTGTGCCTACACTGCGTTTTGTTTTATTTTGTTAGGTCTATTGTATAGATATAACTTTAAAATCTATTAGGTCTATAAATTTAGTTTTTATAAAAGACTGGAGAAAAATGTTGGCTGATTCGTTAGTCCAGCAGTTGGATGAAATGTTGCTGAGCATTAGGTTATTTGGTTGTGTCAATGTTATTGGGTGGTTCACTTTAGAAATTCTCAATAGCAGCTTTCAGAATTAGTGCCCGGTTAATAATAGGCTCGACTATTAGAAGACGGGGTATTTAAAAACTTGCAAATTGAGAATTTACTAACACCTCTGCCTATCTCTACTTTCAGAAAATACAGACGTGATGATAAGCAATAACATTATATTGCCAAACTTAGCCCCGGCCATAACGCTAGAACAACTAGAACAAACAGACAAAGGTGGAATAATATGTTGAACGGCGCAGGTGTTGAAACTGGAAACAAATCGATTTAGACAACGTACTTATTCCACTTATCCTTTAGTACAAAAATGTTTTAACTACAGACTATTTATAGAAATGGTATTCAAGAGTGTAGTGGAAAGTACTTCTTAGAAGAAGATACATACTCGTATGTACATACATAGATATACAACTTATATTAGTGGGCCTAACATTAAAGCGCGGAGTAAATGTTAACGAAATTTGAACGATTTCAAAAGTAAAAATTCTCGTTTCGTACAAAATATTTAGTTGTAAGACTTGATTCATATCTACGCTACGGGTATTACCAATTGTGCTTGTCGCAAAATTTGAAACCAAAATTCTATAAAATAGTTGCATTTTCGATTCAAAAATCGTTTGAATTTACCTTACGTGTACGTTGCGCGTTCGTGCAAGGATCTAAGTTCCCCGAATCATGGATTATTCCTCATAATGCAATAAATACCTACCTACTTACCTAATCAACAAATATCGTCGTGGTTTATAGGAATGGAACTCATCTCTTTACCTAAATTTCAATAGTTAGTCGGGCAGATGTATGGAAGAAAAAGACATGTCGTAAAGACATAAGGGCAAGAGAATGATTAGTAGTCGGGCAGATGTCTCCATTATGTTATGTTTTGTCATGACCAAAAAGGAGATAAATTCTGTACTCACCTTATTAGGCTGGAGTAATAACCTTCTCCAGGCCCTTACTTTCCACCATCTTTTGCTCTGTAGTGGACAAAAAGGCGGTAAAATCTGTCGTTAACATGCTGCCCTAAAGTTTCCAAGGCTTTAATTTTCCTAAATTCTGTGAACATTTTCCAGTTTTACCACCCACCCTCAAAACTTTACGCTCATAATCACAGAATACATGGAAACAGTTTGTTAATCATTCGCCGGGACGTAGTTATACCGCGATGAATAGAAAATTAAGTGATTACATTTGCTAATTTGCGTACCGCCCGGTTTGAATAATCCATAAATTGGTGTTTGGCGCCTGTTCACTGATTTATAGGCAGTTTAGTGGGAATGTTATGAATAGATGTGGTTGATTGTCTATATTTGCCTCTTCAACTAGAAATTGATTGAAGGAAAAGATAAGGTGAATTTTTATGAAACCCTTTAACATTACTTTAAAATAATGAAGGATATATAATTGGCACATAAATCAGATTACTTGAAAGAAACACGACAAGGCTGAGAGTGAAATAAACGTTGAGACGACTGTGGATGGATGCTGACAGATGGATTTAAGTGAGAAACAAAGGCTGAAAGTTAAAATAATTCTGATCCAGCTGTCCCTTGCTGCCCTCTCCCAGCGACGCCCTAGGCCGAGATCCGTATCCCACAGGGGGTTCCCTTAGCGTGTAGTCGCTTAGTTTTTAGGTTTTTCTAAGCCCTGGCTGGAGGCCTTAACTTATTGAGGCATCCACATGTAAACCCGGTTAAGCAGACGACAACCTCCTAGGTTAAACTGCGAGGTGCCATTAAAAAAAAAAAAACTGAAAGTTACAAGCACTTCAGAAGTGCTCAGAAACATAACATACCATCACCCCTGGAAGCCCCATAGGATCAGGCAGAGTTGTACCTACAGTACACCCACATTTCGATAATGATGTCAAAGTCCTATGTAATAGGAGACTAGCCTGTTCCCATCAGCCGGGCGCCAATCCAGACTCAGGGATGCTAATGAGACATTCTTTATGGCAAGACCCAATGGCACTGCCCGACCTGGGAATCGAACCCAGGTCAGCTCAGCAGTAGCGCTTGGGATCACTAGACTAATGAGACAGTATTCAGAAAGTTGTTCAATTTGTAAGTACCACCCAACGCAATTAAACATACCTCAGGCTAATCACACACTCAGTACTCATGAATTATAGCAATAACAACAAAATTCGTGTCTATAGGTACACACGTGTTTTTCAAATTCCATACCTTTCCTTAGAAACGGGTTCTCAAGTGATTTGTTTATAATATCTTTGATAACACTTACCTACTTTCGAGTGTTGAATCATACTAATATCGTACACTTTCACAAGTACCTACTCTAAGATTATAAAACACTAGAGTTGAAGAACTTTGTCGTTAAATCGAAGAGTACCTACTTCTACACTCTCCATTCGAAAGATACAATGAGGAATAATGTGAAAGAAGAAAGAAGATAAAAATAGTTGTTTTTCAATCTAACAACTAATTCGTTGGAAGGAAGGCTGTTGGAGACAGAATTTACCGAGCGGTCCACACTTCAGAAGACCGCATAACTTGGAGACACGTCGTAAGTATTCGCGATTATTGAGCATTGAGGGAACGACGATGAAGAGAAGAAAGAGAGTAATTAGTTTTTAAAAATCTTAACTAATATTATAAATGCGAAAGCGAGTTTATTTGTTACGCTTTCACACTAAAACGGCTGAACGGATTTAGATGAAATTTCACACGGATAGACCATGACTTGGTGAAGGACATAGGCTACTTTTCATCCCGGATCGCAGACAAAGCCGCGGGCAACAGCTAGTATCATATATGTATTTCGAAAATTCACATACTTGCAGACCATACTAAATTATTTTTAATCAAAATCACTGCATACATGAAAACCTCTAATAATTTCCTCATTTCCAAAATGGCGCTTCAATCATGAACTCCAAAGCCAAGATCTAATCCTTTTGCCACAAGCGGCGGTCGTGATATGAAATTGATTAAAACCATCTTAGATGCATGATAAGAACGGGAAAGAATTACCGGCATGCATTTGTGTCACTGCCGAAATACTTAACAAATAAAAACACATTCAGATTTGGCTTGCTATCATCAGTCAGTCTGCATAGCCTTTTTCCAACTATGTTGGGGTCGGCTTCCAGCCTAATTTTCTGCTTGTGTCATTCGGAAGTTATGCGCGTACAGACATTTCGGCGACTTCATTTTACAATATGTAAGGATAATTCCACACACAGATGGTAGTTTACGGACATGAATCACGCAAAGCTGAATACTGGCAGTGGGCAAGATATAGGAACTCGTCCTCGCGATGTTCGCATCACGATAATTGCTTGATATCATTAACGTAACGCTAGTATCTCATAATCAGCCTCACATTATGACAGGAGTACTCATAATTCTATTCTAGAATCATAAATTCTGCATAAAACGTGACCTGCTCTAGTCAATTGTTCATACATAATATTTTCCTTGAGTAGTTGCTTATCATGTTTTTCCCTAATCACGTAGAAAATGTTTAACATGTAGCCTTTTTCATCTTATTTATTGGACTATCTACAGTTGTTACACTGCTCAGCCGCTGTATCTTACGCTGCTTAAGAAAAAGTGTTGCAACTAACTTTCTGAGGTGCCTCTTTTAATCCAGAATTTTATGAGTCTTAACAATGTGTGGATACTTCTTTAAGGGGACAATAACATAAATTACAAGCTTTTAAAACAATTATTTTATTTCACAAAACTATTGAAGTTTAGAATTATACAAATCGTCATATCTGTTCTTTTTTTACAATCCAAATCATTTATCGTAAGCTATTGATTCCCTAATTACTCCTCCAATAATGCTAATTGCCATATTATTCTATCGGCGGTTCGGCAGGATGGGAAAGCGAAGGTTAGCTAAGACCGACGTACCAGCACCTCTGTTTAAACTAAACCTAGATTTATGTCCCTAATTAATATTCGAATCCTGAGGTTTTCCTGACGTGATTGTAATCTTCGCCTAATTTGAAGTTCTTAATTTAGTGTGTATCATACTACGATTGCCTTCTCTTCTTCTATTTTTCTAGTCTCTCTTGTTGAAGTTCTTTTCATGGGATCTTATCTGTAAAATTTTGTTTATGAGTTGTAATGATATTTTAAGCGAAAATCAACGGCTACTGTAAAGTATTCAGTACACAGAACCCATAGTCCTTATATCCCTTTCAATGTATCCCGGCGTTCAAATTCAGTGGAATAAACACTATCCTCACTGATAAAAACAGGTGTTTTTCGCGCAAGGATCTCAACTAAAATTGCTTCTATCATTTCCATCAGAGACATTCCTTGAATTTATTATATAACTAGCTTCTGTACGGCCATACGTACACAAATGCACAGCATTGCATGTCCCGGGTAATAAAACAAAGGCGACCATTACAATTGTTGCAAAAAAAAAAACGTAATTATAAACTATTATAGTGTCGCGGAATTATACGTCTAATCACGTAATCACGTGCCTCGATGAATGTACTCGTACATGCTTGCGTATACTTTTATTTGATTTATAGTTCTTTTCAGTATTACATGTTGTTGAGTTTTGTTTCTTTTGAAACTGACTTAATGCAATTTTGAAGGGTAAAACAAATTATATATCGACAGTTCTCATACTGAAAAATCTTATCAAAACCATAAAGGAATATTCCCGGTTTCTCCTTAAAAGAGATATACGAAGTTACAATCTATTAATCGAACAATTCGTAATCCCTTCATGCCTAAATCAAAGTAGTACACCTGTAGGCACATCAAATATTATCCAACCAGTTTCAATTATACGTAGTAGGTACGTCCAAAAATTACCAAACGCCATTCATTTAAAATTTACATGAAACGTTTATGACCAAACACTTCATTCGTGGCATGTTCAAATAACCTAAAACCTTATAAGGACCACATAGGTAATATTCAAATCAATTCTGAGCAACTTTCTAATCACAGTTGGAATAAACATTTTGACCCCTGACTGGTTAGGACATCGATATTTGTAGAGATGAGTCGTCGGGTCATTTATACCTATGTAATTGGTTTCTCGGTTCTATATCCAGGCGTTTATTGGATAGAAATTAGAATTACTGTCAAGATATGTGAGTTGTTAGGTGTTATAAGGTTACTTTGGAAGTAGATAAAATTTTTGAATGTGTCTACAGAGTTGCCTTATCGGCTTATATTTAGCATTTCCTATATTAGCGCAGATGACCCTTTGATCCAATAGACGGTCTACATGTCTGTTTGTGGATATTGGTGCTAGGGACAGTGGACAGCACAGGTACAAATGGTAATCTGAAGTAATCCACACTGAAAAATCAACCTCTTAAATCCATAACTAGAATTCTAACGTGGGCGTTCCCCAGGGTGCAATGCTAGGCCCATTTTTGTTTCATGGCATGGTTTCATTTACTAAGAAGCTGTCACATCACACGTAAAAGACAAAATCACATATTTTACCTGTATAACTTGAGATAGTCGACTCTAAAGACTCTAAAGTCTTGTTTATAAGTAACTAGCAACCCGCCCCGGCTTCGCACGGGTGGAATGGAGAAACACTGATAATTTTAGAGCCAATATTTCTCGTAAAAAGTATAGGATAAAAATGGTTATTGTGGGTTATCCCTAAGAGATAGACATATACCATCCGGACTTTTTTGTAGACCTTTTTAAGGTGTACAATACTGTAGTACATTATTTTGATCTATCTCGACGGGTTCAGCCAGTGTTTACAATGTAAGCGCAAAAAAATGTGTTTATTTACGACATCACATTAGAAACCTCTAAAATGATCAGTGTTTCTCTACTATATTATGCATGTATTATACATATAAACCTTCCTCTTGAATCACTCTATCTATTAAAAAAAAACCGCATCAAAATCCGTTGCGTAGTTTTAAAGATCTAAGCATATATAGGGACAGACAGACAGGGAAGCGACTTTGTTTTATACTATGTAGTGATATATGTATGCATTTATGATCTACATAATCTCCTTTAGTATCCTCAAGTTGACTTAACTAATACAATTTCATCAGAGAAGAGGACCGCTTTCATAAACTCAGTTCATCTAAAAATATTCAGCGCAGGCGTTTCCTTAAAGCCGTAAACATCAAACAAAGAGCCGCAAACGTTCAGGGTTGTGCCATAAACTATTGGCGTTTTCATCGTAAAGAACGTTGTTCCGATAAATATATTGTAAAAAAATTTTTGAGTCATTTGGGAATGGGTAACGATGAATTTATCGGATGTTTGTTGCAAGTCTGCAATGGTTTAAATTGTTTACATCAAATGCATATGGAAACCCTCACAGACTTCACAACATACTATTGATGAGGATGAGTATTAATATTTGCAGACTACACACACTCTGTAAATATTAATATGGCGAGGGGGGTAATGGCTGACCTTTGCGTTATGCTCGTGAACGGGTGCTGCTTGTGGTGACTGGTCGTCTTGCTGACCATGGTTTTATCATTGTTATCATTATTAATAACTTGTTTATTTAGTTTCCTTATGGTCCTAGTTTATCATTTGTGACTTCAAGCGACAGCTATGTAAACTGAACCCAGCATTGCATAAATATGTTAGCGGTCACGCCCTTTATACCTGGAGGCTTTTATTTAATTTCCATTTATTAATTTTTGCTTGAGTACGTACAGTTTTTTATTGTATTTCTTGGTATATTGGCGTTGCTAGCTGACATATGGCAAATCATTTAATTTAGCGTTCTGTGTCTTGTAATGTTAATTGCTTTGCATACCTTGTATTGTATTCAGTCAAGTATATTTTCTAACTGAACAGACAGCTGTGCTGCTGGGGAGTTTGTTGCGCCACTTCTTCTTCCCAGCGAAAGCACTAGGAAGTGGTGAAGGGCGGGCGTTTTGGGGGACTGTCTTTTGTAATTTTGACGTTCGAAAAGTGCTGATTCTCAGCCTAGTTTGAATAAATGACTTTTGATTTTGATTTTATAACTTATCCTCATCTACATAAAAAAAAAATATTTAAAGAAGGAATTTTGGAAATTCATCTCTTAAATTGGTTACATAGGGGACGGAAATTTGTGTGGAAGCTCGTAATTTTGGCCTATGGGAAATCCCAACGGACGCACGGCTTGTCGATGAATAAATCTTGTAGTGGTTTTTAATTTCTGCGATATAAGAGTATGCCACCCTCCATCCAGCCGCCACACAGCCTCCACTCAATACACAACACTCCCACATAATACAGAAATTCTCTCCAGTCTAGCCTCATAGTCTCACAAACAAATTCTCGCATAGCTTAAGGCAGCGCCCCTACCGCTCTATTCCGATCACGCGATGTACAGTCACGAGCAATAATATATAAACATTGTCACATTTTCTAAATTATCTTAACTTCTACCATTCAAAAAATATGTGTACGATATTTTCTTCTAAATTACCTAACCATCAAACTGTGTCAAAACTGGGTATACATTGGTTTCACAGTAATGTAAACGAAACAAAATCAATAAAAGTTTACACTTCCAATGTCATTTTTAACTATCCATGACAATTTCTATAACATATATACACGTAATACAAACTGTATACGTGTTATTGGAATTGTCATGTTTACATTAAAATAATATTGAAAGTGTATACCTACTTTTTCCTGTTTTTATTTATTTATTTATTTAAACATCATGCACAAGAGTGGTACATTGGCGGACTTAATGCCACAAGGCATTCTCAGGGCATGTTTTGTATTTGGGGTTTTTGTTAAGTTTATTACAGTAATAATTACAGTTTTATAAATAAACAGGGGTTGGTTACTGCAATAAAACAAGGGCTTACGAAATCAGTGTTGTAATTAGTTACCAAACGTAATGATTAATAATAAAGCCTATATTTAAAATTTCGGACACAGCATCGGATACAGATTTCGGATTTCGGATACAGGAATTTTCGGACACAGCTGCCATACTTATTTTTTGCGATTTAATGTTGCTACATGAATTAGAATTCAAGCGAGCAATATACCAGTATTTTAGACGAAGTTTTACTGCCTAGTCTGGAGGTATACTTTCCCGAGCTGACGCCTATTGATTTTGTGCAGGACAATTCAGGGGTCCATAATTCTCGATACACTCAGGCCTGGTTTAGTCGTAACCGAAATTGCGTGAATTCGTTGCCGTGGCCGCCTAAAAGCCCAGACCTCAATCCTATTGAGAATTTGTGGGGGCTGATGGTCCAAGAGTGGGACAGCAACCAAGCTAGAACCAGAGAAGCCTTGGTCAGACACGTCCATGAGATATGGGATAGTTTTAGTGGTAATAACGTATGTAACAATATGGTTTCGTCAATGCAGGAAAGGTTGCAAGATGTTATAAACGCTGAAGGTGGCTACACAAGATTTTAATTAATTTAAGACCTATACTTTTTCTTTTTTTTTCGCGGGTGGAAAATCATCGAATAACCAGTGTGTGTGAGAGTGTCAGACTTCTACTGACTAAAAACCACCCATGTTCCTTCTTAGCCCTTGTGCCGAGGCCCCGACGGGACCCGCAGTCCCGATGGGAAGTACCGATACCTCGTATTTAAAATGAACAATAATTAGGTGTAGCGATAGTGACTTACTTGATTAAATTGTGATTTAATATAAATGATTACAACTACGCTATTATATTTAATAGGCTTTATTATTAATCATTACGTTTAGTAACTAATTACAACACTGATTTCGTAAGCCCTTGTTTTATTGCAGTAACCAACACCTGTTTATTTATAAAACTGTAATTATTACTGTAATAAACTTAACAAAAACCCCAAATACAAAACATGCCCTGAGAATGCCTTGTGGCATTAAGTCCGCCTATGTAACTCTTGTGCATGATGTTTAAATAAATAAATAAATAAAAACAGGAAAAAGTAGGTATACACTTTCAATATCATTTTAATGTAAACATGAAAATTCCAATAACACGTATACAGTTTGTATTACGTGTATATATGTTATAGAAATTGTCATGGATAGTTAAAAATGACATTGGAAGTATAAACTTTTATTTATTTTGTTTCGTTTACATTACTGTGAAACCAATGTATACCCAGTTTTGACACAGTTTGATGGTTAGGTAATTTAGAAGAAAATATCGTACACATATTTTTTGAATGGTAGAAGTTAAGATAATTTAGAAAATGTGACAATGTTTATATATTATTGCTCGTGACTGTACAGCGTCAGACTCAATACAGCGAGACTCGTCTTATTATGCGCAGTCGCAACTTATTACTATAGCAGCGATTAGAGGAGATTTATATGGCGTAAGTCCGTCGTACTTAGAAATACGAGGATATGAAAAGTGATCGTGATTGAGGGATGTTTTGAAATCCGGGATTATGTTGTGGGAGTAATAGGAGTCTGTGAATATTGATTAAAAACAAAAATGCATGTTTGTTTTTGGGCAAATCAAACTAAACTATAAGTAGGTATTTACTGTGAAAAAATATTATGATCTGGGATTCCTCACTTTTTGGCTGCATAAGATGTTTATCTAAGTGCTACTGTTTTTTACTGCAGTATTTTATTTTCTTGTAAATACGAGTAGAATGTAAGATATCTTAGCCACTATTTCAAATTTCATTTGAGTTATTTTCATTAAAAAGCTATGCTCATTTCAGACGGTACGAAAGCCAAAGGTTCTTTGAAAAACCATTGCTTCAGTATAAGATAATTCGGAATAGCAGTAACAGTTGAGTCGTGATGTGATCTTAAAGCAGTAGTATTGTGTCCCTTCCCATAAACGGCAATCAATGGGCAATCAGCTCAATTGCATTGTAATTTTGACCTGACGATATTAAGATTTCTTCACTGCTCCATGTTGGCATGTAATAATTTAATGGAATCTCAGTTGCTACTCAGAATTGGTTAGTGAGGAAAATGTAGAATAGAATATATATAATACTATTTATTATGTACACCACATAAATTACAGACATAAATATAGAAACTTTACAAAGAGTGACACAATGGGCGGTCTTATCGCTAAGAACGATCTTTTAAAGACAACCTTTGGATGGATTAAGTTGGCCGAATAAGTGTAGTAATGCTTCGGCTCGGCTTTGTTGTTCAAACACTACTGCTGAATCGAATGTGGGAACCCTTTTATAAAAGAATGACTTCTTACCCATACAAACTTTAGGATACGACTTTCAATTTTATTCGCAACAACACCCATCTCGCCGACATCATACGTTTGAATTATAGTTAATTAGTATTTACTTCAAAATAATTTTACTTTAAACTTATGACTTTGAGATGAAATGCATGCTTGAATTCTTCAATTACTTGTGTTTACAGTCATAGTGTTGATTCATCTCAGTTAAAGCATCTTGTTAGTTGTTTGAAGGAAAATGGTAGTCTTTGCCTTTTAATATTTTCGCAGAAATGTTGAATTATGTTAGAGATTACTTGATAATGTCAGTAATTTTCCTTGATGATTAAACTGGAATTATATTAAGAGTAAGGTAAAAGTGAGTTAAAAAAAAGTTTTTATTTTCCTTAACCCAAAAAGTGGCCAATGTACTCATCAGTACATTGACCCCTTTTTAACCGTTTTCAAAAAAAGGAGCAGTTTGTCGAGGTTTTTTTTTTAATTTTTCATTTAGGTTTGTTCCTCGATTACTCGAAGACGTCTGAACCTATTAAGAAAATATTGTTTTGCTAGTTTGGCCCAGTGCCGTTGTTAAAATTTGACTTTGTTGTCTTCTAATGTAAAATATTGTTTTGAATTTTATTGTTCTACAATTACCACAAATAAAGTATGAGCTCATGCCGCATGTGATACAGGTTTATCATAGTAAAGGCATCACCTTTGTAAATTATTTCCAAGACTTTGTTAATATTTTAACAATTTAAATAGGTAATGAATATTTTTTTTAAATATTGTCATCAGGTCAGGATCTGATCCTTAAGATATCTAGGAAACTCTTAAAATATTCAGTATTTTGGTTATTCAGTTATACAGTTGGGATATTTTTTATAGTAACTCGTGCAATTACTTTCATTAGGTGAAGTGAAACTGATGATGACCACAGTTGACCACCGGAACTACTTAATATTATAATAAGTATTTTTTTGGTTGCAATTTGATTACTTTAACATAACGTTATAAAAATAAATTAACGCGTAGAGATATTATAATAGAGGGGTAGGTACCTAACTAAAAAGCGAAAAAGTATGGATCTGTATTTTAGTTGTTTGCCACCGAATTTCGAAATTTAAGTTATTTTTCACTTTTGTAGTGTTTTTTATAGAAGTCGGTTGTTTTTTTTGTTTTTTTTTTTTGGAAAAAGATTTTTGTTTTTCACATTTGTGTAAACTTTTTATTTTATTGGGATATTATTCTTTTGTTGGCCCCGTGTGTGATTACAAAAATAATGCTGTTCCATTTTTTTTTTCGATTTATCTGAACACAAAAATACAAAACTTGTTCACAATACTTTTAAATAATATCAAGACGCTCTAAACGTAGCCCAATTTGCTAGACATTAACAGCCTTCAGAAAGCAATAAACTGTAACAAGGCTTGAGTTAACAATCAGTTGGAAGTAGAATATGAAGTGACGAAATAGAACATCATCATAATAAAATTCTTTGAACCATTGATATAGCCTAGTTGTGTTTTACGAGTTGTTAACTTTTACGATGCCTAGATATCGAGTTCTCATTGCTAGCACATTAGGAACGCGTAGTGTAATAGGTAGTCGAGCGTTTTGCGATTAGATAAACCTAATTATCTACAGAAAGAATAATTATTATTCTTTCTTTCTAAGTTCGGTATCTTTTTTTAGGAGATACATCTGTAATCACTTGACCCTAAAGGTTCATTAGAAAACCAGCGTCAGACACCATCTGTTTGGTATACAGGGTGGCTCATTCAGAGCGGTCAGTATGGGAAAGTCTGAAACTATAAGATATACGAAGATCTGTTCTTAGGAACCATGTCATCGATTTTAATAAAAAGAAAACTGCATTCATACATTTTAAAAACCCCTGTACTCAGCTCGGGAATCGAACCCGGTCGTTTTGAAAAAAAAAACTAACACTATTTCTATTTAGATATCGATTGTGTAGGTCTTAAGCAGTAAATGTTTCTATGGAACATGATGTCTAAAATGAATAAAAGGCATTGTTTTCACATACTTTTATTTATTCCCTTAAACCAAGTATCTTGCAATCTTAGAAGATCTTTTAGATGCCCTAGGAGAAATGTCAGCAGAAGTAAGAGAACAACTTTATTTTCAACAGGATGGAGCACCGGTTCACAATAATCGCATAGCTAGAGACTTTTTTACTGAGCACTTTTCCCAGAAATGGATTGGTACGAACGGCCCTATCAAATGGCCCGCGAGGTTGCCCGATTTAACTCTAGACTATTTCTTGTGGGGTTATGTTAAGGATGAAGTGTACAAAACAAGCTATGACACCGTTGAAGACCTAAAACCAGCCATAGAGTCAATTTTAACGCAAATTCACCACATGAAGTTACAAAATGCAATAGCAAGATCGTTACCTAAACGTGTTGAATATTGTATTGAAAAAAACGGTGGTCACTTCGAACACCTACTAAAATAAATAAAAGTATGTGAAAACAATGCCTTTTATTCATTTTAGACATCATGTTCCATAGAAACATTTACTGCTTAAGACCTACACAATCGATATCTAAATAGAAATAGTGTTAGTTTTTTTTTTCAAAACGGGCGGGTTCGATTCCCGAGCTGAGTACAGGTTTTTTTTTAAATGTATGAATGCAGTTTTTCTTTTTATTAAAATCGATGACATGGTTCCTAAGAACAGATCTTCGTATATCTTATAGTTTCAGACTTTCCCATACTGACCGCTCTGAATGAGCCACCCTGTATATGCTGAAATGAACCTCTTTGGCGCACTCTTAGACACACACTACTAGTATTAGTACTTAAAACATTATTTTCACTGTTTTATTTTGTTATTTGTGTTTCACAAACTGTGTCCAAATAAGCGTTATTCTTTCTTACTTGAGATAAATAAAATCTACTCTTGATTTTATTTATCTCAATTGATGATTTGAATTCACAGAATTTCGTTTAAGATGGTGGAATATTTTTCAATTGTAGTGGATTTTACGAAAAACTTATCTGCATAGCCTTTTCCCAACTAAATTTGGAAAATAAAGAGTCGAGTGGACTTGAAATTTAAATATTTTTTTCTCGAAAATGAATGCGAAGTGCGTCTTACCATTTTACCCAGTTATTGAGGGGAGGTAACCCTACAGCAAATGTAAAAATAAACGGAATCCGTGATTCCCAAGTTTGATACTCCCCTTTTAAGTCTAATTTTGTGTTGATAAGAAATAAAGAATTGAATTGAATTGAACTATTTATATATATTTTTAGCAATCAGAAGTGGAAATGTTTAAAAAAAAAACAACACAGCGATCGAAATCACAAGTATAAATAATTTATTTTAAATACACACGTTTTTAAGATTATTACAACCATTAATTATCATACGCAAGGAACCAAATTATAATGATCAAACAAGAATACATCAGTTAAAATCCAATCATCAAGAATAACAGAAAATAACAACAATAAGCGAATAACGATAAGACTTACAGCCCTTTGAGCGATGTTACCGCCACGAGTGACACCCGACAAAATGACCGAATGACGGTACGCGCGCTCCTTTTATACCATATTGGAAATTGTCATGTGCTTCTTCCTAACACGGCTTCTCCTGACACCAAGTCGTCCTCGACTTGAATATTCTGGGATTCGTCTTCAACGAAATGATTTTGCTGCATCACAGCTCCTACTTCTGCATCAAGATCAGGCATGGAAAGCCCAACCGCCACAGATTCGTTGCTCTCTGATTGATCTAAGTCGCTGTCAGCGTTATCAGTTTCGTCATCTGAAAGGGTACACAATGGTTATCGTCTGAGGAAGACTTCATATGAGATTCGACATAATAACTCAATGTAGCAAGAATATAAGATGGTCAGCGTCCCAGCCATCCTATATTATTGCCGAATACTTTACCACAGCGACTAACGCTGTTTAGGCGACAAACGCCAACGTTGGGCGACACACGCCTTTGAGGGGGGAACAAACCCAAACGTTGGGCGACAAACGCCTTTGAGGGGGGAACAAACCCAAACGTTGGGCGACACACGCCTTTGGGAACACACCCACATGTTGGGCGACACACGCCTTTGAGGGGGAACACATCCCGCATGTTGGGTGACACACGCCTTTGAGGGGAACACATCCCACATGTTGGGCGACACACGCCTTCGAGGGGGAACACATCCCAGCGCTGATCTACTTCTGAAACCAGACATGTTAGCAAAAACAGTAAGTGTAGGTACTCACTCTCAAAAAGGACGGCACACGTCTCAGGGCACCATTCTCCTTTCCATGGTACCATGTATTGGGAGGCCGCTTGGGTAGTTTTCCCACGGCCCCCACTGAGCAGTTTTAGTTCATACCTACCATTAGGTAGAACTTTGGTTACTTTGTATGGTCCTCGCATTCCAGGGTCTAATTTCCCCGTTGATTGCGAGTACTTTATCACGAATGCAAGATCGTCGACCTGGTATTCGCGTGGCGGGCGTCTGGACCGGTTGACTGAGGCGTCCTGGTCATCTTGATTTTTTTTCAGGAGTTCGCTGGCACGGCTTCGGCATACCTCCCGCAGAGCTTCTCGGTTGGTGTCTACAGTGTCTGCGGCTAGGTCTCGCACTAGCGAGCGTATGGCTGGAGTAGAGGCGTCAGTACCAATCATTAACTTGATTGCTGATGTTTGCGTGGTCTTCTGCTTGCTGATATTCAGCACCAACTGCAGTTTCCAGAGCGTAGTAGACCACGATGCGTTCTTGTGTCCTACTTCGATGCGAAGCATGTTGAGCACGGTTCTTATGTAGCGCTCTACTTGGCCGTTCGAGCTGTGCATTTCAGGAGTGATATAATGCAGGTCAGAGCCAAGTTCAGATATCCACTGGACAAAGTCCGTCGACTCGAACATTCTACCCCTGTCAGTGACTAGCATTTTAGGAACGCCGAATAGAGAAACAGCCTGGGACATTATTCGTTTTAATTCACCGGTATCCTGGCGGTAAATTGGATACAGGAGACAAAATTTTGTAAAGGCGTCAACCAATACTAAGACGAATTTGTAGCCCTCTGATTCAGGTAATGGTCCCAGGGCATCGACGTGTATAGTGTCAAACGGTGTATTAGGTTTTGGCCAAGATGAAATATTCTGTAGTGGGGCTCGAGGAACCCGCTTTTTAGAAATACAGACTAAACAATGCGAAATATATTTAGAGACAAATTGACGGAGGCCAGGAAACCAAAAATGTTTTAGAATAAGGTGCAAAGTTTTATCGGGACCAATATGCTCGTGCTCGTCATGAAAGATCCGTAGTAGGCTCAGTCGATGGCCCTTGGGTATGAAGCAAAGAAAACGCGGTTCTTCACCGACCGGCGTGTATTTATAGCACAACAAATCGTTTCTTAAGGAGTAGCGATTAGAATCGAGCTGTCCCTCCGAGAGTTTTTGTATCAAATCTCTCGTTTCATGATCTGCAGCTTGTGCTATTTGTGCCCAGTTACGAGGTTTCGATATTTGATTAACCGAGACAGCCGGGTTCCGACTGAGATAGTCGGCATGTGGCAGCATAACTCCTTTTCGATATTCGATGGAAAAGTGGAAATCTTGTAAATAGATCCACCAACGGGCGACGCGAGGGAGCAGATCTTTCTTGCGCTCAGTGGACTTGAGAGCATTGCAGTCCGTGACGACCTTGAACTGCAGGCCTACCAAATAATAGCGGAATTGTTGCAAAGCCTTCACGACCGCTAACGTCTCCAACTCATAGCTATGATATTTGCTCTCCGCTCCCTGCGTAACTTTACTAAAGTATGCCACCACATGCTTTCCACCATCAGCGGGCGTCTGCAAGAGCACGGCTCCGTAGCCAGCGGAACTTGCATCTGTGTGAACTTCGGTGGGGAGTTCAGGCTTAAATATTGTAAGAACAGGTTCGCTAGTTAAGCAACGTATCAAGTCTTGGCGGACCTGTTCCTGTTCCTCACCCCAACGAAACTCAACCCCTTTTCTGGTTAAATGGGCGATGCACGCAGTCTTTGTCGCGTACCCCTTGATGTACTTGCGGAAATATCCCGCAAGTCCTAATAATTGACGAACCTGTCTAACATTTCCGGGCACCGGTGAATTTTTTAAAGCCTCTATTTTACGCGGGCTCGGCCGCACCTGACCAAAGCTTACTACTCTACCTAAGTACTCGACTTCCGTTGTTAAAAAAGAGCATTTCTTTAAGTTTATTGAAAAGCCTGCTTTAGTAAGAGTTTGTAAAACACTTCTGAGTAAAGAAATTCCGTCTTCTACGGTATTGCTCAAAAGGAGAACATCATCGATGTAGACTAAAGCGTTTCCAGCGTCAATATATTCGCGAAGGGTTTGATTAATGATGCGCTGGTAAACTATCGGAGAGTTCGTCAAACCATACGGCATTTTCAAATATTCGTAGTGGCCTTCTGGTGTGACGAACCCTGTCACGTGTATAGAGCTTTCTTTAATTTTTATTTGGTGGAATCCTGTTGCCATGTCTAAACTAGTGAAGAAGGCGTATCGTCCTAACCGATCAATGTGGTCGTCTATCAAGGGCAAGGGATATCTTTCTTTCTCAGTAACGCGGTTAAGTGCTCTATAATCGACACACATTCGGTCGGTCCCGTCTTTCTTCTTTACAAGAATTATGGGACTGGCATACTCTGATCGTGATTCTCTGATGATACCTTTGCCTAGCAGGTCTTTAATTATCTCGCGTACTTTGAGTTTTTCGTCATAAGAGAGTTTGTACGGTCGGTATACAATGGGAGAAGTGCTAGTGAGCTTAATTTCCATTTCACCAGTTGTGACGGTACTGGTCGCTGTACCAGAGATGAGAAAGTCCGAGAAACTATGAACCACAGACATCAAAGAATCACGCAGAGCACCTTGTAATGAGGTGTTAACTAATGTTTGATCAAACTTATGAACTTCATTAATTTTGACGTGAGTATCACCAGTTCGGGTGATGTACTGTCTATCTTTTGTACGCACATACATGACGCCGTCGCGATTAAGAACGTCAGTTCCAATTACGATCGAAGTATTCATGCATGAATTCGGTACTACAACTAAGTCTACCTCTATGGAAATATCGCTAAGCTCGATGGTTACGGTCACAAAAGACGAAGCTATAATTTCCCGTTCGCTTATACCCTTTAAGACACAGTGTGTCGGTTTAACTTGGCAAGAAAGGTGTTTTAAAACGTCGGAAGAAATCAGCGATACGTTTTGAGCTCCACTATCTATGAGTACATCCATAGGAATGCCTTGAACTACAGCTGTTACGACGTCACTTTTATTACTTGAGTGATCTGTGCACAAATTAACGTTTCGCTGATTTCTGGCCTCTGATCGACTTTTTGCAAAGCACGTTTCTTCAGTGTGTCCCTTTTTCTTACAAAATGAACACTGTGTTCCAGACTTGGCAGTAGTATTGCCGGTGGTTGGATCTGGTGTACCGGACTTGGCAACAGAAGCAGTAGTTGATTCTGTACGAGTCTTTTTAGGACAGTTACGACCTAAATGTCCGCGCTGATTGCATAAGTAGCACTTAGCTCCGCGGTCGAAGGTTGAGTTCGAAAGTGTATGCTTCTTAGTCAACCCACCACGAGACTCAGGCTTAGCGCGATTTGGTTTTACATAAATCGAAAGGAAGGAGACTAAGTCTTCGGTTGCCAAGTTTGCGTTTGCTGCGGCTGCCCTTATCTGAGGGTTGTCTATACCGCGTATAACTATAAGGGTTCGCAATTCATCAGTAAGGCCCTTAACGATTCGTAAACGTAACAAGGTACGCCGGGCGTACTCGGCGTATGTGGCGAATTTGTCGGATGTCGTGTTCATGGTGTCAAATAAAATGTTAGCATAATCTAACTTCCGAGGGCAGAGGGGCTTAAATTCAAGCTTAAAGTTTGACCAGGTGCGGTCATTGGTGACCCACTCATTTAGCCAAACTTTAGCATCACCTTTGAGACAGGAAGCTACTCGCGATAAGCACTCGTAGTCGCCCCAACCATTCGCGGTTACCGCACGGTCTACTTCATCGCACCACATGTCGATGTCGTTTATGTTTGGATCGAAATTAGAAACATAGTAGCTATGTGACCTCGTAGGTTGCAAAGATCTAATAGCTTCCGCGAGCATGGTTACAGTCGACGGGGCGTCTGAACCGCGAACGATTGGTTCGTTTGTAGAAGTGGTTGTTGAAAAGCCCTCGGAATTGGTTGCACGAACTCGTTGCGGAACATCGCTCAAGTCTACTGGGCTACGAGGACGCGAAGTGATATCGCAAACCGGGTCTTCAGGACTGGCTACAGTATGAATATTACTTCGTGAAGCTTTCAAAATATTAGCTGTGGGAACCACACTTGTACTGGTGCGCTCGATAGCACTCAGCCTCGTCATGATGTTACCCAAGGTGTTTTGTAACGAGTTATCGTCATTAGGCGTAGTAGGTGGGTACCTGGAGCGCGAGGGAGTTCTGCGCGAGTGTGTCAATGATGATCTGGACCTAGAACGGCGGCGATCACGACCGTCACGGCGACGATAGTACGAGCTATCCTTTGAACTACTACGTTCACGACGGCGGCTCTGCCTTGATATATGACGCGAGTTACGCACGGTTTCACTACTAGTGGACCTGTCTCGCGGAACGTCTCGTGAACGGTTATGGGATCGACGTCGGTCATGCCTTCTAGGCATATTGTATCACGGTGTTTTAAATTTAAACGAACACACAGAATAACAACGATGACACACTAATCGACAAGTAGATTTGAGGGTAGAAACGAAATTATAATTTTGTTCCTTGAATGTTTATGCTTTAGTGGGCTTTTAAGTTCTTTATCCCACTTCTGATTTTAGCAATCAGAAGTGGAAATGTTTAAAAAAAAAACAACACAGCGATCGAAATCACAAGTATAAATAATTTATTTTAAATACACACGTTTTTAAGATTATTACAACCATTAATTATCATACGCAAGGAACCAAATTATAATGATCAAACAAGAATACATCAGTTAAAATCCAATCATCAAGAATAACAGAAAATAACAACAATAAGCGAATAACGATAAGACTTACAGCCCTTTGAGCGATGTTACCGCCACGAGTGACACCCGACAAAATGACCGAATGACGGTACGCGCGCTCCTTTTATACCATATTGGAAATTGTCATGTGCTTCTTCCTAACAATATATACTATAAAATACTTGTTAACGCTTTGTCTCGCCGCAGTCTTTATGAATCAAAACACGTACCAAACAATGCTTAGGTAACTAAATCACCACAGCCTAAAAACTAGCAACGCAATGATATTTTGTGCTCTATGACCCGCAAATAGACCGATCGCATTCAATCGTGCCCGTAATTACGCCGTCGCGCTGACTGAACCAAAATGTCAATAAATCACCACTGCAACCACAATGGCGCTAGTATCGGAGTATTGTTTCAGAAGAACAATATTAGCTACAACAAATGCATAGAACGACATGCATTCGAAGTTGGCCTAAGACACCAAAAGGAATAGAACGATAGGAATCAGAGCTAAAATGGCTGATCTTCCCATACTGACATCGTACAAAAAAAAAAAAAAAAACTAGAAAACTAGAAAAAAAATGCAGGGACTTATGTCGATCCTCTAATACAGGATACATTCAGGGACAGATCCGTTTATTGTGGATTTTGAGCGGTGCTTAGGGAAGGCTTATCGCCAGTAGTGATCGTCTTTCGGCTGAATGATCATGAGAAACAATGAGGATGATCCCCGTAAGTTGTCATCTCCGTGGACGAGGAGTGGACGTGGAGATGTCGCTTAAATCTGATCCACTGGATGATAATTTGCGTTGGATCGGATTTTGGTATCAAACTGGAATAACCGAACGTAGACACAATGCAAATGTGCAATCGCATTGTTACTTCTGCGTAAAATCCTGCGCTGTTCCTGTGCATACCGACCTGGCTCCATTGCGCAAGTAACAATTTTTGCATGCCTCCTGATATTTAAGGCTTCACAATGGAATCGGATTGGTATTTCTGCAGTAGGTATAATATTTAAGCGAGACGCAACCAGATTGAGGTGATAAAGGGAATAGCATTGTTGAAAAGGTCTATAAGGATTTATGTAAATTATGTAAAGAGATCGGCGTTGAAGACAAGCGGCGTCTAGGCAAAATAATATATGAATAAAGGTTCAATCAATAGGTGTGACTAGAGAATGACAGAGGAGGTTCTAACCGCTGAATCACCAATTTATAGCAGTTACTGCACTTTAAACTTAACATTGCATTTACAATAGCGAGAAGATGGCAGGACGAGCTTGACGCCTAATACAAACAGGGTTAGTCCGCACTAGCTCCCTCTGTCTGGAGCTGAGTGGTAATGAGAAAGGGAGGCCTTCGCCCTGCAGTAGGACAACATAGGCTAAAAATAATAAATAAATAATTACTGTATCAGGTATACAACGTGTAACATTAAATGCGCAAAACCTGAAAACAGTTTGATCAGAATAACGAGCAGAATTGATTGAAGCATTTTTAATACAGGTTACATTTTCAAAAAAATCTTCATTAAAAACGTTGCCGTGTCTATTTATTAATAGGTCAAGCAAGCCAATTTCAGCGCGGCGCAGCGGCCCGGTGACGACTCCTCCCTCGATAAAGCGTCGCCGCAGACGCAAGAAACGATCAGAATGGCCAGTAAAACTAAAACAGCACATAAAAAATTTACAATTTTTTTAATGACTTATTTTCTCTCTGAAATAGGTCAATTGAATTAAAAATCAGTTGGGGTGTCTGAGGTTTTGCGCATCTTACGTTACACGTTGTACACAGGGAAAGGGATAAAACCTACAGATAGAGAACTTTTGTCAACTCGCAGGTATTCTTCCCTTTCTTAGTGTGTCGATGGCAAGCATTATTTTCACTATTTTATTTTGTTATTCGTATTTCTGTGTTTCACGAACTGTGACCAAATAAACGTTATTTTTTATTTGTTTCCTAACTAAATTGAGTGGTCCCAGATTTTGGCTACGAATTTTAACAGGGTAACTCAGTGCTTGGTGCTCTCAAATGGTAAGCACTAAAGTAGGCATTTGTAACTATACCATGTAGAACGACAGCACCCTAATTATGGAAGACACTATCAATTACAATCTGAACCATTTTCAAGGATATTGCTTATCCATAGTTTCATATGTTCGAAAAATGTGTCTGCTCAAGAATGTAAATAACGCAATGAAAGTTGTTGAGCTGGCAATATGAAACCACCATTCCTACTGTAAGGGTGTTACATAATATTATTTTTTTTTGCCGCTATTATCGGGTACAGCGGCAAATAGCTTTGTCTTCACCAACTACCTATGACGAAAGAACCCACACAGTGAAGAATAACGTCCCAAATGAAAGGTTCAACAAAGATACAATTGTTTTATAGCCATACCATCTCAATCAGACATACAAATCTCCCATAGGTTCACCTCTAACATACCCTGGGTACGTAAAGACATTTAAACTAGGGTCAGTCAGCGTGGCAAATAGTTATGTGGCATGTTGCGCCGCTATATCACGTCAGAGTGACGGCTACCCTATCGTTATTGCATGCTAGGTAGTATTTATTAAACTTGGTTATTTCTTCATGATAAATATGAGTTGAATATCGAGTTTAGACTCGATCATGAATTTTATTGACTGATTTCTACATTTATCCTTTAATTTTAAAGCCATTCAATAAAGCTTACTTGCTTAGCTTAATACCCTTTGTACAGACGCCAGCACAACAAGCTACTACAGTCTGCCAAATTTCTTGAATATATTTTCAACTTTATCGCTAAGAAATTAGGTTCAAGGTTGACTGGGAAAATTTTACAGTTTCGTGTGGCTTGATGCGCTGGCGTCTGTCCACACTGGTTTTTCTTGCCGTGAAAAACCACGCCATGTGTACGGCCGGTCGTCAGTGTTGTATCGATCACTATGAAAGCTTCTAGACCTACACTTTTTTTATGGCGCGGTTTATACGCCGTACCGTAAAAAAACCGTTCCTATTACAAAAGGCCTATATGTCTTCTCTCCTTTGTACAAGATGTAAAGGACATCGACGCGCAGACTATAACATAAATTCAGCACAAGTTTCTAGATCTATCAGCGTTGAAACTTTTCGTTGGTTATTAAAAAAAACACCATGTATACAAGAAAGTGTATAGGTACATAGAGTAACATGCATTTTTTTAATTCTTTTTTTTTGACTTTTGTACTTCATGTCAGTCCGATTTATCAAATTATAAAAATTACATCACGCACTAAATTAAATTCTTAAGACGACAAAAGCCTGAACAAAAGACAAGCAGTTAGGGTTTGGGTTATTCATAATTCCAACCTGTAAAACATTACTTACCAACCAAGACCAAATCATGTAAAACATTACTTCTTCGAAACACCTTTCGCAACACGCTGCTTTCTAAGTCACCAGTTCCAACTAAATTCATTGTCAGCACATGCATTGTCATTACATTGTGGTCTGTCATGGTCATTACGGTACGCCAGAACATCTAGTTGTGACGAATTATCAGTTTTGGAAACAAGAAAACGGTTGCAAATTTTGGAAAAAATGCGCACCCACTGTGTTTAGGTTTGTTGGTTTTTGGGTGATGTACAGTCAGCATCAAAAGTCGATGATCACATTCAGATTTTCAAAATCACTGTACACTATATCACCCATAAATCGCTCAACAAGAGAGGGCGCCAGTATTGAATGTACATCATTAAAGTTCAAAATTAACTGAACACTACTCGTCAAAAGTCACTGAACACCATTTTGTCCAATAATTGCTCCAATCCAAAAACATCATAACATTCAGTTTTACAAAAGTCACTGAACAATATAAAATGCTTGTTTTGGTTGTCTAGTATAATCACGGCAAGGTCCAAAAAAAAGTTTTCTCTATATTTTGATGTAAAAAGTATTTTTTTGTCTGTGGTGGACATATTGGCGTTTGATATTTATCAACTCATTTCTACTTAATTGTCACTTTGTATCGGATGTAGACCGCGGTTGCAATTATTTATCATCTATAAATATTGTATTAGTTATCAATTGCGCTTTAGTGACTAATAAACATTACAATGCCATTTAATGTTCATATTACTGCACATGAACGTCACAGAATAGTAATATTGCGAGAAGAAGGACTTTCTGTTGCTGAAATAGCTAGAGAAATGGGAGTTGCTGTAAGTTATTTTATTTTATGTATTTTGAGATTATACAGGATATAACAATGAGAAGATGTTTTTAATATACTATGAATAATATGAGATTTTCACATACATCCAAATTGTTGTGTTCCAAATTTTATCCAAATGTTTTCAGTAGTTTTATCGTGATGATAACAAACATATAAACTTTGACATTTATAATATGAATAAGAAAGGATTAATACCAAGACATAAGAAACACGTATTCGTCACACGAATGTTTGTCCTAAATGGCAAACTAACAGGGTAGAATCAAAATCGGACCCATAGCATACGGTCACTTCCGATCAATAAGGTGTTAGGTTCTAATGCAGGTATTTTTTATTTTTGTAGCGTAACACCGTGTACTTGTGGATAAGGCGATGGGATAATGAAGGAAATGTTGATGAAATTAAGAAGACCGGTAGACCAAGACGAACTTCAAGACCACAGGACGTAAATATCATTCGTCAATTCAGAGAGTCTCCGTTCCTTCAAACCAGAAATGTAGCTATAGCTAACAATATTTCTTTAAGCACCGTTCGTCGACGTCTCCACGAAGCTGGTATACATTGCCGAAAACCGGCCCGTAAGTTAAAATTGACTGCTCGACATAAGTTGCAAAGACTTCAATTTGCAGAACGATATTTAAATTTTGATTTTTCGAATGTAATTTTTGCCGATGAAAAAACTTTTAAGTCTTCTCAACACGGTCGAATTACGTTATGGAGAATTAATAATTCCCGTTATCAAGAAGAGCACTTAATAGAAAATAGATCCAGTGGAAGGATTTCTGTGGGTCTTTGGGGGTGGATGAATAAAAGTGGACCAGGGGAACTGATAGAAATTAGTGGTCGGCTAAATGCCGAAGGCTACAAAGACATCTTGCAAGATGTTTTACTGCCCACAGCACAAATAATGTTACCTGATATGGCCCCATTACATTTCATACATGACAACTGTTCAATCCACATGGCACGAGTGTGCAGAGCTTGGTTCCGGGATAACGCTGATCACATTGTCGAAATTCCATTCCCACCAAAGAGCCCGGACCTTAACCCCATTGAAAACTTATGGGGGCTTATGGTCCAGGCCTGGGATGAAAGCACTCCTCGAACAAGGGAAACCCTACTAAATCACGCCTTAGAAATCTGGGAAGATTTTAGGGGACGAGATACTTGTGCAAATATGATAAACTCCATGCGAGAACGTCTCCAAAATGTCATCGATGCCAATGGGGGACACACTAGGTTTTAATTCTAAGTAGTTTAAGCCTAATCATAATTATAATTGATAAAAAATTAAACCTTGTTTTTGTTTATAAAATATTGATTTGATTGTGAAAGTTCAAATTTGTTGATTTTTAATAAAAACAAATAATAATTATTAACTGTATTGATTTATCGAACCATTTAATTTAATTATGTTGATTTGTTGATAATAAATAAAAGGGTGGTGATTTACATGTGCACGTGTCTACTTAATTTATATACCAAACACATTTACCTACCGAAAAAAATACACACACATATTAAACCCAAAAAACATTTCATTTTGTTCAGGGACTTTAGATATAAACGATGGTATGCTATTCCACCAACAAAAATTTGAAAAAATTCTCTGAACAAAAATTTGTTCAGAGACTTTAGAGACGAAGAATGTAATGCTTTTTTTTACTATAACTTGGTTTAGCGACTTTTGAAAAGTGATGGTCACCTACTTATGCCCTTTTATGATAATCATTCATTTCTGGCGCTTGTCATGTTGAGCGATTTGGGTATAATACGGTGTACAGCGATTTTGAAAATCTAAATGTGGTCATCAACTTTTGATGCTGACTGTACTAAGCGTTTTTGATGAAGAAAGACAAATAGGTTCAGCTGTTTTAGCGTAACAAACAAACACAAAAAATCAAATATTTTCTTTTTATAATATGGGAGACCCTATTTTATTCTTTTTTAGTGCCGTAGTAACGCCTATTTTATTTTATTTATAAGTACACACTATGTTCAGCTAGATCACTTATTTATGCGAAAAACTAGACTTACCCGATTTATTTTGTCACACAGTGGGACGTCATTACGTCATTCTAGAGGTAGTTGCTGAAAATCAGCGCTGTTGACGATAGGTTCGGCCGAAGTCACAGCATTTTGCTGAGCAACGACCTATTCTTGCACAGATGCGACGCACGCATGGCACACATGTGAGACGCACGGCTTATTATACTTATAATTATTATTGTTTGTTACAAAAGTTGTTTTTTTTAGTTTGTTTTGATTGTTATTATGTTATTGTTTAGTTGTCATCTGCCGCTGTCGCGGGCGCATCTTGATTAATGTATGTGTTGTCTTTGGTCCCTGGCCCTGACATCAAGCGCTTGAGTACGAGGCTTTTGGCTACGTTGTATATTTTGTCTTTTCATTTTTTTATTTTTTATTTTTCATTATTATTTTGTTTTTTATTTGTAACGTGCGTTTTGTTTGTGCAGAATAAACGTTTTTTCTTTCTTCTTTCTTTCTTTCTTTTTTAGTATTTTTTGTTATAGCGGCAACAGAAATACACCATCTGTGAATATTTCAACTGTCAAACTATCACGGTTCATGAGATACAGCCTGATGACAGAAGGACGGACGGACAGACGGATTGACTGTTCCGATTTGACTATTTTTTGTTTTAAAATATTTTAAATTACTGTGAAAAGTTGCCCGGAAAATTCGGGAAAAACTGAAAGTGCTTTCTTATGGGATGTTCGTATGAGCTCAATCGTCTGGCGGGTCAGCTAATGAAAAATAAATGTGTTCCCTACGATGCACTTTGTAGGGAGAAGCAATTTTTTTTTTTACGTATTTCTTCCAAAGTCGTGAGTTGCGCCCAAAGTTAAAGTTCTTACTTTTCCCTCTGTCCCTCGTTAACTCTTTACATAGTTTATTACATAGGTTCAAAGGTTTCATTAGACCAACATACCGAACGGAGAAATATTCACATTCACTTTAAGTAAATAAGTAAGAATGAAGCAAGATATTTAATTGATTAACTAAGCGAAATAACTTTCACGTAGGTATTTACTTTATTACACAGACGGAAAATAACGAATGCCATTATGATATTATCAGCATACAAGTAGGTACTCCTGACAGTTCGGCTAAAGAAGTGTGGGCTTCGACCACTCGCTGTGAAGCTGGCATTTCCACAATTTATATCCAATACTAGGTAACATTTCTATTTTACAATCCAAGTATACAATTTATCGATAAGCTAATGAATTTCAAATTAATACCGAGTGAGGAACCCAATGGATAATCTACGCGCGAATAAATTATCTCCTGCAGCGCATTCTATGTACGCTCTTACAAACTATTTGGTATACAGACAAAAATATTCATTACATTTAAGACGAAAGCGTCAAGTTAACCTGCGAAATGAAAGTGTTCTTACGTTTTTTGCAATTTGTAAGTCGGTATAAGGTCGTATGTTGATTTAAATATGATTTACATAATTATGTAAGTTCATATTACCCTACTGAATGACTATTTCATGAAATCATGTCATTTGAGGTCAACTGTAACTTATTGAGTTTTATTGCTGATTCTCATGATTATAATTCTGTAAAGCAATATAAATTTACTGAATCGTATTTTAATCGACATAATATAACCCTAACCTGCAAATTGCAAAAAACGTAAACAAAATTTGAATTTTGAGTGATGTGAATCGACACGATATTTTTTTTTAAAGTATTTGCAAGTTAGCTAGCGGTACACCAAATGCCTTCATCGACTCTATGCGAACTTGCTAAAGAAAGGCGATCGTTCAGTACAATCGACGAGGCTGCAAAGCTAGGCATTTACATCCGGCCTTGCCTGCGATTTTAAGAGAGCGTCTCGTCTGTTGCTAACTTCCAACCTTCGGATTCCAGAACATCTCACAACAGCGATTATAAAACGGTCGTGTTGTAAGCTTCCTAAAGGCAAGTGTTGGAGCGGAACAATGAATGATTTGTTAAATTTAATTATTGGGTCCGTTGAGTTTGTGTTTCATAGTTGGTGGTTTACGTAAAAATTAGAGGTTGGCTGTGAAATTAACGACGGAATTTTTGTCGAAGGCTTTAATAGCGAAATACGAATATTTTAAATAAAGTAGAGCTTAGTTTTAAATAGACAGTGCTAAGTGCCTGCTGTGCATTGACGATAGGTAAGTTATCGTTGTGCAATGCTTTTGTTTTGGAAAATTGACATGTGCGTTCACTGTTCTTATTCATTATAGTTGAGTGTTTAGTATTTGTAGTGTACTTTCTAGTGTCATTGTAGGAGCGAAAACTTAGGTACCTAACGAAACATGACTATGGCAAACTAAAAATAGGTTTCTACCGGAAAAATCCAATAATAACGAACACAAACAAACCAATTAATTTTCAAAATAACAAACAAAAAAAAAAAAACAATACAATAACAACTAAACGAACAATCTACACGTTGGCACAAGTTAGAAACATTACAACATTGGATTCAGAATTCAGAGCCGGGGGAAATCAGGATGTGAACGTGACGTGTCGTGCACGCCGAGATTACAAGGAGACACAGAAGAGATACTACAAATAAAATGCTATATCGCCATATACTTAAGAAAAATATAGGTAAAATAAGATCAATATTAATAAGCGGAAAATTAATTAATCTGCCTTTAAACTAAACACCAAATGACAATAAGCAATAAATACCCCGTGACATCCCAGCGGGCTCTATCGGAATACCAGCGCCGCAACATTTGTTTTTTAAATGGCAGCATCATGCCGAGATAAGAGTCTTTTGGCCTCGTATTCGTTTTGACTTTCTGTTTCATTTTCCTTTTTTTTTACTTTGTTTTTTTTAAACTGTGTTTAGTGTAGTTTGTGATATTCCTGAACGAGTCGCAATAAATACTTTTTCTTTCTTTCTTTAATATTTTAAATCCTGCAAACAACTGGCTGACTGGCTAATATTTAAATAGAAAGATAGAATACTCTATTATGTACACCATAAAAATTACAGATAGGTATAAATGTAAAAAAAAACACTACTCCACCACCACCAACTACCACAAATGTTTATATCATGGCATGGGCGATAGTGAAGAAAGATTGATGATTTGCAAGCCCGTGGCTCAAATAATGGATAGCAAGAACTATGGATACAAGAACATTTCCCAAACCACTTGCGACCCGCAGTGAATACCGGCACTTATCACTTTGAAAAACACACGGTTTCTCTAACGAATATGAAACACAAAAAATAGCTACCAAATTGTAAAACGCAAGTTGTCAAGTCAGCCGCTTTGATTGGTTGACTGAATCATCAACAGCCAATGATCGCTCGACATGACTTTAATTTTGACGTGGCGTTTATTTTTGCCAGAAGTCGGTCGTAAAAAGTGGTGGGCCTTCCGCAATTTTCTACTCTGTGTCAAGAGGTCCGCTGGACGTCAGAGCTCGGACCTCGTATTTGACAGCGCCATAATAGAACATTCGCTGAGATTACGACCATTCGTACATGTTTATTGCCTCCAGGGGACCTTAAACTGGGGTATTAATGACAATGATCATTTAGACAGATAGCTTTTCTCTGGACATTCACCTGGAGAGTTGTTTCTATGTAAACGTATTGTCTTACATTTTGTTGTGCAAGATTTATGACCCGGGTAAAACATTCCCTCAAGGGTTGAATTTTCAAAGAATCGGCCAGTTAGAAAGATGAAGCTAGTTGCCCTTTAAAAAACGAAGTAGGTACCTATGGAGACCGGAAGAGACCACGTGTTGGCAAACGCAGTGTGGGACGCCCCCCAGCTAGATGGATCGACGACCTTAATAAAGTGGCTGGGACAGACTGGAGGCAGAATGCGGAGGACAGGGTGTTGTGACGCAGCGTGGGAGAGGCCTATGTCCAGCAGTGGACTGCGATAGGCTAATTTGATTGACCTATGGAGAAGAACGGGGAAGAAACTCCGTGGATAGTCTTTTAAATCGAAATATTGTACAAAGTATTGATTACATTAATAGATCACCATAATCACTGACCAGAAAACTAGATATGTAATTAAATAAAGGTGACACGAATTTACATCAGCCTGTTGCTTCCAACAATCTCTGTTACTTTACTTGACACTCACGGGAAGAAGCATATCTGCAGTTAATAAGAACTTTTTGCTGGGAGTCACAGCCAATGTTTATTAATATTTTTACGACAAACATAGCCAGCAAATGTTCCAGCTAATGTCTGTACACTAATTATAAATCAAGTGAACACAGCATGTTATTACTGTATTAGTAACCTTTAGCCGCAAGTTATGTATAGTTAGTTGTAACGCTAAACTAGGAAACTTCAGTTATTTATGGGAGTCATAAGTAGTTAAGAGCTAGTAGGTACCAATTATTCTTATTATTGAGAAACTGCAACTTGTCAGAGTTAAGCCTCGGATACACTAGGGGACATTTTGTCCAGCAACATGACGCGCAACACTCAATCTACATGTCGCTGCAACGTTGCAAAGTGTCCCGCAACAAGTTCCGCAACATTTTACGTGACGCGGGACATGTTGCTTGCTCCCGCTCCGAGAGCGAGCGCACGCCGCGACATTCTCTCGGGACATACACGTATTTGTCGAGCGCCATGTTCCGCAACATGTCGCTCCATGTCTTGTAGTGTATTCGAGGCTTTATAAAGTGTTCAACATTGCTTTAGACTCTAAAGCAATTTTGACATCACTCTCTAAAGTTTAAAGAGTGATGTCAAAATGAAAACGTCAACTTAAAGGATTTATTAGAAGGAAATAATTCTGATAAAATATTACTGTTTTTGTAAAATAATCATGTAATTTTACCAAAGAAGACCATCAATAAAACTGGTCTACGAACATGAATGTAGCTCAAACAAACAAACAAAAAAAAAAAAAAAAAAACGAAATATGGCTGAACTTTAATGAATCATAACACTTATGATGTATTATTACCCATATTTGCAAAACAAATGTCTATTCTATTCTCTCTGAAAAAATGCATTCGAAATTGACAGAAATAATTTAGTAACAAAGCCAGAAAAAATTGACGTATTGAGAAACTCTTCATTACATAATAGAAGTTAAAGACAAAAACTATGACAGAACATTTCTCATCACTATTTCTGTATAAAATAATACTAGAATAAGAAAATACTGTAGTTAGATAGAATTTACCTCATTTTATGCGCTTTTGACATTTCTAAAATGTCAAGTGATGACGGCGACGCAATAAAGTGATTATTACCTGCAACAAATTAATAATAGCATTAGTATTATATATTTGAAACAAAACAAAGATCATAGAGGGATATAATAATACTAAGAAATACGAAAGTAATGTCAATGAATGACACAATGTAGGACGCTATGGTAAGTAGGTATCATAGCGTCCTTCCGTCCGTCCATCCCACTTTGAATTATATATTTCTACTGTACGTCTATGTCAGTGAACTCCTCCTAAACGACTGGACCGATTTTGATGATTTTTTTTTCGTGTGTTTGATGTCCCTGGATGATTGAAAGTTACAGTTGGACCCGGTAGGTGTCGTTATTCGGGCATGACGTCTGTCTGGTCCGCTAGTTCATTCTGATTTCATGTACAGTTTCTGAGCATTCGTGATGAGTTGTGTGACACATACACAACAAATAATGTTATACACTTTCAAAGAGGTAAATCAGTATTGACATTACGTAATAAAATAGTTTTGGAAATTTAGTAAAAAGCATACGTTTTATGGTGAATGTGAAAGCTGTAAAATACAAAACATCACAAAATTAACACACTATAGTCACCATGTTTCACACTGATAATTATGAATACGGACAACTTTTGTAAGTGTAAACCTTGAATAATGAAAATAATCCTAGTATATTGAACCAGTAACAAAACGGCCGATAATCCGGCGATAGTAATACCGCGGTGTATGAAGCACGCACGATTTACGTAACAATACCACAAAATAGATGGGTACAGAAGATCAGCTACATAAAACAAATGAAAACAAGCGTACGCACACAAGCAAGCGACGTATTGTAGCGTCCATACTGATATCTCAAACCAGAGAACACGGAGACGGCTTGGTGACCGTTGCTAGAGGCGGAATTATGAACACTTTCAATACAAACCAAGAGCGCCATCATTTACTCGCACTACGATTTAAATTACGTATAGAAACTGACAGCTTTAAAGGTGGTCCACGACAGAAACTGTGCGCTTATGAATTTTATTAGTACTGGCGTCCCTAGACGTTGCCACCAGCGAGTCAAGCTTCGATGTCGCGAAATCTCCTAAAGATCGGTAACAATAGGAAAAGTAACTGTATCTCATTAGTGACAGTTGAGATACTACGCATTTATTTATCTATCTACTAGCTTCTGCCCGCGACTTGGCCATGTGAAGTTTTTTGTTCTCCCAACCCACCCCGTGGCATAGCATCGCCCGCCCACGCTATTACCTACTTCGTTTTCTGCCTTTTGGTTATTGCTCGGCACCTAAGAGACCGTGATATTAAATATTCTACAGCCTTCCTCAAGAATTAGGCTGTCAAATGTAAAAATAACTTGGCATTCGTTTGAGATCAAACTATGTCAATCGAATGCCAGTGCGCTCGCACAGTACGCTCGCTGTACGTGAAGTGCGTCTTTGTGAGCGTGAGTTTTCTCAGCTTATTGTACAGAGCCGACCTTCTGTAGGTACAATTTATTCTGTGACAATAATTTTCACTGTTTGTTCTCAATTTATGTTGAACAATTAGTTACACCTGGAGTGTTTAATTACTGGGCTTTGCTTAAAAAAGTATATTGTACAGTTTGTGTAAAATAACGAGGCGTATGAAAGTAATTGAGCTGAAATTGAAATGTTAAACTCGTGGAATTTATTTATTGGGGATATTATGTTTGTGTCAATGCATATTTAGTTACCAATAGTTGTTGATAAATTGTCTATACACTACCAGAAGGCCATTTCCCGTAATTAAAAACGTTCAAAGTATCATCTTAGCGACCATGTCAAAAGCTTATCAAAAATGTAGGGAAATTAGCAAACAGCTAGGGCATAACACTTATAAACTAAGCGACTACACACTGAGGGCCCCTGTAAGTACGTTCAAAAGATTTGCCAATCAGAAAAGTTGGTAACAATGTTGAAAGGGCATCGTACGGCAGACTTAACTAAGTAGTTTACACCAGTCGTAAAAGCTAGCCAGTAATCGATTCACACCACACACAAGAACATCAGTCTCCATCAGGGAGAATAAGCCCCACGTTTTCCAAATACCTCGGTATCGATCAAAAATTGAGGTGTTTGTTATGTTAAGTGGACATCTGTATAGAAACGTTTTCGGCGCCCACATTACGATGTTATCGTGAACCGGGCGAAACGTGCGCTGAACTTTGAACAGGGAAATTTAGGTAACAAAATTGGAAAAGTATTTTGGTTTAGACTAGTTTATGCTCCACAGCAGTGATGCCCCAGAGGAAACGGTCCTCTGACATACGATATGTAGGTCGTGGGTTTGAACCCGGGCAGCCGCTATACGTCGTGTAAATAATTTCATTACTACTGCTCTTGAAACGGTGAAGGAAAACATCGTTAAGAAATCGGTGTGTCCTAGAACCAAAAATCCGAAGACATAATGATATCTACCAAACCGCACTGGGCCCACGTGGTGGATTACAGCCCACCCCCTCTCGAAGAGGAGGGGGAGGCCGCCTGTGTCCCAGCAGTGGGAACATTATAGGTTGACTATTCTTATGCTATACTCCAGTAAAAAATCTAGACCAAACGTTTACTTGATTTTAAACCAGATAGATGATCTGAGAAATCGAGGCCGGCCCAAGCTCAGACAGTTGGATGGAGTGGGCCAAGATTTAAGCTGTTGGAGTGAGAAATCGGAGAAAAAAAGCCGGTAATAGGTCACGTTGGAGAAATATACTTGACTAGGCTAAGGCCCACCCGCGACTGTAAAGCCTCGGTTGACGATGATAATGGTGAGAGATCTTCAGGCCTTTGCGTTCAAGAGGTAGCGGATCTGTTATTATATCTAATAGTACCTAACCACAGATTTTTTTTGACCATTAATAATAAGTTCATTTATTTCAGGTAAATAACAGCCATTGCCAAACATAAATTAATAGTAAGCATATAAAACAAATCAAATAAGTCAAAAAAAAAAAAACACCAAAAATCAAAACAAAATAAATAAATCAAAAATCTTTAAAGTAACATAATCAACAAAACAAACGTTTCAAAACGAATCTACTAAAATCCCGCTTCATTAACTTCTAATTAGCTCTGCAACCTAAAAAAAAATAAGCTTTACATATCATTATGCTAATTTGAGATGTTATCAAATGAGTTTAGACAAGTCCTTAAACTGGTTTGAGATATATGGCTCTTAAAATCACGCTCAGTTTAACTTGGAAACTAGTTTGACAGCTCAAGATTTCTTCCGTATCTTCCTTGTTTTACCTATCAGATAACTACAGCAAATACAGCATGATTTTTTTACCGTCTCCAAATTTGTACAGGATGTTGTTACAATATATCACGTTGCGATGTCAATGGTAAGTAAACTGCTGAGCTAGCATCAGTTGTTTACTTGGTTTCTACTTAAGGTATGACGTCAATAAAGAGTTGTAGTAAGCATTTCCGGCGATGTACTAGTTTAGTTCGGTTTTGCATTCTGATGTGGACACTATTTTCTAATCTTGTAATTTTCTTCTAATTTCTGTAAACTAAAGCACCAGTATTTCAAAAAAAGTATTTTTTTTAAAGTCTCCAGCATCCCACCCCGTACCTAACAGTGTACAACTTTAAGTATGTACTCGCCATGGATGTTAATGCCAACCTCTTTCCAGTCCAGAATCTTGAAGACATTCTCCAGTACAGCGGTGAACAGTTTCGGAGACATAACGTCTCCAGTCTCACACCTCGCTGCAGAAGGATAGCATACCACCTTAGCTAAATGTAATTAGATATACCAATATAGCTCAAATTTGTATAAGTGTGAGGATTTCCCAATAAAATTAATAGCGTATTAGGGTGCGTTTCCACAGAAGCGGAGCTGGGCGGAGCGGAGCGGAGACGTGTAGGAATCGTTCAATCACAGACGAGACGAGTGACGCGATGAGGATTTCAACCATTGTGATTAGTCGATTCCTGCACGTCTTTGCTCCGCTTCGCCCAGCTCCGCTTCTGTGGAAACGTACCCTAAGGCCCCAATGCTTGGAAACTTATAATTGGTAATGGTGGGTCCACACGATACAGACTTTCATACAGACTACAGACTTTCATACAGACTTCTATAGAATTTTGTCTGTGCAACTAAGCAGTACAGACAAATGTCGGTGTGATAAAAAGTCGCACAGACAAAATTCTATAGAAGTCTGTATGAAAGTCTGTATCGTGTGGACCTAACATAAGTGTGGGTGTTCTATAAACTCTGCCCATCCCTTTGAGCATACGGACGTGATATTGTTTTTAGTCATTTTTATACACACCTATTTTCTATTAAAATACTGAGTAGTTGATAAATTGACAGCTTTCAGATTAACTTCACGTATATAATAGTAGACACCATAATTATTAATTAATATTAGTGTTAACATCCCAGTGTTTTATTTTTAACATACCAGCCAGAATCTTCTGCCCTATAAAGGGTTAAAACACTAAATCGTAGAAAAATTGAAAGCTTTCAGATCAACCTCACGTATAATCTAGTTATGTCCACAGTGCGGGATGGCTTTTAAAACTCATTCCCTTGGCTCTAAAGAGGTTCCTTTTTCTATCTTTTTTTTATTGCTCGACGTTTGAAATGTTTATTAGTTTTTTCTACCCTACCGATGTTCGCGTTTAAAGAGCTTCGTGTTTTCGATACTAAGTCATGCAAGAATTTCTATTTGAGCGCTATTAGCTGTACTAAAGCTGATATCAGACGCTTTACGGTCATGGTTACGTCTGTGAAATTTAATTATTTACTAAACCAATCGCAATGTTTGAAACAACAAACATGGAATGATACTCTACGATTACTCGTGTGAACATTCACACGAATGGAGCGTCGGCAGCTTTACGGATCACGATGTTTCCCCTTTCAGTGAAAAATAAAGAATATTTTATCCAAAAATTTTCTTGTCTTTTATTGACCTTTTCAATAACAAAAATATAGTTCAATCTTTTATAATCCAAGTATATAAATAAACATGAAAACATAGACATTGTCTACGTAAAATAGAAAGGGCACGCTACACAACAGATGAAACAGATCTGAAACGTGTCTCACGATGGGGTCGAATCGCAGCGGGGTGCCGCGTGGTACTGAGGTTCACGTGATATTGACAGCTGAGAAAACTGGTGTATATGATAGAAAACGAACGTTTTTGGAGCAGGTTTTAATCCTAATCTGAAGTTAGAGCCGTGTTTTGGATGGGATTTATGATGAGATTTAAACATATTTTACTGACTGTACTTGAAGTAGCAAATGAATTGTGGGACGAAACAAGGGTGAAATCGGACATCAAAGCGCACCCTCTTACCCTGAATTCACTATATGATTCTGAACCCCTCGTTGAAAAGTTTCTTCGATTCAATATCAAAATCAAAAGTCATTTATACAAAGTAGGCTGAGAATCAGCACTTTTCAAACGTCAAAATTACAAAAGTCAGTCATCCAAAACGCCCGCCCTTCACCACTTCCTAGTACCTACTTTCGATTTTGATTATACCAATAAAAAATTGAACGCGTAGGTACACTTTTCTAAACAGATTACTTTTTTTAAAGTGATGTTTACCGTTTGCGCATCGATGTCCCTATAACCGTGTATTTAACATGAGACGAATAAGGACTTTTTTTTTAGGAAATTAGTACTAAAACTTGGGGCGTACTCGGAACAAATCAATATTTTCCCTTTTCATTTATCTCGTGTCTGTGTAGACGTCTATCTCGTCTCGTCATCTACGCTTATTTAAACGTATAGGCAACTCGTAATATTATAAGTGATTGAAATAGTATCCAAGAGCTACATGTATGTACGTCTGGCCCACGTTTTTCTAGTTTTTTCATCATTCCATAAGCTGAGGATTCCTTCATTTTGAACGAGTGAAGATGAAAGGTTTGTTGATTTCCTTAATTTTTCAGGATCGTAAGGCCCTTTGTACACGGCACGGTTTCTTTACGGTACAGCGTATAAACCGCACCGTAGGAAAAACGTGTCCATCAAAAAACTTCCATAGTGATCCACACAGTTTACACACGGCGAATAAACCGTAGATTTTCCCAGTATGAAAAACGTGTGTATAAAAGGCCTAAAAGAAGATTGACGACCAGTTCCTAAAATAAACCACCAATTATCACTAAATACATAGCAGTGGTTAAAGGTTTGTCTAAATGTCCTAGCCTAGCGAAGGGATTGGTGAAGAAAGATAATGTATAAACGACGTCAGCTCATTGCGATAAAATAGCCATACAAATTACTTGAACGAAGACATATCAGTATACAATCAGAAACCTGTTCCAAAACAAAGTTCCAACTTTATTACCGCAATGAACCAAAACAAGTTGCAATATTATTCTAATCAAGCTGAATTACGTTGATCTACTCTGCTCCTCACTATGGTACAAAATATTACTAAGACGAGGGTAGTTCATCGAACCTTCGGGGATTTTCTTAAGTTGGTTTTATTTTCGCAGTGTACGTGCAATGTAGGTAAATTGAGTATGTGGGTGGATTCGCGATACTTCGAATTATATCCAATATATCCAACATTTGGGCCAATAAGCTCACTAGTTCAACTTGAAGCCGTTTTGTTTATAGGTTGGCTGAACTTATTTGGCACAAATGTTGGTAAAGCGGCACCAACACATTGAGTTCGTTGACCGGATATGCGGGCGGTAATAACCTCCCGGAGCGTAGTGAGGGGATATTAGTCGATGGAAAATCGTTTTATCGATAATTAATTACATTTGGGTCATCTGTGTTGTCGTCAACAAGGTTTTCGCCTTATTTATTTTTTTTAAGAAAGTAACAATTTTAGGCGACATTATACATTGACAAAAGATCTAGTGTTTTACATTTTAAGAAAAAAACATTAATGTAAAACAACAACATAACAACATACACACACACACACAAGAAAAACACCAACAACATATGGATCTTGTAATTTGATCTGAAATAAAATGTTTATTAAAAAAGAATATTATATACAACGTGTAACGTTAAATGCGCAAAACCTGAGACACCCCAACTGATTTTTAATTCAATTGACCTATTTCAGAAAGAATATAAGTCATTAAAAAAAATGTAAAGGTTTTGTGTGTTTTAGTTTTACTGGCCATTCTGATCGTTTCTTGCGTCTGCGATGACGCTTTACCGAGAGAGGAGTCGTCACCGGGCCGCTGCGCCGCGCTGAAATTGGCTTGCTTGACCTATTAATAAATAGATACGGCAATGTTTTTAATGAAGATTTTTTGAAAAATGGGACCTATATTAAAAAGTGGTTCAAGCTCGTTATTCTGATCAAACTATTTTCAGGTTTTGCGCATTTAACGTTACACGTTGTATATAAATACATATGTTTATATATTTTAGCATTATGTATTTATTTACGTATACTTATGTTATTTTTTGCATTATAGGTATATTTAATATGTTAGTTTTAGACTTGACACATACATATTTTTCTCTTCTTATTCTCACACACTATTGTCTACATTTCTATTTCATTTCTCCTTTCGCAGGTCTGCTGGAAGAAATTTCTTAAGAAATAACTCTGAATAACTAGAAATAACTTTGTACTCAAATTATAATTATGTCATATTCCTATGTATTCTACTGTGTGTAGATACTTAAATAATAAAATAAAATAAATAAATAAAATAAGACTTGTAACTAACATCATTATTCCCAAAAGGGTTTGGCAGAGGTCCACATTTCGCAAGTTACGTTTAAGTCAGGCAGGTTTTGGGATTGGGCACAGAAATAATTTCTCGAAAAGGCTTAATTTGTCCACTCCTCAGATCATAAATAAACATTCACTTCTCATTACTTTGATGAATAAACTTAAGGCAAAGAGTACTAAAAATGCATAAAATTCGTAAGCAAGTCAACGTCACTAAAACTTAGCGTCAGGATTATGCTGAGCGATAGCCGTTTTGCGTGGGTTTTGTGTGGGTGTGACGCACATTTCCCCAGCTTGTTCTTTTTGTGTTTGTGTTCTCTGTGTCATGTTTACCGCAAATAAACGTATTTTCTTTGTTTTTCTTCAAACTTATAATATTTCAGTAAAGGTCGGATGCGTTTTATTTCAGTTTCAACCACTAAACAGAACTTATATATTAACTGTTTTTGACGTAAAATTAACTTTGTGTTCGTATTTTTTTTTCCATTAAAATATGCTAATTAATTATTCCAATGAACATCCAGTTAACATTTCTAAATGTCAAAAACAGTTTTGTTATCAAGAGAGTGGCCGAGATCAGAGATATCTAATTACAGAATGATAAATAATGTATTAAGATTTTAATTACAATCGGAAGTTCAGAATATGGCTTGTTCTAAGGTATTCAAAACTTGTTTTACCAGACATTTTGTATCAATTACTGTATCCTGACAAATTCTAAATAGTTTTATTGGCTGATCGATAAATATGTCCCAAAATGGACTGGGTTCTTATATCCAACTGATTCATTAACAAGTCGTAGAGTTATGGGGAAAATGTCGGTGTCTGATTATCTTCCTACGGTTGTCTAATTAAAAGATAATACCTATTTGGTATATTACCTTAACTTAAACGTGCTAAAAGCTGGTGTAAGTAAGGGGCTGGAACCCAAAAACCTTATGAAAACATTGGCCGTAACTTTACCACCACACAAACCAAATCCCCTCAAGCAGCTTAGCATAAAATTTTAGGTAACTTAAGTCCTTTCTCAAATTGTCACCCTGTATATCCCAAAAAGGCAAGACTAATTACACTCCTTAACGCATCACAAATCACAAGTCTTTACACCAAAGGATCCGAGATTTAATCCAATATTTCAGCGAAGTATATCTACTCCACTATTTTATGCAGCTTACTTAACTTGTTTATTAAGTTAATCAGAGTCTTTCATCTGCGTATAATAATTTAATTAATTACTAGGTATTACGTAAAATGCAATTATGAGACTAAATGGCGACGGCGCGAATATAATTAGGAAAATGTTTTCTTTTTATCACCACGCCTTTGTAAGCTGAAGACGTTTTTCTTACACGTGGGTTTTAGTTTTTTCCGAAATAGTTTTAGTTTTTGTGTTGTTTTGTCCGGGAAATTAAGGAATTTTCTATGACAGGTCTTCTGTCGGATGTCGCCGATTTAGAACATGGAAATCTCTAATTCACATTTGGATCAAATTGCTTCTACTCGTAGACAATCCTACACCATTGGGGATACATCATAATTATGTAATATGGAAATAAACAAAAAATTAGGACCCTGTTTATCGCTGTTGAGATCCAAAACACGGATCTTTGTCTGTTATTAAATTACATTGTTACAAATATTTTCTTGGTAAGATCATTTGCATAATTTTCCGTCATAAGAAACCCTGGCCCTGGCTACCGAAAGTCTGTTATTTTCTGATTTGTAAACCTACTCTTGAACCTCGAATTAGCAACAGTGAACTATATTACTTGACATAAGATTTAAAAAGAAATTATGACTTAGCAATTCTCTGTTACCAGGGTGGGGAGGGGGGTTGTTAGATGTAATAGTTCGTTACTTAACTCCAGTAGATAATGAGTACAAATTTTCTTTATCTTTTGCATTATTTTTCCTCGCAAAGGCGAGCGCCAAGCGGTCTTTATCTTTTAATGCAGTTTACACAACACAGCTCGAAATTTTAAAAAGAACAGTAGTACAAACCAAGATAATACTTATTTAAATCTAGAAAGAAACTATGCTTAAGTTAGTAACTAACCTTTGCTGCGAGCGTAGAGAAATTTAGACATGATTCTATTTTATCTTTTTTTTAAGGTTAGAGAATGGTATACCTATCTATTTGAAAAAGGACACCCCACTACAATCTGCCAGCCTTTTCCCAACTGTGTTGGGTTCGGCTGCCTGCCTAACCGGATGCAGCTGAATACCAGTATTTTACATGGAGTGACTGCCTGTCTGACCTCCACAATCCAGTTACTGGGTAAAACGATACCCCTTTGTAAGAAAAGTCATCTCACAGTACTAAGACATTCGTCCATCCATTTCCAAATTAAAGAAACAAAATTGAAAGAGTATATTATGCCTTGCAGATTTTCGACTCCTTTAAAGAACAGTAATTGAGCATAGCGACAGAAATAACAATGAATGACGGAATTCTCCAGCCAATATTTAAATATTGAAATATTTTCTTCCTAATTAAATTAAAATTAATAAACACTATAGGGTTTATTTATAAACAATGGTTAAAGTTAAGTGACGTTTAAACGGTAAAAATGTAAGGTTAAACAGTGGTTAATCACTATATAACTTGAACCCACGTTTATGAATAAAGGGGCTTATTTTACAACTAGCCATGTCACCGTTGCATAAAAAACCATAACATTATTACTTACGTAACTCAATATTATCGATATCAGTATCCCAGCACTAAACACTTGATTGAAAAACATCGCAGTGTGAAGAAACATTAAGAGATAGGATGCAAAAGGACCAGTCTTCACAAAAGTCTTAATAAAAATTTGGCCCTCCCTTACAAAACTGACTACCAGCTGATTGATTTACTATGGGAGGGCCAAATTTTTTTTTCACATTTCGACCTATGTTCTTTGGGGAAAGTTGTTGAGTTTCATGAGCACATTCACCTCCTTCAGGGTTGATACCCCCCTTCCGTTACACGCTGTATATCCCTATGATCACATCCAAATAATTTCAAGAGGAGTGATATAGTATTAGTCTACATAATACCCTAACTTAACTTTAAACCACCAGGTTTAAATTTTTGAATTTAGTGGTTCTGGAGTTAAATTATTCGAGTAAATTATCGCAAAAGTAAGTGTATAAAAAAATACTAGAAAATATTTCAATAAAAGCAGAGTCGCCAGTTGCCATCATCATTATCAAAGCGATATGTTTGCATGAATCTTCTGTTATATTTCTTTACTGGTAACTATTACCTCTCAATGACGTCACATTGCAATAACAATTTGCGTCCGCGCATCTCTTGCGTTGCTCCAGTTATTGACGAACTTGTTAGAAAAAGTGGTCTGCGGTGATTTATTATACTTTGAAATGTAATGACGCGTGTACGAGGTGTAGGTATAAAAACACTATAGTTACGATTATGATGCTGTACGCTTCCAAGGTTATAGTAAAATACGTATATTGCGTATGGTGCGTAGGAGTTTGCGCACCTGGAACTGTATCTTTCTCCATATTTAGTGCGCACTTGGTCATTCGGTGCATATCTAGTGTGTTTGAAGTGTGCGTCTTCTTCTTAGTACAGTTTTAGAGCAATCTAAGTGCATTTAGGCCACTTTGGGTACAATTGTAGTGCGCTTTTGGTTCATTTTTTGTATGTGTATTTTCTCAAAGCGCTTTAAAGTGAGTATTATTTGTTATCCCAAAATAAAAGTAACACAAACAAACACCCGCTTTCTTGAAACGCCAATCATCCAAGATTTTCCTTAAATCATTTTTCTTCTTAAATAACGCAAGCCAGTTCTAACCACCCTCGTCAAAATCTGCATTTACAAAGCATCTTGAATTTAGAAATGTAATTTCAGTACGAAACAAATCCAGCTGGAATCCATCTTTTCACGAGGGATTTCCCTTTATTACTATTATGATTCAATTCGTGGAGCGAGCGCGAAATGCAAATGATTTAGAACAACGAAACGGAACACAGGACCCGCGGGATCTTGCCTCGCGTCATTAAGGCCTTTTTCTGTAGTAGCGACTTTGCGACTTACTGCTTAGTGCACACGGCAACACAGCAAGCTATACATTTTCAGTTTTAGCTGATGTCGCATTGTATAGATTTAGGTTAGGTAGCTTGATGTGTCGCCGTGTATATCTTGTTTCCTAACCGAAAGCGACTGTCGCACGAATACGCATGTACGTGAACGTTTACCTAAAAAATTATGCACGTACGCAACTTTATTTGATCGCGCGAGTATACTAACTAATATTAAAAATGCAAAAGTGAGCTTGTTTGTTACATTTTCACGCTTAAACGACTGAATGGATTTGGGTGAGATTTGTCACACAGATAGACCATGACCTGGGTAAGTACATGGGCTACTTGTCATCCTGGATGGTAGACGAAGTCGCAGGCAACAACTAGTATTCATATAAAAGAGCGCGACGATTGCTTACTCGCGCAAGGATCGCTTTTAGTTAGGACTTGGCCGTAGTGTTGCGATTTTCGCCTCTACAGTTTGTGTTATAAGCACTTAAAAAGTCTTAAGATCATGAAATAAGGTATCAATACTCGTTAATTTATTACACCGTACCTGAATCACGGCATTTCTAATTATAACTAGTATCTACACTGTAAGCAAACTAGATTCAAAATAATTCAAGCTGTGCTGACATATTATGCATGAAGTTCTATTTTCCTGAGAGCGGAGGCAAGCTCAAATATTACGACAAGATACACAATCTCGTATTTTACATTAAACGTGCAACTAAACCCAGCAACATGTCGCATAGTAGCAGTTGTGTAGCTGCCCAAAGTCCCATATTAGCGCCGACTGAAACAAAGCGAGGCTTACACGTAATGGTAGTTAATGAATCTTTCACTGAATTATGTATGCCGTGTGTCCTCGCTTTACTTTTACAATTTACACTTTATTATTGTTGTTGACTTCAATTTACGTGTTTTATTTGATATTATGTGTACTAGTTGTTAAGGAATCCAGTTTGAATTCAGCATAGTGGGATCTTTCATGTTTCAGCACTTCACCGGCACGGTCGTCACTTAGGTACACCGAAATTCATATAGATTTTTGTGATGGTAGAATAAAAAAGCAGAGCCTTTATGCAATTAACTCCGTCTAAAAGTCTAAACGATCAAAAGGAGATCATTTTAGGCCACTTTATTTGAATTACGCAACTGAATTTCAGGACCCTTAGATGAGCTGTCAAAGTAAAACCAGATCAAATAAAAAAAAATTAAAAAAGTAAAAGATAGTTTTCACTATTTATCATCTTTTATAGCCTTTTCCCAAATATGTTGGGGTCGGCTTCCAGTCTAACCGGATGCAGCTGAATACCAGTATTTTACGTAGAGCGACTGCCTATCTGACCTCAATAACCCAGTTACTGCGTAATACGATACCTCTTGGTAAGACTGGTTGTCAGACTTTCGGGCTTCTGACTACCCGTAACGACTGTCAAAGATCCACGAATGACAGCCGGGACCAACGGCTTAACGTGCTTTCCGAGGCACGGAGGGGTCTCGGTATGTAAAGATCACCACCCAACCTCAGACCAACCGATTTAGTTTTCACGATTATGGGTTGCAAAAATGATTACAGAGACAACCATGGAAGTAGCTTTTTTAATTCATCTTCTGCCTAGCCTTTTCCCAACTATGTTTGGCCGGCTTCCAGTCTAACCGGATGCAGCTGAATACCAGTTTTTGGAAGTATTTTTTAAAATTAATGTTGTTATTTATTTAGACGAGTCCTTAGTTCCGCAAAAATACTAAAAGTACGTACTTTTTCTTCTTTAGAATGTCAAAACACTGAAATGTATGTCACCTTCTACAACCTTCTACATTCCCGAATCTATGTTGAAGTTTCAGTTTCCACGTAATAATGCCTGAACACACTGAAAACTATATAGACTTAAGACGCGGTAACTTTACGTATTCCATTTTATAGTTAGTTAACTTAGCGAACTCTGTGCTACAAACTACAAATTAGTTTCGGCTGTTCACTGACATTTTAAGAAACAATTCTAATTTACTTTGAAGTGAAATGCTTGACAATTCATTGTGTAACCATTGTTTGTATAAAAATGGTAAAATATAAATAAACAAGTCTATATAAGTACTACTAATGCATGGAAGAGCGGAGTCTCCTAATACAGGCTGTATACGCTTAAAAGGAGGCTCCAATCACCACTGATGTAATATGAAAACTTGTTGATTCCAATAATTTTTTTTTTCAATGTTTTTTGATGATACAGATTAGTGAGAGTTTTCACGGCAAATAAAACCTACAAACTTCAATCTCCTATTATACATAATCAGCCAATAATGTTCCCTCTGCGGGGACACAGGCCTCCTCTCTGTGAGAGGGACATACGCTACTACGACTTCTATTACAGTGGGCACAGCAGCTATTGTTGTAGGAAGGCATGTGGCAGTTATAAAGTTAATAACTATTACTACTCACACAGTACCCAACTATTAAAACTGACATTATTATAATTGTCACCCAACCCTATCATTAAAACTTATGTTTCATTGCCTCACCTGTCATTTCAATTCAAAGACCCATCAACCTTATTCTAAGGTGATAATTACTGTGTTATCAGTAGGATATTAGACTGGTTGTCACTGATAGCGGTTTAATGATACCAGTACGAAGTAGGTTTGTGTGATACGGTATTGCAGTAATGTTGTAACTTGCAAAGTTATTCAAGTGTTAAATGATTGTGAAGAAATTTTAATTACAATCTATTTTGTGTTCTTGTAAAAAGAGTATGCTAAGACGATTTGGTCATGTTGAGAGGATGAATGAAAGGCAACTAACAAAAGGCACAAGGCAGATGTGAGTGGAAACGCCCTAGAAGGACATGTACTTCTTGATGATGCTCTTCAGACAGGTCAGGCGCGTAGTACTTGCAACCGCCGTGCGTGTATGACCAGATGTATGAACGTAAGCGAAATAAAAGGAATATGTAAACATCGCAGCAGGTGGCATTCTGTAGTTTCTGCCTACCCCCTGGGAAAAAGGCGTGAGTTTGAGTATGGGTGTTTGGTTTGACAACATGACTTTGGTTTAGTATTCGCTTGCATAGTTGATTACTAGGTTCTACATTCGATCCCCGGATCATACAAAGCAGAATTATGTTTTACTGCAAATTGATTTTTCTGTTTCAGATATTAAAATTTTGCCAGATAGGTAGTCCGTGTGTAGTTTCAAATTCAAAACACCAGACAGCAGACGTAGTTTTACTATTAAAATAACTAAGTAAAAATATAATCTACATGGGCTATATTGTACCAAGATAAATAGAAATAAGTTTCTAAAGGAAAAACGTACAGGCATATTAATCATTTTCTCACGTTATTTTTCTTTATGTACTGGCTATAAAAGGGCCATAAATGTTTTTCAAATAATAGTAAATCACTTTGGACCGATAATATTGTAAGTTTTTATAAAGAAAACATTGTCCAGTTTCGTTGTGCGATGTGCGTGTGAAAAAGACATAAGAAATTGTTATTTTTTACAAAGAGAGTACACTACTGGATCAATGATATCATGAGTATATAACCCCATCACAAGTATTATTAATTACTTACTGGGGCTGTCTCAATCACATCTGCAAATATAACTGTTTGAGACCCAATAAACAATTTATTTATTATTTATTTATGAGTGAAGATTAAACACCTGAAATATGATCAATAAATAGTGTTAAAATACCCCAGCGTTTTTAAAAAAGTGCACAGTTTTTTTTAAACTAGCTGAAGCAACTTTTAACTTAGTTTTTAAGTAAATACGTTATATTTAATAATCTGTGTATTAAATAATAATAAATGTATTTGTAATAATATCTATTAAATGTATTTTTCGAAACTTCATCGTTACCAAAAAAGTTTTAAAATTATACCTACCTACAGTTACTATTTAATTCTACATACTTCCAAAATCAATGTGATACGTATCACGCTATTTTTGGATAAACCCTGTAAAACTGTAGACAGATCCTTTCATCCGAGGACCCTATAAATGACGAATATAAATTCGTAACGGATACCGTTGAGACACGACACCCAAATAGTAATGCCAACAGTGTTAGGGCTGGCAATGCGGTACAAATCCACACTATCCACACTAAAATAACTTTATCTGCCACCTTTTCACTCCTTAACGGCACAACGGATTTCTATGAAATTTGGCATACAGATAGACCATTACCTAAATTAGGACATAGGACACGTTTTATTCTAGTAGTACGTTTTCGTGGGATAATTATTTCCGACCATCACGCTGACGAAGCCGCTTGCAAAAGCTAATATCAAACATTAACGAGTCTCCATGAGTGACGATACAAGTGGTCCTACTCAACCTTCCTATTTTTTTTTTCATCAGGAGATAAACGAGACCCCAATAAAGAAACAAAAAGTTAAAAAAGACTTACTTTAAAGTGAAAAACGATACCTTATGTGAATGTAATGTGGATGTGACGCATATTTTCCCCCCAATGTTTTTGTTTTTGGGTTTATGTTCTTTCTGTGCGTAACGTATTTTCTTTCTATTTGATGTGTGAAGCCAAAATAGAGTTTTACCAAAGACAATTTTTTTCTGAGATAACAAAAAGAAAAAGACTAGTTTAAGCCTGATTGTTAGCAAATTGGCAACCAAACACCACGGACTTACTTTCACAGTCCACAGGTGACCTAAACTCTTCCTAATTACACTAGTGTCGGCTGCAACACAAGCCGTAACTTCTTATTCAAGGAAATAGGTCAAGGAAACTAGCATTGTCTTGTCCTACTAACCAGAGTTTGTACTGTTTGCAGAGCGACCTGGCGGGCAAAGCGGAAAAGCTAGGTAAATAAATTTTGAAGTAGAAAAACAGTCCTCACTCGAGATAAAATAGATGTTATTTTTTTATTATTCTAAAATGTGTGCAGACTACTTAAGAGATAACCTGCGAATATAGGGGACTCATTAAGGACTTTATTTTATACTGTTTTTTTTTTTTACTTTTCTTGTGCTAGTCCCAATAAATACTTTTTCTTTCTATTTTCTTGTTTCAAATAAATTGACAGTTGTAGGCATAATTACAAAATTGTTTTTATAAATAAATCGCAAAAGACATAATTACGTGGAAAAGGGAGAGTCTTTGCCCTGCGGTGGGGCAATACACGCTAGTTAGATTCGATTAGATTAGAAATATTGCGTAATACAATTTTCAAACCTAAGTTATACTCAGGCAAACAATGCCAAGGATTAAACTACTATGTGCTACTGTTAGAATCAGAAACTGAATTCATTATTAATAAATAGAAATAAAAATAACTAGCGAAAACTGTTACCATGAGTTAGCATCATCATCTGCCTGCCTTTTCCCAACTAAGTTGGGGTCGGCTTCCAGTCTAACCGGATGCAGCTGAATACCAGTATTTTACATGGATCGACTGCCTATCTGACTTCCACAACCCAGTTACTGGGTATTATGATACCCCTTGGTAAGACTGCTTGTCAGACTTTCGGGCTACCCGTAACGACTGTCAAAGATCCACGAATTAAAAAATGCACGGAGGGGTCTCGGTGTGTAAAGATCACCCATCCACAGACCAACCGCGGCAAGCGTAGCTTAACCTGATCGATCGGCCTGTGCGACTGTTATTATTTAGACACGGTCCCCTACTACCATGAATTAGCATACGATACATTTATAGTCAGTTACAAAAAAAAAAAAAAAGTAGTTCCATACATGTTGACCGCGTAAGTAGTTATTATTAGCATTTGTAAGAATGTATCATAGTATGATTTTAATAATTTTGTAAGTTCTGTACATTCTATTGCAATACGATGTGTACATTCACATGTCATTTCCAACTAAATAGCTACTATCAATGTTGACTGTACGTTTGTAAAGTAATGTATAACTTAAACCACACCATCGGAGAAATTCGTGAATTTATTTTTCGTGTAAAACCACACCATCGCGAAATTCGTGAATTTATTTTTCTTAAACGTACCACCCCTATCTACAATCTATCACATGTCAAATCACTGTGGATTTTTTCAGAAGCCGATTCCCAGCTAAATTGATTGCAAGCCTTCGGAAATATGGCGATGTTTTGTTTCTTTTCGCACACACGAGCTACAGAATTGGAGATTTAAGACCCGGTTTGAGTGACGCGATTGTATGCTGCAATCGATGGACAAATTTGATGTTTGTAGCTAGACAAATGGCCGTGAATGCATCTTCTAAATGCTGTTAAGCTGAAAAACTGTATTTGTTAATGCACCGTAGATTTTCTATAATGAATATACTCTCTCAGCTCCCTAGCTAGGTGGGTCTGATTAATTGAGTTCCAGAATATATAATTATAGGAAATGTAGGAAGAATCATGCTAGTATTATAAATTTAAATTTTATATGTTTTGGATCCTTAGATGTTGGATGTTTGTTACTCAATCATGCAAAAACGGCTAAACGGATTTGGAAGAAATTTGGCACACAGGTAGTTTATGTAGGTAGTAGTAGGCTCCCGTGTGATAATAGCCGATCTCCATGTGGGCGAAGCCGCAGGTAAAAACTAATTGAAAATCTTCAAACGATTCTAAAGCTTTATTGTGCTTATATTGCTTAATGGCCATCCATAAACAACGTCACACGGATTTCATGATTTTCGGAGCCCCTCCCCCGTCCTTGTCACAGGTGGTCATATTTGTGTGACCAGGGGTCAGTCACACAAATATGACCACCTCTGACTAGGTTAGGGGCGGTCTCTTAAAATCCCCTTCTTAACATGGTGACCCTGGTGTGGCGTCACATATCTTGCATTTTTAAATTAAACCTTTAAATAACATTGATAGAATTGGTAGTGGCGATATTTTAAAACTTTTGGTTACTGTTGCAGTTTACGGTTTTAATCCGTTAGATTTTTACATTTGACGTCACGAAGCTTATGACTCGTCTCCCCCCTGTAACACGATGTCACACTTTACTGACCCCCCTCCCTTCCCCTTAACGTGTGAATTAGCATGCTGCTTAACATCAGTTGCAAAAATTATGGTAGGTAATCTATGTTAATTATTTCCTCTACAACTCGCAAGTTTCCTATAAAAAATTAATAACTGCGAACAATAAAGGAACAAAGCAGTTAACATGATGATTGACAGATGACAACCTGTCATCCATCATCTATAAACTACACGATTATTCATAAGCCAGCGTTTTTTACACATATGCGGAGCGGGGTGATGAGCGTTGTATCTATTCATCGACGAAGCTACGGTGGACTCGAATAATGTAACCGAAAATATAAAACAGAAGCATATTTTCCTCCAACTTGTCTTTTTTGTGTTTTTCTCGGCGTCATGTTTGCCGCGAGTAAACGTCTTTTCTTTCTAAGAGACGAGTAGCATAGAAGTCAGAAGGAGAAGTCAGGGGTTAATAGTTAAGGCAATTAACTACCAATTGTCCGTATATTCAAATCAAAACTGTCATACCGAGACAGTCGCATGAACTGGCTAAACACGGCAAATTGATGTAGGCTGTCAATTTATTTGCTTGACAATATTTTCTTGACTGTACCTATTAGTAGGGGGTAGTTTATTTATGCTAATCTATAGCGTCTCTAGCACAGTAGAGAAAATTTACGTTTAAATTACGCATCCGTGTCCCGGAAAATGGCATGAATGAATTGGAATTAGCTCCTGTTTGTTTCTAATTGCAAGCGTACATTTACTGACGTCAAAACCTAAGAACAGAGCTCTTCCCATAACTAAATGAAATCACAATTGACACCCAATAAAATAACTAAGATTAAAACCACAGATAACTACCACAATGAAACCCATCACTCATTACGAGACAAGAGAAGAAATAAATCGAAAACAATTACTGTCAACCAGATTAATTACAATATAATTACCGATTGATTAGATAACTAGCGGCCATTTTTTTTTGTAACGAGCTTTTTGTTTCTAACAATTTGCGTTTGAACTATTATAATTATCAACAGCCAGTTATAACGCAAACAAATTGTCTATGATTCATTTGCTCTATTTTTTTAATTGGTGCTATTGTCAAATAGTTTGATTTGCATAATTATAGATAAAAAAAAATGAAGATGAATTGCGTTAGTGAAGGCCATGCGTGCTGATTAATTATTTATTAATTAGTTTTACTGTGAATCATGCTAAACAGGATCTGAGAGAAAATCCGGGTTGGCAGAGGCAGTGCAATGGTTGAAACCTTTTAAGAGTTAGTGAATAGAATCTATACATTAGGGGCATGTACAAAAAAGGTTTAATCTATCTAAAAAGCGACCTTACGGATGCATGGATTAAGGGAGAAGAAGAGTCAACGCTGCTCTAATTGTGTCGTCTAGTTAAATATATTAGGGCCAGAAGGCCAATTCTTGTAATTAAAAATGATCGAAATCTCATGTCAGCGACAATCGTTGTCAAAGACTTGTCAGAAATATAGGGAAATTAGAGGTATTATTGACAGATTGAGACTGAGATCCGACTATGAACGTTCTTAAAATTACGAGAATCGCCCCTTTGATATTCACAACAATGTCTCAAGCATGAAGATGATTTGCTACAAGGTACAAATGACTAGGAACTGCCCAAAAGATTTCAGTTATATCAATTCATTTATTTGCTCAACTATTAACTATTCAAGCTGATAATGTATTAATTACTTACTATACTATACTAGTATTTAATTATATATAAGTACGTTATTGTACACCACAAAAATATATATAAAAAAAAAAATTTGATCGAACACTAAAAATATACAATGTGCGGCTTTATCGCTTTCGGTGATCTCTTCCAGACAACCTTGGAATGGACAGTGATTTCTCTGGACATAAACTGTACCTACATATTTCAAAAGGCGGCCAACATAAATGTTCACGTTCGCTTTTATACAAATATGTTCAACATTAGTGCCTTACATTCACTCTTGCACAAGGGTGATGATTGTTAGAGTGTGAACACATTGCAACGTGCACCTTTCCTTGCAGTCTACGAGAGTTTTTATGACGTTCTTGTACATAACATCATGCAAAACAACCCGCCTCTATCTCCTTAGGGTTCGGTAAAGGTTTACTAGTAGGCCCACATTTCGCGAGTTGTCTTTTAGTCCCATGTAACAAGGGCCAGTTTATTGCCACGAGCCGGGCACAAATCCACACTCCTTTCCCTCCTTCTCTCCTGTGGAAAATTCTAGATGGAAAAACACAATAACACTGCCCGACCGGGGAATCTAATCTAGGACCACGTACTCAACAGTAGCGCTTGAGACCACTACACTAACAAGGCAGCTCTTTGTTTTAGTAACCTGCTGAGATACGCTTGTGATGAATTTATGAAAAACCAAGAAGCCGTAGTAAAAACACGGGACAAGTGAATTGCTATCCATAGATAGATATACAAAGCAAGATCTCATTGCATCCGTGATGCTCACCCATCCCCAAACTATCATTGGATCGAGTTAATTAAGTTGCCATGTATGTTGATTATCTTTTACTACCATATTTTGGTGGTGGTAATACGAGAGCCTTGTCAATCAGAGTAAAGTGTACATTTTTTCTCGAAATATCACTGTATTAGTGGCATAAGTTGTCTTAGGCCAGGCAGGTAGGCCGAAGAGAAGACAACGTACTTAAGTTGATATTCACAGATGACTCCGCCCTGGAATGTAAATGTGATGCTGTGCACAAGCAATGGAGCACCGAATATTGTGTCCAACGTGTCCTGTTGCCTGCAGGTTTCAGTAACTGATGGACGCTAATGAAGGTGACAAACTCGTGGCCAAATTCCGGGTTAAGTCTCTAAAGGAAAAAAGAAATAACAAATGCGCAAATTGTAACCATGAATTTACCATATGATTCTAGATACCCGCTTAGAAATTTGTCATTGGTTATTTAAAAAAAAAAATGTTTTCTGTACACTTTGACCGCGTATGTCAGACAGCTGTTTTTTTTTTTTTTTTATAACTGATTTATGGCTAGATTATCTAGAATCATATGCTAAATTCATGGTTACAGTTCACGCACTGGTTTTTTTTTCCTGTATAGATTGCCACTGACACGCTAAGAAGAAACTATGTGAGTGTATGCGTACAGACCCTTACGATTCATTACGTTTTATTATGCTGTACGAGTATTGTTAGTTTTATCAGCGTTTAGCTTTAAAGACAAGTTACAGCGTTACTGTACAATAAATAAAGTTGATTATTTAATATATTATAATTTTATCATACGATGTCTTAATTATTAACGTGCGATCGTCGATATAGAATTGTTCGTCTTGTATTTTACTACAGTTATCGCACACGAGCAATCTTTGCGTAACACTACAAAATAATGACAATGTGTAGTAAGTAATAAATAATAATCTCGAAAGAGGTGACAGGTTTTTATGAAGCAGAAATGCTTCATTTTATTGACAAAATTGATTTGTAACGGGAATTTGTTTCAGCATTGCGTTTGCAAAGTTCTGTTTAAATAATCCTGCACCATGAATGGCCCCTAAAAATGGCCGAAATTAAAAATGCTAAACAGCCTCTCCACAAAAAACAAACCAACCCAATTCTCTTTTTCCCATACCAACACACTTAGTTGAAAAAAGCCTTGAAAAACGCTATATACTCTAAATTACTTCACAACATACAGCAAATGAAAGTGGTCTGGACCAAGGCGAGCGGCTGGCGCGAACCTCTCGCGAACCTCTCGCGACTACACGATACGATACCGATATACCGATATATCGATATCGTAATTAGTGAGTTACTAGCTTTATGTGTAGCGTTGAAAAACGCGGGGTGGTTAGCGGTGGGGGGGCGTGATTTCGGCGACTACTTTTTTTCAGAACTTCACATTTTCATACATAGGTGAATTACATACAGTCCAGCCGTCAAGAGAATGCGTTCCTGACACATGTCAATGGGATAATTCTAGTAGTTAATATAGATCAAATTCGGAAATCATGTATTTGTTTGTAGGAAACTGACAGGTGTCAAAAACGCATTCTCTCGACAGCCGCACTGTAGGTACTTTCAATCTAAAAAGATGAAGAGTGTCATCTCACGTCGTGGAAGAAATGGAAGGAGACCCAGACTAAGTACAAAATACGCTCATCTTTCCAGTCAATGGGTGTGTTGAGACTTTATCCAAGATATTATAAAAATAGAAAATATGGAAAGTCTGAATTCTTTGGGTGTTACGTAATCGCCGTTTTCAATGCCCTACACGGAATAGCGGTCCTATTCCGTGTAGGGCTTTAACGGTGTTAACGCCAGAATAATTAACGTGAACCTAACAAACATGCATAACACCTCATGTTTTAAATACGTAATGTGTCACTACGTATTTAGTGCTATGCATAGGTAGGTTAGGTGGTAGGTTAGTGTAGTGTAGCGATAATTAAAGTCTCTAAGATTGATATCTTAGAACGTATTTATAAATGCGAATAGGTGTTAAGCAATTTATTTATAAAGGTGCTTAAATGAATAATTAGTTCTTTCCATGAATTCCATGATTAGTTTTTAAAAGCCCGAAACGGCAAAGCCTTTGTTTTGTATGTGGCATGGCATAATCAGCCTACAAGGTTTCCACTGCGCGGACACAGGCCTTGACTGTCTTGACTGTACGAGAGGGAGCAAGTCGTAATCCACGACGCGAGTCCATTGCGGGTTGGTAGATGTCACATGTCTTCGAATTATTGGTTCTAAGACATGCCATGTGCCAATAGACAAATAGTAACGGATAACCGTTAATAAACATAACCCCACATCCCACTGAGAATTTTCTTATGGAAAACCTAAACTTTACTCGAGCTGGGAATTGAATCAAGGACCCCACTACTTGAGCTTACCAGTCAGACTTGTGACTACTCGATCAATGCCATAAACCAACTCACAGGGAGGACATATCGCTCTACCAATCAAGGCTCGTTAATTGCGGTCAGTCCCCACAGGTCAAATTCCTATAAGTCACAGATGAAGGAATTCCACATATCAGCCGTACCCTAGTAATACACTTAGCAACGGCTAATACCTTAATTTGTGAGTGAGCCGTATACTGTTGCTAGGCAAACCATAGAACCTAGGCACCAAACACTAAGGGACTTGTCCCACCGTCGGCGACTAACGAGAAGCGAGTAGAGCAATTACAAAACGAGTTGGTGAGCAACGAGCAGCGAGTGCTTGTCAGTGAGTATTCTGTCCGCCAGGTGAGGGCCACGGAGTGAGTACTCTTTTTAGGATTCCGTACCTCAAAAGGAAAAACGGAACCCTTATAAGATCACTTCGTTGTCCGTCTGTCAAAACCCTTTTTCTCAGGAACGCGTGGAGTTATCAAGTTTAAATGAATGTCAAATACTCAAAACTGCAATCCCTTGAAGCAATTAAAAGAATCAAATTTCTAAGTCAACGCAATCAAAAGATACGGGCGTTTATGTTCCGTTTATGCCGCATATTTTGACACTCGCATGGGAATAAAAACCTATATAGGGTTCTTATTGACCTAGAATCATGAAATTTGGCAAGAAGCAATATCGTGTAGCACAAGTAAAGGGAAAAATCCGAAATCCGTAAATTTGGAGTTAAATTATAAAAAAAAGGACCGTGATAAACTATTTACATACCTAAAAATTTGTGTACGTGTAATGCACTATAGATGCTTTAAAAAGAAAATGTCTTATCAGTTATTACCACAAAAATATGACCTTATTACTGTAAAATCCAGACGCACCCTACTTGAGATGATGACCCTATTTAATATGTCATAATAAAGTCGACTGTACTGATCTAGTGAACAGTTTGTGCCACCTGATCCCTCATACCATACATGGACGAGAAGTTCGCTCGAGACACTTGTTTGCAACTACTTTTTGTTAAACCAACTCATGCGTATGCTCAGCACTGCATCGATTAATTGACACCTACAATAGGCAGTCTGGCTGAACTGATATTATGTTTCTCAGCAAGGCTATAATTGGAAAAGAAATTGTTAATATTTTAAGTGATCAGAACCCTAATAATCAATTAAGTTTTAATTTTATTCTGTTTATTTTTATATCGTTCTTTTCTAACAACTAGTAGATATGTTTAGTAATATGTAGATAACGTTGTGAGTAGTGTATTTGTTACCTCTATCATTAAGTTCTAACTTATGTTGTTTACTTAATATTACACTGCTGTTTATTGTCCCTAAATAAATAAATACCTGCAAATTTGTACGGAACCCTTGGTGCGCGACTCCGACTCGCACTTGGCCGGTTTTTGAGATCTCTTGCCGCTGCGACAAACGAGCACTCACCGGCGATCTAAACAGTCAGCGATCAACTATTAATATGTATCTCTTTTACTTACATGGGACCTACAATCTTGTACGTTTTTTGAGTGAGAAAACCTAGTCGCTTCCTCTTGAGCGCTTCAGTAGGACAGGTCTGCCTTAATCTAGCCGAGTGAGCCGTTTACTAGGCAACCATAAAACCTAGGCACCAAACATGTTCGCTAAGGACCTGACAATCTACGTACGCATATGTTGCAACTAGACCGACCAAGCAAGTACAATCGCGCACAAGAATTTACATCGCGCATGGATTTTTTATTTCCCTTGCATTAAAAATAAAATATTAATTTTAAAGGTAATTTGAGTGCGAACTAGTTTCGCAATGCGAATTGTTTATTTAAATTTGCGTGCTTGTAATGTTGTTCCGATTATTTGTAGGCATGTAATTTTTTTGTTTGGCAATTACAACGAATGGAATCCCAAGGTGTTTTTTTATGGGATAATTATTATTCATGGATCGTTCGTTCGAGTCAATACCAGACGCCATGTTTTTTTTTATTTTTTTTTTGTTTTTCTAAACAAAAAAAATGGTGCCCGGAAATGGGGCAAAGTACCTACAGTCCGCAATAAATCAATACTTTTTAATGGGACTGAAAAACATGGATACCATTCCTTTTTTCCGGGGACCACACGTCATTAGAAATTCCTGTTCTATTAGACAGGCATTTTGAAAACTAGTATCAGATCTCGAGAAATTCATTCATCCATTACAGCTTTAAAACTAAGACAATCTAGCTGTTATAATGAGAGAATGGTAGAATGCCTATAACTTAACTGGAAACTGACATAATTTGGTAAACTTACAAGTTACTGTGCCAATTACAAGTCTACAATGGCCGAATACATTAAACGATGTTTAGGAGGTGCAACAAAATAATGTTTGTCATTTAAAAATCGATATTTTTTTAAAGTCTCTCTTGTGTACCTATAATTTTGAAAAAAATAATGCTCTAAGAGTCCTTCGATTTATTTGTAACACCACCCACCGACAGTACTTACGTACCGAGGTACCGACACTTAATATGAAAATTCAAAGCCTCAATCTTATAATTTACCGACGCAATCCGACACCGGGTTTTATACATTTTAACACAATTACGACATAGGAATTCTATACTTAATGTACATTTGATAACATAGCCAATAATGGACACATTACCATACCACCGTACCTACCCACTATGTAGGTCGCAACGTATAATTTCATATTTCTAGAACTAATATTGTTCTAGTTAAGAACTAGTAGTACTTGCTCTAGATTCAAGTACGTAACGCACGTTTTCTAACATTTTCTTGAAGGATTTCATGTTTCCAGCTATAAAAATATGAACGTTCGAAAATTGGCAATTTCATTTTTGTGTAAATTGCTCTCTGGGAAGTATGTACTAGACAACTTTGTAGAAAGGTGTTCAAAATATCACCTAACTAGCTATCGCCCGCGATTTCGTCTGCGATCGATGATGAATAGTAGCTTATGTCCATGCCCAGGTCATGGTCTATCTGTGTGCCAAATTTCATCTAAATCCGTTTAGCCATTTTTGCGTGATTAAGTAACAAACATCCAAACATACAAAGTTTCACATTTACAATATTACTAGCTGCGCCCCGCGGTTTCGATCTCGCGGGAATGTCGGGATAAAAGTTCAAATTCTATGTGTTAATCCTGGTTATAAACTATATCTGTGTGCCCAATTTCATTCAAATCCATTCAGTACTTTTTGCGTGAAGAAGTAATAAACATACAACAAACGCACTCACAAACGTTCCCCTTTATAATATTAGTGTGATTAGTAGGATAGATTATTTCAATGATATAGAAAGAAAAATACTAATAAAATAACAAGTTCGGGTTATAATAAAAGGACATTGTCCAGAATCGCCCTGTGCAACACAAGTATCGGACATACACGATAATTAATTGTCTATTTTATTATATTAGTTGCAAACACCTTTGTAACGTGGACTAGCTGCATGTAAGTAGTATTTTACTAATAACATTAATCGCCGCCATCTTTGCCAAACGTCATGTCGTGCCGAAAATGATTAGGGATTAGGCTGTAGAAAAAATTTGCATAGGTACCTAATTATCAAGGTAGGTACTAAAAATAACTAAATATATTATGATATTGTTTTTCAGTTTCTTAAAAATCACTCGGAGCTATGAAAAACTATTCCTTATGGTTTGATTATAACCTCAAAATAATATGATACTTTTATTTAAATATATTTATTCTGCAGCTAGTCCGCTATAAAAATAAGACCTTATAGGAGTTTACTAATGATCGACAACACGCATAATTTTCTGACGCTCTTGGTTCCAGGGCGAACAATGTATGGGCGCAGAGCAATGTCATTTGTGTAGTTAAACAATCACCAACCACGGGTTCCCCCACAGGCGAACTGAGTTTTGACAAGAATACGCCTCGCCTGCCGCCCGCACCTCTCCCGGTCCCCGTTCTCGTCCTACCCCCGCGTCCCTATACCCCGCAGGCGAGGACTCAATTAAGCGGTTTGCCTATACCAAACATAGAATAGAATCTATACTGTCAGGGTTAAAGGGGATAATCTATACTATAGATAGAAGGTAGATATTGTGCTCAACAACTGGACAAATATATACTCCCAAGACATTTAACCCAATTTTCGATTAACCCTCTATTAATCACAAAACGATTCCACTCACAATATTAGGCCATTCAAGTCTATCTACCATTCGCCCTTGAAAAGATCTTGGAGGGTTGTCAGCACAATACCGCTTAAACTAAAATGAATACATCGCACAGTTAATGAGTCTTTCAGACTACAAACGAAGACAAATTAACTGCGCTTAAGTTTTAAAGTAAATTCTTGGATTAATTTGAATTGAATCTGTCAATTGGAGCTTAATCTGAATAAGTAGATTTGAATATGCACGGGTTTTAAATGCGAGTACATGAACAATGAAGATTTAGAGTTTAGTGTAAGTTTGCAGCAGCTCATAATGGGTGTTATTTATTTGATAGTTCTGATAATTACCACAAAATATTTTTAAATAGTAATACTAATATAATTATCAGTACCTACATTCCTGTGATTAACTTAAACTACAGTTAAACCGCACAGTGCCACCTCGCCCAACTAGATCTCATGTTGTAATTGGTCTGGGACCTAGGTATGTTCGCATGAGATGGCAACTTGACACCGATTTGTATATTATTACTTGGTAGTAATTCGGAATAAATACAGAGATACGTACAAGATTATGTAAAATATGGCGGTAAATTAAACGGAATTGAATGTTTTATTGATGGAGTTATGTTATGGCTTGTTTATATTAGGCTGTACGGGTACCTAATAAAGATTCGAAGGAATGAGCCGTTTAGCATACCAAATGTTGCGAAGCAAACCTTAACGCCTAGATTAATATTTGTAAGGGAAAATTGCTGAGAACTGGCAAGCTTTAAAGTTTTCACTAAGATATTTTTTATTGAAAGACTAGCTGTGCCCCGCGGTTTCACCTGCATAAGTCTGGATCCCGGAGGCATATAGGGATAAAAAATATTATATTTCCTTAGGTTAATTCAGGTCTGCCCATGTGCCGAATTATATCGAAATCCATTTAGCCGTTCTAGCGTGAAAGCATAACAAACAAACATAATATTAGTTTAAAAGATCCTTCCTTACCGTTAAAAAAAGCAAAGCAAATATATACGAACAAAATTCAAAGGTAAACAGTTATGCTGCATTCCACTATAAGACAAGTTAACTTAGGTAATCGTAGACAAAGTATGAAGAGCATGCTCACGTCAATTTGACGTTTTATCCTACTAACACCCTAAAGTTTAAGGCGGAAATAGGTCACGTTGGGGAAAAATTACTTGACTGGGCTAAGGCCAGGGTTAAACCTTAGATGATGATGATGATGAACACGCTAAGGCCCTTTTTACACACATGTTTTTCTTGCCGTGAAAAACTACGACTTATTCGCCGTGTGTAGGCACGCTCGTCAGTGTTGTATGGATGGATCGCTATGGAAGCTTTTTGCCAGGCACGTTTTTTCTGCAGCGCGGTTTATACGCCGTACCGTAAAGAAACCGTAAGGGCCTAAAGAGCCAGAAGGATCTTTGGGCATTTGAATGACATTGACATAGTTGGTAAATATTTGAGAAATGGTATTGAAAAAACAAGATGATGGCGTTAGTTCCGATGTTGGCCGCGCTCGTAAATCTCGCTCAATTATATTTTTTTACTGACTTTTAAAGCTCTAATCACCACTTTCACACATTCCACCTCCTGACCTTCACAACTCAATCTCAGCTGCGCCTGAGTCATGAACTGCGACACTAGTAATTAAACAGGAAACATACTCAACATTAGTGTTTCCTTATTCATATTGCCAGATAATAAATCCTACGACACGATAATGGCGGCTGTAAATCAAATTATTATTATAGCTGTGACAGTAAACTAATTAAAAATAGACACTTACCTAATTGTGAGCTTAAAATAGATTATTTGTTGAAACCGTGCCTTAGCTAACCTACTTTGTTTTTCATGCGTTAACTAAGGTTTTACTTTAAAGGTTTTATTCAACCTGAAAATGTTAATAACCAAAGCTTGTTTTAAAAAAATCGTATTGCGCGAAAAGATAACAATGCCATCTCTTTCGAATACAACTTTTATTCTTTTATTTAAAGCAACCCCAAAGAAAATATATTTTATGCAACGACAAAGCATTTCAAAACTACAAAGACTTAAATTCTAGCTCAAAAAATACCAGCACAGATTGTCCGTTGTCTCTTCTCTTCCATTTTCGATCCAACACAATTTACTCTGACTCGTGTTTGATGCCACAACAGCACACAGGTGCTAAAAAACGAAATCCTTGAAATTCTTTATAGCCTATACTGCGACAGGAATTTATCCCAGTTTGAGGCGTGTACTATTTTACGCGGTTTTGCAAAGCCTGGAATTCGTGCGAATTTTAAGGTTGAAATAAAACAAACTAACAGATACTGGTCAAACGGAAATCAATAAAAATATGAAATCAGAACAGTCAGGTCAATGGTTGAAAGCATCTTAGATATTCTTTCACTCCTATGCCCATTAGATAACACTAAATTACAATGGGGTTAAAAACTGAAAGCTCGTCATAGGTGGCAGCACTGCCAGGGTACCCAAACCGCCATTGTTGTGTTTGTGTTTACTGTTGTGGCGATCATAAAATAAACGAAGTCTGGACAAAATGTATGCGACATGGAGTGTAGTTCAACTAAAAGCGGAGCTAAGAAAAAGGGAAGTGTCGACCAATGGTAGAAAAGCAGCTTTAGTGTAAAGGTAACTAAATTGGATAGGGTTGTTCTTGTTGTTTTATTTTCTTCACCTAGAACAGACAAAAGGGATCTAGATCTATGTGTGAATCATTAAATGTAAATATGACGAGTGCAGGATCATGTCATGATGTAATGTCCCACTTCTAGGCAAAGACATCCCTTTTCCTTTTCCACACACGTCTGTGCGCTGCCATTGCGGGCCAATCCATTCGTAAGATTCTTCAGGACTATAATGTATTTCTATAAATACCCACAAGTGCCTGTAATAAAAATATACTTAGTGCATAGACTGCAATCGCCTTAAGGTGTTTGAAAAACCATTAAGTAGAACAATACAGGGTCATATATTTTTATGACACGAAGTCCAGTGACATTACCTACTTCCCTAAATAACAGTGCTCGCAGTGTCAAAATCATGTACCAAACTAGTAATGCCAAAAATGGAAAATAAAAGCACTTAAAAACCTCTTTAACCATCTATAATATTCCACGAAGACCTCATTAAAAACTAAACAAACATACAATTTCAATTAGAGCATACGAACATACGGCCTTCCGAAAAACCTTGATATGAGAAGTTCTTCCTGAACCAATAACTATTGGAATTCCACAAAGCGATATGATCTCGTCGCGAACGAGATCACCTCAGGAAGTCATTGCACAGCAAGCGATGCTATAAATGTTCCAGATGTAATGGAGATATGCCTTTATTGATATTGTGGGTAATCTACAGAAGTGTTACGATGTGCGAATTGAAAGAGGAAATGTGTACCTAATGTGTGATGTGACATCGATTTTGTGGAAGTAGATATTTGGAACGGTCGGAAGAATATTAAAATCAGTGGGTTGAAAAATTAAAGGGCGCGCTGGTAAACAAAAGTGAAAGAACTCAACAGTAATCCGGTACTCAAATAGTTTTATAAATTAGTTTGCAAATAGGTGACATTCATTATTAATTATTCATCTGAAACCACGTATTTACAAAATACATTCCTAAAAATTTCGACGTATATAATTTTCTGCCAACAATATCGGAATCTATCAACCATCAATACAATATGGATATACCTACGCGTGCCGCAGTAAATAGCTATTGTTTAGTTATGTGAGCAGATGTAACGATGTGTATGTTTTGACTTAACCCTTCAGAGAATAATTAGCATGTCAGTAAAAGTATTACTGCCAAAAATAAAAGTGTCAGGCTGAAGTAACAATGTTACCTATAGATACCTTTTTTGGCAGTACCGTTGAAAGACAAGTGAAATCTAAAGTCATTTATTCAAACTAGGCTGAGAATCAGAACTTTTTGAACGACAAAAATTACATAAGTCCCCCCAAAACGACCGCCCTTCAGTTCACCAGTGCTTTAACTGGAAAGAAAAAGTGGCCCAACAAACTCCCCAGCAGCACAGCTGTCAGTTAGAAGAACTAATATGAAAATACTACTAAAATTAAATGTTTGCAAACAATGGTCAAACTTGGTCTTCCTCAATAAAACAAATCAGTTTGTTTCCAACTTCCAGGCAAGCAAAAAAAAAAAAAAACTTAGTGGGAACTTTAATTTAATTTATGAAGACAAATTGAAACTACTGAATTCATCTCTACGTTGGCAAGAAAACGACTCTAGAACAGGTCCTAGGTGTATTAGATAAGTTGGTGCCAGGCCATTGACCTCACAGCTGGTCATCCCGATAGCTGGTACATTGTGCCATTTGTATTGTCACGCACATTTATATGATGTTTGTAGTGGATTATGCTAGTTTCCGCGTTTCATGTATAATGAGGATTAAATTAAGTGGAAATTGTGTTTTGTATTGGAAATAACCATTTACTTGTTCAATTTATTTAAATGGTATGAGTATTTTCTTAGATAAACAGGTAAGTTTCAACTTAGAGGTTGAGCAGGTATGAGTTGAATTCCAGAGCCTGTAGGCCATTAGGTCCGTTTTATAGATCGAGAATCTGGCTTGGTTTTATTTGTTTTGCATTCGTCGGAAATTTTGTTAATAAAGATCTAACAAAGAGATGTAAATTGCTAATAACTTTTAATTTCTTACCAAATAGATAAAAATCTCATACATGGTGTTGATTAAGAGTTCCTGATAGCACCTAGTTTTAGCATAATAAATAGGATATCAGTTATTAAGCTATAACAAAGCTATAAATTCCAGTCTCGCACGAACTGGTCAACCAACCTTATTATCAATTACTTTTAAATCGTTATTACTCCTACATACGTAATTATTACTTGGTAATTAACGGCTATCCATGCTATTATTAATAATGAGACCGGATAATAAAACTGCACCCTTATTGCGTAACACACTATTACTCTCAATTTGAATAATTTTGAAGCATATTGCTAATGCCATTGCTCCATATGTTCGAAAAATGTGTCTGCTCAACAACGTAAATAACGCAATGAATGTTGTTGAAATGTCAAAAGGAAACCCATAGCTACTGATAGTGTGTTACGCAATTACCCTGTTGGTTCAGTTTGAAGCTTGTAACCAAAACGGTATTACGAAAACGGACATAATGAGAAGAAAAGTTTTTGTGGTCATTAAAACGACTTACCTTAACTGGGATATAAGGAAACCCCTTTCGGTGATTCTGGGTAAATTTTGTCTGATAAGGGGAGCTTGTACTTAAGTAAATATAAACAAAAACTACCGCTAATGATCTATCATAAGTTAGGGCCCGGTTGCAACACAAATTACTACATACATTCAGCACTAAAGGAATTTGAAACATCGTTAAATTTCTGTATATTGTTTGATGTTGACGGAACCAGAATGATTTATTTAATAATTACTACATATAGTGCTAAAAGTTAATTTGTGGTGCAAACGGGCCTAAGTTATGTTTAGTTAACAATATTATTGCAAGTGCAAACGAAACTAGCAATTGTCAAAAACACACTATTTATTTTTATTATTATCTTTACACGGGCAACAGATTAGTATAATATTTTGTTTTTTCCGTATAAACAATCTTGAGTACAGCGCGTTCTGACGTATTCCTCCGTACATTGCCATAAAACACCGCGCCTCCATTATTCGTAAAAAAATATCGGATAAAGCCATTAATCTTGTTACTAGAACGTAGGCTAGTAACAGCCCATTACAGACGTGTTTCGACACTGTTCTATACAAAATAATATATTGGTAAGTAGCTTTTTATAGGGTAAAATCTTGATCAATATTAACATGATTTGTTTACGGAAACGACAGACCTCTCGGTAAATATCCTGTGAAAAAAGAGTTACCAGACGAAGGAGGCTTCCCTCTTTCTTTAAAATAATATTTGATATTTTCTCGAGAAATATAATACATTTCATTCTTTCTTTTTTAAGAAAATGTCGTGAGGAAAGTTTTAAGTACATCGTTTGTAGTTTTGAATATCGATTACTATAAGAGTAGACGAAGACCAATGAAACGATGAATGGACTGTTTGAATGATGATATGGTTAGAAAGGCGGTGGCGACCGAGATGACGACTAATAAAAAAAGTATGAAAGAAAATACATATTGCACCGACCCAAAAATATGGGGCAGAAGAATGATGATTTGATACTTTCTCCACCAGAGGGAAAAAACAGAACAAGCAAAAAATTGACTGTCTGTAAAGTCGGTTTACGGACGATAATTTGCCGTGATAACGTCATAGTAAAAGAGAGATAGATGCGTCAAAGCCGAACGCTTAGGCCGATCGTGTCTCTCTATCGCTTGTTCCGCGCTCTCGCTTGCACGCTCGGATCAGGCGGAACGTGACAATGAGTCATGCTTTTCGTGCGTGCAGCCGGTGTTCATCGATTTATAAAACGTTATCACGTCAAAAGTAACTCATTATTGTTTTTTAAACATCTTTTTAGAGGCAAGGTAGATTTCAAAAAAAGCTAGAATTTTTTATTTAGGCAAAATCATTTGTATGAAGCAGCAACGTAGTAAATGCTTACGGCTGTATACAAAAAACATCGTGTTTGTCCATTTTACTAGGAAACCACTTAATTTTTATTAACGCCTGGCGTCCACTGATCGACGTCTAATGGACATATTAATGTATCTTTTTATTGACTGGTGATCTGACGCGGTGGGGTGCGACGTGGGTTGCGCGGTGGAGTGGAGTACATCTTACAATTAGTGGGTGAGTGGTGTGGATAAAAATAAGCCATTGGCGCTTAGTTGGTTTTATTTCTTAGGGTTACTGGGTGAATATGGTTTAGATTAGATGATGTCATGTAATGGGGGATTAATGGTACAGAACTCATCATATGCCTAGCTTTTTCCCAACTGTGTTAGGGTCGGCTTCCAGTCTAACCGGATGCAGCTGAATACCAGTATTTTCCATGGAGCACAACCCAGTGACTGGGTAATACGATATTCCTTGGTAAGACTAGTTATCAGACCTTCGGGCTTTTGACCACCCGTAACGACTACGACGGACCAACGGCTTAACATGCTTTCCGAGGCATGGAGCGGTCTTGGTATGTAAAGATTGTCACCCATCCACGGATCAACCGTGGCTATCGTAGCTTAACTTGATCGATCGAACCGTGAGGCTGTTATTTCTTAGCCACGAGCCCCTTATGAATGGTAAGGAAGTGTGGAAGTTTTGACCATTAATGTGTCCAGTATATACAGTATTACGTATTCTGCCACAAAAAGATGAAATCTGAAGAATATATATAACTATACCTATTAAAATCATTATACCTTTATAATCAATCTTTGGCTGAAGTTATTTTACGAGATTTGATGTGTAAGGGACGCAACTCGCATAAGTACTTTTTGCTGACTTTTTGTAAAAAGTTCAAATTGTTTTTCCTTATTTTTTATAACGTGAACGAATAAATAATGTCTTTACTGACGATGACAGACTACATAAAAATGCACAACAATTTGACAACGAAAAGAAAACAAAACTGTTTGACCTTTTACAAAAAAGTCTGTAACAAAAAGTACTTATGTGAGTAGCGTCGCTTACAAGATGTTATCAAAAACCCAAATAGTACAACAAAATGAAAGGTCATCATCTAGTTAGCAAGACATCTTGATTATATAAAAATAAAAATAAATATTTCATCATGATTAGATTGAATAAATATCACGCCATGACTATCATGTTCCTATAAAAATATTATCACGTTCAATTTAATGAAGACATACCTACTTACTTCCTTATACTTAACTTAAACGTAATACGAGTCTCATTAAGTGTTGTATATAAGTAAGGAAGTAGTTCTCAGATATTTAAACTACAATACGAAAACATATCCGGATCACCTCAATATGATTCAAGAGCATTCAAAAAAAATATTTTGTTGTTATGATGATGTTAAAAGGAGATACGTTAATTATATTAGGCACTCGCCCGTCCCGTGGTTTCACCCGCATACGTCTCAAACCCGTGGGAATATCGGGATAATAAACTCCTTTGTCTTAATGCAGGTCATGGTCAACCCATGTGTCATATTTTATCCAAATCCATTTAGCCGTTTTAGCGTGAAAGCATAACAAACAAAGATAAAAAAAAAAAACAAATCGTTTAGTTTAGATGTCCGTTTTAAATATAATGCACAGAAACTCTCTTCATCATTATAGCTATACAACGTGTAACGTTAAATGCGCAAAACCTCATACACCCCAACTAATTTTTAATTCAATTGACCTATTTCAGAGAGAAAATAAGTCATTAAAAAATTGTAAAGGTTTTATGTGCTGTTTTAGTTTTACTGGCCATTCTGATCGTTTCTTGCGTCTGCGACGACGCTTTACCGAGGGAGGGGTCGTCACCGGGCCGCTGCGCCGCGCTCACATTGGCTTGCTTGACCTATTAACAAATAGACACGGCAACGTTTTTAATGAGGATTTTTTGAAAAATGTGACCTATATTAAAAAGTGGCTCAATTAATTGTGCTCGTTATTCTGATCAAACTATTTTCAGATTTTGCGCATTTAACGTTACACGTTGTATACAAAAAAAATACGATTAATCTCATCAATTGAAAGATCTCGAGGACAGATAACAAAAATAAGATTCAAATTTACGATCTCGATTAATTCTAACCCAGTACCATTGTTCTGAACACACCAAAAGACCTACCTAGGAAATACTAAAATAGACCTAAAATACCAGTGTGGACGCTTTTATTCAGACAACCCAACTTATCCCGCCCAAAACGAAGTCACAGCCCCACCTAAACAAACCGAACAAAACAATCTATCAACCGACGGCCAAGAAGAAACAATTACATGTCACAGCCATCAATTATCAGCGAACAGCAAAGGCCATGATCAAAAGCTAAACTAAGTAGAAAATAATTTATTCTTCGGCCATTACGCACGGCGACAACATTTCGGCGCCGGCGACGCTACACCCACAAATTACGCCCACTCGACCTTAAATGCACACCCTGACACCCTTCATTTATGCCACCCTGTGTCCGTAGAAAGCGTATTCGAAACACGCTGTATTACAATAAGGGAACGTTTAGAGTAGACCAAAAGATAGCTGGAACATTCATACATGAACAATTAGAGCAATCACTTTTCACTGCAATCAAGTGGCCTCAGTAATAAAACTGCACTGTTCTCTAAAAAGACATGTATACAGGACGATTCGAATCGAATAGGTGCGACAAATTAAAATATTTAATTCAGCGTGCTCATGTTATTAAGGAAAGGGATGCACATACGTGCGCATAGGTGCGCGATTTGCAACGTTCGTCGCGCGCTCTTTTTTTCGTAGGAACGGTCAAAATTAGGTAAATAACGCTAGTTTCACACGTTGCCAACTTGTTTCATGGTTTGAAAGTCAGTGATGAATGGATTGAATATCGGGCGCGCGCTAAAACTGATACATTAATTTTCTAATTTGTTTTGATAAATTGTCTAATTTGTTTTGATAAATTTACTAATTTGTTTTGATAAATTTTCTAATTTGTTTTGAGCCAAGTGTCCCCTACTTGACTCTCACAAAAATTAGCACTTTAAAGCTTAATATTTTACAAAGGGATTACTGCACCCTTATTGCGTAACACACAATTTGAATAATTTTGAAGCATATTGCTAATCCATTGCTCCATATGTTCGACAAAAGTGTCTGCTCAGCAACGCAAATAACGCAATGAAGGTTGTTGAACTGTCAAAATGAAACTCATTGCTACTGATAATGTGTTACCCTGCTGAGTCGATTTTTTTTTTTCACAAATCCACAATCTTTTTGAAAGACCTATTCAACGATACCCCACACCATGGCGTAGACGAGGAAAAGAAACATCCTCACTTTACGTGTAGAGGAGGTACCCTAAAAAATGTTATGTGATTTCTTGGTCGGAAAGTAGTGCTACAAAAGCCATGTAAGGTCTCTTTTTCGGCTTTTTTTAAAATTACCAATAAAAATAATTGTCATCCTCATTATTTCAGCCAAAAAACCACTGCTGGAAAAAGGTGGCCAAGCGCCGCCACTTCGACCGGTTCTGTGCTTCTCGCATCCAGCGGATTTCTGCGACCTTCACCAGGTCATCGGTCCACCTTATGGCCTTCCAACGCTACATCTTCCGGTACGCGGTCCCCAAAGCTACGTCTTCCAGTACCAATTTGGCCTTTGAAGCATGGCTATTATGCCCCCCCCCCTCTCATTAATAAAAACTAATTGCTTTGTCATCTTCATTCAAGAAGTTTCGTAAGAACAATCCTTTATCGTACCTACCTACTGATGTATTTATATTCGGGTCTATTTAGGATACGAACCAGACAATTCCAGTTTTAATTAATCTTACCCTATTGTGCCAATTCCAGGTATTTTACCCTAATCGCTTTCAGTTCCTTCCTCGGATCCATAGATAGTAATATTTCAACCCTCGTCATAGTTTAGTCATAAGTTTACATTAGCGTCATCAGATTAATGAAAACACGTTAATTCTGCGATGACCCAGATCTTGCTACCCCAGACTAGACGAAAATTCCACAAAGTTTATTCTATAAAGTAAGATATTTTAATCATAATATTTAAAAGCTACTTAAAAAGCTCCTCAAGCGAAATTGCTGAATGTCGCAACAGTTAATACTTTTATTATAGGATTGATTACTTCGAAGGTAAACAAAAAATTTAACCCTCTAACAGTTTTCAAACTCGTGACCATTTCTCAATTCGTATGTAAAACAATTCCCTCGGGCAATAATAATCACGGGTTCGAAACTGGAAACATGTGACATTGGAATATTTTCGCAACTTCTGGACTTGTTGATTCTTTTACATGCGATTTCTGATTGTTGGATCAACAAGTATTTAAACAGCCTATGGTTATATTGTTTTATCACGTTTTTACGCACATACTAACTTTTATTATTAAGCCTACGTAAGTAGTAGTATCTTTATCAACCATCAAAAATAGAACTTTCTACGCATTGAGATTTAAGATGGCCCCATTTGTTTTTATATACGCCTAAATAACACAAAGTATTATTATACAATCCAGTATATAGCCCTATTATATACCATCACCAGTAAATAACAAACACCATACATAATATAGAGCGTAGTTAATTGTCGTTGTTTCAACGTTGGATATAATCAGGGGTGCGACGTGATGGCGCCAGCCGCCATTTGCAATGTGACACATCCAGTAGGGATGAACGAGATAACGCTTGGTTGTAATCATGGGGCATTGATCTCAATTTGCTGTTGATAACAGGATTTTTCCGTACCTAAAGCTGCAGTAACGGAGTCAGGTGTTCCGAGAAAATAAATTGGCCTAGAATAGAATCTTGTGGCATTCTAACGTGGATTGTTGTTTAAATGTTCAATATGGAAATGTTCCTAAGTTTTTCTGTTCGAGACGTATGTGTTTTCCGAATTATTAAAACGGAAGTGTATCTCTTACCACTCATTCATCATTATTAAAAATGGATTTCATAGTTTCACTGCAGACAAACGCTTTTTTGAAGTACACCCACCTATGTGGTTTACATGTTAGTGGCAAACAATTAACGAGAATCAACGCATTTTGGAAGATTTTGTTGGCGACTTGAAAGTCAGTGTCTATTAGATTTAATTATACAGATCGGACTAACTTACCTAGTGACGTCCGATCCTTAATTATGTGAAGTAATCTCGTCCTCATTGTATACTTTGTAGTTTGCACTCTTGCACAACTCGCTGATCACATTGTTTAAAGATGAAGGCTTCTTCATAAAAAAAACACAAATGTTATCTGTGGTCCAGTCTTTGGCGCGCTCTCCTGTCATCTGTCAAATCATTCTTTCAAAGCATAAGAACGGGACTTCACGATGACCTTTATGGGCATCGCATAGTCCCGGCCCAGTGCATACAGCACAACACAACTTTTAGAAGGGGTTTAATAAGGCAATTTAATACACCTAAGTGTGATGATTATCTGGGAAGGGTTGGGATACAATGAGGACGAGATTACTTCACATAATTAAGGATCGGACGTCACTAGGTAAGTTAGTCCGATCTGTATAATTATGCTTCGTAATCTCGTCCTCATTGTATACTTTGTAGATGTTTAAAGAATAAAGTTGTGTTGGTATAACAAACAATAAGCATTGTTGAAGAAATTGAACATTGTAAGTCAACATGTTATTCTAAGTTTGTTATGTAGGTACTAATTCTATATGTAGGTATTTCTGTTTAAGAATCCTCCTACGTTAAGGTCAATAGTTACCAACTTAATTTGTAATTCTCTAATAACTATTAGTTTCTGAAATGCTTTTTCAGTCTTGAATCAACTAGTTTCATTAATAATCCTTTAAGGAACACAACAATTTCCTATAGGTAATCGAATAATTAACATTGACATGTAAGTAAATAAGTTCTTTGAACAATCACCCTATAGAGGACACAGCTAGTGCAAAAGCATTAGAATCACAAATGAAAAGGTCTCTTATAAAAATGAGCAAAGGTTTGTGGAAACCAAACAAAGGATTTGTGGTCCAACCAGACGCTTGCCCCACACTACGAATTTCTGTATTGCGGGAGATTTTACAAACATTTAAAGTCACATACACAAACAGCCAGACACAAGAACTACTTGTAGGTCACACAAATATTTGTTCCGTGCGGGAATCGAACCCGCGACACGGCTTAACCACTGCGCCAACCGTGACGTCAAAACTCAGATACTTTGAAGTAGAGGTATGTCACTATTATTTAAAATTTCTTTTATCGATCCACTGCATATTGGTTACAGTAGAGGTGGCATAATTAGGTTTTCTTATAATTTTCTTTAAAAATGGTAGTTTCAAGTTGAGTTGAGATCTACCCAGTGCAGAAGTTTTAATTATATCTGATATTTTTATGTAAATATTTATAAGAAATGTTATCTATAAGTGACAAGATTTGAATTCTGTGTGCAGTTACAAGAACTATTATATATATTAATCGTTTGGTTAGTAATTCTAAACCAAGGGTTTGACTATGAAATAAATTATATAACCCAAAGTAATACTGGGGTCTCAAACTATTTCATATTTGGAGTTCTTTGGTCTTAATATAAATATATTCCTGGGCTATATGACAATCCTTGACTATACTTAGTGGTAAAATTTATATGGCTATGGTGACAGCCTAGGGGTCACTATCTTGATTTTATCCAAAGAGAATCCACTGATTTAGTGTAAATTTATGAATTGTTTTCCTTTGTTTTACTAGACAAGGAAGCTAGTACTATATCAATTGAAGGGAACAGTCTTTCACCTCAGGAAAGCGTCCTTGATAATATGGCAGCAATCTGTGTGTGCATTGGGTGTAGATCCCATTTGAAAGTTAATACATCTATGGAACATGCACTTGGCTCAGGAAGCCGACATGTTGACGATTAGTATTGCACTTGTTTGCAAACAGGTCAATCTGGGGCCGACCCAGCATAGCAGCAATTGAATTGTAGGCTATATCACATCACTTCCATTCAATTTCTATGTTAGGACGTCTAGATTCTAGATTTCCCGGTGTTTTCTTTGGGACTAATATAGGGTGCATGAGACCATATTTGTCCTTTCTCACACCATTGCCACAACTGTCTAGTTATGCTATTTTCATGAGTAAAACAAGTACCACCCATCTTACTGATATGGGCTATGGCTGTTGTGATATCTTTTCCAAGTCCTCACAGTATCTGAGTTTGCTTGTAAATGTTTTGAGCCCCATAAATGCTGCTAATAGTTCAAGGTAAGGTATGGAACTCTTCATCATTAGCTGGCCAGTGCTTGTGAATCTTGATATCATTACATACCATCAATAAATCAAAGAATAAAAATAAAAAAAAATCAAACCATCAAGGAATATTTCAAGAACAAAGTCAAATTGTCTAATTCTATTGTGGTTTGTTGAAATGTGTGGTAACCAACAACTTTTTTACTTTCCATTATTTTGGTATAAAGTTAACCATATTCTACAGCTGCTGCAGATGTAACTACTAGAATACATAGTAATTATACAAACTCTGTTATTTATATCTCCTTTCAGACATAATTATAATATGTAATATTCTTTATGTACTAAGTATAGGATAAACTCTATCTTGCCCGAGGAAGTGAAATGGCAAACTGGACTCAGTCCAACAAATATCCTAGATACTGGCATCACTGTCTGGGCACTCTTTTCAGTTTTAATAATAAATCCTAGATTTTTTAACACAGTTTGAGTAGCATACATTTTCTAAATACCTTGCATATGAATCGGCAGGGCACAGAATATAACTGTCAAGATGTATGACTGAAAGCAACCCTGATGACCTCAAGTGACAGACAACTGGCTTCGTGATGTTTGTGAATACATTTGGTGTAGTGCAGAGCCCAAATACGAGGCATGTACATTTTTATAACATATCTTGAAGCAGAAACTGAAAATATCTTCTGACATATTTTCATATGGATGATTGATATGTGTTTCTGAAATCTATTACTGTAGGCAAAAAAAACTTAGGTAGTAACATACCTATAAGAGGATTTAACATGTATCTCCAAGTACCATGTAATTACACAAGATAAAATTGATTATTGACAGGAGCACATGTTTCTATGGCACCTAACTGTAAGAGATTATTCAATGGAGATAGATTGCTTTCTTTCTGACTGAAGTTGTTATTCAGAAGTTTGAGCTGGAAACTCAGTAAAAGGTAATTTATAACCCTTGATCCACTCATGTATGGTTGGATTAGTAGAACCTAATACCATACTTCAGAGAAATACTGCAATCTACCAGTCTGTACCTGAGCTAGTGATGATCCTGGTTCTGGCAACAATTGTTGGCATAGAATTTATCTTGAAGCTTATAGATGTTCTGACATTGGTCAGTAGAACAGGTATTCTGATATCGGTGTTGGATCCATCAATTCTTCCATTTGTTTATTAAGGCTGGGTAGGATTAAGGATCTCAGTGTGTTGCAATTTTCATGATAAATATCACACAGTAGTTTAGCTCAGTAACTTGAATGTTTCGATTTGATCTGCATTAAGCACACAAACACTTGGGAGGCTATTAGACTGTTATGGACTTTTCCAATTAACATAATAGTAGCAGCCACTGTAATTCGCTGCCCCCTGATCATTTGGACCCATTCAAATGGGTCCAATGGAATGTAAGTGGGATAAATAAAAAATATATAAATCCAATCAAGTGCACTTCCATTTGCTGCTGCCGCCACTTCCTTGTTCAGTTTTGGTGTGTTCAATACTAGATTATACTGATAAAAGAAGTATTTTAAATGTTTTGCTTCGTCTCTGCATTCAGTCCATTATCATAATTGCTGACCACCATGTGGCCAGACTGCCGTGCAATTCCATAGGTAAAGTAGCTAACTGTACCCCAGCATTTCACAAGTAGATTTTCAATACTTGAACTTAAGGCTGAAGGCAGGGGTATGTATACCGTTTCACTCTCAGCATCCTTCTGGCTGTAATTTAGTAGAATTTAAATACTAACATAGCATATTTAAGTTAGATAGTACACTAACATCCACCTAATTCCATTTGAATTAGGTTATAATTAGCAGCAGTGAGTATGGATATTTCCAGTCCCGCTGCGTTGGCTTCGGTCACAATGCACTCAGCATCTTAGATGTGTTCGAGTGGAGCATGTTCAACTGAAATATCTGTAAAGAATAATTAGACTAAGGTCCCAAACTGCTTAGATCTAAATCCTCGGCTAACCTCTCGTGATAGCTCTAGGGATGCAGCAGGGATGTGTTTTTAACACTGAAAATATAGACCACTAGCTAACCCCTCTCGTGAAATCTCATGCGGTGTTGATGGCACAGTTTGTTCTCATGGTTAAACTCTCATGAAAACTTTTAGAGACGGCCAGGGATCCAGTAGGAACGTGTTTATAACACTGAACGTGTGTACCATCGGCTAACCTCTCGTGAAAGCTCATGTGGTGTCGTTCTATTGTAAGTATATGGCACAGTTGAATGTTCTCATGGTTAACCTTTCGTGAAAACTTAGAGACGGCCAAGGATCCAGCAGGAACATGTTTATAACACTGAATGTATATACATACCATCGGTTAACCTCTCGTGAAAGCTCATGTGGTGTTGTTCCGTTATATGTCCATGGCACAGTTGAATGTTCTTATGGTTACCCTCTCGTGAAAACTCTTAGAGACGGCCAAGGATCCAGCAGGAACGTGTTTATAACACTGAACGTATATACCATCGGCTAACCTCTCGTGAAAGCTCATGTGGTGTCGTTCTTGTGTGAGTATACGGCACAGTTACGTTCTCATGGTTAACCTCTCGTGAAAACTCTTAGAGACGGCCAAGGATCCAGCAGGAACGTGTTTATAACACTGAACGTATATATACCATCGGCTAACCTCTCGTGAAAGCTCATGTGGTGTCGTTCTTGTGTACGTATACGGCACAGTTACGTTCTCATGGTTAACCTCTCGTGAAAACTCTAGAGACTGCTGTGCGTATTACGGCATCCAATGTAATTTTAGGAACATGATTTCCACTGCCGACCACTTGCATTTCGATGACAGCTCCGCTTTCGCTTCTTCAAGCGATTTTCCAGTTCTCGCAGACGTTCTTTCAGCTCCTTCATTCCTTCGTCTCGCTTTCTTCTATGTTTTCACATCTCGTTAAAACTTTTCTAAACTTTTTAAAGCGAAAACGTGGTCAACGCGCGGCACAAAAAAGTACAATGATTTGACAGATGACAGGAGAGCGCGCCAAAGACTGGACCACAGATAACATTTGTGTTTTTTTTATGAAGAAGCCTTCATCTTTAAACAATGTGATCAGCGAGTTGTGCAAGAGTGCAAACTACAAAGTATACAATGAGGACGAGATTACGAAGCATAATAGACATTGATCGATGATCTCTATATCTCATAAATATCTTGTTTTCCATCTTAATTTCTTTGTTTGTGATAACCATAACTCCTTCTCTCTACGTCACCAAATCCACCTACGCATCACCTATTATCTTATGTTCATAACTCCAGCACTCCAGCCTAGTAATTCTTCGTAGGCACTACAATTAGTGACGTCACTGCACAGACAGCACGTCATTAGTTCAAGTGGCGTGGCGTCACCGCAGCAGCCCAGTGATAAATACCAATCAATTTCGCAAGTTATCGCTCATCAGTTATCCCACGCTTCTAATGATTGATGTACGCTTTTATATTTGTACAAGGTGTTTGAATTCATCGTTTTTTTAGAGTAATGATTGAAAGAAATCACGCACATTTTGGTACTTATTACATAATTCGGTTTCTACAAAGCTGGCTAAAGTATATTGCGGGTGATTGTATTAGGTCATCCCACTTCCAGTGTCATATTTTTTTATTATTATTATTTTACAAAAACTGACTACTATACTATATAACCTTGTGACACTAATCAATAATCTCCACCACTATTAATCACTCGCTCCCAGACTGCTGGCAAATCTTGAACACCATTTAAAGTATCACTTTCATTTAATTCATCAATAATGCTCTTTAGTTTAATATCTAACTCCTTTTTGCTATTGTATCGAGTACCCGAAAATTTCCTCTTCACATGGCCAAAACAATTGAAATCACAAGGATTCATATCCGGGGAATATGGCGGCTGAATAATTTCAATCCATCCTTTATCTTCAATTAAATTCTGAACTATTTTTGATTTGTGCGGTCTGGCGTTATCATGTAAAATTATAGGACTCGTTATATGATGTTCGTCTGCCCACATAGGAATATTTTCTTCTAAAAATGACTTATATCGCTCTCCAGTCATAGTTGTATTTTCATCATAAGTTCTCCAAAAAGCAATGCCTCTGACATCCATAGCTACTATTAGTAGTATTTTTCGTTCATGTAGCTCTGCACGTGATAAATGTTCAGCTGAAGTGCCCGGTTCCACCCAACATCATGACTGATGTCTTTGACGAGGAGTATAAAATTCGACCCAAGTTTCATCAAGGCATATGAATCTATTAAGTTTATTTTTCTTACGGCGATACCACGATAAATGGCTACGCGCAGTTTCATAACGAAACTCCTTCTGATCCGTGTTCAGAGTGTGGGGCACCCACACTGCACTTTTATTGACCAGACATAAATCCTCCGTGAGTACTCTATGTATAGTGGAATGAGGAATGTTAAGTTGAGTGGAGAGATCACTGACACTGACCCTACGTGACTGACGAAGTGCTTCCTTGATTTTGTCCCTTGCTTCTAATCTAGTCGATGATAATGATCGAGGTGCGCGTGGCTCATCTTCAGCTGTGGTTCTTCCTTGTTTGTACATTTCAAGCCATCGCTGTACGGTTCTTTTATTTAAGGCGTTATGACCAACACACTTTACCAGTAAGTCGTGCGCAACTCCTCCAGAGTAGTTGAGTAAAGCACAAAACTTTAGAAATATACGTTGCTCCACTATATTAATAGACTTTTTTTAATCTTCCATTTTAAATCAATGCACGTCTTGACAATACAACACACCAAATTAAACTAACATGATTTTACAAGACAACACATGTATTAACTATTGCATACCATTGCGCAATACATAAATATTGGAAATAAAAAATATGACACTGGAAGTGGGATGACCTAATAGTAATAAACTTTTACCAACGTTAACTTAAACAAACGGGTAAATGGATTGAGCGATTTTTATTTAAATTATTTACTTTAAATAAAGTTATTTTCGCTTTCGACAAAGTAAAGATAAAATTCTGAACAGATACAAATGTACTTTTTAAGAGATTATGCAAAAAATATTTAAAACAAGCTAGCAAGTAGCAATCATTTACAATGATTAATGAACACGGTAAACTTGCACAAAAATAAATAAACGATGATTGATGGCCGCGGCCGCATTACACCAACTTTATACCGACGAAGAGGATTCGCGCACAATGTTTATATTTTTTATATAACTTGGTGCCAAAACCTGAAAGTAAATGTATTAATTTGACAGTAGAAACTTCTGAAATATTAAGTAATTTACAGGAGAGGAAGATCACTCTTCACCACTGTTTAAAAGAAAACTAAGTCATCATCTGTCTAGACTTTTCCCAACTATGTTGGGGTCAGGTTCCAGTCTAACCGGATGCAGCTGAATACCAGTATTTTACAAGGAGCGACTGCCTATTTGACCTACACAACCCAGTTACTGGGTAATACGAAACCCCTTGGTAAGACTGGTTATCAGACTTTCGGTCTCCTGACTACCCGTAACGGCTGTCAAAGATCCACGAATGACAGGCGGTACCAACGGCTTAACGTGCTTTCCGAGGTATGGAGGAGTCCCGGTATGTAAAGATGGTCACCCATCCACAGACCAACCGCGGCAAGCGTAGCTTAACCTGATCGATCGACCTGTGCGGATGTATAAAAAATACAAAAATAGATTTAAATTTAATATTAAAAAAAAAATAACATTGGACACAATAATTTTTAATTTTGGCTCCCGAAACTTTAATAAATCTCTCAATTGTTTATGAACGCGTATAAAAGTGCTTTTTCAGTTCACCATGTATACTACCGACACCTTGTAGCCTTGGGCTCCTGCATTCACTTCTACTTCAAGAAAAATATAATTGGTTTTTATTTAATACATTGTACATTTATACATTTTTATAAAATACATTGTTATAGCTTGCGATTGAATTCGTTGTAAACAAATTGCTGACAAATGGGACCTAGGTATCCTTGGTCAACTCTTTTTGGATTTAAATCGTAACTAAAATCTAGCGTAATTATGTCTTCTTTTAGCAAGTAATAACCATTATCTAACATAAAACATTTATATTTTACACTTAAAATTGAAAAAGTCACCTTGAATAATCAAAATGCGCAATTCTGTGCAAACATTTGCACAAATGTTTGGCTGAAAATAAATGGTCGTGATGATTTATTCATTTATTTAATGTACAGACGCCAGCACATCAAGCTACTTCAATCTGTCCAATTTCTTTATTCTATTTTCAACTTTATCTCTAAAGCGTAAGGCTCAAAGTTGATAGGAAAAAATTGGCAGTTTCGGGTAGCTTGATGTGCTGGCGTCTGTACGTTTTGTTTACATTTTTATGTTAATGTGAGATTTACCAGCTTATTTTCACATTGTATTACCATCTTATTTATATTCGACGAATTAAATAACAAATAATTTAAAACGTGGCCTTTAATTTCATTTATCTTTAAGTGCAGCTCCAAGTATCAGTAGTTTTTATTGAACGCTCTATTTCCTTCATAAAAGTGAAGTTGGGGTGGTGTTTTTACAAATAAACAGAATTATAAGACGAGCCTCCACAGCGCAAGTTAAAACCATCCTCTATTGGACAGTTAGGTACCCCTTTAGGGTGCGTTTCCACAGAAGCGGAGCTGGGCGGAGCGGAGCGGAGACGTGTAGGAATCCTCCAATCACAGACGAGACGAGTGACGCGATGAGGATTTCAACCATTGTGATTAGTCGATTCCTGCACGTCTCTGCTCCGCTTCGCCCAGCTCCGCTTCTGTGGAAACGCACCCTTATTCCATAAACGTTGATTAGTGATTAGCAATTGTTTAACCACACATTCTTGACGTTTGAACGTCACTTAATTTTAATCATCGTTTATAAAATGTAAAGCATTTAATAAGTACGCAGGTATATATATTCACTCAAATTCTCTTAAATTACATGCGAAAATCACAGAATAATTTATTGTTTTTACAGCCGTTTTGTAAGCAACAATCGAACAAAGCGAATACACAATTCTAATTGAAATTATGGTAGTGAATCGAGCGAAACTGGTCTGGAAATTGCTCACAGTAAATACTTTTCATAATTGCTATTAAAATGATAGTGTCACAGACACGCTTCATCGTTACCAGCCCGCATAAATGGTGCGAAATAAAATAATGTTGTAACAATAGATTTGAAGCGTTCTAAAGACTGCTATGTTGTCTTTTCTTTCTATAAAGGCTACTAGCAATAAGGAGGGGCTTGTGGCTAAGTAATAACAGCCGCACGGGTCGATCGATCGATCAGGCTAAGCTACGCTTGCCGCGTTTGGTCCGTGGATGGGTGACCATCTTCACATACCAAGACCCCTCCGTGCCTCGGAAAGCACGTTAAGCTGTTGGTCCCGGCTGTCATTCGTGGATTTTTGACAGTCGTTACGGGTCGTCAGTACCCCGAAAGTCTGACAACCAGTCTTACCAATGGGTATCGTATTACCCAGTAACTGGGTTGTGGAGGTCAGATAGGCAGTCGCTCCATGTAAAATACTGGTATTCAGCTGCATCCGGCTACACTAGAAGCTGACCCCAACATAGTTAGGAAAAGGCTAGGTAGATGGAAAGGCTACTAGCAATACTGATCAAAGGTCCAATGCCAGTAACTCTTTTAAATAATTTATTTTATTTTGATTTAAAAGTGTACCTATGTTACGTTTCTTGCCCATTTTTCTCTATAGGCAGGATTGGGCCATATGTAGAGGCCTTAACCTGACATGTTTGCGGCCTCCGCGAGGTCGTTATAAATAGATTGCACAAATCAGAGACTAACATTAATTTCTATTACACAAAATGACACAAAATGAAAAATATAAAAACGTATCTATTAAAACTTAGCACGGTTTTCCAGGAATATTTATCGAAGTTATATGACAAAACTTTGTTTAATTTACCCATCCCCGTGCTGAGAGCTCGTGAAGAGCTCACAGTACCTTCTACGCTTTTGGATGGGCAACTAGCTTCATCTTTCTGACTGGCCGATACCTTGAAATTTTATAAATGCTTGTAATTGGTTTATTTGAGGTTCAAGTCAATAGTCATCGTTTAGGATTTGAATATATATCCTCGTTTCTTTCGAATTGGGCAGTTGCCTCATTTATTTAAATCTCTTAACGATAATGCTTTAATACCCATAACAGAACATATCTTAAAATTTCACACCAATCCGAAAAATGCTCATTTCAGTTTTACAAATAAACGAAACTAATGAAGAGAGTTGAGATTGAACTGGGAATTGGAGGAAACAAATAAAAATGGGATGAAAAGAAAACAAGGAAATCGCAACGAACGTACCTTTCAGTTGATTTCAGGTGTGTTACGTGTGTAGGACTTGAGCAGAACACAGGGGACGACGAGTCATTTTCTCTTTAATGGTAGCCATTTTTATCTTTTGTTGTCTTACTGGTCTACTGAAAGAAACCGCAATTTAAACTATGAGATATTCAGCCATAAGCGTTAAAAACCTATGCAGATTTATAGAAACCCTAGTTTCATGCAACATCCAAAAGATTGTAACCTTTAAAACATTTTTTTATTTTTTTATTCTGCGTTCTTTCGTCTTTTATTTAGCATCCAGGTATTTATCAGGCCACACTGTACAGACGCCAGCATATCAAGCTACCCGAAACTGTCAAATTTTACCAATCAACTTTGAACCTTATGATTTAGTGATAAGGTTGAAAATCTATTAAAGTAATTTGACAGATTGTAGTAGTTTGATGTGCTGGCGTCCGTACATTCATATAAACCGTCGGAAGATTACAGTGCACGTACTTTTTATAATGTACTAACTTTTGTCAGTGGTTTTGTGCGCGTAGAGCTCGGCAATTATTCCACGGGAACTTAGATACTACCGAGATAATTAATTCAGACAGACAGAGTTACTCTCGCATTTCAAACATTAGTATGGATTACGCACTTGACAAATACCATTTTTACAATAAAAAAAAACCTGCCAAGTGCGTGTCGGACCACGCACAATGAAGGATTCCGTAGTTGGAATGATTTTATCCCAAGAACAAACATAACATTGTAGTTGAAAATCATGTTATAGCATATGTGTTGTTGTTATGGCATATATTGCAACTGCAAATTTAAGTTGGTCGACTATTACTCGTAAACATGTACAGCGATAGTTGCTATCACAAGCAACTATCGCTGCTTTTCCTTTTAATTTCGGTATATATATACTACTGCCGTGAATTTTTTCACATATCCAAAAGCGACCATTTAGCTGGCAGGGGAGTGGGGACACTTGACTGTAAAAAAAAAAATTGCATTTTAAAGTTTAATATTTCACAAACGGATCCCTGAATCGAAAAATTGTTTTCACAAACCCGCAATATTTTTAAAAGAACTATGACACACCACGGGGTAGACAAAAACATCCCCACTTTACGTGTAGGTACAGGAGGTACCATTTTTTTTTTGTTTCGTGATTTTATTTTACCACTTTGTCGGCGTGATTAATATGTATGTACATATATCCATGCCAAATTATAGCTTTCTAGCACTAAGATTCTCTGAGCTAAGCTGCGGCCGGACGGACGGACATGGCGAAACTATAAGGGTTCCTTGTTGACCACGGAACCCTAAAAACGTTTTGCACATCAAACCTAACAATAAATCAGTCATAACTCACCAACTCCAAACTTAGTATCACAACACAAGTTGTACATAGACCAGCAACACAAACACGCTAGTTCACGTCACAGGGGATTACCGATTGTGAAACAACAGCTTTGCAACCGAACTCAAAGTTCGGTACAGTGGCTGTGGTAGCAACTTCTGTAAGTAGGACATTTATTAGCATTATGCTAGATGACTTGGGGTTGGGCAAAGGTCAGGTCGGAAAATTGTGATGGTTTTAAAGCAAGGGCTTTGACAATTTTCCAAGCTGCCAAAACTACCAAAAATACGGGTCATGCGAAATACCAAAGCACTACTTTTAGTGCTTTGGTATTTCGGGTGGCCCGTATTTTTGATAATTTGAAGGCTAGCAGCGTACTTGTAGGAGATTTATGTTGAGAAGTTTAGACAGCAAGTCATAAAAGGCTAGCTTCTTAGCCCACGTTCGCACCGCAGTAAAAATATCGCGGCGGGATTTTATCGCGCACTAAATTTCCAACCTTAGGTGTTGAGCCGAGCATTGAGAATCCAACAGAGCGCATCCCAGGGCGTCAAAAAAGTACACTCTTGGATGTTCAGCGCTCGGCGCTAAACAGTGCGTTGAAAATCCAGTATGCGAAAAAAAATCTTCGCGGGAAAAACGTAATTATAATAAATAATTAACTAATTAACGTGCCCGTGCAAATTTGGCTTAGAAGTTTGTGGGATTTAGGGTAGAACAGCCTTGTTTTAATTTAAAGTATGGGCAAGTTAACAGTCAATGCTTCTAGTTTTGAACTACTAGGGGATGAACAGGAACCCTGTTCTATATAAATCAGCCTATACAACTCACAAAGTTCTTAATTTTCAATCAGGCGGGCAAACAAAATGTCTACGACATTAATCCTGCTCTCAGACACTACAGCACTAGTCTCATAGCAAGTACCCTCCAAACGGGTAGCAAACACTCGAACACTCGCCACTCGACCATTCGACTCGACCACTCGACACAACTACTCGACCGTCTCGAAGGGACCTAACTGAATTAAATATTTAACTGGGGACTGAAAACTGAGAAGAAATAGGATGATGTGTCTTAAATCTTTCAGAGGTTTGGTAGAGATCTTTTATCGCATGCAGTAGGCCAGTCAGCGAGTCCAGTGTGGAATAGTTATTTTTTTCTTGGGGTCGACTTAAATTACATGTTTTTGTTAAAAATACGTCTTAAAAAAAGATATTCTTTGCGGCTAGCTCATTGATAGATTTTGGCATTCTTCGTGTTGCATTTTCTTATTAATATCGAACTCTATTTGATTTTGCCGCGCATTTGACTTCACATGATACATTACAGAGAGTTTGACACATGACTGTTTTGATGTGATATAGAAGTTTTCACGTGGCGATTGAAACTAAAGTTTAGAAAATAAAAGTTTAAAAGTAAATTGAGTAAGAATTCGATGGTGAAATATAGCCTAAAATGTTGTTTCTCTTTACAGTTAAGTCGTGTTGAAAAATTAATAAATTATGTGTGAAGATTAAATTTTGTGTAAAATAAAATTTCTCTTTACAGAGCAACGCAATTAGTTTTGTTTCACAAAGAAGTTACACATTTATAGTGAAAATTACTCGTATTATTGAACAAACATTTCGTTCATCCAATAGAACAATGACGTAATTACGTTTTAGCTATTTTTCAGGAGAACGTTTTAAAAGTTTGAAATTGAAAATATAATATATTTCCAATGATTATGCTAAAATATTTAATATTTTTATGTATGTTACTTTAATATCAATAATAATTTGTAATAATTTCATGACAAAACTCAAGAAAACTTTTTCGTAATTACGTCGTTGTTCTATTGGATGAGCGATTTGTCGATTATCCATTTTGTGTTGGGAAATCGTTATCTAAGGGAAGTTCAGAGTGTGTTTAGTACTGACTGTACTACGAAGAAAATGCTACACGCAGTGACAAAAACTATTAAAACAAAAAAAAAATCTACCCGATCCCTTGACACCTATACTGTTTTAAGAAATGACTAAAAGCTTTTACGGCTTTGAAAATTTTCTATACTTACATTATTTATTATCACTACGACAATATATTTTTACATAAAAAATCTCAAAAGCACGATATATCCACGCAAGCTGCGTACAATTTACTTTTTCCCCGACATCGATGATTGGATCCCACTTTTCAATTATGTAGATTTTTCCATTTATTTCCACAACAGTGGGTAATATAATGTTGACGTCGGCCTAGAATTCGTCACTCCAATCAAAATTTATTATGTAAGGGGTGGTAATGATACGGGGAGGGCCAATTTTGTCTAAGAGATTTTTTAATGTGAGAAACCACTTACTGCATTTTATTCTAGGAACTGTTAGTAAGACACCTCTGACTACGAACAAGAAAAACGTCTTAAAATCGCTCTTGGATATAAAAAATTACCGTCTGAAAAAAGCCCCACACTGTTTCCATATTATATCTACTATGTTTTTACATATAATCTCTGTTGTATGTCTATTTTAAAATGGCCGACGTAATTGGCCTCATAATGACGCTGAATACAAATAACCCAAATTTTTCAACAAAAAATTCAATTTCACTGCTAGTTTATTAAAATGAAGCCTGATTTGAATAATAAGAAATTAGGGTGAGGTTTAAATGAATTTAGTTGTTAAGGAGAAAGGGATGCGTATTAAAGTATTTCAAATACTTGCGGGAATTTGAGAAACGCGAATCTCGTCGGTATGCAAATTAAAAGTGTGGGTTCCCAAAGTTAGAACCCCTTTCCAAGGTTTCTATGGTACTTTTAATGAGAAACTGTGATGTTCTGTTTTATGGTCAGGATCCTGAATAAATTCAAGCCTAGTCACTCGTCGTCGTCTGCCTAGCATTTTCCCAACAATGTTGGGGTCGGCTTCCAGTCTAACTGGATGCAGCTTAATACCAGTATTTTACATGGAACGACTACATGGAACGATCTGAACTCCACAATCCAGTAACTGGGTAATACGATGCCTCTTGGCAAATTTGGTTGTCAGACTTCGGGCTTCTGACGACCCGTAACGACTCTCAAAGATCCACGAATGATAGCCAGTATCAACGGCTTAACGTGCTTTCCGAGGCACCTAGACGTCTTGGTATGTAAAGATCACCCATCGACCCGTGCGGTTGATATTACTTAGCCACCAGCCCCTCTAAAATCATGCCTAGTGACTGTTCAAGCTTAATTAAATGAGTGACAAAGCACTAGATTACATAGATAAGTTAATAAATGTGCACTTTGATGTGAAGGACATTATTAAAGTGCGTTTGAATAGCTTGTGATTGACAGTCCATTACTTAGCAACTTGTAATTGGATTGCCTTAATTGTGTCCATGTCCATGCCCACCTATTTCAAAATGTTCTAGACATCTCAAATTATGTTCACGGATTATTTTTGTATTCACAGTAAATCACTAGGCACGATTGCGAGACGAACTGTAAAATCATCTGAAATCTAGTAGCATCTGTTTAATATGATATTAGCGTATAAACCTTTTTTCTACCCCTATAATATTTATACCTTATTTACTACAAGTTACAGCAAAGTTCCGTTGCGCAGAGGCGTGGTAGTACGAACTACAATCCACATTTATATCAGACGCTTTTATTATTTATCACTCCGGCGCGTTGCCATGTGCCAGTTTGGGGTTCCGTAGCGAATGTAAAAAAACCGCAAAATGTTTTATTGTAAAGAAAAATATACTTTTTATGCAGTTTTTTGTCATACACTAAAATAACAATAATAACAAAAAAGATCAACAATTATGCCAAGCAATGCACACTTTTAACGTAATTTTCGTTTAGACATTTCACCTCTAGAGCTCCGAAGTTTCTAAATATAATTTAATCTAAAAATATCATAAATTGGTTCAAAATAACCTTCTGTTGGCACAATATAAACTAGTTTGCGAACTTTAAACTATGGCGGTAACACGAGGACCGAGTCAGCTGAAAGTTGAGGCAGTAAACTTGCAATATTTACTATAGGATCAGGTTAAACTTTGCTCAAGACTACCGTGAACTACACTTATGATTTCAAAGAGAGACCGTGATTTAATAACAGTGGACAAGAAACAAAAGTACCCTCTTTCTGTAGGAATAAATAAAAGTGTCACCGACTGGTGTAACAAGACGATAGAAAAAAAAAATGATTTTGCATCATCAAGAAAGCCAGAAATCAACATGATTTCTGGCTTTCTTGATGATGTCTAATAATGTCTAATGGTTTCTGCTGGTGTCTAAGTGCCTAAGCATCCCAAAAGCGAGACCCTAACATGAAATTAAAGGCGGCAAATTCGTTCTACGCAAATATCAAACACACACGAGCTCTACCAAAACTGTTGATATTAATCTAATTAGGTATACGGTAAAATGCTATACAAATGGGCTTACTCCGTCAAGAAAATAAAGACCTGAGCTTATAATAATCCTAGAAAATGGAGTATACCCTTTTCATTTTTTGTGTGTGATTTGTATCTAAGTTACTACTTAGACACAAAAAATAATCAAATACAAACAAATAAAAAATAAAAAAAAACAAATGGATACTATATACGGAACCTCTCCCTAGTTACTTCTAATAAACAATTAGATAAACGGAAAAATACTATATGCGTGTGCCTGCTCTTTCAGGAGAACAAAGGCCTCAAGTCATGTTAAACATACGTAAGGGTACAACTTTTTCCTTGGAAAAAATCATTGTGCTCCGCTATTAGGAACAAATGAAACACACAAAAGATAATCTACAAAAAAAGAATAAAAACAAACGAGTATTATATAAGGTAAGCGAAAAAAAATCAGCTGTTCCCTACATTTATGTTCGCATAACTCGTCAAAATATAGGGAACAACTGTTTTTTTTTTTCGCGGTTTCAGGTTTAGTCCCATAGTAAAAGTTGTTCGTAATGATGAGTACAATGACCCCTTCAGATATTTCGTGAATGAATACCTTATATACGGAACCTCTCCCCAGTTACTTCCCATACAGCGGGAGTGGTGACGTAATGGTTCCCTTTGTCACATTACCGTATTGTTACTTTATGGGCTTACTTACTTTTACTTAGTCCGACGTATTTCTGTGCTTACGACTGTAATTGTTTTTATTTCCCTTTTCCTTGAGAAAATTGATGTTATTAACATTTTTATGTGTGTTTAGATTGTGGGTTTTATATGCGCTTTATTAATGGGATATTCAATAAGGATTGCTGTTTCTGGAAATTATAGCTATCTTAAATCACGTTGGAACCCGGTTCTTTGCTTTTGCGAACATTTCTACTAAAACTTACAACAATTACGCTTCTTGACGTAATTATACTTATCATTATTTGTCTGGAAACTTACCGTTTTATCATTCTTATAACATACGAGTACATTTCATTGACCCACATGATTAAAAACATGCAGCACGAGTTCTCTCAGAAACACATCACCAATCAGACTGATTACATGTTCTATTCAAGAATACTCATCGAACAATTTGACCACGCCGATATTGTAAACTTTCTATCTGACCTCCACAACAACAATTACTGACTAACACTATACCCCTTGGTAACACTGGTTGTAAGACTCGGGCTTCTGGCGACCTAAAACGACTGTCGAAGATGCAAGAATGACAGCTGGGACCAACGCGATGGTTTAACGTGCTTTCCTAGGCACGGAGGGGTCTCGGTATGTAAAGGTCACCCATCTTCGGACCGACCGCGACAAGCGTAACTTTAACTGATCGATCGACCCGTGCGGCAGTTATTACTTAGCCACACATAAACATCACAATTTCAACACCCTCACACGATCCAACACGAACGACATAACATGTACAACAAACAAAAAACCCGTATGTGTACGCTTTCTGCGCCCGCGAACTATGAGTAGATATATATGATTTCACTTCATGTAAAGTGATAGCCGGCGACCGTGTTCAGTTACGGGTTTGTGTCGTTTATAGGTTAACGGGAACACGTGTTGGCAAGGGTTTGAGACAAGACGTGGGTACGACCCTTTCCAGACCCGTAAGTGATTCATCGATGTCGAAGTTATGTTCATGAATAAATAAACAATATGTGTTCTAGTGAAGAAAATATGAAAAAAAATGGCTTATACTAATATTCGCAAACAGATCATTACTTGCCTCATTTTCAAAGATTTTTTTTTTATGGTCATTTATAAGATATTTAACTGTAAAAGTTGCCGTATATTGGCAATTGTAGACGCAACGTGCAAAATCCAATATAATTAGTCGACAATTCAGGCCAGTCACCAACTTTGGTTACCTATACTCTTTTCAAAACGATCATTGAAGGCTTTAAACCTAATAGTATTTCAAACAAACAACAAACCTCGTTCGTTTGTTCATCTAGTCTTTTCAGCTTTCAGCCTACAGCTGAATCCCTGTATTTTACATGGAGCGATGTGACAGGATACCCCTTGATAAGACTGTTTGCCGGGCTTTTGGGCTTCCGACTACTCGAAACGACTGTCAAAGATGTAGCAATTCTCGTAATTTTAAGAACGTACACAGTCGGATCTCAGTTTCAATCTGTCAAAAATACCTCTAATTTCCGTACATTTTTGACAAGTTTCTGACATTTGTTTGGGAATTGATCATCTGAATAACAAAGGGCAAACCTAAATAATGAAAACATTAAGATCATTTACAGACTAAAATTAACGTGAGGAACATTTATAAATATATTACAGACACTACAACCTTCAATGGGTCCAATTTAAAGAGGCTTCTTTCTCGTATCTAAGACGAAAATAACTTGCGAATCAAAAGGCGACACGATAACATGATTACCGCACTTCTTTGAACGTGATTAGACGTCGGCGAGTGTTGACTGATAGACACCCACGACATCAATGTTGTATTATGTTTATTATAAGGTATCGTGTAACGGGAATGGACTTCTCAATCATAAAGCAATTTGGTGGTTTCCTGCGTTCATATCATTCGCATATCAGCTTATAGCTACATTGTATGTTATGGTTTTTTTTTTTTTGTTTTTGTTTTGTAATGTACATTTTGTTTGTGCAGAATAAATCATTTTTCCTTCTTTCTTTTTTTTTATAAAATATTTATGTAAAATTATTAGCGACCCGCCCTTGCTTCGCGGGAAATACAACGTGTGATAAATGCGCAAAACCTCAGACACCCCAACTGATTTTTAATTCAATTGACCTATTTCACAGAGTAAATAAGTTATTAAAAAATTGTAAAGGTTTTATGTGCTGTTTTAGTTTTACTGGCCATTCTGATCGTTTCTTGCGTCTGCGACGACGCTTTATCGAGGGAGGAGTCGTCACCGGGCCGCTGCGCCGCGCTGTAATTGGCTTGCTTGACCTATTAATAAATAGACACGGCAACGTTTTTAATGAAGATTTTTTGAAAAAAGTAACCTATATTAAATAGTGGTTCAATTAATTTTGCTCGTTATTCTGATCAAACTATTTTCAGGTTTTGCGCATTTAACGTTACCTGCGCATAGAAGGAAGTCCCTGCCCATTCTAGTAACATCATCCATTCATCGCCTCTTGGGACCATTAGCGACAAGAAGGTTAGTCAACATAGTAACGCTAATATTTAAAAAATAACGATGAAACTCAATTTCCCGGAACCTCAGAATTATGAGAAATTAAAACACTCGTTAAAAACTTTTCCAAGATATAACGTTATACAAAGGAGTTTTTCCGAGAACTATATCGAACATTAAGGCTCTTCACGCGGATCTAGTAGAACAATTTCTGTGAAAACTTCATGGAAATTGTTCTAACCTCGTAAGGCCCCACCTATATTTAGGTCGATATACATTGGGTATTATATATTGCGGCCCAACACTTTGGATTAGTAAAAAAGTGCTTAAATGTAATGCTTTTGGCTAAATTCTTTTAAGGGGTATTTCCTAGCACCGCCGCGTCCTCACGGCGGCGATCGGCGGCGGCGATCTCTCGCATCCGGCCCTGGTCCAGGCCATGGTACGGAGCGAGAGTGCATGGGAAGCCGTCACCTCCTTCTGCGAAGCAATAATGCTTGCGAAGGAGGAGGCGGAACGCGTGAGGGAGAGGCAATCTTTGCGCCCTCACGCCCCTAGTCGCCGCAGGAGACGCCCTGGGCGTCGGGATTCAAGAGCCGACTCCCGGCCATCGTAGGCGCGGGCTTGCGGACGGCGAGCAATGGGCAGTTCGCCGTCCGATAAGGACCAGGCCCGGGTCGACGGCGCGTTGTGTTCCACGCGCGCCTCAAAGAGATGTCAGCAGTAATTGACGGGGTCCGCTAGGGCCGATGCCTGCCAGGGTCGCGGATTGTTCGAAAGAGTTACCGTGACCCTTGGCACAGGCAACTGAAGGAACACGGGTGGGTTTTAGTCAGTAAAAGTCTGACACACCCACCCGTTCAGTTATTTGATAATTTCCCATCCAAAAAAAAAGGGGGGTATTTCTTATATCTATTTCATGCAAAAAATATGTTGAAATTATTTGTCCTTTTTTAGGTCACTTTGGCCTTGCGAGGCTACCAGAATCGCGTCACACCGTTGCGTCGCGCCTGTCCTGAGACTGCCTCGTCGTTGGTCAAGTCATCGCAAGCGTTACTACTGAGCACGAGGCCCTGGGTTCCCGGGTCGAGCAGTGTTATTGAGTTTTTCCATCTGGAATTTCTCAGTAGCAGCCTGGAGTCTACAACAGATCCCAGAATTAAGGCAAAACGTCTTAAGGCGTCATTGTACTCATCATTGTGAACAACTTTAACTATGGGAGCAAAGCTGAAATCGCGAAAAAAAAAATTACCTGTTCCCTGCCGACCCCAACATAGTTGAGAAAAGGCTATGCAGATGATGATGACAAATAACCAAACTTAGAAGATGCAAAAGTTTAATAAATATTATCTACTAGATTATACTCACGACTTCGTCCGCATGAGATTTCGGCCAACCCACCGCGTCACATCCCATCCCATCGCCCACTCGTCCGCATGAGATTTCGGCCAACCCACCGCGTCACATCCCATCCCATCGCCCACCCGCGCTATGTCTTAGTTTTCGCTTAGCGTTCTTTCCGACTTTCTTGCTCGTCTCCTAAGTGTCCCAGCGTGATGTTAAATAGCTTTCTATATATTTCTAAAGCCTTCCTCGACAATTGGAAATATTTTTGCACTTGATAACTCCAAAAATATTTTTTCAAATCCGACTGGTAGGTAGTTCCAGAGGTAAGCACGTCCAAACAAACTCTTTAGCTTTATCATTAGGTTTCTAAGATTTAAACTCTAAATTCTCCACTTCAATTTATTCTTCACTGTTTCAATGGAACATAAAATTGCTCTATCAAGTCTAAATCGAGGGAACTGGAACATTATGGCTCGTGCTAAAAAAACGTCGCCAAACGAAGCAAAGGCAGTTTTCTGTGAAATAGAAACACCCACTTGTTGCCGACGTGACACTGCGACAATTAATCACGCTTTTTTAGAAGTCAAGTAGAAAAATATTCTTACAGAAAGCTTGTTTTATACAACAGGCGAAAAGATTAAGCCCAAGTTCGCACGGACGTAAACATATCGCGGCGGGATTTTATCGGATTTTCAACTCTGGGTGTTGAGCCGAGCGTTGAGAATCCAACAGAACGGACCACAGCTCGTCAAAAAAACTGTTGGATTTTCAACTCTCGGCGCTAATCAATTTGTTGAAAATCTAGTGCGCGAAAAAAATCGCCGCGGCAAAAAAGCGCCCATAGTTTATTTGTTTAGAATGTTAGTGTTCATACAGGTGATTTGTTACAAAATAATACTTGATTCCAGGCGCCAGCACATCAAGCTACCCGAAACTATCAATTTTTTCCAATCAACTTTTAACCTTATGGTTTAGCGATAAAGTTGAAAATCGATGAAATCAATTTGACAGATTGTAGTAGCCTGATGTGCTGGCGTCTGTACATTCTACTAATTGCCATGCAAAAATTAGAACTTATAAATACATAACAATGTTTTTTATGATAAAAAAGCACTTCCTCTCTCCTTAAACAGCATCACTATATTTTCTTTACTCCTGTTTCATGTCTATTATTATATGTAAGTATACATATATGTATTTAGATTAGTATAATATACTTTATGTATGTATTCATTGTGTCATGTAAATGGTACACCACAGACTACCTACAGTATTTGTTCCTCCTTCCATTTTAAATCCGTCCAAAGGTTGTCTTTAAAAGATCGCTCTTGGCGATAAGACCGCCCATTGTGTCACCCTTTGTAAAATTTCTATATTTATGTCTGTAATTTGTATGGTGCACATAATAAAGAGTATTCTATTCTATTCTATTTTTGCCAATTAAGTTCACCAATTTGATATTGATGACTCTAATTTTATTGACGAAAACGTAACAACATAAAAACATAACACAAATGCAACATACCGTTATTTTATAATCTATTCTCGAGAGATTGTAAATTGTCGATAAATTGTGAACTGATTATAATATAACGCATTCATGTTCGATAGTTTATAAACGATCCATGTGAAACCGTCAAATTGTGAACTGGCATCATAACTGAATGCATCGGAACGCACCTTGCGCGCTGATTGGTTGAACGCCATGCGGCACGCGCCACTATCATTGTTGTTATTCGTCAGCCGCTGAACATGAACAAACAATGTTTTTGTGGTTTTTAGTAGTTTCCGTGCTAAAAATAACTAAAATCTATAATAAAGTTTACAATCTCGCGAGAAAAATTATAAACTAATGGTGTTCACAATCTTACGGTGACATTTAAATAAAATTCAAAGAGGAAAGATATCGGACAGAATTTGCAAGTTATTCAAGAATAACGGGTTACGTTCGGTTAACGGGACAAGGAGGTTTCATATTTCGGGCTACCACAGTACTTCAATGACATGACAAAGATAGGTAGTACTGATACATAATGAAGTGCGTCGCGCGCCCTTTTTTCGTAGGAACGGTCAAAATTAGGTAAATGACCGCTTTCAACGCGTTGCCAACTTGCTTCATGTTGAACTCTGCGATTGAAGACGTGATTTCTGTTTGTTTGTTAAGTGTCATCTTCACGTCACTAAAAAAACTCACGGTCGAGTGTGACATTGTTCGGGCTGAGTCGCATGGGTGGCCCCATGCGACTCAGCCCGAACACCTAAGTTTTACAAGAACCTAAGTTTTATAAAAAGCAGAAATAATATTTATTTATTTATACATATACAACGTGTAACGTTAAATGCGCAAAACCTGAAAATATTTTGATCAGAATAACGAGCAGAATTAATTGAACCACTTTTTAATATAGGCCACATTTTTCAAAAAATCTTCATTAAAAACGTTGCCGTGTCTATTTATTAATAGGTCAAGCAAGCCAATGTCAGCGCGGCGCAGCGGCCCGGTGACGACTCCTCCCTCGATAGAGCGTCGTTGTAGACGCAAGAAACGATCAGAATGGCCAGTAAAACTAAAACAGCACATAAAACCTTTACAATGTTTTTAATGACTTATTTTCTCTCTGCAATAGGTCAACTGAATTAAAAATCAGTTGGGGTGTATGAGGTTTTGCGCATTTAACGTTACGCGTTGTATATACTATATTGTACACCACAAAAATACACACCATAAAAAATACATCAAACACTACAAAATACAAAATGCCTTATCGCTTTCTGCGATCTCTTCCAGGCAACCAAAATGCTATTTTTATATCCGCTCCGATGTCGAGAAATCTACTAAAGATCGGTAACAATAAAAAAAGTAATTGTCTCATTAGGGACAGTTGAGCTACGACAAATAATGAAAAAAAAGAAAAAAAAAGTCTGTTCAAATGATTTATGCGTGGTCCAATGTAGTTTACAGATGCTTATTTCATAACTATCTAGCAAGCGGAAAACCCATACAAGTTGAGCTTATCCAGGCACGAAAAGAAATGAAGAAGATAAATATTTTTTTAAAAGAAAAGTGGTAATTGCTGATTCATTTCCAATATTCATTCAAATCTTTTCGTGCACTGATAGATACTTTCAAAACAAATGGGGTCATTGTACAGGATAAGCCTACACATCATTTAATTTTCATATCCTTTTATTAAAAGAGACCAGCTTTATTCACAGATAACCTCATTTACTACATACTTCCTAAGACGGCCAATCTGAAACGATTATCCTGTTAGTGACGTTTCGATAAAACAATAATTATAATATATTCCTTCTAGAGTTGGAATTTCCCAAGTGATGCACAAGACTGTTACTCTGACGTCATAATTAATATACCAAGTATACTGTGACTAAATAGTTTTGATACTTGAATGTGGTTTGATGACGTATTAACCACGCTCAATCAAAGTTCACGTATTTGAACAAAATATTGAACTAAACGTAATTGCCCAGTTTCTCATTAGATACGTTATATGATTTTAGTTTTGAAAGTAGGTCATACAGAGTATCTGAGTTATAGAACGGTATAAATAGGTCGTTGTTACGGCTCTAGTTAATACCTTCACTTTCTTTACCTTGAGTAGACAACAATAAGTCAATAGAAAAATGCTATTATACACTTGATAAGTTTCTCAGTGATGTATAACTAGACTGTTTTAATTTTTTTTTTCTCTCTTGACATTTGTCGATGTTAATAATGAACTGTATTGTTACTTAAATTGAATTGAATTTTATTTTTCATATTAATACATAACAGTGGATTTGCAAACTAATCAGAATATTTTTTTGTACAGACGCCAGCACATCAAGCTACTACAATCTGTCAGATTTCTTTAATAGATTTGCAACTTTATCGCTAAAGCATAAGGTTCAAAGTTGATTGGGAAAATCTGACAGTTTCGGGTAGCTTGATGTGCTGGCGTCTGTACATAAAGAAAGTACATATGAATTGAAAAACTTGTCAGATTTGCACCCACCGGGTCATCACGACATCAGATCCAGGTACTAATTCGCTTTGGTTTCATAGCCCCACATTCATAACCCAATAATTGCATTTCAACCGCTGTTCTTATGGCCATTTGTCAGCTGGTAGTACGTGATTCGACTAACAGAGAACATTGTAATTAATGGCTTGGACGCTGTACGGAGAATTCATCACTCACCATACTAATCTTCAGCTTTATAGACACTTGCTGTCCCTTTCCAACTAATGGAGAAAAACCGAGAGGGTGTGTGTTTAGAAACAAGGACAATATTAGGTCTAAGGACGTCAGAGCAAGGTTATAGAAAAATATATTTGAAATAGGGATCTGTTTTTACCCGACTGCGGGAAAGCAAAGATAGGTATGTTTTTCACACGTATATATCTATGTAGGTGTGTCCACAAAAATGGATGATATTTAAAATCATCATGATCTGCCTAGCCTTTTTCCCAACTATGTTAATGATTATTTAAAATATTTTTATTAAACTCACTATCTTAACTTTTACAAAATTGAATCACCATGTCTCAGCAATTTACAACCGATAACTCAAAAGACAGCTGTCAACTCAATCAATTTTAATTTAGAAAAAAAAAAATATGAACTTTGCAGTTCACCATCGACTCTGTTAAAAATTGTGTAACTTTGGAAACATTTACCTAAAAAGTTTTGATTAGGTAATCAACAGGCAAATTCAATTAAAATTTCGGTAAGTATTTTGATAATTGGTAATTTAGAAGCCTCTTATAAATATTTTTTCTATCTAATAAATATTCGGGAAGCACAGAACCGCTCAAAGTGGCGGTGCTTGGGGAAGCCAGTGGACGTCTATCGGCTGAAATGATGAATAAATATTTTTATTTATAAAATACTTTACTATCTTTATATAACCATCAGAAGATCAGATTGTGCATCCGGAAAAGTTCCGAAATCGGAAAATCAAGTAAAAACTACAAAATTCAACATTCTCGGCGTTAAGAAAAACGAGGGTATACTCGCAAACAGGACTGCAATTATTTCGAATGTCGATCTTTCCCTTTACGTACCTCACCGGGGAATGTGACTAACAGAAAGTACTTGTAGGTATCGGTACAGTGTCATTGCTGAACGATACAGGGAAATTGGTTTTACGACGCTCGGAGACTTGTGAACAACTTTTCACCTTAATTATACTTTTTGTTTGTACTTACGATAAAATTATAATTGTTTACTGTTAAGTAAGTTTAACAACAGTTGAACTTGAGCATCTTTTTATATTACTTTGTTACTCTTATTTAGTCAAACATTTAAGTAATGTGTGTATAACACTTCAAGTTTAAATTAGTATTGAATTTAATTATGTAGATTGTTATTCATTTGTGTTACTGTATGTTACTACATACATACTTCATATATTAAATACTGGCATGACAAAATTATATAGCGGCATGTTTCTTTACATTGATTGTTTTTTGTAACAATTTTTGTGCCTACCACATTTTATGCAAATAGACGATTTTGATTTTACACATAATTTGTGACTTTATTTTTTGGTTAAAATCAAAGGAGAACTCAAAAAAAAATCTGGATTTTAGAAAACAAAACTGACAGACTATAATAGTCATAAAAACCGTCTGAAGCACTAGTAATTAATGTACCTAGGTCGAAATCGCTAATACGCATTGACCAAGCTTGGTGATCAATACTCGTGCCACATTAACTAACCATAAACATATCTAATACCACAAATTATACTGTCACCGAATAAAGATTCACGAAATCTTAGACAAAAGAAAAATCAGCCAAAAATAAGGGTTAGATTTTTGTTACGCGTCGCTCGCGCTCGAGGTAAACGTTCGGCGTGGGCGGTCGTGATTGGCGTCAACGGTTTGGGGAATTCAACAGCTTAGGGTAATGTGAAAGCAATTTTCACAGTGACAAGGCACTGTTTAGCATTTATAGGCGAGATGGTTCAAGATTTTATGAAACGAGGTTGTCGTGTCGTGTGGGTGTTTTTTCCGGGGTTGCAGGTTTTTCACATTTAGGCGTAAGTACACATAAGTAAGTTGTTATTTTTACAGTTCATTTTTACCATACTGTGCTAACTGCTGTGTAACTTGCTAAGCAGTCAGAGTCTGTTCAGCAGGGCATTGCGTAACAGACTAACAGTAGCAATGGCTATCATGTTGACAGTTCAAAAACATTGATTGTGTTATTTACGTTGTTGAGCAGAACAATTAATCGAACATGTGAAATAATGAGCTAACAATATCCTTCAAAATGGTTCAGATTGAAGTAAAGAATGTGTTGCACAATTATAGCCCAAATATTTATAATGCTTAGCAGTGTGTAGGGTATGGTGGTACTGTCATACGCACTGCGATAATAAAATAGAAAAAATAGAATACTCTTTATTATGTACACCGTATAAATAAGTCCCTAATTAAAAAAAAAAAGAAAACTATAAAATCTAGCATACCTACTAGCATAGCCATAAATCCTAGTTAGAAAACATTTTTTTTTTTTTAATCAAGCGCGCTAATTTACTAAAAAAAAATAACAACCAGATTTTTCATAATAATTATAAATTGTCACAAATGTATTATTCAAATACACAAACCAACAACAAATAATAACAAACCGGTAACAGTGTTAATGTGTTCTCCAAGTTTTAATAAATACGCTGAGTAACAACAACACACGTTACGTTACGGTTTACGTTTGTTATTTAGAAACGTACTCGTAGACTCATCGAGTGTGGTTGTGACTTTGGAGAATTAATTTTCAAGTTGCCGTTGCTGAAGAGTATTGAATAGAAAATGTTGTATTTATTGTTTTGCTGAGGACTTCAAATGATTAAAGTTTATTTTCAAATATTAAAAAACAAAAACCAACCATTGTTTTAAAAGTCAATTCAAAAAATTAATTGAACAATCTTATTTTTTTATAAATAATATAGCAAATTGAGGTAATTTTGACTGTCTTAAACGACAACGTATCTGGAATTCAGTAAGATAACAAAATAAAACCTTAATTGAAAGACAAACTACTTGAAATTTCAATTAAAAGAAAAGATACAAGGTTTATACTCCCACACGAAAAAATATAGTAAGACAGACAGAGAAAAAAACTTACGACTGGAGCAGAGTAGGTATACACGATTCAGCATCACCGGCCGACTGTAGCCGACTTTACCCGATTCAGCGTCACCGACCAGAGTTCAGTTTCATTCACAATCCTAAAAGCGTAAAGTGCGCCTTCAGAAGAAGTTTTCACTTCAGAAACGATTCTCCAACATGTACATATTTAGTTAATTCAAACAATAAAGTCATAATTTAGTCTACGCGGCCCACGCGAACTTATTCCTGCAATCTTATTCCTCGGAAAACCGTCGCATCAACCTATTTGTAACATATAATAGATGACAAAGTTGTTCCAAGGAAAGCTTTTATTGTGAAATGTCAAAGGGAGGATGATAGAACTGAGAACTAACTTTTCAACGCAGTTTTGTTCGCGAAATTCGAAGTTTTAAGCTGTGTCAACTAACTACGATTGTTAGATGTATTCTGTAGGTCTGCAGATGATTCAGAAAGTTTATTGCGCAAAAGGTCGTGTTGCATAATGTGATGTTGATGCACCAATTATTTACATACCCAAGATTTAAAATGATAAGAAAATATACGTGGTATGTGCCTAAGAGTGCAAATATACAAGTTGTGTTACTTTACCTTTACTTAGCCTACATACACTGTCCCACTCCTGAGAAAAGGCCACCCTCAAATCCTTCCAGGCATCCTTTTCTAGAGCCTCCTCGATCCAACCTAACAAGTTGTGTTATTAAAGTAAATTATTTTCATTCTTCCTAATTTAGTATTTTGTATTATATGCTAAACTTACCAGACGTCCACGGTGTATGTGACCCAACATTTTGTATAGACAGGAAACATACCTGAAAACAAGAAAATAATACATAAATATCGCACAAAGTCAAAAGCAAGGCGAGAAGCGAATTATTTTATTAATAGATAAAACCCAGATAATTTTAATAAAGCCCTTCATTTTATAACTGTATACAACTTCACTCACGTCCATATTACAAGTATTGGGGACGGCCAACTACATATATGATAACAAAGAAGTTTTTTCATTTCGGTTAAATTACAAATACGTTCTATTTTGTATACCCCGACCGCCTGTCTTTATCCGGTACAAAATAAAACATATTTATGTCGAAGTCATTTACCTACCAAAAGACTTGATCACGGTATCAAAAGAACTATGGTATCTTTAAATCACTGAAAATTTAATAACCTCAGTGTCTAGTTTAGAACATGACACCAAATTGTAGTATGCTGTTACACTGTAACCACAATATATTTGAAAAGCGGTTAACCCAAGTAACACCTTTCTGACGATAATTATTTAATTACACTAGCTAGTATCCGTGGTTTAGGGATTAATATATTTCATTCAGGATCTAAATAAGCAATTTTGTTTATTACTACAATAGTTTTATTGCTCGCTTCGTGCAATCCAGAAGAAAAAGTATATGTCCTGCGTCCTTACCCAGATCTTGGTATATCTCTGTGCCAAATGTCATCCAAATCCGAATCCGCCATTTTAACGTGAAACCGTGACAAGCAAACTCACTATCGCATTTACAATATTAGTTAGGTTTCCATTAAAAAGAAAAACAAAAAGGGAAAAATATTTTTAACGAGAAAGATGCGTAGGTACCTATTCTAGCGTACCAAGTTTCTACAGAACCATATTAGACGTTTCAAACAGCATAACAAACCATCTTATTGAGAAAAAGAAAACATTTTTCACCTTTATCCCAAGAATGAAAAGCTTAACCCATTGAAGCCCATAAACCTATCTCAGTGCTCCTCCGAACTAGGATTAAAATGTATCCAACTGAATCGAATCTACAAAGGCGTTCGGCGGAAAATTTCCTATAAATATGCATACAGTGTGACCATTGTGCATATGATCCGATGCGCCGTCGCCGAGTGGGCGGGACTTTATACTTTAAACCCTGTATACACAGTAGTCTGAACACCCTGTATGATCTTATAAAGCTTTGTGTACTTTTCACAAATTTCGTTTTAGAGATTTAGCAAACCGCTTTGTTTCATAAAAAAAAAAACAAACAGGGTTGCATGGACATAGACGCACAAACTGTAACCAAAAATTCAGCACATGATTCTAGAGAAGAATTTTTTCGTCGGTTATCAAAAAAAAAAATCTGCTATTTCATAGAAAAGTGCAATACCTACGGACATTGAATTTCAACGCAGGGGCTTTCAAAATCATGTACTGTTTGTCGATTCTGTAAAAATCTCACCGTGAAAACTTGCGCGGAGTGAGCTGTCAGTGTCATCTCACTGATGCTAGGGATTGACCAAGCATACATTTACATTCATAATCGAAATTTTAATAATATATTTATGCTAATTCTATTGATCATTTTATATAATTTAAAAGCTACTATTTCAGTTGTCAAAACTACTATTATGTGGGGTTTTAAAATAAAATAGCAAAACAGAAACTTATTCAGAATATCAACTTTGTTTATTTTTGTATTTTTTCCCATATTAAAACCCCACAAAATAGTAATGTTTTGACGATTAAAATTCTAGTTTTTAAATTATATACGTAAACAATAGAATTAGCATAAAAAAATATTATTAAAATCTCGATTATGAATGTATATGTGTGCTTAGTCAATCCCTCGTGATCCCTAGCATCAGTGGGATGACACTGACAGCTCACTCCGCGCTCACTGCAGAATTCATGATAACAGATTGCGAGTCGATGTCCCTGTCACCTGTATATTTTCCAATAATAAAATACCTAATTTAGAGGGTTTATGCACGTTAGAAGTTTGTCTGTTAAAGCACGTGGATGATTTGGTAGGCGAATTTTCACAAAATGGCCTTAGATTTAAGGATCGTAGTAGGTACGAGTAGTAGCGTTCTGTTGGTTTTGCTTACCCCCTGGAGAAGAAGGCGTGAGTTTATGTATGTGTATGTATTTAGAATTTCTCCTGTTCCATAAGAGAAAATATACTTAATCCAGATACTTTTATGAAAAATAAATTTTAAATTCTATTGAAACGACTCAAGCTGTGGTCTAGTTAAAGGTCACTTGAAGACCGAGTGGGAGCTGAAAGTTGTCTGAAACTTCGTGGAATTTTATAAGCCAAATAAACTCTGTGAAAATATTAAGTATATATTTTTATCATTAAAACGGTGAATTAATAAAAATAAATAAATAAATCCCTGGACATTTCACACAGCACCATTTGTCCCAAGCTAAGCAACCTAATGCTTGTGTTATGGTAACAAGATGGCTGATAAACTACTTATATACAATTTTTTTTTTTTTGTAAATACATACATATTATAGATAGAAAAACACCCAGACTAAAGCGTCTAATTTCCATTAGTAGAGCTACTAAACCGTACAAAGCTATAAATATTTATACATTCAGATAAAAGGTAGATCTGACGATTGTAAAATTACCCCTTAGAAAAGTTTAATAGGCACACTACATCAGCTCATTAAAACCGCTGAAAATCAGCGCTATGGTTCTGTCTCGCATGTGGTCACAGCATAATGCTGAGCGATGGCTGTTTTGCGAGGATGTGGCTCATATTATATTTTCCTCCAACTTGTTCTTTTTTGTGTTTTTTCCTTGCGGCCTGTTCTACCGCAAAGAAATGTTTTTTTTTTCTTTCTTTTTTTATACTTAGAAATAGCACAACACAAGTCTTACTCCAAAAATACAAGATACTTATCAAAACAAACAGTTGTAACACAGCCTAGGAACGATAGCTATTACCCTGAGCAATAAGGCGGCCGTAGGGTCACAGCCCCGTCAACTAATGATCTCACTCCGCCATTTGCCTAAAAGCCTGTGAACATTATGTACGAATCAGAAACCGGATAAGTACTGCCTTTTATTCCTTACGGTAAGGCGTAAGTATAACTTCCATAGTTTTATGTTTAGGTGGAAATTTGAACTCGGAAAATGCATCTAGCTAGAGAATTTTATTGATAGCAAATTCGTTATATATAAAACATTGTGTATTTATATCTATCAGTTTTAACATACAACGTGTAACGTTAAATGCGCAAAACCTGAAAATAGTTTGATCAGAATAACAAGCAGAATTAATTGAACCACTTTTTAATATAGGTCACATTTTTCAAAAAATCTTCATTAAAAACGTTGCCGTGTCTATTTATTAATAGGTCAAGCAAGCCAATGTCAGCGCGGCGCAGCGGCCCGGTGACGACTCCTCACTCGGTAAAGCGTCGTCGCAGACGCAAGAAACGATCAGAATGGCCAGTAAAACTAAAACAGCACATAAAACCTTTAGAATTTTTTTAATGGCTTATTTTCTCTCTGAAATAGGTCAATTGAATTAAAAATCAGTTGTGGTGTCTGAGGTTTTGCGCATTTAACGTTACACGTTGTATATTATGTTAGGGACGACGCGTGGGCGGCTGCCGTTGAGACCATACTCAAATACACAAGCGACACGTTGTCGACGGCTGTATTTGCCTCCGCCGTTGATGCATGGCTCTCGTGTGTGATGATTTTTTGACGTCTAAACGCGTCTTAACTTTAAGAAGGGTTTTAATATTTATCAAAGCCTAATCATGTGGGATTTTTTTTTATAATATAAAACCCATCGATTGCACAATTTCCTCCGTTTTTTAAATCGGTTAATAAAATAATTGCGACACAAGAATACCAAGGCGCACTGAGCCCGCCTGGTAGATTACAACCCACGCCTTCTCGAAGGGAGGAGGCCTGTGTCCCAGCAGTGGGGACTTTATAGTTCGATTATTATGAATAAAAGGATGCAGCTGTTCCAAAAAAACTTTCAATAAAATAGCCACAGAGTGAAACAGTACGTGTGTACCCGCAAAATGCCCTTTTAGCAAAATTTTCTTACAAAACTTTAAACACAACTGTGTCCAGAAACTGCTTAAAACAAATAATAGAAACAAAGGTCAAAGCAGGTGATAATACACCTGCTGTATAAATAACGTACATTGACCTTTTGAAAGCCTTTCCAGGACCCACGCAATTCTTTGTAGACAAACAACCAACCATTGCGAATAGTTTTCATGTGCACCTGTTTCACTGCAGCTCGTAATAACACATTTATCATTAGTACAATCAGAAAAACAAATTGTTAAGCACATAGATAGACAGGAGCAGTGGAGGGCTAGTGACAGCGGTCTGTTCTGTCCTAGAACCAAGTGGTAACGGTCTAGAACCTAAAATTTGACAAGAATATGTGACATCAACCAGCCCGCACTGGGCCCGCGTGGTGGATTACAGCACACTCCCTCTCACTGAGAGGAAGCCGCCGTCCCAGCAGGAAGGGAAGGTTGATTATGCTAAGCAAATAGACGCCCTACGTCAAATAGCCGTGTTATTGTAGCCATTTCATACAACTACCAAAGAATGATTTTAATATACGGACAATTAAAGTAGTCACATTGATAAACAATTATCATGTTCATCTGCAATCGTTACACTTAGCTTTATCTCTGGTTTTAAAAAATATTTAAGAACTCAATGTTTTACAAATGGACGAAATAAACAGTTCAAAAAACCGAAAGTAAACCAGCTAAGAATGAAACAGGTATTTCATTTATCGTCCAAGTCCTTGATTCAACACTTTTAAAAGCCTTGAATTACGTAAACGAACAATAAATTCCTTAATCTCAAGACAGATTCGTCTCCGGCGCCATCTTGTTTTATTTTAAATACCTAAATGGATTAAGCGACACAAATCTAGGTTTCAATGTCATTTGAACAGATTCTTTCGACTTAGTACTTTTTATCCTTTTATGTGCCGATTCAAATGGGCTGTTACATCATTTTGGTTGGCAACAGGTTGAGAAAGACAGGGTGACAGCAATTCTGTACACTAGTTGCTATAAATATTTGTCCTGTTACGAAGCTAGCCGTCATTTATATTGGAAATTGCATTCATTTTGTATGTACTTTGAATGAATAATTGATTCTGTGACTTAATTCAGAATTAAAAATTCAATAGAGATTGCCCATAATATATGGGTTTGAAAGGGAAAATTGCCTTTAGCTAATATTTAAGACCTGCACGATTTACTGTCTCAATAAATAAGTACTGGGCAAAATACTCGGTGTGACAGAAAAAAAAAAAACAAGACCTGCAATAATATGCTCCATAACGTTTCCTAATTAAGTATGTATTTCTCAATTTATTTAAATTTTTTTATAATTTTTTTAGGGTTTTAAATTTTATTTTATTGAGTGTAAATTCATACAAATAGAATTATTTCTTAAGTTTTCAAAACAAATGCGTATTACTTTTTTTTTAAGTCATTTTCCCAGACTTGAAAAATTAATGAGAACGTACTTGTCTTAATTATTTTTTGTCACACGCGGAATCGATCTGTCAAGCATAAGTCTTTCATACAAACGCGGATGTTGTGACACATTGTGAGAGCATAAAACAACTAATTACCATACGTCCTTGTCCGACCTTGACAAACAAAAAATAACCAATAGTTTATATTAATCTAAATTCATATCAAAACAATGACTGTGCATGTTAACCAATCGATTGAGATTTTTTCTGTCAACGTTACCTAAGTTTAGTTTTTGTAACTGGCAATGATTCATGCAGATTTTTAAATAGGAAATGTAGATTATCTACGGATATTGTTGATAGTTACATGGAATTCAGTACAGTGAAGTTGTGGAGGAAAAACCTTTAGGTAGTTCCCGTTTTAGGTGGCTGTAAAGTCATAGTTATCTATACTAGGTAGTTATGGGCAAAATTAAATTTGCCATAAAATTAATAGAACTAGAATTTATATACATAAATTCTCACAAATATATAATCTCTAAACATAAAAATAACTGTTGAAATGTGGGTGGAAGGTACATCGACGCGCAAACTGTCAACATGAATTCAGTACATAATTCTACACATATTCTAGACCCAACAGCGAAGAAATTGTTCGTCGAATAATAAAAAAAAAACAGCTTTTCCATAGATTTTGATCGCGTTGGTTAATTTTCACCGTGTATAGGGCGTGTACAAATCTGCCTAACCCTTCCGGAATTACATGTGTAAAGCGTTGTGATAAATTATCTATTCTCACAATCACATGAGTAAAGTAAAAGAAAGTAAAAGTGGTTTTGTTTCCCCAAACGGTGGGATGTCCTGCGTTTTCTGTCAGCTGCACGTTACAGGAACTGATGGGCGCTAGTTATGCCGCCAAACACGTAGCGGAATTCCGGGCCGAGTCCGTTTAGATTACCATCGACATACTGAGAAGAATAAGAAGTTAAAGAAGAAGCGAAAGCAAAAACCCAACAGCTTTTTACCCAGAAGAATATGGAACAATCTTGATAAACAATACCTCATTCACCACCAACGCTACCAAGAAATAATAAAAACAACAACACTAAACACGCTACAAATAACAGGACATTGCTCTTATAGACCTTTCCTAGCGGTCTATTTCTGTTTAGTCTGTGGATTATTCTAAGATGTTTCTTTGAAGTTTGATTATTTTTAAATTATTGAAGGAAAAGTATTGCGCGGAATTTATGTTATAAGGTTGCTAAACACTAAGTAGATAAAAGACAGAAAAACTTCACCTTTATCTTATTATTCTTCTGTTCTTTTCTGCTTGTCTGTTTATATAACGGGTGTAAAAAGACACTTAACGATGGCGAAAGTCACGTGTGGTCCCCGTCATTGTAATAATGTTTTTTTTTACTGGACAATACCTGGAAACCTTCTGGTTACAGAGATAATGCAGGTCAAAGTTCCAACTTTCACTGACGTTTTTTTTTTGGAAAACAAGATTTTAATGTTGTAACACAACTTTAAATACCCCTATAACCCATGTACCCACAAGCACAATGTTTTTCGTGCGTTACATTGCGCACCGCAAACAGCATCACACCAAAAATAAAAGTCGTTTCCCAGCAATTAGTTTTGTGCAATGTTACTTAATTCGATATACAGAATGCGTAGTTGACGGCTATGTGATGAGTCTTTTTACACCCTGTACGGGTGTACATAAATGGTTAAATAAATAAATAAAACTGTTTTCCTGGCAAAGTGTATCCTTACAAGTATGTAAAGTAATTTCTAAGTTTTTTTTTTTTTGACGAAAGGCAAGTTTACTAGAACCACGTTTGGGAAGTAACTTTGACTTTGAAAGATAGATTAATCTCTAATATAACCATATAAACGACTGCACGGCCCCTGTAATCCCGAAAGAGTTAGGCGATTTTTTTTTTGTTTAAATTTTTAAGCCCTGACTGGAGAGCCAGGGCTTAAAAATTTCAAAACTCCACGCTAAGGGCAGGGCCTGTGTGGTGCGGACCTTGGCTTAGGACATCTCTGGGGGAGGGCAGGCAGGCTGGATAGGATTATCGTAGGCAAAAGTATATAGTTCACCCTCATTTTACTAGTTTCGTTAAGACTCATGACTCATTTTACTAGTTTCGACGATAAGACCGATGAAGGTAATAGGGGGCGAACTTGTCAAAATAGAAAACCCAAAAAACCTAACCTCTCCAAAACTCTATTGTATACCTACCAGGCGTTTTAACAGTTACTTTCCTTGTCAGACCTGTCTCCTAAAGAGTAGCCTGTCTAAAAGCCTAATACGTCGATGTGTGTTCGGCGGCGCGTAGCGCTCACAAAGGGCGGGCTGCGCCGGCGCCGCACCGCGCTACTTACGCGTTACGCTTTGCGCTTACGCTTACTTATACGTTTTATACATAGTCACTAGCATAAAGAGGTGTTTCATGACTAGATAGGACTTTCAAAACTCGGTAATTAACGAAGAATCTATTTGTTCTGAGGTACAATTTTGGCGTAGAATCATTTTAGAGATAATTTAAGTTAGTTTTATATTTAAAGTAACAATAAGTTCATGATAAAATTCACAAAGGTAAGATTAACCGCCTATGGCATTAAGTCCATCTCTGTACATTTATGTGCTTGCAGTATTAAATAAATAAGATTAATAATGTTATACTATTAGGTCATACCACTTCCAGTGTCATATTTTTTTTATTATTATTATTTTACAAAAACTGACTACTATACTATATAACCTTGTGACACTAATCAATAATCTCCACCACTATTAATCACTCGCTCCAAAGAACATAGGTCGAAATATGAAAAAAAAAATTTGGCCCTCCCTTACAAAACTGACTACCAGCTGATTGATTTACTATGGGAGGGCCAAATTTTTTTTTCATATTTCGACCTATGTTCTTTGGGGAAAGTTGTTGAGTTTCATGAGCACATTCACCTCCTTCAGGGTTGATACCCCCCTTCCGTTACACGCTGTATATGCTTCGCCATAGAAATACAATTAGAAAAACAAAAGACTAACATTTAGCTACTACAGCTCTTTCACAAATATTTTACCTCTGACAACAGCAACCGAATAGCAAACGTAAGGCAACGAGAATAAAGCTCATTGTGATTTTGACAGACTTAGCAATGTCAGCAACCCAATAGCAACCATAGTGCCATGAAAATTATAAAGATCACTGTGATTTTGACAGTGATGAAAATTCAGAAATAAAATTCATGGATCTTTGACAGTCGTTACGGGTAGTCAGAAGCCCGAAAGTCTGACCACCAGTCTTACCAAGGGGTATCGTATTACCCAGTAACTGGGTTGTGGAGGTCAGATAGGCAGTCGCTCCATGTAAAATATTGGTATTCAGCTGCATCCGGTTAGACTGGAAGCCGACCCCAACATAGTTGGGAAAAGGCAGATGATGAATAACCGTTCAGCAATTTCAAAACGTAAGAAATATACTTCATTACTTGAACCTCCTTTGGTGACGAACCTTTACGTTTCTTAATTAAACTAGCACGGACGGTGCGACTCGATAATTGAAAATTTTCATCCGACACCACCCTGTATATTGCATTAGGGTGGACATCGAACACGCGTCTAATTTGTCGGAAGTCGTGTGGAGAATGGTGATAGGATTTCAGACTGTTTTAATAACAAAAGCTTTAATTATGTTGTTTATTTTGGAAGATCTAAGTATGTAGTAATACAATGTAATTAAGGGCTGATTCTACCAAAGTCAGATATTTTTTATCCGTGGAATACAATTGACGTCTGAGTGTAAAACTATGGACTAGATTTATGTCTGAAATAAAATAAAATAAATGAATGAATGACAGTTCTAGTATGGAAAAACTGTCAAAAATTCAAAATTTATTCTCAGCATATTCTACGCCATTATTCTAGGTATTAAAGTGTGGTGATGTTCGCCCTAAAAGAGAGATATACAGATCAAAAAGGAAAGGCCAACTTAATGTTATTAGACACTCCACAATCTCAAAAGACTGCTATTTAAGGTAACAAGAAATAATCTAATTAAGGCCTCACAGAATACAGCCAATTATATTCTGATTTTAGTGTTAATAAAATGCTTCCCAAAAGCCATAAAATTCCAAATAGAACTACAAATCTGCACTACAATGACACCACAAAGTCGTTAATTCCAATCGTGTCGTGAACAGCACGCTTTAAAAATTTGCATATTAAAATTCATCTAGCAATATTTATGGCACAAAGGAAAAACGGAATCGAAACAACAAATGACGGATGGTCCTCAATAACTAACGTTTAGTAGTAAAACAGCAAAAAAGTCACAGCAAACAATTTCATTTTCCAATCAGTATGGAACTAGGAATACTATAAATCAGACTGTCGTGAACGATTGCGTTTTAAATGTTCGTTGAATTTTGCATTTGTGCGTTTTCGTTTTGATTAGTCGCTATTTTTATGGCTTGCTTTAAATTAGTTTTGCGACTTGTTCCCGGCTAAATATAGAACAGCTAGTTACGTGGTGTTCTGGCGTAACAGAGTCTAAAGGATTCTTAGAACTTTAATAAATTTTATTCTTTCCCCTGAGAGCAGAATTTTAAAAGAAGATTACTTTCTAATGCTATTTTAATTTAATTTTCTCTGAAAAGCTATCGGAGCTACATAATAGTATTGACGTAATTATAAAAAAATAAAAGAAACACGGAGGAGCTCACTGCATCAAAATATTCGTCCGCATGGCTGTCAATGGGATAAGTGCTCAAAAGGCTGGCTGCATTACCACGTTGGATGGCAATTCTGATTCTTTGGGATTTTTGGGCTAAAAATACTTTATCCATTTGGTCACGTTAGCTTGTATATTGTAATTAAGGCTTTTTGTCAATAAATTGAATGTTTTAAAATTATTTTCTGGCTGCAGCATTAGATCAGAGTCATCAAATTATTTTACTGTCATCGTTTCCTAATAGATGCACTAAATCCAATATCTGGAAAATTCTGTAGCAAGATATTTTTGTTTACTACACACGTCATCCTACATACGAGTACTAGCCTAGATACAGGTCAAGCGTGTAAAAAACGCGTCGGTATTAAGCCCATTCGTTATAAGCTACAGACAGGTATCACCATTCATTTGTCCACAACTAGTGGTATGACACATTTATGAGAAATGAACGCACTGATTCGCAATCCATATTACTTATCCAAACTTTAAAAAAACTAATATGTATCTGTCTGTATGTAACGTTATCACACTTAAACTGCTGAACCGGTTTTGATAATATTCGGCATAGAGATAGCTTGAACCCTGAGGAACGACATAAGCATCATCATCATCTGCCTGCCTTTTCCCAACTATGTTGGGGTCGGCTTCCAGTCTAACCTGATGCAGCTGAATACCAGTATTTTACATGAAGCGACTGCCTATCTGACCTCCACAACCCAGTATCTAGGTAATACAATACCCCTTGGTAAGACTGGCTGTCAGACTTTCGGGCTTCTGACTACGCGTAACGACTGACAAAGATCCACGAATGACAGCCGGGACCAACGGCTTAACGTGCTTTCCGAGGCACGGAGGCGTCTTGGTACGTGAAGATGGTCACCCATCCAGGGACCAGCCGCGGCAAGAGTAGCTTAACCTGATCGATCGACCCGTGCGGCTGTTAATACAAGCTCGTCCTAAGCACTCCTAACGACATAAGCATACTTTACATAAATGAAAACTTTTCAAGTGTGAATTAATGTGGTGTGAAGTTAGCATAGGAAAATAACACAGACGAAGTTGCAGGCTCAAGCTAGTCCTAAATAAACGATCAGTGGTTTGTAAAGACAATACATCAAACGTCTGGTTAGCCTATTACAAAGACATTAGCTAGTAACATGATAGATGACTAGTACATAATGATTATTCGCAATTTATAGAAGATGTTATGACGAAAGAATGGTGTAAATATGTGACATATGGGCATTATAGTGCTCCGTTAGATTAGGATAGATCATGGGCTCATTAAGGGCTTTTGTGTAGCGATATACTGGATGATTTTATAACAGTCTCCAAATTTATACAGGGTGTTCTAACCATGAATATGTACAACTTTCACTACGGGACCAACTCTGAAATCACGAAATAAAAATCTGCTGTTTATTACAAAAGTTCAATACCTACTTGACCAAAATGTATAAAACAGCTGATTTTTTCATGATGATGTTGGAAAATGTCACTTATTCTTCGGTTTATTGGTTCTAGGACATGCCACTTTCCTCACGATGTTTTCCTTCATCGTTTTGAGAGGAGTGGTGATGAAATGATTTATACAAAGTAATGCGCCTGTCTGGGTTCGAACCCACGACCTACGACTTGTAAGTCTGGGCCATTACCAGTGGGCCATCACTGCTCTAGTAGTGGTCATAGAGTAAGCCATAGCGGACTTTTTATGTTCTATTTTACTACATCAGTAGCATTTGCTTTGATTGTATAACTGACCTTCGTATTGTCCGGAAAAGGCTAGACTTCATATTTCTAGGGATAATGTATTTTAGACAAGAAGCAAAATGTTTTACAGTCTCATGAAAATGGATAGTCAATGTTCATAATCCGATAATCACCACGTTTGTCAATTGAATTGATAGTTACAGTCAATAAGTATGTTGTAAAAAGAAGAACCCTCACTCCTATTCTTCTGGAATAATAATCCCTAAATGTCCTGCGTGTCCTGTAACCTGCACGTTACAGTAACTGATGGACGCTAGTGCTACAATTCTGAGCCGAGTCGATTTAGATTGCCATCGACACGCTAAGATCAAGATCCCTAAAATACACCCACAGAAAGAAAAGAGCTTGTAAATAATTGAAATAGGTAATTTAATTCATTATTTTCCTGAATTGCAGCAAACCGGTTGTGCTCAACCAACCAAACAAAAAAACCGTATTACATCCACAAATGTTACACCTAGGTTCGAAGCAAGAGGAGGGTTTGCAAAACATAGTTGCGCCACGGAACGATCTCTCCGCATTCCTGAGATGTCAGCCTTGACGCGAACATCGGCTGTCGGTTATGACTGCACTTTTAGATGCACCCGCCACGAAGGTGAACTGCCTTGGCGCGAAAGGTATGTGTACTTAGGGATATTTCTACATCATACTAAGAACCAAAATTAATCCATACTACAGTCTATACTATAGACTGTCTGTCTTTGTGTCTGTCTTAACGGCTGTACGGATTTCGATGAAATTTGGCATACAGCTAGACCATGACCTTTAGAATAAAGGATTCTGTCGGTATATTTATCCCAGAAGCCGCGGGCACAGATAGTTAATTATATAATTACACGAGAAGACGTAAACCTAGAGTAAAATTACTATACCACAAAAGGCAAAAATAATTAGGAATAAAACAATGACAAGTAAATTAATTATGTGATAGATACATGGTGCTCACATATTTACAAATATTGTAAAAGTAGATTTATCTGAGACCTAGTTTACGACTGATGATACACCTTTCGATACAACAGAGTATCTCTTGGTGGTAAACCCTGATCTATAGCAAGAATATTGCTATGACCAGGTACCTACATAGTTCACATATTGAACTTGAGCGGTTAAGTACCATATTTGGCGAAACGTATCACCATAACCTGATTGGAAGTTTTAGTAATAACCTTCGACCGCTTGAAAACTTCCTTCGTCTCTTCCTAGTTTAACTTCCAAGAAAAACATTGCAACTTGACGAAGTCGGCAAAAATCGAGGCCAATGTGAGCTCAACGCAGCTACCATTTCGTGTCAGTGGCTCTAAACGGCGCTAGCACAATACCAACAACCTGTCATCAAACAAACCGCTCCTAAACACTAAAATCTATTGTCAAGTACATCGTCATAATATCTGTGGGCATAAAAAACCCGCGTATCATCCACAACCACGTGACCCGGCCAAGGTCTTCGGTAAACTTGTTAGAAGTCCTCCCCCCTCTGCACCCTCCTCATTGAGCCCTCATTATGTAAGACTTCATTGCATGCGTCCTACCATAACAATGCAGTATGACTCATATACGACCAACATAACATGGCCTATACGAAAATAGAGACTACTAGAACAGGTGGGCCAGACGGTGTTGGTATTTGATCTTCTGTCGTAGAATCTTTCAGTCGCATTCAAGTAGAAGGAATTTCAACTTAAGTACAAGGCAGTACGAGTCTACATGCTAGCATAAAGAGTGCGTGGGCGGATGCAGCGTGCGTAAGATCGTAACAGTTGATGCGTAAAATGTATAAACAGACACATGACATGTTCGAGAATAGTGTTTATAAAGTGCGTGCAGAAACTGAATTGACATAACCTTTATTTATAGATTGAAATTCCTGGAACTATAGAAATATTGTTCTTGGTAAGATTATTTCTGACCCAAAAGTCACCTGTTTACTCGAGACTTGAAGACTTCTATTTTGTAATTACGAGGAAACGTAGACTCCAGCAAAATGTTCCCAGAACTGCATGTAGGTAACTAATATCAAGCGAAACACGTTCGTAATGAGATTCGTATGAATTTTAACCAAAAACAGTTTATAAGATGCAGTATCTTCAAAGACATGAACCTATCATAAGTAGTCTGAAATCTCCAACACGCAGTAAGCAAGAGTAGTGATGCAATGCAATGCCCGTACCTTCTCCATAGGAGACAAGAAGATTGCCTGCTGTGTGATGTTACAAAACTCATGATGATCTCTACACTACATCGAAAGCAGTTCCCTGACCGACTAACAATGCACAGAGTAATGCAATGAAGAAAGAATAACGAAAGGCGGTGGAAAACTGTACAAAGAAAGGTTTTGGATAGTTACCAAGAAATATCAGCAAGAATAAAAGACCCTAAGTATGTTCAGTAGTGCTCGAGTTTAACGATATTACAAATGCCAGCAACATAGTAAGTTTTACGCTACAAATCAAACATTCACTTAATTACTGCAGGTATGTATGTTAAGCACTGTAACGCAACTTAAAAGGTTAATATTACAATATCTTGGCATGCGTGTAAAGTATTGATGGTTCGCTAGATATTATTCTGCGGTTTAAGGCCTATTGGAGTTCATTTCTAGGTAAATAGTGAACAGTTTCAATGAACCACGTTGTGCTTGGCATCCAATCTGACGAATTTAATGACTCAATATTATTATGATTATGCTGTCTGATCACTTGGAACCAATTACTGGGCCAAAGAGTATCTTCAGGTTAGACAATTTTACAGGTTTCCGGGCAACAGACTACCTGTAATAATGGTCATAGGTTCCTATTTGGCAATCAACAGAAACAGAATAATAAATTAAATAAAAAAAAGAAATAATAAACAGCCAATTTTGCACTTTATTTTCTCGTTTTTTTTTTTTTGTTTTTAATATTATTTTATTAGTTTTAAATGCTTTTTTTTTCTGTTTATATTACCTGGACGTATCCCAAATAAAATATTTTTCTTTATTTACTCCAGCTATCTATCCTCAATTGGAATAAAATATCGAGTTGACGAAAAGATAGACTGATAAGATTTGACAGTAAAGTGGAATACATATTGGTAGCCTTCGACCAGCACTATGCCGATGGCATTTTTGTACACAAACTTTATTAACATATCATAATACCAGCAGTAGCAAATATAATGCCTGAAAATTATGCACGTATTATATTAAAGTATAGGCAAAGTTTCTTAACAAGTTTTGCAATGGCCATACAGTTATTAGTACTTGAACAAACTGATTGCGACTTATCTTACAAAACTGGCCGGTCTTAGTCGTCGCAATTATTGTGTACTGGTGGAGTTATTAATACATGTAAATTATACTTGTCACTAGCTTTTGATTAATTAACTATATGCACAACTGGGCGCTAGTTAGTGTGATCATTTGTAATAAATCTTTAGGATTATGTAGGTTTAGGTTTAAATAATTTATTCTCATAAAAGACAAAAAAAAAGCCACTTACATGAGAACAGACAAGAAACATTCAGTAAACTTATTTTAGGTAACCGTCATCAAAGTATATGTATAAAGTATTACATAAAATTAGTCTATACTCATTCAGCAGTTGGAGGGGCCCGTGGCTAAATAATAACAGCCGCACAGGTCGATCGATCAGGTTAAGCTACGCTTGCCGCGGTTGGTCTGTGGATGGGTGGCCATCTTTACATACCGAGACCCTTCCGTGCCTCGGAAAGCACGTTAAGCCGTTGGTCCCAGCTGTCATTCGTAGATCTTTGACAGTCGTTACGGGTAGTCAGAAGCCCGAAAATCTGATAACCAGTCTTACCTAGGGGTATCGTATTACCCAGTAACTGGGTTGTGGAGGTCAGATAGGCAGTCGCTCCATGTAAAATACTGGTATTCAGCTGCATCCGGTTAGACTGGAAGCCGACCCCAACATAGTTGGGAAAAGGCTAGGCAGATGATGATGATGACTCATTCAGCAGTTCAATTCTCAACCATTACATTACATTGGAGGACGTCAGCCAAGGCAATTTTCAATGATGTGTTTGGATAGCCGAGATTTAAAACTGCTGAGAGAGCTAACACTTTTTATATTATGTGGGTAGATTATTAAATAGTTGTGCTCCTTCATATGTAATGCTCTTTCTAGCGTAATTAGTGTGTATTCTTGGAGTATGTGAAGGTATGATTCTTCTTGAATAATATTGTTTTAGGTGTCATAAAAGGTTTGCTTGGCGATGAAGATTATAATGTGCTTGTGAAATTACAGGCAGAAAAAAACTACTTTGTCTTTGTCCCAAAGTCAACAACGCATCATAATTCTTTTTGGCGTTGTAGATAATTATGTACCTACTCTATCTGTTAATTTTTAATCGCAAGCCCAGCGAGGTAATTGCGTAACACACTATCACAAGCAATGGCTTTCATTTTGACAGTTCAATAGCATTCATTGCGTTATTTACGTTACTGAGCAGACTAATTTTTCGAACATATGTAGCAATGGATTAGCAATATCCTATAATTAGGGTGCTATTTAGCAAAACAAATTGATTTTAGCTCAACTGTCGTATGTGTGAAAATCGACCTGGGATCTAAGAATCACGTAAATATCTAGCCAGCTGTTTTGCTCGGCAGACTGACAATATCCTCGCAGAAAAGTATCTGATATTTCATTTTACGCTTTCACATCAGCGGCTCTAAAGAAACTGAAATGTTTCAAAAATAAGATTTAGTATTTGAAATTTCAACAGTCGCCTTTAGCACTGAAGTGGATTCCGCTGAAGTGAAAGATATATCAGCAGATGTTAGAATAAGAGCTAGATTTATTTTATTTACTGTACTGAAGATGACGTACTTTAGATAATCCCACAAAATAGTAATGTTTTGACAACTAAAATACTAGCTTTGAAATTATATAAAATGATAAATAGAATTAGCAAAAAAAAATTATTAAAATCTCGATTATGATTGTAAATGTTTGCTTGGTCAATCCCTAGCATCAGTGGGATGACACTGACAGCTCACTCCACGCAAGTTTTCACGGTGATTGTTTTACAGAATCGACCGGCTGAAAAGGTGGTGAATACTATGATCATGAATGATAGAGATGTAGGGAAGAAGAAATTGCATCAATCACTATGAAATTGGAATGAGGGCAGGAGGAGTATCATCTACTGGGTAAGTTAAGTAATGCTACGATATGTCTATACGCTACTACGTAAGACGTGTCAATGATTACTCCAAAGCAAAGGCCTTGGAAAGAAAAACCTCATGAGGAAACCGGCATGTCCTAAATCGAAAATTTTGAAGACATCTGGTAACTAAAAACCCGCACTGGGCCCGCATGGTGGTTTACGGCCCACGCCCTCTCGAAGACAGAAGGCGATGACTCCCACGTAAGTTGTTGTATCCCATAAACTGCAATTTTACAGGAGTGCGTTTCAAAGATACTATTGGCAATAAAAACTGCACTTATCAATTATTTTTTAGTAAAATTCAGTTTGTGAATATAGTTACTAATAAAGTATTACTAACTATATTTACATAGTCAATTGTGTGGCTTACAAAAACTTACGTGGGAGGCATCGGGGGTCTGTGCTTCAACAGTGGGAACATTATAGGCTGATTATACTAAAAGCCTTGGATTCTAAAGTGAAGATTTTTGCAAAACCATTATAACTCCACCAGTCACTGAACACACAAGGTTAATGTCATCTAGAACTTCCTTATGACCGAATATTACCTCAAACAAAAAAAACCGGCCAAGTGCGTGTCGGACTCGTATACACGAACGGTTCCGTACGACAGTACAATATTTAACTCTACATATTTCTTTAACACGTAAGTATACTGTATCTACAGTAAAAATACTGTATCTAATTCTTTTTTTTTTATTCTTATTATTTTATATTATATCGACCATATAGCGACCAAAGTAGTACCCACATACATACATACCTACATGAACTCACACATTCTTCCCATAGAGGTAGGCAGATTAGAACGCCACCTGCTACGATCCTGATACTCCTTAAGCTTCGTAGTAGTACACACTCCGTGGAAAGGAGATGTCCCAAAAAACCCAGAGTAAACAAAAAAAAAATGTGCGGCTTGTGAAGGCTTGATACTGTACATACATCAAAAATATGTATAATCGATATATCGATAAGCCATCAGGTATTATTTATATTTAGGAATTAAAACTTCAGATGATCCCCCTTACTAACCAACGTTGTATAGCGTCTGTATTACACAACGCTTTGTCTTCTTCTTTCGAAAGTCAAATTACTGACGACTGAAAGAGAGAAATCGGTGTGTAAATATTCATCTGACATAATACGTTTATGCGTAAGGGGGTTTTAGTACTAAATAATACGTCGCAAACAGTGTTTCAGGAATAGTTTGAGGAAGGCAACGTAGAAGTATTGTTAGTAGTTATTGCTATTTAAAGTATCTACCTATTACGGTTCAAAAGATACAGCCCTGTGACTAACAGACAGACTGACAGCGGAACCTTAGTAATAGAATTCCGTTGGCACCCTTTGAGTACGAAACCCTAAAAGCAACCTTGCTAAGACTATTAACTTCGTAACAAATCTGCCACAATTGCCTTTGATAACATAATAGAAAATAAATATCGTATTCCACAGAAAATACTCGGTAATTCAGAATATTGTTTGGACATTTATTATGAAAACCGTACTTTGGATACGCTTATTATATTTTAATGACGTTGAAGTAACTAAGACTACTTGAAACCGGCCTGGAACTGTTATTCTAAGGATTAATCCTCAAAAGCTAGTATTAAAGTTGAGGCTTTAAATGTCAAGTGAAAAGAACCATGCCCGTCTGTCATACATTTTTAGGCCGAAATGGACTGTTAAATATTACACTAATACATATTATTTGTATTAGTTAAGCAAATGTCTACTATGATAAAAAATCAAAAAAAATGTCCGTCGCGTTACTAGTATCACCGAAAATATCAGTAAAAGTAGAGTAATCTTTCAATAAATAAAAATAACAAGTGACAATTCATTAGATATTCTAATAAATAATAACGATTATCGGAGTACTTTTAACAATTGTTAAAAAATATATTGTTTTAAATATAATTGATTACATGACTTAATTAAATTTTACTATGCTGTCCACGCGTGGGCCGAAAATGGGAATTGTTCTCTATGCCGCAAAAATTATTTAAATATAATTCAAAGAAAAACCAGCACCCTTACACACTACCAATCACAATTTGAATTATTTTGATATTGATCATTTTGAGATAATTATTGGATATTGCTAATCCACTGCTTCATGTGTTCGAAAAGTTGTCGGCTCAAAAACGTAAATAACGCAATAATATTCATTGCGTTATTTACGTTTGAACTGTCAAAATGAAAGCCATTTCTTGTGTGTGTTACGCAATTACCCTGCCGTTTGCCAATCGACTTTTTATTCTTTTCGTTCGGCTCCTAGCGTGATGGTAAATAGCCTGCAAACTATTGTAGGTCCCTATTATAAGGCAGGGAAACTTGATCATTTACCGATATAACTAATCAAGTTCCTGGTTCAAAACTGAAGGTTCCTTAACACAAACCCACTCAGAGAAACAAAAACAGCCGTCTATTTTTGGCATCCTTGGGGCATCTTACCCTTTCTAACAATTCCTGCTCCAGTTACTTGAAACTGTTCAATGAATACTTGAATCCGCTTAAAAGTCAATGCAAAGATTCGGTGGTTAACGTTAATTTGTTAACTTTATGAAACCAAGTCAGACATGCGCAGAATGTAAGAGATCGCGGGTATCGTAGCCTGTTATTATTCATCGTTGGCTTCATAATTTGTTTAGTTAAAGGAGCTATGGAAATTGGCTAGACAAGAAAAATACTGTGAGACTAGAGTCGGGTAAACAATTGTATACTTAATTTATTTAGAACATTCCCTGACTGTTTCAAATCTGCGTTCATTAATATATGGATGAGTGACACCAGAGGTTAAACAGACGTTCACGGATCATCATCGACATCAGCCTACAGATGTCGACTGCCGCTCCTATTGCACGCTATTCATATTGATTTCCATCATACAGCTTGATTGCCACCAGCCACCCTGCGAAGATCGTCGCTCCGCCTAGCTTTAGCCTACCTTCACGCGTTTACGGATGGGATGCACATATTTATAACAGCAGTTAGTCGTTTTCAGGAACCTATAAAGCCATATAAGCTCAGTTATTGGGTTGTAAGATCTTCAAAGTCAGTCCAAATTAGCTAATGATACCATTCCTAACTTTCAATTAGTTCTGAACTTTGGAAAAACCAAGGATACAGAACAGGCCACTCCCAGGTGATAATCAAAATAACTCTTAATAAACACGATCTAAATGACAATCCTAGATTAGCATATTAGGCACCGGTATATATGCCACATCAAATGTCAGTTGTTTTACCAGCGGTCACTTACGTTACAAATTATATAATTCGTAAGCTTATTTCGACCAATCACCCACACGTAATTAACTAATGTTGAAAGTATTTGAATAATGAAGTGCCAGTTACACCTAATACGGGGGGCTTAACAGATGTTAATCGATGTTTAAATTAAACGGTTGTTCATTCATAGCTTATTTGGAATGGTAAAACCGGGCTAATTTTATTATTTTTGTTTATTGTTATGGGCGTTTGAAAATTATGAACATGCGGGTACCTATTGTTTGTATCTTTTTTTTATCTGATTTATGGTTTAATAAACTATCCATAGATTTCTGTACGTTAAATAATTTAGTATGACTGTACGTACCTACCTACTCGTTTTTTAGTGTGCATACTTTTTGCAATATATTTTTAATATCGCGCAAGACAGCTATTGAGTCTTCTCTCCCAAAATAACCAATTAAAATATTCACTATCAAAGTTAGAAACTTAGTCCTCCAGTTACAGATCTCCATTGCAAATTCCAGTTTACCAACAATAAACTTTAATTACAACCTTTATGAGCGATATCGTGCTTCACCATCGGAACCTTTACCTCTAGTGTAGGTTAGTACTTCTAATGAGTACCAGCAGATATATAGAGCCGTAAAATACTAATAATCCAACGCCCTTTTGTAGGAACTTTGAAACAGAGAGCGGCCGTCGGTCCTTCACATTTTACGCAACAGGTATCTTTATACAAACATTACTTTACCAATCACTAAACACCATGTAACCTCCTATTTCCAACGCTCCAAGATTCATAATTGTTCACCAATTAGTTTTACGGACGCAAAGTAGAAATTTGTATTTACATCTGTAATATTGTTCGTTAACATCAAATAATGACTATGGGATTTGTGATTGGGATGGCGTCAATTGGTAATCAATTAGAATAATATCCGTGCCAACAAATATTAACTGTTATTATCTATAAATATCATAAGATTGTAAGCAGATATACAACGTGTAACGTTAAATGCGCAAAACCTGAAAATAGTTTGATCAGAATAACGAGCAGAATTAATTGAACCACTTTTTAATATAGGTCACATTTTTCAGAAAATCTTCATTAAAAACGATGCCGTGTCTATTTATTAATAGGTCAAGCAACCCAATGTCAGCGCGGCGCGGCGGCCCGGTGACGACTCCTCGCTCGACAAAGCGTCGTCGTAGACGCAAGAAACGATCAGAATGGCCAGTAACACTAAAACAGCACATAAAACCTTCACAATTTTTTAAATCACTTATTTTCTCTTTGAAATAGGTCAGTTGAATTAAAAATCAGGTGGGGTGTCTGAGGTTTTGCGCATTTAACGTTACACGTTGTAGATAGGAAACAGCGGGGTAGTTGCGTAACACACTATCAGTAGCAATGACTTTCATTTTGACAGTTCAACAACATTCATTGCGTTATTTATGTTGCTGAGCAGACCATTTTTCGAACATAAATGAAGCAATGGATTAGCAATATCCTTCAAAATGATTCAGATTGATATTGATAATGTGTTACGCAGTAACGGCCCTTTCCCACGGCAAGATCCCGTTGTTTTGCAGGTACGGTTTTTTGCGAGATCCAGTTTAATAGTGTACGTGTTTAAATATAAGTATTCATACAAGCATCCTGTTTGCCGGATACTGTAAACAGGATGCTTGTGTGAATATGTATATTTATTAAACACGTACACTACTAAACGGGATCCTGCAAAAAACCGTACCTGCAAAAAACAGGATCTTGCCGTGGGAAAGTGCGATTAGGGTGCAGGTAGGTATTTGGAACTGAAGACTGAAGAGAAAAAGACAGAGTTAGCTGACTGGTTACCCGCTTAAATCAGTACGAAATGGTGAACTTTGCCATTTGTACACACGTTTTTCTAGCCATAAAAGACGACGGTTTATTCGCCGTGTGTTGGCACGGTCGTCAGTGTTGTATGGATCACTATGGAAGGTTTTTGACGGACACGGTTTTTTTACGGCGCGGTTTATACGCCGTACCGTATACAGCGTGTAACGGAAGGGGGGTATCAACCCTGAAGGAGGTGAATGTGCTCATGAAACTCAACAACTTTCCCCAAAGAACATAGGTCGAAATATGAAAAAAAAATTTGGCCCTCCCTTACAAAACTGACTACCAGCTGATTGATTTACTATGGGAGGGCCAATTTTTTTTTTCATATTTCGACCTATGTTCTTTGGGGAAAGTTGTTGAGTTTCATGAGCACATTCACCTCCTTCAGGGTTGATACCCCCTTTCCGTTACACGCTGTAGAAACCGTGTAGTGTAAAATAAGGCACCCATCTTAGAAAAGAATACATATCATACTCTTTATTATTTACATTAAATATGAATTACAAATTACATGAATATACATTTTTTTACAGAGGGTGACGCAGTGGCGGTCTTATCGCTAAAAGCGATCTTTTAAAGATAGCCTTCGGGTGGATTTAAAGAGAGAAGGAGACACAATACTGTAGGTAGCCTGTGATGTACAGACGCCAGCACATCAAGCTAATACAATCTGTCAAATTTCTTTAATAGATTTCCAACCTTATCGCGACAGCATTAGGTTGAAAGTTGATTAGGAAAATCTGACAGTTTCGGGTAGCTTGATGTGCTGGCGTCTGTACCATTAACATAAAAAATAATTACAGACTGAAAGTTTTTTAATGCCTTAGGAAATCTCTATCAGTCAACCAAGGGTGGTGAAGAGATTAAATGGCAGGCTTTGGTTGAGGGGAACAATGAAATGTTTACCTTATAACAATCATTTTAGGAGTATTTTATTTGTATACTTTAGTAATAAGGAAATATAAGAACACTGTTTGGTTACTTAATCAACGATTTCTTTATTCTTTTTTACAGTTACGTCACAATCATTTTGGATTCCTATTTATTATTTAGACCCCCTTACACTATAGTCACAATTTTGACATACGTTTTAAAAAATTACTTATTTATAAAACAAAATAACCTGAAAACTGTAGCTGCTTCATAGGTAGCAGCATAATCGGTTTAATTAATAAGGCATATTTTACTACTAGCTTCTGCTCGCGATTTCGTCCTAGTGAAGTTTCTTGCTCTCCCGACCGACCCCGTCGCATCGCATCGCCTGCGCGTGGTATTAATTCATTTTCGCTTGGCATTCTTTCTTACTTTTTTTTGCTCAGCTCCTAAGTGCCCTAACGTGATGTTAAACAGCCTATAGCCTTCCTCAAGAATTGGGCCATCAAATGCAATTTTTTTATTGACGTGATAATGACTTATAAATCGATGAGCACCGGCTGCATGCACGAAAAAGCATGACTCAATGTCACGTTCCGCCTGAGCCGAGCGTGCAAGCGAGAGCGCGGAATAAGCGATAGAGAGGCACGATCGGCCTAAGCGTTCGGCTTGTGACGCATCTATCTCTCTTCCACTATGACGTTATCACGTAAAATTATCGTCCGTAAACCGACTTTACAGACACCCAATTTTTTTTTTTTTTTTTCAGATCCGTGTGGGAGTTCCATAGATTAGCCCGTTCCAACAAACAAAAGAACTCTCCAGCTTTATTATTTAGTGTTTAGTATACATAGATAGATAATATAAGCATCATTTCATGCGTCAGTTTCATTGAAGTTGTAGTTTTTACAAATTGTAATGTAATGCAGTGTTATAATATTATGGACATCAATCAAGAAGGTATGAAAGACAATTAAATGCTAACTAGATGACCTTGCTAGCGATACGTCAGCGATACGGACACGACGCGATACGAATGATTTACTGCATGATTACTGAATATGACTGTAATTAGAAAGTATCTATTCATGAATTAAAACACCGTAGATTGGTTTGCGGTAAACTTGTAACATTAACAGCGTCTTCACACTGAAACGTATGTAGGTTTTTTAACGCAGCTTGGGGTAGAAGCAAGCTATGGTAGGAATCGTCGTAACAAAAAGTGTTAAGCCCCCTCTATGCGACTGTAATGTGAGTAACACGTAAAGGACTTCGTTCCTGCCCGGGTCCCCCGATTGCACACGTGATTTTTTTTTTTTTTTTTGTTTTGTTTTTCCTTTCATTCTTCTTTATTAAAACCTTACACTCAAATGAGTACACAATTATTAAAATATGTACAGAAATACTCTGAAAAGAAAAAAAAAAGGAGAAAACGCATTGTAAAGAGTTGGGAAATTAATGTAACATTCTCAATTCGCATAGAAATAGGTATTAGAATAAACGATGGAGGGGAAAAATAAATATCACAGCTGAGTCGATGACATAACTATTATTGGAATCTAGAAAAGGTAAAAGACAAAATAACTATGTAATAATGTTAACGCTATGCGATTAGAACGTAACAAATGATCACAATTTTATGTATTTATATGGCAGTTCGTTGAAAAGGAATTCTTTATTATGAACTTGGGTATCATTTACAGTTAACGTTTCTTTTTTCTTTGCAGAATGGTTGTACATGTGTTGACATATTGCATATACATTCTAATCGTTTAGTTATCACACTAATATTATAAAGGCGAAAGTTTGTCTGTGTGTTTGTATGTTTGTTACTTCTTCATGCTCAAACGGCTGAACGGATTTGGATGAAATTTGGTACACAGATAGTTTATAACCCGGATTAACATATAGGATACTTTTTATCCCGATATTTCCACGGGATCGACACTTATGAGAGTGAAACCGCGGGGAGCAGCTAGTTTTCTTATAAAAAAATAAGAAAAGTCGGTTATTTCAGACTATTTTTGTCGCACTGGGCCGGCGTGGTGGATTACAGCCCACTCTCTCTCTCACAGAGAGGAGGCCTGTGTCCCAGCAGTGGGATCATTATAGACTCATTATGCATTACGTTAGTAATGACGAGGCTTATTTCAAATAAAAATAACCTAAAAGGTTTTTTTTTTCTAGCGATTTGTGTTTTTAAATTACTCCTATTATATTCTTGACCTCTCGAACTAAGAACATTATAGTATGATTTAATAGGTGTGAATTACGTCAACAGTAGGTAAAACGGATGGTCGGCACTGGTAACCTCCTGCTTGGCAAACCGTCGTCAGTGGTAAAAATTAAGCCCAGTCTTTAAAACTAGGCAAACTGCTTCCTAATCAATCAGACACCATTCAGGTCTTTTAATTCAAAAACAAACAATGCTTAGGTTTCCTAAATCGTTAAACAATAAGACAACACAATTTAGCGTACCTAATTTCAATGACTTTCCTTTGTATTTAATGTTAGAAAAAATCAATACTAAACAATGATTACATTACCTAACCTCAGTTTTGCCGGACACTGCAAACGGGATACTTATGTGAATATGTATTATTTAAACACGTACATTACTAAACGGGATCCGGCAAAACCCCACACCTGCAAAAAACGGGATCTTGCCGTGGTAAAGGGCCCTAAGGGCCGGGACACATCACCACGGCGCGGCGCCGCCGCCGTGTAACGGCACGACGACGCCGCTACCGGGAGACGGCACGGGCGGCGTCGTGCCGCGGCACGGTGCCGTGTGCGGTGCATCGCGGGCACAAGGCAGCAACCATCGTTCAGTTTTTGTCTTGGATCAAGTCTTGGTCAAGAGATGACATGGACCGCGAAAGACGTATTATTGTGCTCCTGTTTCTAAGACGACGAATGAAGAAAAAAACAGATTCAAGGAAAATATTGGGTATGGGGTAGTCGTGCCGTTACACGCTGGCCGGTGCCGTACCGTAGACATGTGTCCACGCCCTAAGACAGCTAGAAGGCGTCGCGGCAGACCCCGTAGAATGTGGCGGGACGAGCTGGACAAAAGTAACGACTATTGGTCCACATTGTCCTTGCATGGAAAGAGCTAGAAATCATGGGAGGCCTTTGCCCAGTACTGCGATGATCCAGGCCAACGGTAACAATAGCAGTTGCAATAACTATGGGATTACAGACTGATTAATACAACTTGCTTATCAATTCGTGAAGAAACAGTAAAAAGAGGTTAATGGAGGGTCAATAATGTTATTCTTCTAGAGCCTCCTGCTGACAAACGCGACGCGACCCCAGTAGAACAATTTCTATGAAAACTTCGTGGAATTTGTTCTACCAGAATCGTGTCGCACTGTCGCGTCGCGCTTATCTGCGGGAGCCCTAATAAATAATTGTGATTGTTTTATTAGTTACACTTTATTAGTAACGCATTATAAACCATGAAATAAGTGCATTATTTTAATGAGTTCAATGCTTGAAGTCTTTATTTTTTTTTTATAAAACTAATAGTGATAGGCATTGTACACATATGGTTTAAAAAAAAAACTATTTAGTACTAAAGCAACGATCAAATTCCGTACCCTTCTGATTTTTAATTTGCCAGACTAAAATGACAGCGATCGACCTTTTTTGTCAACATGACACTATTTAGTATAATGCATTAGCTGTCATTTTGGTCAAACGAATTAAAAATCAGAGTTTATTACGCTTCAGAGTGACAGTCATCATCATAATAAACTAAGCTGTATTGATTTGTAACTATTATGGAGGGCGCCCACGAGCAACTTTTGTCTCCGCAACTAATTTGTCTGTCATATTAAGTCTGCGCTTTACATCAAAGTGCACGCATGTAGCGACGCGACAGCAGGGAGAAATTTTTGTCCGCGGGTTTGGACCCAACTGTCGCCCGCCTATTGGTTGCAATTGCAATGCAAATGCACCCATGGCAACAATAAAGTATCCGGCCAACCAGTTGCCTCTCAACCGAAAATTTAACAAAAAAAAAAAAAAAAGTAGCGTTGCTGTCACTCCCGTGTACGTTCAAATATCGGCGAGGAGACAGCGATAGAGACAAAAAAAGTTGCTGGGCAGAACTACACACACTTTCACATCTACGCATTGGAATAAAAATGCTGACGATAAAATGTAGTTTTGAGAAGTCTGAGATTGGAAACAAAACTTTTGTCTCATTTTTTTACGTATTTTATCGCAATCTCCTGAGACTTGTCGCGGTACTACACTGTTTGCATTGCCTGACGTGATAGATATAATAATTCACAAGATTGTTTTAATATTATAATATGTAATAATATAGGTTCTATTCTGTAAAACTGTCACCGTGAAAACTTAGGTGAAGTGAGCTGTCAATAACGTCAATCCCTAGTATCAGGTTGAATGACAGCTCACTTCGAGCTCACTTCACCTTCGGTCCGGCTGTCGAGAGAATGCGACGTCTACTAACGCATAAAGATCAAATTCGTAAAACACGTATCCGTTTTATGAAACTGACGGGTGTCAAGAACGCATCCCGTTGACGGCCGGACTACAGTGCGGCCGTCAACGGGATGTGTTCCGCAAAAAAGCTTAAGCTTAAGGGAAAGTTTTCACGGTGAGATTTTTACAGAATAGACTGGATGTAATTACGTTTTGTTTTTTTTTTGTTAGCCTACATCGTGTCCCACTACTGGGCAAAGACCTCCCCTTGTTTCTTCCAAACCTCCCTCCCTGTCTTGTCCGATCTTTGGCCATGTTGGCCCTGCAAAACTACAAAATTATCCCTCAAAAACCACCCACACTGGCTGTCAGTTTTTGTCAAAACGCAGTATAGTCGAGCAAGAAGTACTTACAACGGTGCAAGGATCTTTTGGCGCCAGGCCAAAATCGGAACTAATGCCGCCATCTTGTTTTTTAAAACAGTTTCTGAGAAGGCTCCCGCAGACAGGCGCGACGCGACTCTACTAGAACAATTTCTATGAAATGTTTATTGCAACTGTTCTACCAGAATCGCGTCGCACCGTCGCGTCGCGCCTGTCTGCGGGAGCATTAACAGTTTGATAAATTTTGATCTTGTGGCACTTTATATATGTAGAGGACTAATGGATTTCAATACTTACCTATAAGTTTTGTAATTGTGTCACAAACCGTGACACATATCACTGTATAGCGAGAAGGCTTAACAGGCCATATGAACTCACTGAGCACTGTTATTTAGTAAAAAAATATACTCTTTTTAAATAAAAACGGGCTGGTGACAAAGCTACTGTTGCCACTTGTGTGCGAGGACAGAATAAAAAGAAAATAACTAAACCTGCTCAAAATCCACCGAGATGCGATCAGAAGCAAAGGTTCCGTAGGATAGGACTTTTTAAATTTTGCTGCAATAGCAAAATTGAGATGTTACACCCGATTATCAGAGCATATTTTTTGGTCAATACTGTCCATAATTAGTATTGATTCATTTTAGGCTTACCTTAATTTCAACGCTTTGGTAAAAAACATAGCATGTCATATAGCATTATCAGGAGCTATAGTTTCAAAAAGTGTGCCATTTTGAGACCCGTGAATCTACAAGTACTATTCCTTACAAAACTCCTGACAGCAAACCTTAATATATACGTAACACTTGCCTTTTCCATTCGATCCAGTATTTTCTACTTCAGTTCAACTTTCCAACTACAAAAATAAAGTAGGAAACGTAGAGCCACTTTCAATTTTATTAACTCCTAATTGAGACGCAAGTGCTCTAACAAAGAAGACGCGGATCCCAGACCCACGGGACTCCAAATGTCCTAGCCGCCATATCAGAACAATTTTCTTTCTAGACGTCTCCTATTTATTCACATTAAGATAACAATCCTCCAATAGAAAACCAACTCTATTTTCTCCACCATATAGCACAAAATTACCTGTCATTCTTTGACATATTCTTAGGGTAAATCCCAATGGAATTTGTTCTTTATAATTTGTGTGTTAGAGTTGTTTTTGCACTGGGGAAGTGTTGTTTGAGGTCAGTGGATCATTCCCGCCCTTCGCAACAGGTTCTATTGATCGTGGCGCCATCTACCGTCGTGGGACAAGTTGTGAGAAGTTGCCAAGACTGGGATAGTTGTTGTTGGGACATTTAAGTGGTTTATAATTATAGGGCAAGTTGGTCGCGTCCGGTGAACTACGATAGTTGATAAGTTGCTTGATTAATTAACAAACAGCGTTAATCGTCGTACACTGATACTGACGTTTGATATGAATACCCACCATACTATAATCACGTGCTGAAACCATAAATTCATCACATGATTCTAGACGGTATTTATCAAAATAAAATCAGCTGTTTTTTTATAGAAAAGTGCAATACCTACGCGGTCAAAATGTATGGCAGAGCAAATAAATTTTTAAACGACGAAAAATTTCCATGCAGTAGGTAGGGTTAAGAATCCATGGTTACTGATCATGCGTCAATGCTGCCACCCTGCATAGCTGTTTCTGTAGGCTTTTATTTCATAAAATCTGAAACGCCCAACATGTATGGGGATGATTTCTCCATTCTTAATGCTCAACCAATAATGGGCGAATGTGGCAAAAAAAAAACATTAAGAGAGTTAGAAGAAGTCACATTTGAAACTAAAAAAAAATCAAAATCAGTTCAGCCGTTTGGGGGCTACGATGGCGCAGACAGACACACAGATACACAAATCCACACGTTAAACTTATTACACCCCTCTGTTTTTGTCGGGGGTTAAAAATAATGGTGTATGTCGGAAACAACGCAAAGCCATGACTAAGCTGGAACATTCATATTTCATTAAAACACAAAGTTAAGAGCTGATATAAATGTTGGACGGCTTGTCAAGTAATCGCTTATCTATAAATTGACCGATTTGTTTTTTAATGTTGGACATGTAGGTACAGTCAACAAAGCAGGTAAGGCGGTTGACTTCAATCAGAGGGGGGGGGGGGGGGGTAATTAAACCATGTTGTGTGTGGGGCTCTGGGTGGTAAAGTATTGACGTTAAAGTATTGACGTTACACGTCAAAATGTCTTAATTTTATTAAATTTATTTTATTTTATTTAGCCTATATTGTGTTTCATTGCTGGGCAAGAACCTCCCCTTTTTTCTTCCAAACCCCTTCCCTGTCTTATGCGATCTCTGCCCATTTTGGCCCGGCTAACGTCATCAGAAGTCATTATTACTTTAAAAAGGTTTTACGCTCGCACTTAAAATAAATTTTACCAGAATAATGTAAAGATGTTTGTTACTTATCTGATACCTAACTCATATATATATATATTAACTTTAGCTAATAGAACTAATATGGCTGTCAAAGAAACTTCAGAATATGATAAAAAAATAAACCTAGTAAAACTTAACGTAAACTAAGTGCCAGTTTCACCAATGGAACTGAACGCGATCAGCACATCTAAACTGCATTCAGCAGCTGTCAGTGTCAATATTCCAAAACATCGATAACACTGACAGCTATTGAGCGCGGTTTAGATGTGATGAGCGCGTTTAGTATAATTGTTGAAATCTGCCCTTAGTATTTCTACTTTTCTATACCACCATTACTACAAATTCTCAATACCAAATCCAACTTACAATATACTTTTACCGAAACACAATAAAGCGTCAATAGAAGAGGTTCCAATTATGACAATCATTCGACAAACATAACGATTAGCGAGTCACGATTATATCGATCGGTATTTGTACAACATCACCATTATTTGTACTAAGTATTGTGTTCCGAACGAACAAAATAATAACGTTTGCTTTACAATTTGAGTAGTTTTTTTGTATCGCGTGATTTTTTAGCGCGTTTTAGGATGTTTGACTGCATTGTGTCTGACTTTTATAAGCGGTATTGACTGACATGTTGCTCAATTTTGGAGTACTGACATTTTTTTTTGGAACGGAGTTCTTTAACGCAATTTGAGGTAGGAGTAAACTGGTAGAAATCGTAACGGAAAAGCGTTGTGCAACTTTTTGTTGTAAATAATACATAGAATGAGACGGAGAGAGAGAGAGAGAGAGAGAGAGAGAGAGAGAGAGAGATAGCTTTCATGGTTTTCGAGGGTGCTAACACCGATAGCGAGTTCAAAATGAAAACCAAAGAGGGCCACTGCAAAAATTTAAAAAAAATCGGTATTTTAACATTTTCGCAGCCGCCATCTTGGATTTTCATTTTGAACTTCGTTCCTGACGACCCCGACCCCACAGGTTTTTTTTTTTAATTTACTAAAGTGATTTTGGTAATATTTCTCAATGATTACTTTTTATTTCAGCAGTCGAATAGGTATCAATGTCATTTTTGCGCTGATAACAGATATAGAGGGGCAGGGTTTCCAAGCATACATATATTTTCCATAAGGGCATTCGACAAATAACAATTGTTGTTACCCCTACTTTCCCAGAGCAGCGGCGTAAATGCGTAACACGCTCAGTAGCAATGGGTTTCACTTTGACATTTCAACAACATTCATTGCGGTATTTAGGTACGTTATTGAGCAGATACATTTTTCTAACATTTGAAGCAATGGATTAGCAATATCTTTCAAAATTATTCAGATTGAGATTGAACGCGTGTTACGCAAATGTATGATAAGTTAAGATAGTTCATCGTAAATAATAGCTACAAAGTTTTATGATGATGTTCTATAAAAATATAATCTTTTCCTTGGAAATAAATAAAATAATTATTACAGTGATTATAAAAATACCACAAGATTACAAGACTGCATTTCACATTGTTGATTTTTCCTAGAAATAATAACCATAAAATTATAAAATGGTTTTAAGACGTCATGCAGCAACGGCTCTTGCACATAGGTAGATTCTGTAAAAACTACCTATTTACCATCGTATATTTCCCGAAGTTAAGTACTTTCGATAGTTCTATTTAAATCCCTTTTTTTTTATTATGTTCACCAACAATTGATTACACTAAAACTACGACATAATACATTTTAAAAAGTAAAACAACAGTGCATCAATTACTTATCGGTAAAAACAACATGCATAAAACAAGGGGAATAAGCTAACTTACTTAAGCGCTAATATTGGTAAATTGGTAACATCGAAATACCAATAATTTAGAATACGAATCGATAGAATTTTATAATCCTTTTATATCTTAAGCGACCCGCCCCGGCTTCGCACGGGTGCAATGGAGAAACACTGATAATTTTAGAGCCATTATTTCTCGTAAAAAGTATAGGATTAAAAATGGTTATTGTGGGTTATCCCTAAGAGATAGACATATACCATCGTGGACTTTTTTGTAGACCTTTTTAAGGTGTACAATACTGTAGTACATTATTTTGATCTATCTCTGCAGATTCAGCCAGCGTTTACAATGTAAGCGCAAAAAAATGTGTTTATTTACAACATTACATTAGAAACCTCTAAAATTATCAGTGTTTCTCTACTATATTATGCATGTATTATACATATAAACCTTCCTCTTGAATCACTCTATCTATTAAAAAAATCGCATCAAAATCCGTTGCGTAGTTTTACAGATCTAAGCATATATAGGGACAGACAGACAGGGAAGCGACTTTGTTTTATACTATGTAGTGATTTACTTTGCTGAAATAAATAAAATATGTAATAAAATAATTATAAAATTCTATCGATTCGTAATCTAAAAAATCTCAACCATTTATGCAAAGATGGCTCAGCTAATTGCTATAACTTACTGTACGTATATCCTATTTAATAATATAAGCACGAAAGTTCGTGAGGATGGATGGATGGATAGATGTTTGTTACTCTTTCACGCAAAAACTACAAGAACGGATATTGATGAAACTTTACAGTAATATAGCTTAAACATCAGAATAAAAAATAGGATACTTTTTATCCTGATATTCTCACGGGATCGACAATTTGAACAGCGGGGCGCTGCTAGTAAAACAGTAAATATAGGTTGAAACACGAATAAACGATGCTCGGCTTCTTAACTTAATCTCTAAATGAAATACAATAATCGCTTTAATTATTATTCCTGAAAACATAATAATATAAAAACAAACGTTTTTAGTAAATATTAACACTTTAGCACACGAGAAGTTAATTGTTGGTTATTATATCAGTCGATGAAGGCTGAACGTTATGGTTCAATCAGCCAATTATGAACAAATTAATTTATTATTAAAATTACTTATTGTATTAAGGTCAATGAGTGCTTGTTATTAACAAACAATTATTGCGTTCAAATATTTCTGTTGATAGGGGTGTAATATCAAGATGAAGATGGAATGGATATCAACAGAATTTCATTTATGTATTACCAATTAAATCTGACGAATAAGTTGCAGTAGTCCTGCAAATTTGTTAACACCGTAGCTAGCAGCACCCGCGGGATAACTGCGTGACACAGTATCAGCAGCAATAGATTTCATTTTGACAGTTCAACAACATTTATTGCGTTATTTTAATGGGTTAATGGGTTATTTTGATGGGCGAAACGCAGTATTTGCGTAGCAGTAGATATGAGTTTGGGTAACAATAAATGCTATTTAAGTATTAATAATTATTTTAACTAAAAATCATAGTGGCTAGCGCAAAATGTTGTAATGTAATCACGCATAAATGTAAACTCTTTATTAATTACATACTTTATTAAAAAAAAATTTCAAGGACATGTCTCTGACGGTATCTTACTAATCCTCAAAAGTTTAATTAAACTATCCTTTTGAAATTAAACGAATACAAATCATAAGATAACAATAACACAAAAAATGGCAAAATAGTAAACTGTCAATCAAAAAAATAACGAAAAAAATAATAACCACACGTGAAAGTAGCAATCACGGACCGCATCCGACAATGTCGACTCCAATTACATAAACAATCGTCGATTACACGAAATATATCGAGTGTCGCATCGACGCTCGACCTTGACAATGTCACGGTTGTGAACACGTTAATAGTCCCCCGTTGCCTGCGCACTTGCTGATGTACTGACAACTGCACTTCTATGGTAACTTTTTGACTTTTAGTGGTTTGATTCCGTTGGTAAGGTTGGTGTGCGTATACCTTGTTCCAAACGTATCCGGTGAAAATCTAAACAAAAGGGTCAGAAAACGTACCTGTAGATGCATTTTTGTAGTGTCCCTTATAAATTGAAAGCTTTGATTAGAATACTTTAACCCGAAATTTTAATGTTAAATTACTTAAAAGATCTTTTTCGATTGACAATAATTGAGGTTATTTTACTACCACAATTTTCGTCGACGATTACAATTAAAATTTAATAATATTATTCAAACAATAATTAATTGTTAGAATAAGTGGTAAGACATCAAGTTGAATCCTTCTAAATACAGATGAATGTGTTAATATAATTCAGTGAAGTCTTTTCTTTGTAAGAATTTAACTTAAACGGCACCCTAATTGCGTAACTAGGGAATGCAAATCCGGTCTGTTTTGAAATCCGGATTTTTAATAACAGATTTTTGGTCCAATCCGGACTATCCGGATTTTAAGGATTTTTCATGAAAATAAACAAATCACAAACGCTAAGCAGAGAGGCAGGTTATACTCTTCGGTCTTCAGTATAACCTGTCGCAGCGTATGCATGTGATTTACGGTGCTAAAGCCTTCACGGAATCCGGCTTGCTCAACAGGCTGGAAGAGATGGGCCTATAATTCTTAAGAAGGGCATTGTCGCTCTTCTTAAAGAAAATTATCACCACACCTCTTCCATGCCTGTGCTGTTTTACCCTCGAGTATGACGGAACCAAACAGCTTCTGAAGGGCCATTAAGAGCCATTAAGAACGGGTTTTCCGCCGGCCTTCAGGAGTTTGGCCATAATTTCATCATCACTCGATGCCTTGTTGTTTTTGAGTTACTTCAGAGCCATCCTAATCTTGTACAGGCTGACGTCCGGGATGTCTTCGGTAAGTATAGTGGCGGGTCAATCTAGCTCTTGGGTCGTTTGCCAGATTAGTAACGGGGTTACTTGTTGACGTGTATAACTGTACATAGAACCTCTCGATCTCTCTCAACAGCTCCGCTTTTGCGGATATGATCCTGCCATTATCGGTCTTCAGTTTCGTAAGCCGGCTCTGCCCAATAGACAGATCTCTAGCACAGACCTTGGAGCCTTTATTTCGCTCTATCGCGTCCTCAATACGGTCTGTATAGAAGCGGCGAAGGTCGCTTTTCAAGGACTTAAAGATCCGTCTATTGAGCTGCCGGTACTTGAGCGCATCGTCTGAAGACTGCAGGATCATCTTGCACCTCTCCTTCATGAGTCGCAAAGTGGGATCAGAGAGCATCTTTTTTCAATTCGTACGACGGGTCTTCAAGACCCGACCGTATGGACAGCTTGCACGAACCCATCGTTATATTTGTCCACGAGCTGAAAGCTTTTGGGGTTTTGGACTTGGATCGGTGCTGGGCGAAGCGTAGACTTCATCAGTCGATATCTTTCCAGCTTGATATTTAAGTTCAATGTGCCTCTTACCATGCGGTAATCACTTCCGGTTTTCACCGCGTTGATCACAGAGACATCATTGAATATTTGCTTCTTCGTCAGCATAATGAAGTCAATCTGATTTTTAGTTACACCATCCGGGCTCTGCCAAGTCTACTTTCTGTGCTCAAGTTTTCTGAAGAAGGAATTCATCATAATTCATCATCATTCTCCATAAAACTAGCCAGTAGTTGGCCCCGATGGTTCCGACGTCCAACTCCAAATTGCCCCTCTCGCAACTCATCATCGCTTCGTTTGCCCAGTTTCGCGTTAAAGTCCCTCATCACAACGGTGAAGTGAGTTTTAGAGCCATGTATGGTTCTGTAAATATCCTTATACATGGTCTCCACCTCATCGTCGGGACGTGACGAGGTGGGGGCGTAAACCTGTACGACCTTAGCGAATACCTTGCGGACATTCTGAGTATAAGGTACGCCACCCTTGTCGAAACATTCTCGATCTTCACCACGTTGCTCAAAAGCGACTTATGGACGATAAACCCGACACCACCTTCACTTACACTCGCGAGACGCAGCGCGCGAACAGCGAACTCGCTCATTAAGATTTTTTTGTTACAATTTGTTATTATTCAAAAAATCCGGATTCGATTTTCAAATCCGGATTTGGAAGTCTAGTAAAAATGTGCGGATATCCGGATTTTTCGAATTACGGATAGTCCGGATTGCATTCCCTATGCGTAACACACGATCAATCACAAACTAGATAAATAACGCAATGAATATTCTATAACTGTCAAAATGAAAGCCATTGTAACTGATAGTGTGTTACGCAACTACCCCGCGGTGTTTGTTTACACTTTCATCAGATACTTTAGTACAACAAGTGTTACCATTGATACGCGCTTGACCGTACTGAAAAATGTTTCAATGGAAATTATTTTAAAATATACATAATGTAAGTGTGTACTTATATGGGATGTTTTCTCTTCATATTATGTGTGGTCGGATGACTGCGGTTTGCGTTGTGGTTAAAATAATCGGTTTGTTTTTTATCTAGGCTACGGTTATCGGGTGAGTTCTGTAGAGCAAATATTTATAGGTGACATTTATAGTTTCTGTCTGCGCCTTTGCTCAGGTGTTTGTCGGAAATCATCCAGGAATCATCCGGCAGGCCTGTTGGTCTAGTGGTCAGTGACCCTGACTACTATACGCAAGGTCGAGGGTTCGATTTCCACCCAGGACAAATGTTTGTGTGATGAGCATGATCATTTTTGTTCTTTGTCTGGTTGTAATTTATCCATAATATGTATGTATTTAGAATTATATATGTATGTTTATCAGTTGTCTAGTACTCATAGCACAAGCTCTGCTTAGTTTGGGACTAGATGGCGTTGTGTGAAAGTTGTGGAATATTATTATTATTATTATATTATCCCACGGGAACGTGCCATCGGGACAAAAAGTAGCCTTTGTCCTTCCCCAGGATGCCATCTATAATACGTTATACGGTAACTTACAGACAGTTACTTTCGAATTTATAATATTAGTATGGATTGGTTTCCCATAATAGTCTCATTTCAGTTTCAAGGAGTCTTGTTCTTCTTCACTCGGTCCCTCGTTCATTACTGAGGATCGTGGTCACTGGACCCCTTTAAGCGGGCAATCTGCCTCCATCAACTCCGGTCTAAAGTCGCAATTACCACCTGCTGAAAATTGCTTGAGGACGTTGCTTCTTTCTTATTTCAAGAATCGAATCGAATTGAGAAAACTAATGAAAATATATTCCAAATACACCATACTGCGCGAACTTCATTGCAAAGGTCAATTGTTTTTAGGATAAGTCTATTTGTGTTTTTAATTTTGTGGAAACACGGTTTTCTTCAGACTTAGTTATAATTAATATTGTTTTAATTTAGTGGATGAGTCCATATAAATTGAAAACTAAAACAGAATACGGATCTGAAGGCCTATCCTCGTAATTAAACGTTTAACCTCGTAACGCCCAATGTACAATGTATTGAACAAAGTGACATACAGTATTACCTGTATTACACATTGCAAACATGAATTTAAATTAATTAATGTACATTGGGCGTTTAGGAGAAGGTTTTGTTTTTAGTCTGGGCCGGAATGCCGTATGTAGCTTTGTTCAATACATTATACATTGAGCGTTTAGCTCATCTTGCGAAATTTAGCTTGGGCGTTACGAGGTTAAAATCTAGTCGCAATCTCACCTCAGCTACAGTCAATGTCAAAAATTTGTCAATAATGTCCCAACTTTATTGACAATTTTTTTCTCACCTCACACACTCTCACATAGGAATTTTAGAGGTATTTTTGACAGATGAGACTGAGGTCAGACTGTGAACGTTCTTAAAATTACGATAATTGCCCCCCTGCTATCACGGGAACGGATAATAAGTGTCAGTAAATAAATTTCGTGGTGGAGGTTGCGAGAAGCACAGTACCGGCTGATGTGGCGACGCATGGTGAAGGTCTATGTCCAGCACTGATGAATGACAGCATAGTCAGCCTATAACGTCCCCCTTTCTGGGACACATTCCTCCTCTCTGTGAGAAGGCGTGAACCCTAATCCACCACGCGGGCCCAGTGCGGGTTGGCAGATGTCACATGTCTTTGAATTTTTGGTTCCAGGACATGCCGATTTCCTCGCGATGTTTTCTTTCACCGATTTGAGAAATGATGATGATGAAATAAAATCCCTATGCAACATTTTTAGACGTTTGGCTTTTTGTTTGATAGCCAAACAAAAAGCCAAACAACAACAGTAGTGTCAACGCGCTGCACTGCGCAGGCGCGGGGATAGCGGCGCGGCGGCGCACGCGCACGCGACGCGCGGCCTTGTGCGCAGTTCCGTGAAAGGCGATCGGCTTAGCTAACACCAGTATAGGGTTGCACTGGCTCGCCTTATTACTTCTACAAATATGATTTTTGGATATTTTTTTTTTTTAAGATGTGGTACAAATAAGTTTTATAAAGCTTATTTGACAAAGTTTTGCTTGTTAGACGTAGCTTTTAAGGTATCGAATGATTAGTGATAAGCAGACTAGGTATAATTAAACATAACATCAAGCTTGTATCCCCGATGGACTAGGCAGAGGTATACCTGTTATGGGACCAATGTACTAAGATCCATGTAATGGGACCAATGTACTAGAAATAATTATTATGCAATATTATGTTTAAATTATGCAAGTAAATAAAGTAACAAAAGAAACACGACACGGAAATTAATGAAAACTATAAGTCACTCAGCAAAAAACTGAAACTAAGATTGCATAAGCTGTGCCCGTGACTTCGCGTACAAGTCGGAAAATAAATTGGATTTTATGGGTTTTATTTTTTTTTGCGCGGGACCCTAATACTTTTTCTGAAATAAAAGTGGCCTTAGTTACTCGTTACAACATCGTTACAGCTATCTGCCAGTGAAAGTCGCGCCAGTGCCGTCAAAATCGGTCCAGCTGTTTCTGAGATTAGCCGGAACAAACAGACAGACAGAGAAAAAATTTAAAAATTGTTTTTTTGCTATAAGTACATACCGTATATACTTTCATATGCATTTAATAAAATGCTGTTGCTTTGATATTACAAACAGACACTTCCATTTTATCTATTTGTATAGGTAGATAGATTTTGTTTCCTGTCCATTTCAAAATATGCGAGCCATTTTCAAAACGCAAAGCAGCTTCTCAGCTGGCTCGACATAACTAGATTGTTCCTGTCTGACGGCCCACGAAGGAAATGCAAACGCCTCCAAAATTCTAATACACACCTCCACACTTTGCTAGGGCTGGAACAGATTTAGAAATCTATTTATAACTTGCGAGGAGTTTTGGGTATTTTACGGAAACTTTATGGATGTAAATATTAAGCCCTGTAAGTTTTTAACAACTCCGTCTCTGCCGATATTGATCCTCACGAAACTTCATCATGAATTAATTAGTTACATAATCTATAAATAACATCAGGCCTATAATTCTCTGAAGGAAGAGGTGTATCTTATTATATACACCCACATTTTTTGTTTTAATATTTATAAAACAAAGTCGCTTTTCATATTTGTGTTTATCTACGTGACCGTTTAGTTTTTTCCAAATTGCAAATTTTGATACGGTTTTTACCATATTAATTTCAAAAGGTTTATGTATTTAAGACAGTTATATTAAACTTAACTGTAATAAGAAAATGTCGATGTTTTGTCAAGTCGTAAATACCATTCGCTAGAAAGCTATTATCTACAAATCAAAACCGAAAGTTCATAAAAAATTCCAAACCAAAAATATCTGAAAGCGAAAAGCCTTTTACCCTACATAGATAACATATTAATTGAAAAGATAACACATAATAATAAACTGATATAGAATCAAATCTTTCACCCGAGTCTATTTAAATATAATACATCTCACAAACAATAATTGTATTTTCAACGCAGTTAACCATTTTGTAATTGACCTTGTGGCTGCGTAGGCTGCAGTACAAAAAGTTATTACAAACAAAATTTCCATCAGGAAAATATCTGTGTTTTTGTACGCTCTCATCGAAATTGCGTTGGTTTTTCAATACGTTTTTAACAATTCAATTACACACGAGTATCAAATTACTTTCACACGCAAATGTTTACAGAAGACCGGTTGTTTTGGGCAAAATAGGATTGAAAAAGGGTTTATACGAGCAGAAGGTTTATACGAGTAAGTACTAAAAATACAACTAAGGGCTAGTTTTTCAATGGACAGATAGCTTTTATTTGAAGAATAAAAATGGCGGTTTGACATATTTTTATTAGTACAAAAGCTGTCAAACCGCCAATTTAATTCTCAAGATTAAAATTATCTTACGACTAAAATATCAGCCCTATGTATGTATACATATCATGTAGATAAAGTCGCTTTTCGTGTCTGTCTGCATTGCTGTTACACTACGCAACTATTTTGATCATTTAGAGAATTCATTTCGGAAGGTTGATGTATATAATACATTAATATTAACCTAACGTATCATAAAGAAATCACGATATATTTTCAAGTAGTAAAAAACGTCCGAAACAAGGGCCGGTCATTAATATAAGTGGGTTTTGAACAGCATTACCGAATTTCTGCACAAAGACACAGTAAATAAAAATATAATTTTCAAAACACAATTTAGATTACATTACTAATCCCTAAACTTCAAACCAGGCAGCCCTATCCAGCGGAGCTTAACAATAACTCAGACTGGACGTACATTTCGTGCGCCGCGCTACCACTCGTTATATTAACTATTTACTTTCGATATCGAGCGCTGTCGAGATCGGTATCAACTTGCCGAACTAAATTTCCGTCGTGTGCTTAATGTAATGTTAAAATATCATTGTCGTCTATTATTTCCCTATCTTGTTTGCTGTACCGAACGGTAATTATCGGATTGTCGTAATCACTGAAGATTGAGAAGGAAGATGCCTGTTTGTTTTGAATTGAATGTGTGATGCTTCGAGGGCGTTTTGTTTGCGTTCGTTGTATTGTGGCTAGGTTTATTTATACATGTTTTTTTTTTCATGTGTATCTTTAGCTGCTATTTCATTGGTTATTTTATTCCTGACCCATAAAGATCCCCCCCCCCCCCTCTTCCTCGGGGCGGATCATTTGGCCATCCTTGAGCGAAAACTCAGATCCGTGCCTGGTCTCATCTCTAGTTCTAACCAACGAAAAAAATAGTAGCAGTGTGTGCGAAGATACAATGAATTTACCACCGCCACTCGTCGAGGATATTTTATTTGAAGCACCACAAGGAAGCATCAATATTAAATCCGATACTTATTAAGCTTAATCTATCTCCGCTGTGAGAAGAATCCATTCATTCCCTACCTCCATAATGTCTTTCTTCAGACAAGAACATATAACTTATATGAAGTAGTGTACTTTATAGAACCCACTTTACTAACGCCGCGGACAGCGCCATCGCTCACACGTGTCGGGACCGTTTTGTAACCGCTTGGGTAATGTTGCACCTTCATGAACAGATAAGTGTGTCTGATCTGCTGTAGGAAGGAGGGTCTGCGTTCTAAATACACTTATGTGAAGTATAGATATAAGACGAGACATACAAATAAAGATCATTCAAACTGAGGTAACGTTTCGACTTGCACTGTCAGTCTTCTAAATTCGTTCATAGCATCATCATCATTATTCCTAATTTATTTGAGAAAGATGACTGAGATGACAACTAATAGAGAAGTACGGAAGAAAGACATGTTATATAATGCAGAATCGGATGTTAAATAAATTGGGACGAGGGCAGGAAAATGATTAAAAGACATTGGGAAGTTTCCTAGTGGCTGTTATTGGAGGAAAATATAGGAGTTTTCTCGGTTCAAATAGGCAGCAACACTTTAAATAATAACACACTTTACGAGTATCACGGGCAATTTCATCACGTTATTTCTGAAAGTAATTTTATGAAAAAGATGAAGATTAACCGTATGGAATTAGGTTCTACGAACTGATATTACCTATGAGATCAACATAAAAAGCATCCAGAAAAATCCATAAAAAAAAGAAAGATCCACGCGTATAAAAATAAATTCACTTACAGAAACATGTCTCCGATATGAAAATCCTTCACATTTTTCAAGCGGAAAGCGCGATACAGAAGTTATCCCTGCATTCGCAAGCCGCTTTAAAATATCATCAACAATATTGAAATCATATTGAATTCATGAATAACATCGAGATGTGGGAAAATAATTCGAAGAATTGAATGTTATATTACCATGACTGTTATTTGATCGCATTACTCGCATTCGTTTCATAAATAATTTGTGAATGAACGAAAGATTATGTTATAGTGACTATTAGTGAACGCAGCCTATAATTTGTGAATGAACGAAAGAGTATGTTATAGTAACTATTAGTGCACGCAGCCTATAATTTGCGAATGAATGAAAGAATATGTTATAGTGACTATTGGTGCACGCAACCTATAATTTGTGAATGAACGAAAGAGTATGTTATAGTGAGTATTAATAGTTAACTACTATTAAGCCTATAATGTTCCCACTGCTGGGACATGGCCTCGTCTCTGTGAGAGGGGATGGCCCGTAATCACGTAGGCCCAGTGCGGGTTGATACTTTGGTAGACGTCACATATCTTTGAATGTTCGGTTCCCGAAAATACTGGTTTCTTCACAATGTTTTCCTTCACCGTTTTGAAAACAGTGGTGGTGAAATTATGGCATTGTTTTAAGCTTTTTCATTCAGCTACGTACTAAAAACGCCAAAGGTCCATGATGGACCAAAAGCGACTCTTATTCGTCATTATTCGGCCAAAAAACGTCCCCTAAACACCCTTGTACAACGTATCAACAATCGTGCATCAACAGGCACTCCGTTAAAACAAAACAAAGACTATTAATACGAGCAGAACACGAACAAAAAGTGAAAACAGACAATTATTACATAACACACCAAACGTTTTAATTAATCATTTTTTTATTACGTAACTTTAAGGTCAATGACGTTTTTGCTCCAATATTTTGAGGTGACTGTATTAACGGAGTTTTTTACACGTGTCCGTTTGTGGTCGAATCTTATACGGTTATTTTTATTAAATTATAAGTTAGTTGGTGATCTTGCTTTCGTTACGGTTGATATTGCAACAAATTTTTATTTTATTAAATTATCCTCTGATTTAGCATGAACAACCTATAACGTTCCCACTGCTGGGACCAGGTCTTTGGAGAGGGAGTGGGCTGTAATCTGCCACGCGGGTCCAGTACGAGTTGATAAATGTCACATGTCTTAGATTTTTTTAGGGTTCCGTACGTCCGAATAAAAAAACGGAACCCTTATAGGATCACTCGTGTGTGTCCGTCTGTCCGTCCGTCACAGTCAATTATCTCCGAATCTACTGGACCGATTAAGTTGAAATTTGGTATACATATCGATTTCTGTGACCCAAACGCAAAGGTATGATATGAATAGACGAAATCTTTATATGGGGGTCACTATTGGGGGGCAAGAGGAAAATTAAAAAAAAAAAATGCAAACTGCATCGTGTGACATATCAAATGAAAGGGTTTGTTATGAGGATCTCAAATGTATTTTTTCGTAATTTTAAAATAAATATTTTCTAAGTTATTCAAGAAAATAGACGAAAATTGACCACCCCCCCCCCCCCCCCTCTTTATCTCCGAATCTACTGAACCTATTGAAAAAAATACAGAAATTAGTTTTTTACTTATAGATTATGGGAAAACCTATAAGAAGTCCATGTTATTAAAATAACATGGTAAATCCCTCAATATTGTGCGTACCAACTTACTTTTGCAGTTGGAATGTATGGGAGAACATAATTTTCAACTACAATGTTAAGTTTGTTCTTGGGATAAATTCATTCCAGCTACGGAACCCTTCATTGTGCGTGGTCGGTCACGCACTTAGCCGGTTTTGGTTCTAGGATATGCTGGTTTCACAATGTTTTCCTTCACCGTTTTGAGAGGTGGTGATGAAATTATTTACACAAAGTAAAGCGCCTGCCTAAGTTCTAACCCACGACCTACAACTCGTAAGTCGGGGGCGTCATGACTGGGCCACCACTGTTCTAAGTTTTAACCCACGACCTACAACTCGTAAGTCGGGGGCGTCATGACTGGGCCACCACTGTTCTAAGTTCTAACCCACGACCTACAACTCGTAAGTCGGGGGCGTCATGACTGGGCCACCACTGTTCTAAGTTCTAACCCACGACCTACAACTCGTAAGTCGGGGGCGTCATGACTGGGCCACCACTGTTCTAAGTTCTAACCCACGACCTACAACTCGTAAGTCGGGGGCGTCATGACTGGGCCACCACTGTTCTAAGTTCTAACCCACGACCTACAACTCGTAAGTCGGGGGCGTCATGACTGGGCCACCACTGTTCTAAGTTCTAACCCACGACCTACAACTCGTAAGTCGGGGGCGTCATGACTGGGCCACCACTGTTCTAAGCTTACAGCCTGATAGATCAACGTCATATAGGCGCCAAATCCATGTTAAATTAACACGTTTTTGTGTACTACACCTGACACTTCAAGGTTAACTATCAGCACCGCTTCCTCAAAAAATACTAATTACTTACTAATTAATAAGTTTTTTATTGTACCCATTACACACATTGGTAGGCTTACTACCGGTCCCAAAAAGGAGATGTAAATGCCTCATGATTTCAAGTCACAATTTTGCAAAAATTGATGCCAAGCGTCAGGTCCAAGGTCCAATAAAAAAGGTGAATGAAAGGTCTTTATGGGATAATGTTTCCTGTTATAAACCCAGTGTTTTATACAGTACACACCAATAGTCCGCGGTCTTCTCAACTATATATAGTAACCATCCATTCTAATTTTTGCCGCCAAATGTCAGCAAATTGTCCCACCCTTTCATGCATTTGCATATTACGAATGGAATCATAATATAGCCCTCTCTTCTGTCCATCCTCATCCACTACAATGACAGTTACATGATATTAACACGCAGCGTCCTTTTGACGTCACGTCCGGTCCATGATGACCGCTCCACACCACACTGGCATCTGGACGCTCTTGTCAATCATCGTATGATTGACAAGAGCGTCCTTCGTCAAGTGCATTGTGCATATATTGTACGGCGTTTTATTATTTTATTAGATGCAACAATTGTATACACATTGTGTGCTTTTTGGAGTCGCAGGGGCTGTTCTTAATGAATTCGTTTTTCGAAAAGAAACCCCAAAGGAATTGGACCTGGCAAAGCCCCGATAACGTGACAAGGAACGAGATAGACTTCATCATGACGGATAGGAAGCATATATTTAGAGATGTCTCCGTGATTAGCAGGTTCAATACCGGAAGCGATCACAGGCTTGTCCGAGGCACTCTAAATATCAATTTCCGAGCTGAAAGACTCCGCATGATGAGGCCTACGCTCCGACCTACGCAGCTCCAAGCCGCTCTAGGATCCGAAAAGTTCCAACTGGAACTTCAAAATCGATTCGCCCTGTTGGAAACCACAGGCAGCATTGACGAGAAAGCCGACGCGGTGGTCAAAGCACTACGCGACGTGTCCCGCAGACTCTTTCCGTCGCAGCGAAAAAGTAAGGTGTCCAAACTTTCCTCGGAAACTCTCGGACTTATGAGGGAAAGGCGAGAGTTGCCATATATGCAGACGTCTTCGTCAGATAAGAGGGCCTTAAACCTAAAAATTAGGAAGCTGACGCGACGCGACCTTCGGTGCTCCAACACCAGCGCCATTAAGGACGCCATTGAGCAGAACCGAGGGTCGAAAGTGTTCGCTCAGCAATTAGGGAGGTCCCATCTGACGAAACTAAGAACTGCGGATGGCAGAATAGTGACCTCGAAGTCCGAGATACTCGAGGAAGTCGAGAACTTTTATGGGCACCTATATTCAACGCGGACGATGAAGCCAGCGGGGCATAGTGCAGATGACCATCGAGCCGAATTAACTCGCCACTACACGGAGGATATCCCGGATATCGACCAGTGCGAGATTAGGGCGGCTCTCGAGCAGCTAAAGAACAACAAGGCACCTGGGGATGACGGAATAACGACAGAGCTCCTTAAAGCGGGCGGGGCTCCAGTCCTGAAAGAGCTAGCGAGCCTCTTTAATTCCGTTATCCAAGAGGGTACAACGCCCGAGGCGTGGAGCAGGGGTGTGGTGGTTCTGTTCTTCAAAAAAGGTGACAAATTCTTGCTGAAGAACTATAGACCCATCTCGCTTCTGAGCCACGTCTACAAGCTGTTCTCGAGGGTCGTCACGAACCGTCTCGCCAGGAGACTTGACGAGTTCCAGCCGCCAGAACAAGCCGGTTTTCGAAAAGGCTTCAGTACCGTAGACCACATCCATACTGTTCGACAAATTGTACAGAAGACCGAGGAGTACAATCAGCCGCTGTGTATGGCATTTGTGGACTACGAGAAAGCCTTCGACTCCATCGAAATATGGGCAGTTCTGGCCTCTTTACAACGATGTCGAATTGACTGGCGCTACATCGAAGTGTTGAGATGTTTGTATGACGCTGCAACGATGACTGTCCAGATCCAGGATCAAAAAACCAGCCCCATCCAATTGCTCAGGGGGGTGAGACAGGGGGATGTAATATCCCCTAAATTGTTCACCAACGCGCTGGAAGACGTCTTCAAGACGCTGGACTGGACTGGACAGGGGATCAACGTGAACGGCGAGTACATCTCACATCTTCGATTTGCTGATGACATCGTCATAATGGCAGAGACGCTGGAACAGCTAGACCGAATGCTGCACAGCCTAAATGGAGCCTCCCGGCGGGTTGGCCTCGGCATGAATTTGGACAAGACAAAAGTCATGTACAATTCGCACGTCGTGCCGAGTCCAATCCACATCGAAGGGTCGCTTCTCGAAGTTGTGAAGGACTATGTCTACCTAGGGCAAGTCATCCAGCTCGGTAGACACAACTTTGAGAAAGAGGCCGACAGAAGGATCCAGTTGGGTTGGGCGGCATTTGGAAAGCTTCGTCAAGTCTTCTCGTCGCCTATCCCTCAGTGCTTGAAGACTAAGGTCTTCAACCAGTGCGTCCTGCCCGTCATGACATACGGTGCTGAAACGTGGACACTGACGGTCGGGCTGGTCCACAAATTCAAGGTCGCTCAGCGCGCTATGGAGCGAGCTATGCTCGGAGTTTCATTGAAGGATAAAATCAGGAATGAAATTATCCGGAAAAGAACCGGAGTAACCGACATAGCTTGCAGAGTAAGCAAACTGAAGTGGCAGTGGGCTGGCCATGTCTGTCGAAGGGCCGATGGCCGGTGGAGCAGACGAGTCCTGGAGTGGAGACCGCGTATCGGCAAGCGTAGTGTGGGACGCCCCCCAGCTAGATGGACGGACGACCTAAAGAAGGTGGCTGGGGTGGACTGGATGCGGAAGGCGGAGGACAGGGTGTTGTGGCGCAGTCTGGGAGAGGCCTATGTCCAGCAGTGGACTGCGATAGGCTGAGTTGATTGATTGATTGAACAATTGTATAACGTAAAGATTTTTGCATTTTTTTTTCCTGAGAGGTTGTTGGCTACTTAACCGGGCTTGCCTGTGGTTGCCTCAATAAAATAAGGCCTCCAGCTAGGGTTTAAAAACTTAAAAACTATGCGACTATACGCTAAGGGCGTCGCTGGGGGAGGGCAGCCAGGGACAGGCTGGATCGGATTATTTTAGGAGGAATTTAAAGCTACTGGCTCAGCGGCGTGGACTGGCTCGAGCAAGGGTCGGGACGGAAAGGATTATTGCAGTCTTTAGAACCTTACACCAATAAAGTCCTTATGCGGCAAAAAAAATGTTAGCAGTGGATTAGCAATATCCTTCAAAATTATACAGATTGTGATCCATGGTCTGTTACGCAATTAAGGTGTAATATTGCTCGCAGTGTTATTTCATCTTACTTCACCAGTGCCTTAAATTACCACAGCCATTGAAATGTCACGGTTTTTGCATCTGTCTGTAACCTTCTTATGTTTGGTCTGTAAAGCACCCAGAATGTTATCTATAGTCTAGTGTAAGTATAGCGTTCGAAATAATCTAGACAAATTACAGGTGCCAGTCTTTGAGAGATAAGATACATAATCATCAGATAACATTTGAGTAAAACTTGTACCAAATTATTAATGTCTCGATAGCAGAACTAGAATCGTAAAAATGCTTTTATGACTAATAAATTACTCGTCGTACAATTTAAATAATATATTTTTACTAATATTACTGAAGCAAAACCAGGGGAGATTTTCGTAATTTTAAGAACGTTCACAGTCTGATCTGTCTCAATCTGTCAATAATATCACTAATGTCCCTACATTTTGACAAATTTTTGACATTTGTTTGTCGCCGAGACTGTGACTAGATTTTGAACGTTTCAAATTACTAGAATTTGCCTTCTGATAGTGACATGTCTAAACATGACAAAGCGCTAAGTCGATTGTATTGAAACATACGATATCTCTTGCTGAATGGGATTTGAACATAATCGATGGGAATGGCATAAATCAAGATAATGTCCCTATAGAAGATAGTGGTACGAAAGATGAAAAACACTTCATGTGAAAGGGTTCTTCTAAGGACTCCTAGCATCATACCTTTTTTTGCCACCAATCAACGTTCCGTGTTACAGAAGACACTTAGCCTGATTCTGAGGCTAAAAACACTTGGAATAGTTGTACACATGTGTAAAGGTAGCGGTTATCTCTTTCGACGAGGCGATCTGGAACTTTTGAGGAAAATAATAATAATTCTTCACGAAGAACTAACTTGTATTCCACCATTAGTCCTGCTAATCACACTCAAAAACCAGTCTAATCAATCCTTGTACTAGATGTTAAACAATATCTACAGTCAATGTCCATCGTACATATTACTCGCATTACTCAATAAGTTATTCTGAGCACAAATAATAAACCAAAACGAGTTACAAAACCTTAAGATCAGGTCCTTAGGCTCTGAACTTGTTGCATATACTTTTATTTTTTTCCCAAAGTTTGTTGACCCGGAAAATCGTAAGAGTATTACGTTCAATACTTACATACATATGGCTTTACATGTGAGTATTTCGTAAGTATGATGGCCATTACGCGTAGGTGGATTGTTTATCTTTTACAATAAGAGGGTCCCCGTTTTGGATGCAAATTATCAGGGAAAAACGTAAACAATTTTGGGATATTACTCCATTGAAAATTGGATATTAATTGCGTATTGGGGTGGCATTTGCTCTTTGACCTTTGCCGTGGAATTTTCGGTGCGAATGGTAATAAGAACAGTGCTAAATCATTCGTGAAAATGCAAATTTTCACAAGTTACATTTTCAACCCAAAATAACTGTATTTTGTGTTGGAAATGTTACAACATTCCTCTCAACTTTTCTCTTTTCTCTCTTTATATTTCAGCTTGAGCAACATCGGTTGCATCTTACCTGTTGTTACTCACTACGACCTTTATTTATATCGCTGGCCGAGTGGTCAGAACAATGTCCAATTCACAAAAAAAAAAATACGTCTGCTTACGACGCAGCTGAACAAAGCCTAAACATACAAGTGTAATACAGATGACCGAAGTATTTAAAAAAAAATAACACTTTAAAATATCCATGACGGGATTGGCGTCGTTACCCAAATGTCAAGGTTGTTCATATATTTAAATCGCAGTATTTTTGGACTAGCCGTTTTGCATACATTGATTTCTTATTGTCACACTGATATTTATAATGCGTTCAGTGATTAATGTTGGAAGATACAAGAAATAACAAAGGATATTCATGATCATGATGACGATTCATGATAAGTCAAATGAACTCAGGTAGAAAAGAAAGGAGTACGAGAGAAAGACATTAGGAATGCACAAGGCCAAGAATAAAGCCTCTTTCCTTAAACATATAACGTAATCCGCCTATAATGTTCCCACTACTGGCACACAGGCCTCCTCTCAGTGAGAGGGATGGATTTGGATATGTTCCAAATCTCATCCTGGAAGTCCTTGCACCACAAGATTACATTTGCAGCAAGTTATAAATGACCTTTTTAAAGAAATGTAAAATGCCGTTATTAATTTGAAAATTTCATTCAGGTAACAAAAAATTGGAGAGTGCAAGATGGGTCGATGACATTAATATCCGGACAGATACGCCAAACGCACGAAAGAATGGCAAGGTAGGTTTCCGTTGTGCGACGAAACACTTGGGAATGAGGATAATAATTAACAATGCTATGACACAACCATCTAACTCACAAACAAGCTTTAACTAAAGTTCCTAAGTTAGTTACAGAACGTGAAATTGAAAAGTTTAAAGCAAAATCGCGCATCAAAACAACTTCTAAACGTAGTCACTTCACAGCATAAGTTACTAAGTAACGAACGATTGCTACAATTTCTTCGGCGTACCTTTCCCTTGCGTATCAATTTCTAGTACCTAACCTACCTGCATCTACTTCGCAACGCGGCAGAGATTGGAAGATCTGGATTCTAGCCAAGCACGTTGGCACACTGTTCAATTACGTAGTTACTTTGTTATATTTTTGTATGAACACGATTTGCATTGAGGTAGGTAGTGTTTAGTGACGTCATTAGATAATTTTTATTCGTGACGTCAGACAGATTTTGCATGAAACAACTGCCAAAAATACAAAATTTTTCCAACGCCAGATTATTTTACTGGAGGTATCTCCAATAAAATAATCTGGCGTTGGAAAAATCAGCCCTTAATTGTTTAGCATATTTGGGTTTGGTTTGTTTCTCTTTTACTGCAGCTTCAGACATTTACAGATTGTCTATTATTTTCATGACATCATCATTATTATCTACAGCCTTTTTCGTCCTTGCAGCGCAAAAACCAATTTTTTTCATGTTTTGTGCCTATCTTGTCCTGGCCTTCCTTACAAGTTTAATCTATTATATTATTATCTACATATATTTCAATCAGTATTTCTACCTTATGAGTAATTTTAAAGTATTCTATACAATCTAAGCTGTCTCTTACTAAGAGTCCACAAAATCACCTTGCGTATTTGTTTCTTTGTGTACTCGGTTCTATGTAATGTACCTTTATTTATAAATTAAGGCATTTATCACAATCTGTTACCAAATAGTGTGGCTATTACACAAATGAGACGTGTCACGAAGCAGCACTCTGACGGCTGATAGGAATATACAGAATGTGAACGTGAACGCGAATTGTCTTTATTTGTCAATAGTTGCTGAAGCCGAGCAGTCGTGGCTCAGTGGAAACGGGCGCGACTTACGAGTTGTAGGTCGTAGGTTCGAACCCAGGCAGGTTCTTTACTTTGTGTAAATTATTTTTTCACAATTTTTTTTGGATAGAAGCATTAGGTAGTTATTTTACTAAGCATTTTTTCCGGCCACTTGTCATAATCTGTTTTCGATATTGTATTCCCAGACAGTTCGGTTGAACAGTAGCCGCGGTAGACCATATTGGGGAATAAAATGTAACGTGATGAAAAGTAATTTCTATGATAATATAGGGTTATATGAAACGCAACATTATTAGTCTTCCCAGAATTTACGAGCAATCCATCTTCAAGCCTATTGCTTATTAGATTTTCATATAACCCTGGAACTACATATACTATCATTTTGAAGATGCCAAGCACACTGGCTTAGCGAGAATCTGCATTGGCAACTGTGTGCGTCTATTCTTCTGAAGCAACGTTTTTGCACAGCACTATCCATTATGTTTGCAGTCTCATGCTGAATGCGCAAAATATTCCTCATCAAAGCGGCTCGATCACGAACTGTCCAATATAATGCAGACGTCGTGATTCACACTATCCTTTACCATACACTTTATTACTGCATACATCAATCGCTAATTCTAATAAGCGTTACAGCCTTTACACCTTACAACTGAAACCCAACCTTAACTTGAGAAAAACAGGGTTTAATTTCAATCGGAGATATTCTAAAAAGGTTTGGTATGATTTTTCAATGAAATACAATAAAAGGTTGATCGTTGTGTGTCACAAAAGAGGTTTGAAATGATCACACAGTTATCGGGGTTCGCAGCGAGGATGATAATTGGAAGTCTCTTTGCGAAATAATCGTGTGGTGTATTGTTAACAAAGGTTCTATAGCCTTGTGTGAAATTGGAACGTTAATACGATTTTATTTTAGGAGCAATATAGAAATGTTTTTTGAAATGACGAAGCCGAGGTTTCCGAAATTGATCAATATATATTTTATTAATTTTTCAAGTACGTACGAGTATTCTCACAACCACTGAAAACCAGCGCTGGTTTTCGGTCGTAGAATTATGCTGAGCGATGCCCGTTTTACGTGGATGTGACGCAAATTTTCTACATTTTGTTCTTTTTTTGTGTTTGTGTTCTTTCTCTGCGTCATGATTGCCGCAAATGAACGTATTTTCTTTGTTTCTTTTTTCCTCTTTACAACTTTGTGAGCGTTCATAGTTACACCTCAACGTATATGAGATGATTCTCTACAGAGGAAAATTGTAAAAAGCTGTTAAAGCAGTCATTTACTTACTCGTCGGTTACAGCATCCAAATACTGTAATATAGCACGTCCCTAGTTTTACGGGTTGCAACATAGTTTTACATTGACCATGTGCAAACATTGTTTCACGTCCAGAATCAGACGAAGAATAATTTAATAAAATCTTAAATTCATCCATTGACAGACAACACACAGCCTAAACCTCTGGATCTCGAAGCATGAAATTTTGCACAAGAGTTCTTTATACATAACGAAGGCGAGCACCAAGAAAGGTTTTTAGTTTTTTTTTTTTAGTTTTCCCATTTAATAAAAAAACAATTGCAATTTCGACCAAAAACCGTAATAAGCCAATCAAAGAAGTTGATTATTAAATAAATTGCTCTATACAATGACGGAATTATGTCGTATTATTTTTCTGTTGGCTAGAGGTCGCTATGTCGAGCGTTTGACCTTAGTGACTGTCATACTGTGTATTGTTAGATGGGATAACGATTACTACAACAGGTTTTCATTTTATATGTAGTCTTAGGGACCAGGAGTGGTATTTAAATAAAAAAAAAACAACTGTCAAGTTAGCCTAACTTATATTTAAATAACGAACTAAATAATTAACACGATAATCACGCACTATTTATTAGGAAACAATCAACTTCAACAAAACACAATAAACAAAAGGAAATGATCACCAAACAAAGACTTAGCTATGATCCAAGACGAAATCCAACGACCTTACCGCGCGAGCGCTGACAGGAGAAAAGGGGCGCGGCTCGGTTGACAACCGCTTTTATAGGCGTTGGAGTGACGTCTCAGATGACAGCTGTACAGAAACTCAATCTTAACCTAATACGGCTTCTCCTGACTGTGCACCGTCCTCGGGCACGTCTGATGTGGCGGCATCTTGAGCTGGCTCCTCGTCTTGACTCGCAGGTGGATCAATCGAGGGTCCTGCTTGCGCGTCAACGCCATTATCTTCGCCTGAAATCATGACATGATACCAAATGAGGACCCAAAAGCTTATTTTTATTTGCCTATTCAATCATTCATCACACATTTGAGGCCCCCTTTCAACCAAACAAGCCAGCTAAGATATTAAATCGCTTTCAGTCAATCACAGTTATATTGCTCTTACATCCATCACTATATCATCCAGCGTCACACATTCTCATTATTTAGAAAGTGTTTACGCTACAAATGCACCGCAGCGCATTTCTACACAATATCGAGATCATGATACCGCAGCACATGTCCGATAATACACGTACAAGCCGTGTCTGCAAGACAGAGGCACCGCAGCGCATGTCCAATAATACACGTACAAGCCGTGTCTGCAAGACAGAGGCACCGCAGCGCATGTCCAAAAACGAATGGAAGAGTACCGCAGCACTAATCCATCATCAACATATAAGACGGAAGCACCGCAGCGCATTTCTGTCTTCTCAATCGGCACCGCTGTACCAGTCACCACGCATGGCGACGAAGCTGGGCAGTCGCACCGCGGCGCGCATCAAGCCAGTAGCTTGCCAGCTTCGCACTCGTGCCGTCTCATTGCAGCTTTGCTAGGGCAGCCGACGAAGAGCATCACATACACGAACCAATCTGTGACATACAAATAATTACTCACATTCAAAAAAGGCTGAACAGGTCTCAGGACACCATTCTCCTTTCCACGGCACCATATATTGCGCCGCAGCCTGGGTTGTCTTGCCTCGAGCACCGGTGAGTAATTTGAGCTCGTATCGGTCACTTGGTAAGATCTTTGTGACCTTGTACGGGCCTCTCATTCCGGAGTCCAACTTTCCAGTGCTCTGTGAATACTTTATTACAAACACCAATTCGTTTAATTTAAATCCCTTAGGAGATCCACGGTGTCGATTAACACGAGAATCTTGTTCGTCCCGATTCCTTTTAAGGAGCTCACTCGCGCGGCTCCTACATATCACACGCCAAGCCTCACGATTTGGGTTAGCGTCCTCCACCGCCAGGTCTCGCACCAACGCACGAATGATGGGTGTAGTCGCCTCAGTGCCAATTAACAGATTTAAAGCGGATGATTTCGTAGTTTTATGTTTCGTAATATTCAAAACTAATTGAAGTTTCCATAACAAGTCAGACCAACGAGTATTCTTATTACTCGTCTCGATGCGAATCATATTCAAAACTGTGCGTATATAACGCTCCGCCTGGCCGTTTGCGTGATGCATCTCGGGTGTGATATAGTGAATGCTGCAGCCCATTTCGGTAACTAAAGTCACAAAACTAGATGCCTCAAACATACGACCACGGTCACAAATTACTAATTTTGGAACGCCAAACAGTGAAATGGCGTTATTAAACACGCGCTTTAATTCTTCTGCGTCTTGTCGACGCATAGGGTAAAGTAGACTAAATTTTGTGAACGAATCGATCAATACTAGCACAAACTTGTAACCATTCGATTCTGGCAAAGGACCCAAAGCGTCGACATGTATAGTGCTGAATGGAATGTCTGATTTTTCCCATGATGTTATGGGTTGTAATGGGGCTCGAGGTACGCGTTTTTTGGAAATACAAGTAAGACAGTGAGAAACATATTTGCACACAAAAGCTTTAAGTCCGGGAAACCAAAAATGCTTAAGGATAAGATCCAATGTTTTCTCTACCCCGATATGTTCATGCTCATCGTGGTATATCCGTAGCAGGCTTAGCCTGTGGCCTTTGGGGATATAGCACAATAGGCGAGATTCTTCACCCGTAGGCGAGAAACGATAATACAAGACATCATGTTGACAGACATAACGCCGCGGATCCAGACTACCCTCATTTAACTTTTGAATGAGCTCCTGGGTCTCATTATCTGCACTTTGTGCAATCTGAGCCCAGTTGCGAGGTCTGTCAACCTGACTTACATGTGCCACCAGTGGATTCCTGCTTAAATAGTCGGCATGTGACATTAGTGCGCCTTTTCGATACTCGATGGTGAAATTAAAATCTTGTAGGTAAATCCACCAGCGTGCAACTCGAGGAAGCAAGTCTTTTTTGCGCTCGGTTGATTTCAGGGCGTTGCAATCAGTTATGATTTTAAACTCTAACCCAATCAAGTAATGTCTGAAATGCTGCAATGCCCTGACGACCGCCAGCGTCTCCAATTCATAGGAGTGGTACCTACTTTCAGCGCCTTGTGTAGTTTTACTAAAATAAGCCACCACTCTTTTAGTGCCATTGATATGGACTTGCATTAGTACGGCCCCATAGCCAGCACTGCTAGCATCAGTGTGGAGCTCCGTGGGTAGGCTAGGATCGAAAATAGCAAGTATGGGCTCACTTGTTAGTCTCTTTAATAAGTCTTGTCGAACAGCCTCCTGCCCAGGTCCCCATTCGAACTTTACGTCCCTTTTAGTTAATCTCGAGATACTTGCTGTTTTCGTCGCGTAACCTTCGATATAACGTCGAAAGTACCCAGCTAAACCCAAAAATTGCCGGACTTGTTTAACGTTGGTCGGGGCCGGGGTGTTTACCAAGGCTAAGATTTTGCGCTGACTCGGCCTAACCTGACCATGTGATATAATGCGGCCTAAGTACTCTACTTCGGTAGTTAGAAACGAGCATTTTCGAATATTGACTGAGAAGCCGGCTTCGGTGAGTGTTTGAAGCACTTCGTGTAATAATTTTATGCCATCAGCAATGGTTTCACTCACAAGGAGCACATCGTCGACGTACACCAGGACATTCCCGGTCTCAATCAACTTCCGAAGAGTATTGTTTATTATTCTCTGATAAACGGTGGGGGAATTACATAAGCCAAATGGCATTTTCAAAAATTCAAAATGGCCTTCGGGAGTAACAAAGCCAGTTTTGTGGATAGAATCCTCATGAATCGGGATCTGATAAAAGCCTGAGGCCATATCAAGGCAGGAGAAATATTTAGAGGATCCTAGGCGATCGATATGATCGTCTATGAGAGGGAGCGGATATCTGTCCTTAACGGTAATCCGATTGAGAGCACGGAAATCCACGCATAACCTATCAGAGCCATCTTTCTTTTTGACCAGTAAAACAGGACTGGCATACTCAGATTCCGATTCTCTAATTATGTTTTTATGTAACAAATCTTGTATGATCTCTCTTACTTTAATTTTTTCTTGGTAGGAAAGACGGTAGGGATGATAAACTATAGGCGTCTCGCTTGTCAAACTGATATGCATCTGTCCTGTTTTCACTGTAGTAGTAGCAGTGCCAGATATTAGAAATTCGGAAAACTCATTAATGACGACCATTAACGCAACAAGATCGTCTCCCTGAACGGGCGTATCTACTTTAATTTGCATATCAGTTTGAGTGGAGTTTACTTGAAAAGCTTCATTTGGGGCACGGCTCAAGTACTGTTTGTGTTTTGTGCGAACGTAAACAATGTCGTCCCTGTTCAGAACATCCGTGCCGATAATAATTGGAGCATTCATGCATGAAGAGGGTATGACTACTAAGTCTACTTCGAGGGATATGTGTTCGAACTCGATAGTGAGAGTCACGTATTCTCGAGAAACTACTTCGCTATCGCTCACCCCTTTAATAACGCAAAAGGTGGACTTACGCGGACAGGAAAATAGTTTGGCGACGTCTGAAGAGATTAAAGAAATATTAATCGCACCGCTATCTATCAGAACATCTACTGGAATACCTTGAATAACGGCAGTAGATACGTCACTGTCACTAGAACTACTCGCGAGTTCCCTACACAGGTTAACTTTTCTTTGATTATCGTTCCGTGCCTCTGAACGCTGTTTAGCAAAGCAGTCTACTTCCTTATGGCCAATCTTCTTACAAAACGCGCATGTTGGTTTTGAAAGGCTTTCCGAAGATTTTGGCGCACTTTCCGGAGGTTTCTGATTTTTCGAACACTTGTAGCTTTTATGACCAGTCTGACCACAAGAAAAACATTTACCATTAATAGAAATATGGCGCCTTTTTATCGTGTTAGAGGAAGACACGCGAGTCTCATTCTTGGTACGGGCAGGTTTGACATAAATTGCTAAAAACGATACCAGACTATCAATTGTTAAGTCGGCATTCGCAGCCGCTGCACGAACATGTGGGTCGGTAATACCACGTACTACGATCTGCACCATTAGTTCATTACTCAAACCTTTAACAATACGTAACCGTAACAGCGAACGCCGGGCATACTCTGCATAAGTCGAATGTTTATCCGAAGTAGAATTCATAACCTCAAACAAAATATTGGCGTAGTCGAGTTTGCGCGGGCACAACGGTTTAAATTCTAATTTAAAATTAGACCAGCAACGGTCATTGGTATTCCACTCACTAAGCCAGGTTTTTGCATCGCCTTTAAGGCAGTTAGACACTCGCGAAAGACATTCGTAATCATTCCAATGATTTGATACCTTAGCGCGTTCCACCTCTTCACACCACACCTCAATGTCATGGATAGCGGGATCAAAATTGGATACGTAATATCCATGTGACTTTGTAGGATTTAACATGTTTAGTATCTCTGTTAATGTTTGTGTCGTTGAGGGTACACTGACATCTGGAGGCGTGCTGTGACCAGCGGGTCGCGGTGGGGTTTGAGGTATGCTTGCAGAACTTTCCTCGATTGCATTCAAACGCGATACGATCGTTTGCAATGCCTGTTTTACGGAGCTTCCCCGACTACGAGATCTTCGGTTCGATCGTTCACGCGACTTATAATGAGCTCGAGAACGTGAAACGCGGTGAGAATCGGAACGGGGCCAATCACGAGAACGAGAACGGGAACGGGTTCGATCGCGGGAGCGAGAACGGTGCTGTTTACGTTTATGTATGCGTTTATGCGGGTAGTTCGATTCCGACGACACACTACGCGATCTGGATCGAGGCATTTTTCAAAACAACGATATAAGTTGATTGTTTCCTAATGTAAATCAAATTTAGTGGACCGGGGCGGATCCCACTTCTGATCTTAGGGACCAGGAGTGGTATTTAAATAAAAAAAAAACAACTGTCAAGTTAGCCTAACTTATATTTAAATAACGAACTAAATAATTAACACGATAATCACGCACTATTTATTAGGAAACAATCAACTTCAACAAAACACAATAAACAAAAGGAAATGATCACCAAACAAAGACTTAGCTATGATCCAAGACGAAATCCAACGACCTTACCGCGCGAGCGCTGACAGGAGAAAAGGGGCGCGGCTCGGTTGACAACCGCTTTTATAGGCGTTGGAGTGACGTCTCAGATGACAGCTGTACAGAAACTCAATCTTAACCTAATAGTAGATATATTATGTATCGGTACGATTAAGTGTAGATTATAGGTACAGAAATAGAAACGAAATCGAGTTCATGGATCCTTTTTTGTCTGATTAATAAAATATATAATATTTCGAATAAAAATGTTAAATTCGGTGTTCTTATCTTACTTAACAAGGTGACAAATTGGTTGACAGGTGACCTGATGGTAAACAACGTTACAGCGGCCTATAAACACCTTGAAATGCCAAAGGTATTTAACCAAATCTTTGCTAACTTTAGTAACAAAGCAAAAAAAATCTCATGTACTTGTCATAATATACAGCGTGTAACAGAAGGGGGGTATCAACCCTGAAGGAGGTGAATGTGCTCATGAAACTCAACAACTTTCCCCAAAGAACATAGGTCGAAATATGAAAAAAAAAATTGGCCCTCCCATAGTAAATCAATCAGCTGGTAGTCTGTTTTGTAAGGGAGGGCCAAATTTTTTTTTCATATTTCGACCTATGTTCTTTGGGGAAAGTTGTTGAGTTTCATGAGCACATTCACCTCCTTCAGGGTTGATACCCCCCTTCTGTTACACGCTGTAGATAGCAGTGATGCTTGATGCTAGAAATATCATTACTCTGGTAGATAGTAGTGTCTCCTCGAACACTAACGAAATATACAGGCTGGAAGGGAACATCGACGCGCAATCTGTTACCATGAATTCAGTACACGATTCTGAACGCCCATGCGTTGTAACATTTCGACGGCCATTTAAAAAAAAAATTCTCTTCACTACATTTTGACCGCGTAGATTATACAGGGTGTAACGAAAAGGGGGTATCAACCCTGAAGGAGGTGAATGTGCTCATGAAACTCAACAACTTTCCCCAAAGAACATAAGTCGAAATATGAAAAAAAAATTTGGCCCTCCCTTACAAAACTGACTACCAGCTGATTGATTTACTATGGGAGGGCCATTTTTTTTTTTTCATATTTCGACCTATGTTCTTTGGGGAAAGTTGTTGAGTTTCATGAGCACATTCACCTCCTTCAGGGTTGATACCCCCTTTCCGTTACACCCTGTATACTTTTCTGTGAAGCAGTTTCATCTTTTTTTTATTATAACCAACGAGCAATTTATATGCCCTAGCGCAGGTCTACAATCATGTGCTGAATTCATGGTTACAGTTTGCGCGTCGATGTCCCTAAAAACCTGTTTATATACCAGACTTATTCTATCATAACTTTATTAGTTGCATTATCAACAGTCAGGTTTATTTCTAAAGTCTTCGTCGATGACTGCAATATCTTCATTATCCCTGATCCTATGAGGGCATTGTTTATATCCTCAGTCGATGTCTTTCGTCATCCCTCTACCCTATATTCTTAATAGCCCCAATTATTTGTACAACGAACAGATCAAAAATATCGTGTCCCAAAAATGGCAGAACGAAAACGAAACGTAATCCTATTAGCAACTGTCCCTACGTATGAGGTAGCTACCTACGTATAGTAATCACGCCGGGATCCGCCTGGCGTTAACTCAAGGTCCGTGGTGCTTGTGGATTTTCATTGAATTAGCTATTTTGGTAAAAACATTGAGAGGATGTGAGGACCTTGATAGCCAAGTGTTGTAAGGTGTCCTCGATTTAGGAGAGAGATTTTCAAGCAAGTGAGGCAGCACATTTATCTGAAATTGTGTACTCAGGGCCTCTATGACCGTAGAAGAGTAAAGAATATAAGAATAAACAGTCATGCTTAAAGAAAGGAGATCCTAGTAGGTATTCATAGTCCAGAAAATAATGCCAAAATGAAAAAAAAAAGTTTTAATGACATTTTCCAATTGAGTCTGTTCCATTATCATTCATCTGTGTATGTGTGAACAATAATGATCGTGATTGGAATAATAACTTTAATGAATGCCCTTCTAGGGCAAAAACATTAATCTACTCCACCCAAAATAACCTACGAATAGTCGACGATAGTCACTAAGATGCCTAGAAATAGAAACACCAAACAAAACGAAAGAGACGTAAAATCAATAACCAGAATGTTTCATACACTACTACTTTTCTTGGCCCAATTTCACCAGAACTGTCGGAAGACCTAACTTTACGCGTAATGTACATGGAACTGATAGGAAACCTACGCACGTTAGCTACTGATAGGGCATGCAAACCACTCGATTGAAGAGTACTTAATACGTTTCGCCCTTGAGCGAGCATCCGCCAACGCAATATCGATTTTTACGTACATAGATTCATTTACAATAAGGCTTCACTGTCCACAATGTTTGTTTTACAACATTTAACTTATCTTACATTCACACTCACGGGAAAGTCTACCTTACGACTCAGGAACAAAATAGATTTTTGTATGGGAGAATGTGTCGGTTAAGATATATGAAATAAAATAGCATTTACTAAGTTGTGACCGAGCACCAGTAATTAAGTATAGGCATTAGTACTCTAACATATGACCTTGTGTAAGATTCGATTTCTACGAGTAATTGTTTGCAGGAAAAGATTTTTGTTGGTGAACTTTCCTTGATGAGGGGCATATTTCTTCTGGAGAAGAAAGAAAACGGGTGGGTGGTTCTAATTTGTTAGGAGCTACATACGATAAAGCATTGGACATATTGAACGCATATCGCGAGCATTGCGTATCTTGGGCTATTCTGCAAGAGTTGTAAACTAATAAGAAACTATTAAGGACCACGATATATCAAATGTGAGGACTGACCTGCCAAGGCCGGCTAGGCAAGGTGTCGTTAAGGCTTTCGCAGACAGGCGCGACGCGACGGTGCGACGCGATACGGGTAGAACAATTTCCATGAAATTTTCATAAAAATTGTTCTACTAGTCTCGTCGCGACTCGCGCGGTCATGTCGCACCTCTCTGCGGAAGCCTTTACTTATTTAGATGCAATTTTTCGAATATCAGTGTAAATAGACATCTCAGGTCAACGAATCGTTTACTCAGCGTGATAGTAGCTGAAAATAGCAATTGTTTGGAAGAATATTTTTCCAGTCTCGATTTATGTAGATTTTATCAGGCACCTAGTAGTGAGACCATCATTGGAGCCTAAGCCAGCATAAAATCTGATGTTTTAACAGAACTTGATGCTCAGCGGAAGTTTTGAATAAAATTCGTTGAGTAATACAGTTATTTGGTGCTCAAAAAGGGTGTTACCTGGAATGTTTTCCGGGAGTTTTGAAAATTTGTGATTTTATTTATATTACTTTGCCACCCCGTGTCTTTGCCACTCGCGCCGCCTCAGAGAAATGGCGCCCAAAAACAGTTTCTTTTTGTGTATGTAATTCTTTTCATCGTAAAATGACGATGAAAAGAATTATGAAATAAATATGAGAAATAATATATATTATTATCTCTTTTTTAACTTTTTCTTTGTAAGATAGGATAGTACCTACTTAAACGAGGAAAACGACAGAGCGGTACGACTGGTCGAGCAAAGAAGAAGAATCTCTAGAGTTAATGTCAGGTCCCAGTAATATGTTACGTTAAATTCCTCGAAGGTACATAAGTATGTGTATGCGCGTGAGCAGATTACTGGCACGTCGTTTACATTTCCCTTTACACGGATTCGCTCAACATTTACAATTGAAATGAGAAAATAAACAGATGCTTTAACCAGGAAAGGTACTTGAATCACCTAATTTACGTAATGGGAGGATGCAATTACCACTTCTGAAATAACAGCATAATTAATAAAAAAAAGCCTGTAACCTAAGCCAGGCGAAGCAAGTCTGATTAGCATGCACATACAATAAGACACTAGGTTTCAAAAGAGTTTCTTTCTGCTGTAAGGCGTCTACAGATTTGTTAGATTTTTGACGATCGTATTTTCTTTAGTTGGTAGGTACTTCTGCCCGTCATGCTGAAGAAGTACTAAAGAAAACATTAGTCAATTGTCAAAATGGAGCAAATCTGTAGTCACGCTTCACCCTTTGTAGAATTTCTACATTCATATCTGTAATTGAGAATATTCTATTCTATTTTATTCAGAACCTTTTCGTTTTGTGTAAAGACATTTTTTTCAATAGATTATTGTCTATATTGACAGTGAACAGTCTCATAATTTTGATGCTCATTATATTTTTTTAGCGAAACTATTTAACAACACCCTTGAATCAGGTCAGCTACCAACAGTTCAATATCGTTGATCTGTTACCTCGTAACTACAAAATGACGTCAGTATAACGTTCTTTCATTGCCAACTCATGACAAAAACTTTAATTCGAATTGTCACCTTCAAAAACATACATAATGAACAATATGACACAAAAACGTTGTTAAAAACCAAATGACGATCGTCGTTCTAAACATGAATGATGGGTACAACTGATTCATTAAAACGTTGAAGTTTTAATAAGACCATGTGGTACTAATTATAACAAAGCACAAACATCAATACTGCCACTCCGAGGTGTTAACAGCTTCAGATTGTTTCAGTGGTCCAAAAATCATTTTGGACCACTGTAATCCGGCCACACTGGTATATTTATTGTAAACTAGGGAACCGCCCCGGCTTCGCACGGGTGCAATGGTGAAACACTGATAATTTTAGAGCCATTATTTCTCGTAAAAAGTATAGGATAAAAAATGGTTATTGTGGGTTATCCCTAAGAGATAGACATATACCATCGCGGACTTTTTTGTAGACCTTTTTAAGTTGTACAATAATGTAGTACATTATTTTGATTTATCTCGACGGGTTCAGCCAGCGTTTACAATGAAAGCGCAAAAAAATGTGTTTATTTACGACATCACATTAGAAACCTCTAAAATTATCAATGTTTCTCTACTATATTATACATGTATTATAGATATTAACCTTCCTCTTGAATCACTCTATCTACTAAAAAAAACCGCATCAAAATCCGTTGCGTAGTTTTAAAGATCTAAGCATATATAGGGACAGACAGACAGGGAAGCGACTTTGTTTTATACTATGTAGTGATGTAACAAAAACAGTATGTTTTGTAGAAAAATCTTGGCGACAAATACAAAAAGAGTTTCTTCAAGGAACTCTGTACTAACAGGAACATGCCTAAGAAGATCGCTTCAAATTGATTGGCGTTTTTTACCTTTTTACCTTGTCTTTAACACATAGGCCATATCGTAGGTAGATGCAATAATGATGACTTATGATGATGTATTATAAATGTATTAAGCTGATGTTACTGCAGCTTAGCAGGTGATACTTGTGCTAGTTTCGTAACTAGCACAAGTAACATAAAAATGCTGGCATAGTTATTATGTGTTTGCAAATGATATGAGCCTAAATGAAATCTGCTAGCCCCTACTTCGCACGGTTTTTACAACTTGACAAAACATGAAGATTTCTTTATTATATCTAAGGTAAATAAGAATAAATGAAACACATTAACCTCCTGGAAAAAAATTTCTAAATGATGTTGAAAACCACATCAAAATCCGTTGCGTAGTTATTATAACTTAACAAGTAATGAAGACTCTTACGTCAGTAACAACATTCATTAATATCTCTCTATGTATGACTTGTATTATTCATACTCCAAGACCAACACTCATTCATCTTAAGAACAAACTACGTTTTACTGCAAAAATTATGACAATAGAACGTATTTACCCGAGTAAAAAACTACGTTGTATGTAAAATTAAAACAATAAGTCTTGTTTTTATTTCAGTCTTATTATATTTATTTTTATCGCTAGTAACTACACGTGGTGAGGCTTCTTTTTATAAAGGAAAAAGGGAATAGTTCAATCATTTATCTAATTAGTCTATTTACCATCCACGCTAGGGCCCTTGCCTTGCAGTCTATTCACCCGGGGCTAACGCGACAAAATTTTGCTATTACACTTTCTCGTTCCGAAACAAGACATGGCTATACATAAACTTGGTCACCTTCTCCATTCGTGCGAGATAATGTGATGACATAATTTTGTCGCGCTCCACGTGTCTGACTAACAGGCCTCAATGAATTAATATGTTTCAGAGAACGAGAAAATTCTGACATCCGCAGTCCAATTACTGGGCAATATTAGGTTAGGCAGGCTTTTAGGCTTCTGTATATCAGCAACCAACCGGGACAGACCAATCTAAATTGGTGACAGAAACTGACTGAACGAACTGACTGAATTGTTGACTGAACTGTACGTAAACATTCTAGTAATACAAGTGTTTGATGTTACGTACGAGTAAAAGGTTTGCTACCAAAAAAAGGTTTTTGTTTGTGAACAAACACATGGTTGTCATGGTAACAGTTTGCAAGTACGTACAATCAAGTTTTAAGGCCCGCTTGCACTAAAAATACACACTAGAACTTTAATTCACACTAGGGATATCGACTTATATTAAAATGATCGGTACGACAGCCATTGATTATCTGCCTAGCCTTTTCACAAATATTTTGGGGTCGGCTTCCTGTCTAACCGGATGCAGTTTAAGACCAGTATTTTACATGGAGCGACTGCCTATCTCACCTCACTTACCCTTGGCAAGACTAGTTGTCAGACTTGGGCTTCCGACTACCCGTAACGACTGTCAAAGATCTACGAAAGGTATTGGTCGTCGAATCGTTGAGCTCCTTAAGTTCTGAGTTGAGCTGCACGGTTACTGACAAATGTGTGCACTGACTGGACTGGTTGACTCAATCTGTATGGTTGTTTCATCAAACGACCATTTCAGATGTCAATCTACACGGTCTTCCCATGATCTGACCAAGATTATGTGTGAATTTAAACGAGACTGTGAGCTCTGAGTTTGTTTCGGCCTTTCTTCTCAGAGTAGTCAGATAGGAAACGCCGACCTCATCCAGTTTAAAAAAATATGATTGACGTGTGTATAAGTATTTTACAAACCTACTTACAGAATTAAAATCATGTATAATTACGAATGACTGCCGGGACAAACTGCTTAACGTGCTTTTCGAAACATGGTGTAGTGGTGTCGATAGGTAATGGATGGTCACCCATCCTCGAACCGACCGCGGCAAGCGCAACTTATCCTTCGATCGATCCGTGCGGTTGTTATTATGTATCCCCGAGCCTTCTTACAAAACAACATAGGTTTTATTTTCGAAGGTCCATCTAAATAACAGGAGCTACTGAAACCCTACTAAGTACAAACAGTTCTATTGTCCCGAAATACTGAACAATGTCCTATTTATAGGTCGAACACAAAAGGATTGTTAGACAAGAGGTCTTCATGTTCTCGAGTTTGACACTGAAAAAACACCTTTCAGAAAGACTAGTTAGAACAATGATTGATTTCGTATAAAAACATATCTATATCAAATTGTATGGATTTTAATAGTGTCAGAAGCTTTCAATCAATATTCAGGGGGAAAACATTGCGCGTCTGTAACATCAATTGCATGCGGTAACCCCAAACTGACTCAGACGGAAAAATAAATTCCATGGGATAACCATAGCTGACACGAAAGTGGCTGGAATAGACTCCAACAGTGATCACCCCAGGAGTTAAACTTGGAATCTTGGTGTTAAAATGGAGAACGTTGTGGTTTAAACAAGAATTCTACAATTCTCTGTATCCCTAATATCACATCAAGCTACTACAATCTGTGAAATTTCTTTAATAGATTTTCAACTTTATCGCTACAGCACAAAGTTCAAAGTTGATTGGGAAAATTTGACAGTTTCGGGTAGTTTGATGTGCTGGCGTCGGTACATACAATTCCACTAGCCGCCCTAGACTTAGGCTCTGCATTGTTAGACCAACATCCTATTAATATAATGTTTGGACTTTAAAAGAAACCATGACCTCTGATTTTGTTTCGCCGTTTCTTTTTAGGGATCAGTCAGCTAGGAAATGACCGGCACCATCTAGTCTTAAAATATTGACCAACAAAATATCGACTTGTAAAAGATCTACCTACTTACAGAAATAAACATTTCATTTCAATTTATTTTGCGCAATGATTCTTACTTTTAAAACATAATTCCAAAATCATTGTTGAACGTCTCAATGTATTCCACAAGTTAGTCAATAACTGAACTTTAAGCAACTTTTCAATCCAAATACCTTCCAAGTGATGTAAGCATGACCTTTACCTACCATATACAAGAAGGTAGGACTTCAAAATCGACATAGTAACAAATTGACACAGAAACGATAATTTCAATTGCAACAAGTCACTTTAAAATTACGAAATTGTATAAAAAGACGAGTAGCTAAAGAGATTGTTACAAAGAAAAAAAACGGCCAAGTGCGAGTCGGACTCGTATCCACTACCGTAAAATATTTAACACTACATAATATATTTTTAAATACTTTAGTAAAAAAAAAACACGTTTTCTTAATTTCACGTTCCTTTAATGTTTAACTTATTTTTTTATTATTATTATTTATTTGTTTTTATAGCGGCGTAGTACCTAATTTAGCGAAAACAAAAAGAATCACTGCATTGAAGGTAAAACGTACAATTTTTTGATAAAAAAAAAATTCAAAAATAAAACGTAGAAAACAAATCTAAATATAAAACACGGAGGTTTGTTACTTTACAATTATTGTTGGTGCAAAAATATAAGGAAGTAAAACGAGGAATAGGAGAGTTTATCAAATTCAGTATAATTTTTTAGGATCAAATTTTATAAAGAGTTTCACGAATTTTTACCTGTTTGAAATTTGTTTTTAGGCTCGTTAGAACAGATTTTAAAAAGAATTCATTATAAAATACATTAGCCAAGTTGTCCTGAGATAAAAAAAGGTCAGGAGCTTATGTGTTAAGTAACAGCGTCCCTTTGGCACCCTTTGGTACGGAACTCTAAAAAAGACGAGTAGCCAAAGAGATTGTTATAAAGTAAAAAGATTCTAAGGCCGAGAGTACATTATTGAATGTCGAAAGTCGGCGAACGACTACATCGAATAAATTAAAGAGAGATTGCCTCGATTACACCCGCATACTTTTTGCAATAACATTGACGAGTTTATCGATTTGCTATTAGCGTAGAATTAGCGAACATAGCGACTGAAGAAATTCTAATTAAATAAAATGCGAATAAATTCTGAATCGGTTTGGGTGCTATAGAAAAATGCAAGATTTCAATCAAAATCAAAAGTCATTTATTCAAACTAGGCTGAGAATCATCACTTTTCGAACGTCAAGATTACAAAAGACAGTCCCCCAAAACGCCCGCCCTTCACCACTTCCTAGTGCTTTCGCTGGGAAGAAGAAATGAAAATATTCAATATATGTCAATGAAAATATTTTTATCACACGGAAACTGTACCAGTAAATTTTAAGGAAAACGAAATAAAAACAATTGACTTGGAAGGTATTGATAACAGAAATTCGACATTATAGAAAAGAAGTTATTTTTGTTTTAGAAGAAGTATTTTTAATGATGGTGGATAGTTTTCAGTGGGTATGCGAAAAATGAAATGAAGGTCTAAAACCAACGATTAGCATATCTAGGAAGCCTTTTGATTTTTGGTCCTTAGAGTCTGAAGAAGAGAATGGAGCCTCTCGTAATCATTCGTCGATATTCGGCAAACTTCGTTGTACACTAGGCCGTATGAGGCATCGCGATTGCCTGCCATTGCATAAGATACATTCTCCGTTGTAACATCTCAGTTGCTTAACAACAAGTGAATTCTATATGTAAATTATACATTTAAATTACATCAATTGTTTCCAAATTATTTCGCACTTTCGCTATTGTTCTTTTGGTCCTGATATCTCATGTTGATGTTAAGGAAAATTATGGGACGCCCGAACTTATTAAATAAGTAGGTACTAAAAGAAACTATTTTAAATTTCATATATGTTTTGGATCGTTAACTAAAAGTGAAGAGCATGCATGAAACTATCTTTTATATTAAATTTATTTAAGATCTTTTTATTTTATATCACCACTACCATCCGCCCGCAACTTCGTTTGTGTAGAATTCGGAATTCCCGCCGTTTAAATCCTATTACCAGTTTTCCCGTAGGAATGAAGCATTTGCCCGCGGTAAAAAGTAGCCTATGTTCATCAGGGATAATGTCGGCTTCTAATGGTAAAACAATTTTTCAAATTGGTCTAGTAGTTTAGGAGCCTATTCAATACAAACAAACAATCAAATCTTTCCTCTTTATAATATTAATGTAGATACATTATTTTTCGAATCACGTATGCGTGGACCGATTATAATAATAATAATCTGCACCATTTACGAAAATGGTTTGTACCTGTTTGAAACTAAACATTCATTTGTTACACTTCCATTTGAGGTATACTTTACTTTTCCCGCCATTAATATGTTATTCTTATACAGGGTTATTTGTAAAACACCAAAAACCTCTTAAGAGGTCATTGTACTCATCATTATGAACAACTTTTACTATGGGACCAAACCTGAAATCGCGAAAAAAAAATCAGCTGTTCCCTACATTTACGTTCGTACGAGTCGTCAAAATGTAGGGAACAGCTGATTTTTTTTTCGCGATTTCAGATTTGGTCCCATAGTAAAAGTTGTTCATAATGATGAGTACAATGACCTCTTAAGAGGTTTTTGGTGTTTTACAAATTACCCTGTATTCATTACTATCTTCCTGCTCGAAGGCCAATTTATTTCAGATCTTTGTAGCATGTCTTCTTCCCAATACATCTTTATCAGCCATCATGTCCAAATTCACCTTCTCCGAACACATCATCTTTCACACAATTTGTCCATAATCTCTTTGGTGTTCCCATTACCATTCACCAAACAACGTTTCATTTAGATTACAAAAGTCTATGTCTATAGCACTAAATACACTATCCACCATTGGTTCCTATTCTCTAAAGCTAAACCACTTACCAGCATGATGAAAGGCAATGACGTAACGAAGTGCCCTAGTTCGATGTTACATCTTAGCTAACACCATTGGTTTAATGTCTTATAGTTTAGTTTCTATGGCTGTCTGGTGAGGTAGCGTTAGTATTGAAAGGTTTAGACTCAAGAAGGTTTTGTATGGAGGTTGTTGTAAAGCCTACAATTATATTCTGTGGCTGTTGAAATGGTTTCTTGTCTTCCGGGATGAAAAATCTGTGTCTGTTAATCTAGGAATCAGACCTGCAAACCCGGAGAAGAGTGTAACGTCTTCTATTCCTTCGCATTTCACATGCAGAAGATATTGATACTAAATTATGTTATTATTAAAAATAGAAATAACTAAAGAAAACTATTGGTAGAACAACAATAAACAAGAAAGTGTCTATGTGCCAAAGAACCTAAAACTCAACATTTACAATAAAATAAGGGGACAGCGTACGTGGACAACGAGAAGTAATTTTAATTATTTTATTACATTCCCTTTATCTCCTTGAACGGGGACATGGCCTAGGGGAACAACGGGAATACAGGAAAACGTATAGACGTAGAGGCACAGAGCTCTACCACTTGACGCTAATTTTCAGCAGCAGGGAAAGTTCAACTAGGTACAGTATGATTCAATAACAGACATTTAACTTGTGCATTTATAATATTATGTTACAAGCATAACAACAAAAGTGAATCAACATCCACCTGTACTTGGATGACATCATATTACAAAAAACTGGTTTCAAGACCGAGAGCAGACGCTCGACGTAAAACCAGAAATTCTACATCTCGACGATGCGGGAGATAATCTGTAGTATCTTCCCGATCGTCATTAGCTCTAACAAGTATGTTAATTTTTGAATTAATGGCATTTTATTATATGGTTTAACATTCAGAATGATTGACGCTTAACTTAAATAACTTATACTGATGAAAATGACAAGGACAGGCAGTATTTACAAAGCGCCTATTAATGTCAAGTGTTTATGTGAAGTAACATTAGTTGACTTAAACGTCATGCTGTACATTAGAGTTTAAAATAATGCTGAACTGTCTAGATTTTTTTTTTTTTTTTGTAAATTTATACGTAATATTTTTGACACACAAGTTTATATTACATGGACTAACTTTGATGTTACTTTCACTGACAAAAATGATGCTACATCATTATCTATGTCAAAATGTGAGAACGATGACTATGTGCTATCACTGTCATTAAGTTAGGACCATTATGATGTCCATGATCATTTAAATAAAATTACTATTTACGTAGTTTTAGCTAGAAACCAACTTATGTTCCGATCACCAAGAGTTTGAATTCCTGACACCTGTCAGTTGGACACGATTAGGAGCTAATAAAGTTTAAATTCGTAAAACATTACTTCTTTTGCACTCAGCGTTTGTAGTCCTTACACAAATATTTTACCTCTGATTTTTACGGTGCATCACATTGATCTCTACGGTCGTTTCTGTGCTATCTGATAGGCATCAGGAACGCATTTTTTTATTAAGATGTGATTCAAGGACAGAAGTAAACTATTAGCACGATTGGTACCCCAGAATCTATACAAGTCCTGTTCTGTGATAATTTGATCTCTGACTGGTTGACAGGAAAAGACTGATGATATGCTGGCAGATCAACAGAAACAACCTTATCCGCCACCGGACTGGGAAACATAGAACAAAAGGGAGATAACCTATCACAGAACTCACAGAGCATGAAACGAAATGATGTGTCAAAATAGCGATGATATATCAAAACTTTTGTTAACCAGTGCATATTTTTAGCAACATTTTCCTCAATCAAATTCAATTGAACCAATCTAAAGCCTCATAATGAAGCGGCAACAAAAGCTAATGTTACGTACATAATCCATCTCCACACAGCACACTACATTAAGAGAAAGGTACCGATCCGACTGAGCTAAACATACATTTTGTAACAAAGTTAGACTTATATAACTATTTCATGTTATATTCTCTCCACTGCGTACTGTTGAAAGGAGTTTTAAAGGATGAAGACGAGAATTGTTCGGACGGTATTGTTAATTGTTTGAGTATAGTGTTACTACAAAATAATGAAATAGTGTAGCTGTACAAATATTGAAGTGTCTGTTTGTAATGTCAAAATAACAGCTTTTTATTACATTCATATGAAAGTATATACTAGTAGTAGTAAGTAGGTACTATTAATGAATCTAATGCTAATCTCCGAAACGACTGGATCGGTTTTGACGAGCCACACCACAACAGTCACAGTCACAAGCGTTCATACAGTGCCGCTATTGTAATACTGTTGCCTGTCCCCTTCAAATTGTAGATCAACTTTTATGGGTTTTAGTTATTTATGGATAACCATTTCTTGATAGGCTTTCATAAACTGTACTGAAATTATGTAATTAACTAAACAGGTAAAAAAACATTAGGCCATAATACTTGCAAAACCAACAGAAAAGAATTTATCATATTAGCAAATGTAATACTAATTTTTATAATTAAACGATAATTTATGGCAATATTAAGATTAAAAGTTTCTCAATTCATAATTATAGCCTAAGAGGTCATTCCACTGCAGAAAGTATAAGTATATATAAGTATTTTAAAAAATAGCAATATCGTTATTTGCCGAGGACGGATTTTAAAATATATGCAATCATATTCTTTGCAATGCTAATTAAATATCTTAGTAATATCTTTAATGTGAATTTTATGTATATTTTTATCTTACATACTTTTTCGTATTCCTTTATAGATAAAGTCTGAGCAGTTACCACAAAGATGTAATCGTATGAGTTATAGCAAAAAGAAGAAATGCTTACGAACTATTACGTAAGACTTGCAGTTCCAGTACATTTTTCACATTATTTGAAGCTCCTAGACTTCCTAGAGAACACATAAAATACTAGTTGGCTCGTAGACTAGTACCGTTTCTATGTTAATGACTTTTAAATGTGGTTTCTTACGAGAGCGCCTCTAAAATACACCAGGCTCATCTTTATTAGCCCGGTGTATTTTAGAGGCGCTCTCGAATCGATGTACTGCCAGCTGTTGTCCGCGACCCAGGATGAAAAGTACCCTATGTCCTTATCCAGGTCATGGTCTACCCATGTGACAACAAATCCGTTCAGCCATTTTAGCGTGAAAGCGAAACAAACTAACACACTTTTGCATTTATAATATCATATAGTTAGGATGTGTATGTCGCAGTAAGATGGTTGAAGCCGTGCTATAGTTTTATACCTAGGGATATAACACGATCTAATAATATAACTATCTTACTAGACTAATCGGCTTCAACCATCATACCGCGACATATAGATGATGTACTAAAAAACCGAATAAAATCACCTCAAACGTTTTATAAGAATTGAGAATCCACAATCTATTAGCATTTACAAAACTAACATTAACTTTGTACTATAATCTAATTACGCGCACAGAATATAAAACTTTATTCCATATTGTAACACCAGTAGTCTTGGCTTGTTCCGTGTTTCTTATTCTGATATTGTCAAGAGATCGCACGGAAATAGCTTCGTTCTAATTGAGAGAGCAAATGCTTTGCATAATAAAGTGAGCATTGAGATCGCTTGCTACATACCTATGCCTACCTGGTACACAATTGAGTAATCCTGTTATTTTTGTTTTACTTATACTGTAAAAAAAACATTACTAGTGCGCAAACTGGAACAATGAATTCAGCATATGATCAAAATCTATGAAACATATTTTTTGTTTCATAGATTTTGACCGCGTAGGTATTGCATTTTTTTATGAAAACGCTATTTTTTTTATAACCTATGAAAAATTTCTACGCTAGGGTCTATAATCATAACAGAATTTATGGTTACAGTTTGCGCACTGGTTAAAAAAAACTGACAGCAAAAAATGCATTTATATTGTAAATAATACAACCAAATCGAATATACATAAAGGAAATTATTCTACAATATAATATTCATTTCTTTTTCTCTTTCTTGTGTTAAAATAGTGGTATCATCAAAGGCCTAAGTGCGTATTAATCTTGTAACCTTCATTATAACGGTCATTCAGATCGGTCATTCAGATAGCCGGGGTAAGACAAATGGGGTGCCTATTATTTCCCTAGATAAATTGGCAAAAACAGCTTCCGACATTCTGTAACGAAATACTGCTTCAGTGTAACACTAACGTTTCCGGGTACTTTTACAGTAAGTTTTTACGCCCATTTAGATTGCAGATCCCTAAGACGTGATCGTAAGACAAGTAACGTCTCAACCGTAGATCGAATGATCGATCATATCGTAATGAAAAAAAATAAAAAATTACTAAACTCACCTGAACGAGAGCATCCATAGCGAGCCGCTCGATGTCCACGTTGTAGAAGCTGAGTTGAGGTACGTGCCGCCTCCTCGGACGAATGTCATCGTAATACGCCACCACATCGTTGATCGACACCACGGGACAGTCATCGGCGACACTACAACCACTGCTCACACCATCCACACCACTGTCCGAGTCCCCTTCGCCCCCGAATCCCTCCTTCGAATCCCTACGATCCCCATAACTTTGTTCAGACCCCTCCTGATACCCAGATTCGATCATTTCGTCCGGGGCAATGATGTCGGGTATCTTTGTTGTATCGTAATCGTAACCGAGGTCATCGTCCACGGGGTCGATTTCGAGAACGTCGGCCATCTTGATTTTAGTTAGAACGCGAGTGAAAATTTTAGTGGTTTTATCGTTCACTGACTACTACATGCTGGTACGGGAGACTTGATCACTGGTAGCGCCCTGTGGACAAAAGAACATTATAAGCTCGACAGTCTATAATACTTATTGTTCAAATTATCTTAGGTATTGTATTAGCAAAAGTAAGCGCAACCACTTTATTAATTTTACATAATTAAATGCCCACATCTAAATTATAAGCCTGCCTAATTATGTTACATACAACACAATATATATGCGCATTAAACATCGATAACCTGTTCAAAAATGATGTCACAACTAGTCACGAAATTAAGTTCCACACAAAAAACACAGACGCATCTAAACAGCAACCAATAGCAACAAACCACACCCACATTTGGCAAACAATTGGCAAATCAGCCAATATGCCAACTCAAATAACACGCAGATGACCCAAAGACAAATGGGACCAATTCGCAGTCAATTCCTTTGCAGATTCTTCGTAACCAAACGGAAATATCCAATCCATTGCAGAATGAGGAATTAATGCAGAGTACAGAACGTGCAAGTATCTAGAACAAAGTTTTTCTAAAGAGTACAAACGAGAGATCAGTTATATCCCGAAACACAAGATGAGCTCTTCATTTTAACCCTTAAAAGGCCATTCTATATCATAAGCCTTCTAATGCCCTCGTAATAAAGGGTCAAAAAGTACATTTCCATGTACAGACGCCAGCACATCAAGCTACCCGAAACTGTGACTTTCCCAACCAACTTTGAACCTTATGCTTTAGCGATAAAGTTGAAAATCTATAAAAGAAATCTGACAGATTGTAGTAGCTTGATGTGCTGGCGTCTGTACATTATACTTGTCAGGCTGTGCCAGGCAAATTGATGACCGCAGTCTGTTTTTATTAGGAGACAACTTAATCTTCTTATCTGTTCAAAACAAAAGGAGAAATAGTGACTTCAGTTCATAAGCTCTTGTTGAAAGTCCATTTTGGTTTGTAAAGATATTTTTTTTTGTATGTGTATTCCGTGGAAAATGTCGTTGGCCGTATCTTTTGGTATTTCTTCCTACAAAATGTAATGTGTCACTGTTTGTTTTCCCTAATAAATAAAATAAAATATAGGAACTAATATGAAAAATCTTCAAAGATACACATTATACACGGCCAAGAGAAGTGAAGAAAACTACAGAGTTTATTTTATCGAAGGCTATAAAGATAATCGGATCCAATATCCAAGAGACAGAAAGAAAAAAAACCGTCACAGAAATAAGGTAAAAATATCGCAAAGGTTAAGCTGTGATCACTGGGCAATCTATAGTCCGTCCGTCTTGTCATATTCTTTGTTTCATATATTCCTGGTATGGGACAGTATGGCGGTAATTTACTACATGTTACTTACTGGTAGTGTAAATTCATGAGGTTTGCCTTGCCATTGGTTAGACCCTAAACCCGTTTCTGTGATAGTTAAATTCTTGTTTAAGGCTGAAGGTTTAAAAGACCATGTAGTTTTGGGCTAGGAAATGTGCCTTTGTTATAGTGACAAGTCTATGAAAAGAATGTCTTGTAAATAGGTTACATTTTGACAATCAACCACTATCGCCCACTTAAAGTTTATGCCCTTCTTGTAATAAGCGCAAAAGCATCGAATATCTCTACACAAAAGAAGATAACAAGCCACAATCCACAGGAATTATTCCAAATTAATAATACCTATTCATTAATGTAAGTACACATACCAATATAACAATAAATCTGTAGTAAATATTGAACACTGCTTATCACTCAGGTCTATTATTACCTATTTGTACAAGTAATACAACAAGGCGAGACCAAGTAAACAACACCGACTGACGTATGCCATAGACAATTTTATACATTGACATTTAAATCTGTGAAGTATTCTTCCATAGAGGTCTTTATACCATTATGGTAGCCTTTATAAGAGAGGCATAGTGACGCCGTTTTTGTGACGCACGGAATATACTGAAAATATTTCTTATCTTCATAAAATTATGGAAACAAAACAAAAACGCAATGGAAAACATTTAAAGCGAAACCATGCTGCTAAATATGACTTCTTCTCTATAATTAAAGATGCTAAAAAGCATATTGTTTTACGGCAAATTCTTGGTAACATGTTGTATTAGACACATAAAAGTCCGCCTTTGTACAGACGCCAGCACATCAAGCTACTACAATCTGTCAAATTTCTTTAATAGACTTTCTACTTTATCGCTAAAGCATAAGGTTCAAAGTTGATTGGGAAAATTTGACAGTTTCGGGTAGCTTGATGTGCTGGCGTCTGTACCTTTTTGTGTGCGAAAAGTTTAAATAAAATAAAATAAATAGCTTCTGCTGACCTATTATGTACTCTGGTCTAACCAGTTGTAGTGGCATCCTAGTGCTGGGCAAAAGATCTCCACTAGATTACAACCTGCTTATCATCTTGGCAACATCCTATTCAATATTACGTCACATGAAGAAAAAAAAACAACTAACAACTTTCAACCTAACTTTACCGTTCCAACTATAAAGCATACCTTCAAGATAGTAGGTATTCACCAATACCAACCGAGCCTCAAATTAGCTCGCAGAAAAAGACCAAAACAAACAATTTCTTTCAATACTATCTCCCAAAAAAAAAAAAACAGACAAACAATATTCTTTCGTAGTACTTTCGGTTTCGATTGTCCGCTACTAATGTTACGGCAGACAAGCAGTGTCACTTTCGCTCCTCGCCGCAACAGGTGACCTCGCGCCACGGGGTCATCGGCACACTGCTACGATTTGGGGCGAACCGAAATGTTCTACGATATAGTAGGCTTCTTGAATGGAACTAGAAGATTTTTAGGGTTACGTAGGAAAATATGGAATGTTTAGTTTTTTTTTTTCAGTTTTTTTTTGTACATATATAACGGAGGCTTTACTATGATGGTGGCCGTTAAAAATAAAATAAAAATTTACAAAAAAAAAAGACGCTTTGTCTCGTGAATTTAGGGGACGATTTTGACAATGTGTAGCTCTACATCTAAGCCAATATTTGTGCATTATTTTTAGCTTAGAAGACAAATTCTAATACGTATTTAAGGGATCTTTATTTTTGTTACATTTTGGAATGCTAGTGCGAGTGATTACGGATTCAATCATGTTTATTCATTAGACATTCTTAAGAGCGTTAACGCCAAATCCGCGGCACCAAGTTTAGGTAATTGCAGTGCTCTTTGCACTCACACAGATGCGCGCGTGTCTGTGTGCGTAGAGTTGGTGTGCTCTCTGTCATTATAGTCAAACTAACCCATGTTGATCCGTTGAGTTATGTATAATGATACTTATTTAACCGTTAGTTGATTTTTATTTACTATTCTTATTTTTATTACAACCTTGTGACATAAATAGGCAGTTTTGGATACTTTATAAAGTATTATATACTAATCAGGGGTGAAAAGTTAGAAATGTAGTACAAATGTAAAGTCCTACAACGATTAATATTATATTAGGTCATCCCACTTCCAGTGTCATATTTTTTTATTAATATTATTTTACAAAAACTGACTACTATATTATATAACCTTGTGACACTAATCAATAATCTCCACCACTATTAATCACTCGCTTCCAGACTGCTGGCAAATCTTGAACACCATTTAAAGTACCACTTTCATTTAATTCATCAATAATGCTCTTTAGTTTAATATCTAACTCCTTTTTGCTATTGTATCGAGTACCCGACAATTTCCTCTTCACATGGCCAAAACAATTGAAATCACAAGGATTCATATCCGGGGAATAAGGCGGCTGAATAAGTTCAATCCATCCTTTTCTTCAATTAAATTCTGAACTATTTTTGATTTGTGCGGTCTGGCGTTATCATGTAAAATTATAGGACTCGTTATATGATGTTCGTCTGCCCAAATAGGAATATTTTCTTCTAAAAATAACTTATATCACTCTCCAGTCATAGTTGTATTTTCATCATAAGTTCTCCAAAAAGCAATGCCTCTGACATCCATAGGTAGTAGTTAGTAGTATTTTTCGTTCATGTAGCTCTGCACGTGGTAAATGTTCAGCTGAAGTGCCCGGTTCCACCCAACATCGTGACTGATGTCTTTGACGAGGAGTATAAAATTCGACCCAAGTTTCATCAAGGCATATGAATCTATTAAGTATATTTTTCTTACGGCTATACCACAATAAATGGCTACGCGCAGTTTCCTAACGAAACTCCTTCTGACCCGTGTTCAGAGTGTGAGGCACCCACACTGCACTTTTATTGACCAGACATAAATCCTCCGTGAGTACTCTATGTATAGTGGAATGAAGCCGTTTCTAATGCTTGCGAGTTTTCCTGAATTTTCAGTGTTATTTCACTGAGTTTTTCTTTTTGTTGAGTCTGAAAATAACATGTAGGTATAACATAGTGACACAAACCGTAAGCATCGTGTCCGGCGGTCGATTGTCGGCTTGAGACACAACAATGTTTTATTTGTGCTAAAATATGTTTACAAATGTCCAAGTCATTCTTATAAGATTTCCTGCGTCAGGATCTTGAGTTGGAACCGTTTCTAACGCCTGCAAGTTTTCCTGAATTTCCAGTGTTTTTTCAGTGACTTTTTCTTTTTGTTGAGTCTGAAAATAATATGCAGAGTATAATATGAAGTGACACAAACCATAAGAAGCAGGTGACATCGACAGGCGATCGATTGTCGGCTTGAGATAAATAAATAACGAAAAAATGTCTTATTTAGTTTTGGTTTAATAGGTGCTAATTCAAAATAAAGGAAACACGTGTCTGTTTAGATATAAAATCTCAAAAATTGCCATAAAATATAAAGAAGTAAAAAAAAAATAAAACTTACAACAGCATTTTGAAATATTTGAACTTCTCTTTTCTGCCTATAACAACGAATCGGATATTAATTTTATCTTATTACTACTGTGTTTCATAAAAATACCCAGACAAAAAGTAATTTAAAAAAATTATATTGACTTCAGAATGTAGTAAGTATAATATTGTTTCTTATGGTTTACTAATTACACCTTATATAGATATTTTTTTTATAAGTAGAGAACCCACCTCGTTTCAGTGGTATATTCTCAACTATCCAAAACTGACAACCCCAGAATGGTCAATTCAGTTTATGAGATTATAAGACAGAATAAACGCAAATTATTACGAATTCTATCCCCGTGTAAGAAAAATATGAATTGGCTATAACCTGTTACATAGTTAAAAAGTGGCTCCTCGGTAACTTACCTTTTAGCTTCATTAGCCTTGGCTAAATTTTTATATATTTTTCTTTTTATTCCCGTATAGCGCCTTTTGTTAGCCATATCTAAAAAAAAGTAAAATCGAAACATACATAAAGAAGTCTAATTTAATATTCTTAAGTTAATTGAATACCATTACATTAAAATATGTACTCACCAAAGTTCTGTAATATAATAAAAATATATTATAATAAAAAGTATCAATATGTCCCAGTCGCGCTAAAAACTCGCGAAAGTACGATAATATTTTACGCGACACGCAGCGATGGGAGCGACACACGTCCTGTCTCTGAAAGGCCTCAGCCGGCAATGAGCGGTGGCGTGAATCCGCGCCGATTATATAGCAATACTAAATAATTCATAGTAAAATAAACATATAAGTTATTAAAAAAATATTTGAACCATGTTTTAGAACATAAATGTCTTAATTTACTAGGTCTAAAAGAAAATATAAATATTTCAGATTTCATCCTAAACTAACACGTTTAATATCTCGAAAAGTGGCTACAATTGACACTTTTGAATATACTTTTCTTGAATGAAAACTTACAGTAATCGTGTTTTTTTTTCAGCCATGCACTAAAAAATGTTCTTATTTTTTATAAAGTAATGTTGTAATAAGTTTGTCATATATGGTTTTACTAATATCTAGCATCTGCTTAGACCGTCGATCGCTAGTTTTAAAAAAGGCTTGCATAAAAACGGTTCTGATGAGAAAACTAAACAAAAAATTGAAAATGTTTTTCAGCCATGCACTAGATTATAAAATTCCCAATAATATGACGTCAATATCTCATCTATAAATTAAACACATTATGGTTTTATCGTCCGTCGGAAATCATCAATTTTGACTCCAGCATGGCTCTAACGCATGAACCCTCTTAACATCTCCACCGGTTTTTAGTCATGCTTCTATCGGTGAATGAATCCATCGTATTATGTTAAAACATGTTATGTTATATAATATTCAAAGTGGAGATGATTATAATAAGATCGGACGGAATTTAGAAAGGTTGATAGTTTGGCGTTACCTCAAACGTAGTCAGTCTCGATTTTCTTAACATTTATGTAATAACAACGAAATATATTACTTAGATATTAAGCCATTAAGGATATCGGAAACAGATTATATTATTGTGTGTTAAGATTTTGCTTACTTTGACTAGAATATTTGAATACTAGCTTCTATACAGGGTGATATCCTATCGACACCCCCACTATTATTTATAACCCCCATTTTTTTCGACGGTTATTTTAAAAAAAATGCTGTTACATCAGAGGGGCCCGTGGCTAAATAATAACAGCCGCAAAGGTAAGATACGCTTGCCGCGGTTGGTCTGTGGATGGGTGACCATCTTTACATACCGAGACCCCTCCGTGCCTCGGAAAGCACGTTAAGCCGTTGGTCCCGGCTGTCATTCGGGGTAGTCAGAAGCCCGAAAGTCTGACAACCAGTCCTACCAAGGGGTATCGTATTACCCACTACCTGGGTTGTGGAGGTCAGATAGGCAGTCGCTCGATGTAAGATACTGGTATTCAGCTGCATCCGGTTAGACTGGAAGCTGACCCCAACATAGTTGGAAAAGGCTAGGCAGATGATGATGATGATGCTGTTACATCAATTTGACCGCATAGGTATTGTTTTTTTTTTTTAAGAAACAGCACATTTATTTTTGATAACCGTCGCAAAATTCTTCGCAAAAATTTCTAGAATCATGTGCTGAATTCATGGTTACAATCATCAACGCACAACGATGATGTCTCGGCCACCCTGTATTATAAAACATCCTGTGGTACTCGGCAATAATGCAGCTTTCTGTCTGTGAAAAAAATCTAAATCGGGTCCGAGAATTCAAGGAAATGACCTCCTACATCCAAACTTACAAACTTTACCTCTTTACGAGTGCAGAAAACTGGCAAGATTTTATCTTTTTTAAGGCTATTTGGATGGTGTTTGATCTCCTTTCAGTGTTTCTAAGGACTTATAAACATAATAAATTGAACACACAAAACCATCTGCTAGTAAATGATAAAAAGTGACATATGTATGAGTAGGTAATAACTCAGATTCCATAAATTACTTACCTAATCAATTCGTCGCATGACAAATAGTCGTTTCCCAAAGAAACCGCAATTAAAAACTAACCACAATTCAATTGCAATTAATAAGAACCGTGACATTTTTTCATTACAAATATAATAACATTCAGCAAACTTAATGCGTAACACTATTACTCTCAATTTGAATCATTTTGAAGAGTGTTGCTAATCCATTGCTGCATATGTTGGAAAAATGTGTCTGCTCAACAAACTAAATAACGCAATGAATGTTGTTGAACTGTCAAAATGGACTCACATAGTTTTAAGTTATTAATATAGAAAAACTAGATGATAAGGTGTCCGAAGGGGGAGTATGTTAATTGTATCCCATGAAAGGACAAACTGTAAACAAATAAAAACAATAAATAAGGGCGCGGACCACTAAGTCCGCGGAAATATTCTCATTTAAAAAAAAAACCTATGTAGGTAGATTCTTTTTAAATCTGTTTAAAAACGTTTATTTATTTTATTATTTACTAACTTCTGCCTGCGATTTCGTCCGCGTGAAATTCAACCCCCCTCTCCCCTCGCATCGCATCGCCTGCCCGCGCTATGACTTTGCTCACTCCTAAGGGTCACAGCGTGATGTTAAATAGCTTATAGCCTTTCTCAAGAATTGGGCTATCATAGACAAGGCACATATTAAATCAATTATTTGTGAAACTAAAGCATCTTTCCCACATAAAAGTTAAGCCTAAAAACCAATCCATTTTTACCAAATAACATTCTGGATCAATCTTTCCTTATCCAATAATGTTATTGTTCTAACCCAATAAAAGTTATACAGCCATGTTTGATTATCACGAACACTTTCACCGGGAGTGTAAGTAGGCCCCTACTTGTTGCTCCGGGAGGCAACCTTGACACGAAAAGTGGGTCACAGCAGCTTACACCATTCACAGGAAAATATGGGCAGAAGTTCCAATCGAACGAAAGTGTAGGCACAAAGCTAATGTAAACAACAACTATGAAATATACAGAATGATCACTAAAGACAGTGACACTAACGATCGCCATTTGTTTTACAATCCTACGTGTTTCTTAACGCCGCACTCTTGTACTCTCACTTAAACAAAACAATCACTTAGCAGCATATCTTAGAGCTATATCGACAAAATTTAAATGTTTTTAATCTGTCGTATTTTTGACTGATGGTATTCCAAATTATACTGGCCAATTAATTTTAATGATTGATTTGAAGTGAAGTCCCTGAATAGGTAGAATGTTATAACAAGGATCTTTTGACGCTTGAATGACATTGACAGGGCTGACAAAACAAGATGGCGGTGTTATTTCCGATTGGCCAAGTGACAAAATAATCTTGTAGCGGTGTACAGACGCGAGCACATCAAGCTACTACAATCTGTCAAGTTTCTTTAATAGATTTTCAACTTTATTGCTAAAGCATTAGGTTCAAAGTTGATTGGGAAAATTTGACAGTTTCGGGTAGCTTGATGTGCTGGCGTCTGTACTTACTAAGGCTAGATTGTTTTCAGAAGTGTGGTAAATGTAGAGGAAGGCTAAAAGAAATGTATGGAAGAAGAAGATAGCAACCCCAATTAAATTGGAATAAGGGCCATTTGAAACATCAGCATCTTGCTTTATGATGCTGATGTTTTCAAAAGTGATGCTTCTGTGCTTTTCTGTATCAGTAGCCAGGGTTATCACTTGTTGCAGTATGACTTTCTTGTTGGTGTTGGGGTGAACCTTGAGTTATTGGAAAGATCGGTGGAATGTTTTGATTTGTGTGGGTTATGTTTGTAAAGGATAGATATCTCATGTTCTTGGGAATAGGCACTTTGTGGGACGTAGCTTTGATAACATATTCCATTCGATGGAGGCTCTGGGGCTAGAAGAGTGCAGTGGGAAGATCTGTGTCCAGTTATGTGAGAACATCGCACAACGACTTGGATTCTCCAACGATTTATGTTTCATATTTCAGTTCGAAAAATTCAGTGAGGTATAAAAAGGAAACGGCTTTCCTCTGAGGAAGCCGTGTGAAAATATTTTATGACAATTTTCAAAACAGGGAAAAATGAACAGAATTTTATGAAAAAAATCTTGTTATTTCCATTGTAAATATTACACCAATAAAAGAAGATGATTATTGAGAAGTCTGCTAAGGGAAATGTTACAAAAAACACCTTACAACACAAAGTAAGACAATCACAACAATTTTCTAAACAAGACAAGCACAATCAAATCAAAAGCCAATCCAACAGACACAAACAACCCAACAAAAAGAAGCGTGTAAAATGGCATCTGCGCCTCGATATTTACGGCTACGTGCAAATTCTAACAGACGTAATGAAAAATCCGTATTGATTGAAAAAGTTCCATCCAACTACATCGGGCCACCTCGAGACCGAAGATCCGTGAAAATGAAAAGTTATGGATGTTTCTTGTCCCGTCGTTCGTGTCTATTGAAACAATGTTTTGGCTTGGTTTTGTGGAATGTTGATTGGCTATTCGGGGTTTGATATTTTATATATGTAGCATGTTTTTTTGGTTCAGTTGTTGGGACTAACTACTGATTGGTTTGGGGTTGTTGGGTAGAGCTCGTGGCTAAGTGATAGCAGTGGCACGGGTTGATCAATACCGAGATCCCTCCGTCACGGTAATATTATCTACATATATAGTATTCCAACTTCATACAAACGGACGAAGCGAGAGCTATGCCTACGCTCCTCGATCTCGGCATGCGCTCGGCATGCAGACAGTCGCGACTGTGCCGCAGGCAGTGACGAACGGACGGTGTGTTGTTTTTTTAACAATAACCGCGCTATTTTTTCACTAAAAATAAGTTCAAGTACATATTTAATATGACGAGTAGGATATATTGTGCTGTTTTTGGGTGCATGAATTCGTCAGTAACGCATCCAGATATAACTTTTTTTAGATTACCTGGAAACTGAAAAAAAAACTATAAAATAAAATCTACCAATCAAAAAACAACACGCATTTTTATTGAACACTTCCTATTCAATTCACAAAGTATTTTATTTGTTTATATAAAAAAAGTATATTTACAATCACAAAACTAAATGGAAACACAAAGTAGGCAAATGTAATTAAAATGCTGGAGGCGGGCAGCCCTATCGCATGTGTACGTACCGCGCGGCTGTAGGCATTTATTTCAAAGATACGGCCGAGTTACAATACTGTATAGATAATATTGCCTCCGTGCCTCAGAAAGCACCGGCTCTCATTCGTGTATCTTTGACAGTTGTTACGGGACGTCAGAAGCCCGAAAGTCTGACAACCGGGTATCGTATTACCCAGTAACGGGGTTGTGGAGGTCAAATAGGCAGTCGCTCCATGGCTAGACTGGAAACCGGCACGTATGTGGTTGCGATCCTCAGCATTGAGGGAACGACGAAGATGAGGATAAAACACAAAGTACAACTGAATGAACCACTATAAAATTCTCAATCACTGAAAAGCAATAGGTACCTACTTTCCTCCCCTTAATAAAATCAAACTACGTACTTTCTTGATGTAAAAGTGAATGTAACATACAGTGACACAATTCTTACATCCTCATTAGGTAAATCGCACAAACAATTTGTAACGCTTGATAAAACTAAAATACTCTTTTATCTTTTGCCACTTGGCTATTTGCCAAAATGAGTTCGTTGTCATTTTGACAACAGTCGCACTCTTACCTCTCATTACACAACGAAATATAAACCATTCCTTCTATCAGTATTATACAAACATAGACTTTATGGTGTCGAATTAGGAGTTAATTTTGAGGTGAGATGAATGTAAGACGCATTCAGTTTTGGCAAGGCGCCACCTGTTGCATACAGTGGCAATTGTTTTGGGAGCTTTCGGCTTCCGTACTTTTAGCACATACATACATAAATGCTCCCATATTCCCCGTAATGTGAATGAATGGAAACATTCATTGTGACATTTGAGAAACGGAGCATTTCACCACCTCGCAATAACTTTGCAATACCTTGCTGATTGATAGCCAGCACGTGTCTTGAGCTCCATTGTCTTGACTATTCATGAATTTGATTCTCGGATGACCTTTTAGCATGGAAACAGTTTCATGGTTAAAAGCTTAATAGGTTCTATGACACTACAATATAACTTTTCGGAAGCTAAAAATCAAATATCAATTTCTTGATTCTTGAAATAGCCCCAACAAATGACCGATCACCAAACGACCGTTGTCAGCATTATTGATAGTAGATATTTGATTATTTTTGGGAAACGAAGAAGCCTTCACCATTTATTTAAGTTCGCTCAATCCGTCCAAAGGTTGTCTGGCAGATATCGCTATGAGCAATAAGACTGCCATTGCTACCATAGAATCAGCAATATTGTATATGAGTTGTATTAAAATTTTAAGGTTAAAAAAAGTATTAATAGCCAGCAGTCAAAGGTACAGTCAGAGAACCCCAACCCACCAATTAACAATTTAATGAACTGCATTCAAAGCCAAGGTTGCCCAGATAGTACCTGGCGTCAGCCCAACATTCGAGGCACGCCGTCCATTCATCCGGCATTCCCCGCTATGCCGCTTATAGTAAATTTTATCGAGGATTCCGGCATCTCCTGGAAATTGGTGCCAGGTTTTGTAATGATGTTCTGGATTTTGTATCGTATTGTGGGAAAAGTTGAAGTTATTCTATGTGAAACTATCGTCATTTTAAAATCTCAAGCACTTTTCATTAGATAAATAGAGTATAAATGAGTGTCATCCATCTTACTCATCATCGTCGTCACCATTCTTCACTTTGCCAGAAAGATATGGGAGGATCTTTCTACAATCTATAGAACAGCACCCTAATTGCGTAACACACTATCAGCCTCAATTAGAATCATTTTGAAGGATATTGGTAATCCATTGCTTCATATATTCGAAATATGTGTAAATAACGCAATGGATGTTGTTGCACTGTCAAAATTAAAGCCATTGCTACTTATAGTACTATTATGAATTCTGTGCTGATAGTGTTGTACACAATAACCCCCTTTTCGCATCTAGTCATTGTCTGCCATCTTGTAACACAATGTGAACTCAAACAGTGCCAAATCCCAAACGGCACGTAAGAACCAAGACTTAAAAAGATTAACATCTAAAAAATTCAGAGCTAGCCTTTCTATTCAATTTACTGAGGCTAAATTGAAACGAGGAGACAAAACAGCTAAAGAACGAAATAATGTTTCCATTTTCCATTTTAACACACAATTGTTTAAGACCGGGAAAGTGGAGAGGGCGAAGGGAGGACTTTACCCTGCAGTAGGTTTACATAGGCTTACATTTATTTATTTAATACTTCAAGCACATAAATGTACAGACGCCAGCACATCAAGCTACTTCAACTGTCTAAATTTCTTTAATAGATTTTCAACTTTATCTCTAAAGCATAAGGTTCAAAGTTGATTGAGAAAATTTGACAGTTTCGGGTAGCTTCATGTGCTGGCGTCTGTACAGAGGTGGACTTAATGCCATATCATGTGACTGTTCCTAAAATACCCTAAGGCTGATAAAATTTTCGCTTTTCCTAATTATGTCAATATTAACATTTAGGTCGGCTTTTCGTATAATTAAAAATATATACGAGTATATAATTAAAAAATATTAATGTCATCATTTGCCTAGCCTTTTTCCGTGGGGAAAGCCGACCCTAACTTAGTTGTAAGTTGGGGTCGGGTTCCAGTTTAACCGGATGCAGCTGAATACCATTATTTTACATGGAGCGACTGCCTATCTGACCTCCACAACCCAGTTACCGGGTAATACGATACCCTGGTAAGACTGGTTGTCAGACTTTCGGGCTTCTGACTACCAGCAAGTTTTATAATGGGACAAAATGAAAATGAAAATGAAATGACGAAAAACAAAATCAGCTGTTCCCTACATTTTGACGACTCGTACGAACATAAATGTAGGGAACAGCTGATTTTTTTTTTCGCGATTTCGTATTTGGTCCGATAGTAAAAGTTGTTTGTTGTCATGAGTAGAATCTTGTGTTTAAGTATCGGTCACTAATTACCAGTCACCCTATATAAAGATAGTCACCCATCCACGTACCAAAATCAAAGGAAATTAAAAAATAAAGAGAAGTATTTATTTCATTTAATTCGTCTCGGATTCAATAATTTCTCAATTAGCTGCGATCAATTTACACGTCCGTACAGATTTGCTTACGATTGAGTGCATGCCTTTCTGTCAGTCTACATTCCGCATACCAGTTTAGACTAGGGGAGATAACATACTAGACAGGCTTTAAGCTAGACGTGTTAGTCAATTCGATGGCTGTGCCATGGAGTAAGGAAGAAACGGAGGGCCTAAAGCGAAAATGTTTGAATCTTGATCTGAGTTTGTCAACACAAGTGCTTGCAGAACAGTCACACGAAAGATAATTTATAGAACAACACACAACTTTATGTTCAGGTATTGCAAACTTGTTGACATTTGAAGTGATCCTTTGAAATTGAAGTCCAAGTGAAATTGACGTAAGTGAACTTTGTGAACCTTTTAATTAAGAACATCAATGCCTTCGACTCTAGGTAAAAATAACAACTCCACTTCTTCATTACATTTTGGCGTCGGCTTCAATTTGATGCGTAAGTTACGTCAATGCGAATGCAGCCTGTTCCGCCAGTCCGTTATCGGTACAAGTGTAACCGTTGGGGCAATTCGAGGAAATTCGCAGCCACTTACAAGAAATCTCAGACGGGGCGATTTATTGTGGATATCATGCAGTGTTTAAATTTATCTCTGTTTCGTGTTTATTATTATTAAACTATTAATAATGTTTGAGATTGTTTGTAGTAAGTTTTCTAGGGTTTTCTGTACGATTGTTTACTCTGTATGTTTTTGCGGTGTTTTGTTTATTATATGTATATACGTCTTGATTTCACATAAATCCAACCACAAACGATGGACGTAAAAACATCACAGTTGAATGGGTTTTAGTGTCCGGATAATCTTACGAGACTCAGTTAACCGCCACATTTTTACAATCGTTTTTCTTTACGACTTGGCGGCCATTAAAAGCAATATTGAATTCCGAATAGATTACACACTAATGGCGTCAAACCATAACGCTAGGCAGAAATAGTGTTAAAGAATCAACAGGTAGGTTAATGAAGATAAGATATAGAAAAGTTTGTAAGTGGAGGTGATGGAACCTGAAGTCGGAAATTGTTATTATCGTGAGAAAGTCAACAAAGAATTTAAGTGAGGATCTGAACTATCTCACAATAAAATAAGTCGTTATTTGTTACGTCTAAAAATAAAACAACTGAATTGACCTTTAGCAATGTTGAATAAGATTATAAACAAGCAATACAGGGTGACAGTAACATTGATGCGCAACCGTTACCATGGGCTTAGTACATGATTCTGATCCCCCGGTGTAGAAATTTTTCGTCGGTTATAAATAAAAAAATATCGGTGGGACATCGATGCACAAGCTGTGACCCTAACTGTGCCAGCCTGTATATTGAGACATTGCAAAAACAAACCATTACTTGTAAGTTAACGTGATCGGGACAACATAAACTTCATAAAGACCTCAAATCAATCCATTCATACCAAACCAATCAGCACCAGCATTCAAAGCAATACATATCTAATTTAAAACCTTTAATTAAGAACATGATACGCAGGCAGGCAGTGCCGAAAGTTACGAAACATATCGATCGGTGTCTGATATCCTGAGAGGCCGTACGACTAGCCCAGATATTACGGTTGGTACACTTTTATGTACTTGTAGGGCTGAGGACACAAGTGAAAGAACTTGAGATAAACATGTGGTAGTCGTTGAGTCTGTGGAAGATGGAGCAAACATTGGTAATAAAGAAGCAAACAATGGACGAAGCAAATATGACAGAGTAAAACAAAATACGGTTTTCATTCAGAGGTATGTTTGTGATGAGAAGAAAGAAAATAGATCGGGTGATAATAAAATGTGAAAGAATAAAATTATAAGTCTCGACGAATGAAGACTTTTAATAAGACATCGCTCGTTGTTTATCTCGAAATCACTCGCTAGCGGTTTTAAAGTTTTTGGTGTAGGACAACAAAAGACTAAAGAAGAATTGAGCCAGGCAAAGTAGACTGGTTAAACAGTCGAGAAGAAGCTGAGTATAAAATAGCATAAGAATCTTCTTTGAACACATTCAAATGATCAGCAAATACGAATGCTCCAATGAATGAATTTCCTTTTTGGACAATCCCTAAAGTACTAAACGCACAAACCAGGCAATGCATCCATAAATCAATAAACCACTAAGACAGCGCACAACTGTGAACAAATCCTTAAACGAAACGTGTTCTGTCCCTACTAAATTGATTAAATAGTATAAGGAAATAATATCGCGCGTGCGTAAATTCTTGCGAAATATACTCGCCGTTGACTTTATATAGTCAGTCGAATTAACATCGGAGATACCTTTCTCCCTTTAGGTACTTCAGTAGTTATATGTGGGTTCTATAAAAGGTAAAGGTTGTACAAATACTAATCAAATGAACATATATTTTAAGACTATTAATTAGCTTTTAAATTATGAGTATACAACGTGTAACGTTAAATGCGCAAAACCTGAAAATATTTTGATCAGAATAACGAGCACAATCAATTGAACCACTTTTTAATATAGGTCACATTTTTAAAAAGACCCTCATTAAAAACGTTGCCGTGTCTATTTATTAATAGGTCAAGCAACCCAATGTCAGCGCGGCGCAGCGGCACGGTGACGACTCCTCCCTCGATAAAGCGTCGTCGCAGACGCAAGAAACGATCAGAATGGCTAGTAAAACTAAAACAGCACATAAAACCTTTACAAATTTTTAAATGACTTATTTTCTCTCTGAAATAGGTCAATTGAATTAAAAATCAGTTGGGGTGTCTGAGGTTTTGCGCATTTAACGTTACACGTTGTATAATATAGCATAGCATAATCAATCTATAATGCTCCCACTGCTGGGACATAGGCCTCCTCTTAGTGAGAGGTAATGGGCCATAATCCACCTCGCGGGCCCAGTGTGCGTTAGTAGATGTCACATGACTTCGCCCTATGTGAGTATATTTGTATGTATTTCGCTGTAGACAAAATAATATCAAATGATAATCTGTAAAGGACACAACGTAGAAAAAAGCAATACGAAACTCTTTTATTATGAGATAGAGGGCATTCTAAGGCCTGATTGAGACTCGTACTGACCAGGGAAGCATGGCACAAAGGGGAGGAGGCCTTTACTTAGCAATGGGTGGAACAACGCTGCCAATAATGATGACAGTGACATTTGCAACTGCAATTAGGTCTACAAACTCGAGTAGTCTGAAGCTCGAAAATTTGATAACCAGTCTCACCTAGGGGTATCGTAATACACGGTAACTGGATTGCGGAAGTCCAATAGGCCTTCGCTTCATGTAAAATACTGGTATTCAGCTGCATCTGGTCAGACTGGAAGCCGACTCCAACATAGTTGGGAAAAGTATAGGCAGATGATGATTAACTGGACCTTAAACCAGCTTAAAATTGAGGCTAATTAGTACTCTTCTTACAAACCCAGACTCAGAGTCATCATTTGTGCTTAAAATTCGATTTGGATATATTTCCAAACCATAAAAAAAAATATTTCTTCTTTACATTCAAGTACACCACGACAATGCAATAAATATTGAAAAGCCCAAAATAATTTACAAAAAAAAATGCCGTTTTTGCAATGCAAAGTTTAGCAATAAAATAGCCTAGAAGGCTGACAAATTGCTAATTTTGTCCCATTAGCGATAAGCAATGACCATTACGCCAAGATTGATGAATTGGAGGAAAAAGATGATGAACGATGCTAAATTCACAAAACATGACGAAAGCCTACATATTTACTTAGAAAAAGCTTTTTTATAAACATTGTTACAATAATTTACAAAATTACAAATAAAACCGTAGACCAGCCTAAATATTTACAAGAATTAACTTAGCAATTCAATTCAATTCAATTTCTTTAATTCAGACTAAATGTGTCCATATAGTGTAGTGTGTGTAGTTGTTAGTGTAGCAATAAACAAAACTATTAATTTTAATTTTGTATGATCCCTTCCCACAGACAAACCGTGAAAATGGTTTTGGTGAGCATAATTTTAATTACAAGACTACTGTAACCTCTAAAAATAAAGAAACAAAAAAAGAAAGCTTATTTCAAATACCATTTTTTTGCGTTACATTGTATGATTTGGACTCTCCTTTTAAGCAAGGAAATGCTTGCAGAATAAAGCTATGTGGAAGATCTTTTGTCTGCATAATGATAAAATTATCAAAAAAAAAAAAACATTTATATAACTGAAAAACATTTAATAAGATGAGAACACAGAAGAATAATAATCTCGAAAGAGCAAGAAGACGAAAAAATCTGATAAAGATTTTTGAAACACAAATATGCCCAAAATAAGAAATAATTTTTTCAGACTCCAAGCAGTTACGCTAAACGAAACTTCAGAAAAGAAACATCAATGGAAAACCGAGATCTTTATCAAAACACAAATAAATGTCCTACTAGTCTATCTGTAACACGGACCACAAACCACGAAGGAACTCCTGATGGCCACATAAAGCTTTGCCATCTCATTTCCAAGAGTGTCTTTACCCAACTGAGACCTTCCCGACGTCCCCACAACTGCGAGGTAATTGCGTTTAATACATTATCAGTAGCAATGGCTTTCATTTTGACAGTTCAACAACATTAATTGCATTATTTACGTTGTTGAACAGACAAATTTTTCGAACATGGAATGGATTAGTAATATCCGTCAAAATGAATTACGGCGCTGGTCATTGGACAATTATCCTTGGAATTTCAAGCTCTGAGTTTAATGAACACATTCTACATATCGGGTCATAAATTAAGCTTAAGTTTAGTATGCCACCTGTTTGGAAGTATTTATGGAGATGACCAATGTCAGAAGTGTTTTGGTAATGTTGGGTCGGATTGGTTTCGTGTGGTATTTAGGCTTATAATTATATGGAGATTAAAAATAACAGCTGATCACTCGGAAAGATCTCTCTGCTAGATCAGAAAGAATTCTTAATATAAAGTAAATCAATATAAATAAAGTCCAGAAAAAGCAAATTTCCCATTAATTGTGTTCTTCCAAGAAAATTTCAGTCAAAAGCTTAATTCATATTCTCTCAAAAAAGGACTAACAAATAATAAACTAGGCCGAATTTCAAGGTTCTTATTGTGACGGAATCCAATTACTTTTTTCCTTATCAAAGTGTCATTTGTAAGGTCGTGAAGCATCAAATTACCCAGATACCTTGGGCAATGTAAAGATATGTGAGAGTCCAATAAGACCATTATTTCACAGACACTGAACAAAGCCATATGAGATTATTACGGCGACATAATGTGGATTTGATGTGACCCAGTACATCGCTACAGTAGGTCAAGATATGCTGGGAATAAAGTAGTTATGGATTTTGTTGGGATGAAATATTGTTCAGAATTTTAAGAAATACCTATTGTTGAAATGTCTTTCCAAGATAAAGTTCTTCTTGAGAATAATCCCCGATGAAAAACTCGGCCCATATTTAATTTCTTTCTGGATTGTTAGAGGATAAAAAAGTAAATGACACTATATAAAACTTTCCAAAAAACAATGTTTGTTGTAATCTAAAAATGGAGATTAATGATCTAAATCTTTCTAAACTATTTCATAATTTATCAATAATTAAAGACCACTATAATATTATTCGCCCTTAATAATTTGAGATGGTGATCATATTTGTACTATATTGTCTCAACTTTGACATTTAAAAGAAAACATGTCATAAGAATATGTAGTATTTCTTTGGTAGTCTTAAAATATTACAGTTTGTTTCGTGTCTAAGTAGGCGAAAAGCGTAAGATTTATTCACGAAAGGCGACACGAAACTAAAAATAGTCTCCCCTATGATTTCCCATGGGACTCGTATCTAATGGCGTTCTTCTCCAATGACAGTGCATCGGTGGCAAAAACGTAATTTGGGACATTTGAAATTCCCATAGGTCAGAATTAAGTTAAAGGATCAAATTGCGCAGCGGCATGCAGTAGGTACTTGTACTTAAACACAGTCTAATTAAATGATCGGAATAGGAAACTAAAATCCTCAAGAAAAAAGTAAGTTGCCCTACTGCATATCACAACACTGTGGCAGATATCCATCAGGTCAACTGTGAAAACTCGAATAAGCGTAAAAAATGATTATCCTTAGTAAACTCCAGTGCTTCAACTTACACGCAAAGTTCCGGGGCTGATGTCGTTAGTACTAACATGGCATGTTGAAATATCCTCAGTTATGGTGTCTTTTATGGAATTAAAGAAAAGAATTATAAAATTTCCTATTGTACTAAGAGTGATGAAGGAAAGAAATCATATTAATTTCTTTCAAAAGTACCGGGTTACTAAACATAGGCCCACTATTGTAATAACGCTTCAATTAACCCGGCGGCACTCGCTACTGGGTAAAAAATACCACAGAGTACAACTACACTAGCACTGTCGATTTATAATTTTTGATCTCAATTTTACGTGATACCTAAGAAAAAAATTTTTTTGTTGATTTTTCTAAGACTATGAAGAATTTTTGTTTTTAATTTTGCGTTCTTTTTTAAGATAAGCTATAATTTGAAATAAATAATAATTCAAACTTTCAATTTTCTTTTATTTATTAGACATTAGTATTGATAAACTAAATACGCCATTAAAGTCTGTAAAGCTAACTTATTTTCCAAGATAATGTCATTTAAATCATGTGGTATTTTTTACCCGGTAGCGAGTATTCGTGCATGTAAACACCTAGCGAGTACCGCCGGGTTAACGATCGTAAGTAAACTCGTAAATGACATAACAAACGGATTTATATATCGAAGTACCTATTATTATATAGTCCTTTTACAGTTATATTTCCGTCTGATTGCTGGGTTGTCAGAGGTAAAATAATGTGTGCTGTTAAAATTACAGACAGTCATAAAGATACTGTAGCTTTTTGTTCTGTTTATATGGAAGAAAACGTTACACTTTAATATTATAACAAAATGTTAGCCTAGCCATGTGTGATCAAAATGAAACGTTCTGAACTTGATACGGTTTCAAGGCGTTATCGACGCGAAAACACCCATAAAAGGTCACTGCGTAAAAGATTGTTAGTACTCGTATACAACGTGTAACGTTAAATGCGCAAAACCTGAAAGTAGTTTGATCAGAATAACGAGCAGAATTAATTAAACCACTTTTTAATATAGGTCACATTTTTCAAAAAATCTTCATTAAAAACGTTGCCGTGTCTATTTATTAATAGGCCAAGCAAGCCAATGTCAGGGCGGCGCAGCGGCCCGGTGACGACTCCTCTCTCGATAAAGCGTGTCGCAGACGCAAGAAACGATCAGAATGGCCAGTAAAATTAAAACAGCACATAAAACCTTTACAATTTTTTTAATGACTTATTGTCTCTCTGAAATAGGTCAATTGAATTAAAAATAAGTTGGGGTGTCTGAGGTTTTGCGCATTTAACGTTACATGTTGTATATGTACTGCTTACGAATGACGCTGGCTGGAATTGATAGGCGACTGTTTGATACAATAATAATAATAATAATAATCATTTATTTGCAGACATTGAAGTCCATTGAATTAAATTAATTGACATTGACACACAAAAATAACACGATACACACAAATAAAAAATCACAAAATAGACAGAATAATAATAACATAATAGTAATAAAAATAAAATAAAATAAATACACACACAGTTACCTAACCAACCTGTGTGTGCAGTCTCACCCATCGACCAAGCATCGGGCAGTCCCACCGGTCACTCAATGCTCTCAACATGCCGTGGGTGCTGGTATCTGTTCTGTGCCGGAGAGAAGCGCATCGTTTTCGAATAATGGCATAGAAATCATACACTCTCGCATCGGCAAACATACCCGAAGCGCTACAATACCGCGGCAGCCCCACAAGCATCCTGAAGGCATTGTTATACTGTACACGCAGGGCGCTGTATGCCTTCTGCTACACACATAATCAGAAAACAATATAATAATAACGATACAGACATAATCAGAAAAAAATATCCCTGTATAAGACAAGTAAATTGGGAAAGAAATATCACAACGGAGGACAAAACCCGAAGTGGTATCTAAGCATCATTTTATTCTGCTGCCAAAAATGCAGGCCAAAGGAAGAATCTCATATTTATCGGCGTTAACTTTTCTGAAACGTTTACGTGACACTGAAATTACGGCTACAGAGTATAAGGTTGGCTTAATTTATTAATTAATAACTGCATAAGGAAGGTTTTCATTATTTCGATGAACCAATCATAACAGGTAACATGAATATTTACAAATGACGGCCAGACACCCAGAAACCGGCGCTCAATCTGCAAAACCTTCCCACCATTTCACCTTTCCCTCCATCGAATTAGCCCCCTCACATACTAAACCATTCTGCAATCACAGTACCCCACACATTTGACCGGAAGCTTGCGGTACATGCGAGCACACGTGCCCATTCGTCACGAGTCACGCTCCACGGACACATCTGCGTATTTAATCAGCACCAACGTCCATTTAAAAAACACGATAAATACTGTCATGGACGAAAGTGTTATGCCATGGATCGAAAGCGTATAATAACATTATTGCGTGATTAGATTTAGTGGAGAAATTAAAAGAGATTTTATTATATCAAATTATTTAAAGGTAAAGTCAGCTGTACCTACTTAAGGAAAATCACAGCCTATTTCAAGTCCAAATAGGCTGTGATTTTCCTTAAGTAGGTATACAAAAACCGGCGACACATGACATGTGTTATGTATGTCAGTAAAAGGATTGAAGTTAAAACCATTCAAGATATCATAATTCCCCTGCCCTTATCCCAATTTAATTGGGGTCGGTGCAACATGTCTTTTTTTGCCATACTTCTCTATTGGTCATCATCTCGGTAGCCACCCCTTTTTAGCCATAAAGTCTTTCACAAGTCCATCCATCGTTTCAAGAACTTGATCATAAAATTACGTCATATTTATGAAACGCCTTTCTTAAAACATAATTTCAGTAATTAATAATCACAATAAGCATTGTAATTGACTGAAGTAGGCAGAATAGGTAATCGTTTATGAAGTTCCGGGCTGTAAAATATGTCAGATTTTCCTTCACGATCAATTTTAACTTGATACCCACAAAAAGGCACTACAGTATCATTGTCTTTGGTATGAAAGGTTTTGACAAACCGATCGATTCATAGGCTCGTTTGAATGACAGTAAAATAGTAGTTTGTTCTACTGCTCACAAGGGAAATACCCGACAAGATAGAAGAAGGTTACGAAGGATATCTGATGATATTTATGGGAGTCAAAATGGAAGAACGGAATGGATAAGAAAATATATTTATAAATCGTGCCAGAATTAGTCAAAATATTGTATCTCTCTATCTTGTACCTATATACCAACTACTACTTATTACGTATACTGTGTCACTACGCATAAAGACTAAGTATAATAAATACTCATCTGCCTAGCCTTTTTCCAACTATGTTGGGGTCGGCTTCTAGTCTAACCGGATGCAGCTGAATACCAGCACTAAAGTAAACTAAGCACTAAGTACTGTACTGTGATAATTAGGTTTTATAAATTGGTTTTTCGATGAAAACTATAGCAAGACCAGGGAGGATGGCTGGATGCAATCTTTGTAACTGAATCAGCTAAACATTTTTCGAGAACTTTCTGAAATTTAAGTTAGTCTTCCGGTATCAAAATTAACATGTATCAGTTAATTGATTACAATCAAACTAAATCTATTATCATAAGATAGGCAACTGATATCTTTAATAACACGATAATTTTAATTGAATTAAAAGATAACACTAACAAATTCGTCACAAAGGTCAACAAAATTTTGAACCGAAATTAATTTGGGTTAAAAAAATATCCGTCATTAACTTCATAACAATTAAAACGTTTACTAATGAAGCTAAATTTAGATGGACCTAATAAACTGATTTCGAAGCAATAACCATAGAATGTGGAGCAAAACAGCAACAATTCGGACACGCGCCGCGGTTTAGTGCATGCTGGCGATAAGTATGACACATGAGTTGAAATGCAGACGTAATGACTTTAACAGTTCATTCGAATAATCAAAGTTCATTAAATATGCTAACGCGTTGTTTTGGGCATTGGGAGTTGGGTAACATCCCAACTCCCAATGCCCAAATAAACTTTTGAAAGGATTTTTAGACTCGAAACAGATAGAGACGAATACAAACGTAATCAATGATTTTGTATCCAAGAAACCTGTTAATTTATTTTCATTCTTTTTATCATATCACTACGATTCATTATCGGTAAAACTATTTTGCATAAATATGATAATCTTGTAGTTAAATCTGAACACAGTATTGTAGGCAGTGCCTACTGAATATATATTATATAGTCCCCACACTACTTCGAAACAATACAGAAACTATGCTGAGTAAAGATGACTGGCAGATACAGAAATTAATGACATAATTATTGACGGGTAAAGACCCGACTAGCTGAAGATGACATATCATTTGATCACTACCAAGTAAAACCAGTAGGTATTTTGAAACTACCTGAAATACTTGGTACTGAAATAATTAGAAATGATTATAGAACGATACAATGTTGCTCCGGGTAAACTCCCGATTACGCTCATCCGTTAGTTACATACAAAAGCCAATTGACACATACCAAGCTAGATAATGTTAGGAAGTGATATATTATTAGCAGTGCCCCGCGGTATCATCTGCATACGTTTCGATCCCGTGGGAATATCGGGATAAAAAGTATCCTATGTGATGTTTCATCAAAATCCGTACAGTAGTGTTTGCGTGAAAGAGTAACAAACATCCATCCATCCATCCGTCCGTCCATCTATCTATCCTCAGAAACATTCGCGTTTATAATATTAGTAGAATGCGCTAAGGTAGCCCGCGAAATTCAAATATACAAAATTCAATGTCACGGCTTTGAAGGTCCGTGGCAAAATGGCGTCCAAAATCGATAGCTGACAACAATGCAAACAGAAAACATCAACAACAGACCAAACCCCGTAAAATATCACGTTACCGAGATATTAACGTCCAAAAATGATCACGTGACACCCATATGTTTTGAACTTGCTTATATCTTGTTGCATAGATGTTTGAAATAATCACTCCGAATGCTGAAAATAATCGAAGAGGGGTTCATATAATCCTATTTATTAATATTTCATCATCGTTTACTTTAGTAATACGAAAGACAACTGTACTTAAATATTCTGATTTCTTATACAATTGAAATTCACGGACTGCTTTTCCACAATGGCATCAATACGATCAAGTTATTACAAAATGTCAAATTGCCATAACAATTTCAATCGAACGAAGTATTTATACATATCTACTTTTACATCTGTTTTCCTAGTGGCATTACGCCGACGGGTGGCATACCTTCCCGACTAGTCTTCTTTCTTAATCCAATTGTTTGTACAATCCTCTACAACTTTATTGTTAGCTACTAGCCAAGGGAATTCTAGTAAAGGAGTTAGTTTTACGAAGTGTTTACTCGTTGGAGTTAGTCTCTCTGAATTGCAAGACTTGATCTTTATCAAATGATGATGAGTGACAAATTGCTTGTGATCGCCAACAATCAACAGAATGACCCATTTCCTTTAGCCGATTGTAGAGCTGTGCAGTTTTACCATGACACTATATCTTAGTAGATTGTTATCTATTCTATTCCGTTCAGATTTAATAAGAAAGATCAAAGTATTTCTTGCCTCAATCCCGAAGTCGTAAATTATTCTCTAAATCAAAGGTAATTAGGTCATATTTTTAAATGGTCAAAAGCAATCTAAACTAAACCTAGAAACGCCCATTTATCACTACATAGTATAAAACAAAGTCACTTCCCTGGCTGTCTGTCCCTATATATATGCTTAGATCTTTAAAACTTCGCAACGGATTTTGATGCGGTTTTTTTTAATAGATAGAGTGATTCAAGAGGAAGGTTTATATGTATAATACATGCATAATATAGTAGAGAAACACTGATAATTTTAGAGGTTTCTAATGTGATGGCGTAAATAAACACATTTTTTTGCGCTTACATTGTAAACGCTGGCTGAACCATTCGAGATAGATCAAAATAATGAACTACAGTATTGTACACCTTAAAAAGGTCTACAAAAAAGTCCGCGATGGTATATGTCTATCTCTTAGGGATAACCCACAATAACCATTTTTTATCCTATACTTTTTACGAGAAATAATGGCTCTAAAATTATCAGTGTTTCTCCATTGCACGCGTGCGAAGCCGGGGCGGGTCGCTAGTTTTAAATAAAAACTTAGTACAGCAGTTACTCTAAATCCATAATTTTAGTCCAAAAAAAAATTATTTGAAGCAAAGTTTTGTAGTAATAAATCAAATACAAAGACCAGCAAGGAAAGCTACCTCCATAAATGGCAACGAACTATCGTGGTAGACAAAAACCTATAGGGCCACCTACAAAAGGTATTTAAACCTTACAAGTATTAGAACAAGGTGTATATTAGTTTGTCGATAAAAATTCAAGCACACGATAGTAGCATGAACACCAGTCAGCCTTGGTACACTCACTTTTGTATATAACTATTTTATTTATTATGAATGCTGATTTGTAGAATGGCAATAGTATTTTTGCAGTTAGTACAACCTTTGATAATAAAGACAAAGAGTTGAAAATTGGTAATTTAGACAGGATAATTGTAAATATGTAGGCCAATATTGATTGACATTTTAAAATCAAGTTAAGCAATTATTTTGTTGTGTTAGGTTCTTTTGTTTTACTCGATCATTGAGTTAATAACTATCAATTTGAATCTGTTATAGAACTTGTAATACAACGTTATTATTACATAGTTGTCAAGCTATTAAATAAAATGGTTCCTTTATTTGCATTGATGAATAAAATGAAAGGAAATGATTATGTTTTGTGGTATCTGACTAAGTTCTTGGCTATCTTTCCCTAAGGCTGTGGTAAATAATCCTTAGATTAATAAGAGCTACGTCAACCCGAACAATGAAGAACGATAGTAAAAAAACAGTTTTATACATGGTTCCACCAAAGCAGTAGTCATGTCAGGACTAAAGAAGAAGTCTGAAGCTTATCCAGAACTGATTTCAGTTCATGATCATGGCAGTTATAATCATCTGCCGAGCCTTTTCCCAACTTTGTTGGGGTGGCTTCCAGTCTAACCGGATGCAGCCGAATACCAGTATTTTACATGGAGTGACTGCCTATCTGCCTCCACAACCCATTTACTGCGTAATACGATACCCCTTGATGGGGCTGTTTGTCAGACTTTCGGGCTTCTGACCACTCGTAGCGATTGCAGCAAAAAGGTCGGTATTTGAAAAAAGCCAAGCCTTTATAAATTATACCACCAAAAAAGAAAAATAAATCACGACACTGATCTATTGAACCCAATTAATTTACGGCACGAATGTACAACGTAAAATTGTAAATATTGATTCAGACCCAAGAGGCCATCGGTCATAATGATAACATTGTTTAGAATCACTTTGTTTAAAATGTCCTTTGTTACAATAACACGGTTTAAAACATCTTTACTGAGACTCCTCACTGATTTGTTGGAGACTACCAATCTACAAATGGCGACATATCAAAACCTCTAGATTTCTGTGGTATATCTGAATTAAATACTAAGCAAATAAACCTTCTGGAATAAATTCTGTAAGTAATGGTACAAAAAAAAACTGTAAAACTGTATCAAAATTTTCACAGTGTAGTTTTCTAAGGACTAAGCACACAGACAAATGAAAGCACCTTTGTTTTAGATATATTGATATAAATAGATATCTAGTGTATAAATGAACATTTAGTTTTATAAATTGTGTAATTAGTATTTTATCTGTAAAATTCGTCAGATTTGTAAATTAATATAATGTTTCCTTGAATTTCGGTTTCAGATTTGGTAAAACTATATTGATAACGCGATTCGTCATTTTCTTGGTTTGGCGTTTTTTTTCCTGTTCAAAGTTTACTTTAATGCAGAAACATTTCAGTCGAGGTGCCATTTGATGATCATGAGAACTATTATTATAACTCCAATATATTATATCAAGTGCTAGTGAAAATTCATGGGTAAGAAGATATACTATTTAACCAAACAAATGGACATCACACCGAAATCATTCCAAGTAAATCCACAAACGCCATAAAATCAAACAAGCTGTAAATAATCCAATATGTAAATAAACAACAAAGAAGAATATCAAAATCGAAAGAATTCGCTTGAGCAATAATTTGTACTAGATTAGCTTATCAGCGAATCGTTGAAGCGATTATGTTGCGACATGTCGCAGAGTCGATCGATTATTTTGCGAGAAGTCGCCGCGACTTCTCGCAAAATAATCGCTTGATCGCCTCGGTACATCCACGAGGCAATTAGACGCTCGTAAGAATGACAGCGGTTGCTATAATCGCATACTAACGGCAATATTTTCTAGGAATATGCACGAAGAGATTAATTGGTTCAGTTCTGGAGAAATATGTCATGTACGTAAATAACATTGGACGTGAAGGCGTGGGTAAAGTTCTAATTTTCAAAATTAGTAACAAAATGACTCTGAAAATAAGTCAAGCGTGATGACTGATTGACTCATCTATGATTCATAACAAAAGGTCCAGGTTCTGGAAAAGTTAGCCACGGAAAACGAACAACAACAAGTGAAAGATACATTGGGCACTGGACGACACACAGGCTTTGTCCTTAGGTACGTAGTCCTAAACATAAATGGTTAAGTAAATAAAAAAAGAAAGACATGGAAGAAAAACAGGGCTACCAGTCTCCATTGCCTACTTTAAGAAACACTACACGACACGACTACACGAGAGCGAGACTGTTCCATATGTGTACTACCTAACTAGATTCAGCTCCAATTGAAAGTTTACATAATTTCATAAACAAAGTCGTGCGTCCCTAAACAAAACCCGATCAACGCTGAGTTTGTCCGAACAATGAGCAAAAGAGAGAGAAGGTTCATTCCTACCAAGAAAAGGTAACAAAATAAGTACAACATATTAAAAAAAAAAAATCTCAGGTTATTTAATTATTATCAAGCGAAGTCAGTAAGATTCCTTGTTGTACACTCTAGTTTATCAAACAACTTTTGAGAAATTTCATCCGTATGTGATAGCATTCATCTTAAATCAGTAACCATTGCAAGTATCAACAACGGACATGTTCTGATCTATCAAAAGATTGCTTCCTATCTTCCAATTCGGGACGATAGTTTACAGCAGGCTTCCGATCTATGTGACTAGTTCCAAGAAAGTATTTTTTTTTCCACTCCAACACATTTAGGTCACCCTCTAGAAAGAAACTCCTTCGTGTATTTACTCACACAAGATGCAGGGGAACCCAAACAAGAACCAGCGGGTTAATTGCGTAACACACTATCAGTAGCAACCGCTTTCATTCTGACAGGACAACAACATTCATTGCGTTATTTACATTGTTAAGCAGACAATTTTTTCGAACATTTGAAGCAATGGACCAGCAATATCCTTAAAATGGTTCAGATTGTGATCGATAGTATGTTATGCAATGAAAAAAAAAAGGTGTAAATGAATAAAAATAAATAAAAATAAATGCAGGTGTAAACTGACATAAGAGATGGTGAAGTAGAAAAGTGCGAGTCGGATCACGCACAATGAAGGGTTCCGTAGTTGGAATGAATTTATCCCAAGAACAAACTTAGCATTGTATTTGAAAATCATGTCCTCCCATACATTGAAATGTAAGTTGATCGACTATTACTTGTACGAGTATAATTATAAAGCTTAATTAGCTGTGATAGTTTTCCTTTTTTCTGCTTTTTAACTTCATTATATTACTACTCCCGTGAATTTGTCCACATATCCAAAAACAACCATCTCCCCTTGTTATCTAGCACGCCACTTTCAGTACTCACTCACCGCACAGACTTTATTCACTCTTCCTTCTTCGTTCTCTCTATGGAATGCGCTCCCCCGGGAAATCAGGGTGGCAACCAACCGATTATCCTTTCATCACAACGCTAATATTTTCTCATTGTTTGTCTTATTTCTTTTTGGTATATTCATGTTTTTATGTTTATCTATTTGTGCCTATATTTATATGTAATTAGGTACATATTATATTTATAGTTTTAATAGGTTTATGCATATCTTTATATTTAAAATATTTATTCCTCAATTTTCATGATTGCACCTGCTACTGTTTGCCTCTGCAAACAAAGGTTGAATGGTAGAAAATGCCCATGGCATTAAGTCCGCCTGTGTACAGACGCCAGCACATCAAGCTACCCGAAACTGTCAGATTTTCCCAATCAACTTTGAAACTTATGCTTTAGCGATAAAGTTGAACATCTATTAAAGAAGTCTGACATATTGTAGTAGCTTGATGTGCTGGCGTCTGTACATTTATGTGCTTGAAGTATTAAATAAATAAATAAATAAACCATTTGCTGGCGGTTGAGGATAACTTGACCCTAACAAAAATTAGCACTTTAAAGCTCAATATTTCACAAACAGATCCCTGAATCGAAAAATGGTTTTCGGTTTTCACAGACCCGTAATATTTTTAAATGGCCTATCCAACGATAACCCACATCAAGGGACAAACGAGAAAAAAAATCTCCACTTTGCGTGTACAGGAGGTACCCTAAAATTTTTGTTGTTTTCATGATTTTATTTTACCATTTTATCACTTTGTCGGCGTGATTAATATGTAAACACATGCCAAATTATAGCTTTCTAGTACTAAGAGTCTCTGAGATGGCGAAACTATAAGGGTTCCTTGTTGACTACGGAACCCTAAAAAAAGAAAAACGGTTTCAGTTTTTGTAAGATTCTGCATTTTTTGGATTCAGAGTTCTACATCACTGAATCTTACTTATTATCTAAGCAAGGTAAGCTCCGGTATTTTTAGACTTAGTGAATTTTTGTGGTTTTTGCCACACTTCTTTTGTGAGATGGACCTTTTTAACCTCTCCACGTAGTGGGTATAGTGTGTCCGAGCGTTGCGTCAGCGCAGCGCAGTGAAAGTTAGGCGACAGCTGATTGGTGCGCGTATTTATCTACCTCTAGGTACTTGTTGCCGGCCCTTCGCGCTACTTGTTCGCCCTTTAGTATTACTCATAGTAAATGTTGCGGTTTTTGTTAGACGGCCTTCAGTTGTTTTGATTTGTGTGTCAGTTTGGCTTTTGGGTTGTTTGTGAGTTGCGTGCTACTGAGCTTTGTTGAATGTAATCCTAAGGTACGTTGCTTTCTGCACTTAGACTTTGTCACCAGTTACGATGGAAAAAGCAGTGGTTATATTGATCAATCGTCAGACCTTTCAAAAGTGGTCCGAGAACCAAGGTATTTGGTTAGCAGAGCAAACACTGTTTTGCGTGGATGTGACCCATATTTTCCCTCAACATTTTTTTTGTTCGTGTCTGTGTGCTTTATTTTTTACACGTGTAGTGCAAATAATAACAATCTGTCTTTTCTTATTTTTCCTTTATAATTATGGCGTTTGCGGGGCCAATTCTGGTGATCTACCGGGAATGTTCAGCCTCTTTTCTTTCATGTTTCGTCACCTAAATACAGAATACTCAGTGATCTAGCTAGGAAAGCAGCGCTTCACCCAACAATTTGTGTGTACACCGTGTAGTTATCAATGCAAAACATGTCCTACAAAACATTTATGTGCTTAAATAAATAATTATTTATTTATGTACTCAGTCCAACCAATTCCTGTTTATTAAAATCAACCACTGAGATCTCGGAAGGAACGTGTTCTATTCTACGCCATGGTATGGTTCGTCCGTCTTGTCCGTCCAATTACCAAACCGGTACCGGCAGCGTTACAGGTGTCTTAAGACCGGCTCTGTAGTCATCAACCTGCATCCATTCTCTGTGACTAGTGAGGCTATCACACAGTTAATGGTCACGATAAGCTAAAGCAGAGTAGACAAGCTTGTGTATATCTAACTTATTTATCACTAGCGACCCGCCCCGGCTTCGCACGGGTGCAATGGAGAAACTGATAATTTTAGAGCCACTATTTCTCGTAAAAAAATATAGGAATAAAATGGTTATTGTGGGTTATCCCTAAGAGATAGACATATACCATTGCGGACTTTTTTGTAGACCTTTTTAAGGTGTACAATACTGTAGTACATTATTTTGATCTATCTCGACGGGTTCAGCCAGCGTTTACAATGTAAGCGCAAAAAAATGTGTTTATTTACGGCATCACATTAGAAACCTCTAAAATTATCAGTGTTTCTCTACTATATTATGCATTTATTATAGATATAAACCTTCCTCTTGAATCACTCTATCTATTAAAAAAAAACCGCATCAAAATCCGTTGCGTAGTTTTATAGATCTAACTGATCTAAGCATATATAGGGAAGCAACTTTGTTATATACTATGTAGGATAGTGATAGGGCAAAGTTTTATTGAGTACTTAGTAGTAATTATATTTGACTGTAGCCAATTTGTGGCTAATAACCCTATTACATGGGACTTTAACATTATATGGGTGTAATATACCCTACCCTGCCTTCCTTTTTGGCGTGATAGTATGCAGGATGTTTTGCTCGCCGATGTTATTATGTTTATGGAAAACCGTAATGAAATACTGAGACTTTTAAATGGAACGTTTTATTAATGGACATTTTCATAAACTAAAAAACCAAGTGTCGCTTTCATTTAAATTATATAAAAAAAATAACAATTAATTTCCACTTGTTAGGTTATAATTGTTTCTCGGAAACTGAAAATTCCCAATTGACGTGTGTTTCTATTAATTACAATTGTCGACTAATTAGTTTAGGTAGGTATTTGTTGGAAACGTGACTAAGTATTGGAAATAAAGTTTGGCACTGCATTTTTGGCTCAGATAGATTATTTGTGACAATCCGCGGCTAAAGGTACCTTGTGGTCGATATGGAGTTATGCATACGCTAGTAATCTGCGATTAATACGCTGTAGATATCAAAAAAGATCAACCTCCTACGATGTTTTGCTACGGAGATATAATTTTTTTAAATTATATTCGAAATTGTGCAATTTCGAGAAACAGACATTTTAAGTTCAGTCACCTCGAACACTATGTTGCCGTTATAAGTTAAATAGAAAATAATAACAGGGAAATAAATTTCAGATCTTATGCTTTGCGAAAAAGCAATAAAAAAAGAATCTATATTTCTTGCAAAATTTACAAAACATTCAATATCTTCGAAACTATAAACGTCCATAAGGTACCTTTAGCCGCGGATTGTCACATTTTACATTTTGTAAGTAAGGGATTTTTAGGTCAGATAAAGTTTGTTCTAGATCTTTTAGAAAAGGACTTAGTAATTCAAAGTATCAAAAACAAGACATACATTATATCAAATACATACATAAACTCACGCCTTCTTCCCATGGCGGATAAAACAAAAAATAAATACATGACCACACACACACACACGCACACCCACTACCACACACACACTGCCTACTTCAAAACAGCCGGTCGATTCTGTAAAAATCTCACCGTGAAATCATAAGTGAAGTGAGCTTGAAGTGAGCAGTGTCAATAGTGTTAATCCCTAATGACAGCTCACTCCACGCTCACTTCACCAAAGTTTTCACGGTGAGTTGGTTACAAAATCGCACGGCAGGAGTAAACTACAGGCTAGCTAAATCAATAAAAGAGTTAAAAACATTATTTTCCTTCATTAGAATACTCCTGTACTGTGATAACGATTTCAAATCTCCCATGCACCAACACACACCCGGAAAAGGCAACACTAAGCCACTGTGCTAATCGAGCCCTAATCAAATATGACGCAATTAGCAAACGAAATAGTAAATATGTATGATATTATACAGGATCGTGTTAAAACTTCGTAAACGCGATGGGTTTCGAACTCTAAACATGATAAAACAAATAATAAATTAATTTGATGCCTTTTTTTGGGGTCATCGGCCTCAGTTGTAATAGACACTTAAAACATCAACAGTATAAAAAGTCAGTTTTGACGTTGATACTTGAAAAAATGTTTACTAAGTAACAAGTGCAATTAGTAATATGTGTGTGGAACCAATCACGTGGCCGGACGCCTGTTGCTATGCTGATTGATTGTTGTGCATGTTGAACTGGGTTACCTACTTTAGGTTTAGAGATGTAGTCATCAACTTATAAAAATTAAATGAAGAGCATTATAAACTTTATCATATGAATGCTTTAAGGGCCGTGTTTTTCTCTTTTTTTTTTAATGCTCTAAATAAAAAAAAGAGAATGATTCTCAAACAGTGTAGTTATTTATGATATGGTTTTTAATTAGTACTAGCTATGCCCGCGATTTCGTTCTCGTGTATATTGGATTTCATCAATTTAATGTTTACGAAGAACCATTTCATTATCCTTCTAGTCCTTATTATAAGTAGAAACTTGTAATTGGCCTTAATTCTACTAAAAACTGCAACGATTTTTTGTTATTGTAGGTAAGATTTCCGAATGACCACCAATACCAAGTTCTATCACTACAAAAAATACTTTCAAGATCAAAATGTACTAAAATACAGCTATCAAGGAATTACCGAGGCGATAATATGCGTGTCCCAATCGATTAACCGTACGCAGCGTGCGTTCAAATACGATAACTAATAATTGTCTACACTGACTGTGTTCAATTTATGGGTTTTAATTTTAAAATAATCCGGTATGTATTCGTTTGATCTCTGTGAATTATCCAGGCGATACTTGGTGTTAATCTATAAATCTGAATAAAACCAACTCTGCGTTAGGGCAATAATGCAGTCTGCAAACTTTTGCAGCTGTCATTTGATCATGACATCGAGTCGGGACAAGGAGACCATTCACTGTCTGATCTTTGTTTCGTCAGGTCAGCAGTAGACTTTTGTCCCCAAAAATGTCTTCAGGCTTAAAGAAATGCTTAAACAAAAACATTTAAAGCATGCATCGCATCGAAAGGGCTGCAGAATGATAAGTGATTTAAGTACATATAAATAAATACGAGAGATTGTTCAAAATGACAAATAATGACTGCCTTAAAAAACCTGGGAGGAGAATTTTTACGCTTCAGTCTTTTTTTTATTATTGATTCATCATACGTTCTTATTTTAGCATTGTAATATTATTTTGTGCCTTAGCCTCGTGATATTTTGAACCCCCGCGATGAAATAAGGCATGAAATATAGAAGAAAATTAAAAAAAAAACAGAAAAAACAGTCCTCGCACTAAATTGGTAAAAATAACACTAGTTGGATTTCGATTACTTCCCAAGACCTAATGTTTAAAATGCCTACACAACAGACAAAAACACGTCTTTTAGCTTTTTTTCTTCTTCTTCCTAGCGTGTCGATGGCAATTCAAATAGACTAGGCCCAGAATTGGGCTAGGTGTTGGCGCCATCACCAGCGTCCATCAGTTCTGGTAATGTTCAGCTGACGGGACACGCAGGACATGATTATGTGTCCCATACTTTGCTCCAAGGCGGCGTCGTCTATGAATCTCCACTTGAACAGTTTTTCCTTTTTTCTTTTAGTACAAAAACAGTATTACCACTAGCAGCCTATTTACATAAAGAGTACCAACCACCTACATATTCGTCACAAATATTCAATACCTAGGAGTTCCAAAACGTATGAGATAAGATATGACACCTACGCCAACATCCTGCCTGACTGGCACACTCATATTGATGACAAACTGACATTCTATATGCGTGGAATATATGTGGGTAGAAGTAGGGTAGAAGCTTCACTGCTTTTGGTTTCATAATCATCATCAAGAGACCGACTTAGCCCACTGTTTCTCTTTTCTTGTGCCAATCCCCACGCTCCTGCGCCATCCAGGTTCATCCAGGTTTTGCCTACCCATCTCTCCGCCCGACGACCGAAATTTCGTCTTCCAGTCCTTGGACGCCACTCTGTCACAGCCTTACTCCATCGGACACCACTGTGCTTTTACCTAAGTAATAATCCAGTAATACCTACTATTCAAATGATAAATGTATCTTAGGTCCTTGATAGTTGGCTGCTTTTAAAAAAAGGAACACCACATAAGCTAAGCAAGCGAGACTGGTGAATTCTACGCTAGAACACATTTCATAGTTCTAAGAAAAAAATTGGACCCTTTACCGTTGCCATGTACTGTTAAAAACGGCTACACGTTCTTACCACGTTCCAGAATTCATTCGATTCTGGAGCGGATCGAACTACATACATAAACAAATGAAGTTCAGTCAAGAAGAAAAGGGCACCAAATTCTATGCCAGATTCTGCGTGACTAATCAGTCAGATAAGAAACCTGATAGCGACCTTCAGAAACAATTACAAAACCCTTCACAGCTGCCTCAATCAATCAGATAAATGATAAATGATTTATTTTCTGTAAGTAGGTTTGTACAAACACTTTTACATGTCAATCATATTTTTTTAAACTAGATGAGGTCGGCGTTTCCTATCTGACTACTCTGAGAAGAAAGGCCGAAACAAACTCAGAGGTCACAGTCTCTTTTAAAGTCCAGACATAATCTTGGTCAGATAATGTGAAGACCATGTAGATTAGTGTCTGAAATGGTCTTTTGAGTAAAGAACCACACAGATTGAGCGGACCTGTCCAGTCAGTGCACGCATTTGTCAAAAATCGTGCAGCTCAACTCAGAACTTGAGGAGCCTTACGATTCGACGAACAATACCAATGAAAGGACATTTGGGTAGGCCGCATAAATGACTCAAACTGCCAGATCATGATTAAAACTAACTAAGAAGGAAAACCAAAAAAAAGAAATGACCCACATAGTCTTCACACTATGATATTTAACTATAATCTAGAATACAGCACAAATAGATCTAAACTTAAAAAAGTGGCACCGTCCTACCTGAAGTATTGATTTAGCTGAAGCTTATCAGCCATATTGGCACTACACTTTACACCCACGCTTTTCAATCGATATACACGCACCAACTCAGTATAACACGTTTGTTATCAGACTCTTATCTAGACAAATAGGCACACAGTTTTAGGTTCAGAAGTATTGGGTCAGACAGGGACTTGACGGGTCTTGTGACGCATTGTGAAAGGTTTTTTGTAGGCTGTCTGTTCAATCAATAAGGACCGAAATGGGTCTTGTTTAACATCTATCTTTAGAAGAGGTTTGGATATAAGATTTGGAATTGCTATCATTAACAATTAATCTACATTAATTATGTTAGTGTATGTAAGTGACATACAAAGATACAATCCCATTGTTATCCAGGCGGTCAATCAAACCTGTATCTGAAGTACAGATTTTTACACAAGTACTTTAACTGATAAAGGAGATGTTATAGAAAATATTGGGAAAGACGGTGGTAATCAATCAACTCAGCTTATCACAGTCCACTGCTGGATTAAGGACTCTCCCAGGCTGCGTCACAACACTGTCCTCCGCTTTGCGCATCGAGTCTGTCCCAGCTACTTTCTTAAGGTCGTCGGTCCAGATGGAGCTGTGGCGATCAAATGGTCCTACATATGTGACCAAAAGACCAAAACAACTAGAAAACAATTCATAATTCAAAATAATCAAAACTAAAACAGAACTCTTCTCAAGACTGAAATAAACTAAATAACAGCAATAGAGAACAAAACCGTGGAAAGAATACAAGCAAATTGACATCGGATGAATCTGAAAGGCGTGTTACAGTTGCATGTCAAACAACTCTTTAACTACACTAAATAAAGCAATTTCGCATTTCCCACAATGCTTGTGAACGAAGGAATGAATGAATGAATGAACGCTTTCATCAGTCGTTCCCTTGTAATATTGTTACAATGAAATTACTTCATTTCTCTTTTCATCCTGGGGTTTCCCGACTGGTAAGGTCGGTGATCCTTATGGAATGTGTATAACTGTAACGCCATGCGGCTTTGCTTTGCCCGATTAGGTATGTGTGTTGTTTGGTTTTTAAAGCAGAACGAGATGCGTTTAGGGAAACCAGCTCTTAGAAGAAAGTAGGAATTAAATGTAGATTGTATGAAATTTATCAACATCATGGAACAAATTGAGACAGTTGTATGAAGAAATATTTTTATTTATATTTACATAATTTAAAAAGCTAACATTTTTAAAATAATAGTAATCATATTTACAAGTATATATATACAAAGAAGGGAAATAGAAATGGAAATAATCAAAGGGCATTAAAAAATTCGTTGACATCGCTGTCAACAGGAAAAGTGCTCAAAAGCTGTCAGCATTACCACGTTGTATGGCAATGCTGATTCTTTGGCCAAAAAATAGGCCAGCTTTCTGGTCACGTGAAGAGTCGACCAATGATGAACTGAGTGTAAATCAAAGTCAAAAAGTAAGCAGAAAAGAAATAAAAGAATAAATTAGTAACAGCCGTCACATTAAATTGAATTAAAACTTCCAAGCAGGTATAAACGGTGAAGTTCTACGACTTGGCACCAATTTTCATCTCGACAAGTCTAAACTTTTGCCTCTTTTTATTTTGTCCATTTGAAAACTCAACTTGTTGCAAAATCGACATTATTCGCAAGAAGTATGTTGTACGTTGATAATACAGATGAAACTGTATTTTGCAACTGAGCAATCTTTCAAAACTGTTTTAATTACAGAATCATGTTATTTTGTAATGTCTAAAAATCAGTACGCCACTATTTCTAACAATAATTAATTAAGAAATAACACTAATTTTGTGTATTTCTTATCTTAATGAGAATCTCTTTTAACGTCTTCCGGGCATTTCGGAACAACTTCTTATACAAGATTTCGTGTCCCAGCGAATGTTTATAATTTGTCACTTGTCTTATTTTATGTCATAACGTTTGTCTGAACTAGTAGGTACAGTTTCCGGGGTCGCTACGGCCGGCATTGAACATATATGTAAAAAAACACTAAACTTACAGTAAAACTTACCTAAAAATATAAAAATAAACTATATATACAAGGTGTAACTTAAATAACGCACAACCTCTTAAGGGGTCATTGTACTCATCATTATGAACAACTTTTACTATGGGACCAAACCTGAAATCGCGAAAAAAAAATCAACTGTTCCCTACATTTATGTTCGCATAACTCGTCAAAATGTAGGGAACAGCTGATTTTTCTTTCGCGATTTCCGGATTAACTAAAATAGCAACATATTGTATAAAACCGTGTTTCTTAAAAAGCTTTAGAGAAAACTCGTAATAGAAGTTATACCTCAAAAGAAAGTGAAGTGGAAAAGGTTAAAGTACTACTTACAGCTGGGTTACAATATAATTATTATGCTTATTATATGCTTTATGTATGTATTTTTTGTACTATGTAAATGGTACACCACAGACTACCTACAGTATTGTCTCTCCCCTGATTAATCCAAAGACAATCTAAATGGTGTCTTTAAAAGATCGCTCTTAGCGATAAGACCGCCATTGTGTCACCCTTTGTAAAATTTCTACACTTATACATATCTGTAATTTATATGGTGTACATAATAAAGAGTATTCTATTCTATCATTTGCCCAAGCAAATAAGAAACTAATTAATACATTTAGTTTACTTATGTAGTTTTATATTAGTGTCTGTTTAAATGTCCTCCTTATGACACAGTCCTTGACGGATGTTTTTCTACCGCTATTTAATCAATGTTGACTCTTCCACGAGGGTTTTACTCAAATTCGTTAGTAACTGTTTGATTAGTCTAATTATTTTCTTATCGTTTGTTATGAACGTACATATATTCCATTCGGTATATTATTATCTTTACGCTCTATTTCTTTTATAGGTACGCTTGATCATAGTTACCTACTACGTGAGGGGTAGTTGGAAAACTACATGATGGCAAGGACCGACGCGCAACCTATTACCATGAATTCATTACATGATTCTGAACAGTTGAAATAATTCAAAAAAAAAATTAAAGAAAAATATTATTATTTAATTTAAAATAAAAAATTCCTGTTCCATACATTTACGACGAAAAATTTATACGCTAGGGGGGTCTAGAAGCATGTGCTGTATGGTTGGCATAGTTACAATTTGCGCGTCGATGTCCCGCCACCCTGTATTTATGTTTTTGTTAGCGAACAATCAAATATTGAAAATCATAATTTTCCAGAAATGGTTCTCACTTTTACTAAAATTGAGGTTACAGGTCTAATAATCAAACACTGTTGCTAAGTCCCTAAAATATTAAAAGGAAATTCTTAGAAGTCCAACCCATAGAAAATGGAATCCTTCCATGTAAATGTAGTTAAAAGCACGCCTCATTAAATTGACTACAGCACCCTAATTGCGTAACACACTATTACTCTCAATTTGAAGCATATTGCTATTCCATTGCTCCATATGTTCGAAAAATGTGTCTGCTCAACAACATAAATAACGCAATGAATGTTGTTGAACTGTCTAAATGAAACCCATTGCTACTGATAGTGTGTTACGCAATTAGCCTGCTGGTGGGCAGGTACATCGACGCGAAAATTAAAACCATGAATTCGAAACCCCTTAGCGTAGTTTTCATCGGTCATCAAAAAACATCTGCTGTTTTATAGCTAAGATAGATATTTTAAGCGCAATACCAACGCGGTCAGAATGTATGGGACAGCATTTTTTTTTTTAATAACCGGCGAAGAATTTGAACAAAATCAAGGGTCAGAATGATTTACTGAATCTATGGTAACCGGTTGCACCTCTATGTCCCATGCGACCCTGTATAGTACCGTCATCGTTAACATCAGCATGGATATATCTACCTACCCCTACTAGGAACACAAGCTCCCTCTTAGTTAACGATCAAGGCCAGTAAATAGAATTAGAATCACCCGTAACTACATAAGCGATAGTGTCGTAATCGGTACAATCAGTATAGACATTCGTCTTCTTACGTCTGTCTCAAATTCAGTCTGCACACTTCTGCTTACAGCATTTCTTCTATACACTGTTATATATTTTAATTCATAACCTATGAATATATTCGTAATTACAGTTAACATTTATAATTTTACTATGCGTTGTAAACTAACATCGAATGACTACTTTATATTGTTTTAATCTACTAACTAGTGGAGAAAATGTGCGACCTTGGCATTCCTGATTGGCCCCGCACTGACCATTATCGACTTTATTCTGTTATTACAATCATTGCTTATTGCGTATCAAGGAGATTTCTACCTTAGTACATCATTTTAAGAGAACCAGCTTACGCTTATTTAAGGCAACGTTGAGCTGATAGCGTTCTGTGTGACGGATTCTATGTTCTACTCGTATTCCCGAATAGAATAGAAATAGAAAGTATTGGCATGGTATACTGATAGTTATTTGGATAGGTATTTGTGTATGTAAGATTTGTATCTGTAAATGTACCCCGATACAAAAAGATTATGGAGTTGATCTCTTACTAAAAATTGATCCCGTTCAAGGATCTTTATATTATTTATCTTAATAAGCTCTGTTAACTTTATAAAAACTCAGTCGCAATGCCATCCCCAAAAACACCTGTATGCGGAAATACGTTGTAAGTATGTAGTATTAATTACATATATGCGTCAACAAAAGCATATAGTTTCAAGAAACAGAAGCCACAAAACATTTCAATTTAATATAACACGCGACACAAATTCGCGATTATGACTACCATTGTACTAGAATTCATACTTAATAAGCTAATACATAATAATGACTATTTTAATCCCCGTGGAAGTGCGGAAGGTCACAATTAATACGCTCTAGAGGAATTTCAATTGTGGAGGAAATTACACCAGGTGCCGTGTAGTTAGGAAACTAAGGGATTATTGGACGGATATTGGCTGTAGAATTTACCTGAAGTAAGAACGAAGGAGCAAGCTTCCTCTAACGATTTCCTTTTTGATATCTTAGGATGAGATGAAAAGGTCAGACTCTTAATGACTTAAAACCTGTACTCCTTTTACCACTTTATTCTATGTATATCTGATAGACAGACGTGTATTGAATGTTTCAATAATTGGTCCCAGAAGACCAATCTGAAATAGTAGCCGAACCCAAGTCAACAGAAGGCCGAGCGGCCAACACATGGTTTAAATCAACACAAGTTCTTGTATCGAAGCAGTGGTGGTCCAGAGGTAGCGGCCCCGACTTACTTTACTTTTTGTATTCATTTCATCAATATTGCTCTTAAAACGATGAAGGAAAACATCGTGAAGAAACCGGCATGTCCTAGAACCAAAAATTTGAAGATATGTGACATCCACCAACCCGCACTGCGCCAGTGTATGGGATTTCAGCCCACTCTCTCTCACAGAGGGGAGGCCTGTGTCCCAGTATTGGCAACATTATAGGCTAAAAATGCCTAGTATCTTACCCAAACAATCCCTTCATTCTTCATTCTATCAATTATTAGGTATTATTATTATTGTTTCCGATTCCACATATGGATTGTAGATATCCGAATTAAAGAATATGTTATTTTTTTTATTTATTTTATTCTCAGCCACACCAAAAAACTACAAAGACCACACACCCAGAAAACAATAACCTACCTATTCCTTAACAATATATTTTTGCAGTATCACTGAAACCGGGTATTACCCTCAAAGTGTCGACAGGTAACCCGCTTAACATGAAGATATTTAATACCGAAGCGACGTAGACAGATCGGATGTCTCGTATTCAGCATAATATCTGACATTCTTTGACGTGTCTGTGCTGATTCTGCATAGAAATGTATTTGTGTGCCTGAATATGTATCATGGATATTCATGGATCTATGTTACATGTATACGGCCTCGTTTTCTTTCTACTAAGTATATTTATTTGCAATATGTCTTCTTAAAAAAAAACATTAAGTATAAAGGCGACTTGCAACGCCCGTATTGCTTGGTAAAAAGTATTTGAATTTTAAGATTTTCCTTAAGCTTGTGCATCTTTTTTTAATAGTTGATATATACGTGATTATCATCTCAATTCTCAGTGTAAACATTATAATTTAACCTAAGCCTTCCCTAACCGTGTTAAGCAATCTTGAACAAAAAGTCTTGAACAAAAAGTCTTAAACAATGGTCTAGTGACAATCTGACACAAATTGTTTTACTTAACCTATGAAGACCAATCTCTGCTAATACCCTTATTTAAATAGCGTGATAGCTGCCTATACAAGTCGTGGTCAAGCTAAACCAGGCTCTCACAAGCAATAAATAAAGCCGATAACAGTTGAAGGCTTTAAAGCTGACGATAAAAGTCGTTTGTACGTGATAAGGAGAGGGGCGTTCTAAATTTTGGACCCTTGAGATCTAACAGTGGACAGGGCCAAGAATAAATAAGGGTAAGATAATGAAATGTGAAAGACGACATAATTTTCGAAGAGCTTTTTTTAATAAATAAATACATCACTGTGTGAAGATTAGAAATTGGTTGCGTTTTACAAGTGATTTAAAGTTGCAAATTGGTATATGACGTTCCAAAACGAGAGGACTCAAATTACTTTCTAATGTGTTTATCGGTTTACTTACATAACTTTTACAATATTTTACACAACTAACTATTTACGCTAAGTACTAAATTAAATTACTAACTACACGTAAATAAAAATACAAAAGAAACAAATAAAATAAGAACAAATAATTACAAAAATTTAGAAAGAAATAATTACAAAGAATTCAAAATTCTTTTCAACTAGCTAGAACATCGAAACAAAGGCTAGAAACGAACAGCTGTCACCACCACCAACGCAATATTTAATCGTATCAGCAATAAAGAGACAGTTTATTTTTACATAGATCATCATCAGCCTAGCCATTTCCCAACTATGTTGGGGTCGACTTCCAGTCTATATCTAAAGGTTTTTTAGTAAAGGAACACGTCGTTACTTCTGTCTCACTAACTGTCTCATCATCATCTTCAGCCTACAGCAGTCCACTGCTGGACATAGGCCTCTCCTATTGCACGCCATTCAACTCGATTCTCAGCAACTCTCATCCAGCTGCTACCAGCCACCCTACGAAGATCGCCGCTCCACTCGTCATTCAAGTGTCTAACTTTGTCTAACTTCAGTACTCGTAAACCCTATTTCCTGTAATTCTACAAAATGGAAGTCAATTTATAGGTAAATATACCATCTAAGCCTTCGTTGTATCAAAGTAATATAATCATTGAAATTACTTTCTTCCTGCAATTTCTGTTTAATAACAAAAACATTTTTATCTTATCATAAAAGTTAATGCGACAGAATTATATAAAGCTAATGAAACGAGTATTACTGCGGTAATAAAAAATGTAATTATGGGTAGATGACGATTACGCTTTATTTCTTAACAAGCTGTGCTGAAACTTCGATTTCAGTCAATAAGCACGGATATATAACGAGACAACTGAAGATTGACCAAGTCCAAGGAGTCACTGCTCTCAAAACGGCGAAGGAAAACACCGTGAGGAAACTGACATGTCCTAGAACCAATAATTCGAATACACGTTATATCTACGAGTACCAACCCGCACTGGTCCCGCGTGGTGGATTACGGCCCACTCCCTCTCACCGAGCAGAGGCATGCCTCCCTGTAGTGGCAACGTTATAGGCTGATTATGCTATTATATATTCTCAATTTAAAAGCTAATTAATGGTCTAAAAATATATGTTCATTTGATTAGTACAACCTTTACCTGTTATAGAACCCACATTATCTACTGAAGTAACTAAAGGGAGAAAGGTATCTCCGATGACAATTCGACTGCCTATATAAAGTCAACGGCGGCGGGTATATTTCGCAAGAATTTACGCACGCGCGATATTATTTCATTTTATACTATTTATTAAATTTAGTAGGGACAGAACACGTTTCGTTTGAGGATTTGTTCACAACTGTAGGTTGTTTTAATGGTTTATTGATTTATGGATGCACAAGCCAAAGACCAAGAGTAAATTGATGACAGAATAAACTCTAAAGAGACACAACATAATTCAAAGCATATCAAATGTGAAATACAAACTCTACCAACTACAAGCACTGCTACAAAAAAGTAGGTCACTTATTCGCACTTGCACTGCGTATTTCTTTCCGGCCCGACAGAAAAATGTGCACCAGTCCTATAGTAACCAATGTCCGTTCGATGAGCATTTATTACCAAAACAAATACGCGAAAGATAATTATAATAATTAAGTATGCTCATACAATGTTGATAATATTATCTCACGAAGATGATCACACTGACAACATGTCAAGGAGTGTCACTAGTTTACATAGCTGTATCCGGCTCAGAAAAGGTTAGCAATAGGTCAGCTGATGCCTTATAAAAAGACTAAAAAGTAGGACACAATCGGACCTTCAAGGCTGAAGATATAAAAGATGCGATGGAGAAAGGCACGACCACTTTTTTGATGAGTTTTGTTGTTTAAAACTATTCCTAACTCTTTTCATAAGGAGAGGATTTTTCAGTGATTTTAGAAAAATAATCCCTGAACTTAAAAAAAATTGTAATGCCAAAAATTAAAAACAGTCACTCTAGACATTCCATACAATTAACCGTTCAGCCATACAAAAACTATAAACACAATACGATTATACGATCATCAAGGAAAAATTCAGCCATTCTCTATGGATCGATTAAAGGATTATCGACTTCGCTTTGAATTCTGCGAATCGTAGCTCCAGCCCACGACTCTAACCTTTAATGTTGGGTAAATCGGATGAGAACGGTGAACAGGGTTTATAGCCGAGGGACTTCAAAACTCACTGAACATCAAAACAAGCATAACACATGATCCAGAGCTTAGCCTAGATCTGAACAGGAATGACTAAAGATGTATGAACTATAAACCTCCTGATACGAAGGAAGCAAGCATTATACAGTATCCGTGGCTTCGATGACACTCCGATGCACGGTATCAATGTCAGAAAATAAATCGCATTCTCAAAGCATTTATTTCGACTTTTGAAGTGTCAAAAACTCGGTCAGTTAGTCAGAAAGTTGAAGCTAGTGGCCCATTCCAAAACGTAGATCTCTATGGAGAAGAACGCAAGAAAGTCCTGTCTTAACTAAAAAAAAAAAAACTTTTTTACAAATGGAAAAATTCTATATTCAGTCATCTATAATGAACCTTTAGAATATTCAATTTTATATAGTTCTTGCCATTTACATATATGCTTCATTTTCTTTTTCAGTTTTGGCACGTGTACGAAGAAACCTCGTGTATCAAATTAAAGCATCCGTAGAATTGTGTACAGAATATTTCGCTCACTTTTACTACCCGTATGTATTAGTTACCTATCGCTATGGATATAGCCTATAGGAATGAAATAAGAAACCATATCCCAATCTTTCATACGCAATATAGACCGGACGCAAATCAGCAACGAGTAAGCAATTGAGTTGAATCAAATAATTAGTTGATTCTGTACCGATAGCAATTAATTCAATACGACGAACAGCTAGACAGCACATTATCTTACATCCGGTGTTACACTATCATTATTTTAAGTACTTAGTGTGTTTTTGCCAAGTACTACGTCTTTGTAGATGTAAATATTTAAAATTCTCTTTAAAATATTTGATGACAAAATTCTACACAACAATTTTAATAAGTACACCTCTGCTCTGCCTAGCCCTAATGTTTACAGGCGTGATGTTTATGTATAATTCTACGAAATGGTTCGAAAGCGGTGTGAAACGAAATCGTGTGGGTACACTGAACGGCCTTGATTAAATACTGACACTATCACCACAATTGTCCAAATTTCTATATTTATGTCTGTAATTTATATGGTGTACATAATAAAGAGTTCTATTCTATTATAACTGTCGGCAAACGGATTAGTGATCACAGTATTGATATATGTCACTTTGATCAAAAGTCCAGTGTATAGAACAGAACAGCACACTAATGGCATACCTACCACACTATTAATCTGAATTTGAATCATTTTAAATTATATTTCTAATCCATTGCTTTATGTGTTAGAAGAATTGTCTGCTCAACAACGTAAATAACGCAATGAATGTTGTTGAACTGTCAAAATGAAAGCCACTGCTACTGATAGTGTATTACGCAACTACCCCGCAGATCACTGAATCATTTAATTATCTAGTTGGGAAAAACGAACATGTTGAGATGACTCTAGAGCGTGTCCTTCAAAGAAAAATAACATTATAATATTGTCTGCATCAGGAACTAAGGCTTCAACATCCACATTGGAAAACAGGTAAACTAAAGTATTGTAATGAGCCGGTAACACAGAAACCTCTCTACAAAGAAGATTAGCTTGGTCACGTTTTAGTAACAGGATTATACATAATCTATAGTATGTCATATGGAGATAAATTGTGCGGTGGTTCAGGTAATGGCAAGCTGTCATAGATCACACGTGTATTTCAGATACCTATGCGTTTGGTGCATGTGTTTTTGTGTGTCATCTGTTGTCATGTGTTTGTCTATTTGAACTGAATCAGAAACTCCTAGCGAAGGATTTCAATAAAAACAATTGGGATTTTTCTGTCAAGAATCCTCAATTCACCACCTCCTTTTTATTTGAATAAAGATTCTGAAATTACTTCTGCGACACATCGAATTTAAAAATGATTTCCGAAATGTGTCCTATGTGATCGGTATTCCCATAAATATGGATTGAAGCGACCTTTACAACCTTCTTTTAATCCTTATCCGTCTCGATCTAATATCCTTGTGGGTATTAGAACTTTGAAGATCCAATGTTCTTCATTCCATGTATATATATATACTATCGTCATTTAATTGTTTTAGTCGTCATATTTTTTTAGTTTACTTGTATAATTTGTAATCATATTACATCGTAGTTAGTTCCATCCTTAATCTGTTGTTTTTTTCATTATATTCCCTTTCTATATCCGTCCAGTAAGTAAATCTATTTTGTTTTTTTATGGATATCAGCCTGCTTCTCATCTGGCAATCAAATGCATTTTTGTGGGTCGATAATGTTAATTGATATTTGTTATATTATATTAAAAAAAATAATTTGTTAGGTCACCTCCATCAATAGTCGATTTGTGGGGTTTCTATAAATTATTGCTTTCATAATTAGTTTTTTTTTTATGTGAATATTCACCAAGATTACCAATAATATATTTTCAAAAGTTAATACAATACGCTGGCAACCGTCAACATGGCAACTCATTAAATTACATTTTCCATGGTTATTTATCCTATTCCAATAATTTTATCAAAACTTCAATACATTTCACTGTCAGAGTTAAGTAGGTATATTAAATGTTTTGTACAGCACAATCGTTCGGTCGTTGTAAATCGCTCGCTTTCGATTCATATTATAATCGATTCATTTGTTCCACACTGGCCATTCCATTATCATGATCGATATTACTGGAAAAGAGAGAATAAAATTAGAAGTAATTTTGACAATTCCAGAGTTCAGGGTGATAGTCAAAAAAATTGATAATGTCGGTAGAAGTCCAAAAAGTAATTCATAAACTGCGCACTTCTTTCCAGAATATTCCTAACATTTACGATAAATTAACTGTAACAAAACCGTGTCAAAAATTACCTACTTAGCAGCTGAAACAATTTTCGTAAGAATGCACAAGATTCCTGCCAGTCGGAAACTCACCTAAACGAGGAGTTAAGTCCGCATCATTTAACGTACAACTACCTACTTACCAACTGTTAAGTTCTAGAAATTTGCCAAAAGATAAAAATTGCTGGGCGAAAAACATCCACTTTTCGAGACAAAATCAAAGTTCAAGTTCAATAAAAAAAAAGAAGCAAAAAAACAAAACGAACAATTTTAAGTGTCAATTTTCTTTTACTGCACCTGTTTTTATTGGGCTAAAGGAAATACGCAGCCGGTTTTCCAATACATTCCGTTTTTGTCTTATCTACGTTTTTGTTGTGAACGTTAGTCCCATTACCGACATTTGCAAATGCATTAGGAACATTTTCATTACTGTTTAGTTTTCCTGTCTTAAAAGGATCTTGTCCTAAATATTATTCTGGATCACCTGAATCTTCTTCTATTTCGCCTACCTTTTTTCTACTCGTATCATGGAAACATTTTTCATCGTCTTATATTTTTCGAGAGAGAGCTGCAATATTTTGATAAAACGAATACTGTAAGAAATTTGATGGATTAATCGATCCCGTTTCATATATAGAAGAAGACTATACTTTTGGTAGTAAACTTCTGGCATCAGCATTATTAGACGCGTAGTATTCGTTCTTGATGCCAAAATTATAATGGGAAACGACTACTCGTCGGGTGCCGAAACAAAATAAATCGGCAACGCCGCAGATCGCCACGAATCAACAAGTGCAAGACGCACCAACAACATCTCCCGGCGGTAAACAAAGAAAAGCTACCAAGCCATGGAATTCGTTCGAGACAGAGGCAACGATCGTGAAAACTGGGCCGGACATGTGTGCCTCGGCCGTGACCGCTTTACAATCACTTTTCAATTAATAAAGAACAAGCAAGCACCTGCAGCATGCAACAGATTCTATCACTCGCAACAAACAAGCAATACGCACGCGTTTGATGCCGCTCCAAAATAATCCGGACCGCACTTTCACAGGTAAGTTAGTGTTTTGTTTACGTACTTTTAGGGTATAACACAGGGCACAGGTACACAGGGTAGCACGAGTCGAGTCGCGGACGAGGGCGCGCAGCGCGGCGTGCGAGTGATTCGCGCGACGGTCGGCACGGCACTGGCCCGAGCGGCGCGCGGCGGTCGGCACGGTGCTCGGCGAACGGCAATTCGCAACTCGAAATACCTACGTAACGTAACTTAACTCCATAATATTTTATAGTTTCGTAATCGTGTTACTCGATTACTGTGCGCCGCTTGCGTCTAATCGATGTCACGATTTCGGGAGCGGTCCTTGGGACTAAGAGAATCGAAACTCACATGCATTCCATGTTTGTTAAATGCAAGCCTCTTAGGAAAGGTCAAAGTGTGCGGTTCGCGACGTATATGTCAAATTGTATACGTTCGTCCTCCTACGTAGTTTGCGAAGGAAAAGTAGGAAAAAGTTTCAATGGCAATTTGTGTGCTCATTAGTTTAGCATCAATTCCATCTGGATTACACCACCGCTAAAGACGTCAATGCTATAGCTATAGATAGATATGGGTAAATAACATGTTAACATGCACAATAACAGCCGCACAGGTCGATCGATCAGGTTAAGCTACGCTTGCCGCGGTTGGTCTGTGGATGGGTGACCATCTTTACATACCGAGACCCCTCCGTGCCTCGGAAAGCACGTTAAGCCGTTGGTCCCGGCTGTCATTCATAGATCTTTGACAGTCGTTACGGGTAGTCAGAAGCCCGAAAGTCTGACAACCAGTCTTACCTAGGGGTATCGTATTACCCAGTAACTGGGTTGTGGAGGTCAGATAGGCAATCGCTCCATGTAAAATACTGGTATTCAGCTGCATCCGGTTAGACTGGAAGCCGACCCCAACATAGTTGGGAAAAGGCTAGGCAGATGATGATGGAACAAAATACCTACAGGGAAACATGTTTTTTGCGTTACGTCGCGTCGGTAAACGACGCATGAATATTCAGAGGACCGGTAATGAGCAGTCGCTCCATATTTCGCTCGTCTGGATGCCTCCTGTCCAATATATCCTTGCTCTAATTACGTGTAATTCAATAATGATGTTATAAAAGCCCGATGCCCTTGGGAATTTGGGCCACTGTCTAGCCAAAATCCCCAGTAGAACAAAGTTGCGAAAGGTCAGAGGCAAAGGCATTCACTAAAGATGGAATTAATACCGAACAATATTGGGTGACCTTATCACTTTTATCAAGCCCAGTTCCAATTTGTATTAGGTACAGTGCGGGCCATTTATGTAGGCGAATATCTATAGGCCTTTATTGTACTTGTTATTTGGAAACAGGATCTTTTGGACGGATTCCGGAACTGATACTTCCCAGCAGTGGCGTAGCTTGTCCTAAAGGGGCCCTGTATCAAAATTTGTAGGGGGCTCTTCTTACCCGAGTGTGGTGAAACTCTAAATGAGGGCATTGTTTCAAAATTAAAGCGCCTGTCTGGGTTCGAACCCACAACCTACAATTCGTAAGTCGGGGCCGTTACCACTGTGCCACCACTGTTCCAAGCCATAAGCTAATAAAACGATATTGTTAATATTTTCATTGGATATTCATTCATTACAGGCCTCTTATTGGTCAACAAGAATTTCAGGTTCTGTATATTATTTAAAAACAAATTGGTTACACACGCGTTGGGGGCCCTGTAGCTCGGGGGCCCCGTATCATTGATACGGCTGATACAGTGGTAGCTACGCCCCTGCTTCCCAGGTACTTCCATTATTAGGAAGTATGTATATTAATGTTGTTGAAATTGTAGACTTTTGATAATTAATTTTGTGTTTACCTTTGAGAACTAATAGAAGCACTTAATTTATATTAACTTTTCTTTATTTATATTAAAATACTTTAGTCTTACTACGTTTTTGACAATCCACAGCGTTTACTCGTGCTGTTTTTACTTACCGTACTTAGGATTCTTGTTTTTGAAATTCATTTTAATTCATATACAATCAACAAAAGAAATAAGTATATTTACACTATATGCAAAGGCAAAATTCATTACTATTGCAAGAGTTATCCCATTTTAAAAACAAAACCCACTCAAAAGAACCATGTCAAAGACTTTAATACTGAGCATACACACAAAACGGTTTAAAAGGACTTGTATTTTGCTGCGTGCTGGCTTATCTCCTTTTGTTGACTGTACAAGAAAAATCCATTATTCAAAGTTATTTTAATGATTTCGCTAACGATAAATGGGTTTACCATCAAAATTGTTTACTTCATTTTTTGACGCCCTTTCTCTGTCATTACGAAGCGCTCGTCCCACGCAAAAAGCCGTTCATTCGGGCTTCACGGTTCTTGGTTGGTGGCTAACATTTTACTATAATTATCATTCAGTTTATTTAGTGTAGCTATGATACTGATATCATAGATACACTAAATAAACATCAATCTAATAAAAAGATAGACATCATTCTGAAATTATGTCTATCTTTTTATTCGATTTTATTTTTAAATTTTGTGTTCTGCAGAGTTTTGTTTAGTAATGGAAAAATTTGATAAGTATTTATATCTGGTTTAATTGATAAGTGTCTGTTCTATAATTTGAATTCATTGGTACATGGTTCTATTTCTGTGGTCTAAACAAACACACGTCAAAAATATTTTTAAAACTAATAGATTAGGGTCGGCGTTTCCTTTCTGACTACTCTGAGAAAAGACGTCGTAACAAACTCAAAGGTACTGTATATTTTTAAGTCCAGACATAATCTTGGTCAGATCATGTGAGGACCATGTAGATTGGTGTCTGAAATGGTCTTTTGAGGAAAGAACTACACAGTTTGAGTGGACCTGCCCGCATTGCACTCATTTTTCTGTAATCATGCAGCTCAACTCAGAACTAAGGAGCTCATTCTTAACGTTTGTAATGTTGTTTAAATTGTTTAACTGGGTTTATTTATTTATTTATTTATTCCTTTATTTCAGGCAACTAAGGCCCATAGAAAAAAACAATACATTACTACTAAAAACATACTTATGTTTCGTGGCCGGCTACATGACACCAGTCAGCGAAACACGACGCCGACACTTCGTGTGCAGTAGTATAAGTTTATTATGTTGTATTTATTTATAATATTTTTAAGTTAAGATACTTTGTATATTTTTTAGTATACTACTGTTTGTTTTCCCTATAAAATAAATAAATAAATAAGGTATATTATTATAGTATTGTATTTGTGATAATTTTGTATGTATTAATTGGGTTTATTATTCGGTGGATTTATTTTAAATTATTATAAGTTTGGAGCAGTGGTGGCCCAGCGGTAGGAACGGCCGCGAGTTACGAGTTTGTAGGTTGTGAGTTCGAACCCAAGCAGGTACTTTACTTGTGTAAGTAATTTCATCACTACTGCTCATAAAACGGTGAAGGAAAACGTGAGGAAACCGGCATGACCTAGTACCAATATTTCGAAGAAATGTGACATCTACCAACCCGCACTGGGCCCGCGTAGTTGATTACGGCCCACTCCCTCTCACAGAGAGGAGGCCTGTGTCCCAGCAGTGGGAACATTATAGGATGATTATGCTATTATGAGTTTGGAAACACAAATATCTTTCAGCTTGAAGATTGTTTCATCGTCACGTCGACGTCTAGAGACGTCGTGCCAGGCACACACCGAATTTTTTTTTTTTTTTGGCCGTATAATAAAAGTGAAATTCGGCCTGATTCACATTTTCGGCCGAAAACCGAAAATGAAAACGAAATCGGTCGGACTCTACCAATAACTCATCTTAAGGTTTGGCTAAAGATTAAATACTTTAACCTAAATCACAAAAACCTTCGCTCATCGGCACAGGCTACGTTTTAGGAACATTAACCTAGCAGAGAAACATAAAAGTTTATTGTAGAATTAAGTGTGACCGACATCTGTGTACTGCGACATTGAAGAGGAGGGAATATTCCGTTCACTACTTATATGATTTTGTAAAGGGATCGGCAGGACTGTAGGGACCTGAAGTACGAACAAGGATTTAAAAAGTGTAGAATTCTATTGATTCTGTATTTAAGTTGATTATATCACTTCAGTGCGGCCGACGAGAGAATGCGTTCTTGACACCTGTTAGTTTCATACAAACGAATACATGTTATGCAAATTTGATCTTTATTAGCTAGTAGAATTGTTGAACTGGTAGGTGTCAGGTATGCATTCTCTCGACGGCCGGACTGTACATTGGCTTTCTACTACACCAAGCCTCTCGTGCAGGGCTAATTCACTTTGAAGTTTTTCCCGCCATTAGTGATGACTGACAGATGACATTAGTGACAGCTGCAGCTACCTCACTAATTGTGTGAATGAGTCGAGTGTTTATATCTATTGAATAGATAAATTAAAAACAGGGCTTTAATATTCAAAACATACTTGACTTTGTGTGAAACATACAATAGGATGGAAAAAATGCATCTACTAGTGTCGATACTTAAATTCACATCTGGATGTCTGGCAAATACTTAATTTATAAATGGTAGTCAAATAAGTACTGAAAAGTTTTGAGACGGGAAAAAAATAGAATTTTCGCTAAAGCACTCAGAACCTCTAAGAGTTCTTTTGCAGAGAAAAAGCTTAAGAAAACTCTTTTCCATATTTTATCTACTTTATTTAAAAGTTATGACACTTCTCGGAAACCTCTTTTATGAATAGACTAATATAAGTGACTAAAACTGCAGTAAATAGTGTCATCTTAGCACCCTACTCGCTTCATAAGGTTAAACAATAAGCGTAGGTGTAAAATACACCCACACACGATGACGTAGTTCCAAATCGTAGTGGGCGACCTTTCCTACAAATTTTGCACACACAACACCAATTTCCGAATTTCGTGTCGGCAATTTTCGCAATTTTTCGCTTCACTATTTTCGTTTGACACTGATAATAATGCGTCGTGTAATGGGTGCAGTCACTGTATAGTTAGGAGGTTACAGTCGATCACTTTGATACACTGAGATGATACGACGAACAGCCATCAAGCTTTTGAGTTTTTGCCCTATGTTATTAGAAGATGGTGTCGACAATATCACGCCGCGCCGGGCGACCACGGGCGGGAGCTGCGGTCGCGGAGGGGCGGCGTGATATTCTCGACAATGGTTCGTGGCTCGAAATTCTTTAGACTATCGACCATGGTGTTTTGATACCTCCTCGTTGACGTTCAGCTATAGTATTTGGAAATTATTAAGATGTGCCTTTTAACACCATCCAGAGCTAGAGTTCTGTTCTCTGCCCGTTTATTTCTGGACACTCTGAAGTCAGACTGTCAGACATACAGGTTTGGGACGTCAATCACACTATCACACTAATATTATAAAGGTGAAAGCTTGTGAGTGTGTTTGTATGTTTGGCACACAGATAGACTGGTTACCCACCTGGTAACCAGGATTAAAACATCATCATCATCATCATTTCAGCCGAAAGACGTCCACTGCTGGACATAGGCCTCCTCAAGCACCTCCAATTCGACTGATTATGTGCTTCTCGCATCCAATGGGTTGCTGCGGCGTTTACAAGGTCGTCGGCCACCTTTTGGCAGGCCTTCCAACCCTACGTCTTCCGGTACGCGGTCACCACTCCAGAACCTTTCGGCTCTCTCGGCCATCTGTTCTGCGAGCAATGTGCCCTACCCACTGCCACTTAAGTTAAGCAATTCTCCGGGCTATTTCGGCTACCTTGGTTCTCCTGCGGATCTCTTCATTTCTGATTCGATCACGCAGGGAAACCACAAGCACAGCCCTCTCCATTACATTGGATTAACACATAGGATACTTTTTATCCCGATATTCCCACGGGATCGACACTTATGCGGGTGAAACCGTGGGGCGCAGCTAGTACTACAATAAATTAAACTTCGTATATCTAACTCATGATGCTCGCAAATGTTGTCTACAAACAAAAATTCAATCATATACAAAATATCTAGTTAGTCGCTATCACTCGTCGGCTGATTGGCGAAGCCCACAGTCATTTCATCACTGCTGTTTAGGTCATTTCTATGTTTTGACCTAAAGGTGGTGGTGGTTTCAAAATACTTCTATGCACTAGTATCTTTATTTTTATCGTCTCCACATGGCATACGTACAGGAAGAGTCGCCCTAGGGCATGCTGCTTGCCGATAGCATCATCCATGTCAGCTCCGGTAAACCATCAGAGAGTCTCTCATCTAGGCACGAGTTACCGTGGCATAATTGGTAAACCTTAAATAGACTTTGTACTCAAGTAGGCCGCAGCAAAGACCACCACCACAAGGTGTGTATGCGGTGTCTCTCCATAGACAATAGCTCATCCAATCTTGCACCGCATGCCCTGTCACCTGCACACACGAAGACCTAATAGCCGCGTCAGCGAATGGTATCCGCGTTGCTAAATTTTGGGCCAAAAACATTTAAAAAACTACATATGTTTATATTTTCTAAGAAGAAGAAGAAGCTCCGATGGACCATAGATCTAATGATTATGCTTCTGCTAAGATCAAAATCACGCCACGACGTCGTTCAGTATGAAAGAAAGGAATTTTCCCCGTCTAGGTCTTCTTGTTCTATATATTCTGTGGTATGGGGCAGTTATTGCAAAACCTTGTCTGAGAGAGGTACATGATAAAGCAATATGCAAATACCCGGGGAGTGAGCTGTACGCACCGAATACTTTTAACGGTTGGGTTTGTAGTTGCTAGGAGGCTAAGTTAGGGTTAATGTAAGTCACCTATTTAGCTTTGGGCTCTAGTATACGTCTTGTTGGTTCAGGTATGATTCCGCAAAATTGACCGAGATCCTTGTTTCAGTTTGCTCGTGTCAGAGTTCTTAGGCTCGATTCCCGAGTCGGGCAAAATGTTTTTGTTTCCCATTTGGAAATTCTCTGACTGCTACTGAGAATTTCTAAATCCCGGAGTTTGGATTTGAATAGCAATAGTCTGACAACCAATCTTAACAAGGGGTATCGTATTACCTAGTAACTGGGTGGTGGAGGTCAAATAGGCAGTCACTCCATGAAAAAAATACTGGTATTCAGCTGCATCCGGTTAGACTAGAAGCCGATCCCAACATAGTTCGAACAAGGCTTGAGAGATGATGATGAGGCGCGCCTTTTTTTTTTGGGTGGGAAATTATCAAATAATTTCTCCCGCTCTTCGTGTCGGACTTTTACTGACTAAAACCCACCCGTGTCCCTTCAGTTGTCTGTGCCAGAGGCCACGGTATCTCTTTCGAACAACCCGCGACGGGGACAAGCATCAGCCCCAGCGGACCCCGTCAGTTACTGCTGACATCTCTTTGAGGCGCGCGTGGAACACAGCGCGCCGTCGACCCGGGCCTGGTCCTTCCGGACGGCGAACTGCCCATTGCTTGCCGTCCGCAAGCCCGCATGATGAGGCGCGCCTCTGATTACATGGTGCTTGCAGCATCGCATGTTACGATTTTAATGTTATTTTCTTAGAAAAAAATGTTGGCTGATGATTGCTTTAGCAAGCAAGCAACAAGTTAAAATTATTTTTATATTGGATAAAACTATTTCAATTACAGTAGGTACTGCACACAATCACAGTAATTTTGGTGTTGCCGTGCATAAAAATCACATAAGCTACCTATAATTACGTTCAAGGTTATTTCATTCAAGTATTTTGTCGGTCATTTTTTTTTCTTATATTTTTAAAATACGAGGGCAACGTTTAAAAAAAAAACACCCACTCACACTAGGAATTTCTCCTGTATTGTGGGTGCGTTTACAAACATTTAAAGTCACATACACAAACAGCCTGACCCGGAACAACTACTTGTAGGTCATACAAATATTTGTTCCATGCGGGAATCGAACCCGCGACACGCAGAGCAGCAGTCAATCGCTTAACCACTGCGCCATCCGTGCCGTCATCATCACCGATGATCACCGGTATTGATGATGGTATTGGTGATGTCGTAATGGTGATCAAAGTTATTATTACCTGAAGGTAACTAGAAGGGTTTGAGTTGCACAAGTTTGTGAAGTTACGTTGCGTACTTGCTGTATTTAGATTTTAATAGGTTGTTAAAACGATATTGGTAATGTTTGCACTCGTCAATGATGATTGAAGTTTATTAACTACAACGTTACGGTTGCAGGCTGACTAGTACCTATATGTCTGCTTGTCATGCCATGCACTAATCTAGGGACTAATCTAGGGACTGTAAAGGTTGTCTGCAAAAGGGAACCTTATATCATATAGCTATGATGTTATTATTTTTTTTTTCTTTTTTGTACACAGTGCTGTGTTGTTCACAGTTCTATTTCCTTAAGTGAAGACTTGTAATTGGCTAACAGCTACACGCACTATATTTATTCTCTTTTGTTTAGTTATTAGTCTTCCAAAGAGGGTATATAAGGTGTTAAAAATTAACACCTTATACAACGTGTAACGTTAAATGCGCAAAACCTGAAAATAGTTCGATCAGAATAACGAGCAGAATTAATTGAATCACTTTTTAATATAGGTCACATTTTTCAAAAAATCTTCATTAAAAACGTTGCCGTGTCTATTTATCAATAGGTCAAGCAAGCCAATGTCAGCGCGGCGCAGCGGGTCGGTGACGACTCCTCCCTCGATAAAGCGTCGCCGCAGATGCAAGAAACGATCAGAATGGCCAGTAAAACTAAAACAGCACATAAAACCTTAACAAATTTTTTAATGACTTATTTTCTTTGTGAAATAGGTCAATTGAATTAAAAATCAGTTGGGGGGTCTGAGGTTTTGCGCATTTAACGTTACACGTTGCATAAAGAGATAAATGTAGGCTGGTAGAGAAATGATGCTGGTTGCACTCGATCACTCAATTGAATTTAGAACCAATTTCAAAATTGTAAAAGAAGCGTTTGTTTTAAAATAAGAAGCAGTTGTTTTAGGCGGGTAATAGTGAACTCGTCGTCTTGAAATAAATAGCTGAAATTAGGTAAATATCGCTTCTTATTTAGCGGCAACGCCATATCTATTCTGTTCGTATAAGCCCAACAGTTAGCAAAGTACTACTTAGCTAATTTGGTGTAGCAATACGATTATTCATTAACTTTCAGGAATGCTGCTTTTAATTCGTTATGAATGACATGACACGTTTAATACTAAACTTAAATAGGCGAAATGTGACTAAGGGCTGATTTTTCCAACGCCAGATAACATTATCGGAAGAATAATTTTGAATTTTTGACAGTTCTTCCACACAAAAACTGTCAGACGTCAATTTTATGGCACGAATAAAAATTATCTGTTGATTGCCAAGTAAGCCCTAATTAATAACGAAATCGGGCAAAGTGCTATTGGGATCTTTCATCAAGAATTTCTCAGTAGCAGCCCCAGAGTCTGAATTCGTACGCAGTTGGCAATAGGCTCTATTATAATAATAATTATAAAGCGTTTATTTCCATGCACTTTGCATATAAATAAAGAATAAAAAATTTCAAGTTAATTGAGAGTTACGCTTAATCAGCAGATGTTATGCATAATCAGCCTATAATGTCCCCACTGCTGGGGCACAGACAGGCCTCCTCTCTAAGAGAGTGTGTCGTAATCATAGACAATAGAGGATGGACTGCGCGATCCACTCAGAAAATTGTCCACTTTGTTAGAAAGGGACAGTGCGATGATACTCCCCTGCTCTGTCTCTCTCTGTAGGTTTGTAGTTATGATCCGCACCTGCAGAGTTGTGACGTGGACCAATCAGAATTTTAGAAAGAGATAACAACAGGGGTATCCGATAGCCGTCTCTCTCACACGTTTTCTGACCATATTTTAGTTACCTACTGCTAGGATAGGGATTGCACAGTCCATCCTCTATGTCTATGGTCGTAATCCACCACGCAGGCCCAGTGCGGGTTGATTCGGTAGATGTCACATGTCTTCGAATTTTTGGTTCTAGGACATGCCGGTTTCCTCACGGCTAACATGTCATGGTCACGGCTCACGCGGGTAACAATGTTATTAGTAGTTAAAACTATTAACAGCTAATAACATAGCCAGAGATCGCACAAGACGAGGGAGGTTTGGAAGGAAAATGAGGTTGCCCAGCAGTCAGACAAAAGAAAAAAAAAAAAAAAAAACTCCCTCTGTTGACCAAAAAGTTGTCTTTGAATAAATATATAATATTCACACGAATTTTCACATACACATTTGGCATTTTATTTTATCGTAAGTATTATACGATAGCCACGTGAATGGACTTTTTTCTGGGAACCACTGTTTTCAGAAATCTTATATTTATTTACATCTCTCTTTCTTGTAATATATTTTTCCAGCTTTAATTATGTTAGAAAAATGTTTCTACTTCAATCCTTGATTTCTTAATAAGACCAGTGAAATAAAAATACGAATACATTTCCCTCGATGTTCATTACTTTTCTTTTGCTTACATTTCCATCTTTCCGTGAATGGATTCTAATTAACTTATGAGATCTCATTACCAAGTTAGAGATACAAGTAATAATAATTTTGAAATAAACTTCACTGCCATATACAAAGAAACCCAGTTTGGTTTTTTTCTCCTGGCTGTTTCTAAAAATGTCCGAACGGAAAAATTCAATAACGTTTTGCCTGATACGGGGATCGAATCTTACACACGCTGCTGAGCGTGTGTAAGATCCTGAGATCTAGTACCTAATCGCAACCCTGACTGCTGAGTGAGAGTAGCGAATACTAGAAAAAAAAAAAAATATTGAACAGAGCTACGGGCATACTAATAAAAAGAGCCAATTTACGAAACATTTGGCAAAACAAAAAAAAAAATTGCAAATGATTTGCGGTCACGCATTTGCACGTGACTTTTGCGGTTTAGTAGAACGTCAGTAACTGACAGATCATAATGTCATAAGGTCAGAAATTACTTCACCCAGACTAGGAGATGAAGTTACATCATAATGATGGTTCAAAATATAGATTTATTTTAACCTTTATAGATGCTAGTGGTGATAAGGTCAAAATGATAATGTAACCGCCAACACCTGGACTTGATAAATATATTTAAAAAATGGTGCATTGCCAATCGATCATATACGAAACTATCAATCAAATAAAACAATCTTAGGTGATTTAAGTACAGAAGCCAGCACATCAAGCTACCCGAAACTGTCAAAATTTTCCCAATCAACTTTGAACCCAATGCTTTGTCGATAAAGTTGAAAATGTAAAAAAGAACTTTGACAGATTTTAGTAGCTTGATGTGCCCACCCTTCTTTAAATTTATTGCCAAAACTTTACCCTTTTAATCCAGCGGGGTAATGGCGTAACACACTAACAGTAGCAGTGGCTGTCATTTTGGCAGTTCAACAACATTCATTGCGTTATTTACGTTGTTGACCAGAAAATATTTTCGAACATATGAAGCAATGGATTAGCAATATATATACACGAAATTATTCAGATTGTGATTCATCGTGTGTCATGCAATTAGGGTGCAGTTCTTTAGGGAACAGATTCTCTTGGATGACCGTGTCTTTTAAATATTATGCATCAAATAACTTCTAAGTAACAGATTACAGGATCAAAGCCTGACTACTACAGTGCGCGCGACGAGAGACTGCGTTCTTGACACCTGCCAGTTTCATAAAAATAAATATTAAAATAAATAAATATTATAATATATTTATACAAATAAATATTTATATATTATAAATATATATTATAGTAAACCGTATGTATGTGTTTATACTTAACCTATTTATGTATTTGTCTAGTTTTTTAATTATTTTTTATTACTGTCCTCTCAACCAAAGCACCTGCCATCTAATCTCTTCACCACCCTTGGTTGACTGGTAGAGAATGCCTAAGGCTAAGTCCGCCTTTGTACAGACGCCAGCACATCAAGCTACCCGAAACTGTCAAACCGTTTACCTTTTGTGCGAAAAGTTTAAATAAATAAATACGTGTTTTGCGAATTGGACGCAATCCGACACGACCGGAGGGAGATCAGGCACAGGACCAACGATTTAACGTGCGCACCGAGGCACGGGGATCAACTTTCAAACTCCGGGCTAAGAAACCACTAATGGAAAAATCCAATAACATTTTGTCCGACCTGGGAATCGAACCCCACGTCAACCGCAACTCCCCGATGGTCTCGTGGCCGCAAGCGCGACTACTGAGCAAGATTGAAATGCGAACGTTCTTAAAAATATGAGAATTGCTCGCTGATCACATACATATACCAACACTTATATATGATACCCTTTCCAATTTTCGGTCACTGGCCCCCATTTTCAATTTAAAACACCAATTTTTTTACTTTGGTAAAAAAAAAAACTCCAACAAATATTTTGCAAGTGTGATGAATCAATGCTTGTCGCTTATCTGTCTTGTAAAAGGACCTTTTCTCCATAATGGGACGAGTACTGACCAGGCTTAAGGCTAATATCATCCTTCATTTAAATAAGATAATCCCTATCTCTTCAACATTAAGGTGCAAGGTTTAAAGATCAAAATAATAAATATCTCAAGACAAGTTTATTATCCCATTTCCTGGACGCTATGTATCATTTCCTTTTGTTGATGAGTCCTCAGAAACCTGCTGGGGAACTGGTTCTATTCAGAAAAGAGCACTAAAATTTCACATAGAGTCATAAATTACATCTATTTACATGGAATTATTATTTAAGTACCCTTGTACCGCACGAGTACAATCCTCGAATGTGGCGACATGTCAAAATATCGAGATTTCTGTGCTATAATCTAAATTAAACTTTAATGTTTTATACAGATAAACCTTTTGGATTCAATTCCAAATTTTTGATTAAACTCCAATTTTCCGCTCACCACACAGACTTCATTCCTTCCTTCTTCGTTCAGTCTATCTCCCTGTGGAATGCGCTCCCCCAGGAAATTGGGATGGTAACCAACCGATCATCCTTTAAAGTTAAGGTTCGCGAGCACATTCGCAAGAAGCTGGCAGTATCATCACAACGCTAATATTTTCTAATTGTTTGTCTTATTTCCTTTTATTATATTTATGTATAGTTATATGTGCTTATATTTATATGTTACCTACATATAAATATAAGCACATATAAATAGTAAAAAATACGGGCCGAAAATACGCCGAAAACAGGCCGAGGTAGTGAACAAAACGCCGAAAACACACCGACACACTGCCGAAAACGCGCCGAAAACAGGCCGAAAACACGCCAACACACTCCAAATACACGCCGAAATGAGGCCGAAATCACACCGAAAATCATTTTTACCCGGGTAACAGGTAATACGGACTGATGTCCACAATTCCACGTCAATGCGCGTATTTTACGTACCGCACCCGCACGCCAAATACGCGCATTATCGAGAGTCGATCGCAGCATATTTATATATTATCTAATTAGGTATATATTATAGTTATAGTTTTAACAGGTTTATATTTAAAATATATATTCCTAAATTTTCATGATTGCACCTACTACTGTTTGTCTCTGTATCACCTAAAGGTTGACTGGTAGAAATTCTTATGGCATTAAGTCCGCCTTTGTATATTTATGTGCTTGAAGTATTATAATGACAAATCCCACCCTCATAAAACAAGCTACTATTCTTATTCCTTCTCTGTCCATGCTGTAAGATTGTGGAACTCACTTCCGCCTAGCATTCGTGATTTAAAAACTATTTCTGTATTTAAATGTCGATTAAAAGAGCATTATCTGTCCTCTGTACTGTGAGTATTTCTATATACATATATAATATGTATGTATATATATATATATATATATATATATAAATATATGTGTATGTATATTTTAGCATTATGTATTTATTTAAGTATACTTATGTTAATTTTCGCATTATATGTGTAGGTATATTTAATATGTTACTTTTAGACTTCACACATTCTTATTTTTCTCTTCATGTTCTCGCACACTATTGTCTACATTTCTTTTTTACTTCTCCTTTCGCAGGTCTGCTGGATGAAATTGCTTAAGAAATAAGCAGTACCTTTGTACTCAAATTTTTAAAATGTCATATCCATATGTTTTTTTACTGTGTGTACATAAATAATAAAATAAATAAATGATGAAAACTTCATAAAAATCCATTTTGTAGTTTAGGAGAGTAAAGCGGACACATCTTTCTTATTAATTTTTGTTTATAAACATTTCACAGTTAGTAACTTGGTACCTACTACGCGACAGAACCGTTTAGCGACTTCCTTATTAGTCAGTCTATGTACGACATGACAAGCGTTTTACTTCTTAAAAGACTCACTTCATAAATCTTCTAATTCTAACTGCCACTGTTATTATTATGAAGAAACCTTCTCAAACATATTATATCAAACTTTATATTTCGTTTATTCCAAAATGTCTGCGCGTAGCATCATCGTAGCTAATGAAATTCGTAGCAAACGCGTTGAACTCTTTTATTCTGACCGCATTCATTCGAGGAGAATCAATAACTTGAGATATTTTCTTGTTAAATGTGCGTATTTTACCAAAAATACTTCTTTATAACCTTATTCTTCAATTATAGTATTTATTTTTAACTCTACAGTATTTTACTTTTTAGGGAACATTGAAATCAAAACGCTAAGATCTTACTTATTATTAAACTAGAATAAACCAGATACTAATAACTTTAACTTTTTCCGTCGTTTCCCGGAGTTTATACCCTAGATCTATTTTAATGACCTGAGTATCAGGTGGTTACAAGTTTAAACCTGTGAAGTACCAAGACTTCTCCACTTCTGACGCGAGTTAAAACAAATCTAATTCAACATAATAGTAATAAAACGTAACATTTATTTATTAAAAAACTGTTATATCGTAATAATCATAACACATCTGCCATCGTTGTCTAGGTCGGGTTAATAGAAAACCGATTAATAATGGTCTCTTATATAACTCTAATAGAACTGCAGTGTGTTGTTATTAAACTCTTCCGTGACCCGGTTTGGCCTGCGGGTACCCGTACAATCTCTATGATATTAACATAAACAGGTTTTGGAGTGGTCAGGTTTTAATCATTAATTAAATATTTAATTAGTAGAAGCTCCTTTTTCTTCAGTTTGAAGGCTAAAGATGAAATTCCAGTCACATGAGGCCTTTTGACTTTGACTTTGAATTTTGCAACATCTTTTAAAATACGTTTAATTAGGCTGGACTATTCTCTGTAGTAGTTATTTGCCAAGCCTTATTTGTTTGGGGTCGGCTTCCAGTCTTTCCGGATGCAGCTGAATACCAGTATTTTACATGAAGTCTGCCTATCTGACTTCCACTGACTGCCTATCTGACTTCCACAGCCCAGTTATTTGGGCACTACGATAACTGTTGGTAAGACTGGTTGTCAGAGTTTCGGGCTTCTGACAACCAGTAACGGCTGTCAAAGATCTAATGATTACAGCTGACACCAACGGCTTAACGTGTTTCGTAGACTATCCTGAAGAATTTTATGTAAAAATAAAATAAATAAGAGTTTTACTCAGTATTAAAATTGGTCAAATTATTACATAGTCTTAAAAATTATTTACAAAGGTATAATAATGTTAGATGCCTGTACTAATTGTTCATTGGCTGTTAATCAACCTAAGTGCAAAGGTAAACTATGAATATCGTTCTTATTCATTCGTTTCTTTTGCCAACCGCTGTAAGACATAATCCTTCTTCGTTCTTCGCCGCTCTTCGGACTTACGAGTTGTAGGTAGTAGGTTCGAATCTAGACAGGCGCCTTACTTTGTGTAAATTATTTCATCACCATTGCTCTCAAAACGGTGAAAGAAAACCTAGAAGGTATCCTAGAACCAAAAATGCGAAGGCATGTGACATCTACCAACCCGCACTGGGCCCGCGTGGTGGATTACGGCCCACTCCCTCTCACAGAGACGAGGCCTGTGTCCCAGCTGTGGGAACATCCTGATTATGCTTACGCTTTCCGACCAACTTATCTATCCATCTTACAATCAATTCAATAGCAGCAACACATCGATAAGTAATCAACGTTATACAACGTGTAACGTTAAATGCGCAAAACCTCAAAATAGTTTGATCAGAATAACGAGCAGATTTAATTGAACCACTTTTTAATATAAGTCACATTTTTCAAAAAATCTTCATTAAAAACGTTGCCGTGTCTATTTATTAATAGGTCTAGCAACCCAATGTCAGTGCGGCGCAGCGGCCCGGTGACGACTCCTCCCTCGATAAAGCGACGTCGCAGACGCAAGAAACGATCAGAATGGCCAGTAAAACTAAAACAGCACATAAAACCTTTACAATTTTTTTAATGACTTATTTTCTCTCTGAAATAGGTCAATTGAATTAAAAATCAGTTGTGGTGTCTGAGGTTTTGCGCATTTAACGTTACACGTTGTATACAACATTATTTTTAGTACAGGTACTGCAAACCTGAATATAGTTTGTTCAGAATAAGTAACTGAATCGATTCCAATAGTTTTTACACCATGTTATATTTTGCCCCAAAAATATTTTAAAATGGTTAAAAGTTGGACACCGAGTGACACTAAGTACATATCCGCAATCATATGCGCACAACACAGGTCACAGCCGGTCGGCCGGTGGCGCGAGTTAAGTGGTAACTAACTTTTTGTACGGACAATTAGGTAACATAACAAGCTTATAACTTCGTGATTTTTCATGATACAGTTTTGAAATTTTGTACATAGATTCTTTACATAAAAATACTAGACACTTGTTTCGGGTTTGCCATATACTAAAAATAATGTTGTATATTATCGTTCAGCACAAGTGCAATAAAAACGTATGGGATCAAAGGTCTGATATACCTATAACCTATGGACACAAGATGACAGGTGTAGCAGTCATTATGCGTTGGTAATCGGTCATAACTCTTGAGCAAGCGGGTTGCCAGACTTCCGGCGTAGATAAATGAAGAAGTAAAGCGGTGGTACACTCCTTTCAACATTATTTTACCTCTGATTTTGCATCACTGTCAAAATCACAGTGGTCTGTCGGGTAATTGCGTAACACGCTAACAGTAGCAATGGCTGTCTTTTTGATAGTTTAACAACGTTTATTGCGTTATTTACATTGTTGAGCTGACATTTTTTTCTAACATATGAATGGATTAGCAATATCCTTCAAAATTATGTTAAGTTCATTTCAGTATGTTACGCAATTAGGGTACTATATTTTCGTTGCAATAAGGTTACTGTTGCAATGCTGTGTGGGTTGCTGTCAGAGGTAGAACAGCTGTGAAAGGACTGTAACATAGTGTTTGTCCCAGCAAAATGCCACAATTACCCAGACTATACATATCTACCATCCGCAAATTCGCTGCAATTACGTCCAAGATGAACCTGTAGCTAATTCATTGGACACAAGCACAGCGCCGAATATTGCAATATCACTAAGAAATACCAGAAAATAAATACACTTTGCTTGATCCAGACCAAAGCAACCTCACTCTTGTCTTTTAACAGGAGGGCAAAACTGAGCCAGCTACATTGTTTACGTTACGTTGTTTACGTTACGTAGCTAAATAGGTTACGTTGAAACTTGTTTATATAATGTTCACGAACAGGAAACAGGAGCGCGGGACAGTCCTAAGACTCTAGGTCTGGGATGGGGAAACCACAGCCCGCGGGCCATCTCCGGTCCGCGAAGTGTTGTAATATATATGTATAATGTAATATTGTGCAATAAATTAGTGATTCATAAAATACATATAATTTTTTTTTATTTCATTTAATAATATAGCCAAAAATGCAACAACTTCGCCCACCATGTATTTTGTTAGTAAATATTGGTACGCGAAGGAAAAAGTTTCCCCACCCCTGCTCTAGGTACACTTAGAACAGCAGATGTCCAGGTGAAAAACAGTCACGAGAAAATTGATTAATATCCCTAAGCAACCCTGATCAACACCGTTATAGTTACAAGGGGGACATTTCCTAAGATTTAGAGTAATCTAGAGGCCGCATCCCCCACTTACCCAGATCTATTATGATCCCAGATAGGTTTCTAGAAGTCAGTTAGTTGAGTTATGACGAAGAAAAACATCGTAAGCCTGGACTTAATGGGCTGACAATACAGTGAACAAGACAACAGGTTTTTGTTCTATCAGCACCTCAGTTAGTCCAATATTCTGGACAAATTTTGTAAACAAATCTTGAGATTGGTTGGTAAATTGATAAAGCACCTAAGAATTTTGGAAAAGAGCGGACAAAATGTTAGCGTCCAACGGATTACATCCATTTGACATTCTAAAATCATGAAAGATCAGATTCTCGGGCCACATCCAATCTTTAATGAGATCTCTCAACAGCACTTAAATGAGAGCGTTTTATTAATACGGCCTTAGTATGAGGCGTGACGATTATACATATGTACAGCTCAGTGTACAAATACGTGTATATCGGCTGCGCAGGAGTCATCGCCCGTGCGGCTCTCGTGATCGAAAGTAAAAGTGACAGCTATGTACACAGAGTAGTATGTATGCGTAGACAGACTATAGCAATAGACAAGACACTAAATAATAATAATGAGACAAGGACACACTTATTAGATCCCGAAGTATAGCACTTAACAGATCCGGTGCCATCCGGTTTTTAAAATATCGACGTGTAAGTCTTAAAATATCTACTTACTTGCATAAATAAACATTTCATTTCATTTCAGTAAGAGTAACCGAAACAGAAATGTATTTTCTCTGTCTCCATCGCGTAGGCAAGCTTTTTGGCCCCAATAAAATAAACCTACAAAACAGCTGTCAGGTGTGGCGGTATGATTTCTTCGAAAAGTATTACCCGACTATATTAGATAGTAGGTACCATTTTACAAGTGACTGTCAAAAACTATCGCTATCTCATAAGGTGCATGCTGATAGGTAATATATACAATTCTCTATCTACGTGTGTAGGTGTCTGTTTCGGTGTGTGTGCACCTGAGAACAGTGGTGACAATGAAACTGAACTTCGTTTGTTTGACGTTAACTCTTCGGTTGTGGTGATGGACCCGTCATTAAACAAAGACGCTTTCTATGTGCAAGCTTGTGATTGGTTGAATAATCAATGTGTGCTGAGATAATATCAATAGATAATTCATTGCTTATATGTATATGTAACACGTTAGGATCCCATGTATATATGGGCATATAGGCCTATGATAGAATAGAATACTCTTTGTTATGTACACCATTTAAATTACAGACATAAATATAGAAATTTTACAAAGGGTGACACAAAGGGCGGTCACACGTAAGCAAACTATTCTTTTTTTTTACATTAATATCAATCCAGTGGAACTTCATCGTCATAGGTGTACGTTAAGTTAAAGATACAATGAAGAAGTAACTTTTAACCCTTTCCTATGCATTGACACAACTGCAGGACGTTGTATGACCACGTGAAGAATGAGAAGAAAAGAATCCCTGTTCATATGAAAAGTCTTTGATATTGATGTGTTGTTGTTCGCATATGAACTTAGGGAGGACATAGAGGTCTTCCCACAGCTCTTAACAGCTAAGTGTTACATGTGCAATTTCTAAATCGCATGATACCTACCCCGAACACATGTGCTGCCTGCCATCGAAACCTTTAGATAGGCACTCGACGAGGCTGTTCACGTACAAACCAGAATTATAATTGCTATAGTCAAGTTTCTATTACCAACACATCTAGGATAATAAAGTCTCAACGGATGTCAGCAGGTAATAAAAATAACGATCCTACGACAGCACATATTCCAGAAAAAAACACGTACCATTTTAAAAACTCCAGAACATTAACATCTAAAAATAACTGAACTTGCCAAACTGGTATCGTGTACTCTGTGGCAAGTTTTGTTCATGTGTGTATACTTATTCCTGTAAGTATATATGTTTGTTTGTGTGAATGGCATGTCGGATATTCTTGAACTAGTTTTGTCTTTGTTAACTCTATTTATAAGCGAATGCTTTAATATTTATTATATAATATAATAAATATGTAATATTTTTTTTTATTAACACTGCGGGACACTTAACGCCCCTCGATGTAACAAGAATAAAACTTTTATTGTGTCTCGTTCAGTGTCCTTCAATTTGTTGTCAGACTGGCCTTGGTTTTAACCGTTTCTTACTGTAAATGTTCACGGACTTGGGTTATTGCTATATTGAAGACCTATGCAATTATTTTATTAAATGATGAAATAACTATTTTCCTTTTGTCTCTGTTTTCGTTTAAGGAGTATAACAACCCTTTAACCTGTCACTGCAGACAGGTAAACCACCACCAGGCTTCTTATGGCTGGTTCAAAATGAAATCGCCATTCAACCACTTAGCTCCATTCTAGTATTCTGGCCTTAGGATCGATAGCAAATAAATGTCTTCAGAACGTGTACCCGCGGAGTTTCTTGTCCGTTCTTCTCCATGGGAACATACTATGCTTTGAAATGGGCAACTATTTTCATTTTTTTGAAAGACCGACTCCTTTGACAATTCAAAAGTGCCTCTAAATGGTATGACTAGCATGCCTACTTTTCGCCAACTGCGGCCCGTAGCTGGTTATTGATTTCTCCTAATATTTTGCATATAGGCAGTTACCGCAAGATAACGAAATTCCCCTCACCCAAGTAGGTATATGTTGCCCTAGAAATAATTTCACTTGATGGAAACGTGAGGAATGTTGCGTGCGGTGATAAGAATTGTTGAGGAAAACGCATTGTTTCACAAAAATGCAGGTATGCAGGTATTGAATAACTGGTTCTACCTCGTTACCATGGTAAACATAGGAGAATTTATTATATAGGTTGTATTTAAATCGATATTTATGAGAATACTAGCTTTAGCTCGCGACTTTCCTCGTTTCAAATATAGAGGCATCTACTTGATGGCTGAAGTCAGTCCGATAAGGAATTTCAAAATAAAACTTACTTAACTCACACGGAAAATTCGTTCATTCTTTTTTCATAAACGCAATACTGATACTTTAGGCATTAGGTATATTTCATCACAATAATCTTCGCTTGAACATGTATGTATCGGGGTAAACAAAAGAGGTTACTTTTACCATTGCAAAATGTCAGCACTGTTTGCCCTTGTGATAACACCTTTATTAAGCTTTACTGACAGGTGCCAATCTTTTAATTTCATTGCAGTAAACGATAATTGTCTTTCTCTGCGATATTATTGAGAAATTACAGCCGTTATCGTAAACTTGAGTAAGTAAGTAGAATTACATTTTAAAAAACTGGATACGATCGTAATAATATGTCCCCATAATGGTAATCGGTAATCAAAATCACAATATTGTAAAAGAGAAAATACACCACTCAAGCGTCGTAACACAAAGTAAAAAACTCATTATAGCTAAAGTAAACAAACCCGGACTGTAAAAGAAAAGGTCTTTTAATAAAATAAAAAAAATAATGAATAGTGCTTGCTTTACATAAAAAGTTAAACAAGAAATTAAATGTCGTCACGATAAACTGAATCTGTTCTCGCAATCAATGATTGTGATAAAAATTAAACAAAAGTAAAATTTAAAAATATTATTGTAACACGCTTGAAAGACAATTATGATTGAACTATTTTAATTTTATTGTTCATAATGTTTTATGAACGCGTGGAAACGGGTTTTAAGTTTTAATTAAAAGCTTAGCTCTGCAGCATACGCCGTTAAGAAAATTCGGGACTTAACTGATTTAGAGACAGCCCGTTTAGTTTACTTTAGTTATTTTCATAGTGTGATGTCATACGGTATTCTGTTGTGGGGAAATGCCGCCGATATTCAGACGATTTTTATTTTACAAAAAAGGGCAATTCGTTCCATTTATAAATTAAGTCCCAGACACTCCCTCAGAGACAAATTTAAAGAGATTAATATAATGACTGTGCCTTCTCAGTACATTTATGATAATCTTTTGTATGCACATAAAAATATTAATCTGTTTAAAAAATACAGTGATATCCATAATATAAATACTAGGAACAAACACAAATATGTTGTTCCTACAACAAGGCTCAAGAAAATAGGTGGCTCGTTTAGATGCCAATGTATACGTTTTTATAATAAACTTCCTAGCCACATTCAAGAACTAAGCATTAATAAATTCAAATCTTTTATAAAGCTAAAACTATGCCAGAAAGCCTATTATACTGTAAAAGACTATATTGAGGACAAAAACGCTTGGGATTGAGCTGCTCCAATAGGTCTAGACAGTGAATGTTGTTTATTTTTTATTTTGCTGATTTACACTTTGGTTTTTATATCTATTTATATACAGAATGACATGAACATTTACTGTTTAAAGTCTTAATTATTTTAATTATTGTGAATGTGAGGACTATGTGGGTCATTGTTTCCGTTTTAATCATGGTCTGGCAGTTTGAGTGGTGTATGCGGTCTACACAAATGTCCTGTCCTTGGTATTGCTCGTCGAATCGTTGAGCTCCTTAAGTTCTGAGTAGAGCTGCACGGTTACTGACGAATGCGTGCACTGACTGCACAGGTCCACTCAGTGTGGTTCTTTCCTCAAAAGACCACTTCAGACACCAATCTACATGGTCCTCAAAGATTATATCTGGATTTTTATATACACATTGACATTGATGAATTTTATATAAACAATGACATGGATATTTACTTTGTAAAGTAACTTATTTTTATTATTATTACTGTGAGTGTGAAGACTATGTGGGTCATTTCTTTTTTTCGGTTTTCCTTCTTAGTTAGTTTTAATCATGATCTGGCAGTTTGAGTCATTTATGCGGCCTACCCAAATGTCCTTTCATTGGTATTGTTCGTCGAATCGTAAGGCTCCTCAAGTTCTGAGTTGAGCTGCACGATTTTTGACAAATGCGTGCACTGACTGGACAGGCCCGCTCAATCTGTGTGGTTCTTTACTCAAAAGACCATTTCAGACACCAATCTACATGGTCTTCACATGATCTGACCAAGATTATGTCTGGACTTTAAAAGAGACTGTGACCTCTGAGTTTGTTTCGGCCTTTCTTCTCAGAGTAGTCAGATAGGAAACGCCGACCTCATCTAGTTTAAAAAAAAATATGATTGACATGTAAAAGTGTTTGTACAAACCTACTTACAGAAAATAAATCATTTATCATTTATCATTTATAATTAAATATTGGAAAATTGGATTAAATATTGTTATTTATCTAGAAGCAGTCTGCATCGTGCATTCGCCAATATAAACTGCAGGCAGATCTTTTACAGAAACAAATTCTGTGCTATAGTTCTAATCAGTTGAATTATAAATATTGTTAGGTAGAAGATACATATTTCAAAGGCCTTTGACAGGACATTCTAGACTGGTGGGTAAACTTTCCGCATTCGGCATCCCTGCTTACTTTTGCAACTGGATTTCCAAGTTCCTGAGTGAGCGATCGATCAGAGTACAGTATACAGAATACAAGCTGGTCCAAATAGTAACATCAATAAAAAAAAAAGATTCCTCATACCTAGGGGTATCCTAAAATACCCCATGTACTCGTATGTAACGCGATTTTTGATAGCTTAGGAGATATGAATTTTTTTTTTTTAATTTTTGGGTAAATTTTTGGGGAACATCTTCAAAAATTTATAACTTTTTTCGACAAGCTCTTTCTACCAATTTTTTTTTTTTTGGGTGAGACTATCATGAAATACCCTTTTATGTAAATGATCCACTTTCGACTACACTTCCAAACATTAGTGCAAGATACATTTTTTTTTTATCAGAAATGAGAAATTTTCATTCTTACGATTAAAAGTTGATTTTCTTTTTCAATTTTAACAAATGTTTCAGGTTCTACTAGTCAACTTAAACTTTTAATCGTAAGAATGTAAACACACTTTCGATAAAAAAAATTATATCTTTCACAGATGTTAGGAAGATATTTTTTTTATACATGAAAGGGTATTTCATGACAGTCCCATCGCATAAAAAAATCATAAGAAGAGCTTGACGAAAAAAGCTATAAATTTAGAAAGATGTCTCCGAAGAATTTCCCCAAAAATCAAAAATAAAAATATTCATATTTCCTAAACTATCAAAAATCGCGGAACATACATGGGGTATTTTCGGATACCCCTGGGTATGTCATCTATTTTTTTTTATTGACGTCACTATTTGGACCACCCTATATATGGCAGCTCATCGGATCATATGGCTATTGAGGCCGGTGTTCCTCAGGGATCTGTTCTTTCTGCGACTCTATGTCTGCTAGATATCAACGACCTTCTGTAGCTTGGTGCTATTGGGTACGCAGATGACATATCCCGTTCACTGCTGGACTACCAGAAGTACAGGGTCCCATGCGCACTTCGTTGATATCCCGACCAGTCGTACTCAGCGCTTCTCCTCCATTTTTATTGGCCGTGTGCATAACACGGCCAAAGCGTGGAACTGTTTCTGACAGCGTCTGTGTTTGACTCGTCAGCCTTCAAAATGGCAGGCACCAGGCCGCGGGAAGAGGCATCTTCTGGGCAATTTTCCTAATAAAAATAGAAGATCTAAACAAAAATAATTGCTTGAGTAGTTAAACTCGTCTACAAAATTTTAACCTCATATTACTTACCTACCTTGAATGTAACAATAACCACGGCTCGCATCTACGCCAAGTGGATAACGAATCGTCTAAATCCTTATAATTAGATTTGTGATTTTTTCAGCCCATTTCACTACGGTGAAGTCATCACCGATAACGACGGAGTTTATCAAATTCCAACAAAAACAATAAAATAAACTTCAAAAATAAGAATACGTGCACAATGCGAACGCGTCCATTTAATTTGACATATATGCGTGACTTGACAAGTAACAAGTGACAGTGACAACGACAACAACTGTCAAAGAGTTTTGATATGATAAGTTATCAATTATTTAAAAACTATAATCTGCGGTTATCCGCGTATTTGTCCTTGATTTGCTACTAACTAGGTGGATTCAAAATGGAAAGAAATACACGTAACAAAAACATTATCATCTCTCACCAACGTCAAGTTTTAATGAAAACAACAATGTTTCGCCTTTCGTCATTCGACCTCTTATCAACGAATTTTAATCAAAGCACAACTAATTACAATTGTAGATAAGATGTATTACCTAATGTATTAATCGTTTCTACTGGGGGCACTACGCACGTCGCCATAAACGTTAAAATGGCCAGTTTAGTGACGAAAAAGAGCGGTTTGTTTGTGAAATTAGTTAAAAATGTGAATGATTGTACAAAGAGACTTTCTTCTCATTTCATTTACCATCCCGACAATGAGAAACCCGTGGAAGGTAAAGTATCATTCATATGCAATAATTTAATACAAAAAGTCCCTAAGATGACCCACTGACCAAAGTAGGTATCATTACCCAGTAGATTTACAATGTTGACATTAACTATCAAAGTATCAAGAGAAAACCTGCTAAGGTGGAGATTCACAGATAATTCTTCTCAGAGGTTTTGCGCATTTAACGTTACATGTATAGATTGCCATCAACATGCTAAGAAGAAAAACATCCACAAGTTATTTTATGTTTGAAAAAATCTCTTCTGGGTCTGGCTGGTGATAGTAATATTTTTATGATCAAAATGAACCACATTTTGAATAAGTTACTCACATTCTACAGTTATTGTTTTGACATATCTCGGGACCCTCGGGACCAATTGGCCCCAGACCTTTGGAAGGCTTATGAGGGGCCAAAGCCAACTTGTAGAGGCCCCTTAGATCATTTTAAATTATGAGGAGGTACCAACCAACGATTATCTCTGTATGCACTATGCAAGTGTACCCAAGGACAACCTCCGGTTGGTACAGGACTAGTATACAAAACATATTGGGCTATCGGTTTGGGTGGTTATAATCGAGTGGTTACCTTGAACTATGGAAGACCTATGTCCCCTACCTGACCAATCTTGTACATATAATATACATGGATAAAATGGCAGGGGGTGACTTGCACACTCAATAATAGGCCCCCGAAAATGGTTGCTTGCACATAGTGTCGTAGCGACAAGGGGCCAAGATGTCCTGAGGTGCTTATGAGGACTGGAGAGCTGTTCCACAGCTATCAGGGCAATCCCGGAAGTACAGTCAAGATCCCTAACAGCATCTTACTGAAATACTTCCTTCCTCCGAGCAAGTTTGCTCTTGCAAATCTCCACTCAAGCCAGCCAATAAAGGCAAAAAAGAGGTGGGAGTTCTGTTCCTCGTCATCGCTCACTCCAGCCGGCCAATAAAGGCAAGCCAGAGGTTAGGAACAAGACTTCTCCCAAGAGATAGGGTCCGTGGTGTCACTACAGCCCAACAGCTCACCACATGCAGAAACCCGCATCTGCATCTCTCTTGGTCGGGCTCCTCACCCTAGACCTGTTCCGGCAAAGTAAAATCTTCCAGCATAGGTCTAGAGTTGGGAGCGCGCAAGCTCCACCACGACTTCTACGTGGGGAAGTTGGTGTTATTGTTACCATTGTATAGCAACAAGATAAACACATAAATTATAGCAGTGATTGAAATCAGTATCAGCAATGTATTGCTTTATAACCCAATAAAAATCAATATAATGCTATAAAATATAATTACTCAATGAAGTATAGTGCACTCATATCTCTTGATATGCAAACCCTTTATTATTAAACTTCCTAATTTTTTTTATTTTGTTTTACGGGAAAGGCCTGCGCAGGTCAGAAACCCTCGGGACACCCATATCTTACACCGATGTTCTCAACAGACCAGGAGACCTAATCAGCTTCTGGAGGGATGTGGGCTGGTTGGAATAACCACCCATGGCCGCCATGGCCCACGCACAATGGTCGACTTGAAGGACTAAGTATGGAAACCAAACCCATAACATAGAACAAAGATACGTCCTTCATAGTTAAAGTCACTCTCAGAGGTTAACCTTTATTGCCACAATTTATCAGATACTTCATACCAGCATAATATGCTGGCTTGGGTACCCAACCAGTATACTCTACAACACTCTAATTTAAAGAATTTCAATCTAAATGTCTCTTAATAATAATTATAAACTTCGTTACTATCAACATTTTTACTATAAATAATCAAGATGTCAACCATTTATTTTTTATTAATGTAAATATTGAAACACTTATCTACCTTGTGTAAATAATAATACATATTGATGTTGCTTGATTTGACCATATTCCAGGAGAGACCACCAAGATGAACATGATGCAGGCCATCAACAACGCGATGGACCTCACGCTCAAGTCAGACCCGACAGCCGTGCTGTTTGGTGAAGATGTGGCTTTTGGCGGAGTGTTCAGATGTGCACTAGGATTACAGGTAAGAAATGATAATCTACATCTTCTGAAATCAAACCTGTATATCCAAGAGTCTCTATTCTCTTATCCTAATTTATTTAGGATTGGCGCAATATGTCTTCTTCTTCCTTACCATACCATTGTTGGTCTTGGTAGGCATCCCCTTTCTAGCCATGTCATATCATCTTTCACACAGTCAATCCATTGTTTCTTTGGTGTTCCCCTATGGCTATCCACATTCAATTCAACTTGTCTGCTAATAAAAAAAATCTGGGTAATTATTTCCTTGAACTTGAACTATTTTATTTAAGTACTTGTTATTTATTGGAAGTCATATATAAAGTCACGCCTTCTTTCCATGGGAGTAGGCGGAAACTGCCACAATCCTAACATACTGTTTTTGCTTTATTTACGATCATGTTATTATATTCGAAGGCCCATGTACTGCACCCATTACTGTTATTCCTGTTCCTTGCTTCACTGCATGTAAACCACACGGTACAAATGCTGATAAAGTTTGAAAGGTTGGGTAGGTAGCAACTTATGACAGACCTGTGTTATATTACAATGCACCACGCATTTCAACGCCTATGAAATTAATCTTTCTGTTTTTTTTTTCCAGGATAAGTACGGTAAAGACAGAGTCTTCAACACTCCTCTATGTGAGCAAGGCATCGCCGGATTCGGCATAGGACTGGCCACAGCCGGCGCCACCGCTATAGCCGAGATACAGTTTGCTGACTACATATTCCCAGCTTTTGATCAGGTTTGTGACACTGACGATTTGAATCACTTGAAAATTATTTGACTGGTTCTGGTTCTGAATACTGACGCAGATTGTAACTGAAAACAGTCATCAGATTTTATAGCAGCACATTACACGTACCTACATAAACTCTCAAACGTGTAAAGAAGACTAGAAAATCAGCTCTTCTCCATTATTTTTAGTTAACTGTATAAAAACTAGTATTTTTAGAGAATGTCTTAGAATAAGTACAATCGTTAATTCACCCGCGCAATGTGGAGGCGGGTCGCTAGCTTATTACTACAATAATACAGGATAAAATATCACACGATTTCACGTGTTTATTTGTAACTGTTGGCGAAAACAAGTGAGTGTTTGTATACATCATGTGAACAACATGTGCACGTGTTGAAGTAATTGCAATAATAGTAGAACATGACATGACTAACTACTGTAGTGCTATTCTATGTATAAAAATCTCACCGTGAGAACTTAGGTGAAGTGAGCGTGAAGTGAGATTCAGTAGACTAATGCTAGGGATTAACACTATTGACTGCTCACTTCAAGCTCACTTCACCTATGATTTCACGGTGAGATTTTTACAGAATCGACCGGCTGTTCTTTTAAACTTTGACGTTATGACGTGACGACGTTTATTATGTGTAAACAACTTTGTTTGTAACATAATATGAGAACAGCATGATTGATAAGATCCTTTATTCATTTACCTACTTAGAAAGGAAAGGAAACACATATGACATAATACAATAGAATAGAATACTCTTTATTATGTACAGACGCCAGCACATCAAGCTACTACAATCTGTCAAATTTCTTTAATAGATTTTCAACTTTATCGCTAAAGCATAAGGTTCAAAGTTGATTGGGAAAATTTGACAGTTTTGGTAGCTTGATGTGCTGGCGTCTGTACACCATATAAATTGTGTAAGAATATCATTCAAAACAAAATACTTGCCTATTTCTGTTGCTAGTTGAGGCTTAGTATAAAATAAAATTCTTAGTTTGACTATAATAATTTTTCCAAACTTCCAGATAATAAACGAAGCGGCGAAGGCGCGGTACCGCTCGGGCGGGCAGTTCGACTGCGGCGCTCTGACCATCCGCACGCCCTGCAGCGCGGTGGGCCACGGCGGCCTGTACCACTCGCAGAGCCCGGAAGCCTTCTTCGCGCACGTGCCGGGGCTACGGGTCAGATTATTCTTACTACTTCTTCCATGGAGCCAATAGATAATTCAAGAATAGTGTGCGAATTTCTGTAGATTGTTAGGATAAACTGCTTTGAAAAATGAGTCAAAACAGTTGATGTCTTGTCAATTATATCTCGGGAATATTCTCAAGACATCCTCAAACCCCCTTAACTATAATAATTAAATCTGCAGCGAGAAACACGTGAGTGAAATCGATTAGCGGTTTTCACACTGGCTAGGGCAGATCATGTCCTAATGGAAGCTCTTCCTAGCATTAATAAAAATCCGTCCTTCTATGGTAATGCAATCTATAAGTGGATTGCATTAATATTGGTTCTTCATGATGCGATGTTTTCCTTTACAAAATACTTGTACAAAAAAAAATACACGAAAATATCTGTGTCACATCCATTTAATGAATGTTCTCAGGTAGTAGTACCCCGCGGTCCGATCACAGCCAAAGGCTTACTTCTGTCGTGCATCAGGGAGAGGGATCCCTGTCTGTTCCTGGAGCCCAAGATCCTGTATCGTTCGGCCAGTGAGGAGGTGCCTATCGAAGACTATACCTTACCGCTTGGGAAGGCACAGGTTTTGAGAGAAGGTATGTATTTGAAGCTTAGATCATATTCATATCTTTATTTGCATTCCCATTATGTCTAAAGGTCTTACAATGGCTTCAAGCTAAGGTACAGACGCCAGCACATCAAGCTATTACAATCTGTCAAATTTCGTTAATAGATTTTCAACGTTATCACTGAAGTATAAGGTTCAAAGTAGATTGGAAAAATTTTATAGTTTCGGTTAGCTTGATGTGCTGGCGTCTGTACAATAACGCACTGTAGGGCACAGCAAAAAGAACCGAAACGAACCAACTCACATTTCATTTATTTCGGATATTTAATGCTAGTTAATTTTAAATATTTCCTTGGCAACAGTTTTGGGAAATTTCTGGCGGGTGGTAAGTAATAAAGCACATTTTTAATATTGGATTCGTTTGTGGTTGTTCACTGAATTATCGAAAGATACCAAGCCCATTTTATAAAGGTGGATCAGAATTGGAGTGGTTTAAGTTTGCATTGCTGGCTTTTTCTTCGGCGATTGTTGATGTAGAAAATGGGGTTGGTTTGGCAGCTTGTGATCTTAGGTATCGACAACGACAGCATCGCATCTAGTTTTGTAAAAGCGAAATGATCAAATGCACAAAAGTAATGAACCACTCTTCAAAACTCTATACATTTCCTTTTTCAAGTTAATTGTTGTCGATAATATTCTAGAATGTCGTAGAACATTCTAGGTACTTGTGATGTGGGATATATAAAGCCGCCCTCGCGATCGGTTTAGTCAGTTTGAAGAAAAATGGACGAGCGACAAGTTCGAACACTATACTTATACGAGTACTTGTTAGGCCACAGTGCGCGGGCTGCGGCTGACAATATCAACACTGCATTGGGCGCTGGAAGTACAAGCCATGCGACGGTGTCCCGATGGTTTGAGCGTTTTAAATCAGGAGACAGGAACCTGGAAAGTCAGCCACGCTCAGGGCGACCACCCGCAGTGAATGATGACGATTTACGCCGCGATCTGCAGTCGAATCCGGATGTCTGACGGATCTACCACTCGTGAATTAGCGGAAGCGCTTAACTGCAGCCACACCGTGTAATACCATCTGCATGAGCTTGGGTATCGAAAAGTTTTGGCTCGGTGGCTACCGCACATCCTTTCAGACGCCAGTCATGCAGTCCGTGTCGCTATCTGTCAATCACTTGCTGTGACCCCGACGTAAAGAGTTTTTGTCTGATCTGGTTACTGGACATGAATCATGGATTCTTTACGAGAACTATACACATCGAACTTTTTGGCTGCCTCGAGAAGAAACGCCACCAACTCAACCGAGGCTGAGTCAAAAGAACCGCTTAAAATTTCTGCTTTGCTGTTTCTGGGACACGCAAGGCATGCTGTTTTATGAACTATGACACAGTGAAACTATAAACGCTGACAAAAATTCAACCCGATGAAGTCGAGTCAATGTAGTTTTATTTTACTACACGATAACGCTCGACCTCACGTCGCATCTGCCGTTCGCCCACAGTTGGAGCACTTGGGCTGGGAGACGATACCCCCCCACCTTATTCCTTAGACCTTGCTCCATCAGACTATCATTTGTTTAGAGCCCTGAAACAACATTTTCGGGGTAAACAAATTAATGATTTCTCTGATGTAGAGGCGGAGCTGAACAACTTTTTCGAGGTACGGCCATCAGAGTTCTAGGCGAAAGGCATCCAAACTTTGCCGGATCGTAGGCAAGAAGTCTTAGATACTAATGGTGATTACAATATTGACTAAGCTTTTTGTATAATAATAATAATAAAAAATTTAAAACGTACACCAAGTGTCTCATTACTTTTGTGCCAACCTGATATATTGTCCTAATGCTACATCGAACCACTAAGCTAGGAACGATGGCACGCTAATAATTTACTCAATATCACCAAGTACTGTACTTCAAAGATCTTATGATAAAGAAAGGAGGCGTTGTCGGTAAACATTTGTTTTTTTTTTTAATGTATTGAATAAACAGGGTAGCGGCATTAGTTCTGAGTTTGGCTACGTGCCAAGATAACCTTGTCACGCTAAACTCCGCTCACAAATCCCTTATCTACAGGTGACGCAGCAACATTAATCGGCTGGGGCACACAAATTCACGTGTTATTAGAAGTAGCAGAAATGGCTGAAGAGAAGCTGGGAGTCAAGTGTGACGTCATCGACCTACAGTCCATCCTGCCCTGGGATGAGGATACTGTTTGTAATGTGAGTAGTGTTAAGTTTATAATGAGCTGTGGCACATGGATCCACGTGTTGTTAGAAGTAGCACAGATGGCAGAACAGTAGCTAGGCGTTCACACTGCCGTGTGATTAGGATACTGTTTGCAACGTAAGTAGTCTAACGTTTATTAGGCTTGGGCACACAGAGCCATGTGTTGTTAGAAGTAGCATAAATGGCAGGACAGAAGCTAGGCGTCCATACTGCCCTGGGATGAGGATACTGTTTGTAATGTGAGTAGTCTAATGTTTATAATAGGCCGGGGTTCATAGATCCCCCGTGTTATTAGAAGTAGTACAGATGGCCGACGAGAAGCTGGCAGGCAAGTGTGACGTTATCGACTCGCAGTCTATACTGCCCTGGGCTGAGGACCTGTAGCCACTTACGTTAGTGCTTTATAAACAGCACCTTATTATTTCACAAAATCTAAACTTGATGATTAGATACTTTGCAACTTCTACATCTACACTATGTTCAACAAATCTATACGTCTCAGTCTCATGAACGCAAGAACCAAGATCATGTTTCTATCAAATATCAAGCATACAAGTCCTCAAATAATGCTCAGGGGTTTTTTATTATTGTAATTATTATATTTTAACACATCAATGTCTTGTTTTGTTACAGTCCGTGAAGAAAACCGGTCGCTGTGTGATCGCTCACGAAGCGCCTCTGACGTCAGGGTTTGGCGCTGAACTGGCCGCTACTATTCAGGTAACACTATCGTGAAATAAATCTAGAAAACTCCACTGATTAACATTGAACTTGCTAAAAGAGTAGAGGAGTAACTGACTTAAATTGATCAGCACACAACAGACTACTTGGCAGTCTGTTGTGTTGCAGTTAGGCGCTCTTAGTGTGCCTGCGCGACACACGATCTATCGATAGCACTATCGATATTGTTACTAGTTTTAGAGGTCAAATAGAGAGAGATAGTTGGGCAACTCTGCGGCGTAGTGTTGTGTACGTGGTTGTGTCGTCGAGATATTTGTTTTTATTCGCGAAAGAAATGTCTGACCAACGGCGAAAACACCTTTTCGATTCCAATTTATTCCTAACGCTCGATTTATTGTGGGCAAAAGAAGAAGTGAATACGTCCTATAGGGCAAGGAAAATAAAAGGCGAGTTTTCGTTTTTAATTTCTTCCCATAACTGGTTAACTACTTTTCTATTTTTATGGTTCACATCTTTGCCGTTCCATATCGGTGTCCTCTCAAAAATTGCTAAAATAATTTGCTCTTGCACGTCAGAGTCAGAGGACATTTCGATATGTCACAAAAACAAATAGCACAACACTGCAAAGCAGACGCGCGGGCGGTCACCGCTCGCTGCCCGCTCCAGCGCCGCCCCGCTGCCCGCAAGATGCGAGGCAGAGGCCTCACACTTGCCAGATACAAGTTACCTGTAAGGCGAGAGCTTCAACGCTATTGGTTATATCTGGTTGCAGTGATTTCACAGACCACATCAGTAGGTACATTCTCATAGCTAGCATTTTGATTCAGCGAATGCGACCGATTACGTTTATGGCAGGCTTTACCTTTGGGCTATTGCAACCCCCAGTACACCAAATTATTTCTTTCAGGAGGAATGCTTCCTACACCTGGAGGCTCCTATCTCCCGTGTGACAGGCTGGGACGCGCCCTTCCCGCACGTGTTCGAGCCCTTCTACCTGCCCGACAAGTGGCGATGCTACCAGGCACTCACACAGACCCTGGAATATTAATTTAATAAGAATATTATATGTGATGGATTCAAATAAGTTATACTTTTATTAAATGTTTATTAATTTCAGGTAACAAGTATATTTTCTTAGTAGTAAAAGATATAAACTCCATGCTGTGGATGCCTTCAAACAGTTGTAATGTTGGGAGAGTTAAAGAAAACAAATAATTTACTTATCAATTTATTAAAAAATGAAAATCAATCCATAAAAATAACTACATAATAAGAATAGTGAAGTTAGTAGAAATACTTAAGAACAAAATGTCAATTTATACGAAATTAAAACACACCTGTCTCCTCGCGTTGTGCTGACGCATCGAAAACTTACAAATTATAAGAAAAATAAATCAAATGTGTGTATGCGTCGGATATATCCTATGAAACTTATGTCCTACTTAAAACTAACATTTTTAAACAATTTGTTCCAAAACATCAGTAAATTCAGTAACAAATATAAGCCCTTGAAACTTTGTAACTTAAACAGTAGAAATTACATTTGAACCTCGTGATGTCAAATATTTACAATAATTCAAAAGTGCAGATTAAATTTCACATGCTTAAACTATTGAAAAACTTTTTTAAGACTTATTGTTAAGACCAGCACCTTACTAAAAGGAAAATAATCAGATCAGTGACTACAAAGTCGTAAAAATTTAATTGACAAAATACAAGGATTATAAGCTTAGTACAAGTTATGAGGCACAGCCCATTTTTCGGATATACTTTTTATAATAATAAAATATAACACAGGTACAATATATTATTACAATCATTGACATATTCAGGCAAGACTTCATACAAAACCAAATATTTAATGACTCTATTTTATAACATATCTTTTCATGTTACCAATGTTTTAAAAAACTAAGATGAGGTTAATGGAAACAAAATACAAATGAAAAATTATTATGCAGTACATTTATTAAGAGAAATGTTAGAAAACGAAGGCCGATTAATTAGGGAGTCAATTTGCATGCAATCTTTACAATTACATCCACCCTATGCCATAGTCAAATCAATCCATCAGTATCTAGACCAGAAAAAATGCAACAAAATCAACTTGAGCTGCAGACAACAATCCTTGAAAGTTACTCGCAATAAATAAATGAAGCTTACAAGTAAAGTTCTGAAACTTCTGTAACACACAAGTATAACATTCCTGAAGTGCTGCTGCACTTAGCAGTAGGTCGTCTATTCGTCGGCCCACACGCCGCGCCTCGCGTGCCGCGCCAGCGTGAGGTAGGGGCCCGCGGCCGGCGAGTTGGGGAACCTCTGCATGTAGCGCTCCAGGCGCAAGTACTTCACGGTGATGAGGCGGCCCTCGTACCACCAGCCGTGCAGACTGCGGTACACTACGCCCGCGTCCTGCGGCGACGCGCACTTCACGTACACGCAGCACGACGTCCTGTCGATGTCGATGTGCAAGATATTGCAATGTGTGTCACATTTTTCCAAAATAGCATCCTGAATCTTAACCCTCAATAAAGAGTTGTCGTCGTTTTTGTCGAACATGTGTCGTATTTTGAGGCAGGGTGTCGGAGAGACCACTAGGTTGTTGACGGAGCCTTCCTGGGTTTCAAAAGCCTGTCCTTGCCATGAGGCGCTGCGCTTTGGGCTGCTGGTGGGGGAGATCCATCTCCAGACGCGACAGTCCTCTCCGTCAACAGACTGCACCTCCATACGCACTCTGCTCTCATTCCTCTGTATGAACTTCACAGCAGCATCCCAGACAGATGCCATTTTCTCCCTGTTTTGTGGTGAGATGAGTGTGTCTCTCACATGGTCCACAGATATGTATGGTTCTCCACTATCCTCAGTCTCTTGAGATATCACATCAATAATTTGTTCCACCATAGAGTAGATCTCTTCACTTTTCCTCTTTTGATACATCATATAAAATTTGTAAGCTCTTTGAAGGCCTAAGCCTAGTAAAGTGAGGAGGGCAACAACAATAAGACTGGACCCGGCAGAGTATAAAGTATTGACAAATAAGCAAGAAAGAGGTGTGGATGGGTCTGCGAGGGTGATAGCAACAGTGCCTTTAGTTCTTTGTTGGACAATCATGTCTGTGGAGCTGATAGGAGAGTATTCTACATCCTTAGTGTAGAGATTCTTCAGTTCGACAACATTGAGACCCCAGCGAGGATTTTTTATCAGAAGAACTTGTAAGTTATTCAGATCTGTGCGACATTGGCTGACATCAGTCTTTGCATTAGCCCTAGCAATTTCAATAATTTCTTGCTCATTGAGGTAAGGCAGAATTCCTGGCTGGCCACATTTGTATGATGCTATTCTGTTTGTCAACTCAGGATGTATCAGTTTAAGAAGATTTTTAGCATAAGGGACTTGTTCTTTAGGCACACAGTTGATCCCTGGTCTATTGCCTGGTATGTGTAACTGACAGTTTGGTATGACACTGTTTTGATCATCCGCCACTGACGTGATGTCGTTTTTCTTAACTATATACATGAAAAATAAGCAAAAAAAAAAAAGTGCAACTAACACAACCAGAGCAAGGGACACAAGATTGTTCTTTAAAAATTTCTTGTCAGTAGCAGATTTATAGTCCACTACATCAGACCGGTTCACTCCAGTAATATAGGATCTACGTGGTAGCACAGTGCTTCCATTTTTTGTGTCCCGGTCGAGGTAAGATGTTGGCTTTGGATCTGATTTGAGTGCAGATAAACGCCTAGTAAAGTTACTTAAATATGGAGATTCTACCTCGTCAATAGTAGAAGTAGACGGCTGGTAAGTACTTGTTGAATAGGTTGAGCTATAGTTAGATGAGGGTATCATAGATGGACGGTCTGCCAATGAAGATGTCAAACCCAACCGTGAGCGTATTGAATTGAGATTATCAGAGGAAGTCATGCCGGACGACGACGAATATGTAGATGAGTAGTTAGTGGGTATGATAGATGCTCGAGAGAACACTGATGCCTTTGGAGGGCTGATGTTAACATCGACGGAGGGTAAGGTGCTCGAGATATAGTCGCTCGACCTAGAATTGCTTCGGAAAGGACTGGACGTCTTCTTGTCGCCGTCAACGTCGCTATCAGAGCCAGTCTCGTAGTCATCCGGATCGTTCGCCGCGTACGTGCGTTTAATAGTGCGAGTTGTCACTGTTTCCACTTCTTCGCGTGTCCTCACGGGCAGCTTTTCTTCATCAGACTCGGATCCCTTGTCAGAATCCCGTTTAGCGGGAGAACCTTTCTTAGGAGGCGGGCGACGTGTTTTATTAGCTGCGGGCGGCAACATCGCCCCGCCGGTCGTGGCCCGGCGGCCACGTTTCTCCTTAGCATTCGTAGTTGTGTCCAAATCGGACTCCTCGCCGCTCGAGTAGCGTGCGAGCGACCGCCTTGTATCGGCTTTGTTATCGACGCTAGTTCTAGGTTTGCTTTTGTTATCTAATACTAATTTTAACTTTTTCACCAACAACTTCCTTGTGGACGCCGTAATAGGCATTATAGGGAACCCATGCTCGGCTAGTTTCGTTCGCAGCTCCGCATCTGACATTGAGTCGACATGATCGGCCATTGTGAAGTCTGCAAGCACAATATTACAGGTTATTTACACATGCACTCACTAGAACACTGTTTATGTAACGCTATTAGTAATAGTTCACCTTATTTTCAAGATATGCACTGAAGAATTACGTCAAATTTATAATAAAATTCACCGGCGCGTCATGTCGCACGCACCGCGAAAGAACGTCGTTATTTAGTGTTGCCATAAATATTTTTCATTTACCCACTAAATTGTATTTTATACTAAATCAGTTTTCAAAATATTGTGTAATATTATGATTTCACTGTTCTATTTCTTTCTAGCTACAGTGCGTATTTCATTACATATATAAATAAATATGTATACTTTTGTTGACGTGACGACTAATACGAAATAACCTATTTAGTTTGTTGCGTGCCACGTATTTCTATATACTCTCTTAGAACGTGTCTACACTACACACGGCGATGTTATCGCGGCGATGTGACGAGTGGCTGAGTGCGAGCGAAACGTCATCGTATCGCCACGCGTCTGTCCAGTACTGGCGGCTAGCGATGGGCGTTGAATCAACGAACTAGTTGAATCAACGTTGATGTCTCTTCAACGGGATTAACGTTGACCGTGTACAAATCAACTAGTTGAATTCGTCAACGAGTTACGAGACAACGACGTTTATGAATTCAACTCGTTTGACGAAACGAGAAACTGAACCCAACGTTTTGTTATTTTCAACGTACGTAAATTATATTTCTTTAACAATAAAACTCCCGCTACGACGCGATAATAATGACAATAATTTGAACTCTAAATAACGAATACAAGATTTGATATTTATTTAGTAATTTGATCAATGTCATTATTTTTTTAAAAAAAGTAAAGGATGACATTATTAATTCTTAAAATTATCATATTCGTGCGCGGAATGAAACGTTTCCGCGCCGGCGAGCCTGTGACTGTAGGTAGTAGGTAGAGTCATCATAAAATGTTATCCAATTTCATTAGGTAAACTGCATCAAATTGTTCGTAAATTAACATTACAATTGCATACGTTAGTAAAAGCGTTTAGGCGTTTATCGTTCATGCAAGTTGACGTTCGTAACACGTTAACTCGTTGACGAAATTAACTAGTTGATCAACTAGTTGACAAACGCAATTCAACGTTAACGTTTCGTTGACGGAAAAACCTTCAACGACCCATTACTACTGGCGGCGCGCCCGCCGCCGCGCGCTGACCACGGAACGTGGCGCTCTCGCAGCGAGAGCGCGACGAGCGTCTGTGCGTTTACGATATGCAGTTGCCAGTCTCGTCGCGGAAACGCGGCGATTTCGTTACGAGTCGTTGCGGACACGCGGCGATTCCGTTACGAGTCGCGACGATACGCTGACGGAATAATCGCTCGTTTGTGGAGACTACCCGACGATTAAAGCGCGGAATCGTCGCGATTCTCTCGCTCGTTGAGACGGCCCCTTAGGATATGTTGAAAAATACAGAGTATGGAACTAACCATCAGTGAAATTACTTTTTATTACTCTGGTAATTATAATGAAAATACATAAATTAATTTACGAGAATAACAGGAAAACCCAGTATTTCCTGTTTTTTTTTTAATATCAGGCTTCGCTTTGATTTTATTGCTTTCATAATAAGTGGTTCTGGTTCTAATGACTGAACAATATCAACAAAGGAATATTCCTTCCGGGATGGAAATAATTTGTCGGGTTGCCAGCCTACAAGGAACCTTGTAAGAAATGTATGGTCAACCCGTCAACAGGTTAAAAAGCTATTAAATTATTAACAGGTTTTGAATGTTCAATCATGGTTCAATCGGTAGCGTTTAGCGTCAATTTTTGTTAACGTTTTCAATCATTGACATTTTTTTTTTTTGTTTACATTACACTAAATAAAAACGAGTAAGCTGTGAGGTCCACTACGTTTACGGTCCGATGCGACGACGCAACGATATTTGGTATCGTTCTGAAGTATTCGTTTCGCATACTAGTTGATCCTCAGAAATTAATAAAATTATGAAATGATCCGTTGAGCCGCTGACGTAAATTAACAGCATTAGCAGCATTTTATTTTCAATTTTATTTTCATAATTTTGAAGCATATTGCTAATCCATTGCTCCATATGTTCGAAAAATGTGTCTGCTCGACAACGTAAATATCGAAATGAATGTTGTTGAATTATCAAAATGAAACCCATTGCCCGGCACATGCAAGGCGCACTTACATCTGGCGTAAATCCTATCAAGGTCGACTTTCATTAAGTATATTTAAATGTCTTTGTATTAGGCTAAGAAGGAAATTCATTCTGTTATCTGAACGACGGTTACGTACAGGATGAGAAGTTTTGGAAATAGTACATAGGTACTAGTTTTATGTACAGACGCCAGCACATCAAGCTACTACAATCTGTCAGATTTCTTTAATAGATTTTCAACTTTATCCCTAAAGTATAAGGTTCAAAGTTGATTGGGAAAATCTTACAGTTGCGGGTAGCTTGATGTGCTGGCGTCTGTACAACGTGTAACGTTAAATCCGCAAAACCTCAGACACCCCAACCGATTTTTAATTCAATTCTGAGAGAAAATAAGTCATTAAAAAAATTGTATGAGCTGTTTTAGTTTAACTGGCCATTCTGATCGTTTCATGCGTCTGCGACGACGCTCTATCGAGGGAGGAGTCGCTATTATTATTTACTATCTACGCTCATAAAGAACTTAGGTTATCTTTGAACAGTGATTTAAATGTTTCCATAACACTTTTCCAGGCTTTGGAAAAAACTTTCGCCAACATTCTCACCATTTTACAATATTGAATGTCTGTGTACAAAAACGCAACAGTAGCGAAATTCGCGCGCATGCGCCGGCGGGGTGACGGGATAAATCAATTACACCTCACACGCATGTGCCGGCGCCGCTCAGACTGAGGTAACATGGCCACTGTCACGCATTTCGCACGCTCCGCCACCGTGCAGATAGTCATTTAATTTTCTATTTCCAACCCTTAGGTTACGTTTAAGTTAAAAAAAAGATAGGTAATATAACAAAATACCCGATCAGATAAAATGTATGCCATTGCAGAAGTTTAAGAAAACACTTAACGGGTTGCTACTTGAAAAATGCTATTATACCATAGAAGACTTTCTTAGTGACCAATCTCTATATTAATAATTGAATAATGCTGACATGAATATATATATAATTTATTTTTTCTTTTCTTTTGACTTTAACTTCATATCTTTAATTTTATTAGATTGACTTAACATTTTGACATGAAATGAAATTGATTTTTAAGAATAATTAAATTTAATTTTCATGTATGTGTTCTTATTACCTACTATTAGTTATTACCATCGCATACTCAAAAACAAAAAATAACTATATTTTAATTATGTATATGACAATTTGTATGCCAATTGGCAAAACATAGCGCACTACCTAATTTGTAACATCTTATGTCATTATTATTAAGTAAGTTACCTATGTTGTTTGTTTTACCTACCTTACCTATGTTTCACAAATAAATGATTTTGATTTGATTGATTGATTTTGATTTAGGTAGCATTATTGTTTACTTCAAATCGTCTTATTCATGGTACTGTGTAGAAGATTCGTATTTGCATTGAAATAAAAGTTATTATGTTTCTCAGTTTTGCCAATAAATTAGCTAATGAATATTGAAATCACATATTCCTCTCTCTTTCTGTCCTTTCCGAATAAGGAGGGAAACGCCAGGGTAGCCCGCAAAATTCAAATTCCTGACGTTCTTTGCAATTTGCAGCACCATAATTGCCTAACACACTATTACTTTCAATTTGAATCTATTTGAAGCATATTGCTAGTGTATTACTCCATATCGCACCTTCGGTGCAACAAAGTCACAATTCAGGACACTTTTTTTTGTTATGTCTTTTATTAGGATTTTTTTTTATAATTCAATATAGGATTTTAAACGTAAAACCAACAAAATAAACTATTAATTTTATAAAGATTTCAAACCTACTATAAATAGTAATCTAGAAATGAGGAAATAAATGTTAAAAAAAAATTAAAATTCTTCTGTAAAATTAAAAAATGAGCTGTTGTGACTTTGTTGCACCGAAGGTGCGATTCGAAAAATGTGTCTGCTCAACATCGTAAATAACGCAATGAATGTTGTTGAACTTTCAAAATGAAACCTATTGATTCTGTTCGTTATTCTGATTAAACTATTTTCAGGTTTTGCGCATTTAACGTTACACGTTATATAGTACAGACACGCAAGACGTGGTGTCTTGCGTTCACCATTGTCTCTTCTACTAGACCTTGACCATTTAAACTATAAATGGTCTAACTCTAAAGCTAGGCCACACAATTTTTTTTCTTTCTATATCTTTAACAAAAGGACAGAAGATAAATATTAGTTTAGTCCTGTTAAATTAAGATACTCCATAGACAAGTTTAGACGTGATTAAAAAATTGGCTACTAAAAAACGTCAATTTACGTCAGGCGCTGACTAATTTGACACGACTAAACTAATATTTATCTTCTGTCCTTTTCTTAATGAAATAGAAAGAAAAAGATGCACTGAACTTAAATTTAATTTAGTTTGTGAACAAGCGAATCGGCGCCACTGACCTGCAAATTGCAAAAAAAAGTACGAAAGTTTAAATTTCGCGGGCTACCCACTGGCGCTTCCTCCGAAAATATTGTTTAGGTGTTTGAACATTTTAATAATATACAGCGTGTAACGGAGGGGGGGTATCAACCCTGAAGGAGGTGAATGTGCTCATGAAACTCAACAACTTTCCCCAAAGAACATAGGTCGAAATATGAAAAAAAAATTTGGCCCTCCCATAGTAAATCAATCAGCTGGTAGTCAGTTTTGTAAGGGAGGGCCAAATTTTTTTTTCATATTTCGACCTATGTTCTTTGGGGAAAGTTGTTGAGTTACATGAGCACATTCACCTCCTTCAGGGTTGATACCCCCCTTCCGTAACACGCTGTATAGTATATATTGTTTAGGTTAGGAAAGTTCGAAAGAAATAAAACAACGTGTCTCGCACCACTTCATTTATTCGTTTCGCTATAGCCAATTACAATACAAGGGCGTACGAACAATAGTCAACTTATAAATCTACAAGAATTATGCAACTAATATTGAGTTCACAACTAAATATTACATTCACAGCAATAAGTTATAAAACCATAATTTAATATAAAATTTTGAATGCAAATTGATGATGAAATAATTTAAAGCACCCATCCCAAGTAATTATAAAACATCCATTACCACGTATATCCTTGGTATATAAGTAGGCTTACAATAACATCTAAAAATGTTAGGATACATACAAATTGTACAATATTTAAATAAATTATATTGTAATTACATAACACGCTTAAAAAATTTAAAGATAACAACAATCATTTGAAAATTTTATGCGTTTTTTAGTAAATAGAACATTAAAATACTGATTAATTGAAATCCAGACATAAAATAATAAAATAACAAAAAAAAATACATTTAGGGCTGATTTTTCCAACTCCAGATAATTTTATCCGAGGAATAATTTTGAATTTTTGACAATTCTCCCATACAAAAACTGTCAGATATTCATTTTATTCCATGAATAAAAAATATCTGTCGATTGAAAAATCAACCCTAAAACAACTATCCACAAGGCAATATGGACGACCCCAAACCAAATTACACACGTAGATATTATTTGAATAGCTAATAAAATTGGGTGCTCGACTATTTTATTATTAAAAGCAATAAAAAAAATACCCGGACATGTAGAAAAAAAGACTAAATGTTTGTAAAGACAACAGTCTTACTAGTACTTACACGTAGAGTCACATTCCGTTTAACGGGAAAATCATAGAAATTTTTTACATTTCAAAGCTTTTTAGGTACTTATAACAATTTCAAAAATAGTCAAGTACCCGATTGTTTATTTATATTTTATGACGAATTTTATAGTTTCCTATCACATACATTTACATACAAAATAGATAAAGTAATATGAAAATTTCTATTACAATCCTATATCATTTTTTTTCTGGTAAAAAAGATAAATCACGCCATACATGTGGTTTTATTAACTTATAAACGTATTTGGTATGTTTCACTTAGGTATATTACTGGGGCATTTTCCAGCCGCCGAAGCCGACTTCCAGTTGTTTGGCGACTGCTAAACATAGTCTGTCCTGATTTGGCGCTGCTATTACCTGAAATTATAATAAACCAAATAATTATAACAATCTCGTTAGAAATGTTACAATAGTAACAGTTGTATTATGGATAGATAATCTTACTAATATTATAAACGCGAAAGTTTATGAGGATGGATAGATGGATGGATGGATGGATGGTTGTTTGTTACTCTTTCACGCAAAAACTACTGAACGGGTTTTGATGAAGCTTTCGACACTTATGCGGATGAAGCCGCGGGGCGCTGCTAGTGTTATCTGTCGGCAAAGAATTTGTAGAATCTAATACTTTTTACTGTCCAGGTTATCACAGTAATTATTATGATACCTGGGGTCGTAGTTATACAGATAAAAACTGACCCGGAATTTGTATTTAGTTTAAACAAATATTGCTTTAGTTTAAGATCTGAGATTAGAAATAGCGGTATTTGCTTCTCACTCGCACATTATACAGTATGATTAAAAAAAATAATAATACAGGTAGTTGATTTTTAATTGTTCACCAACATTATTGTAGGTTTTTGTTGTCTTACCTGTACGCCAACTGGCAGTCCTTTATACAGCCCCATGGGTACTGTAGTGGCGGGCATGCCGAGGATGTTGAAGGCCATCGTGTACATGACGCCTGAAGCCTTCAGGAATACCTGGTTGTGATGGTGAGCCTGACCGATGAACACTGGGTAGATGAACACGCCGCTGTCGCCTAGGACTTTCTGGAAAGAATAGGCTTTTTAGTCTCCTTATATGTTCTTCCTCTCACTGTGTCTATGGCAATCTAAATAGAGTCGACTCGGAATCCTTTTATATTAGGTAGCCAAGAATAAAAGGTTACAAATGAGTTTCGGGATTGTAGAGATTGGGCAATGTTGCCTTCAGAAAACCCTTTGGTAATTATTGCAAAATGGCCTGCATTCCAATTGCCGCATGAGACATAAAAAAATATTTCTTCTTCTTCTTTTTAGCGTATCGATGGCAAAAAGGCCAAACATTCTGCTCCACGAATTCCGCTCACTGACACAGTCAAGATCGTGCAGTACACATGTGTCATATTAAAATCCTTTCATAATAATATTTACCTGCATGTGTTCTCGTAGTTGATTCGCTTTGCCTTTATAGTAACCTTTCCGTGAGTCCGGTATAAACAAGTGACTTCTGCTTATAAGAGAGAAGCTCAGTCCTTGCAGTGATCGGGATCCTCCACCGAACATATATTTAATTAATTCCACAATTAAGCTTTTATCGCGCTGAAAAAATAAACAAAAATAGTTATTAAAACTATTTAAGAATATTCAGACAAATTATTATGTATCTGTGAATTACCCCATAATATGGGAAAATAATTTAAGTTTTTTTGCAACATTATAAAAAATAAATGAACCGTTCCGTTTCGCGGCACTCACTTTCGGATTGGCGGGATCTTGCAAAAGATTGGGAATGTCCTTCATCGAAAAAAATACGGACACCGATATTTCAACTGAGTCTTCTAAGTCTTTGAATTTTTCCTGTAACAAAATTAAACAAACATGATTTTGTAAGTTTGTTTAGTTTAACTAAGTGAATAAAATTAAAGGTAGCATTTTGATTTGATTGAAGTATGGAATGAATTCAAATAAAAACTTCCTGTTTTAAGTAATTAAAAGTCAATTAGAGAGCTCAAGATTTTTTTTTAGTTTCATGGCTCAACCATCAGAATGATTTTCAGTAGTTTGTTCTTTCGTGAATGAAGGCTTAAGAAAGATTGCATTGTATGAAGATAATGAGTTTGAAATAGGACTTGTCATGTAAGAAAGTATTGAGCCAAAAGAGAAAACAAAGGAAAAGAAAAAAAAAATTTAAAAAAATCTTACATCTTACCTCACTTACTGTACAGCCACACTCCTCCAAGTATTTGACGGCGTTACGAATAGCATCCCTTATGCAGTTGTCCACTTTCAATAGGGCTACCGAGTTCGTTGCCTCAAACATGTAGTGAACCTACAAAACAAAGCAGATTGATTAGAAAATGGGATATAAGCAAGCCATGAAAATATAATAGCGATACCCCAATGTTTTAAGTTATGATGGTCTTGTTAGCAATGGACGCATGGGCTGTCGATGTCGATTACACTCGGTTTCTAAAGTAAACAAACCTTTTTACAAAAAAAAAAAAAAAACAACTGACTTCTAAAAATAACACTAAAAAGTGAAAAGTGATGAGGGATGTCTTTGGTTTTGTAGTTAAGTTTTTTGCAACCAACTTCCGAAATTAAAGTTATTTTTCACAGTCAGTTTTTGTAGTGTTATTTTTATAACGCGGTTGTTTTTTTTTTGTAACATGCATGGTGCCCACAAATTTGCATACTACTTCTTGCTACGTAAACAGCAGTAACAGGAAGTTTTATAACATCATCAAAATACACCAAGTTGATTAAATACGTATTATTGAAATTGTTGATTAGGTTTTCCGCGCGAGCCGAAGAATCATGTAAATCGACACAGTAATTACTGAAAAATATATGTACACATGAAAAAAAAACCCGCCAAATTCACAACTCTTTGAAGTCAGTTTAAACGTCCAAATAACTTCGTACCTTAACAGTCTTCATATCGACAGGCTCATCCAAGTTGAGTTTGTTATCTTCTCCGGCCATGATGTTCATGAGAAGCTTGAGGTCTTCAGCGCGACGGGTCATGGGGCCCACGGTCAGGAACCTCGGGAAGTCTTCGTCACTTAGCGTCGGGATGTGGCCTTCTATTGAGATTACTCCTGGAAGATTTGAATTAGGAATAAGTTTATTGTCTGTAGTAGTCTAGTTATGCATTGTATAACGAGGAGGCTTTCAAGGAGTTTTTCTGACTTTGGTAGGACTTTGTTTATAAACATTTTATACAGATCCATAATTAAAGTAGTTACTCTATCTACGGCCCTTAACCCGAAAAAAATATTTTTTTTTTTGTTGTTGTTTCATCTATAGCTGCTTATACTAATATTAAAGAGGGAATTATTATTTTTGTTTGTTTCTTTGTACCGAATATGCTCCGAAACTCCTGGACCGATTTTAACCATTTTTTTCACCAATAGAAAGCTAAACTATCATGAAGTAATATAGGGATAATTTATTAAAAAAAATAGAGATCCTTAAGAAAATTGCAGTAATGTAACCCAAAGTAGCAACATTTTGGTGTCGCGAGTAACGTAGACTCTCGTGGGGAAAAAACCTCTAGGGATTATTGCAAATTTATGAGCAAAAGAATAATTTATGTACAGACGCCAGCACATCAAGCTACTACAATCCGTCAGATTTCTTTAATAGATTTCAACTTTAGCGCCAAAGCATAAAGTTCAAAGTTGATTGGGAAAATCTGACAGTTACGGGTAGCTTGATGTGCTGGCGTCTGTACCAAACAATAGGGATCTATCTAATCTGTCTTGGGTGCAGTTCAGTTTGCAGCACCCACGCGCAAAAATATGCACAAGCAGAAGATGCGGTTATGAAACTCTTTTGACCACTCTTCTATAGGTATTCCCCATAGGTTTTGGACCTTTGGAATGACGAAGACTCACAAGACTCACCCGGCGTGGGCTTGTGGCCGAACACCCCGCAGAAGGCGGCCGGCAGGCGGATGGAGCCCGCGATGTCCGACGCCACGCTGAAAGGAGACGCGCCGCACGCGAGTAGAGCTGCCTGGGATGTTACAGAAAATTCGGTTTTAACAAAAACATACTAAGCTGTAACGGTTTGCAGGGCAAACCGCGGTTTTGTTAAGTTTTGCGGGCGGTTTGGAGGGGCCTGTGGCTAAATAATAACAGCCCCACAGGTCGATCGATCAGGTTAAGCTACGCTTTCCGCGGTTGGTCTGTGGATGGGTGACCATCTTTACATACCGAGACCCCTCCGTGCCTCGGAAAGCACGTTAACCCCTTGGTCCCGGCTGTCATTCGTAGATCTTTGACAGCCGTTACGGGTAGTCAGAAGGCCGAAAGTCTGAGAACCAGTCTTACCAAGGGGTATCGTATTACCCAGTAAATGGGTTGTGGAGGTCAGATAGGCCGCTCCAGATCGCTCCATGTAAAATACTGGTATTCAGCTGCAACCTGTTAGACTGGAAGCCGACCCCAACTTAGTTGGAAAAGGCTAGGCAGATGATGAACGGTTTGCAGTGCAAATGCGTCTTTTCACACAGAGAGGAAACTAAACTTATTGCGTGCTATTTGAGACCGTTCAGTAAAAGGTATTACGTATAGCAGCGTTGCCACACTATTCTCGCATACGGTTGGGTTAGATTTCCAGGTTAGGCAAGGTGTTCTAGGAGTTTTTGGTAATTTAAATGGATGGAATATTTTAATAATAATTAACTTTACTTAAAAATGTTGTGGAACAAAAGCGTCTTCTCGAACAGAGAAGGAAAGAACATGGAACCTTAAGCTCACTGCTTGTTAGCCATTTCAGACAGAAGTCTACAGTATTGCTGATTCTTATCATCTTAAGGCAGCCGTATCTTAAATGAAGACACTGAGAAAATCCTGAAAGTGTTGCAGCTGAAAGTTCTTATTTCTCTTGGGTTGGATTTCTGGGTTGGGAAAGGTGTTCTAGGAGTTTTTAACAAGATAGTAGGTAAATGAAATTTTGCCCGAACTACACATCAACGGTTCTCAAGTCACTGAATACGCACTGCACGAGGGTAAGCGAACCCCTCTACTACCTTTTTGGAGACATGCAATCAATTATTGGGTGGCCATAAAACAGTATCGCAGTGACTCTTGACACTATTGGGTAATTTTCAAAACACTATTATAACATCACGTATTCTGGAGAAAAGAGACCTAATTAATTAGTTATAATGATCACGTCTTATTATGAAATGCGATGGCAACCCATATTTATCAATGTAGGTATCATAAATAAATAGTGGTGGTGGTGGATAAGAGCCTTTTGGCCTCGTATAGGACTTTCATTTTTCTTTTGCCTTTTTTTTTAAATAAGTATCATTTTTTTTAATAAATTTTTTTTGATTGTGTTTAGTTTAGTTTGTAATCTTCCTGTACGCGTCGCAATAAATATATATTTTTTTTCTTTCTTTTCTTTTTCTTTCATTACATGGACACTGAACAGCTACCGACAACAGCAGCTGAAATTGCACATTTTTCATACCACAACCTTTTCACTTTTAATTCGTGATATTTTTCAGTTATACCATTTCGCATCCTGTGCGAGTCACAATTAATACTTTTTCTTTCAAAGCCACGCTGTTTGATTCAAGACAGTAAGTACAATTCCTACGGGCTACAATGATGAGTTCTACAAAGTCGTAAAATCAACAAACATTAAATCATTGTTGACAATGATCAATGCTCTTGCGCAACCGACAAACATACGAGTTGCCACTTAGCGAGTAGGACCGCAAATATGAGTAGCATTGAATAGGGCTGTAAGTTGACTCAGAATTGCGAATATATGATTATCATCACTGGTAATAGGTTTCCGTCAAGTATCGTCAAATCGTCCGATGATGTGCTTCTCGTATCCAGCGGATTCACGCCAATATCTGATTCATGAGTGCGCTTTCAGAGATTTTTATTAGAGATATATTCTGTACGCAAAATACGCGCTTTGACGTGGAGTTACGGACACCAGCCCGTATTACCTGTTACCTAGAAAAATGTTACATTGACATTGTTAGAAACAAGTGAGATGATTGGGAAATACAGGGTTATTTGTAAAACACCAACAACCTCTTAAGAGGTCATTGTACTCATCATTATGAACAACTTTTACTATGGGACCAAACCTGAAATCGCGAAAAAAAAATCAGCTGTTCCCTACATTTATGTTCGTACGAGTCGTCAAAATGTAGGGAACAGCTGATCTTTTTTTCACGATTTCAGGTTTGGTCCCATAGTAAAAGTTGTTCATAATGATGAGTACAATGACCTCTTAAGAGGTTGTTGGTGTTTTACAAATAACCCTGTATAAGATTGCTGTTGCGTGATTCGAAGAATTTTGGGGGCTCAATAATGCAATGATTTTATTTCTTTAGTATGTTTATTTTATTTTAGTCACATGAACATCGTCCTTACTTAAATAAGTCTTTGAATATTTGAAGAGGCAAAGTGTAACTGTAACATAATCAGGTTATAATGTTCCCACTGCTGGGACACAGGCCTCCTCTCAGTGAGAGGGAGTGGGCTGTAATCCACCACGCGGGCCCAGTGCGGGTTGGTAGATGTCACATATGTTCAAATTTTTGGTTCTAGGACATGCCGGTTTCCTCACGATGTTTTCTTTCACCGTTTTGTTGAAAGTAATGCGCCTGTCTGGGTTCGAACCTAAAACCTACAACTATAATAGTTCATGCTGATACGAGAGATAGAAAAACTAACACCCTTCACCTCTAGCAAATAAAAAACTGCAAACCCAGCATGATTGTCAATGCTTACCATTTTCCAAAATGATCCAGCTGTTAGCATTATTTAAGCTGATTCGTAGTCTCGGTTTGTTTAAATGATGGACCCAAAACAAACACAGGTACAGTTTTACGATCGAAAATTCTGCTAACATGGCTTTGGAGTTAGCATATCAATCCTAATGGAAGTATTGCGTCATGTTTAAAGAATAGTAATGTATTGTAGCACTACTTTAATAGATATGACAAACATTACTTATGACACTTACGGTGTTCGAGTTGTAAATTGTCAATGCTATAATGCCTTTACAGTAGAAGCTAAAAATATATTTTGGTACATGTAGTTGTACCAAAATATTTTTTTTTTAACTCAACCTATCGCAGTCTACTGCTGGACATAGGCCTCTCCCATGCTGCATCACAACACCTATTCCTCTGCCACCCTCTTTAGGTCGTCGGTCCATCTAGCTGGGGGGCGTCCCACACTACGCTTGCCGATCTACGGTCTGCACTCTAGGACTCGCCTGCTCCACCGGTCATCGGCAAACATATTTATTGGGTGTGAATTACTGTCACAGTTTTTTATTCTGTACGATATGACATCAGTTACATCTATTTTTAAGCGGGGTCTTTAAATGAAATCATCACCATTCTTCAATAAAGAGATCGCTTATGTTGCGTCACTTCTTTCCAGCTAAAGCACTAGGAAGTGGTGAAGGGCGTTTTGGAGGACTGTCTTTTGTAATTTTGACGTTCGGAAGCTGTTGATTCTCAGCCTAATTTGAATTAATGACTTTTGATTTTTTATTTAGACCTCTTGGCGGGTTCAGAATCATGCACTGAATCCATGCTGTAACAGGTTGCGCGAGATGTCCGTGCCACCCTGTATATTAAATAATGTTATAAAATGCGAAAGTAATTCTGGTTTTTTGTTACCTTTTTATGCCTTAATGACTTGGGTTAGGACATCGGATACGTGTCATCGTGGTAGTATGTTCCCCTGGGATAATTACCGACCTCCACGCAGAGCACACTCTTAGCATGTTAATAGTAATACTAGCTTACTGAAGTACTTCTCTTCGATATCTTCAGCCACATCGAAGACAACCTACTAATATTCTGAGCAAGACACAAACATAAAACGTAGTTAGTGAAAATGTGTGTGACCTCGCCCCCCGAGGAGCCGCCGGGCGTGCGGCGCAGGCAGTAGGGGTTGCGCGTGGCGCCGCGCAGGCGGCTGCAGGTCTCCCAGCCCAGGCACAGCTCGGGCGTGCTCGACACCAGCAGCGCCACCGCGCCCGCGCGCTTCACGCGTCGCACCGCGCCGCCGTCCGTGCTGGCGCGCCGCCCTGCGTGCTCTAGGCATCCCACTGAGTTCGATAAGCCTGGAGAGAACATTTGAATGATAATTATGAAATTACCATCTCAAATAATTTCTAGAAATTCCTAGTGTGGGGCAACGTTTAAAAAAAAAACAATAGAGCCCAGCATCAGTTCTGGAAGTATGCGACGCAAACCCTGGCCCACCTTAATTTATTTCATCTGCTGCACTAATTAAGACTTCCAATATTTTATGTTGTTTAAATCAAAATTTGGAGTATACATAGTTTTCATTATCATCCAGCCGAAAAATATCCACTGGTGGACATAGAACTCCACGAAGAATCACCGACCGGTCTTGTGCTCTTCGCATCAAGCAGTTTCCGGCGATTTAATCAAATTAAATTGAAATTAGCAAACAAATTTTGCCATTCGCTATTGGGTATTCAAGTAAATACAGTAATATAACGCGGTAGATTGGTTCCGCGCTAGAGGAAAACGCGTTATAAAGGTATTCTCGTATAACGCGTTTTTGCGACCTCGTGTAACACGTTTTTACACATTTAGCTTTTCTCACTGCAGGGGGTTTAAATCGAATATTTAAATTTCACACGCTACCGCGTTATAGAGGGGATTACTGTATAATTATTTAATTCGCTAATATCGATGCAATTGACCTCATCGTGGTATCAATCGGTTTGATTGTAGCCGAGAGTACCTAGTAAAGCGCAATTTTCACTGCAAAATAAATATCAACACTTCGAACCTTCTTCGGGTCGCTGGCACGACAATTATTTAAATTTTGCTGTTTTTAGTTTATAGTTTGTGTACGTCGCCAGTTCTACATCGTTATCGGTGGCAGCGCAGAGGCCACTTTGGCTGCATGTTTTTGGACACCCAGGACAGGATAGGAGGTGATGTATTATTATATACTAGCGACCCGCCCCGGCTTCGCACGGGTGCAATGCTGATCACTACATACTATAAAACAAAGTCGCTTCCCGCTGTCTGTCCGTCTCTTGGGCTGTATGGTCGTTGGTCACTATGTATGCTTAGATCTTGAAAACTACGCTACGGATTTTGATGGGGTTTTTTTTTATAGATAAGAGTGATTCAAGAGGAAGATTTATATGTATAATACATGCATAATATAGTAGAGAAACACTGATAATTTTAGAGCCATTATTTCTCGTAAAAAGTATAGGATAAAAATTGCTTATTGTGGGTTATCCCTAAGAGATAGACATATACTATTGTGGATTTTTTTCTCTATTATATTATGCATGTATTATACATAATAAACCTTCCTGTTGAATCACTCTATCTATTAAAAAAAAACCATCAAAATCCGTTGGGTAGTTTCAAGCGCCACCGGCCAGCTCCCCGGCCGGTAATGCCCGCATTTTAAATCTGTAATATCTTCGAAAATACTCATTTAAATTACATGCTGTAAAGGGCCATAATGATCTATATGAAATGCACAATGTTTTCAAGGTACTTAATTGGATCAGGATTAATGCTGTATTGCCTAAAATTGCTTCTTAAATAAGCCATTATTTATCGTAAATAGTTAAGGATAAAAATGGTTACTGTACGTTATCCCGAAGAGATAGACATATTATACCATCGCGGACTTTTTTGTAGACCTTTTTAAGGTGTACAATACTGTAGTACATTATTTTGATCTATCTCGACGGGTTCAGCCAGCGTTTACAATGTAAGCGCAAAAAAATGTGTTTATTTACGACTTCACAATAGAAACCTCTAAAATTATCACTGTTTCTCCATTATATTATGCATGTATTATACATGTAAACCTTCCTCTTGAATCACTCTATCTATTAAAAAAAACCGCATCAAAATCCGTTGCGGAGTTTTAAAGATCTAAGCATATATAGGGACGGACAGACAGGGAAGCGACTTTGTTTTATACTATGTAGTGATAGTGATAGTGATGATTAACACTGCACACGCTGAAATAAAGTCGCCGGCCATAATTTGTCAACAATTAATCTGTAGATAAACACTCACCAGCAAGCGAACAGCTCTCCTTCACAGTGAACGGCACACCAAACAGCGGCTTATCTTTCACCAGCTCTTCTAACGAGCCATTCTTCCTGGCATCCTCGATCTGCCGGTCAATACTCTTGGCATCCTCTATGGCAGCCCGGTAACGTTCCTCTACCACAGCATTGAGAAACGGGTTGACTTCTTTGACGCGGTTTATGAAGATCGTTACCAGTTGCTCGCTCGTTATCTAAGGGAAATAAAGATATGAAGTAATTTCAAGAAGATTTTAAGGGTTTAAAACCAAAGGTATTTTAAAGAACTGACGAAATTTTAATGGAATCTATATTTTCTTGGTTGTAGTAAAATGAGACTGAAGAATGTATTCTTCAGTCTTATTTTAGGCTTGCCTTCTTATAAGCTCATGGTACATCTGCAATGAGCATATTTTAGTTCTTTCTATCTTAGACATGTTTCACAGCTTTCAAGATCGGTTTTGTGTATTATTATTATAGGTAGCAAGAAACCGTTCAGGGCAATCTATAATCACAAATCTGATTCCCAAACGGTGAATTTGTGTTTTATAAAATTATCTTACGGTCTCTCACTTACACAAAATCAAAAGGCATTTATTCAAATTAGGCAGAGAATCAGGACTTTTCGAACGTCAAAGTTACATAAGCCAGTCCCCCAAAACGCCCGCCCTTCACCACTTCCCAGAGCTTTCGCTGGGAAGAAGTTGCGCAACAAACTCCCCAGCAGCACAGCTGTCTGATCAGTTAGACAAACTTGCTTCTATAAAATAGTAGGTATGCAAAGTAATTAAAATTACGAGACACAGAAGATTAAATTAAACTATTTGCCATATGTCAGCTAGCCACACCATTATAACACACATACACAAATATTGATATTTGCTTCATATACGACTATCAATAACAGCATCCACAGCAACATTACTCAACAGTTACCACACACTACTATTATCTTAACTTGTAACAGCAGGAAAGCAAACCAAATAAACGTAAGTGCAATACAGGACAAGCCCTTGAATTGCTCGCCTACAGTTCAAGGCACAAAATCTGTAGTCAATTCATGTGTTACGGAGAACGCTGTATATCAACGTCAATGAATATACTTAACGTCTTTTGATGTATTTGTAGGACTTTGTTTTATTAGCGTATTGTCCTCAAATAAGAAAAGACAGAGAAAGAAAAATATTTTATTTGGGACACTCACAGGAAATAAAAATAGTTAAAAAGAAAAAAAAAAACGAGCATTTTAAACTAACAAACAATTACCATTCAAAACAACAAAAAAAAGACCTGTACGAGACCAAAGAGGCTCCTATCTCAGAATAAAATAATGCAAATGAATCTGAAAGGTCTATGCAGACAAGACTTTTGGCTTGTCTAACTTCTGCGTAAGGTTCACGGCTACAATAAAATATCATGAAGCCGCAATTATTGCAATATCACCACGCAGCCGCCGACACGCGTCGACTGCAGACGCTGACGCTGATACGTGCCGCTCATACAATCGAGCCACACGCTTCGACGAAAGAGGCAACTACAGCCGTCAACACGTCGGCGGCAGCCGCCAACCACATGCCGCTCGTGTATTTAAGCACCGTACTCAAATACACGAGTGACACGTTGTCGACGTGTGTCGACGGCTGCAGTTGCCTTTATCGTCGACGCGTGTCCCTCGTATGTATGCACACTAACTGTCGTAACTAATTTTAGGAGCATCTTAATACTTCACCACACCTTAATACGTAATAATGTAAACTTATGTACTTAGTAGAATGACCTCAAGAATGGCAACATGTTGCTCGATATATTATTATATCGTGCACTCACAACACCCGCGGGAATAGAGAAGCACCTATTAGTATTTATATTATCAATAACAATATTTGTACCAATGTTATTCCAACATTCGGTTCAGTGGGTTAAATTGATTGTACTGACAATTTAAGTATCGAATACCCGAGGAAATGAATACCAATAATTGGGTGAAGCATAATTGGCGGAATCCGAAATAAACATTGAAGCAAAAATATTTGTATATTTTTGTTAAAAGTTATATAACAAGGTTCTATATTTTACATTACGTAGCCTACCTGCCTCACGTTTGTACTCCCCGAATGTGGTCAGTAGGGGTGTATAATGCACATACATTTTGCCAGTTCTTTTATTCTTCTTTTTCTTCGTCGTGTCAAGGGCACGACAGTGAATTAAATCTTGTCTTCCATTCTAAGTTCCTTGTAATAAAGTGGGACTGCCCCGTTGGTCTCGAGGTCGCAAGTGCGACTGCTGAGCGTTCCTGCAGTGTTATTGTGTTTCTCCATTAGGAATTTCTCAGTAACAGCCCGGAATTTGGAAGTTAGCGGTGTGATACCCACGTGCCTCGGAAAGCACGTCAAGCCGTTGGTTCTGCGCCTGATCTCTCTCTGGTTGTGTCGGATTACCGTCCCAGCGGACTATCAAAGTGAGGGAAGCGGGAGTGTGCACATGTGTCTGCGCGCAAACAGTTGCGCACTACTATATCTCCCGCGCCGAAGGCTAGTCTCTGTTGAGATTGACTGCCATGGCCGAAATACGGTCTGGAGGACCTATAGTCAGAGCCTATACCTAGTCCTCCAGACCTCCAGAGCGGGTAAGTCTTTTTCCAGTAAAAGGGCATAAATCCGTGCTCTGGGCTGTTAATAAGAATGTCCTAATGAGAATTCAAAACTGTCACAGCTGGTCATTATAGAGGTGTATCCAGTGACATCACGTCTCGTTGACTGCCTGCTCAACTGTGTCAAACAACTGATAATTGAAAATGGCGACCGCAATTAAACAGAAATGCAGTCAGTTGCAGTGTTGCCATTTTATGGGCGTTTGTCAGGATGTGGTTAAGTATGTCAATTGGTATGTGCAGCAATAAAAATAGAGGGCTTGGAATTGAGTGACGAGGTTTTAACAATGGACTATAGGCTGAAAGACACTACTAAACCATTCTTCAAGACTAGAGGAAAACTAGGTAGTTTAGATACTGAAAATAAGGTTAAATACGTCACAGCATAGCATCATCATTATGAAAATCTTTTTACTAGCTGTGCCCGAGAGTTCGTTCGCGTGGATGTCGGAAAACAATAGCGTGTCTCTTACTAATTATTTTTCTAAAATAAAAGTAGTATAAGTAACTCCTTATGACATCAGCTATCAGAAAGTCCGGTACTGAACGGTCTAGCCGTTTTGGAGATTAGCCGGAACAAACAGACAGACGAAAATGAAAAAAAAAAGATTTTTTGTTATAAAAATACCGTATATACTTTCACAATATGTACATATTTGTAGTAAAAAGCTGCTATTTTGATACTAAAAAAAGACACTTTAGTTTTATTTATTTCCTCAAAATCTGCCCTTTTCGTTCCTACCCGGATTTTTCTGGCAAAGATAACTAGAAAACAATAATAAAACATGTGTTGTTCCTCCTCGACATTGTTCCATTTTGCATTTTAACCTGACAATTCTGTGTGTACTTGAATCCATACTAATATTATGAAAATGCGACAACAACTGTCTGTCTGTTACCTTTTCTTGTCTGGCTCAACGGATTTGGATGGGCAAGGGGCTTAGGACAGGGTATTTTTTATCCCGATTGCACGTTACCGTGGGATAATTTCCGACGTTCACACGGACGAAGTCGCGATCCTAAGCTAGTAGTAAATTACAGCGGCACTTACATCACCATTCCTAACTGCAGCAGCTAGCTCGACAGCACTCTTGCGCAGCACAGGGTCGGTGGCCGGCGGCAGTCGCCGGCTGTCTCGCGCGCAGAGCCAGAATAGCGGCGCCAGCAGGAAGTTGAGCAGGCGCAGGATTATACCCACCAGCTGGACTCCTACCTCCATCCTGAGGGAAGAGGAACTTACTTAGGAATTGGTTTTAAAAGATTTTTGGTCGACGTTTACACGTCATGATAATGCACAAACACATTGTCCGTAGGTCAAGTACAAACCGGATACTTGTTGACAGACCTACACTGTACTCTCATACTTATTAACACTGTAATTTTAATATGCATTTTAGAAGCCAATTATTCTTAAGAGTAACCGTGGATTTTCGTGGAAACATGCACCTAGCTTCTGACGGTTCATAAGTGTCCAAGTATTGTAGGTTTATGTGAAATAAAATATTTTGAATTTTAATTTAATATCCAGATGTTTTCGCGGAATTTGTTGCTTCACCTTCCTAGATCAGCCACGATATACATATTGGATGGAAGCAGTGAAAGAGATTTTGTATTGGCATGTCTCCTGAGGATCTTAACCTATTTGTATACTATTTGTAAATTCTAAAACGGGTACCTAATAGGTAGAAGCTGTTCCTGGCCTGAATCTTTGTGCACACAGGGTGGCAGGCACATCGACGCGCAAATTGTAACCATGAATTCAGCACATGATTGTAACCGCGTAGAAAATTTTCGTCGGTTATCAAAAACAAAAATCTGTTCCATAGAAAAGTGCAGTACCTACGCGGTCAAAATGTCGTACATTTTGACCGCGTAGGCACTGTATTTTTTTTTTTTAATAACAAACGAAAAATTGTAACGCCGCGGCCGTTGAAGTTTTCCGCAGTTTGCGAGTCTATGTCCCCGACACTCTGTAGGTATAACACACCTAAGATTCCAGTTTAGGACGATGTTGTTCGACTAAGGCTTTGATCATGGAAATTACTAGATTACTCATGTTCCTATTGACCCTATACGTACATCCCAGTCGCATTCATCTACGGCGACTGCACAGAGTGATTGACGTCCTTTGACTTCCGTATACCTTCAGATCGGTCATGAACACGATAACATTGGTAAGTATATCAGTGCCTTTGATTCATAGTTTATCCTGCTGTGTATTGAGGATGTTACTCCTAAGCAAGGCTTAGTCATTCAAGTGTCCATATTAGAAAACTAATATATCATTGGCTATGCATAATTGTAACTTTAATAATAGCGTGTCGTGTTACTAATATTATAAAGTGGTAAAATTTGTTTATTTTTTTGTAAGTTTGAATCTAGCGGGTAATCTCTGAACCTACTAGTCATCCAGTACCAGCACCCTAATTGCGTAACACACTATTACTCTCAATTTGAATCATTTTGAAGCCTATTGTTAATTTATTTATTAAAACTTTATGCACAAGTAAAAAAAGTACTGTACAAAGGCGGACTTAATGCCTGAGGCATTTTCTACCAGTCAACCTTAGGGTGATGCAGAGACAAAATATGGTAGGTGCAACATACAGGATAGATAGCTAGGAAATTACTATACAATACAAGAATTAATAACAATACATAGATAGATACATATATACATACATATAAACAAAATGAACTGTCTGGAGAAAAATTATCGGTAGAGGGGAAAACGAATCCAGCATATCAGCGTTGGGATGTTACGGCCAACTTCTGACGGATATGTTCACGTGCCTTCACTTTAAAAGATAACCGACTGGTTGCCGTCCTGATGTTCAGAGGGAGCGCATTCCAAAGAAAGACTGCCTGGACAAAGAAGGAAGAATGAATGAAGCCAGAACGGTGAGAAGGACAGCGTAGAAGACGATTGTTGGTGGATCGAAGATTTTTAGCATGGGCAGAGCATAAATATTGAATTTGGGAAGTCAAGTAAGAAGGAGCAGTAGGTTTGTCGAGAATAGAGAACAACGTAGACAGAGCCCTTAACTCTCTGCGCTGGCGAATAGGTAACCATTTTAAAAGAAGCCGGTGCTCGGATACATGGTCATACTTACGAAGATTGAAAACGAACCGAATGCAGTTATTGAGAAGACGGTCAAGTTTATTGAGGAGATCTGCATTCAGGTCATAGTAACACACATCACCATAGTCAATTATGGGAAATATAAGGGACTGTACAAGCATTGCCTTTATGTGTGAAGGGAGAAGGTTTTTCAACCGATAGAGCAACCGCAAAGTTCCTGTGACTTTTTGACTAACAGTTGTGACCTGCTTTCGCCAGTCAAGACAAGTGTCGACATGCAGACCAAGATTCTTAACATCGGAGCTAAACGGGATGACTGAGTGGTCGAAGATAACAGGTGGCACAGTTAAGCCATTCAGCTTCCTCATGCTGTAGGGGCTGCCTACTATGATAGCCTGACACTTGGTGGGGTTAACCGCTACCCCGAATCGATCAGACCAGTTTTGAACGATGTCTAAATCCCGATTTAGCTCGTCAATGGCGTCTGATATGTTGCCAACACCAGCCTGGCAGTAAAGCTGCAAGTCGTCAGCATAAAGATGATACGCAGTCCGAAGCTCGGTGGTAATGAGGTTAATGAACCGAAATGAATGTTAATCCATAGCTATACAGGGTGTAACAGAAAGGGGGTATCAACCCTGAAGGAGGTGAATGTGCTCATGAAACTCAACAACTTTCCCCAAAGAACATAGGTCGAAATATGAAAAAAAAATTTGGCCCTCCCATAGTAAATCAATCAGCTGGTAGTCAGTTTTGTAAGGGAGGGCCAAATTTTTTTTTCATATTTCGACCTATGTTCTTTGGGGAAAGTTGTTGAGTTTCATGAGCACATTCACCTCCTTCAGGGTTGATACCCCCCTTCTGTTACACGCTGTATAAGTGTGTCTGCTCAAAAACTTAAATAACGCAATGAATGTTGTTGAACTGTCAAAATGAAAGTCATTACTACTGACAGTGTGTTAAGCAATTACCCTGCTGGATTTGTATTTTTTTTTGCCATGTGGTTGTCCAATTTTTGAGGCAGTCTACAACGTCACGCTAGGACTCTTAAGACCCGAGCAAAAAGAAAAAAGTCGGAAAGAACGCTAAGCGGAAACGAAGTAATATTAGCCCCCTGCCCGCGGGATGCGACGGGATGGGGCGGGGAGCGAGAAATTTCACGCGGACGAAATCGTGGGCAGAAGCTAGCGATTACATTTTAAATACAAATTATACAACGTGTAACGTTAAATGCGCGAAACCTGAAAATAGTTTGATCAGAATAACGAGCAGAATTAATTGAACCACTTTTCAATATAGCTCACATTTTTCAAAAAAATCTTCATTAATAACGTTGCCGTGTCTATTTATTAATAGGTCAAGCAACCCAGTGTCAGCGCGGCGCAGCGGCTCCTCCCTCGATAAAGCGTCGTCGCAGACGCAAGAAACGATCAGAATGGCCATTAAAACTAAAACAGCACATAAAACCTTTACAATTTTTTTTAATGGCTTATTTTCTCTTTGAAATAGGTCAATTGAATTAAAAATCAGTTGGGGTGTCTGAGGTTTTGCACATTTAACGTTACATGTTGTATACATTATATTTTACTATTTTTTTTATTTTTAAGTCTAATAATTTGTTAATGTTTGAATAGTTATTATTACAGCCCATCAGCAATGGAGAGCTTTAGCAGCTTCTTTCTAATTACAAGAAACGTAGATGACAAGTGACAACTTCTTGGTGGTGATATACAACGTGTGCCATATCACCAAAACTTCCCTTTGCCAAGAAGTTGTAATCTTGTTTTCAGGTTTTGCGCATTTAACGTTACATGTTGTATACATTATATTTTACTATTTTTTTATTTTTAAGTCTAATAATTTGTTAATGTTTGAATAGTTATTATTACAGCCCATCAGCAATGGAGGGCTTTAGCAGCTTCTTTCTAATTACTAAAAAACGTAGATGACAAGAGACAACTTCTTCGTGGTGATATACAACGTGTGCCATATCACCAAAACTTCCCTGTGCCAAGAAGTTGTAATCTTGTTTGTTCAGCAGTTATGACCTTAAGGTAGTAGTAAGTTTAATTTAGTATTGATTCTAGGCTACATAACGACTCATCTAAGTAATTTAGGTAGAGATCATTTAATCTAAAACTGCACGCCCCTCCACAGCTTGCTGCATATAATCAGCCTATAACGTTCCCACTGCTGCCTGGGACGCAGGCTCTGTGTAAGGGAGTGGGCCGTAATCCACCACACGGCCCAGTGCAGGTTTGTGGATGTCACATGTCTTTGAATTTTTGATTCATAAACATACCGATTTCCTCACGATGTTTTCTTTCGCCGTTTTGAGAGCAGTGGTGATGAAATAATTACACAAAGTGGCTGCTTGGGTTCGAACCCAGCAGAAAGTAACAAGTATTTAAGTTGTGGCCCACTGGTATCGGCCGCGACTTATGAGTTGCAGTGCATACACATCTCAAATGTCTGTACATAAATTTTAGTGGAGCAACGTGCAATTTAAGATTAAACGATATCTATTAGAATAAGCCGCACATGAATATATCAGCGGTGAGCAGTAGTGGCCCAATGGTAACGCCCCCGACTTACGAGTTGTAAAGTCGTGGGTTCGAACCCCGGCAGGCGCTTTACTTTGTGTAAATAATTTAATCAGCACTGCTCTCAAAACGGTGAAAGTAAACATCGTGAGGAAACCGGCATGTCTTAGAACCATACATTCGAAGACATGTGACATCTACCAACCCGCATGGGGCCCGTGTAGTGGTTTATAGCCTCTCTAATAGAGAAGGCCTGTGTCCCAGCAGTGGGAATATTATAGGGTGATTATGCACATGAATATCCGATACTAGAACTCTGGCCTATAGAATTCTGAATAATGTTGGTTGTGTCCAATATGTGGCAACACCCAATCATATCTAATGTTTACGTACCTCGAATAGGTCTCACAGCATTCCTGACTCATTAAATCCTTGAAACCGTGCAATTTTGCAATGCTCATTGGAAATTATAATTTATACGATGTTCCGAATACATTACGGTTAAATTCCCGTGTGATATGAATCGTGATTCGAAAGGTAATGTTTACGTATCGATACTCTGTAAAAATTTGTTTTCAAAGTTTCACCATTGTTGGTTTGTTGTGTTTTGACGTTTTGTCATATTTTCGATTCTTGTCACGATGGCAGATGATTACTACACTTGAGTTCGTGATTGGGACACAAAACAGGTGGGAGTGACGGACGAATTTTTTGGCAGACGTTGTAGTCTTTTTATCTCATGAAGCGACGCGCACTCTACATGTGGTAAACAAGTGTACAAACACGCTGTGATGTGTGCGTGATGATGAGTACCGTTAGCTCATAGCACACACACTTCCGACATCGCCATTGTCTCGGACGGTAGGTACCAAGAGCTCCTGACACAATTCACATTCAAAATGTCAAACACATTTCACAGTGTTTGTACACTTGGTAACCATAAGTAAAGCGCGCGTCGCTCCGTGAGATAAAAATACTGTCCTAAAAATAAGAGAGATATAGATGCTGCCGGAAATACTGTAGGAGGTAATCTCCGGATCTACTGGTCGGATTTTTTTTTTGTATTATACAACGTGTAACGTTAAATGCGCAAAACCTGAAAATAGTTTGATCAGAATAACGAGCAGAATTAATTGAACCACTTTTTAATATAGGTCATATTTAAAAAAAATCTTCATTAAAAACGTTGCCGTGTCTATTTATTAATAGGTCAAGCAACCCAATGTCAGCACGGCGCAGCGGCCCGGTGACGGCTCCTCCCTCGGTAAAGCGTCGTCGCAGACGCAAGAAACGATCAGAATGGCCAGTAAAACTAAAACAGCACATAAAACCTTTACAATTTTTTTAATGACTTATTTTCTCTCTGAAATAGGTCAACTGAATTAAAAATCAGTTGGGGTGTCTGAGGTTTTGCGCATTTAACGTTACACGTTGTATAAGTAGTCCAATTCTTGAGAAAGGCTAAGGTTATTTAACATCACGCTATGACGCCCCAGCTAGATGGACGGACGACCTAAAGAAGGTGGCTGGGACAGACTGGATGCGGAAGGCGGAGGACAGGATGTTGTGGCGCAGTCTGGGAGAGGCCTATGTCCAGCAGTGGACTGCGATAGGCTGAGTTGATTGATTGATTGATATGACGCTTAGGAGCCAGGCAAAAAGAACAAAGTCTGAAAGAACGCTAAGGCCCGGCGCTCATTATCGGCATCGGTACGACTGAGGATTTTAGGTGGCAAATAGCTATATACTATAACATAATGGCAATAAAGTAGAAATTTCCGTGATATGTGGTCGTAATAACAAAAATACCGCTTCGGTATGCTTGAGGCTGGTGTATCGGCAGCCTTGAGAATGCTTCGGGATGCTTCGGCATCCTTCGGCACCTTCGGTACGCCGCCGGCGCCGAGGCAACACTCGGGGGATAGTTTGAGAAATACGATATTGAGACGCTTCGGCAAGCTACAGGACGGTGCGGCATCCTTAAGGACGCCTCGTCATCCCTAAGAACGTTGCAGCATGCCAAAGCATAATTGCCGATAGTGTGCGCTTGCATGTAGGATGCCGAAGGATCCTTTTCCTTGCCGATGCCGATAATGGGCGCCGGGCCTAAGCGTAAACGAAGTGATAACGCGGTCAGGGGATGCGTTGTGGCGAGGTGGGTCGGGGAACAAGAAATTTCACGTGTCGCAAACAGAAGCTAGTTTATTAATTAATTTGAATTTAAGATGCATATTTTTCAATGTGTACTTTTCTTTTTCTGGAATATTAATTTTCGTTTATTTCGTCCAAAATTAATTATGAAAATCTACAATCTACGTTAAATATCTAAGTAGGTACATACTAATTACTGAGGTGGAATTCTTAAAAAAAATCTTAAATGTACTTATTGTGCTTGTTTTTGCTATGGGTAGGTAAGGAATTTTGAGTTGTTAATAATTTAAAAGTCATTGTAATACAAGGGCTTTGAAGGTCCGTGTACCGACCTGTAAGCTAATTGCGTAACACACTATCAGTAGGAATGGGTTTCATTTTGACAGCTCAACAACATTCATTGTGTTATTTATGTTAGTACAATAGGCTCGCCCCGTATCAAATGGGACTTATACCATAACTGGCGAAATGTGGGTGTATTGTGCACCTCTGCGCAACCCTTCGGAGAATAGAGGCGTGATGCTATGTATGTATGTATGTATAAATATTAAATCCCGTAATGAAACATGATTGATTCTTTTCAACCATGTTTCATTATGGGAATGAAAATTTTATAATAATATAAACCCTTCTTAGTGTGTGTGTGTGTGTGTCACGTGTGTATGTGTGTGTGACACATATGTGTCAAGTGTCTATGGGTGTGTCGCTTCTGAATGTGGGTATGTCACGTGTTTATATCTGTGTGTGTCTCGCGTGAGTCACGTGTGTATATGTGTGTGTGTCACGTGTGTATGTGTATGTGTTACGTGTGTACGCGTGTGTGTCACGTGTGTACGCGTGTGTGTCACGTGTGAATGCGTTTGTGTCACGTGTGTATGTGTGTGTCACGTGTAAGTGTGTATGTATCACGTGTGTATACATGTGAGTCACGTGTGTGTGGTTGCGGGTCACGTGTGTGTGGTTGCGGGTCACGTGTGTGTGCGTGCGGGTCAAGAGTGTGTCACGTGTGTATGAATGTGAGTCACGTGTGCATGAATGTGAGTCACGTGTGTTTGGGTGTGGGTCACGTGTGTGTCACGTTTGTATGCGTGTGGGTCACGTGTGTGCGTGCGGGTCACGTGTGTATGAATGTGAGTCACGTGTGTTTGGCTGTGGGTCACATGTGTGTCACGTGTGTATGCGTTTGTGTCATGTGTGCATGCGTGTGAGCACGTGTGTGCGCGTGCCGATCACGTGTGTGTCACGTGTGTATACGTGTGCCACGTGTGCATGAATGCGTCACGTGTGTTTGGGTGTTGGTCACGTGTGGGTCACGTGTGCTTGCGAGTTGGTCACGTGTGTGTGCATGCAGGTCACGTGTGTTTCACGGGTGTATGCGTGAGTACCACGTGTGTATGCGTGAGTCACGTGTCCATGAATGAGAGTCACATGTGTTTGGGTGTGGGTCACGTGTGTGTCACGTGTTTGGCTGTGGGTCACGTGTGTGTTACGTGTGTTTGCGTGTGGGTCACGTATGCGTGAGTGCGACTCACGTGTGTGTCACGTATGTATGCGTAGGTCACGTGTGTGTCACGTGTGTATGCGTGAATCACGTGTGTATGTGCGTGGGTCACGTGTGCATGAATGTGAGTCACGTGCGTGTGTGTGTGTGTGTGTGTGTGTGTGTGTGTGTGTGTGTGTGTGTGTGTGTGTGTGTGTGTGTGTGTGTGTGTGTGTGTGTGTGTGTGTGTGTGTGTGTGTGTGTGTGTGTGTGTCGTTTCTGTATGTGTCATGTGTATGTCACGTGAGTATATCTGTGTGTCTCACGAGAGTCACGTGTTTATGCATGAATTTGAGTCAATTGTGTATGTGTGTGGGTCACGTGTATGTCACGTGTGTATGCGTGTGTGTCACGTCAGGCTGCGTCACAATTTGATGATTCATGTTATCGCTGAATTCATATGAGAATCGTTAGAGCTCGTGCAAAATCAGTCGTTCAAACTTAGTACGTCCTAATGCAAAGTTTGGATTGTAGTAGCTTGATGTGCTGGCGTGTGTACCTATTTACCTACTATATTTGTGGTATGTCAGTTTGTAGGTCTATGAACGGAGCTTCCAATAAGTATGTATGTATACCAAGAATGAGCTCCTTTGTTTATCAGCTATGTTATGCTTTACACATCGATCCGTCGTACTGTGGAAATACTTCCGTGACTAAGACTTTATTTGAATGACAGGTAATTTTTTACGAATACGGTTTTATTGCCATACGAATCAAGTTCAAATTCAAGCAACGGCATGTTCACGACCCGTCTGCGGCACAGATAGCTGTTGATCAGCTGGGCGGCCGGGGTCACCGCGCTGATCAAACTCGAACTCGACCGCGGTCGCCGCTCCGGTCCGTGACGCTGGCGCTCCGCGCGCCATGCCACCGCGTATTGTACTATAGGGGTGCGGGCGGGGCGAGAGGTGCGAAATCGCTCGCGTTGGTCTGTAGTGGCGCGCTCTTAATTATATTTAATTCCCGTCCGAATATGACAAAAAAAAATCAGGTGTTTCATACAAAAATGCAATACCTATGTACAGACGCCAGCACATCAAGTTACTACAATCTGTCAGATTTCTTTAATAGCTTTTCAACTTTATCGCTAAAGCATAAGGTTCAAAGTTGATTGGGAAAATCTGACAGTTTCGCGTAGCTTGATGTGCTGGCGTCTGTACATCAAAATGCATGGAACAAATAGTTTTTTTTAATAATTAACGATAAATTTAAACGCTCGTATAACTATACTAATCGTGTATGGAGTTCATGGTAACAGTTGACATGGAAGAAGGGGGTCTTCTGTTACAGGTATCTTCATACTTAAAAGAAGGCCTCTGAAATGTATTTGTTAAGACCTGTTGATTATCAAATAAATAAATTTATAAAACTTCTACAGTGTGTACTGTTGCAATTCGAATATACCTTAGGAATATACAGGTCCCAGATCTCAGAAAAATTAATCATGTCGCTAATAAGAAGTTTCTATTACTGGACTGCTGCCATGCTCAGTACGTTTACCTTGATTAGTGGGTAAGTACAGCCTTGGCCATAATTATTTGCCACTCATGGAAAAGCCTAATAACTTAAAATTCTATTGCATTCAAGTGAAATAAGAAATACCAGTTTATGAAAATATAAATTTTTATTATAGGAAATTCATATTTTGTAGAAAAACCTTTTGCTTCAAGAACAGCAGTTATTCTTTTTGGTAAACTCGACACTAAGCGTCGAGATTCTTATGGAGTAATGGTATGCCACTTCTGAATTAAAACATTTTTTAGCGATTCCTTTGATGAGACAGAGTGCTCCCTAATCTTGCGCTTCAGTATTGACCAAAGACGTTCAATCGGGTTGAGGTCCGGTGACTGAGGAGACCAATCCAGGAGCTGAACTCCATTATCTGAGAACCACTTCATTGTTACTCGCGACTTGTGACACGGCACGTTGTCTTGCTGGAAACGGATCCTGTCCATGTTGGTATCACCGAACATTCTATTAAAAGACTGTTTCAGGGCAGTTTCCAGTACTTTGATGTAATTTTTTGAATCCATTCGGCCCTCACACACTACTATTTAGCCCACTCTATTTGCCAACATACAACCCCATATCATTATACTTCCTCCTCCGTGTTTTACGGTTGGTACCACACATTCTGGCTTGTATTCTTCACCCACTCTACGTCTGACATAGGTCGCACCCGCGGTACCAAAGACCTGAAATTATGTATTATAATAATAACTAAACTTTAAACAACGAATCTTAATTTATTTGTAAATATACCTAGCTGTTATTATTGTAACTTTTTAAAATAAATTTAATATTCATAAAATGAATATACCTCGAAGTTACATTCGTCCGACCACACGATATTCGACCAATCCTTCTCAGTGAAATTTTTATGTTTCATGCACCACTGCAAACACTTTTTTTTTATTATTCTCTGATAGCCAGGGTTTCTTTCTTGCTTTACAGCTTTTGAGCCCGGCATTGTGGAGCCTTCTCCTTACTGTTCTGGTCACACTTTTTTATCAGTGCTTTCGAACAACTCAGGAGCCAGCTCAGAAGACGTCTTTCTCCGATTTTTTAGAGAAGCGCGTACCAATTGCCGGTCTTCTCTCGCACTTGTAATGCGTTTTCTTCCCGTTCTTTTTAGGTTTTCATGACTTCTGGTCTTTTTATAACGATTTATTGTGTGTCTCACAGTACTGTGAGGGCAGTTAACTATTTTTGAAATTTGTACTTTATTTTTTCCTTCCTCAAAAAGTAACTGTATCTTCAAACGTGTAGCTAAACTTAATTCGCACGTTTTTGGCATTTTTGCAGATAAATAATATTATTTTTTTGAGTAGTCTACCATAAGTCAAAGATTATTGAGTAATATGCACACTTCGAGCGTCTGCAGTACACTGAATACATACAAGCAAAATTCAAGTTTATCACTGTAAACGGGTCACGACTTGTTTTTGGGTGTTTTTGATGTGATTCTTTGTTTACGTTATTGAGTTTAGCGTGCTGAGACAAGAATATAGAACATATAATTGGTTAGAGTCAAAATAAGTTAAATTTATAGGAAAGAAGAGGGTGGCAAATACTTTTGGCCAAGGCTGTATTACCACCAATTGCCTATTGTTAGGATAAACAGCGTCGTTATTTTTATAAAATAAACTCTTCGTTCATTGCAATGGAATGATCGCACAAACAACGCAACTGATCGTTGTAATACCTACTAGTTGCATTGTTATTACTTCAGGGCCCTAATTCACTATGACCACTCCTGATTCCTTACTTCGATACCAATTACCACGTCAATTCCCTAACTAATCTCGCCAACCTCGCGTTAATGTCGCGAGGTTTCGTTCATTGTGTCATAGAGTTGTTCACTGTTGTTACACGTCGGTATAGTTACGCTCGTATTAGTTGATCAAACTGTTACATGTGCTTATAGCAACAGGAGACTTACGAAAATATAAAAAAAATGAGGATGGGTGATGTAAAATAGAAAATGACAAATTTGGACTTATAATATATAATACTAAACATTACAGATTTGGACATGTAGATACCTGGATTCAAAACATGTTTACGTCAAATATATTCTCATAGTCATCAACAAGTCAAGTAATTCTGACCATTTGGATTTGGCTAGCCGAGCAATAATTTATGTGTTTTGTATTTGTATTTTTATCTATTTTTGTTGTATATGGGTCACAGACCTGAAATAAATGAAATTATTATTATTATTATTACCAATTCAATAAATATTCATTGAGTTCGTTGTCGTAATGTCTTAATTCGTCAAAAAGAAAAAACCTAACCAAGGCTGGACCTATTTTTGGAATAAATTAATGCCTTGTCCCTACGCCACGATACGAGTTATCGAAGAGAATAACGTCACTATAGTGGACGAACATATAGCAATTTACCTCCGAATAAGCATAAGTGACAGCAACGTTCAATCAAGAAAGCCCTCAGTCCAGAAGTAAGTCCAACAAAAGAAAAAAGCTAAGAGCTCAACTAAAGGTGGATTACTCGTGATTTATCTTCCGCAGAAGTCTACAACAGAATAACTTCTGATAAAGAAAAACTATTGGTTTCTAGGTAATTGAACTTTGTAGACCCTGGCTTAGTCGATCCTAATCCAAGATGACGGTTCTGCCAGCTACCAGATCAACTAAAGGTGGTCATTCGGCAACCTTAAATGTAAATCATCGAATTGTAAATCCAAGGTTGGCAGCGACCTCAGTTGTAAGTAACGTACGTGATACTAACCCACAATGGCGATATTATCCTATATTGAATGGTTTACGGCAGTAGCTCTAATGCCTTGGAGGTTGCTGATCTAATCTAGAGGTAGAAAAAGAGCGTATTGTCTTTCTATTCAGGTAGTTCGATGGAGGTGGTTTCTTAATCAATGACATTGTTGGACTAGATGCTCAGGTACAAAATGAAGGGCCACAAAATGCATGCAAAGAAAAGAGAGTTATTTGCAGAGCAATTGAACTTATAAATACCAACGTATAAACAATCCTAGTAATGCAGGTGTCCTGGGTAACATGTGTATAACAATTTACGGGAAGTTCAACAATTGTACGCAGTTGTAACGCCTGCAGCAGTAAATCATACAACATAACACCTATTGTTCGAAACCGAGCGTCTTTTTATTACTGTGTATTACTTTGCAAAATGCTGGTCCTAATAGAAAGATTGGCAAAGGCTAACAGTAGACTGTCTTGTATGAAAAGAGACGACGATATTATACTAGAGGAGTGTGTATATGAAGGAGGAAGTCGAGAACCGGAAAACGGAATGATATGGAAAGCCACCACGTCGGGAAAGTGTATACTTATAGAAACTTTATCCTAATATAGAAGAAAATAAAATAAATATTATCTTTACAACATAATGTCACATATTGTCTATTTTTTTAAACAATAATACGGATTTGCGTAAGTTCAAGTTCACTGTGTTAAATTATCATTATATTTTATTTATATATGTATACATTCATTATAGTACGTATAGTAATGACAAAACAATATTCTTTCAATAGCTTTGATAACAAAGCGAGTCGTCTTGTTACTTTCGATGCTAAACTGGGAAAGTTATGAGAATGTAAACATAGAGTAAACACATGACTTGAAACCCATGATTGATTCATTTTAGTTCTCTGCTTTCTGCTTATAAAATATGTCTTTTTTCTCTTTATTATTTTTAAAATTACGTTGCGTAGTGAGCTTCAGCAGTTTATGTTTGGACTTGATCTACATGCGCTTCAGTCATATAACATTCTCGCACGACAATTCAAAAACTGTCTGTTGTAGTTCCGGCATTTCAATTACCGCCATTCTCTAGAACGCAGGTCTAGTACAGCAACAAGTGTGATCGATACGATGTCGTCAACCTTCCGTGAAGCAGACATGTTTACCTTCAGGGCGTTCGCTTTTAAAATGTGTGATGAAAAATGTAGCCCGAAGGCCTGATGTGTATTAAAAGTGTCAAAGGCTTGGATCTGTTCCGCGTTTCGTGAGTATTTCTACCTTTCATTTTTCCAGGGTTTGATTTAGATGCTTGCACGGAAAAGGTAGGGTTGTTTGTTTTATGCTGGACAAATGGATTGCTAAATTGACCTTTCATATTTTAGGAAAGATATTTGTTTGCTTGGAACTGTCCAATGTAGTTTTTGTGAAACATGAAGAGAGTTCAACGGTCTAGTGAGTTCCGAATGTAGTATTTTGTTTCATCTCGTGCAGGATAAACTTTTTTCTAGCTCTCATTGATGTTACAGAATGCAAAGGAATTGAAATAAATGAAAATAACAAATAAACAATTGAATTAAGTAGCGCTAAGCTGCTCCCAAAAGCTGGCACGGTGCCAGTGAATTATCAGCGTCCATCAGCTAAAGGTCATCCCAAATGTTTCAGGTCAGTGACGGGCAAAAGGCTTATCTACACTGACGCCGACGATCATTCAGTTAGTGAGACTAACTGGATGGGTATACCTATGTAATATACGAACGAGGTATTATAGGTTAACTTTGTTTAAAACAAGATTATTCCCAATTTGGAACTGACCTGTGGAATTTCCGAATTTATAAAAGGTGACTTAAGTTGTCGAGCAGAACGAAGCGGGCAGTCACAAAATTAAATGAAAAATGAGGGTAAATTCTTTTGCCAGGTTTGATGGCTATGCCAGTAATGGGCAGCGACAGTTCATTAAAGGAATTAAGAGGTCTATGATCAGCGCCCTAATTTCGTAACACACTATATCTCAAGCCGAATAATTTTGAAGGATATTGCTAATCCATTGCTTATGTTCGAATTTGTCTGCTCAACCACGTCAATAACGCAATGAATGTTGTTGAACTGTCAAAATGAAACCCATTGCTACTGATAGTGTGTTACGCAACTACCCCGCAGTAGCGAATATTGATCTATTCTAATATTATAGAGGTAAAATTGGCTTGCTTGACCTATTAATAAATAGACACCGCAACGTTTTTGATGAAGATTTTTTGAAAAATGTGACCTAAGTATATTAAAAAGTGGTTCACTTAATTCTGCTCGTTATTCTGATCAAACTATTTTCAGGTTTTGCGCATTTAACGTTACACGTTGTATGGTGTGGAAAAAATCTATGGGCCCTGGAGGGGAACTACCTTAAATCCTTTATTTAGCTCATTTTACTGAAAGGGAACATTCCTTTATTTTTTAAAAGAAATAAAACTGCATTCAAAGCTCTTCTAAAATTCGCTTTTCTCACCCGGGAATTTTACTTTACCAATACCCTGTAAAAATAAATTTCCTCTTTCTCTGAAAAATGCGCATTTATTGCCGCTTTGAGCTCTTCATCTTTGGAAAACCGTTTCCCACAGTCTTTTTTTTTTTTTTCGGCTATAGTGTGGGTGGCTTATTTCTTCGAAATCACTCCACACAATCTCGCACGGCAGCCTTGAAACACGCGCCGTGTAGACCGGGGCGTTGTCGTGAAGAAGCAACACACTGGTGGTCAGTTTACCCCGTCTTTTTTCTTTAATTGCTTCCCGTAAATTTCGTAAAGTGGATGCGTAGGATGCTGCGTTTATGTTTTCACTTTTTTTTGTGTACTCAATCAGCGAAATTACCTTTGAGTCCCAAAACACTGTGGCCATGATTTTACCGGCAGCCGGAACGACTTTGAATTTCTTAGGGGGCGCAGTACCCTTCTTGTGCCACTGCATGGAATCCGCTTACTTTCACGGTCATAATGATGAACCCACGTTTCATCTCCAGTAACAATTCGATCGAAAATACTTTATGGAACGTCACCACAAATCTCTAAAAACTCTCTACAGGACTCGATTCGCACTTGCTGTTGAGACGCAGTGAGCGATCGCGGCACCCCTCTCGCACTGACCTTTGAAAGGTAAAGGTTGTCACGGAACAAACACAGAGGTGGGTCATCTCTGCTATCATTTTGATCTTCATTCGGACATCCTCCAGTACAAGCTTCTCAACTTTTTTCACGGTTTCTTCTGTGGAGGCAGTAACCGGGCCGCCCGAGCGAGAGACGTCTTCAATACTCTCTCTGCCCCTTTTAAATTCACTTGACCACTTTTGAACCGTGGGTAAAGAAGGTGCAGAATCTTGATAAACAGCCACCATCTTTTCGTGAATAGTTTTTTGACTTTTTTCTTGTTTTTTAAACAATGTAGTAACAGCGCGGTGCTCGATTTTCTTTAACATTTTCACGTTAGCTATTCCAGTTGTCGATGACCAAGTATAACTAGCAAACACAATTTTAACTTTATACCCTTAGATAATGTCATTAATTAGTTTGTCAAATTACCCACATCATTAGTAAATCACCCTGATACCGAGAATATATTCAACGCTCCTCGTACTTAAAAACAATGTATGACCATCGACAAAATAGTGCGACGCCATATTTCTATCTTTTAATATCTCTTTTATGTTTTAAAAAAAATATTTTTTTCCACATACTTACGTTTGTATGAAAATATAATTTTTAAATATTAATCCTTATCACAATAAATTATTTTATGATCACAAGCACACAATGGAGATAAGATTTGCCCTTTACTGTGAGTAAAGGGCAAATACTAAAGCAACGACTATGTTGAAGCTCATTTCAATAGGTTGAAAACAAGCATACCTACAGTCTAGGTTTCATTATAGTAAGCAGCTAGCCGCCCACCATATCAAATATGATGTAAGGATATTTTTTAAGTTAGTTGCCAATAAACACCATCAAAGACAGTCGCTTGTTTCCCTGAGTCAAGTAGTCGCCAAGCTAAATTGAACCCTAACCCACACAACATAATGGTTCTTCGAGCCGGATCATTAGTGAAGTTAATATGGAAAAAACCACATTCCATCAGAGATAAGAAGCCGGCGATTGAATCGTTATGCGTAAAAAAAGTAATTAGCAGTGATTTTAACAAGAAAAAAATGTTAGAAAAGCTAACCACAAAATCATCGCAAACGATGAACATCGATAACGTGGCCGAAGATAACCAACAAACACAGGTGAGACTGCCAAGTATAACGATAGCTACGTTTTGTGGAAAATGGGAAGACTGGCCTGCGTTTAACCCGGCGAGCGTAAGGTTGGGTAAAATACACCCAGACCCTAATAAATCGCTCGATATTTTGTGAAACATACACATTTTTTTCTTCATTTTGGTTATGAGGAGAACGCACCTACCTACATTTCACAATAATTACTATTTTCTGACACCTACACTAACACTGTATTTAACCTAAAAACGCAAAATATAGCTTTCACAAACTAGTTCAATGAAAGTTAGGCTTAGCCGATGAAATGGAAACATACAACATGCTAACAGCGAAATAACTGCATCAAGAAACAGTAAATCGACTGTTATGTTTCTCGTACACGATAACCGCACGTATATGTTACAGTCATAAGAATGAAAATTGCATGATAATAGGTGGAATATAATAACATTAGCTATCTAGCATAATTAGGGGCGCTGTGGAGCGTGTTATCTTAACTAGGAGTATTTAGCAGGAAACCGACCCTTTATAAAGGTACTCGTGGACGTGGGTGGACTCTACCTTGATCATGAGTACATAGCCTTTGTTTTTCACTTGGGTAGATAATAAAGACACGTGCCGAGCTTAGGAAAACTTGAGTTTTTTTAAAGGCAGGTATTAAAAATGGTTGGACTAAAGATTAAGAAGAACGAATATGACGATTTGATTTTGTGTGAATGTGACGCGTCATCTCAGCCGGAAGACGTCCACTGCTGGACATAGGCCTCCCCCAAGCACCTCCACTTCGACCGGTTCTGTGCTTCCCGCATCCAGCGGATTCCTGCGGCCTTCACAAGGTCATCAGTTTACCTTGTGGAGGCCTTCCAACGCTACTTCTTCCGGTACGCGGTCGCCACTCCAGAAACTTTCAGCCCCATCGGCCATCTGTTGTATTATACAACATGTAACGTTAAATGCGCAAAACTTCAGACACCCCAACTGATTTTTAATTCAATTGACCTATTTCAGAGAGAAAATAAGTCATTAAAAAAATTGTAAAGGTTTTATGTGCTGTTTTAGTTTTACTGGCCATTCTAATCGTTTCTTGCGTCTGCGACGACGCTTTATCGAGGGAGGAGTCGTCACCGGGCCGCTGCGCCGCGCTGACATTGGCTTGCTTGACCTATTAATAAATAGACACGGCAACGTTTTTAATGAAGAGTTTTTGAAAAATGTGACCTATATTAAAAAGTGGTTCAATTAATTCTGCTCGTTATTCTGATCAAACTATTTTCAGGTTTTGCGCATTTAACGTTACCTACACGTTGTATAACAAGGTCTGAAATATTTTTGTGCCAGCAACACGAAGCAGAAGAATTAAACCACAAAGTTACAAGTTCGACTTTTAGTCGAAACATTGCCACTGCTGGGAAAGTGTGGAAATATCATCCGAAGTTTACACAACTTCTGAAAGAACGAGAACGAATGACGACTGAACGAGATAGGTTATTTCACAATCATCATAATCTAATAAAATTGTATAGTTAGCCTTCAAAGAAGGAAGTAGGCATACGCGAAACGTGTGTCAATTGAATCTTCAAATAAACTCAACGAGAAGTCATAGTGACGTAATATTAAGTGTATAGGTGCAAAAAATTGCACCTCGTAATTATATTAGTACACATTGCTATTGGAACGTATAAAATTTTACCGCGTTGATTTTTTTTTACTCAAAAACATATACCACGCGATTTTATGTTTAAAACTAGCTTCTGCCCGGGACTTCGCCTGATATTTCTTGTTACCCCGACCCGTCGCATCGCATCACCTACCGGCGCTATCACTTCGTTTTCGCATAGCGTTCTATCTTACTTTTTTTTTCTATTTGCTCGGCTCCTAAGGGTCATGTCGTGATGTTAAATAGCCTTCCTCAATTGGGCTATCAAATAAAAAAATATTTTTGCAATTCCGACGGGTACTTCCAGAGATTAGCGCGTTTAAACAAACAAAACTCTTCAGCTTTATTATTGGTATACAACGTGTAACGTTAAATGCGCAAAACCTGAAAATAGTTTGATCAGAATAACGAGCAGAATTAATTGAACCACTTTTTAATATAGGTCACATTTTTCAAATTGGCAATAAAGCGTCTCATTTAACTTCCGACGAATCGAAAATACATAGAGAGCGTTTATAAATTATAAGTAGCATTTTTTATGTAGGACTAGTTTACAACTTGCAACCCGGTTAGGTTTCAAGCTATTTGTATTTTAGTACACCTATATTCGCTAAATCGATAGGTACTCGAAGCTACTCTAAACCGAATATTCCCGATCAGTTGTTACTGATCGGAAATATTCGCTCGAATCTCACTGCGTCGATTTAACCCATAGCCTTGAGACTTCAGTTACAATAAACCAATTGCATTTTACATGAGGTGCTACTCCAAAGTACAAGCGTACAAGCTCTTGCCAGTTACATGAATACACTTCAAATCGGAAAACAGACGTCTCAACTTAACTTGATATTGTCTTGGTAGTGCGAATCATCGTGTAAAATAGTAAATGTGGGTAGTAAATAATAGTTTGTACTAGAGTTCTTAATAGCAAAAGGAACTTAACAGGATCTTTGAAAATTCATTACCTAAAAGGGTGATAGTTGATGGAAGTTTGTGTGGATGTTCTTCATTTTGCCGATGGGATTGTCCGATTCTCATCGGGCGCATGGCTTGTTTATTGATAACTTTCCAAGTGCATGCCTACTGGCGAGGTCTTTCAATTATGTTGTTTTGCTAGATCTCACAACAAAGCAACACATGGCTATTCGGTTTTATTTACAGACTCGACTCGTAGAATAAAACAACTAAAAGTGAAAATGATACTTACAACTAACTACGCCGCAATATAAATATTTAATACGTAAACTCCATTGAGTAAACGGCAGAGTGGAAAATGCTTTGACAAGATGCTAACGCAGCGCAGTTTAATCGTTGGCACTAGCGTTGAAAAAGGCAGGGGAAATTCCCGTTTCTTTCCAATTCTGTAGTTTTTTTTTTCAATGTTTCATTCGGAACTAGCACGTAAATTGATAAAACTATTTATACAACTGACAGCTAGAATAAATTTCTCTCCTATTTTTCGATTTTACTAGAAAAAAAAAAGAAACATGAAATATATACTGGCAAATTTTCTTGAAACTTTCGAATGAAACATTGAAAAAAACAACGGAATTGAAAAGAAGCGGGAATTTTCCCCGCTTTTTTCAACGCTAGTTGGCACAGATATACCTACTGTTATTGACCATTCACAAAAAATAACATTCAAAGTCATAACTGGAACATTTGACTGGAACAATATGGATATGCATTTGTTTAATGCATAATCAACCCAAAAATGTTCCCATTGCTGGGACACAGGCCTCCTCTCTTAGAGAAAAAGTGGGCTGTAATCCACCACGCAGGCCTATTGTTGGTTGGTAATGTTACACGTCTTCGAATTTTTGATTCTAAGATATGCCGGGTTCCTCACTATGTTTTCCTTCACCGTTTTGATAAAACTATTTGCACAAAGTAAAGCACCTGCCTGGGTTCGTACCCGACGGGACACGACCTACATACAACTCGTATGTCGGGGCCGTTACCACGTGGCAACAACTGCCCTCCAACTTTATTTAATGCACACAAAAGAAATAGCACAACACGCAAAAGGAGGAATATATGCAGGACGAATCATATTCATATGGACTAACACAAAGGGGGAATTTCGGATCTTCAGTGAAACTTTGCAGTGCCTTCGGCAGGTCCCAGGCGAAACAAAGCATTTCTCCTGACAATCTCGTAGAGCACGGAAGCACGAGCTTTGATCTCTTGCATAGTAGATTGGAAATTGGGCACCCCGCATAAATCTAGGAATTTAGTTGCACTTTGCAGTACTGAAGTCTATGACGATGTTCGGAAGAGCGGAGCGCAAAATTGATACTCGATTCTTGTATATCATGTTCACTGTTTCGCACCGTATATATTATGTAGATACAGATACGGGTCGTATACATAATATTTACGCCGTTGACCATAGGTGCATTTGGGGTGAAAGCGCCCTTACAAAAATATTATAAAATGAACAAAAATTCATGAACAACTATTCCAAATCCTAGTTTTTTTTTTTCGTTCAAACAAATATCAACTTTCTATTAGTGTCAATAAGTGTGATAGATGGTACCTACTTGATTTTGTGCACCATAATACCCACATAGAGTGAAAGGCACAGCGTTACTTCAAACAGAACATAACCACATTTAGTATGAATATTATGCCAGAAACTCTTAAAACTGATAAGAATACAAGAAAGTCACTCAAATGGCGCTTCTCGTTACTTGGCAGCAGTTGCTAATGAGCCTTAAACCCGCCTACAACAGTTAAATGGGTCATGAAAGATTAAAAAGCCTTAGATAAGGAATAATGGGGAGCCAACGCAGCTGGGTGCATTAAAATAGCCTCTACGAGAGGCGATATTTTAAATGTACTGTTACAGTCCAGAAATGAGACAACTCGCGCGATTTCTAATCACTTACTACATTTATAACTGTATCAACAATCAAGACACGAGTACTCGCAGTTGTCACTTAATTAGGAATGGCGTCCTTCCCCTCGCGTAACTGCGTAGCGCTGGGGTAACTACGGCGTAGCAATGACGTCATAATGACGTAGCAGGTGACGTCATAGCGTAGCATCATACAAGGTTCTACCTGTATCTCCAGTATTACGTACAGTACGTCTGGCGTACCCTGGGCAGTGAACCCCGCTTCTAACGGCCCGTTCACGACCTTGCCGTGAAGAAAGGCCGAAACAAACTCAGAGGTCACAGTCTCTTTTAAAGTCCAGACATAATCTTGGTCAGATCATGTGAAGACCATGTAGATTGGTGTCTGAAATGGTCTTTTGAGTAAAGAACCACACAGATTGAGTGGACCTGTGCAGTCAGTGCACGCATTTGTCAGTAACCGTGCAGCTCAACTCAGAACTTAAGGAGCTCAACGATTCAAAGGAAATTGTCCATTCTCGGCTTGGCGTGGACACGATGCCCGAAAAGAAACAACTTAATCAAAAATCATGTTTTGTTTTTAGACGCTTATTTATTCAAACTTTTTGTATCGTGCTGTACTTTTTGTATTGTGTAGTTGCGCCCACGAATAGTGTATTTAAAAAGTACTGAAATTGTTTTACTCTTCGACATATTGACAGTACTCGACCTTCACGGTGTTGCCATTTGTAAAATAATAATTTATAAATCGATTCTAATTGTTATTTTTTAAGTTTTATTAAGTCCTCCTCATTCTTATAAGAGTCTAGAGTCTACAGTCAATTAAAGCTGTTATTTGTAATCACGTACATTCACTCGAACATGTTTTTTCCATATAATTGGAAAACAAAAGTATCGTAGTTGGTCATTAAATTCGATTTTTAATCTAATATAAATCGATTATTAAAAAAAAGACTTGAAGTGACAACTGACATTGACATAATGTGAGTTGTCACTTCAAGTCACTTGTCATGTCATGACTTTGTTTCTATCGAATATTGTTTTGCTCGTTTTACTCTTATTTTTGCAAGTATTGTTTTGGCTTTGAAAATGGACACTGATACCGCATGCGTGTATATATTACACGAAAATAACAGTCAGGGACGAAGTTCAATCAAGCAGTACCTATTGCTGCAATTGTATAGTGGACCGAAGAACAGTGGGTTGCTGCGCTCATGAGATGACTATGATTTGGTTTTCAAGCTGGGTAAGGTACCAAGATAATAATATATATCCACCTGCCCAGTTTCTAGACAACATATTACTAACATATGAGTCAGAATAATAATAAAATGTATGAATACAAATGTGTTTATTTAAAAAAAAAAGCAAGTAAGCAAAACAAGTCTTACAAGCATCATGATACAATCTTATTACAATATTCTCTTCCCTACTGGAATTAGCTATTAGACCTGTATTATATTTATACTTAAAGTGTCTGTTCACGCCGAGCCAAAGTCCCATACTAAGTGGACAATGTCTTTTTGGAACATATTTCGTTCACACCATGAAATAAAATAAAACTCTCAATCCTCTCGAGAATTGAATGAACAACTGTCATAACTCAAATTTTTCACACAACTGTCCAATTTATGACAAAAGTTGAAATTAACAATGTTTGTGCAGATACCAAGGTAATCAACTGCTTTTGAATACCGACGCAATGTAGGTATGTTTATTTAGATTTGTTTAATTAAGTTTTGAGTGAATTTACATAATTTTAGGCTTTCATTCTCTAGCACTGTTTGTAATCAAAAAGCGAAAACAATATTTACTAACTTAAAACAAAAGTCATTTATTCAAACTAGGCAAGAATCAGCACATTTTGAACGTCAAAATTACATAAGACAGTCCCCCAAAACGCCTTTCACCACTTCCTAGTGCTTTAGCTGGGAAGAAGTGGCGCAACAAACTCCCCAGCAGCACAGCTGTTTGTTCAGTTAGAAAAACTTGATTCTATATATTACTAGCGACTCGCCCCGGCTTCGCACGGGTGCAATGGAGAAACACTGATAATTTTAGAGCCATTATTTCTCGTAAAAAGTATAGGATAAAAAATGGTTATTGTGGGTTATCCCTAAGAGATAACATATACCATTGCGGACTTTTTTGTAGACCTTTTTAAGGTGTACAATACTGTAGTACATTATTTTGATCTATCTCGACGGGTTCAGCCAGCGTTTGCAACGTAAGCGAAAAAAAATGTGTTTATTTACGACATTACATTAGAAACCTCTAAAATTACCAGTGTTTCTCTACTATATTATGCATGTATTATACATATAAACCTTCCTCTTGAATCACTCTATCTATTAAAATAAACCGCATCAAAATCCGTTGCGCGGTTTTAAAGATCTAAGCATATATAGGGACAGACAGACAGGGAAGCGACTTTGTTTTATACTATGTAGTGATTAGTAAATGATTAACATTACGATTCACAAAACTAGCACAACAAGCTAGCACACGCCAATATACCAACAGTTAAATGGTGTTGCTCTTTTATGAATGTCATGCCATTTATAATTTGGATTTCTTTGTATTATTTTAAATATTAATTCATCATCATCATCTGCCTTCCCAAATATTTTTTGGATCGGCTTCCAGTCTAACCGGCTGCAGTTGAATACCAGTATTTTAAATATTCATTAAAATATATTGTTGTATTGTTTCCAAATACGATGTAGCAGCTACAGAGGCACCTACCTACTAGGTACAGCAGCTAACAAAAATAAAGCACCATATTCCACCATATACCCAGGTCGCACTCCACTTACCAGGTAAGTTTCAATGTTGTGCAAAACATAATAATTAAATTCACATGAAAACGGAATAAAATATTACAGAACCTAAACGTAAATAGGCAAAACTGCCTGATCAAAGGACGCATGCAATTTTTATCGAATTCGCTGAAAAATTTTCAATAAATTAATAGAAATAAACCATACCGTTTTCCACCTTTGTATCTATTTTTCTGTTCTGTTTTTTTTCTTGTCTGTTTATATATGAGTGTACATAAATGGTAAAATAAATAAATAAATAATCCTCTGAAAGACACTGAGGAATAAAGCTATCTTTTGTAACTTTGAAAATATTGCAATAAATCTGCAATACCTATACAATGTCCGATTGGTGAACAAAGAACTTTAAGTTATCAGTCGAATGATAAGCCTTGCACATAATTAATAAATGTCAGACGTGCGTATGCAATTGTAAACGAAGTTGTTGTTTGCATAATTAAAATGCCCAGTGAATAATAAAATTATAAACATGATTCACACATGGGGTACTTTTATTAGCTTCTAAAAACATGGGAAGCATGGCAGTATCAGAGGGCAGTGGTGGCCCAGTGGTCACGGCCCCGGCTTACGAGTTGTAGGTAGTGGGCTCGAAGTGCTCGAACCTAGACAGGCGCTTTATTTTGTGTAAATAATTGCATCAGCACTGCTCTCAAAACGGCGAAGGAAACCATCGTGAGGAAACCATGGCATGGCTTAGAACCAAAAATTCGAAGACATGTGACATCTACCATGTACGTACTTATCTAATACCGGACGAGAAATATGATATCACCTCGTATTTTCGTGCAGGTTAAAGGCCTGTCTTCCCTTCCTTTGTTCCCAGCTTTTTTGTGAAAGAATTTGCATTTTATGTGGAATTTATCTATACACATTATTGTTTTAACCCGGATATTAAGTTAAAAAAATAATGTGGATGAATTTCACATAAAATTAAATTCTTAATTAAACGTTCACGCAAAGCAGTAGTACAGGAAGCAAACGTGTAACACTTCGGGAAATAGGTAGTACTTATCTACTTTCACACTTACAGGAGCGAACATTCTTTCTTTGAGTATTTGTTAAAAGCATAGGTACTTATAAAAAATACAAAGTCTTTATTGTTTTTGTCTGTATTTTTATAAATAAACGATTTATTAATATTATTGTTGGCATAAACACAGGTATCAGAAAAAAAAAAAATGAAACCGTGGAAATGTAACTATAACCTTTTCTATGTAGCGGGATCCAAAACAAACCTCGGACACTTCGCAGTTTTGCCAAGGTTTTGTTGGCAGTATAACGAAGTATCGAAGCATAACGAATTGGATATTACATGCAAACTATCAAAGTTTAAAAAAATACATAAAAGTCCTAGTATCCAAGTAATAAATTTTTTTTATTTCTGTTGATCTATGGTTATTCTTTAATTATTAGTTTGTTTGAAATTAGTTTGTATAATTTATATATATTTTTTAATATTTATATTGTACCCGTACTGTTTTGCTTTAGCGTTTAATTTTGTTTTCCTTTCTATAATCTTCGTGTAATGTATTGTGATTTATTTTAATGTGTTCGTCCTTGGCAAACTTGTTGTACCTACCTGGATCTTAAGTGAATGGTGTGTGGAAGCGCACAATTGTACTTGTCTCTTTTCATGTTTTAAATATGCATGTACTTAACTGTGTAGCCTCTGTTGGCGATCCAATAAATAAATAAACATAAAATAAAAAACCCGGCTCCAGAGCTAGGTTAGGGTATTTCAGGAGCTAGCTAGCTTCTTCTTAGGTTACAAAGCAAGTCTTATGCAGCAAGGCATAAAATAATATAAAAATCGATGATTTAAAAATGAAACAATATAGGCGCTATAAATCTTCAGGTGAAATTAATGGAATTCTCTAGCTGTTCTAAAGACATAGCACAACATTTTATACCCCATGTATGGAGAACTAAGATCCTTAATTAAAAACAAAACTCATAAACATGGCAAAAGGTACATTAATCAAGATAATTATTTCAGAACTTTAACTACTGGGTCAACAGTTTAGTCTTTTTTTTAACGATATTTAGATTTTAAGCAGATAAAGTGAGTAGCAAGGTATAAAGTTTTTGTCATTGACGAAGTCCTTTCAAATATAACTTGATTTTTACGCAAAATTAAACAATTTATTAAAGACAAATAGCGATAACTAATTTGGCCTTTCCCTATGCATAATAGGTAGGTATCGTAATAATCAATCTACAACAAAAGGTGTGAACCTGCACCCCTCCCCTCTAATAGAGGTTTTATTTTAACCTTATTTATTTGTGGGAAAGATATCAAATCCCATCTCTTCCCAACACTGAAATAATGTTGCTAAAATTACCATAATTCAGGGGCCCACCTCCTCGTGGTAGGCCCCCTGAATGATGGTAATTTTAGTGAGCACGGTAAATGCCATCATTACGGCCCTGCCCTTGTCCCGCGTCACTTGGGGTCGGCGCAACACTTTGTCTTCTTCCGTTCTCCTCAGTCAACCGTCACGCTATCATTCACTCCCTTCAAATTCTCTTTCATATCATCCCTCACACAATCTTATCCATCTTTTCTTTGGTCTTCCTCTCCCTCTCCATCCATCAACATTTAAATCTCTCCATTCATCAACATGGTAAATGCCATTTTACATAATTTATTTAGGTAGGTAAACCTTTGACTACTAGCAGTTTTTAGAACAGGGTTATTAATCATGATTAAGGTATTTAGTTTTATAAAGATGAGTGTTTGGTTAGGCCATTGGTAGACAAAATATATGAAAAGATCCTGTCTTTTAGCCCACCATTTCTACATTCAAACATTGTTTAGTCTTATTTTTGGATTCCCAGATCGAGCAGTGTTTGGAATTTCTCAATAGCGGCGTCAAGCAGCCTGCTGTGTTTCGTCGATGCGTGGGAGTTCCAGTGCCTTCGGCATCTTTTGGGCACGCTCGTTCCATCATAGACCTCATCCGTCGCTTTGCACCAGGCGTGATCGAGGTCAAAAGAAGGCCCATTCAGCAATAAAAATAAGAATAGCAGCCTGGAGTTTGGATTTTTGTTCTCACGGTTATTGGCTATAGGCTCGCCCTCTATTACAAAGTGGTGGAATGTGTGTGTGTGTGTGGTGATTTATGATCACCTCTAACCCTTCGGGAAAAAAAGGTGTGATGAGCCTGAATGGAGTTAGTTTTACGTAGTAAACAAAACAACTGATGATCACATTATGCAACCTAACAATGGGACAGTGAAGCAATAACTACACATGTCTCATTTTATCCAATATCAGACATTACTCCCGGATGTTCCTAGGTTCCTAGTACTTCCTAGCCGGACTTCGGAAGCACGAAATTCCATTGATTTATATGAGCTGACCACAAACGTCTGGAATTCGGGCCTGTGGGTGGTTCAGGTGCGGAATACTGAGGAAATTCCGGACACAACGGACATTAGGAAATCCAACGGTTTAGTTATTAGTAGCTTTTGCGGTGTCATCGAAAATCGGGTTAAATTAATGAACTTGCCTGACGCAGAACTCGCAGAGTAGAAATGGGAAAATAGGCTTTTGAAATAAAACTTATTCTAAACAAATATCTATGAGAATATTTTTGCATGGTTTAGAATTTTAGATTCACAGCTACCTACTACAGCTATCCAATTTATTGTTTACACCCATTTTTAATATAATATAAAATCAATACCAACTTACTTTTATTTAGTAAAACTCTGAATCACAACACTAAAATTCAAAACAAAACAGCACGTCGAAATCAAACGAAACCAGCGTTCAAATTGCAGGCGAGAGAGAGAGAATCCAATAAATAATTTTACGCGGTTTATTTATCACAGAAAGCGCGGGAATGCGCGCGCAAGCGTTGGCGGGAAAGGCGGGTATTCCTCACGCTCGCTCAGTCAAGACTAACGCAACATCGTCCATTCTGCCTCTCGCAGATCTACAAATTGGAACTGATTGGAAAACTCGAGGAAAATGCTCGCCCGCCAACAACAAGATTGAAAACTATTATCTTTCTTATTATGCATAAACTGTTTTGATTATTTGTTGTAGTTACTATTGTTTTCTTATGCCATTATGCAAATAAGTCACGGAAAGTTTGCTGTATTTGTGTGTATTTAAACGGAAACGAACATTCGGGTAGGTACTTTCGGTGAACGTAGAAAAAAAGCTGTTAACCTTAAAGCACGGAGTATAATAGGTACAGTGCAGCCGACGAGAGAATGCGTTTTTGACACCTGTAAGTTTCATACAAACGAATACTTGTTGGGCGCAAATGATCTTTATTAGCTACCTACTACCCGCACTGACAGGTGTTAAAAACGAATCCTCTCGACTGCCGGACGGTAGGGTATTTGCAGAGTTGATTGATTTAATGATCATCACCTATCAGTGAGAAAGAAAATAAATAAATGCGGTAAACGTGACTTATGGAAAGAACACAAACACAAAAAGAACAAGTTGGGGGAAAATATGCGCCACATCCACGCAAAACGGCCATCGCTCAGCATAATGCTAAGACCCTATGTGAGACATAGCCCCAGTGCTGACTGAGAAAGAGTTCTCTAAACGATTTCACTACACATTCAACTCATTCTCCGGAAAATTATACAAAGTGAATTAAGCATTTCCTTCATCCGTGTCGTGTCACTATAATATAAAAGCTTGCGCAGATTAAGGCGGGCCGCGTTGCAACGCAACACTTTGCAAAAATCCGCCTTCATCACTCTCGTACATTTTCTATGAACCATCGCTCACTACAGGCAGGCCGCATCGCACCTTTTTGTATAAAAATGCGTTGCGCTGCGGCCCGTTGCGGCTGTAATGTGCGTTTGGCTTAATGGAACGAATCAATATTTACATGATCTTGGAAGTTGTTATATATACCTATGACACAATAACTGAGTGGTTACTATTTTACTGTTTGCTCTTTTCATAAACTGACGATGTTTGTAATACGGAATATGCTCGTAAAGATTCCACGATTGTTTAATTTGTCGTTAAATGGATGTGCGAACATTTTAGTACCTTATGTTATAAGTTTACCTATTCATGGGGGGTCTACGCCATATGTCCGTAGTTTCGGCCGAGGGTTACAAGCGTTTCCTACTCCGTATCACTTACGGACATATGATTTGTTCGGGGCCTGAACTAAGAATGAATAACAACCCGATTTGACAGTAGTCCCTACTCCCAATACCTACGTGCCCATCCGGAAAATTGAATTCATTACTTGTTTTGACGGGTCCACTTCTTTTGCATTCGTGAGACGTGTCCGGCCCTCTCCCACTTTAGCCTGGCTGTTTTTTCTCCAACGTCCGCTACTACGAGTAAGTATAGAAGTCTATATACAGCGTGTAACGGAAGGGGGGTATCCACCCTGAAGGAGGTGAATGTGCTCATGAAACTCAACAACTTTCCCCAAAGAACATAGGTCGAAATATGAAAAAAAAAAATTTGGCCCTCCCTTACAAAACTGACTACCAGCTGATTAATTTACTATGGGAGGGCCAATTTTTTTTTTCATATTTCGACCTATGTTCTTTGGGGAAAGTTGTTGAGTTTCATGAGCACAATCACCTTCTTCAGGGTTGATACCCCCTTCCGTTACACGCTGTATAACATAATCTCGCTCATCGTTCTTACCTATTCAAAATTACCTACTTAAATAATTCAAAACTCTTGTTTCAAAATGAAAATAGACCGGCATAAAAGCACAATTGCAACAATTGAGCTAACTTGTTTGGGCAGTTTTCGATGTTTATGTATTCTAGATGACTGCTCGATGCTCGTGCTTGCCAAATTTAGTAACAACTCGAGCAGAGGCAGTGAGGCAACGATGGAACACTTAGCGACGAAAATGACTGATATTTTGTGTGAAAACTGGAAATATATTAAATAATGATAATTACATGAGAAATAGAGTGTCGAAGTAAATGATAAACAAGCACATTACTCATTCATTACATGCAACTGCATGTAATGTATGTCTAATGAGTAGGTACGACTAATTACGTAGGTACTTTTCGCCATTGAATATGTTTAATTTAGTTTAATGAATTTAATTAATTAATTTCATTTAATTTATATTTATTTCCTTTTTATTTTCCTTATAAAAAAATATATATAGGTATTAAGTATAAAAAATAATTATTAAAAAATTTGAAAAAGTATCACTCACAGCACGAAAATTGATACACAAACACAACAGCAGGCTAATTGCGTACCACACTATCAGTAGCAAAGGGTTTCATTTTGACAGTTCAACAACATTCATTGCGTTATTTACGTTGTTGAGCAGATACGTTTTTCGAAGATATGGAGCAATGTATTAGCAATATGCTTCAAAATTATTCAAATTGAGAGTAATAGTGTGTTACGCAATTAGGGTGCAGGTTATTATAAATTAGAAAGAAACAAACGGCAGCACATCAAGCTACCCGAAACTGTCAAATTTTCCCAATCAAGCGATAAAGTTGAAAATCTATTAAATAAATTTGACAGATTGTAGTAGCTTGACGTGCGGGCGTCTGTACCTTATGTTATATTTTTTTAAAAAGCGTGTTTCTGTTACGCGACGAGATAAGATTCGGTTGCAACTAGATCGCAAAAACGAAGGCGTAACTTTAATAGGTACGACTAAGTCAATTCAAAATTACTTAAAAAAAAACAGATTTGAGGCAATGTCCCGAACTATAGGAATGTTATTTTAAAAAGGAGTAACTAAGTCAACTAAGTCTACTAAATGAAAAAGGTCCTAAATACGTAGGTCACGGCATAAGTCTTGTCGTATGAAAAAAGTATTTATTGTTTCTCGAAATATTTTCCACCACCTTCGATACACTTCCCCATACGCAAGAACCAGTCATCAAACCAATGCTCCCATTTTTCTTTTTCAATGGAATCACATATTGTTTCCCAGGCTTCGATTAACTCTTCCTCCGAAGCAAAATTACGTCCTTTTAGTTGTGGAAACAAAACCAAATTCGCATGGTGCCAAGTCAGTACTGTAAGGTGGATGGTCCAATACTTGGATTCCAGTTCATTGAAAAGTCTGTTGAGTTAGCTGAGCACGATGCGCTAGAGCGTTGTCGATATGAAGATACAACGAGCGCAAAGGGGATGTTGGTCCGAGATTTTTCAACGCTGTGAATAACTGTGGCATACAAACTTCAGTATACCCATGAGCTGTGATTGTCTTCTGCTTAGCTGCTTAGTAGCCAATGTTAGTCTGAGATTCACAAAAACTTCACACAAACAATGGAAATACTGCTACAATTAAAACATTTTATAAATAAATTTATCTTTATTTAGTTACAGTTATTATAAATATTTTTTTTAGCGGCCTTATCGCTTTCTGCGATCTCTTCCTGGCAACCTTGGAATGGACGGTGATTTTCTTGGAGATAAAATGAGGCTGTCGTTGGTGCAAATATTCTTAAAGAAGGATGAATGTCGAAAAATTAACATGCAGTATTTCCTAATACGTACTGCAGTATGTACGATTGCGTTTCGTAGCGACAAAACTACATGTTTATAATTACACATTCTCATTGAAAACCTTTGATCCCGGAAGAATTAATTTTATTTAATTTACGTCATAGCTTTTTAATACATGTTTATTTCATTTGATGTTTATGTACAGACGCCAGCACATCAAGCTACTACAATCTGTCAAATTTCTTTAATAGATTTTCAACTTTATCGCTAAATCATAAGGTTCAAAGTTGATTGGGAAAATTTGACAGTTTCGGGTAGCTTGATGTGCTGGCGTCTGTACTATGGGCGAATAATTTTCATGCAATAGAATTAAAATATGGGATTCTTACACATAAGAGGCATCAATAAAAATCTGTTATAGTAAACGGTATCTGTAACTTTCAACATAAGTAAAAGAAAGAAAAAAGTATTTATTGGTACTCGCACATGACAAACTAGGTATAGGTACATCAGTTTTTTACAACTAAACATGTACCTATAAAAATGTATTTTCACCAATTAAATAAAACCGGCCAAGTGCCTGACTGACCACGCACAATGAAGGTTTCCATAGTTGGAATGAATTTATCCCAAGAACAAACTTAGCATTGTAGTTGAAAATCATAACCTCCCATACATTGCAACTACAAATGTAAGTTGGTCGACTATTACTCGTAAACTTGTAAAGCCTACCTAGCTGTGTGAGCCTTTTAACTTTGTTATGTATACTACTACCGTGAATTTTTCCACATATCCAAAAACAACCATTTAGCTGGCACGGGGGGCGGGACACTTGACACAACAAAAATTAGCACTTTAAAGCTTAATATTTCACAAACGGATGTCTGAATCAAAAAATTGTTTCCATAAACCCGTAATATTTTTGAAAGACCTATCCAACGATACCCCACACCATGGGGTTGACGAGAAAAAAAAAACATCCCCACTTTAGAGTATAGGAGGTACCCTAAAACATTTTTTTTTCATGATTTTATTTTACCACTTTGTCGGCGTGATTAATATGTATATCCATGCCAAATTATAGCTTTCTAGTTCGAAGATTCTCTGAGCTAAGCTGCGGACGGACAGACGGACAGCCGAAGATGGCGAAACTATAAGGGTTCCTTGTTGACTACGGAACCCTAAAAACTCCCCTACTTTGCGTATTACATATATGCACGCCTTTTTCCCTTGGGTTTAGCTAGGCAGATACTACAGAATGCCACCTACTACGACCCTTATACATATATGTAGGTACACCTTTTGCTTCGTTTATTAGACCAAGGCAGCCCCAACCAATTTTGAAGGTGGGCGGGCCGTAATTTTGATTCGTGTCCGCCGGCGGGTTATCTAGTAAATAAAGCTTGCCTAAAGTTATGGTACCTAGCTATTAAAATTAAACAAAACTTTAAAGTTACTCACAGTTTGAATTTCATTACATAATCTAAAAAAAAACTTCACTGATACCTTTCTCTTAAAAGGTGCATACATTTTCACAAACTCATGTAATATGTTACTTACATTGTTGGCTAATTGAGAATAAGTTCATGAAATAAAATATTTTTAGACCAGATTTGAAGTCTTGATATAATAATATCTACCGGTCGATTCTGTAAAAATCTCACCATGAAATCATAAGTGAAGTGAGCATTTAATAGTGTTAATCCCTAGCGAATGACAGCTCACTCCACGCTCACTTCACCCAAGCTTTCACGGTGAGATGGTTACAGAATCGCACGGCTGTTCTCAAAAGACTGTTAGCTTTTGGCGGGTCAATTGGTGGCCCGCGGGCCTAGGTTTGAGCAACCTTGGTTTAAACTGACAGAAGATAAATATTAGTTTAGTCCTGTCAAAATAAGATACTTACTCCATAGACAAGTTTAAACGTGATTAAAAAATTGGCTACTAAAAATACGTCAATTTACGTCAGGCGCTTACTAATTTGACAGGACTAAACTAATATTTATCTTCTGTCCTTTTCGTAATGAAATAGAAAGAAAAAGATGCACTGAAGTTAAATTTAGTTTAGTTTGTGAACAAGGGAATCGTCGCCAATAACTGTATAAGTAATCAAGTTAGGGTGAGCAGTGCACATTGTTCAGACGGTGACAGTAAACAGTCCAAAGTTTACAGACCCTGTAAACACGCAATTATACTTAGTCGTTAGCCCGAATTCGGGTGCTCGAAACACTACTCGAATTCGGGCACCCGATACATTAATTACACTGGTGAAGAAGACGGGCGTACTCGACCCCGTTCATTTGTCGTTTTGCCCAAATTCCATAGGCAATCGAATTCGGGAGAACGACCAAGTCTAATTGCACCATAACACCGTCGCTCCCCACAGTAAAGACCACAGCAATAAGATTTAGCACGTCTACAGTCTACGGTCAGGTTAGGTATCTAGAGGCAATAATTTTAAAGAGTGGAACGTACCAAGGCAGGGTATTGTCCTTTTCCCACCTGGCTGGAACCCAGACAGAGGGTGGACAGCGGGGTGAACTAAAGAAAGATAAACATTCTAATGATACTGTTGACATTTGCTTGACATTTCGGACTTTTGAACGACGCATCGTTGTCTATACAGGGAGTGTATTTGATTAGTGAGGACTGAGGAAAAATAATTGTTTCTTTTGTTTCAACCGCGCTGTTCATTTTCTTATGCCTTTCAGTTTTTTTGGAGCGAAGATTGCGGTGGTAAACTGGTAAAAACTTGTAACAAAACAGCGTTATGCCCTTTATGCGACTGTCTCTCTCTCTCACTGTCTCTTTCTATTATTTATAAAAAGAGATATTTTTCATGGTTTTCGAGGGTGGTGAAGCCAGCAGTGAGCACCTGCCATCTAATCTCTTCACCACCCTTGGTTGACTGGTAGAGAATGCCTAAGGCCGCCTTTGTACCTTTTTGTGTGAGTACAGATTAAATAAATAAAATAAAAATCCGAGCTGGCAGCCGCGAAAATTTTCAAATTATTCATCATGGGTGTCGTTTTCATGGTTTTCAAAGGTGCTAAAGCCGATAGTGAGGTCAATATCCAAGATGGCTCCGGATCAAAAACGCATGTTAAATTCACACACTCTCTCTCTCTCTCTCCCTCCGTCTCTTTCTATTTATATGTGGAACTAGCTACATGGAACTACTGGGAATACAGGCCTATGTTTATGAATACTCCCACTAGTTCTACACATGGAACTAGTGAGTTGCAGTAGTTCCATGTGGAACTAGCTACATGGAACTACTGGGAATACAGGCCTATGTTTATGAATACTCCCACTAGTTCTACACATGGAACTAGTGAGTTGCAGTAGTTCCATGTGGAACTAGCTACATGGAACTACTGGGAATACAGGCCTATGTTTATGAATACTCCCACTAGTTCTACACATGGAACTAGTGAGTTGCAGTAGTTCCATGTGGAACTAGCTACATGGAACTACTGGGAATACAGGCCTATGTTTATGAATACTCCCACTAGTTCTACACATGGAACTAGTGAGTTGCAGTAGTTCCATGTGGAACTAGCTACATGGAACTACTGGGAATAAAGGCCTATGTTTATGAATACTCCCACTAGTTCTACACATGGAACTAGTGAGTTGCAGTAGTTCCATGTGGAACTAGCTACATGGAACTACTGGGAATAAAGGGAAAAATAACAGCAAATGCATTTTCCGAATAGAAGATTCTCGAGAAATACTAGGTACATTACATACTTTTAGCTACCTAGATACTCTGCATTTTGTCCTCAATTCAGTTCGCCATATTCGAAATGCAAATGCCAGAGTGCAGCTTGTATTATATCGGAACTGACGTCAAAGTAAAGCTCTCGTCGGAATATGATGGATATTATTTGTAACAGCCTCACCAGTTCGTTTTCAGTCAGGTTTTAGAACTTGGGTACATACCTACATAACTAATTCTCCATACAAGATATTGATACCTAATCAATGACTTAATTGACACAAATCAGTATCTTTGCCTACATTTGAATTAATCTGCACCCTAATTGCGTACCACATTATCAATCACAATCTGAATAATTTTGAAGGATATTGCTAATCCATTGCTTCAAAATGTTCGAAAAATGTGTCTCAACAACGTAATAACGCAATGAATGGTGACCAAACACAAACTGTCAAAATGAAAGCAATTGCTACTATTCGTGTGTTACGTAATTACTCCGCACTTTGTTTTCAGACGGGTTTTAGTATCTACTTAGGTACATACCTACAAACTAATTCTCCATAAGATTTTTTCAGGCTCATTGTCATTGACGCAAATCAGTCGTATCTTTGCCTACATTTGAATTAATCTGTACACAGATTACGAAATGCGCATTACAACCGTATTTCTGGGATAATAAACAATAACAGGTCATCAGCCCGGCTTCACTTGGGGTTCACGGGTCGTCGCTGAAATTGGTAATTAACGTCCTATTACTCTAGGTGTCTAGTGCACTCTGCGTTACATAACATTAAGCGGGCTAGGAGTACCTACATAGGTATATAGAGGTGTTGGAATATGGCTTGACGCGCGGAGTAATATAATAAAGTAGCTTAGTGTAGTAAATAAAGTGGTTTCTAACAGTTAGCGACGTGTTAAAAAGCTTTGTCCACGTTAGGGCACCAATGTATCGCTACAAGGTACCTTTTGGCACAAGATCTCGCCAAAAGTTGTGAGTTTTGAGCAGCCAATACATATGTATCAGTAACTAGCTTTTGCCTCGGTTTCACCCGCGTGGTTGTCGGACAATATCCCACGGGAACGTACTACCGAGATTTAAAATTACATATACCCATTACATACATACCATAGCTCATAATTATGTTAGTACAGCGGCATGCGACCACGGGAAGATACTTTCTTATTTTATCCTTTTCAGTAGTCAGGTTTTAGTTTTTAAACATATTTTTTATTATTAACCTTTAAGTTCTGACGTGGTTTAGCCAGGTCATAGATGGTGACGTGACGTATCTCAGACTACATAAATAATTAATAAATAGTATGATTACGCACTTATAATCACATTATTTATTTAAAATTTTCCATATATTATTTATTTACTTAGAATGTTATGTCTTAGAAAACAACAAAATATTCATATGAGATCAACATTTATTTGATTCAAATTAAGCAACATATATTTGGCACTCTTAGAGACACGTTCAAATTTATTCGGCCGACGTCTGTGAGACACCCACATCATTACTTAAAGGTTAAGTAAGGTTCCCATTCCGACATAGCATTAAACTCAAAGCATTTATTTCAATTAAACCATTTACAAGAATTTTTGAACTGTCAAAGAGTCGGTCAGTTTGTCAGTAAGTTGAAGCTAGTTGCCTATTCCAAAATGTAGATCTCTATGGAGAAGAACGGGCAAGGAACTCCCTTGAACTATTAAGTGTCTACCTGTATTTCACTTGAATAGGCTTGTTGCTAACATACATCCTCCATAGAAACCAGACTTCACGCAAACTAAGTATTCAACATTGAATATGTGAAGTCTAACAGTGCAGATATAAAGTTTGAAGCTAAAACTCTGCAACTTGTTTGAATTGGCAACTTTAGCTAGTAGTGTTGGCACAACCGCTTACAATACAGACTTTGACTTGGCTTAATGCTGTGTAGATGTGTGAGGAACCGATGAAATATTAAATAAGGTAACATTTTTGCACCTTTTTAAAGTATTTTCCATTTTCCCTTTGCGGTTTACTCAATCGATTTTATGTATTCAATATTTATACGGCATCGCACTGGCCCAGTGGTAACTGCCGCGACTTTGAAGTTGTAGGTCATATGTTCGAAGTTCAGTGCTTTATTTTGTGTAAATAATTTCACAACCACGGCTTTCAAAACAGTGAGGAAAACATTGTAAGGAAACCAGCATGTCCTAGAAACAAAGAATTCAAATACATGTGCTATCTATCAACCTGCACTGGGCCCATGCTACAGCCCACTCTCTCTCAACGAGAGGCCTGTGTTCCAGCAGTGGAAACATTATAGGCTGATTTTGCTTATGCTATATTTTGCTTATGCTATATTTTGCTTATGCTATATTTTGCGTATGCTATATTTTGCTTATGCTATATTTTGCGTATGCTATATTTTGCTTATGCTATATTTTGCTTATGCTATATTTTGCGTATGCTTTATTTTTGTGCTACTGCTGAGCACTAGGTGCTGCGTTTGATTCCCGGGTAGGGTAGTGTTATTTGGTTTTCCCATCTGGAATTTGTTAATAGCAGCCCAGTATGGATTTGTGCCCGGTTGATGGCCGCTCTGCCCCTAAGACGACCCACTGACAATGTCACTTTCTAAGCAATAAAACCTATTTTTTCTACCCTCTTTATGAAACAAAAATAACTAGTTTGTTTACTGTTTGTTTTGGTACTGAGCAGAGTGCAGAGTTAAATAGCTATGAATAAATACATTTGGTGTTTTACTAACTAATTAAGTAGCGTTTTAGTAAATAACTAGAATTTTTGGAAAATAGAAACACGTTTTTTATGTTTGTGGGAAATATATCATTAAATCTCAAGGAAAAACCCCAATTGATGGGCTTATTAAAGTTGCTTTTAAAATATAATAATATGATTGCATGCTGAATGTCTTAGCTAGTATACCATACTTTAGTAGTTATATCCAAGTTAGATTAGGTACTTATCTATATTGTGAATAACATGTTGTTATTAAAAAGTATTACTTACACTTACCTACCCACATCCCACATAAGTAATAAAATAATAAAAAAATATAAATAAAATAAAAACAAAAACAACTTACTAAAATGGAACATTGCTTCTCTGCCATTTCTGTTACTCTCTTAGTCTGAATCCCCTGCGAGTAATAAAAAGTAAACATTTATACAACAACAAAAAATGAAAATATAACTAAAAGAGAATAAAGACCCGCCCGTGACCCGGTGTATACGGAGATTTCCGAGTTTTTAGATTATAATTTTAATGTTTACTTACCTTATAGGTTTTCTAGGATATTATTGCACTTGAAGTTCCTGCAAAAAATTAAATGATTGTAAAAAACACCGAAAACACAACAAATCCACTTTGCGTACGTTTTTTCTTACTTTTTCGGCCAACAACATTGCTAGTGAGGCTACCGGAAAACTCGAATTATATCTTGGCGCATTTTTAACACATATTTCGAACTAAACACCATGTTTCTCATTTACAAGAAATTCCCGCAGTTTTTACAGAGTCCAAAATTATGAACATCAATCAATCATATAATAACATTCCGTTTTCATTTCGCGTTTCACAAAATTCTATTGATTCCTTGAGAATGTCAAATACGGTTTTACGTGAAACGTATCGCGTTTGACAGTTACAATACAACCCTTCGTTCGGAAATAAATTGTTAAGTGCCTTTGTTTTTGTTGCGTTTGTGCGCTGTGCGATCATTTTTAACTATAGATTATACGCGAGTTTTTTCAACCATTCTTTAAGTTTTGAAAGAGATAAATAAGTCTTGACTTACACGCCAAATGAGTAAGTCAAGGCAGATCGAGCCTTAATAAAAAAGCATACTATTAGGGCCCTTTCCCACGGCAGGATCGCGTTTTTTGCAGGTACGGTTTTCTGCAGGATCCCGTTTAGTGGTGTACGTGCTTATATACATATCGCACCTACGGTGCAATAACGTCACTTATGCAATTTGGGAGGGTTGTAAATTTTAAACGTTTATATTATTTTATTACAAAATTGTGAGATGTTCGCTTTAACTTTAATATGAAGTTCAAAGTTGTAGTTTATTACCAGTTATTTTTTTTAGTCAAGAAGAGGAAGAAGAACATTATAATAGGATGGCGAATTTTTAAACGCTTCTCCTGAAATATTACATCATTTGCATAAGTGACGTTATTGCACCGTAGGTGCGAATTCACACGGGCATCCTGTTTGCCGGATACTGTAAACAGGATGCTTGTGTGAATATGTAAAAGGTAAAAGGACAGAAGATAAATAGATATTAGTTTTGTCCTGTCAAATTAGTCAGCGCCTGGCGTAAATTCTAACGTCTAAACTTGTCTATGGAGTATCCTAATTTGACAGGACTAAACTAATATTTATCTTCTGTCCTTTTCTTAATGAAATAGAAAGAAAAAGATGCACTGAACTTAAATTTAGTTTAGTTTGGGAACAAGGGAATCGGCGTCAATAGCCACAATATATGATGATCTGTGATTGGTTCAAAATGTCGGTAGATGTTTGACGTAAAAGACGTTGTTAGTTTATAAAAAGGATTTTAAGTAATGACGTTATCAAGTCTCCCCCCCCCCCCCCCCGACCCTTGCTCGATGAAGTGCCATTCCGCGCTGTAGCTGAGCGTGTAGAATTCCCGACTGTGTGTGTGTGTGTGAGTTTGTTTCGGCCTTTCTTCTCAGAGTAGTCACTATCTTACTACTCTGAGAAGAAAGGCCGAAACGCCGATCTCATCAAGCTTAAGTAATAATAATTTGATCCAGCCTGTCCCATTCTGCTGTCCTCTCCCCAGCGACGCCCTAAGCCGAAGTTCGTACCCCACAGGGGGTGCCCTTAAATTGTAGTCGCTTAGTATACAACGTGTAACGGAAAGGGGGTATCAACCCTGAAGGAGGTGAATGTGCTCATGAAACTCAACAACTTTCCCCAAAGAACATAGGTCGAAATATGAAAAAAAAATTTGGCCCTCCCATAGTAAATCAATCAGCTGGTAGTCAGTTTTGTAAGGGAGGGCCAAATTTTTTTTTCATATTTCGACCTATGTTCTTTGGGGAAAGTTGTTGAGTTTCATGAGCACATTCACCTCCTTCAGGGTTGATACCCCCTTTCCGTTACACGTTGTATAAGATATTCGCCCCTGGCTGGAGGCTTTGAGTTTACTTAAGGCAACCACAGGATGTAGTCACGACCTCTCAATGTCAACTAAGAGATGCAAAAAAGGAGTCATTCCCGCTCGTCCACACTGCGGACGACTGGGAATGTTGCGTTCTGTTCGTCTACACTGTGGACGAACAGAACGCCGATTATTCCCAGACGTCCACACCCCGTCATCTCACGTCTAGTCTAAGAGTTAATAAAGAAAATATGATGATAGTATTTCCTTATATTATAAACATAAGTACTTTTAAAATATTATGTACATACTTAGCTTTATTACTTTAGTAAGGCAAATACTTTAAAAGTACATATACCTAGTAAATCTAAAGCTTTTTTGCGTATTTTACACTAAATGTATAGCATAAGAATGTTTTACATTTTAATTTTACACATTGGGTATTGTATAAATATCAGTTTAAATGCAATTAATATGTAAAAAGTTTTAAAGTTACAATCGCCTGGATATACTCAACTATTATTAACTGCACCCTGTCGCTCCTCCAACAAAAGATAGTCTTTGCTTCAAAAAAGCTTTAGATTTACTAGGTATGTACTGTTAAAGTATTTGCCTTACTAAAGTAATAAAGCTAAGTACATAATATTTTAAAAGTATGTTTATTATATAAGGAAATACTATCATCATATTTTCTTTATTAACTCTTAGACTAGACGTGAGATGACGGGGTGTGGACGACTGGGAATAATGCGTTCTGTTCGTCTACAGTGTAGACCAACAGAACGCAACATTCCCAGTCGTCCGCAGTGTGGACGAGCGGGAATGACTCCAAAAAAGTTATCAAGTCAGTGGCTTGGTAGATGTTCAGTTGGTTAGTTCTAGTGCCGTTGTTATGTGAAATAGGTCGACCAGATGTCACATAAGTTGTTGGTTCTCCACGACACAATGATCTAGGAACGGACGACTAGTTTTCTGATTAATTACTGACAAGCCTAATTTGAAATAAATGCCTAAGCCTTCTCTTTCTGTGCTCCACTTCATAATATCCTTTCCCTACAAACCATATTCATAAGCAAATTCTAACACGCGCACCTAATAACATTAGTTGACTCCCTTATTTTTATCAAAAGCGACTATGGAGATTGAACATAAAAACTACTTTTTGCCTATATCATTCTGTTATTGATGCCATTCGATAGCACGCACCTACTAACGTTAGTTGGCACCCGTATTTTTTTTAATCAAAATTGATTTGTTTTAAAAATGAAAATTCTTTTTGCTATTTCGCTCTATTATTTATTGATGCCATTCGATAAGCGCGCATTTTATCACGTTAGTAGGCACCCTTATTTTTTATCAACAACGGCTGTGGACTTTAAAATAAAAACTCCTTTTGGGATTATTTCGCTCTATTTTCGATACCATTCGATAGCGAGCGCTATCTACGATCTTTTCAGAAGTCACAATTTTCTGTTTAGTCTGGTGTGTATGGATTTTGATATCATGTGTCGCGTCGTTTCAGGATCTTACCATAGTAAAATAAAAACCAAACATTTTCGAAATCTTTTATTTTCCACTTGTAAAAACTGTACAAGTCCTAACAAACTTATAAATTAACATTACATATGGACATTGCATGGCACTGACGATAAAGCCACAACTTTCAACATGTCGGATTGTACTCCTACACAATATCGCAACATTTCAACACTTGCCTACAAAAAACTTCAGTCGTTCGTTAAAATTGATATTAAAATCTGATAAGGTCAATAGGTCTTTCAAAAATTTGTATAAAAGTTGATTGTTCTAATGATTGATAGAAGGCGGAGCTACATTCTTTGAGCAGCTATAAATCGCTGGCAATATGTTAAAGTGGCCCGTCATTATTATAAACATTGTTAAATAAAACTAGTTTACATATTTTTCATAATTCCACACGCAAGGAGCACGACTTATCGAGTTCCTTTCTCACAAAAGTTAAAATGATAAAATATTTTAATCGTCAGTGTTGCCTAACTATAATTTATAATGTTGGCAACAGGAAACATTCTGGGAAGTTGATTTTCAAAATGGAACACAATTCAAACCGTCTTATTCTAAAAATGTGGGATTAAAATGTAAAATATATAAATTATGTACACTTTCAAAGCACCTCATTTGACACTGGCGTGGCGTTAATATCAATGTTTCTTCTGGGCACATAAAGTCTGGTATAATTTCAATAGTGTTTTCTAACTGAAGATATTTGTAAATAATCCATTGCTTTATGACATAATTTTCGAGACATTAACATGATTTATGACGAATTTGAGCGTGTCTCATTAAATACGTGACTACGTTCAAATTCGTTTCTTATTTATAAACATCTTTAGTTGAAAACCTTTCGTTCTGATGTTATTCATAAGCACTATTTTATAGTTAGTATCTGATTCTAATACAGTTAAATTTAACAAAATATATAAACCTACTTAAACAGAAAAACTTGTTTATTCAAAAGCTACAATATTCGATTGATTTAGTCCCTATGTTATATTAACAATATGATAATATGGGATCAACAAAAAAACTAAAATCAATTTTATATACATTAAAACTTAACCCTTTATAATGATAATGTGTTAAGACCTCGCTTTGAAAATGCAATCAAAAATTGAAATGAAATGCGTTGTCGGAAATGTAATCATATAAGAGATTGGAAGGTGAAGTGATGGTATACAAGCAGCTTTTAAATGCTGCAAAGGCTTAATAGTATAATCTCATAATTTAATAGAAACCGTAAAGTAGCTGTTTCGCTTTAGCTTATTTCGAGAAAGCGTTAATTTTCAAACACAATACAAGAAGACATTGTTATATCAAAGAAAAAGTGGACCAGAATAATAATAACAAAAATTGATACATAATAAATAATACTGAATACATATTTTGATAACTTGAAATACTCATTCCAATTGTTCGTCAATAATTTTCATTAATTTAATAAAAATTTAAGGTCACTTTAATAAAATGTAAAATATTTATTTGTTATACATGAGCAATTTTGATTATAATTATTATACAATTTAATAATCATTGAAGATTATTGTCATAAATATTGGAGAAGAATCGAGGAGTAGGAAACACACTTGATTCTTATGCTGTGAATCACGATAATTACCGTATTTGCTTCAGTCATCAGCATAAGCTTGTGACTCTTTATGGTCTTCACATAAGGTTCAAATTAAAAAGAATCACGCGCGTTTTAATGATTTTTTCTGCAATTATTTTTAAGATGCTATTATGATTTTGTCAAAGAAACCGATTCCTAGCGGTACTTTCATTCATAGCGATACACACAGCGATACATTCTCAGCGGTGTTTCCTACTACAAAACTGTGACATGGAATAATCAATAAGTTAAATAATAATATATTAACCCTACACCGAGCAGTGACTAAATGATGATACGAAGTTACTCATACACTGTATATACAAACGCTGTTAAACGGTTACGATTTATCATAATTCGTTGTAATACAACACAAAAAATAATAAATAATATATAATCTATTAACATTCAACAACTACACTAAGTTATAAACATAGTTTTTTTTTAAAATAATGATCATCAAATCAAAATTATACGGTAGAAGAAAGTTCGTAGTAAAAATCGGTTGTTACGGTACCTATGCTATCGAGTTAGGTCACGTCACTCTACGGCTGTCGCTCACGTGCTACGGCGTGTACGTGTGTAGTGTGTGCGTAGCGACGGTGGTCTGTGTGTGCACTTCATATTGGCCGCGTGAAGTTCGCGGGGAACATTCCCTTTTCATTGGTTGATTCTTTGATGCCCATCAGCCAGCCTTCCTCCTGTAGTTAGAGATGGTTTTATTTTAGATAAGGTTCTTTTAGCTTAATAATTTAATTTTATTTAGTGGCCAAGCCGAAAAAAAAATAAACAAAGACAAATAACATAAAAATATTGCGTTTTTGTAGCTGGCCGCATACCATTCTACTTCGCCGATTGTACTTCGAATTGTTAGGAATAAAGTCAAAAGTGTAATGCAGCTCAAAGTTGTCGTGACTCACAGTCTGCACTGTCCCATTGTTGGGAAAAGGCCTCTCTTCTTTTTTTCTACTTCACTACACTTCCAACGTTAGCAACACTAGACGTAGATTTGATCCTAAGCCATAATATCAAAAATCGTTAACTCAAAATAGGCCGAGAATCATTTTTTGAACTTCAAACGTAAGCCTCCAAAATGCCTGCTCTTCACCACTTCCTACTGTTTTAGCTAGGGACATAAGGGACCAAATCGTCCCTTTACGGTACAAGTGGCCCCATATTGCTGTTTCAACGTACCAATTCCCCACAAAATGTCCACCCGGGCACATTAGGGGGCCAAGTCGACCTATGAACCTCATGTTGCTATTTCAGCGTCCTAAACTCGTTCTTAAATTACAAAAGTTCATCAAAGAGGTACTAACTACCTGTTCATCAGGATCGTCGTACTCCACGACGCGTATGATCTCGCCGACGTCGAAGCTGAGCTCGTCCGAGTCCTCGCGCGTGTAGCGGTAGGTGGCGCGCACGCGGTACAGCGTGCCGGGCGGCAGGCCCGCCAGTGTCGCCCCTGCGGGTGGCGGCGCGGTGAGGGGGGGGTGCAGTGGGCCATTATTTTTGGGTTAGTTTGAGGGGGTTTACCGTGGGAAATAAGGAAGAATATAAAAAATTCTGTTAAGTACCATAATTATTCTCTTGCCTTTATCCTAATTTCGTCGGCGCAAAATGGTTTTTTTATTCCATACTCTTCTATTAGTCATCACCTCGGTAGTCACTCCCGTTATAGCCATATCATCTTTCACGCAGTCCATCCAGCGCTTCTTTAGTCTTCCCCTACCCTTATTGCCATTCATATTTATACTTAGAACTTATAAAAAGTATACCTACTTATAAGCATAAAATTTTAACCATACAGCAATGTACCATACACTGCTGTATGTTTAAAATACTCATTCAAACGGGCCAAACTTGATAATTCGGTCCTTACATATGAAATTGGCGTTTTGTCGAACTGGCCACTTTGATCTCAAATGCCATAGATTTTGGGTCGAGTGGGTTGATTGAATACCCAATTGCAACTCAATTGTTTGTCACCGTTTAGTCTCATACCTTCTCTGTCTCACTGTTTTAGCGACAGAAAGACTTTGAAGCGCAATCCAAGTCTATATACAACGTGTAACGTTAAATGCGCAAAACCTGAATATAGTTTGATCAGAATAACAAGCAGAATTAATTGAACCACTTTTTAATATAGGTCACATTTTTCAAAAAATCTTCATTAAAAACGTTGCCGTGTCTATTTATTAATAGGTTAAGCAACCCAATGTCAGCGCGGCACAGCGGGCCGGTGACGACTCCTCCCTCGGTAAAGCGTCGTCGCAAACGCAAGAAACGATCAGAATTGCCAGTAAAATTAAAACAGCATATAAAACCTTCACAATTTTTTTAATGACTTATTTTCTCTCTGAAATAGGTCAATTGAATTAAAAATCAGTTGGGGTGTCTGAGGTTTTGCGCATTAAACGTTACATGTTGTATATGTAAGTTACGTTTAAGAATTTGGCGCTGAAAGAGAGTGATGATTAGCTACTGGCTCTTTTTCTCTCTTAATACAAGATTTATTTTATACAAAACAAGCTTTATCTATAGACGCAGCTTGTACCAGAGTTAGTAATTTTGTAATAAGACTGTTTATGTTTAAGTCAATATACTACGAGTACAATCTATATTAGAGCCATGAATTTGAGATAATTTTCAAGTTAAGGAATAACAAACTGAATGTCATACTCAACAAAGTTCAAATTCCATTAAAACCAATAACTTATTAGGACACTTTTTCTTACAAATGGTCACTCAAAAATCAACTTAGAATAAATTACACTAAAGTAGATAGTGGCTATGGAACGTAAATTATCTGAGATTATGAACACTGCTATAGATTAAATTTATGGATAAATAAGAAAGTTCTTGTTTCCCACGGTAAACTAATCCAATTCATACATAGTATTAAAAAAAAAGTATTAATGGTTAACAAATACACATGTAAAACAACTAAAAAGCGAAATCGTTTGCACACAAATTAAAAGTAAAAGCCATACATATTACATAAATATTTACATACGTTTATCGGCCGCTAAACCTATATAGTGAATATAAATAGAATACAATATAGCATTATGATTATACATACCAAATATATTACAATATAATGTTTAACTAAGAAATCGCCGATAAATAAATATTTTATCACAAGTTACCTAAGATTTAATAAAAAAAAAAAAAAAAAACGGCTCCGACTTGGCAGTTGGGTAAAAAACAATTTATCCATCGTCTAGATACATATTTTTATAATAAATAATTAAAGTTGTTATTTTATAACTTACGATATAAGCGTTGAGCTGTTAGGTCCCCCACCGATGAACGTTAATTACTAAGATTTAAGAAGACCTATTCACACAGTCATTTAAAGCAAATTATACTTAACTTCCTTGTTTATAAAGTTGATTTTTATATGAGAAAACCAAAATAAAACCAATTAACATGCGAAAGTAACACGCAAAAAAGTATTTACAAAGTTGTGTATATTTTTCAATATTTTTAATCTGTTTCTAATACTTTTTAACATTTTTAATACACTTGATTCTTTTGGATTTATTGGTTCGAAATATGCCTGTTAATGCTATAGTGTGAACAGGCCTTTACGAATAGGGTCTGATAGTTTTTTTTTTTTAATATAAACGAAATAAATTGACGACGTTTTTCATTAACAGTTTTAGTAGGTATCCCAACTTTCCCGTTTATATTCCAAACCATCACTTACCTATGGGTATGTCGTAAACCTCGTCGTTCTTGTTCTCACTGTCATTCTCCTTCCCCTTCTCGTCCTTGGGTTCTACATCTACTTGTCTCTTTTCTTCCGAGTTATTATTTGACTTTTCCGGCGGTACTGGCGACCCTGAGAGAATTGTGACTTTCTATTTGTCTACTGAACAGTGTTTGTGCAAGTTTTTGCAATAAAATAGTGTTGGACTACTGCCTGTAATTACTCTGTGGCTGAGTGAATGAATTGAACATTACTTATGCTGTGGCATAGTGATTTAGATATTTTTTTATAAATACAGTGGGGGTGTTTTTACTGCATATTTAATTTTATTAGAAGTTAAAGTGATTGCATAAAAAATACAATTTCGCATTGTTTAGATTTAAGTTGCTATTTAAATAAAATAGCTGTAGCCATGCGTCTATCTACCACGACATAAAGATTAATAATACCATTTAACTGATACATTCTCCCTCCCCTACTCACCACCAATGTTTGATAACAAGCTTGAAGATTCATCACCTAAATAAAAGTACTAGGACTTCATAAACCATGTGAACTTCGAAGAAACAGATGTAGAGGACCTTACTGCTAAATCTCGGGGCTAATATTCAGGGCTTGAAGATTCATCACTTACTTACTAAAAGTACCAGGATTCCATAATCTGTACGGAGTTCGGAGAACAGCTGGATACATCTTCCTTCAAACATTTCGCGGCTAACACAATCTACTATCAAAAGTACAAGGGCTCCATAAACCGTTCGAAGTTCAAAAACAGCTGTACTGCCGAATCTTTGTGTCAATCCGTCCGATCTCGAGCGGCTAAAAGTACCAGGGCGGCATACTCACCAACAGGTATATCGTACAGTTCCTCGACCTTCTTGTCACTGATTTCCTTTTCTACGTTGTTGTTAGTGACGGGAGCTGTTAGGGCCTTGTCTTCTCTCTTGGCGGGCGGCGTGGGTGCGGGTGCGTCAGTTTGTTTCGCGGGCAGCTCCGGTGCGGGGCGGCTGTCGTTGCGGGATTCGGTGCGGGATTCATTGCGGGAGTCGTTGCGGGAGTCGGTGCGAGTGTCTTCAATGGTAGTAGCTAGTACTGCGGCGTCTCCGGCCGGCGAGGGCGGCGGGGACGAGCCGTTGAGCGCGGGGGAGGGGGGCGCTACACACACACACAACATGCTCAACAGTCCAATTGTTAATGTTATAGTCGGGAGATGACGCAGTTTCCAAATGAAAAGCTATTATACTAAAAGTGCAAAATACACTTTTGACAATGACGTGATCGAAACATTTTTTTTTTTTTTTTTGCTGAACTCTAGCTACCAAATCAAATAGCTATACTGAAGCTGCATTCAGACATATTTAGCATATTGTATTTGCAACTTTGTCATCTCCCAATCAATTAGAATAAAATGCTAACATCTAAAATTATTTCATAGTAAGATTAATTTTAGAAAGCAATCACTCAAAACACTTCAATCCAATTATTTACTTGAACACAACACAAAAGCAAAAACATAATGTCGGGGTATAAAAACAAAACTTTTTATTTTTATTTTTCAACTCATGATTTCAAAGTTCAGAGAAATGTAGATAAAAATTGTACTGCCTGTATTATAAACGATTCAGTTTTGTCCTAGCGGTAGAAAAATATTACTTACAAACCTAAATTGTCTTCTCTTAGGTCTGCGTCGACATCAGAACCGAACCCCTAGTCCTCTTTCAACATAACCCACTAATATTGTAATATTGTATTAATTTCCAATTTTATAACAGACAGTACAACCTAACCCCAATTTTCGTTAGCCCTATTTTCCCAGTTTTCGCTAGTCCTATTTTCCCAATTTTCTTTAGCCCTATTTTGCAATATCCATAGCCAAATCTCCCCAACTCACTCTGGACAGTGTCGGTGGGTGAGGCAGGTTTTCCGTTGTGCGTGTTGAGGGTCGCGTTGGGCGAGGAGGCCGGGGAGATGTTGTTCATGTTGATGCTTAAGTTGTTTGCCTTCTTGCTGTACGAGCCGCGCTGGCAGTCCGTGGCTAGCTTGTCCGTTATCACTTCCAGTTCGCCGAATACCTGGAATGGGAAGCGGTGACGAAATTATAAAGGGTCACATAAATTAAATTTATGTAAACGAAAATATGACAAAGAAAGATAAGTAAAGTACAAAGGTAACATCAGTAAACAAGTAATAACATAACAAACCACCCAAAAAAATGGAGAGAAATCAAAGATCGAGGTGTAAGGAAATACGAGTCATGCTAGAAAAGTATACCCAAATCAATGGAAATACCAGATTATGATACTTTTGTCACTACTAATCAGTAGTTCCCAATTAACAGTGCGATCCAGATCTTTCTATTCCGCTGCTATAGGATCCATTATTCCTCATACCATGCAAGGCAACTGATTACTGTGTCATACATTTTTCAGGGTTTTTGGACTAATGCAATTGGGAATAGCCATTGGCAGTTTAGTAGAAACTTTTTGAGTCAGCATAGTTCTTGGGGACTGCTTCACTCTCCTTATAACTAAATTTATGAAATTTAACTCAGGGCACTGTTATAGGTCCCAAGAAAAATTAATTTAGGAAAGACAATAAAAATTACATACAGGGTGGCAAGGACATCGACGCGCAAACTGTAACCATGAATTCAGCACAGATTCTAGACCCCCCTATAGAAGTAGAAATATTTCGTGAGTTATAAAAAGAAATGCTGTTTCATAGAAAAGTGCAATAAAAAATCTGTTCTGTACATTTTGACCGCATAGGGGTAAAAATGTATGGAACAGATTTTTTTTTAAATAAGCGACTCCTTTTTAGGGTTCCGTAGTCAACAAGGAACCTTTATAGTTTCGCCATGTCCGTCTGTCCGACCGCAGCTTAGCTCAAAGTTATAGCACTAGAAAGCTATAATTTTTATAATATAAGTTCCATATAGTCGGGAAGAAAAGGGTTCATTTTAAGACAATTAATAAAGTAGAAAACAAGCGTGTTCGTACCAAGTCTCTCACCTTATGACTTTCAAAATGGAACAGTTGTTCAGCCGAGAAGAGTGTTTGCAGATTGTTGACGTAGAATAGAACGCGGGAGTCGTAGAGTGCGGGCAGTTCGTCGTGGAGTTCAGAGTTTAAGACTTCGTACGTGCGCTTGGCTTCTTCTAGTTGTTCTCGGCCTTTGGTCACCTGGAAGATAGACAATATTGGGTTAGAAAATGTAGATATGTATTTCTTGATCTCATTCAAGATTTTCCCAAGATGTATGAAAGATTTTCAATTTTTCACTATGGTTTTAAATTAAGGCAGTAACTTGTTGACATTCTTCTTTTTCTTAGCGTATCGATGGCAAAAAGTTTATATATTTGGCCAAAAATTCAGCCACGCGAGCTCACTGACGCAGACATAAGATCATCAAGTGCACAGGTGACAGGGTATGCGGCGCACGATAGTTAACATTTGGATAAGTGTATAACCGCCGCACTCATAGGCACTTAAAATTAATCAATCGTTAACTTTTATTAACCAGCATAATTATCTTGGCACAAATGTCAACAAAAATGTTTTTAATCTGACATATTTTTGTTGACTGACTGCGTTCCAATTTATACTTGTCAATTAATTTTAAGTAATGACTGAGTACCGGAGTAAGTCATGGCTATGCTAAAGCTACAGTAAAAGTTCAGAAGCCACGATATATTGGCACATTATATGAGATGTTCATAAAACAAAAGCAAGAGATATTGTTACCTTAACATCGTCCCTTCTCTTCGTAGCGTTCGATTGCAGATTCTGGAAGCTGTGCCTTTGACTGTCGTAGTCAACCAACTTGCGTCCACGTTTCTCGATCTTTTTCTGTAAAAAACATCGTTACTTAAATTAATTAAACTAGAGCTATAATTATATCAGTATTTAAGTTTTTTTTAACTCCTGATTGAAACTGATGTTGACTTACTTTAAAAGTAGTCGAGCGTAAACTCGTATATTTGAGGTATAATTAAAAAATATCATGTCTAATTATCCTCGTTTAGACTCTATTAAAATAATTAAAATGTTAATAACGACATTCATTTAATGTTCCCAGATCATTTAACTCTTCATCACATTATTTATGGGATAATTATTTAGTCCTAAATTCACAGCTTGATTTATAATATGTAAGTATACGTAGATTGATGCTGCAATTTTAGGCGATCCAAACTCGTATTTTACTAGTGTAATGGAGGGCGATAAATAGCTGCGAGGTAAACAAATTGAGTCTATTCCGATCACCATTTCGGAGCCTCTGTTTCAACTATCTAGTGCACTAAGTTATCTTCAACACCTATCTAGTTTAGCACTGGATGACAAAATACTTCAAATTATAACAAACATCATTTAATTCATTACTACTGCTCTCAAAACCGTGAAGGAAAACATCGTGAGTAAACGTCCTAGAACCAAAAAAATCGACTATATGTGAGATCTACTAACCCGCAATGTGTCCGCGTGGTAGATTACAGTCTACTCCCTCGATAAGAGAGGAGGCCTGTGTCCAAGCAGTGCGAACATTATAGGCTGACTATGCTTATAACAAAAATCTAATCAGCTTTCCTGCAGAGGCGCCATACGTAGGAGTAATCAACTACGTTGTACAGTCTATTTTCTAACTTACCCTGACTTCAGGAAACTGGTTGGTGTACGTGTTGAGCGGTATGAGCACTTGGTCGCCGAGCTTGTGCGAGAAGTCCTGCCACAGCATCTCCAAGTTCTGCGCCTGCACGTACAGCAGGTCGTGGCCAGACCAACTGCTCTCGTACACCTCCGTGATGGCTTCCATCAACGTCTTCGACGCTGTTTGCACCGCTGGGGAGGACAGAAGACATGAAATTGGATATAATTTCGATTCAGAGATGCTATAAAGATCCCTCCCATCACACGTGACACATCAGAAAGGAGAATATTTACCGGAACAAGAGAAAGATTAGACATCATCTAATAAACAAAATATTGTGGCAATGGTTGGGGGAGACCTATATCCAGCATGGACGTCTTTCAGATTAAGTGACGACAATCGTAAATTCATCGCTCAGAAAAATGGTAGTCTCATTTCTATCTTCGGATTTACAGCGATTTTACCCCTTTTTACAGCGCAACTCATTTAGCTTTTTCACTACTCTAGACCTAATTACAAGCTGCGAACTGTTTGTTGTAGCATATGTGCACACATTTGGCACACACCCAGAAGAAGTTCAAGAATCTCTGCACATCCGAATGTTAGTTATTCGTCATTCCTTTGATTGAATTGACGCAATTTAGCGAAAGTCTATAACTGGAGTACCAGGAAGAGTGTTTTGGATCTCAAATACTGGTTCTTTGTGATCACACAATGGTACAAAGGATGTGGAGATGGAATGATCAGCCACATCCTGCCTCTTAGTTCGCGGTTAGGTCAAACTTGCTGCTAAGTATTATGAGAAAACTGTCGGTCCAGTTTCGCACGTGTCGACAATTTTAAAATCGTTCCTAGCGTAACTGGGGACGATGTCTTGATCGGTATTTGAGATTGCCCAAAATAGAAAACTCGTTCATATATCAGGTTTCTCCAAAGAGGAAAAATATACGACGAAACGGCAAGTGCACTGATGGACGGAATAATGTACACACGGAGGATCTGGGGAGCGGAGAGGAAAGCTTAATTGTTGAAAAGCTATTGGAAGCTTCAAAATCAAAAGTCATTTATTCAAATTAGGCTGAGAATCAGCAATTTTCGAACGTCAAAATTACATAAGACAGTACCTCAAAACGCCCGACCTTTATCCTATGTACTCTTCGTCAATGAATGAAAGGACCTCACCTCGTATACATCTTATGTAGTTATTGAACTCTTTCTGAAGCCTGGTGGCCTGCTGGTGTTGCCTGTTAAAGTTCTGCAGGTGCTCTTCAAATATATCGTCGAGAGTCCGGTCTACCTTGCCCAGGTTTTGAAGGAGCTGTGAACAAAGAAAAGGGTTTATTAGTTGTTGATACATGAGAATTTCAGCGTAGAGAAAAAATACTCGAAGTGCTTCATTGATGACTATAACTAAGTTAAACATATCTATTTGCGAGTTCGAGGTTTTTAAACTTAAACATTAATGAAATGAACGTAAACATTTTATACTCTAATAATTTTTCTCGTTAACACTGGGCGAGAGTCATTCGCCCTCGAATAGTTCTGAAATAAAGTAATCCTTAGTATAACAAAAAGTGGCCGAAAATCGAGGTTTGTGGCTTGCGATGAAGGCTTATGACTAGCAGAGGCCTGCTACTAGGCTGACGATGACATTGATTTCTGAATCGAAATGAGGATATTGTGCGAACTGTCCTGCAACAATATCCAGTGCAACACGAATATATTTCACCGATTTCATCATACCTACCGCGTAACCCTACACTGGTTGGTAGCGCAAGGATATCTAGGTTTAGTACGCGGCAGGAACGAGTGCAACAATTATTATTTAATCTATTACCATTCCAACTTTATTGCTTTGTTCCTGTTGGTGCACCGGACGGTTTGTTGTAGTTTGTTTTATTTTATAAACCCGTGCAGTATATTTTTATAGACGGACTCAGTGTCTGAGATCAAGCACCAAATCTGTTAGTAAACCTGCACAGATATTCACAATTATTCGATACGCTTCCATGCTGAATGTAACATCAATCAATGTTATCGAAAGAGTCCTCTAAACGCTGTTCAAAAATCAGAAACCCGAAAATATTGACAGTTTTAACCACTATTTTTCTGACGGGTATTTGCGGGTAGTGATGAGCAAAGCAAGAACAAGACCAAGACTGGGACAGTCTTGGTATTGGTCTTGGTGTTGCTTACTCAGTCTTGGTCTTGCTTGTTCGGTCTTGGTGTTGGCCTTGCTAGTGTATAGATAGTCTTGAAGAATGCAAGACCAAGACCAATTTTGCTCATCACTATTTGCAGGCTAGGCCGGACTAGGTGGTATTAGGCAAATCAGGTAACCTAAAATGTGCTATTGTCGACTCGGAAGCCTGTCCAATGGTTGTGCAGGTGCAAAAGATGGATGATTGTGATGGTGGTGTTTGTGCTATGCAGGTGTAAAATCGAATGTTATGTGGTAGTACAACAACAACCAATACTTTATGTATTCATACACTATTAAGTTTGAAGGTTGGACCGGTTTGACAGTTGCTAAAATTGAGTGGGTTTTATACATCTTCCGTAAAAAATGCTCTTTGCAGAAGTAAATGAATAAAAAAAAGTAGTGGAGCCAATGTCTATGATTCGACTACCTACCTATTTACTAACTTACGTGACGCAAGTCCTTCTAACCAGTTATTACTTCATAAAAAGGTAGTAAATGCTAATGTAATGCGACATGTAGACAGTATTAAGCGATAGTTGTCACACCCACATTAGACCTATTGAGCTTATCATCAACTAATTAAATGTTTGCTTTTATTATTGTGACGCCACGTTTGAGGACCGTGAAATAAGTTGCAAATAGTTGCTGGTTTGTATTATACTATATATTTGTTTTAAATAACATCATGGGTATGTCAATTGCGGGAAAATTAGGTAACGAGGGATGCAGTTAGATGTGTTCTTGATTATTATAAAAACAACATATTCATTGAAACAGCCTAGGCCTAAAGGAAAGAAGCACATAGGCAATTATAACACAATGCTTTAAGTACTATATGATGATAAATGTCAAAATGTTGATTAATGAAATAATGTGACCTCGGAGTTTGTTTCGGCCTTTCTTCTCAGTGTAGTCCTATAAAATACGCCCGACCTCATATCTAGTTTTTAAATTATGATTGGCGTGTAAAAGTTATTGTACAAACCTATATATACTTACATTAATAAAATCATTTATCTTTTAAGCTACGATGGACCTAAATAATGTAAAACCAAAACGCTTTTTAGTTCCCGATCAATACGTAATAGGCGCCTGAGAATAGAATCCTGAAATGCTTTAAAAATTAAAATATACTGGATTTTAGAAAGGGCTGTCAAAAGAACGTATTAATTCTTGTAATTCTTCTTAGCGTATAGATGGCAATCTAAATGGACTCAGCCCAGAAATTCGGCTTCGTTTTTGGCGCCACCAGTATCGTTCATAAGTTCCTGTCACGTGCAGCTGACAGAACACGCAGGACATGATGTTAATTCTTGTTTATGATCGTAATCGACATGGGGACAAAACCTTTTATGCTGAGAATAATCCATTCAACTCTCAAATCAACTAAAAACATTATCTCGCACACTACTATTACGTTTCAAGACGACAGCATACATTCGTTTCATAAGAGCACACATACTATCAGTCACTCTGTGACCTTGTAGCCTTCAGTACTCATTGCTGCATTCTTTGCAAAACATGCATACTTCGCACCTGAGCACACTGCGATTTGTTCAACGGTTGCGTTGTATGCAAGGCTGTTGGAAGATCATCAGATTTTACAAATGGATATTGCAATTTTGATTTGCTTTCGTAATTACTTTTTGCTTTCAGTCATAATATGATGAATAATACATGTTGCTTCATTTACGTTCATTACATTTTTTTTACATTGTGGCGAAATGCCTTTCACAAAAAAAAAAAAAAACAAACAGCTTCGTTAGTTCAATATCTTCCAGGTTAGTTCAATCAATCCACTTCGAGTAACAGGAACTTTTCCAGTATTATACAAAGTTCATAAATAATTTCAGGGAATACGAATAGGATTCCATTAGAACAATAGAAACCTATCAGATCTGTGTAACTTAGCTATATTACGAGTAATCTGTCAAATTGAAGCCGCTTCAGAGATATTGATGTATGGAAGTTACAGATATCCAATTATAGATTGCAAATCAAAATCTCGTTACAAGCCAACCATGACCAACCTAACACCGAAAACGACATGCCCAAACAAGTAATAAAACAGTCCTTATAAACGTCACAATTCTAAAGTCCGCGACACATAACTGATAATCCATTGAATACATACCAAACGCGTATAATGTCATCGACCGGCCACTACTCCCATTGTTCCAACGTAATGCGCGCAACACCATGAAATGGATGAAGCTTATTATATTAATAAGGTTTTGATTTTGATTAGGTTTTTAGTGTGTGTTCCGAACTTGGTTAGGCGAAGAGCTGCATGTTTCATGAAGAGTTTTCAGTTTGGAAATACCGTTGTTCTAACTACGGGGAGATATTACACTATTGTAATTCTAAACGATGAATTTGGACCAACTATAACTAAGCATATACAGGAGGCCCAAATTCAAGATTTAACCCAAATTCAAAATCAGAGTTTGTAGAGGTACATACAAGAAGGTTCAAACAAGGATATTACAGGTTGCTCTACAATTTACATTTTGCTGGAATTGCAATAGAAATTTGAAGTTTTTTTGCACTGAATTTCCAAGATGCCGAAAATTGCGATAGTGCCCAATAATAAGGTTAATGAAAAAAAAAAAAAATGAAAATTTATTTAGGTTTTTACAAAGTAATAAATTTACAAACTTATAAATACTTAGTAATACCAGGTTCTTAACTGATTGACTTAAATACTTATTTAAAAACTAGTTAAATTTATATTTTATAATTTCTATGAAAGGTGCGTTGGTACTGACATTATAACAATCAATCAATCAATTTAGTAGTAGCAGTAGAACTATTTGGGTTGTCTTGTTCAATGTCTTCTATAATGAAAATAAATGCACTAGGCACTAGGTAGACTCTACCATAATGTGTCTATCTTTCTGGATCTCAGTCACACATTAAGAACTCTACTTACATTTTCGGAAGTGACAATCAGGTGTAAGCGGTTACCTCGGTTACGTCCGTCGTGAATCATGACTCGTGTGACGGCACATCCGCAGCCGCTTCCTTTCGATTTCGATTGTCTTTAACCGAGGCCTCTAATTACGCTCATTGTGTGTATGCGGTGAATATTACGATTTTTTCTTGTATATTTTTTACCTTAACAGTATTGAAATAAAGATCATCACTATTCATGTCGTTTGCGACGTATTCTGGTAATTTTATTGATTAATCATCAAGACAGTTATAGTAATTAACTAATTATTTAATTACTATTGTCTTTTCTAGTTTCTGTTTTTATTATTGTTAGTTTAAATTGAATTGTACTTTCATTAAAGAACGGGACACCCCTACAAGGCTGTTTTACCAAATTTTAAATTAATTACACTTAGGGCTGATTTTTTCAACGCCAGATAAATTTATCGGAGGAATAAGTTTGAATTTTTGACAGTTCTTCTATACAAAAACTCAAAGGACAGACGTTAATTTTATTCCACGAATAAAAATTATCCGTAGATTGAAAAATCAGCCCCTAATGAAATAATAGGAATTGATTTACTTTTTACATATTTCCATGGAACATTCAATCAGATGCTACAAGTAGCTCCTCGGTAAATTGTTCAATGTGGAATATGCAAAATAGGAAGAAAAACAAGATGATCTTGGACGGATGAAGTAAGCATGCGTGATGCTTGTGTAAACGATATAAGGGAAGGTAAAGACTGAAAATACAGTACATATATCAATCGCTATGAATTTTAGGTTACCAATGCAATCGAAAAGTTTTAATTGTCATGTTGAGAAGCTAAGTCGTAGAATGACAAAGCATCTGCTTTATGCTGCGTAGTCAATTGAGGAGAATAGGTTACCACTACGCTGGTAAACGGTAGGTCATCAACCATTCCAAACGATTGTAATACTAGACCCGTTAGCGACGTATATGATAGTTATTAATTTTTTGTTGCAGATGAAAATAGAAGAACCGTGTGACGACATACTGAACTACAAATTGTCGGGAAGCAAGAAGAGTGTAGCGAGACAATCATTGAATTAATGTATGTATTTTAAAAATGAAATGCTGTTCGTAGGTAAGCGAATCACTTGAGAATGGCTGGGCCTATTTGGCTATTTTTTGTTTTCAAACTGTTCGTAAGTGTCGTTCTTAAGGAAAGAAAAAATGAAAAGTTGCCGGGAAGTTGGAAAATTCGGGAAAACTAAAACTTCATTTTTTTGGAATTTTTGTATGAACTTAACGCCATATTGAAATTTTGACAGGACAAAGTCAGTCGGGTCAGACAGTAAGTAAAAAAAAAAACAGAATCTAGTAGTGGGTCAAGGCGGGCTACGGATGATGATGAAGAAAGTAGATTCCGAAGATTAAAATCAACTATAGTAAACTTTGATACAGGCTTTGATGAAGCAGAGGAAGAAGAAAGTATTCATTCACAAAGATAAATAAATAAGTTAAATAAAATATCAATGGTGTTTTCGTCATGATGCATGCCAATGTGTCAGACGTAATCTAATCAATTAAATTAAAATGAGTTATTGTTCTATTGTGAATAATTGAGGAGCGTCGGAACAAAAACCGATATGTCTTAATTAAGACATTATTATTTTTTAATTTTTTCTGATACAAAATGTTTAATTATACACCCTTCAGGAAAGAAATCAATTAAAAAACAGTTACATCCATCTTAAAAAAAATTTCAAAATACTGTGGTCAAATCAAAACCGGCAAATAAATTTTTAAATTCAACATGTTCTTGTTGTTGGATTAAAAACCGATAATGATAATGATAAATGATAAATGATTTATTTTCTGTAAGTAGGTTTGTACAAACACTTTTACATGTCAATCATATTTTTTAAACTAGATGAGGTCGGCGTTTCCTATCTGACTACTCTGAGAAGAAAGGCCGAAACAAACTCAGAGGTCACAGTCTCTTTTAAAGTCCAGACATAATCTTGGTCAGATCATGTGAAGACCATGCAGATTGGTGTCTGAAATGGTCTTTTGAGTAAAGAACCACACAGATTGAGCGGACCTGTCCAGTCAGTGCACGCATTTGTCAAAAATTGTGTAGCTCAACTCAGAACTTGAGGAGCCTTACGATTCGACGAACAATACCAATGAAAGGACATTTGGGTAGGCCGCATAAATTACTCAAACTGCCAGACCATGATTAAAACTAACTAAGAAGGAAAAAAGAAAAAAGAAATGACCCACATAGTCTTCACACTCACAATAATAATAATAAAAATAAGATACTATACAAAGTAAATATCCATGTCATTGTTTATATAAAATTCATCAATGTCAATGTGTATATAAAAATCCGGACATCATCTTTGATCTTTGAGGACCATGTAGATTGGTGTCTGAAGTGGTATTTTGAGGGAAGAACCACACAGATTGAGTGGACCTGTGCAGTCAGTGCACGCATTCGTCAGTAACCGTGCAGCTCAACTCAGAACTTAAGGAGCTCAACGATTCGACGAGCAATACCAAGGACAGAACATTTGTGTAGACCGCATAAACCACTCAAACTGCCAGACCATGATTAAAACGGAAACAATGACCCACATAGTCCTCACATTCACAATAATTAAAATAATATAAGACTTTAAACAGTAAATGTTCATGTCATGTCATAAATAGATATTAAGAAAGAAAAAAAATAACAAAAGTGTAAATCAGCAAAATAAAAAATAAACAACATTCACTGTCTAGACCTATTGGAGCAGCTCAATCCCAAGCGTTTTTGTCCTCAATATAGTCTTTTACAGTATAATAGGCTTTGTGGCATAGTTTTAGCTTTATAAAAGATTTGAATTTATTAATGCTTAGTTCTTGAATGTGGCTAGGAAGTTTATTATAAAAACGTATACATTGGCATCTAAACGAGCCACCTATTTTCTTGAGCCTTGTTGTAGGAACAACAAATTTATGTTTGTTCCTAGTATTTATATTATGGATATCACTGTATTTCTTAAACAGATTAATATTTTTATGTGCATACAAAAGATTATCATAAATGTACTGAGAAGGCACAGTCATTATATTAATCTCTTTAAATTTGTCTCTGAGGGAGTGTCTGGGACTTAATTTATAAATGGAACGAATTGCCCTTTTTTGTAAAATAAAAATTATCTGAATTTCGGCGGCATTTCCCCACAACAGAATACCGTATGACATCACACTATGAAAATAACTAAAGTAAACTAAACGGGCTGTCTCTAAATCAGTTAAGTCACGAATTTTCCTAACGGCGTATGCTGCAGAGCTAAGCTTTTTTGACAATTTATCTATATGGGGGCCCCATTGAAGCTTGGCATCCAAAGTTATGCCTAAGAATACTGTGGTATTTTCGGGTTTTAACTCTTCACCCTTTATGAGAACACTAGTTTCTACTTGTCTAACATTTGGTATCGTAAACTTAATACATTTGGTTTTTTTTTCGTTAAGAAGTAAATTATTAACATTAAACCAGTTAACTACTTTTGCGAGGGCACTATTTATACTGTCAGTAACCAGCTGTTGACGTTTGAGTTTAAATAAAAGTGAAGTGTCATCTGCAAACAAAACTATATCATGTTCATCCTTTATGAGGTAAGGCAAGTCATTGATATAAACAATAAATAAAAATGGTCCAAGTATTGAGCCCTGTGGGACCCCCATTCTTACTACAGATCCGGGTGACCTTTTCCCGTTAACATCAACTCTCTGAATCCTATCACTTAAGTAAGAAGTGAGAAGATCCAGAGAGGCGTTCCGGATTCCGTAGTGGTGAAGTTTCCTGATTAAGGTTTCATGAAGAACACAATCGAATGCCTTGGACAAATCACAAAAGATGCCCAAAGCATCGCATTTGTCCTCCCATGCATTATAAATATGTCCTAAAAGTTCAACTCCGGCATCGGTAGTTGAACGACCCCTTGTAAAACCGAACTGTTTATTATTCAGTAATTTATTGTTATTGAAAAATCTTTGCAATTGATTTAAAATAAGTTTTTCATAAATTTTACTAAAGGTGGGTAGTACGGAAATAGGTCTATAATTAGTAGGGTCTGATGTACTACCTGATTTAAACAACGGTATTATTTTACTGTGTTTCATAAGATCAGGAAACTCACCACATTGAATACAATTATTAAATATAACAGCTAAAGTAGGTGCTACAATGTTTATAATTGTCTTAGCAACATCCACAGAATTACCCCATAGATCTGCAGTCTTTTTTACATTTAACATGTGAAAAGTTTTAATTATATCTGTACAAGTGACAAATTCGAAGTGAAATTCCGAATCACAAACTGGAACGTTTTCCTTAAGTAAAGACTCTGCAGCAGTGGGTGAGGAGCTTAGAGATTTAGTGGTTGACACAGGAATCTCTGCAAAGAAATTTTCAAAGGCCGCGGCAACCTGGGAATCTGATCTAATTACATTGTCATCAATAGCAAGGCTGTAGTCACTACTTCGGTTGCATGACCTTCCTGTTTCGCTATTAATGACATTCCAAGTCATTTTAATAATGTTATTACTATTTTTAATTTTTGAACTCAAATAACGTGACTTGGCCATACTACAGACTGTTTTAAATATTTTAGAATAATTTTTAACATATAAATTAAATTCAGCAGTGTTTATACAAATTCGTTCATCATATAATTCATAAAGTCTTTTTCTACTTTTATGTATACCAATGGTGGCCCAGTCACTGAAGGAAGCGTTACTATTGACTGATAATGTCTTTGGAATGAATGTTTTATCAAATTGTGTGCAATACATATTAAAAAAATCATTATATTGTTTGTTAGGGTCATCATTAGTCAACAGAAGTGGTAATTTACTTAAGAGTTTAGTTTTAAATGTTTCTAAGCGTTTAGTTGTTTTTGGGTTAACAGTGATAAAACGATAATTCTTATTAAGTTTTACACAATTCAACAATGGTCGGTTCAAATTCAATTCAGTTCAATACCGACATATCCATTTTGGTTTCGTCAAAAACCGATATATCCAAATGATCGCGTCAAAAACCGATATATCCATACTTGTCCGCCAAGTATCTACCCTCCGTCAAGTTTCACACATCAATCGATGTCACTTTAACTGCAAATTGACATGCTATAATTTTCCACTTTTGTAACATTAAAAAACTTACAAGCTTTTTTTTAATTTGTGAAAAATATGGTAAATTCGATATATCGGTTTTCGTTCCGACGCTCCTCAATTGTGAACTATACTAATACACATGGAGGCAGGCATGAAGAATTTTATGTTGTGATATCAAGAACTAAGCAAGTTCTCATAAAGAAATTACTGTACCGAGCATGATAATTAATACAAGTAGTAAAACACTGTGAAACAATATAAGATTGGTTGTACCTAAATCATAACATTACAAATGCAACGTCCAACAATCAAGATTGGCACCTTCCAGGAAACTGATACGATTTCCGAAACGTTCTGCATCGATGGACTTGATATTTTTTAATATCCTAAACTAGGGCTTGTATTGTGAAAATATTAAACTTACAAATAGTAGACAAGCTATATTTTCACTGACGTTAATCACTATTCCCACATTTCAGTGTTGTACGGGCGAGTCACACTGAGAAGCACATTTATACAGTCGAGATTATGTAACACAACGTACTTTGAATCAACGAAGATATAAGAAGAATCACAACGCGCCTAAAAATCTCCCAATACCATGACCCGTCTCGTAAATATCCTGCTAAAGCTCACCAGCATCATAAAACAGCTCATGAATATCATAACAATTACTGCCTCAGCTCTCAAGTCTGTTAAACGCTCCCTAGGGAACGATAATACTAAAACTAAAGACGAATTGGCCCTTTCAAATAATTTCTATTCAGATTCTCATCTGACGTTCAGCATCGGTTTCTCTAAGCGCGTACGCAAACAAGTTGTAAATAACGGGCTGTCAAAAACTTGTGTATTTGATTATAAATCAAATATTGAGCTCAGTTTTACTGAGATTTTTAGGTTTCCAATTTCCCATGACCTTAATACATGGTTTAAGATTTTCTTCTTGTTTTGTATTTATTTTCGTAGTTATGTTTTGTTACTGTATATCTTTCAAGATATTCTTATCAGCATCTTTAAAAAAAAACAATCAAGAAGTCGAATTATTTTTCTCTATTGTTAGGTTTGACATGTTTATCAAAATTCAATGCATGCCACATACTGAGTATATTCGTGCCGGATTGACGTCCCATCGGACTCTGAGAGTGAGGGAAGAGTGAGTGTACCTGTGTCTGCGCACACACTTGTGCACTATGATATCTCCCGCGTAAATGGCTAGATTCCGTTGAGATTGGCTGCCATGGCCGAACTTTGGTCTGGAAGATCGAAGTTGATATTGCAAGCGTAAATAATGTTCATACTTTAAAAAACTGTGTAGGAATGAAAATAAAAGTTGACATAAATGTCAGTAACTGATAATGATGAATCAAATTTTGTGGCCGAAATTTTATTTATAACTTCTTATTAGTTCGGTTTCATATTAATTGGATCCGTCGCCTCGACTTCCGTTGCAATAATTTCGTCTTCGATTTTTACATAAATATACTTTTTAATCTCTTGGTGGTCACAGTCATATTCAACGTCTAGAATTTTAAGCAATATATAAAAGTCCTGAAATAATGAAATAAACAACCTTTACAAAGTTACACAAAAAGTTATGGACGAAATTCAAATAGAATAGAAGCAGAAGCAGAGTAAAAAAAGAAAAGCGGTAAGCATAGCCACTGACCGTTCAAATAATACGAGAATAATTTTAAGAATAAGTAAAAATTAGAATGGTAATGGAACTGCTAGACGGACGGACGACACTATGAATATGTATATTGCACTCGGCCCGCCCCGTCAAACATGTGCTGTCTAAAAATAGGCGTCGATAAGTCCGCTTTGTTTGCTTATTTGTTTTAACGTTTTTCACTGGAAACTATTTTGTTGGTGTAGTAAAAATTATTTCTTGTTTCGTAATGTTTTCCCTGTTTTACTTTCTATAGTCATGTACGGCAAATATGTACTTTTGGCTGTACTAAGGGAAATCCGGCGCTATTCATAGTTTATTTGGATTTACCAGTTTTATGTTTCCTATGTCTATTTGGATTACGCTATCGTCAAGATCTTTCCTATTTCTTTTTTCACATATTTTAGACAGACGTTCGGCCTCAAAGAAACATAAGATGTGGTTTTTGTGGAACGTGTTTGACTAGAAGATTGCCATTTACTTTTACTCGATTTTATGGTGATTTGTAAAAGCGGACATTTTAATTATTCGCATAAATATGAAGTTCATTCCTCTTTCGTTTATTTGTATGATTTGCAATGGTATTTGGAATGCCTTGTATACAATTCTTATCACCCGTAGTTTCTGCTTTCTCTCCTTCGTTTTGTTGGTCTTGAGACAAGCCTGTACTAGTTTCCATTTTAGCATCAACTATCTAATCTCCATTTTAACTGTAGTCCATGTTTAGCAACAATCTTATAGATTTTATGCAGATTATTCTGATTCACACTAGAAGCTGGTGTGTTGTTAAACTCCAATTATAAATTCATAAATAAAGTTTATAAGCAATAAACGATTTACAATAAACGTCTGTAAATCTCATAGACGTTAAAATAGTGAGTGATATAATGCTGTTTCAGACGGACTAAGAAATCCAGACAAAAGCAATAGACAGATTGGCTGCTTGTAGCTGAACCTATTAGATATCATATCATTCGCTAATTTGCTTCGACGAGGAATATCTGGCTCGCTTTCAAACTCTACCATGCAGACTTGAATAAACAAATTGGACATACCTAATATTTCATAATATATAAAAGCTGAAAACACACAACAGTTACGAATCTAAATACAGTCGTGCGTGGTATCTATAATCAAACAAGAAAACTAGGGCTCTTTTTAACCGACTTCCAAAAAGGAGGAGGTTGTATGTTCGACTTTATGTATGTTTGCTTCTTATGTATGTTCACCAATTTCTCCATCAATTGTGGACCTATTTAAAAAAAAATAATTGTTGAAAGGTCATGCTCTCGAGGATGCCCTCATCAGATTTCGACTTGGTGACAATGGGACCACATTGTCACCAAGTCGGGATCTGATGAGGGAATCCACGGAAAAACTAAAATACAGATCCAAAGACACCGACTTTCAAAATTAAAGTTATATTTCAGTTTGTAGTATTTTTTCGGAAGTCGGTTGTTTTTATTTTTTTGTAAAATAGTTTTTAATATCAATAGGTATAATAAAATGAGGGTATATAATATATGTAAATGAGAGTAATAGGTGTAAATGAGGGCTTCCTTCATTTAATGTAACGGCTTCAAGTGTGAAATCGTCTGATAAATAACGCAAGTAATCGCATATGATTGCTGTTTCCTATTTTTAAATGCTTCACAGTTCTCTGGTTGTAGGTTTTGGGGCCACATCATTGATTTCACATGGCTTTTATTATATCTAGAAGTCACACCAAGATGCCCACAAAATATGTCAAAAAAATATCCCACAACGCCAGTCTTCATGGGTATAAATGATGTTCTATATTTTATTGGAATTCCACGACAGTAAGAACGAATCTTCTTGATGACATCAATGCATTCATGATAAGTATTCTCGTGCAGAAATATATGCTATAACGCGGCAGGTACTCGAGCAAAGGTTAACTGAATACGCCACGGTCGAAGCAACATTATAATTGGTGTTCCCAAGATGACAGCCGACGACAATCATACAATAAAAACTTGAGATGAATGTAGCCTAGCCTATGAAGTACTCGCTGTTGCGACGTTCACGTGAATGAGACTATTTACCGATGGAAACTGAATGATCGAGGGATAACTTCTTTTTAGGTGTAGGTATCATTATAATCTGTCCTGCTTGGAGCAGTTCTCTTGCGTTTTGATTATCTTTGTATCCAGATCAATAAAACAGTTGTAAGTCTTTACAATTGTTAAAATGCAAGTCTAATCTGGGGTTTGTTACCAGCCCAAAATTCATAACCAAATTAGGTGTGGTAGCGGACGTTAGATGTGTCAAATTGCCATAATGTGTGAAAATAATTTGGACAGTTAGTCACACGTTACCTTTTTTTTTAACCTGTGTTTTACCGCAGTACCGCTATAGATAACATTCTCCGCATTCATTTCCGGATTACTGCTATCTTTCTGAGCTCCTATTTATATTCATCTAATGAATATTTCATTTTTATTATAATTGACGGAATCCCTAGCATTGACCTCAAAATGTTAAATTCAATGTCAACCTTTTTGTTAAATGATCGCCACGTTTGGCAGTAATATTGGCATTCGTTGAGTGAAATGTTTGTTGATAAACTAAGTAGTGTCGGATGGCAAACCCAACGCTGTCTGTTACTACATCAACCATATTGTATTGGACAATCATTGGCTAATAAGCACATGAAACCTGTCTTGCTCCTAAATGTAGGGAAGCCATAATACCATCAAATGATTTCGTTACAATAGGCACAACGGTCAAACTATCTCAAAGATCCTTCAAGACTTGACTGATGGCTGTATTGTCAGGCTAACAATGGACAGGTCGTTCGTTCCACTGCCAGATATACGAAACATCATTGCTTTGTTTGATTCACCTGCATGTTTTTCAAGTGGTACTGCGAAACATGGAGAACCTTTTAAATAGCCTTTTTGTTTTTAACTTTCACTAGGCTTTACGTGCTATTTTTTAGGAATTTTGAGCTAGGCTTTCTTTCTCAAGGAGGTTAGTATTTTGAATTTCAACGAACGAAGTCCAACTATCGAAGTCCTGTGTCGACATTCGACATTTTAAGCGCGTATTTCTATTAAATCGTCGAAAAAATTAGACATCCGATGAACCAAAATAAGCCCTGTATAATTTCCAGATTTAATTTAACATCGTATTAACTTTGATCAGCAATTGGATCATGATTAAAACCTAATAGAATACTGTGCTACTTCCAAACCACTTTTGCATCAACAAGTTTGAAGATAGAAAAACTTGTATTTAACAAGTTCTTTTCAATATTCAATTCATTTGCTTTCAACATCAAGGCTTCCTTTACAACTGTTTGCGGTTTACCGTTGGTACACTTGTATCCTATGATCTAGAAATATCTAGCCCTTGTTATGAAACCTAGCCGGCCATTGGTCACGTTTGCTGCTAGCTATTTATTTTAGACCGTTGTTTGTGTAACGGGCATACATACTAGTTGGTGAAGTCATTTATCGGAAATCTTTGAAGCGGTAGGTAACACGTGGAAAACGAACAATTTTCTTGTCACTTAGTGAGAATGTGGCGTTTTTCCGTATCAATGATATTTGTTTTCATGCTCTCCAGTAACAACTGGTTTACAAATAGCCGTTATCAATTTATTGTATGTACGATTTGATAATATCGAGTTTGTAGGTCGTATAGTTGAAAAATGTAATAGTTGAAAAAGTCAATGTAGCGTGTCGATTAGATGTAGATTGTTATCCCGTGTTAAAGCTTAATGCATTTAATTACTGACGACATACCGATTAAGACAGAAGGATTTATAACTTGGACATAAATTAAAATCATGTTCAGTTCATTTACAATCATGGAAAAATAATAGTCTAGCAAATAATATAAAATAAGATTTGGAGAGCTTGGGAACACTTCAATGAAATTGCAAATGGACAGAAAAGATGGAGTCAAAGACAGGGAAACGAAATTCTGACGAAAGACGAAATACAAAAGCTTGATCTAAAGCAGATTGAAGAATCGTTTACTTAACACACATATACTAATAGGTTTGATACATTGTTTGTGAATAGACGAAAGTTTTGCACCGACGCCAAATTGTCATCAACATAAGAGCTTTTATAGCCTAGTAAAAATAAAGTAGTAAATAGCGACTGCCACGCAGCAGTGGGTGTTGTGGTTAGTAAGGATTACGATAGACTGAGTGAGCAGAACTAAATGCTAGCAAACACTGATTGAATGATTTCATAACTATAAAGAATAATATGTTCCATTTCTCCAATAGAAAAATAAAACTTGGTCAAGACGACGAAGTTAAAATCAACAAAAAGCTGATTCTGAAAACCGAGACTGAAAACCCAATATGCAATATTTAATACTATATTTAACATTTCAAGTAATTAAACATACGAAACGATCCCCGAACTCAATAAATACGAAGGCATGGCTAAAAAAAATAATGTAACATTGGCAATGCTCCGAGTTTTTGGTACTCGTACCGCACTAGACTGGCTGTCAAGTGTTCCCGTTTGATATTTGGAGCATGGATCTAACGTTTTGTAGGCGCACTCTGGAGAGACCGTGATTTTCGGAGTAGTTGGAGATGGATTTTGCAAGGTCTTAATGTAAAGAGGTGATACAAGAGATACTAACTATAGATAGATTTAGAATTTACAATTCTAAAGCTTCTACGGAAGCCTCAACGCTAATTGACCATTCAATTAGAGAGTGAGTGCTGTTAGGCGTTTTTGTTGGAGTGACAGATAACTAGTGGCATCTGTAGACTGATAATTGAGTACCTAAACATTTTTTGTTTAATTTACTGCTGTTTTTTTACGGGAGAAATAGTATGTTGCTCCATGTTCTCGTAATATTTACAAAATATGAGGAGAAATGTAACGTTATGGGTTACGAGTCATACATAATACTCATAATTTGTTCATAGAACCTCCAAATTAAAGTAATATGTACTTAGTATTGTTGCGGTACTGCTCGTAATTAGCCCGCGTTGAGTAGGTAAGTTGTAAATTATATTACTTGTTGTAGTTGACGCAATTTTTGGCGGTACACAGAGCCAACTAGAACAATTAAATTAATAACTGCTAAGAGTCAAATAGTTCACGAACTTATTCGTGCAGTTGAATGCGTCATAATAAAAATGAAAATGGACGAGAAAACGATGTTGTTTTACTGTAGATTATCCGTTAGTCATGCTAAATGTTGGTCTATTTGCAGATTACATGACAACCATGACCCAGTCTTGTGTTGGTCCGATCGGCACAGTAACAAATCCAATATTCCCGAAATATTTGAAGCTGGTAGCGCCACATTAATGCACATTACACACGCACACATAGAACCTAACGATGACATTGGCTCACACACACAAATGGACGTAACATTATGCTGCGTAGCAACAAACAATTGGGTCGCTAGCTCACGCACACGTTTGTTATAATGGTTAAGTATGCGCTAATGCAGTAAGTGCATCTGATTTGCTTGTTTGCTGTCATCGTGATGTGTCTATTTCTGAGATGTTAAGCTAAGATAAAAGACAAACAAATGAGTCAGCTGGTCTGAAACAAGACTATATTTTGCAGCTGATACGCAAGAGATTAGAGTTGATTTGTAGTTTTGCGTACTGCGTATTTGTTAGGAAATTACAAACTAATAATTCTAACATAATATACAACGTGTAACGTTAAATGCGCAAAACCTCAGACACCCCAACTGATTTTTAATTCAATTGACCTATTTCAGAGAGAAAATAAGTCATTAAAAAAATTGTAAAGGTTTTATGTGTTGTTTTAGTTTTACTGGCCATTCTAATCGTTTCTTGCGCCTGCGACGATGCTTTATCGAGGGAGGAGTCGGCACCGCGCCATTTCGCCGCGCTGACATTGGGTTGCTTGACCTATTAATAAATAGACACGGCAACGTTTTTAATGAAGATTTTTTGAAAAATGTGACCTATATTAAAAAGTGGTTCAATTAATTCTGCTCGTTATTCTGATCAAACTATTTTCAAGTTTTGCGCATTTAACGTTACACGTTGTATATCAATACTAGCTTTTGCCCACAGCGGAAACTATCCCACGTAACGTACTACCTGGATTCAAACTGCCCTTTGTGTTAATCCAGGTTATAAACTATCTGTGTACCAAATTTGATCCAAATCCGTTTAGCCTAGTCTTAGTCTAGTTTTTGCGCCAATCCGGAACATACATCCAGGCAAACAGGCACAAATTCTATAAGTTATATTTTCGGCAACAGACTCGTTCCCACATCTCGTAGAAATTACTTTTTTAAAAATATTCAATATACAGTTTTTACTTCGTTACTAATTTTACACACTACACATGTAACACTAACAGTTTATCCTCGTAAAAGTAGAGATTGTCAGCGTCTCACTTCTACACAAACTTGGCTTGACATCATTAAAATGAATCACGAAGATTTTGCCTCATTCTGTTGCACCCATATCTAAACGTGCGATGCATGGACCGGTCGACCTTGCAAGCTATGAGTGTGTTAATTGTATGTAATTTAGTAAACAATGTACTTGTACCTTTTAATTCTGCCATATTACTTTTCAGTTTGTATTGTTTATTATTGTGATACGCCGGATATGCAGTCCTCTTCTAAAAGCAGGTCACAAAGCCGCCTACAGCGATCACAGACAAGATGTCAGGTTTGGATGTTGAATTGCAATAAGCAAAACTAAAGTTCTACTGTAAGAACTACTTACATGGATGACATTGTGGATCCGCAAAGTTTTATTAAAACAAAATATATTGGAAATGTTTGATGAACGTTCTATAATGCAGGCTGCTCATTCCACAGATACACGATTTAACATTGCGAACCGTCTGTCTCCCTTGGCGTTTTATGGCTAATAACGCTTCAAACAGGACGCATTATATCTGTGCATTTTGTTACTCTACGGTACCGCAATACAATTCATTCATGTGGATAAATGCAACGTTCTAACGGGTCGAACAGTTACGATGAGCGCTAAATTACTGCTTGTGAGTACGTTTTGCATAGATATGGCGGGTTAAGGGTTAATAAAATTACATAATGAGTTTGTTGCGGGAAGTGACGACGTGAGTTTTAATGACGACAGTGACAACATTTTCTTATTCGAATGCACAACTTTTGTCGTCACTAAACGACATTACAAGTGTCACGAGCTTCGTCCTCAGAGCTTTAACGCCCAAGCTAGAAGTGAATTGACAGCCGAAATATTATTAATAAGAGACTTATAGTGATCTATGAGACTAACGCTCAACAGCACTGTTGAGCTAGCTCAAAGATATGCTGATAGATATAGATTTATGACAAGGCGATAATTTTCTGTCATTTTCTGCATTAACTAAAACATTTTACCTTCAATAATACTGGCACACTCAAACAAAGTATTCCTATCTGAGCAAAGCAAACAGCAACAGCCATTTCTGGATATAGATATTATAGCGACTCCTGCGCCAGCCAGCCGGCCATTCACCTGCAGTAGGATGCCGTAAGCAGTCGAGTGACCTTCATTCCGATGCAATTTCATTCAAATTCTTATTGAATCTTGTACTTTAGCCGCATACTGATCCGAGAATGTGAGGATTATTAACTTATGTTGTTTATAAAAGTGGGAGGTGATAAGTTTGTTTGTGTATTTTTACACTAGCTTGTATCTTTTAAACATACTTATTTAGTAGCAATCTGCAGGGCTGACTAGTATAATCATCGGATAATTTAATATTTATTTATTTGGATCACCAAAAATTGAATACACTGATACAAAGATATGAGATCATTCAATAGACTTAAAGACTAGGGTACCAATTTCTTACAGGTAAGCACATCATGCATTACTTAATTGTCGATTGACATTGCTAAATCTGACGGATAGCCAAGTAAATAGCAAATTGTATGTGAGCTTGTTAGGTGTGAAGACACGATGCATGATGATGACACTGAACAAGAACCAAGATGCCATTGTTAATGCCGATCTCGAAGATATTCTACAAGCATGATAAATCTCAGAAAGAGGATACGCCTATGCATTGATCATAAATTCCAATCAGCGTAACTCATTGCATTTTATAAACAAAAATCGATGTGACGTTCCAGACAAACATACATTAGGTGCTTTATTTATAACTTCTTACTCGTGTAATCGCTATTAATGTGCAAGATAATAATATTTGTGATTGTAAACAGTAACAGCGTAATAAAATCAGTGTACTAAGTGGAAGTAGTCTCAAGGACGGTTGCGACTAGTAGACCGCTCTCTATACAGATGCAGGTGAAGGAAATAAATCAGATAAACACAATTATTTGATTTAATTAATGTAATATTGTAAGTTAATATAATAACAATGGTAGTACAATGTGTGGGTAGCTTAGAACCTTAGGTACCGGAGGACCGGTAGAACGGATGATTATAGATGATTCAATTTATGCAAAATTGCTAGTTAATATAACTACAATAGCAGTAGAAAGTATGGGCAGCAATCAACGTCCTCCAACAAAACGAATGATAGTAAAAACGACTGGATGCAGAAGGCAGCTTTAGATGCTATAGAGAATTTGGGAAAGGTAATATAGTAAGTAGTTGCTATGAGGAGAGGATTTAAAATATTATAGGACTATAATTGAAGGAATTTGATAAAATTGATAATAAGTACAAATATTCCACAGTCAGTACAACAGTTAATAGAAACCTGCGTAGCCATGTAAATGTGGAATCGCTGATTAATTTTACGACCAACAAACAGCCCACGGACGTGATTACTTAACAATATGAAACTATTTTAATAATTAATTAATCGTTACCAGTTAGTTGTATAATGAACTGTTCGGCGCATTTAACTTCCCGGTACTTTTCGACTTATCAATATCATTATTTGTTCAGAAATAACTTCGTTAGCAAGTATTATCTTCGGGAAAAATATTTTTGTTTTAGTTGATTTGGTTTTATACATATATGGTTATGAAACTACGATTGAATATTACTGACCTAGTATCTCAAAACGGTAAAGGAAAACATCGATATTCGTCCTAGAACTAAAAATCCGAAGATATGGACCATCTACCAACTCGCACTGGGCCCGCGAGGTGGATTACGGCCCACTCCCTCTGACATAGAGGAGCCTTGTGTCCCAGCAGTGCGAATGTTATAGGCTTATTATGCTTATGCTAGTATCTACAGAGGATAGTGCAGGTCTTACTCTAATCGCCATGGTCTCACAATTTCAATCGAATTAGTGACCGTTGCCGTAGTGCTTACTACTCCGTACCGTATTGTCGCTTCTCACGATAGGAAATGTGCCGTATTTCTATATGTAACTCAGATACACCAAGCAGATTCTCAAAGGGCTTCCCTCAACCACTCCAGCATCTGATATATGTTTACTTAATCGCTTATTACGATAGGACATGTTCCATCTTCATCGTTGAGAAACTTATCCATTACATTTTGGTCCTTAGGTAAGCGAAAGCCCCGAATATTACATACACCAAGCAAATTCACAAAGGATGGAATTCCATTGGCTAAACTTACACAAAGCTTCGTCTCAAATAATTTAGATAACGATGTGTAGAGACATTTTTAAATAGATTTCATGACCGTGCAGTTAATACCTACTGTAGTCAAAATATATAAAATACCTTTTAAAGCTGCATCTGTTAATAACTATGCGAATTAAGCAGAAGTAATCGAAGAATTAAATGTAAAAGTAAGTGCTAATACGTAACATGTGTTCATTGCAACAGACTTAGAGGCAAGGTGCAATAAGATACTAGAAGGCTTACGTTAACGCATCCTTACAAATGCAATATCCAACGATACAGTGAATAACACAGACCACGATAGTAACAGTTTTATCAACTGTTCATTAGTGAAAACAGCTTTAGGCTTGGTGAAGCCAAATCTCATATTTTGGCAAGCTCACATCCAAATGCATTATTTTACGATGTGATAATATAAAAGGTGGTATTAATATAGCTTTGCCATCTATACTTATTCATCATCTGCCGAGCCTTTTCCCAACTATGTTGGGGTAGGCTTCCAGTCTAACCGGATGCAGCTGAATACCAGTATTTTACATGGAGCGACTGCCTATCTGACCTCCACAGACCGTTACTGGGTAATACGATACACCTTGGTAAGACTGGTTGTCAGACTTTAGGGCTACTGACGACCGTAACGACTGTCAAAGATCCACGAATGAGCCGAGACCAACGGCTTAACGTGCTTACCGAGGCACGGAGGGGTCTTGGTATGTGAAGATGGTTACCCATACACGGACCGAAAATAAGTCATTAAAAAATTGTAAAGGTTTTATGTGCTGTTGTAGTTTTACTGGCCATTCTGATCGTTTCTTGCGCCTGCGACGCTTTACCGAGGGAGAAGTCGTCACCGGGCCGCTGCGCCGCGCTGACAATGGCTTGCTTGACCTATTAAGAGGGTTCATCCCTTAGAGCCATGTTGGAGATTCAAAATTGATGATTTCCGACGGACAATAAAACCATAATGTGTTTAATTTATAGATGAGATATTGACGTCATATTATTGGGAATTTTATAATCTAGTGCATGGCTGAAAAACATTTTCAATTTTTTGTATAGTTTTCTCATCAGAACCGTTTTTATGCAAGCCTTTTTTCAAACTAGCGATCGACGGTCTAAGCAGATGCGAGATATTAGTAAAACCGTATACGACAAACTTATAACAACATTACTTTATAAAAAATAATAACATTTATTAGTGCATGGCTGAAAAAAAAACACGATTACTGTAAGTTTTCATTCAAGAAAAGTATATTCAAAAGTGTCAATTGTAGCCACTTTTCGAGATATTAAACGTGTTAGTTTATGATGAAATCTGAAATATTTATATTTTCTTTTAGACCTAGTAAATTAAGACATTTATGTTCTAAAACATGGTTCAAATATTTTTTTAATAACTTATATGTTTATTTTACTATGAATTATTTAGTATTGCTATATAATCGGCGCGGATTCACGCCACCGCTCAGCGCGCCGCTCTAGCAATACTAAATAATTCATAGTAAAATAAACATATAAGTTATCAAAAAAATATTTAAACCATGTTTTAGAACATAAATGTCTTAATTTACTAGGTCTAAAAGAAAATATAAATATTTGAGATTTCATCCTAAACTAACACGTTTAATATCTCGAAAAGTGGCTACAATTGACACTTTTGAATATACTTTTCTTGAATGAAAACTTACAGTAATCGTGTTTTTTTTTCAGCCATGCACTAATAAATGTTATTATTTTTTATAAAGTAATGTTGTTATAAGTTTGTCGTATATGGTTTTACTAATATCTCGCATCTGCTTAGACCGTCGATCGCTAGTTTAAAAAAAGGCTTGCATAAAAACGGTTCTGATGAGAAAACTATACAAAAAATTGAAAATGTTTTTCAGCCATGCACTAGATTATAAAATTCGCAATAATATGACGTCAATATCTCATCTATAAATTAAACGCATTATGGTTTTATTGTCCGTCGGAAATCATCAATTTTGAATCTCCAACATGGCTCTAAGGGATAAACCCTCTTAATAAATAGACACGGCAACGTTTTTAATGAAGATTTTTTGAAAAATGTGACCTATATTAAAAAGTGGTTCAATTAATTCTGCTCGTTATTCTGATCAAACTATTTTCAGGTTTTGCGCATTTAACGTTACACGTTGTATACTTATTAAATGGCGTAATATTGCGCAGACAGTATACTATCCAATTACATTTAAATTGTTGTTTTTACACTGTCTTGGCTTTTTTAAAAGGTCGTTAGCATGTCAGACCTTTTTGACGACTGTGCACATGTTCCTATTGATTCAGAAAGGATACTTAAATTGCCTAGTACTTTAGAACCGACTAGAACGTCATCTTCCCAGCGTTTTCCGGTTTGTAACTAGTGTCCGCCCTGCGTCATGTTCTATCTCACAGGGAAGCTACCGTATGCTCCCAATAATTTAAGTCTAGGCTTTACAGAGAGAGTCTTTCGTATGACATCAATTTTCTAGACAGATTATTTTCCTAAGTCGTTCATTATGAACTGATGTACAGGCGACTATTTTCTAAACACGTTTGCCTTTTGCCGTGTTTTGACCTAAAACCCGGAGCCTAAGAAAGGATAAGTGGCACTTACATTAACATGCTACTTTGTAGAAAACAAGGAGGCCCCGATACAAAATGTGGACACGACCAAAGGTGATGCAAAAACGTGTGACCCTGATTCAAATCCTGATCAGCCAACGCACTTATTACGTTCTTGACTTTCACAGTCAAGTTCAACATGTTCATTTTAAAAACGTTGACCAGTGCAAGAAGCCGTCAATGCGTTACGCAATATTTGTGATCGGCAGTTTTTTTCATTCAGCGATTTCTCTTCCATATAAGTAGTATCAAGTTTGGCAGGATTATTTTAATGGGTAAATTGTTCCTGGTATCGGTGGCAAATTGAGGTGTTTCTGTTATGTGAAAATTTTACGACTTAAAATAACAGTAATTTATTAATTAATTCATTTATTTCAGATAATAATAATCCATACAATACATTTAATTAAATTCAATTTTGATTTTCCCCTTTTGTCTATGTACATAGATAAAATACACTAAAGTTACATAAAATAGAATTAAAAACAATTTAGACAATACTAACATTACATTAAATTAAATAATTTACAGTAAAATCAATATCAAAATGTTATGTTTAAGATGTTAAATATGAATTTGCTTATGGTCTTATAGCCCAGAAGCACATAAACAAAACACTTAGTTATATATTAGGTCATTGGCAGTATTAGAGCGTCGCAATCGCAAACCCTGAAGATTATTTATTTATTTATTTATTAAAACTTTATGCACGAGTAAAAAAAATACTGTACAAAGGCGGACTTAATGCCTGAGGCATTTTCTACCAGATTATCTGTATGGTGTCTAAAGGACAACGAATTTTTAGGTCTCATTCTGTCAGAATGTGATCTCAATCTAAACCATGATGATCTGTAATTCAGAACACTACATCAATTCTACAACAGTCTTCACCTGTCAAGTTAAGAATACCCTCATCGTTTCAGTAAACTAGATAGACATGTCCAGTGGCGGCTATTTTGAGCTCATTGTTGACGCTGAATACTACTGAGGACTGACAGATCACGAGGCTTGCATTTACAAGCGTTTGAATATATTGTCAGCTTTGTATCCCGGACATTCTTTGCAGTAATCCATGGAATGGACTCAGTCACGTTTGGCCTAATTTTGGAGAGATTTTTTTTTCTTTTGGGTCGTAAAATATTAATTTGGAAAACTCTTGGGCAATTATGAAAAGTCTGAATCCAAAATATTTAAATTTGAGAATTTGATAATAATTGTAACTTGGTAGAACGGTGTCAAATTGTTAGATACATGGACTACAAAACTGTTAGATTTCGGTATCCTAGGTCAGCAAAACGATAGCTATTTTTGTAAACTGTTGTATTTGATTTCACGGATTTTGGATTGTATGTAAATGTACACTCAACATGGATCCTTGAGTAAAATGTTCTGTTATGGACAAGTTCTTAAAATCTTGAATTTAATACTTAATATTCAAGAAAGTTAACCTCGTCAAATATGGTGTTCATAACCGTGCTCCCGAATAAAAGAACATTGTGCGAAAGCTCAATTCCAGAGACACTAATGAACATTTTATTCTATTCATCAGAAATAGAGCTGCGCCGGGTTTAATTAAAGCGTGAAGGGCATCTGAGGAATAGAGGAGCGCACAATTTATTTGAATGGAATACTACCTAGACGGTAAGGCAGATTAAATTTAAATTTAGGCTATTGTCTTGGGGACGAATTAATATTAAGCACACCTTTGCATGTCCTTATGACGTAGTAACTATCAGTAAAGAGGTCATTTACACACTGCAGCCTAACGAGTGTCAGCTGATATAAGTGTCGAGAATTCAAAAACATTTTCTTCAAGTATCCTTTTCACTATGATTAAACGCTTGCCTTTCTACATTGACCAACCACATGCTGCTGAGGCCAAATTAATCTAGAAAAGACCGAATGTGGTACATTATTGTCAAATGTTGTGTGCAACGCAACAAGAAATCATGAGAATCATAATTTTGGACCACAAGGCACTTGAAAAACTTACGCAAAACCTATTCTCAAAATAAACGGCCTACAAAGTACAATAACCTAAAGACACAAATACTGCAATTTCGAGGAAATATGAATATTAATGTAATAGCGTAACTCGTTAGAGGAAATGGCGAGTGCAACATATTTCCAAACTCAATGCAACACCGCCGGACGAAACAAACGATAAAATAATATGTAATACCTTTGATCACGTTAGGTTGCGTGAACTGAAACAAATTGGACGATCAATTTTATTTTGGTCTAAAAACCTCTTTTAAGATTTTGAGAAGTGCAAGCCTAGGAAAGCAAGCAAGTATTGGAGGATATTTCGAATATCCCTCTTGGGCACGCAGAGGTTAGTCAACGTTGCTACTAAGAAACCGAATGTATTGTAATGACCCAATAGGCCAATAGGTTGAGAGGAACATCATATTTTATTATGTGGAAAACATTGTCTTAAAAATTATGTTGGGCATCGAAACATTAAAATCACAGCAGTCACAGCTTTCGATAATTAGTATACCATACATTCCCATAACCTAGTTCTAGATTCGAGACCAACACAACCCAAAAAGCAAGATACCCATGACGCTAAACAAAAACTCTATAGCCAAATTCACATGAAACGCGCTCCAATAAACATGTCGTAATAAACCCTTAGTCCGAACGACCTGTATGGCTATTCACCTGTGAAGTACAAGCAGTTTGTCAATACGCGTCAACTACAATGACGCTCTCAAATTAATTCAGTGCTAAGCTGTTGCTCATTGATGTAGGTTGCGTATAAATAGCAGGGCGACTGGTTATTGTTGACGTGGATGATATATGTGAGACAAATGAGATGTTCAGGCTGTATTTGTCGTGGATCCTGATTGTGAATGGGCCATCGCAGTGAACTAAAGAGAAGTAAGCCCGGGACATTAACCTAATCATAGGTCAATATTTCACTAATGGATATGAAGAGCATGCTTATAAATGAATGAACTGGTCATCCGCTTAGTTATTAGCAAACGACAAAGTACCTACATCCTGATGAGAGTCATGGAAAACGTTGGGATGAACGAGAGGAAGTCGACTGTTCTTAGAAAATTGGCTACCTGCCTGCCTCCCTGCACTATTATCATCTTCAATTTAGCAATTACTGATAACTGCGGTCAAGGATGCCATTACAAATAGACATTCAGTGCAATCTACGGAACTTCTAACCGAAGAAGTCATCGAAGAGTAACGGGATACAGATAATTTTTTATCTGGCAAAATATTCCTGCGATAGTCAATCTCCGATAAGCATCAACAAAACATTTCTGATAACACGAACAAATATGATAAGCTACTTGCAAGATTAAGAACAATAGCTTTATTAATTTATAAGTGCATTGTAATCAATGTACGATGTTACAATAAAGTCGGTACAAATTAATTCTCAATTCATCATCACTCCATAATTGAAGATAATTATGCGATAAATGACAATAGGCATGAAAAACAGAAACAAAGGACAACTAAAACGCACGTTAACGAAGCTCTAGCAATTAAAAATAATCTCATAGGTATAAGATCCACATATACTAAAAACAAATCGAGTGCGACAGGCGAAAATAGAAAGCAATGGACGGAAGATGTGTGTCGCGACTCCGGCGCAGGTGGACGCGAGGGTGGGGGCAAACTAGACGGAGACGGCAATATAGACGGAACTAATTTTACGCAAAAAGAAAAGGGACAGGGCGGACCGGCCAGTTTAACAACATCCACACATAGCAACATCTGGCTTTCCAAGCAACTAGAGAAATGTAATATTGATGGTTCGAGCAATTAGGAACACGATAACTTTGGACTTGAAACAACATTCCTAGAAATATTATGAAAATAGAGAAGGTCTTGGGGAGTTATAAATCCACGGAGCATACGGGCCGTGTGCGGTATCAGCTAAACACACAAGACAAGGACGCTACATTGATTATAAAATGAAGTTAATGGCTAACAAGCTGCAAATATTATTTCAGCTGACGCGCGTATAAATTAAACAATCGGATTCGAAAAGTACGCATGTTGTGTGAAAACTGAATTAACAACGCAGTTTCGTCATCTCCGTAGGCGGGGTATCACGCTTTTGCCTCCATGACATTTGGCGCATAGCTGAGCGAGGCAAAGGCAACGCTCCGGGGATGCCTCGGGCTCGACTCTTTGGACGTTCACTCGCCGCATTCCAACTAAACAGACTACGCGTTGCGAAAATTTTAAACAATCTTGAGTAAACAATGTTATTTTGACGACACGAGAATGAAAGTAGAAATAGTAGCGTTTTGATTACTTTACTTCTATTAGGGCCGATTTTTCAATCGATCAATAATTTTAATTCGTGGAATAAAATTGACGCCTGGCAGATATTGTATGGAAGAACTGTCAAAAATTTCAAAATATTCCTCGGATAAAATGATCTGGCGTTGGAAAAATCAGCCCTTAGTCAACATAGAAAAAACTGACAGTGGGCGATAAAATATTCAAAGTAAATGTGAATCCATTAGTTCAACACGCACTGCCAGTTGCCACTGAAGTGAAAGATACAAGCATACGAGCTGTACAAAAAACAATTTTCATATTGTTGACTTTGATGACAATAAACGTGCAACTGATAAATTTTACAATAACCGATTGTGTCGCTTCAAATAAGTCAACGACACGGCTGATAAAGTTCCAACAAAACTTCACTGACAATCATTCATAAATTATACGAACAATCCTTGTGGAAGAACCGAAGGCTGTTATATAAAAAATATCTGCGGCAGACTCTAATCTTGACCTCATTTCTCTTTTAAAACTACGTCAACCAAAATGTGCCGTCTTTATACGACTATTAAACTTATATATTACGTTCCCGATTCGAGTTTTATGAGTACGAATACCAAGCGTTATAGCGAATAAGCTGTTAGTTTTAACAAAGCATAGCATTGGTTTTAGGGGGTTGCCATTGAAACATTCGCAGAGCTAATGTCGCTTTTGAGTGATTCACTAGGAACTTAATTTGACGATGTTACTGCAAAAGTATTATATCTAGGGCCGCAATGATTCTCCATTGGCTCTATCTCTTTCTCTAAATACGGCAGGATGAAGTGTTTTATTAATAGTAAAGACCACACAGCTACAACCTTTTTCCTAATTCATAAGGGAAACGACCGACAGGACACACACATCCAAACAACGTCTTAAATAATTTTATGTGTCTAGCTAGCCCATAGCTGAGAGACAACACAAATTAACTACCCTGAGCAACTCTCACAACTTGCTCATGAAAATTCAAATGAGCTGATTCTCTGATAGATTAAAATCTCGCATTACTATGGAAATATGTAATTTCAGAGCAAGTTGATCAGATTAGAGCAATTAGAGCACAGACAGCCCAAATATCCAGTATCTGTGACGACCTTGTTTTCATTTTCGTTCACCATCGCTTTAGCGTCATGCTCATTGGATACTTTTAATATAATAGTAAATGACATAATGAGATGGAAGATCACTAAAAATTAAAGATTCATCTTTTTGAAATGATAGATGTGAATTGTTTCCTAAATCAACGTGTCATCGTCATACTACTTACAAAATAACATGTTTGAAATCTCCAAAGTTTATTTCAACTGCATGTTATTTGAAACGTTCTGAATTTAATCCAAATAATTTCAAAGAGATTAAAATCTGTATGTTTTTTATGATTCCCAACTTTACGGTTAGCTATATGAAATAACATGATGAAAGTGGAGCGCGGTTTTAAGCAATGCTGACTACACTTCGCGTTAACAGAAAATAGACGAGGGACGTCATAAAACCTTCGAGATCGGACGTTTAGTATCATCATTGATATAAGACATCGAGGCTAAAGACGTAAAGAAGTCAATTTGCAATAAAGTACTGAATATTAATAATTTTCGAAGCAAGAACAACGATGACACCAAACAGATTTAATTGAGCATGTAATTCATAAGGCGTGCAGCTATCGAGACCGGATTCCACCGATCGGATCGTCTAGAATGCATTGGAAAACGCATTATGTATGTAAGTGTACACAAATGGTACAAAACTTGTTCGGTTAGAGCAAGCGCCGTGTTGACTTTAACATAGACAGGTTCCACGGCCCGCTTTTTGTTCAACAAGCTAAAGCAATATCAATAAACTCGTTTATCTTGTGAAAGATAGCTCTCCTTTAATGGCTCAGGACCCATTAGAAAAGTATATTGAATCGATTGTAGTGCGTTAACTATTAAGTAGCATCAGGAACTTGAAAAACTTACGAGAGCCAGCAAACTTGGTGTTGGACAAAAAAACTGACATGATGTCACCAGACACCATCATTGATTTGATTATACATAAAACATGAATAATTATTTATTGTTGTCAACAAAACAGCTGCCAAATATGCGCATACACATGCCTATATAAATCCCGACTAAATATTAATGGGTCGTGCTTTAGCGCCAAAACACAATTCAATTAATGACGCATAACGATCGTGTTACACTTGTTGCGCCGTCTAAACATTACAATGAGCAAGTAATTACTGCGCTGCATGACAATCAAGGCACGTGGAATCGGTAGGCACGGTGAGCTAATCTGCTCAAATAAGTATTGTAATACAACGAGGTTCACGACTTTTAAAGGTCCAGGGACATCGGTAGACAATAAAACGGCGCCAGAATTGAATGCCACGTGCCAAAAAGAAGTTCGCATGCCATTGGACACAGAATCCAGCTTACTAGACGGGAATAGTCACAGGCCTGGCCTGGCGGCCGTCCATACGCGAAACCGCTCTAAAATGTCCTAACTCAATCGTCGCCTTATCGCAATTTTCAATCTTACACGTAAGTATTTAGGTGCCTTTTACTTTGAACTGTTTGTGGATGTAGGTCGGGACTCAGATCATGGGACGGATATAAGTTGCGTCTGCGCCGGTCCTTACGTAATTTTTGGTTGACGATGAACTCAATACGTCACAACGTAGCTTCCGGAAGACGGATGGCCGATTTTGTATGTCACTTTAATAAAACTGTGCACAAAAGGTATGGTCGAAGTAGAAACGACCTTGCGGGTACTGTTCGTGGTGGTTATATTTAGACAGAGCCATTAGATGGGGTTGATGTATTGGTTGTTTTGACGGCACTTGAACTTTATGTGGAGTGATTAAAGAAAGCGACGGTGCGGTTTGATTCAGTTCGGAAAGTGTTATAGATAAATATTGCGCGGATATCAAAGTAGAAAAAAACCAGCCAAGTGCGTGTCGGACGACGGACAATGAAAGATTCCGTAGTTGAATGAATTTATCCCAAGAACAAACTTAAGATTGTAGTTGAAAATCATGTTCTCCCATACATTGCAACTGCAAATTTAAGTTGGTCGACTATTTCTCGTAAACTTGTAAAGGCTACTTAGCTGTGATAGTTTTCCTTTTAATTTCGTTATAAATGTTACGGCTAATAGCCGAAGTGCGGCTACACCTAGTTTAAGCCGGGTACCACTAGGTGTAGCCGCACTTCGGCTATTAGCCGTAACGTATACATATACCTACTACTACCGTGATTTTTTCACATATCCAAAAACTACCATTTAGCTGGCGGAGGGGGCATTTGACTAACAAAAATTAGCACTTTAAAGCCTAATATTTCACAAAAAAAAATCCCTGAAACAAATTTTTTTTTTCAAAACCCGCAATATTTTTGAAAGACCTATCCAACGTTACCCCACACCATGGGATAGACGAGAAAAAAACATCCCCATTTTACGTGTAGAGGAGGTACCCTAAAAAAATGTTTTTCATGATTTTATTTTACCACTTTGCCGGCGTGATTAATATGTAGGTATATCGACGAACGGACGGACGGACAGACGGACATGGCGAAACTATAAGGGTTCCTTGTTGACTACGGAACCCTAAAAAGCGTATGATGGATAGAAGACCATCCTCTGATTGATTCCGTACGGCTCACGCACGCACGAGAGCAATGAATTAGGGTCACATAAACACAATTTATTTCATTAAGCTAGCATTCTTAGTTTCCGAGACTTTCAGGTATCTTTATGTGACCCTAATTCATTGCTTTCGAGTGTATACGAGTATTATATTTTCTGTGACAACACAGCTAGTTTAAATAACCAACTACGCTGACATATTTCTTAGGAAATCATAATTTACTCCGCTGAGTTTGGGTTGTATAAATAAAAAAACTGACTCAATATTAAAATGTTACGTATCGTTGAGGCGAATGTATGAAGACAACTTATAAATCCGTGATATGCTAGATGTTTTTAATATGGTCGATGCTGTAGACGCCAATTAGGGAGGAGAGATATAGCGGAAGCTTCGCGTCTCTAAACGAGGCAAACTCACGAATACTGAAGTCATCCGAAGCGAAGGGATCTCATAAATTCCCTAGGAATCCCTAGGAATCCCTAGGAAACTACAAGGTGGGAAAGTTTATATGTTTTATTTAAATATTCAGAGGCAAAGTTTCGTAACTAATTATCACATGGTAGCTAAGAGTTACCCGATACTATGGCCTTTTTAGTAAGTGGAACTATCGTGATCGCTTTATTAGGAAGTGAGGACATGCGTGAACAAGACAAGAACATTTGGCAAGTTACGATAAAAATGACGAAACTTTACATTTTTACTTAGTTGATGATTGATATTGACATATTGAAGGTGGTTATTGCGACTGCTATATTTGAAGTAAAGGTGAAAACCTTCAAAATGATAAGCGCAAATCACAAGTCCTCACAACTCTAGTAGTTAAGCAACTTCGAGGATTGCTTAACTACTAGAGGATTGTCTAGCCGCCAAATAAAATATTAACATGATCAAAATGAGACGACTCCTGACGTAATATACCTAATCAATGACAAAAAGACAGAACCCAATAAAGCGCTAAACAAAATGAGACATAATATACATATATTATATGCTACACATGTGTTACGTTAAAGCATTTACACCATCGATGGGGGCAGGATGTAAAAAGTAGAAAATGTTGTTATGGAGGACTCAGAATCGAGTCACGTAGGTATATCGACACGTAGTACCTTGATCCTGAGCCAGTCTTAGTAATAATGCCCATAAAAGAACATGCCGGGGGAAGAGTTTCTACAGACGCCATGTAAGTTAGTGTTTAGTGTCATTTTGGCAATGCGTGGGAATCCAGGCCGTTCACCCGTGGAACCTGACTAACACGAACGTTTTTGGACCTTCTCCAAAAACAGTAAGTTGTATTCACAGTATGGGGACATGCCAATCGATCAACAGAGCTACGGAAATATGAAATCATTGGGTGTTTTGTTTTCTTGGATTTTTCCACGAGGAGTCGATAAAAAGAGAATGATCGACATTAACGTCGAAATAAAAGCAATAAACGCCAGAGAAATAAACTTAGCACAGAAATTAAATATTAATGGACTACCCATGTTCCCCGTGTTCGTTCAAAAGAAATACGAGTACAACGAAATAGTAATGATCGTTGAGACCTAAATACTGAGCCAATACGTAAAGAAAACAACGACGTGGATGCATGTAACGATATCAAATACGAACAAAGCGAAATGCCCGAACATAACAATATTGAAAAAGGTAAAACAGACGCAGATCAACAAATGGTACGATAACAAGAGATAGTGATATCTGTACCGAACAGCAATGTGCAAATACATGATGTACGTAAATATTTAGCTGATCGCACACGCAACGTTCAGCAGACTTACTTTTTGTGGCAGTTTCTTGCAGTGTCTGGTATACATTATTAGTGAAATATTGAAAAGGAAAGTAGTATTGGTTGAAAAAATCAAGATTTTTGCCCTGTCAATAGCTTTAACATCTATCTTTTCTAAATGTATCTCGTTTTTGTAAAATATTCCAAATGTAAGACATGTGGTCCGTAAGGAATCTAACAGTAAAATTAACAATGACAAATGTTCCATACATAAAGTCAAGGCCATTCGAAGAAAGAAGTATAGAAACGAAAACCGTTTCCACTTTTACTTTAGTTGTAAGGTGGACGAAGATAGAGGAAAACGGAAAAAGTCAAGACTAGCAATAGCTACAATAAGAAATCATAAAGAAAGGATACAATCATGAAGTTTAAAAAGATGAGTTCCATAATAAATATTGTTAAGACGTGACTTCTATACTAAAGAATCTATAAGTCGAGCAATTTGTCTGAGACTCGCTTAGGATACGGGAACAGCCGCTTACCGCTAATCTTGTGTCTGAGGCCAGAGGTCACATTAAGAACACACACATTAAGAACTGTCATTTGTTTAGTCATCTAACATGTAGATCCGCTGTCTGAAGATGTATAATCGGGACTTTATCTGCATGTATGTATTCATCTAATATCTGGAACGAAGCTTTCTTTTTAAAATGTGGCGCTTCGGAAAAGTCACCATTGCCAATGAATTATGGAATTTGTTCTAAAACATCTTAGACCCGTAGGAATTAATCATCTGACTACCTTTATCTATCTATAGGTACATATTTTTGTGATATGTCTAAAATAAACACATCACATTGATAAAATGATTACAGAATATCTTTGGCAACAGAAATCTCCTCCTTTTTAAAAAGGGGTCATTATCATTATTTTAGATATATTTTTCATAGGCGCCAAACCAAAATGAGGCATGACCAAATACGTAAATAGCCGTAGGTCACCGTTAGACGGTATTTAACGTCAATTGAGAATATATTAATGATATTAGCGTAGGTGTTCGAAAAGTAAACGCGACACGCGTAGGAATCAATGAAGTCCCCGCGTATTTTTATATTCACAATCATTATTGGTTTGATTTCATAATAATTGTTTTGCTTAGCTATAGCCACTAGGAAATCAGGTCACGAGTTAAAATATCAGCAAAGCAAGTTCCTTTAATTAGTTAGGTACTTACGTACAACCTTGTGATGGAAAAGATCGTCTCATTGAGATGTCACTGTTATCTGATAAAATGTAAAGGAAAAATGTATGTGCGCTAAGATACTATGGTACGTCAAACGAGTTAACACCTAAAAAGACGTAGTCTGTAAACTTTGTTCTGTTCTATACAACTTGTTCTAAGATAGAGGTAAAGTTTATTATTGCATATGACATAATCGTCACGTTCATGATAATTATTTAGTTATTTATTAAAACTTTATGCACAAGTAAAAAAAATACTGTACAAAGGCAGACTTAATGCCTGAGGCATTTTCTACCAGTCAACCTTAAGGTGATGCAGAGACAAAATATGGCAGGTGCAACATACGGGATAGATAGCTAGGAAATGACTATGAGATACAAGGATTAATAATAATGATACATAGGTAGATACATATATACATACATATAAACAAAATGAACTGTCTGGAGAAAAAAAATGATCGGTAGAGGAGAAAACGAATCCAGCAAATCAGCGCTGGGATGTTACGGCCAGCTTCGGATATGTTCACGTGCCCTCACTTTAAGAGATAATCGAAGATGTATTTATGTATCGTCAGTGTACATCATAATTATTAGATTCCATGTAATGAAAGGCCAGCACCAGGACCTCTTGTAGAAAACCAGTCAATGCTTCAGTATTTACAAGAAGAACAATTTTTGCACATTACTTACTACTTGTCAAGATGAAGATTATTTTGAGGTCATACCTGAGAACAAATAAAATAAAAAATAAAAAACTTTAGAAGTGAATAAAGAATATATAATATTATCCTACACTTATTACGATAATGCGTAAGTATATGGCTGTAATTTATATGGTGTACATTATAAAGAGTATTCTATTCTATTCTATTCTATAAGACTGGGCTGAAATCAAAATATATTCCATTATAACGTTAATGGGCACAGTCATGTCACTTAAGTAAATGATTTACCATATGCACGATACATACGTTATTGAAATATAGTGACAACTATTTTACAAAAGGTCAGGTATGTAAAATCACACTGGTATTTATCATCACTAGATTCCAGTCGAATGCCTTAACAACCAGTCGTCACCAAATACGAAGTCTTGTTAACAAGCTATACTATTTAGTGGATTGTCATATTAATTTAAACCTTACGCTGCGCTTTTAATGAGCTTATAAAATTCATATAACGTCATTCACGACCATAATATTACATTATACAGAGGAATACAAATCAAGCAAATAGTAATGCTAACCAAACTAACGAACTGTGAAACTGTCAACATCAGAAGAATCCAACTAAGGAACACAAAACACCAAACGATCCGACCTCAATAGGTCGTCTCGTTGGAAATGTCCGCACAAATACCGCGTCGCGAATTCAGTGTTACCACAAACACGCACCTGAGGCTACGTGCCGACTCGAGAAAGTACAAGTAAGAGAAGAAAGTGCGTGGACGCAAAAACAAGCGTCCGACTGTCGGATCGGAATTCAGCACAGCCCACCGTGCGAACAAGATATTGGGATTGTTGAGAATGATATAGGAGAGTATGGCAGATTTGCCATGGGATGTGGATTTTTATCGTCTAAATTGGACGGAGTTAAACCATATTGATGTGTCGAAATATGGTGTTACCCTAATGATAAAGGAATTTGAAATGTTTAATTTTGTACCCTTAATATTATTTCGATTGAACTAATCAAATCAGTGTCGTCTCGCAATCACAATAAAAAGCACGACTGAAAATCCAATACTAATCTCAGGGCGAAATAGATTGGTTCTCAATTGGAATACTCGTAGGAGGGACAGGGATTCCAGTTTAATTAACTCGGCCGTTCGATAATCTTGCTATATCCAACCATACGGTACTTAAGTCGTACCTTAGGTTGCGGGTTCAGTGTAACTATCATGAACCATTTCTCAGAGAAAATCATGATCATAATGGACCTTTCTACGATCATATATGTATATGCTTTGTGAGAACCTTCAAGCGATCACCAAGTCATAAACACTGCTGTCTTGGTGATTATTTGCCTGTACTTACATTCGCGACGATCGTAGAAAGACAATATTGAGCGCATTAATAATGATTGTGTACTCAGATAAATCAACACCGATATGATATTACAGGAAAATTGTTTAGAAAAACTCCGCTTGGAATTCTAGTAAATCTTCAAGATAGTCGTAAATAATTTTGATCTATTGTATTAGCCTTTGGAAGCAATAATGTGTAGGAATGCAGATTGTTAAACAGTGTCACGAACAAATCAAATGAATGTGCTCTCCGAAGGTGATCCAGGTAGGTACTTCTGTGGGCAATGGGTATCTTAATATACTTGTTATAGCACATACGGAAGTAAAAGTAAATGCTGTTGTTTAGGCCCATGTAAGCAAATCATTTACTTCCTTTGGTCTGTGCCCAAGACGTACATCATGGACTTCTCATTTACAGGATACGACATTGACGCTGCAGAAAATAATTCCAAGAATTGTGGCGGTATTGGAACCACCCATTCCAGTTCCTTTTAACATAACGAGAATGCAAGGATACATAAACCCACATACAGATACAACTAATTTCCTAAAGCAATAAAACATAGTCACTATTTTCAGCGTACTTAGATCTAAAATTATATAATGTGGTGATGACTCATAAGAATCTCTGACATTGGCCATTATCATATCACTAATACTTTCGTTATAAAATTTTCGTTTATATGCCAGCATTAAGCAATGTTCTTCCGATGCAAGTAAAGTTCATATTAATATTATAAATCAGCCATTCCTACGACTAGAAGTAATTTAAGTAGGTGTTTTTGAATAAATTATACTGTTGAATTCGTTATTTATACTTTCTAAACTAACTACATAATTTTGTTTTAATACATGTTTTATCTATTGCATTCCAAATCAAACTTTAACAGTTTCTATTATGTGCGACATACCTTTTAAAGCGCCATAGCCTTGAGCCTAAGCATTAATTTGATTATGCAAACTGATCTTCTAGTGCCCCAGTTCCAGTATGAACTTATAGTTCAGCTGTTAGAAGTAACACTTTGGAGTTCAGCGATAATTGTTATATAAGAACTGTTTGATTCAGTTCACCATTGTTTTCCTTGTGTCATTGTTCTGTTATGGTATTTGGAGTGTTGACTCACTCTGAATGTACTTCCTGTAGTACGAAAGCATTCTTTGCAGGACCATCATTCCCTATCCACAGTTATTCTTTTAACAGTTTGAATGAGACAACGTCCTAGATTTTAGTCTCTAAAAATATACCGAGAAGCAGATGTCGCTGGAGAATCAATGGAGTCTCTTCATACCACTCGAGTCTTGAACGGGGAACTCCAATGGTAAGAATTTATTTCTACATCCATACTTTTAATAGTGTAACAATTGGCAACAGCTATAGGAAGTGGGCGACAGTGGTGAAAAATGTGCCATAGCTTTTTAACACGGCATTTTATATTGCGGTCGATGAAACCGATTGCGGTATTTCGATGTTTTGTAACAACATAATATTGGATTTGATTGAAATGTTACCAATCAAAATTGGTGGTGTATCGACTTTTTCAGGTTAAATGTTTGTTTTTGCAATTCAATAATGTAAGTTTAAAATTTACTGAGTTCATAATAATTATTACATAGCACTATCACATGTGGCAGTTTTTTATTGGGCTGCAAATTAGTCATCTGACTGAGATTTTCTTGGCAGGTTTTAAATACACAATGTGCGCACTCTCATACATCTTCATAAAAAAATAAGAATCTAAATCTCTCGGTAGGTAAAACATGTACAGAAGTTATTAGCTCACTGGATGAGTCAGAGCTGCAGAACAAAATAGAAATACATTCTCTCAGCCAAGTTAAGGGCTTAAGTAAACACGCGATAACACACGTCATGTTTGATTTCAACTTCTAATAAAAAAACACAATCGACGAAGGAAATTGAAGAGGATTTGATAATACAGCACGAGATTTAACTGCAAGGTTAAGATAACCTTGCAGGTTTCTAGATAACATTGACTGTGAGCGATTTACTTGAGATTATACAAGAAAACACAGATCAAGAATAAGTACCCATATCCTAAACCTCGCTTTCCAAAGGGATAGTACAAAAGCTGGAATAGAAGGTGAATTTATGGCAACACATTTTCCCCACATAAATCTGGGTATTAAGCAATGTGATTAAACGAAAGTGGTTGCTGATGGTAGGCGGAGCGTGGGATAGGCGCAGTCTATATGTGGGTGCAGTGATATCAAGGAGAACACCTACAGTTTGGTGACGAACTAATATGCTAATGTAAAAACTCGGCGAAATCGGATTTATAGTGATGTCACCGTAGACCCTCGGCCTTAGCGCATACGACTTCTCTGTCACTTTTCCTGATTTATGACCATGGAGCTTTAAAAAAATTGTCATGGCGCACCATTAAAAATTTAAAAATGGAGGCCATTCCAGTAACAGATCATCAACTGCCTAGCCCTTCCCCAAATATTTTGGGGTCACCTACCAGTCTAACCGCAGCTGAATACCAATATTTTACATGGAGCGACTACCTATCTGACCTCCGCTGCCCAGTTACCGGGAAATACGATACCAATCCAGTAACAGATATACTTAATTCGGAAACGCAAATCATCACACTTATCACACTATCGCACTATAATATTATAAAGGCGAAAGTTTGTGAGTGTGTGTGTGCATATTTGTTACTTCTTCACGCTCAAACGGCTGGACCAATTTTGATGAAATTTGGCACACAGATAGTTTATAACCAGGATTAACACATAGAATACTTTTTATCCCGATATTCCTACGGGATCGAGAATTATGCGGGTGAAACCGCGGGGCTCAGCTAGTCAAAAATAAAAGTGAAACAATTTCATCAGACGTAATACCATTGAAATTTTATATATGTAACTAGGTCATCCAAATATACAGCATATTATTGTTTCATATTGCTTCCCAAACACCTGTTCTGGTTCATAGTATAACACCATCGTAATATAACATTGTTTGGCCTTGATTTACAGCTCACAATCCGCACATAATGACTGTGGACAAGTTTGTTAACCAAACAAAAAATGACCCGACCAATCGCACCGGATAGTCGCAATTCGCAAGATGTAAGACAAAAGACACAGAAGGTACAAATTAGAAAATTCTATTGTACATATGAGTTGCAACTTAAAGCGTTTAAATTACCATATGGGAAGTATTTGTATAACGATTGACAGTCACGTCTCGTCTGCATCGGGGACGTAGAAAGTTCTTCATCTTGACAAAGCTGAAATTGACCATACACAAGCTGTTTAGGTGTGGATTTGCATTACAAATATTAGAATACAACCATTAGAATGGTCACTTTCAACACGACATTATTTGGTAACCGTTCAAACTTATCAGAAGCTATTTGGCTGTGGTTGAAAACGAAATTGATTTTTGAAATGTTTGTGTCAGATACCTGAGGTTTAGTTTCGGGGACAATTTTAACTGTCATACTAAAATGTCGTATCAGGAGATTGTTCTTAGTTTGACGTACGCTACAGACGCTAATAGAGCCGACAATAATGTACCTAATCCAAACAATAGTTTGACTCATGTAACTAACCTACGTCCTACATAGATTGCGGAAGATTTGCTACAAAAATAAAAATCTCACCGCCACAACCATAATTTTGCTGCCTAATTGATGTTATCTCTTAAAACTCTCACTCATTTAAATTCCAATTTCCAACAGACATACAGAACTGTCTCCAGCAGACAATAAAAACTATGAATTGTGGGCGTCGGCTGGCGTTCCCATGACAACTGCACAGTTCACAGTTAACCCAACTGTTAGCGTTAAGCATTGTCACGTATCGAACTTTGCAAAACATGTTTACTTGGTGGTATCCACGAATCAAGTCCCTATCTCGACGCAATAAAGGATACAGAGGAAGTAAATATGATTTTGCATGATAATATGTTTCAAGTTATTGGAATAGCAAAGGGCTTGCAACTGCCTCCTGATGTTTGCAAGCGGAACGCATGAATAGATGATGATGATAGATACTTTCTCATGAGTTGATTGGCTTTGTATGAAGGTAACGACCGTGGGGATTTACTAGCTGTTAAATTACTAGATAAAGCAAGAAAGAAACTATAGTAAAGTATTCCAAGGCAACTGTGGCTAAGTAAATAAATCTAGCGCTTAAATAATGTGCAAAAACTTTTAGTTTCTCCTTTATATATTCTACGAGAAAATAAAACCGAATATTTCAAAATCACTCAGCTTTCTGAATAGGTGCATTTTGAGTTAAAAATCGATATATATATATACAGCGTGTAACGGAAGGGGGGTATCAACCCTGAAGGAGGTGAATGTGCTCATGAAACTCAACAACTTTCCCCAAAGAACATAGGTCGAAATATGAAAAAAAAATTTGGCCCTCCCTTACAAAACTGACTACCAGCTGATTGATTTACTATGGGAGGGCCAAATTATTTTTCATATTTCGACCTATGTTCTTGTGGGAAAGTTGTTGAGTTTCATGAGCACATTCACCTCCTTCAGGGTTGATACCCCCCTTCCGTTACACGCTGTATATATATATATATATATATATTATCAGATTCTAAGCTACGTATCGACAAAAAGAGTTTGCATAATATTATCACTACATAGTATCTTTAAAACTACGCAACTGATTTTGATGCAGTTTTTTTTAATAGATAGAGTGATTCAAGAGGAAGGTTTATATGTATAATACATGCATAATATAGTAGAGAAACACTGATAATTTTAGAGGTTTCTAATGTAATGTCGTAAATAAACACATTTTTTTGCGCTTACATTGTAAACGCTGGCTGAACCCGTCGAGATAGATCAAAATAATGTACTACAGTATTGTACACCTTAAAAAGGTCTACAAAAAAGTCCGCGATGGTATATGTCTATCTCTTAGGGATAACCCACAATAACCATTTTTTATCCTATACTTTTTACGAGAAATAATGGCACTAAACTTATCAGTGTTTCTCCATTGCACCCGTGCGAAGCCGGGGCGGGTCGCTAGTTCGAGATAAATGATAAATGATTTATTTTCTGTAAGTAGGTTTCTACAAACACTTTTACATGTCAATAACGAGAATAACGAGAGTTTGAATAAACACTAAAACTTATTGGTATGTTGGCCTTTTGATTATTTAATCATGGAACAACTATGTCATCACAGTATCAACATTTATGGAAAATCTAATAAAGCAAACAAACTTATTCAAACTCCAGATGTTTTAGAACAATCTAACGTTCCTAAACGTGTTCTCAGCGCGTGAACAGACGATTAATTAGATGAAATCATAAGCTTAGTTCACACTCGGGGTCATAGACGTGAAGTTCATCTTATTGATCACTTTAATATTAATTGAATATATCCCAGAGCTACGTCTATTGCCCATTTCTCTTATATTCACGTTTTTGGTATAACTGTCTGGTATAACATGAAGATTGGCAATTTCGCGCCCATTGTGTATCCATGTCCATGACAGAATGCCTAGTTGCCTTTTTGCTCTTTTCGTACAGACGGCAAAAACCTTTTTCGACTGATGTGTTGTTGTGAGTTGCTGATTTTTTGACTGATCAAGATTGATGACGCAATCCTCAAATTCCTTAACAACACAAGCTACATCTTTTTCTATTTATAGGAATCTAGAGGTTCACATTTCTGAATGTATTTCAACCACTATCACCTTTTTGCACGCAATACACTGTATGTAGTAAACATTGTATTCGTAATGGGGTCCGATTTAATGTGACATTTAAACCTTCCTCATTGTTGATTAAATGAAATCGACTTCAATTGCTATTGAAATTATATAATTGCAGCTCGTGAGCCCGCACAATGTCTCTATTTAGCTGACATTTAGGGCTACAATCGGCCCTACCTTCGACATGAATTCATTTAATATCATCGGGCATCCAACCTATTTTTATAAACCAATGAACCTTAAATCTTACACCAGAGTTGGAAAATCCCGCTAGATTATATAAATCTGACATAAGATTATAGCTGTTATCTCAGTGGCGTGCGTAACGTGATATATAGGTTTAACAACAGTTATTAAAGCGAGAAGCGAGAAGACAAATCGTATTTAATCATGGCAGGTGCCTTACTCAATTCGTACAGATTTTGGGGTCTTGCTAGGTCAGATTTTTGTTTTCGAAAAAGAGAAAGCTGAGGGAAATATGTGAGGCCGGTCGTTTACAGGTTTAGTGAGTTACGAGATTTGGGCACAGCTTCCAAAAGATTGACAGTCTAACATAGGCTTAGTTCTAAATATGACTATTATTAATGATCGAAGCGGTAAAATAAGCAATGTCATCATTTAGCATTTTATGCAATCGGTCAATACCTAATTTCACGATCTTTTCCCCAAGGTAAACGTTTGATTTCTACTTGATCATTAAATCACAATTTAACCAAAATAAATAGACTGCCTCTAATTAAAATACTTACATACATATTTATATGCTACTTATTTTATTAAAATAAATATGTACAAATCGAAGGAGGAGAAAGAATATTTCTGAACAACGCTTCTGTTTAAAAAGGCTTAAGCACACATCAACTGCACATTGATATTTCCGCAGCCAGAGAATGAACTAAAGGGCAAATCAAAACCGGTTTATAGTGTCGGTTTAAAATGTCCAGATTGCCGAATACCTTTGGGTCACGTTTTACGCATTATGTGTGGCTACGCGGCCGGTGTTCCGTTAATTAATTTGTAAGTTACCGTTTATATAACAGGAATATTATGCTGTCATGGCCAATAAAGCGGTTGGGAAGGCATGGCAGGCTTAAGGGAATTTCGTGAGTCCCTATTATACGATAAACAAGACACAGTTGATGATAATATTTTGGGAGATTTCATGCAAATTCACGAGGATTTCGAGATTTTATAATGTGTTTGCCACTAGAAAGTGTACACTTTAATACAAGTAGATTAGACACCAGTTCAATGTGACAGTTTTGGAATTTGGACCTGTCTGTTCTGACGTAGTACGTGTGACGATTGAGTACGTTTAGCAACCTGTTCAAGTCACAAGCATGCTCATCTCAAGATCATTCGGATGCCTACTCGATGCCACTCGCATGGCCACAGGTGGTTCAAGCGTACTCCAACTTCGTTGTTTGACGCAAGTGCACTTCCGACAAGTTCTGATTCAAGTCAAAAACTTGGTTTGAATTAAAATCACTTGTGCTCTGTGATAACTGAAGATCGGTCTTTCATCTAGTGATAACAGAATCGAAGAGGATCAAGCAGTGAGTTTGAATGTGATGCTTTGCAGTTAAAAAAATTAAAAAAAACTAGTAGTATATTCAACAGGGCCTCGAGAGCTTGCTAATTTTTTACGAAAAAATCCCGATACAGAATTACTGTGAAGATCTTTTTGTACAGGAGATTCTCTTGGAGAAAGAAGTCAACCATCCCTTACAAGAATGTTTACGCCATACTCAGACGCCATATTAAGACTTTAGAGGGCACAAAATTGTATGGCAGTTCGTTCACCTATTCAATGACCAGCGAGGGTGAATTATTAGTAGGTATTCAAATGACGTAATCAGGGGTTACCGTTAGTCAGACATTCCCTTAAGTCATGTCGTACTTAATGCTTATACTGGGGTCCTACAGCTACGAATCAGCGGGTTGAATGAACTTTTTACTTACGACTGCATAGGTAGTATGACTAATTACCGTGATTGAGTAACAATTGATAGCGCGGAGGTTGTGTTGTTTATTGCCATTCAATTAATTTAAAACTGTAATTAATATCAAATTAACAGTTATCAGGATATATATTGTGTCTGCAGTGCTTTTAGTCTGTGACCCATATTCAGATCAGCATTTATTTCAGTGGTAGATACAACAAATTTAGACCGACATTTTGCTCAGTTGGTTGAGTTTTCACTGCTTTCTCAGCAGAATGTTGAATTTTTCATTTTATCAAGTACTTCATAACACTCGAAAAGGGCTCGTGGCTAAGTAATAACAGCCGCACGGGTCAATCGATCAGGTTTAGCAATGCTTGCCGCGGTCGCTTCGTGGATGGGTGACCATCTTTAAATACCGAAACCCCTCCGTGCCTCGGAAAAGACGTTAAGCCGTTGGTCCTGGCTGTCATTCTTGGATCTTTGACAGTCGTTACGGGTCGTCTTGAAGTCCGAAAGTCTGACAACCAGTCTTACCAAGGGGTATCATATTACCCAGTAACGGGCTGTGGAGGTCAGATAGGCAGTCGCTCCGTGTAAAATACTGGTATTCAGCTGCATCCGGTTAGACTGGAAGCCGACCCCAACATAGTTTGGGAAAAGGCTCGGCAGATTGATCAAGTACTTCATAACCAGCATTGGTGTCACATAATCATAAACATAAATAGATAATAGGACTGAATACTCTATCAGGTTGTTACTTTTAGAACATGTAGATAATTATGGAAAATTGAATGTGATGTCACACTGTTTCAGGACTAACTAACCGTCACTCTGCAGATTTAATTAGAGTTAATATATTTATCAAATGAAATGAGGTAAATTAAATAATCTAATGAATTAAATGGTAACGAACACAAATGTTTTTCAACAATCAAGTGCAGTGTGGTACCTACTTTATTATGTACAAACAGTAACTTCAGTACTTTCAGTTTGTTCATAACACAATTAAGTATGTAGAATTTATAATTCCTTGATTCCAAAGCCAATCTATTAAACTTGACATTGCAACTAGTTTTTAAGTTCCATAAAATATTCATAATTATTATAACTATATTTAACAGCCTGATTTCTCTGAAACCATGCATATCATTATTTATAAGCTCATCTTCATAAATTAAAAGAAAGTGTTAATTGATTTAAATTATTTCATCAATGAGGTTTTAAAATTTATTCTATAGTCTAGTAAATACTAATTGTTGGCCATAATTTCATAGTAGTTGATGATGCTGCTGGGCCATCTGCCAGACTGGGTCAATAACCGACTCTCTGTGTCTATTGTAGGCAAATCCAGTTTTTTTTTTCTAGGTAACTAGGTAAAGTTTATGTATCAGATATTGCAAAATGAAAGTGGGTATAAAATAAAAGTATAGTGTGGGACTGTTATGAAACCATGTTTTTTTTTGTTTTTGGGATACTTTCTCTATTTTATTATATTAAATAGAAATACTCTCAATATTCAATTTGGATTAAGTATTTCTATTTTAATCTTAAAACAAATTGAGTAAATAATTTAAACAATTTCATATAAAAAAAATATTGAGGTCAATTTTGTTAAATCAAATTATTCACTGAAAAATTCAACAAATAATGTTACAGAAAGGTTTCACGCTAATAGTAACAATTCTGATTCACAGTTCCACAGACACAGCAAGACAGTCTACATAAAAATAGATGAGTTGAAATATCCACATTATTTTTGCGAAACCAGCACAACAGATCGGCTGTCTCGGTCCGCTCCCAACCCACTGTGTTATTTTTAAAATGGTCCCAATTCCCTAGAGCTGTCTTGTGTAATAAATGGGTTTATTAAATTAATGTGCACCAATCGAGTGCTACGCTAGTTTGCAAACTGAACTTGTCGTATCCTATTCGACTAACTGTTCCAATCCAAAATTATCACATCTGCTCACAACTATAAATAGAAAATTAAATGCCCTGGAAATGATAAAACTGCAGCTCTGCGACGATACTGTCTGATACAATACGATACGTGTGCACTAACTACGTACGTAAACAAATATGAGGAAAAACACAGGTGTTTCTTAGATCGCCTATCAGACAAGCAACAGGTGAAACTCGATGCACAAGGAAATCGTCTTACGGTCTAGTCGCAAGAAACCTGCCCTGGCGTGCCGCCGATCTTCTCAAAATCATACTTTCACAACACAGCAGCAGCTAAATACATAAAAAATCACCATCACCTATTAACATCACTCTTTCCACGTAAGGTGAATAAAACAATAAATACCTTTTCCTTCGCACGTCCAGCATGTTTTTGCACTGTTTTCGCGATCAACGCACCTTTACTTTCAGCCATTTCAATCACTGTTTCATTACAAAACGTCTTTATTTCAATACACTATCAATCTGCAACCGAATCTGGCTGCAGCTGTTTGCTGTCACACGTCAAAATCCAAATGCGTGCTGTCGCCGTATTGTACTGCCGCGAATGAGAGAAAATTGTCACCCTAGCGCCTCGTCGTAAACGATTTGCATCGTAAGTTAACGTTGTTAGTACGTAACAAACACAGTAGGTGGCGCACTAGTAGACCAGAATTTTCACAATAGATTCACAAACTTGAAGCCAACGCGACGTCGTTTTCTTATTATTTGCTATTTGAGCAAAAGTGTGATGAGAAATCTGTGGAACATCATGTGTGAATTCCAATTTATTTAAAAAAATGTATTTTTATGAATTTATTACCTTGCCATCTAGCGGGTTTTATAATCAATCCAATGTCAACTAACTTATGCGCCGACAGGTGGCATAAAAATAATTATAATTTTCACTATATCTTCTGATAAAACGGATATTAAGGTTAATAACTATTTATTTAACATGAAAATAAACATTTATTTAACAATCCATATTCATTTACATTCTTTCATTTTATGAAACATGGCTGAATGCGTTCCAAAACGCAAAAAAATAAAGATTCTTCAATCACTTGTGATTTGACATTGACACTTCGAATTTTGAAAATGTAAATAAAGTTGACAAACGTTACGCTTTCGCTTTGGTTACTTCGTTAACGTTTATGTGTGATTTATTTATTGTTTTCATTTGATTATTTCCCTTGAGGTTAAATATTTTGTTTGATTGAAGAGTTTTTTCCACGAGATAATGGTAGTTAGAACTTCTTTTATATTTGCAAACTTTGCTTGTCAATGAAATCTCTAACTCTATGCTGAACTCTGTTTTCAGGAGTCAAAGACGGAGCTTCAGCGCAATGCCGTTACAGAAGCTCGTCGTAAGGAGTTGGAAATATATCAGCGAGCTCTGGACATCCAATGGTTGAACAGCCGCATGGAGGATGGGCGTATGAACAGGTGTCTGGCGCTCATACAACGAGAAGCTGCGATGGAAAAGAATTTCCAGGAAGTAAGTTCACTTTTATGTTATTGTGGACCTAGATTTTCCGTCCCTATGGCAAAATCCCGGCTCAGGTTTTTAGTTGAATAACTAAGGAACCATAGGGTAAAGCCTCAGTAAAACTCACAAACCTGAACATATTTGAAGGTCACTCGTTGTCTTTTTTAATTTAGAGAACTGACCATGCAGCTATTGTAAATGCCAGAGCCGAAAAAGAAACAAAACTGGGTATAGAAATAGCAAAGGTGCAACGCGAGGAGGTCTGCAAACTGCTTAGAAGACATTACTTAAGAGAAAGGGATCCCAGTCTTAAAGAACTGTCCAAAAAACTGCAAGCTGGTTATGTCTGCAGGGATTTACAGCAGCAAATACTACATAATGAATATAAGAGGCTGCAGGAAAAGGTATGATTACAATACATACATTATACTAAGATACACATCACACACATTTTTAAAATCTTTTTTTATTGTGCAATTAGGTCGCTCATTGTATATCTTGTATAGTTTGATGTATTATTTTTGGTTTAATATATTTGTGGTGTATGATATAGTACTTAAATAAATAATAATTATTCTAAGTAAAATGTCTGAAAACAGGCCACGTGAAAGAAAGTTGCTATAGCTTTGTTCAGTTGAGTGATTTAATTCTACGTACATTTTCTTCACTCATAATAATTTTATGAGCATCTGAAATGTAAACAAAACATTAAAAAAAAACCATTTTGTTTAAAGAGTAACCTTCGAGTTTCTTACATTTTCATTTTCCTCCATATGAGTTCTTTTTTCTTGTTTTTAGTGATGTTCAAAAATGCTTTTTAATGGAAAATGTCTAATTAAAATTGATTTGACTTAAGTTTGGAACCCTGCCCTTAATCCATGAAATGGTCACAATTTTGTCATTACTAGCGGCCCGCCCCAGCTTCGCACGGGTGCAATGTTATTATGTATTATAAAAGATACCTATCAATCAAATCAAACTATCTATCAAAAGTATGATATAAGCGCTGGAAATCATCAATTTTTAAATGAAGTCGTTGAGACACAACCGTCAGCAATAGCCCGCGCGACAGGCAGCCTTTGTGATATTGATTTGTTGGTGGGAGGCGCCCAACGTGACGGCACGCACAGTGGTGGCATGCGCGTGAGCTGTGCGCAGTACTGGACAGTACTTGGACATTGCAACATTACTCTATTTTTCTAAAATAAAAGAATTTTTCTAAAATAAAATTAGCCGAAGTTACTCCTTATTACATCAGCTACCTGCCAATAAAAGTCCCGTCAAAATCGGTCCAGCCATTTCAGAGATTAGCCGGAACAAACACACAGACAGGAAAGACAAAAATTGTAAAAAAATGTTATTTTGGTGCATGTACCGTATTCATATGCATGTAGTAAAAAACGGTTATTTCAATATGACAAACGGACACTCCAATTTTATTTATATTTGTATAGATGTATACAAGGTGTAACTTAAATAACGCACAACCTCTTAAGGGGTCATTGTACTCATCATTATGAACAACTTTTACTATGGGACCAAACCTGAAATCGCGAAAAAAAAATCAGCTGTTCCCTACATTTATGTTCGCATAACTCGTCAAAATGTAGGGAACAGCTGATTTTTTTTTCACAGACAACCTTGTCACAGATAACCTTGTGCAGCTTTACGATATTCACGCTCCCATTCGTGCAGTGAAAATAAAACACCTTCCGGCACCATGGCTTACAGACGATATTAGGACTATCATGCACAGAAAGGCTGTAACCAAAACTAAATACAAGTGTCGGCCCTCGCCGCTGAATCGGGAAATCCTTGTTGATGCACGCAATCGTTGCAATAAGGTGTGCAGAGATGCCCAACGCCAACGCCAATCCTATGCTATATCCTGAACTACTCTATATCCTATGGTGCCTTTCCATCAATGTGGAAAGAGGCCAAAGTCATTCCTTTACCCAAAAAATCCAGTCCTACTTCCTTTTCAGAAAACCGTCCTATCTCCATCTTGCCTTTCCTCTCCAAAGTCCTAGAACGCCTTGTCCACAATCAGCTCAGTACTTTTCTTTGTAAGAATAGTCTGCTGAATCCTTCCTTCCTTTTCGTCCTGGTCACAGCACCACTACAGCCTTAGTTAAGGTCACTGATGACATACGGTTAGGCATGGAGAGAGGAAATCTGACAGTTCTTTGTTTACTAGATTTTACTAATGCATTCAATACTGTCGATTTCGATATCCTGCTTGGCATGCTTCGCTCGCTTAACATATCTCCAACGGCGATTGACTGGTTTCGTAGTTACCTGTATGGCCGCCGGCAACGTATATGCATAGAAGAGTCTTGCTCTTCGTGGTGCTATACTTCTGCCGGTGTACCTCAGGGTGGCGTTTTATCTCCTTTACTTTTCGCAATATTTATAAACTCCATTACCAAAAAACTTCTTTCTTCCTACCACCTTTATGCAGACGATTTGCAAATTTATAAGCAAGCTGACCACGTGAATTTGGCTGATGCCTTTAGTCTCAGCTCATTGTTGTTGCCAACAACAATGAGCAAGGATGATCCCCAAGATAAACTGGTCACAGCTTCCCCAGGTTCAGTTTAACGAAACTGCTATTCCAATCAGTGAAAAGGTTAAGAATCTTGGGGTTTGGATCGATAAGCATCTTTCTTGGGGTCCTCAGCTACAAGACGTAAGTCGCAAGATTTTTGCGTCTGGTAAGTCACTGAGACGATTGCGGAATTTTCTTCCAACTGCCACTAAAACTGCGCTTGCACAATCCCTTTTACTTCCCATCCTTGACTACGCTGATGTCAGTTATCCAGATCTTACTGAGGCACAACTAGATAAACTTGAGCGACTTCAAAACTTTTGCATAAGATTTATATTTGGCCTGCGCAAATATGCTCACATATCTGAATTTCGTACAAAGCTCAAGTGGCTTCCCGTACGTCTTCGCCGGAATTCTCATATCTTGATTCAGCTCTACAGTATTTTGTTTAACCCTAAAACCCCCTCTTATCTTAAAGAACGTTTCAAGTTCCTTCATGACACACATAATAGATATCTGAGGTCATCGGAAAACCCGAGACTAGAGATGCCGATGCATTCCACCAGTTTCTATGACAAATCTTTTACTGTTCAAGCAGTACGCTTATGGAATGACTTGCCCGTGTCGGTAAGGCGTGTTCAATCTTTGTCCACTTTTAAAATTATGATAAAAAATCACTTCCTCTCTCCTTAAACAGCACCATTATATTTTCTTTACTCCTGTTTCATGTCTATGTTATATGTATATATTTATTTAGATTGGTATAATATACTTTATGTATGTATTTATTTTATCGTGTAAATAGTACACCACAGACTACCTACAATATTTCTCTCTCCTTCCCTTTTCAATCCATCCAAACTTTGTCTTTAAAAGATCGCTCTTATCGATAAGACCGCCCATTGTGTCACCCTTTGTAAAATTTCTATATTTATATCTGTAATCTATATGGTGTACATAATAAAGACTCGCACACTCGCGCACTCGCAAACTCGCTATCTCGCACACTCGCTCACTCGCACAATCATTCACTCGCTCACTCGCACGTTCACTGATTCACTCACTCGCTCACTGGCACACTCGCTCACTCGCTCACTCGCACATTGACTGATTCGCTCACTCGCACACTCGCTCACTCGCACTCTCGCTCACTCGTACTCTCGCTCACTCGCTCACTCGCACACTCGCACACTCGCACACTCGCTCACTCGCTCACTCGTACACTCGCACACTCGCACACTCGCTCACTCGCACATTCATTCACTCGCTCACTCGCACATTCACTGATTCGCTCACTCGCTCACTGGCACACTCGCTCACTCGCTCACTCGCACACTCGCGCACTCGCTCACTCGCACACTCGCGCACTCGCTCACTCGCACACTCGCTCACTCGCACATTCACTCACTCGCACATTCATTCACTCGCTCACTCGCACATTCGCTAACTTGCTCACTCGCACACTCGCTCACTCGCACATTCGCTCACTTGCTCACTCGCACACTCGCTCACTATCTCACTCACTCGCACATTCATTCACTCACTCGCACACTCGCACACTCGCTCACTCGCACACTCGCTCACTCGCTCACTCGCACATTCACTCACTCGCACATTCATTCACTCGCTCACTCGCACACTCGCGCACTCGCTCACTTGCTCACTCGCACACTCGCACACTCGCTCACTCGCTCACTATCTCACTCACTCACACATTCATTCACTCGCTCGCACATTCATTCACTCGCTCACTCGCACATTCGCTAACTTGCTCACTCGCACACTCGCTCACTCGCACATTCGCTCACTCGCACATTCGCTCACTTGCTCACTCGCACACTCGCTCACTATCTCACTCGCTCACTCGCACACTCGCGCACTCGCACACTTGCTCACTCGCACACTCGCACACTCGCTCACTTGCACACTAACACACTCGCTCACTCGCACACACGCTCTCTCGTACACTCGCTCACACGCACAAACGCGCACTCGCTCACTCGCACACGCTCACTCGTTCACGCGCACATTCACAAACTCGCTCATTCGGACACCTCACTCGCTCACTCGCACACTCGCTCACTCGCTCATTCGCTCACTCGCTCATTCGCTCACTCGCACACACGCTCACTCGCTCACTCGCTCACTCACTGATTCGCTCACTCGCTCACTCGCACATTTATTCACTCGCTCACTCGCACATTCACTGATTCGCTCACTCGCACACTCGCTCACTCGCTCACTCGCACATTCGCACACTCGTGCACTCGCACACTCGCTCACTCGCACATTCGCTAACTTGCTCACTCGCACATTCGCACACTCGTGCACTCGCACACTCGCTCACTCGCACATTCGCTAACTTGCTCAATCGCTCACTCGCACACTCGCTCACTCGCACATTCGCTCACTTGCTCACTCGCACACTCGCTCACTCGTGCACTCGCACACTCGCTCACTCACTGATTCGCTCACTCGCTCACTCGCACACTCGCTCACTATCTCACTTGCACACTCGCTCACTATCTCACTCGCTCACTCGCACACTCGCTCACTCGCACACTCGCACACTCACTGATTCGCTCACTCGCTCACTCGCACACTCGCTCACTCGCTCACTCGCACACTCGCTCACTATCTCACTCGCACACTCGCTCACTATCTCACTCGCTCACTCGCACACTCGCTCACTCGCACACTTGCTCACACGCACACTCGCTCACTCGCTCACTCGCACTCTCGCACTCTCGCTCACTCGCTCACTCGCACACTCGCTCACTCGTACTCGCACACTCGCACATTCATTCACTCGCTCACTCGCACATTCACTGATTCGCTCACTCGCTCACACGCACATTGACTGATTCGCACACTCGCACAGTCGCTCACTCGCTCACTCGCACTCTCGCTCACTCGCTCACTCGCACAATCGCTCACTCGTACACTCGCACACTCGCTCACACGCACTCTCGCTCACTCGCTCACTCGCACACTCGCTAACTCGCTCACTCGCACTCTCGCTCACTCGCACACACGCTCACTCATTAGTTTGTAACTCATTAGTTTTGCTTGAAACAGATGAGAAGGAAGTTGAGCAAATTATTATTAACCTAAGAGAAGACTGCGCTAGAGGATGGGACAATATACCTGTCAAAATAATTAAATTAGCTAGAGATGTTCTGGTACCCGCTCTAGTTCATATTGCCAACTTAAGTTTTAGCTCGGGAACATTCCCCACACTATTTAAACAGTCTGTAGTCCATCCAATCTACAAGTCTGGTGACAGGGCCGGTGTCTGCAACTATAGGCCAATTTCTGTACTCACAATACTTTCCAAAATATTAGAAAAACTTATGAATAACCGACTAATACATTATCTAAATAAAAATAAATTAATTTCTCCAAACCAATACGGCTTCGTATCAGGGAAATCTACAGAGGACGCGATAATAAAATTAACAGATCATATTGCAGGTAAATTGGACAGTAAAAACAAATGCATAGGAGTCTTTCTAGACCTAGCAAAAGCATTTGACACCGTCTCTGTCCCCAGGCTGGTGGAGAAGATGGAGAATATAGGGATTCGAGGAACTCCTCTGAAATTATTTACGGACTATGTTACTAATAGAACCCAGACAGTTAAAATTGACAAGTACATAAGTAATAGTGCAAATATAGATCTCGCTCACTCGCACATTGACTCACTCGCTCACTCGCACATTGACTGATTCGCTCTCTCGCTCACTGAAACACTCGCTCACTCGCTCACTCGCTCACTGAAACACTCGCTTACTCGCTCACTCGCACATTGACTCACTCGCTCACTCGCACATTCACTGATTCGCTCACTCGCTCACTGGCACACTCGCTCACTCGCTCACTCGCTCACTCGCTCACTCGCTCACTCGCTCACTCGCACAATCGTACACTCGCTCACTCGCACATTGACTCACTCGCTCACTCGCACATTCACTGATTCGCTCACTCGCTCACTGGCACACGCGCTCACTCGCTCACTCGCTCACTCGCTCACTCGCTCACTCGCTCACTCGCTCACTCGCACAATCGTACACTCGCTCACTTGCACATTCATTCACTCGCTCACTCGCACGTTCACTGATTCGCTCACTCGCTCACTGAAACACTCGCTCACTGAAACACTCGCTCACTCGCACACTCGCACATTCACTGATTCGCTCACTCGCTCACTGAAACACTCGCTCACTCGCTCACTCGCACATTGACTCACTCGCTCACTCGCACATTCACTGATTCGCTCACTCGCTCACTGGCACACTCGCTCACTCGCTCACTCGCTCGCTCATTCACTGATCCGCTCACTCGCTCACTGGCACACTCGCTCACTCGCTCACTCGCTCAATCGCACACTCGCGCACTCGCTCACTCGCACACTCGCTCACTCGCACATTCATTCACTCGCTCACTCGCACGTTCACTGATTCGCTCACTCGCACATTGACTCACTCGCTCACTCGCACATTCACTGATCCGCTCACTCGCTCACTGGCACACTCGCTCACTCGCTCACTCGCTCAATCGCACACTCGCGCACTCGCTCACTCGCACATTCGCGCACTCGCGCACTCGCTCACTCGCTCACTCGCTCACTCGCACATTGACTCACTCGCACACTCGCACATTCACTGATTCGCTCACTCGCTCACTGGCACACTCGCTCACTCGCTCACTCGCTCATTCACTGATCCGCTCACTCGCTCACTCGCTCAATCGCACACTCGCACACTCGTTCACTCGCACATTCATTCACTCACTCACTCGCACATTCACTGATCCGCTCACTCGCTCACTGGCACACTCGCTCACTCGCTCACTCGCGTACTCGTTCTCTCGCACATTCATACACTCGCACACTAGCTCACTTGCTCTCTCGGTCACTCGCTCACTCGCACACTCGCTCACTCGCTCACTCGCGCACTCGCACATTCAGTCACTCGCTCACTCGCACATTCACTGATCCGCTCACTCGCTCACTGGCACACTCGCTCACTCGCTCACTCGCTCAATCGCAAACTCGCGCACTCGCTCACTCGCACATTCGCACACTCGCGCACTCGTACACTCGCGCACTCGTTCTCTCGCACATTCGTACACTCGCGCACTCGCTCACTTGCTCCCTCGGTCACTCGCTCACTCGCACACTCGCTCACTCGCTCACTCGCACACTCGCTCACTCGCTCACTCGCACACTCGCTCACTCGCACACTCGCTCACTCGCACATTCATTCACTCGCTCACTCGCTCACTCGCACACTCGCTCACTCGCTAACTCGCACACTCGCTCACTCGCACACTCGCGCTCTCGTACATTCACTCACTCGCTCACTCGCACATTCGTACACTCGCTCACTCGCACATTCGTACACTTGCTCTCTCGGTCACTCTCTCACTCGCACACTCGCTCACTCGCTCACTCGCACACTCACTCACTCGCACATTCATTCACTCGCTCACTCGCACGTTCACTGATTCGCTCACTCGCACATTAACTCACTCGCTCACTCGCTCACTCGCGCACTCGTTCTCTCGCACATTCTTACACTCGCGCACTCGCTCACTTGCTCTCTCGGTCACTCGCTCACTCGCACACTCGCTCACTCGCTCACTCGCTCACTCGCTCACTCGCTCACTCGCTCACTCGCACATTCACTCACTCGCTCACCCGCACATTCACTGATTCGCTCACTCGCTCACTGGCATACTCGCTCACTTGCACACTCGCTCACTCGAAAACTCGCTCACTCGCACACTCGTTCACTCGCTCACTCGCACATTCATTCACTCGCTCACTCGCCCGTTGACTGATTCACTCACTCGCTCTCTCGCACACTCGCGCACTCGCACACTCGCTCACTCGCAAACTCGCTCACTCGCACACTCGTTCACTCGCTCACTCGCACATTCATTCACTCGCTCACTCGCACGTTGACTGATTCACTCACTCGCTCTCTCGCACACTCGCGCTCTCGAACACTCGCGCACCCGCACACTCGCGCACTCGCACACTCGCGCACTAGCTCACTCGCTCACTCGCTCACTCGCTCACTCGCACATTCGTACACTCGCGCACTCGCTCACTTGCTCTCTCGGTCACTCGCTCACTCGCACACTCGCTCAGTCGCACACTCGCTCACTCGCACATTCATTCACTCGCTCACTCGCACGTTCACTGATTCGCTCACTCGCACATTTACTCACTCGCTCACTCGCACATTCATTCACTCGCTCACTCGCACGTTGACTGATTCACTCACTCGCTCTCTCGCACACTCGCGCTCTCGAACACTCGCGCACCCGCTTACTCGCGCACTCGCACACTCGCGCACTAGCTCACTCGCTCACTCGCTCACTCGCTCACTCGCACATTCGTACACTCGCGCACTCGCTCACTTGCTCTCTCGGTCACTCGCTCACTCGCACACTCGCTCAGTCGCACACTCGCTCACTCGCACATTCATTCACTCGCTCACTCGCACGTTCACTGATTCGCTCACTCGCACATTTACTCACTCGCTCACTCGCACATTCATTCACTCGCTCACTCGCACGTTCCCTGATTCGCTCACTCGCACATTGACTCACTCGCTCACTCGCACATTGACTGATTCGCTCACACGCACACTCGCTCACTCGCTCACTCGCACTCTCGCTCACTCGTACACTCGCACACTCGCACACTCGTTCACTCGCACATTCATTCAGTCGCTCACTCGCACATTCACTGATCCGCTCACTCGTTCACTGGCACACTCGCTCACTCGCTCACTCGTTCACTGGCACACTCGCTCACTCGCTCACTCGCTCAATCGCAAACTCGCTCACTCGGACACTCGTTCACTCGCACACTCGCTCACTCGCACACTCGCACACACACACACACACGCACACTCGCTCACTCGCACATTTGCACACTCGCGCACTCGCTCACTCGCACATTCGCACACTCGCGCACTCGCACACTCGCGCTCTCGTTCTCTCGCACATTCGTACACTCGCGCACTCGCTCACTTGCTCTCTCGGTCACTCGCTCACTCGCACACTCGCTCACTCGCTCACTCGCACACTCGCTCACTCGCACATTCATTCACTCGCTCACTCGCTCACTCGCACACTCGCTCACTCGCACACTCGCTCACTCGCTCACTCGCGCACTCGCACATTCAGTCACTCGCTCACTCGCACATTCACTGATCCGCTCACTCGCTCACTCGCACACTCGCTCACTCGCACATTCATTCACTCGCTCACTCGCTCACTCGCACACTCGCTCACTCGCTAACTCGCACACTCGCTCACTCGCACACTCGCGCTCTCGTACATTCACTCACTCGCTCACTCGCACATTCGTACACTCGCTAACTCGCACATTCGTACACTTGCTCCCTCGGTCACTCGCTCACTCGCACACTCGCTCACTCGCACACTCGCTCACTCGCTCACTCGCACACTCGCTCACTCGCACATTCATTCACTCGCTCACTCGCACGTTCACTGATTAGCTCACTCGCACATTGACTCACTCGCTCACTCGCACTCTCGCTCACTCGTACACTCGCACACTCGCACACTCGTTCACTCGCACATTCATTCACTCACTCACTCGCACATTCACTGATCCGCTCACTCGCTCACTGGCACACTCGCTCACTCGCTCACTCGCGTACTCGTTCTCTCGCACATTCATACACTCGCACACTAGCTCACTTGCTCTCTCGGTCACTCGCTCACTCGCTCACTCGCTCACTCGCTCACTCGCTCACTCGCACATTCACTCACTCGCTCACTCGCACATTCACTGATTCGCTCACTCGCTCACTGGCATACTCGCTCACTTGCACACTCGCTCACTCGCACATTCGTACACTTGCTCTCTCGGTCACTCGCTCACTCGCACACTCGCTCACTCGCTCACTCGCACACTCGCTCACTCGCACATTCATCCACTCGCTCACTCGCACGTTCACTGATTCGCTCACTCGCACATTGACTCACTCGCTCACTCGCTCACTCGCGCACTCGTTCTCTCGCACATTCGTACACTCGCGCACTCGCTCACTTGCTCTCTCGGTCACTCGCTCACTCGCACACTCGCTCACTCGCTCACTCGCTCACTCGCTCACTCGCACATTCACTCACTCGCTCACTCGCACATTCACTGATTCGCCCACTCGAAAACTCGCTCACTGGCATACTCGCTCACTTGCACACTCGCTAACTCGAAAACTCGCTCACTCGCACACTCGTTCACTCGCTCACTCGCACATTCATTCACTCGCTCACTCGCACGTTGACTGATTCACTCACTCGCTCTCTCGCACACTCGCGCACTCGCACACTCGCTCACTCGCAAACTCGCTCACTCGCACACTCGTTCACTCGCTCACTCGCACATTCATTCACTCGCTCACTCGCACGTTGACTGATTCACTCACTCGCTCGCTCGCACACTCGCGCTCTCGAACACACGCGCACCCGCACACTCGCGCACTCGCACACTCGCGCACTAGCTCACTCGCGCACTAGCTCACTCGCTCACTCGCTCACTCGCCCACTCGCTCTCTCGCACACTCCCTCACTCACACACTCGCTCACTCGTACACTCGCACCCTCGCACACTCGCTCACTCACTCACTCGCACATTCACTGACTCGCTCACCCGCTGACTGGCACACTCGCTCACTCGCACACTCGCACTCTCGCTCACTCGCACACTCGCTCACTCGCTCACTCGCTCACTCGCAGACTCGCTCACTCGCTCAGTCGCACACTCGCTCACTCGTACACTCGCACACACACACACACACGCACACTAGCTCACTCGCACATTCATTCACTCGCTCACTCGTACATTCACTGATTCGCTCACTCGCTCACTCGCACACTCGCTCACTCGCTCACTCGCACACTCGCGCACTCACACACTCGCGCACTCACACACTCGCGCACTCGATCACTCGCTCACTCGCACATTCATTCACTCGCTCCCTCGCACGTTCACTGATTCGCTCACTCGCACATTGACTCACTCGCTCACGCGCACATTGACTGATTCGCTCACTCGCACACTCGCTCACTCGCTCACTCGCACTCTCGATCACTCGTACACTCGCACACTCGCACACTCGTTCACTCGCACATTCATTCAGTCGCTTACTCGCTCACTCGCACATTCGCACACTCCCGCACTCGCACACTCGCGCTCTCGCTCACTCGCTCACTCGCACACTCGCTCACTCGCACACTCCCTCACTCGCTCACTCGCTCACTCGCAGACTCGCTCACTCGCACACTCGCACTCTCGCTCACTCGCACACTCGCTCACTCGCTCACTCGCTCACTCGCAGACTCGCTCACTCGCTCAGTCGCACACTCACTCACTCGTACACTCGCACACACACACACACACGCACACTAGCTCACTCGCACATTCATTCACTCGCTCACTCGTACATTCACTGATTCGCTCACTCGCTCACTCGCACACTCGCTCACTCGCACACTCGCTCACTCGCTCACTCGCACACTCGCGCACTCACACACTCGCGCACTCACACACTCGCGCACTCGATCACTCGCTCACTCGCACATTCATTCACTCGCTCCCTCGCACGTTCACTGATTCGCTCACTCGCACATTGACTCACTCGCTCACGCGCACATTGACTGATTCGCTCACTCGCACACTCGCTCACTCGCTCACTCGCACTCTCGATCACTCGTACACTCGCACACTCGCACACTCGTTCACTCGCACATTCATTCAGTCGCTTACTCGCTCACTCGCACATTCGCACACTCCCGCACTCGCACACTCGCGCTCTCGCTCACTCGCTCACTCGCACACTCGCTCACTCGCACACTCCCTCACTCGCATACTCGCGCACTCGCTCACTCGCACACTCGCACACTCGCGCACTCGCACACTCGCGCACTCGCTCACTCGCACACTCACTCGCTCACTCGTACACTCACTCGCTCACTCGTACACTCACTCGCTCACTCGTACACTCACTCGCTCACTCTTACACTCGCACACTCGCAGATAATCACTGTTGCTAAAGTATAAGATACAAAGTTGATTGTGAAAATTTGAGTTTCGGGTAGCGTGATGTGCTGGCGTCCATACTTAACATAGTTTACAGCATATTGCAGAAAGTAGTACCGTCAAAAAGTATCGATAATTACCTATGTACTTTATTCTAATCCTTTCAGTTTTTATTGTTTCCTGCTACCGTACGACAAGTAAAACCGTATATCTATATCAAGTACTTAATCCTCTTCAATAATAATGGTATGCGTACTAATCCTTACCCGACATTATAAAAACGAAAGTAACGTCTATCTCTGTCCGTTTGTCTATCTGTGTGAATGTATGGTTCACTATATAGATAGTCTGAAACCTGGGGAAGGACATATGCTACTTTTTATGAACACACCACGCGGGCGAAGCCGTGGACGGAAGCTAGTCATTAATAAAAATGTTTAAATAAGAAATAATGATGAACTAAGTAGTGATAGATTATTAACATTAACAAATAACTATAAATTAAAAATGACCCAGCGAAGCGGTTATTCACATCTAATCGTTTAAAAAATTTTACTGTTTAGTCCGAAGAAATGCGCAGAAACAAGATACTCTTCCGCTCTTTATATGACGATAAATCTGCTGAAGAACACGCTGAGAAAGACAAGATGGAGCGCACCGCGCAGTACTGCAAGGAGTTGCAGCAGCAGCTTGTGAATCGGCAGCTTCAGAAGCAGTGCCAGTATGAAGACAGCTTGATTGAGAAGAAGATGCTTGAAGATATCATGCGGACCATGTCCGATGAGGATATGAAGTAGGTTGATTGTTGATACACTTTTAATAATAATAATAACAGAATCTTTACTTTAGATAGTATTAGTCCATATTTTCAAAATTTTAAAAATAAAGTTAGAACAAACAACATTTATTATTTACCTTTACAACATTTGGTACAACACTGTTCCAGTAATTGTTTCGCAATGAATTAAGACTACTAATGCACATTACGATCACAACACAATGTCGGATACACAAGGCGGCTAGTCTTTGAGGCTCGTATAGTAAGCTAGCAAGCTAGAAACTGGCTTCGTGTATACAGAACTAGCTCTATTTCTTGGCTAGTAAGTTAGTGAGTAAGCTAATAAGCTAGCATCCTCAAGCTAGGATGGTTTAATAGGATGCCGTATATTCAAATCAAGCTGTCATTCTTTAACAGTTTATTGATAAATTATTTTATTTCTGTTGGTGGACGTCAATTGTATGAATTGAATATAACAAGGCAAATTCACGGTAGTGCGTAAATTCAATAAACAATTGATTTCCCTGTTTGTATTAGGCGTTTTTAGGGTTCTGTAGTACAACAAGTAGGTACTTACTTAATATGGCAAAGAGCATTTATAGTCTATAAGGTGCCGGGACTACAGTAAGAATAATAAATTAACAATCTATTTTAATAGTACCCAGTGATGATTTCGTGGAATATGTAGAAAAAATTAAGGAAATATTCCGAACGTCATTTAAAACACATTTGTAAAGTAGCTGCAGGTATCTACAACCAAGTGAAAGATATTCCTTTTTCTCCTCCTTGTCCATGTTTTCCAAAAGTATTTTTAATGATACATTTTATCCATGTGCGGATTTTTTTATACTATTAAATTTAACAATAAAGATTTTCACATGTCTCAGTCGAGGTCAAATCTTTTTCAGTCTCAAATTTATAAATATTTTTTTTTTAAATTAAATCTACTAAGTAATCAAAAAACACAAAATGTATTTCATTCAAACGAATTTAATTTTTTTAAAATAAAAAATATAATATTTACAATCACAAAACTAGAAAGAAACTCGAGTAGGTTGGTGAAATTAAAATATTAGGCGGGCAGCCCTATCGCGTGTTTGCGTACGGCGCGGCTTTAGGTAATTATTTCAAGAACAGGGCCGAGCCACAATACTGTTAGATCATAAAGGTCACAGCTCATTAGAGGCACCCGGCACCCACTCCGAACCTCCTCGCCTCTTGCGGCTAGTATTCTTTGTATGGGTATGCGCTCACTATATCAACTCCGTAGCGTCACCGGATAGCCTCGGTCGTAAGCCCTCCACGCGCGGACGGCGGGTGGACCACTCGGTGACAACTCGCTGCTCGCATGCTTGCCTTGAGTTGACTGCGCATTGCCAACGCGCGGGTCCCGAGTGGACCGCGCGCTGCCCGCGAATGATTCACGCGAGGACGATACGTTGGCAATTTATTTATTTTTATTTATTTATTCCTTTATTTCAGGCAACTAAGGCCCATAGAAAAAATAATACATACTACTACGAACAAACTTATAAACTAATACATACAAAATTATCACAAATACAATACTATAATAATATAACTTAAAAATACTATAAATAAATACAACATAACACAACTCATACTACCAATGCGCCGCTCACCACCCTCCCTTCATTCAATTCACGGTTTGTAAAATTTGACATTACGAAACACACGTGTAGACCTAGTGCCAATTGTTAATAGACTACTCGAAAATTCGTAGACCAAGCGACGTCCACTCGTTGACCACGCGGCGTTCACTCGTTGACCGCGGTGGTCCACTGGTTGACGACGCGAGGTCCACTGTTTGACCGCGCGACGTTTATTGGTGATAACGCGGCGTCCACCCGTGGACCACCTGTTGACAACGAGTGGACGCCGTGCGACGAGGCGGTGCGGGGTGGGTGCCGGGTGGCTCTAATGGGCTGTGACCTTTACCGTGGCGTTACGCAGCAGTAATACAAGCTAGCTTAACATAATTCTCACTTACATTGCAGAGAGCTGAAACGGAAACACGATCAAACGGACAAGATGCGTCATGAAATGAAGACATTCATGCAAGCGCGCAACGCTTGGAAACAGAAACAGAAAGAGATGGTTATCTTCGAGGAACGGCAGATCGAGGAGCAGTGCAAGATGGTGGCCGATAGGAGCTCGGCTATGTGAGTAGTATGATAATGGTGCCGATTCTCTTGTTCACAAACTAAATTAAATTTAACTCAGTGCATCTTTTTCTTTCTATTTCATTAAGAAAAGGACAGAAGATAAATACTAATTTAGTCCTGTCAAATTAAGATACTCCATACATAGATAAGTTTAGACGTGATTAAAAAAATGGCTGCTAATAATACGTCAATTTACGTTAGGCGCTGACTGATTTGACAGGACTAAACTAATATTTATCTTCTGTCCTTTTCTTAATGAAATAGTAAGAAAAAGATGCACTGAACTTAAATTTACTTTACTTTGCTGTAGGCTGATGACTACATCATAGTCATCAGCCTACAGCAGTCCATTGCTGGATACAAGCCTCTCCAATTGCAAGCCCTTCAGAGCTCGATTCTCGGCAGCTTTCATTTATTTATTTATTTTATTTATTTATTTATTAAGGCACATCAACAACACAAACACAAACATTTACAAATAACAGAGAACAGAGACATGGACTAGTGTTTACGTCAATTACAGACGTGCACAGCATTCACAACAAAAGAGAAGAAAAAACACAGCATTCACGTTACTAAAAAAAAACAACAATAATAATAAAAGAAAACAAAAAGAACAACAACTCTAGCTAAAATCTCGGTAGTAAAGAGAATACCCTCATAGACTTAACATTGAAATAATGTAAAATAATATAATTAGTCAATGTTCAATTGACCAATTATATCATTTTAATTATATCATTTCATTCCGCGGCTACCAACCACCGTGTGAAGATCGTCACTCCATCTAGGGAGCTGTTCATGTATTAAGTAAGACAATTTTGACCACTTTCTGACCCCGCTGCCCCTACGTAAGAAAAAGTAAGAAAAAGTAAGACTTGGATAGAACTCCCCTTTCAATCTTACGTAATCAGTATCTACCGCAAAGAAAAAGTATAAAAAACGTTAAAACTTAGAATTTTTGCTTCGTTTTGTGAATATAGACCCCTCCCACCACCCACCTAAGAAAAAATAAGACTTGTCCGGTCCCCTCCCCCACAACTCTTCTTACGTAAAAAATGAACAGCGACTAGCCTGCGGGCGTCTTATTTTACTTTTGCCGATTCCCGGTCTCCACTCAAGAACAGGTTACCCCAACGGATGTTAGTCAAAAAACATAAAACAAAATCACGCCTGTTTTTTCACACACACAGGTACACACACATGGTCACAGGTATTATCATTATGATAACTTTTTATTTTTCTAGAATTTCGACAGCTAGCAGTAATTATCGTCACAATTCCATAAACTTGAAAAATTGCATCACCGACCTTTGAGAAGTTAAATAAATAAATACGCTTGTAATTTCAATGATGGTTATTGATTTTTCAGTGTGGCGGAAAGAGAGCGAAAAATGCGGATAAAAGAAGAGATAAATGAACGAATGTCTGCTAAAATACTAGGAGATGAGGTAATAAAATAATTAGTTGCTCAATTGTTATCCTTATCGTTTTTCAGTCCCGTCTGGTCCCTAGAGAGTATAGAACCACTCTCTCAAATAGTTATGGCTTTTTGGTCTTCCCGTAACAATGTTCTCTACTCCGCTTCTACATCAAGTCTCGCCACATACGAACTACGCATGACAACTGACGTCACAGAAATCCTACATAGCCTGTAAGTTGTAGTAAAGTACCTACATATCACAACACATACAAAGATGCAACACATAAAAACAAAGACAAAAATATCTCGATGTTTTGTTATGGGCTGATTTTACCAGTCAGAAAACTGAAAAATGCACAATTTATTGTCAGGATAAGACTTATTCTAGGTATAAAAGTTGGGTTAAATTCACCCTAAGTACGACTTAGGGTGAATCTCACCAATCTTAGAACCGAGCGAGGAAGGAACGGGTTGCTAGTAAATACAAATTTTCCACCCTTTTCTTTCATACCTCCAAACTTCTTAACTATACAGGCCGCCCGCCTAGAACGAACGAACATGATAAAGCTGCTGCAAGAACAAGAGTTATTGGAGAAGAACCATCAAGATGACCTCGCAGAGAAGAGGAAGGCAGATAGAGTGAGAAAGAGTACTATGGACACTCTGACGGCACAGATCAACGAACATAAGATGGCTGCACAGCATGAGAAGGATGTTGAAGCCAAGTTTAGGAAGGAGGTATGTAGAAATAGAAATAATTTATTTTACTTATAATGTAGGTATACAGATAAGATGGAATTGTAATCCCGGCACATTTTATCCCACGGCATGTACAATTTTCAAAAATAATTTATAATAATCTTGCTTCCGCCCGCGACTCCGTCCGCGTGAAATTTCAGCCCCAGATTCATCTCGTCACATCCCATCGCACGCACGCGCTACTACTTCGTTTCCGCTTAGCGTTCTTTCTGATTTTTTTTCCTTTTGCTCGTCTCCTAAGGGTCGTAGCGTGATCTCAAATAGCCTATAACCTTCCTCAAGAATTGGGGTATTAAATGCAAAAATAATTTTTCAAATCGGATTGGTAGTTACGGAGATAACCCCTTACATAGAAACTTACACACATACAAACATTTTCCTCTTTATAATATTAGTATAGATAATTGAATGTAAGTCCTTTTCATTTTGGAAGGCGTCCTACATGATGGACCGATGACCTGGTGAGAGCCGCAGTAATCCGCTGGATGCGGGAAGCACAGAATCGGTCGAGGTGGCGGTGCTTGACGAGCCTATGTTCAGCAGTGGATGTTTTTCGGCTGAAATGATAATGATGATGAATAGAATATAATTAATATTATTACAACAATATTATTTATTTACTCTTCTCCAATTAAGGGCTGATTTATACAACGCCAAATAAATTTACCCGAGGAATAATTGTGAATTTTTGACAAACTGTCAGATATCAATTTTATTTCATGAATAAAGAATATCTGTCGATTAAAACACCAGCCCTTAATAAACTATAGTGTCAGATAATTTGAATTCCAATGCAATTTATTCCAAAGTAGCTTCTTATCATGCTCCCGCCCACCACCGCGCAAGGTGTTGAGAGGAGCGCTCTCCACATTAACTAACATTCTAAGAATTAAAACATATTATCACTTTTTAGGCCGAAGAAAGAATAGCGAAGGACTTAGCCAAAGAGCAGGAGGAAAATCAGAAAAAGAAAGAGAAAGGGAAGCTTTACACTCAGGAGTTGTTGCAGCAGATTCAAGACAACGCTCGCAGGAGGAAGATAGAAAATGAGAAGGAAGAAAGCCGCGCCGTGCAAGTCTATGAGTGGGATAGGAAGTGGTGAATAATTGTAGCTTAAGCTTAACTCTCGTCTTACCGCAGTACCTCGTTCAACCCCGCCCCCCCCCCCCCCACTCCCCCGCTGACACTTGAACTTGTTACTGCTCGCGGCTTGCCTCATGTTCCGAGCACATTTTCAATCATGCTGTACCTTTTGGAAGGGGCACAAGAATCTTATATTCTCTTGTAAAATTTTACATTCGAAAGTGCCGTTTTATGTGTCTGCAGTTGCGTTGGCAACACGATTATTATGGGGGTACGATATTTTAGTCCATGATACAATACACGACAGCGTATATGTAAATTACGTTACATGTACGATAGTTAACAGATTTGAATAAAAATTGGTATAATGAGATTTACATAAATCATTCATACAACAATCTTTTCAGGAGCGAGGAAGTATCAAAGGAGCGCTCGAAGATGATTCAAGAACACGTCCCACAACTCCTCGGCTACCTACAAGCCGGCGTCGTGCACAAGGAAGACTTGCCCGACGTAAGGGCGGGCGCAAACTTGAAGCCCGAACTGAAGCAACTCGACATAGAGGGTATGGGCGTGTCTAACAGACCACACCGGTTCTCCAAGTGTAATGCGAAGTGTTGGAAGATTAGGGATTACTAAGCACAGTGTTCAAGGGATACAAGTTGAGGAACCGTGCTCCATGGGAGTGCATTCTGAAAGTTGGCAATGTTGTAAATAACTGGCAAATATTTACCGGTTTTGATTAATTATCCAATATTAGTAAATTATATTATGAAATATCACTATATTTCACTAAAATATTGATTATGGATTGCAATATCATTATCTGCCTAGTCTTTTCCCAACTATATTTTAGTCGGCTTCCAGTCTAAGCGTATGCAGCTGAGTAGCAGTATTTTACATGGAGGGACTACCTATCTGACCTCCACAACCCAGTTACTGGGTAATACGATACCCCTCAGTAAGACTGGTTGTCAGACTTTCGGGCTTCTGACGACCCGTAACGACTGTCAAAGATCCACGAATGACAGCCGGGACCAACGGCTTTCCGAGGAATGGAGGGGTCTTGGTATGTAAAGATAGTCGCCCATCCACGGACCAAAACATTGAATTAGGTGTTGTAAATGTTCATCGTTACGATATTATTTATTGCAATTTATAATCAATATTTTAGTGCCTTTATTATTATTTTTTATTTGTTTGACGTTGCCAATATTCAAAAAGCGGTCAAAAACACTTGTTGAAATGTTGCGGGGGTTCATATGTTTACCATGAACATGGTACCTACATTCTGATGTTGCCAGCAATTAATGATGAAAATGCAAATGATATTGTTGTTGATGCGGAAACAATCTTGCGCAACCTTGTTTCCCAATGAATACGAAGCTTACTTTTCGTCATCTTCCTGCCAAGTAACATGGGACAAATGCCATGTTACTTGGGGACGGCGCATCGTGATTGTTTTCTTCCATTCTCACTTGTCAACCGACACGACATCATTTGCTACTTTTTCTTTCATATCATTCCTCACACAATAATTTATCTCTCAGCATTTATATTCATCACTATTGCTCGGTTCCTATAAACGAAAAAGAAACTGTTTGCTTATCAATGGTGGCATTTTTTGTTGACAAACTGGGCATACAAATATATTCGTAAGCTAATTTTACCAGTGATAGCTACTTCCATATGGGAGGATCTACTATGCCAAGCTATGAGGTCTTTGCTTCATTATTGGTAAAGATACAAGTCTCTTAATTTTAACCAATAACGGTCAGTAAATTATAGGAATCGGCCATTAGTCACATGCATTTCATTCCTCCTCACCACAAGCCCATACGGAAGATAACAGAGTCTCATTTAACTATGTGTAACAGGCGCTACTTTGTTAGCAATATGTTTCTAGCTATACAAAATAATGTTGCTGCAACAATTTAGCTCAAGTTTTGTTTACCCACCAATGAATACTCTAACTACCTTTTGTTATTTTATAATGTAAAACGATTATATTTGTTTAAACTACTTCATTTCATTATGTAATCTGCTTACATACTTAGGGATGATAGACTCATTAATTTAACAAATAATAACGTATAACATGTTTTAAAACTACATTGGTATTTATAATACAATTTTATAAGATTTATTGTAACAATAGATATTATTATTATTTGGTTAGACACACTAGCAGCTTATTAGCCGATGCGTGTGTAGCTTGGAGATATTTAATCTGTCCAATCGATTCTTGAAGCAGTTCAGTGTAGAGTGTTCTTGTGTTCACAAGATTGACACTAAAAACTTCCAGAATAATATTATACAACTTAGATATTCTTGAACAAAATGTCAAAACATCCAGACAGTCGCTATGAATAAATACAAGTATCATTATTACTATAAGTGTTGTAAGTATAGTAAAAATACAAAATACATCTGTTGTGTCATAGTTCTGGATGTTAAAATACTGACTACTGAGTCTCAAGACGTTTGCAAATAATAATGCTGAGGAGGTTTTTGGTGTCCAGAGCCGTTTATATAAGGTGCCATTTTAAATAGACGGACACACTTTTAGAAATCATTCAACCACCAAAATAAAGAAATGGTAAAAAAATATATAAGAAAAACGCATTAGATACTTATAAGAAAAATAATCAGCTAACGAAAATACACTAATCTACGTTAAATTCCATTTAAAAGTTTCCTTGCGATTCATTTCCTATTCACCCCGTTTTACGGTACTGAAGGTATACACTAAACACGATTGTACAAGTGGTGGTCAAAATTAGTTTGAACAGCTGGCTCCTGAACTAAGTAAAAATGTACCAGAAGTCTGCGCAACTTTCTGTTTCCGATCCATCCGTGGCTTACACATGTTCCTTTTAACAAAAATGTAAAAATTATTGTAATGATTTAGAACAAATGACTGACAAATATTAATTAAATTATGCTTTGGATATTTATATAAATCTAAAAGACTGACTTTTGTGAATAACAGAACTGTTTACCTATTTCGTATTATTATTATAAAGAATATTAAATAAATAATTTGGATAACATAACAAGCATTTTTAATTATCTTGGTATTCCGTGATGTGAGTGCTCCTACATAGCTGTATAACATAGCTGACAGCAACGGGATGCTCTTCAGACTTTATAAATGCTTATCAGGCCGACCTGAGACCTACCATTTATAATCATATGCAGTGCAAGGCTGGTGCCGGGCGTCAGCCGGAACGCTCAACAGATCTAGATCGCTGTTTCCTTAAATCTATTGATTCATGGGATCTAGTGCAGTGGTTTCCTGTTGCCTCGGCACCCAGATATTTTAAGGGTTAATATCGTTGCAGCCTCTACCAAACCAGTTGCCCGAATGGGTGTATCCCGCTATTGCTCGGTCGCCATAGCCTCGTTCGTTATCCAGCAGAGAGCACTGCGGCTGTCAAATGGCAGCCGCCGCCTGTCGCCGCGTGCAGCTGAGGATGACACCTGGGGCCGGAGTGATATGTCCGCTCGCCCGCTTACTCTTACGAGTCTTAGGTCGTGAGTGATATGTCCGCTCTCCCGCTTACTCTTACGAGTCTTAGGTCGTGAGTCATATGTCCGCTCTCCCGCTTACTCTTACGAGTCTTAGGTCGTGAGTGATATGTCCGCTCTCCCGCTTACTCTTACGAGTCTTAGGTCGTGAGTGATATGTCCGCTCTCCCGCTTACTCTTACGAGTCTTAGGTCGTGAGTGATATGTCCGCTCTCCCGCTTACTCTTACGAGTCTTAGGTCGTGAGTGATATGTCCGCTCTCCCGCTTACTCTTACGAGTCTTAGGTCGTGAGTGATATGTCCGCTCTCCCGCTTACTCTTACGAGTCTTAGGTCGTGAGTCATATGTCCGCTCTCCCGCTTACTCTTACGAGTCTTAGGTCGTGAGTGATATGTCCGCTCTCCTGCTTACTCTTACGAGTCTTAAGTCGTGAGTGATATGTCCGCTCTCCCGCTTACTCTTACGAGTCTTAGGTCTTGAGTGATATGTCCGCTCTCCCGCTTACTCTTACGAGTCTTAGGTCGTGAGTACGTTCACACGTAGGTGCTTTACTTTGTGTAAATAATTTCATCAAAACTGCTCTCAGAATGGTGAAGAAAAACATCGCTGCATTGTGAGGAAACCGGCATGTCCTAGAAGACATGCCGGTTTCCTCACAATGCAGCGATGTTTTTCTAAAGTTTCTAAAATAATTCGAAGACATGTGACATTTATCAAACTGCACTGGGCTCGCGAGGTAGATTACAGCCCAATCCCTCTCGTAGAGAGCCTGTGTCCCAACAATGGGAACATAGGCTGATTATGATCTCTTTCTTACTCCCCAGTGTTAAATACACTGTATTGTAAATTGTGAACCTAAAACCGTTGCAATAAGAGCACTTTCCAAGCAAGTGTGTTGAAAAAAACTTTTAATACCTTGGACTCGGTGAAGTCAATTCATTTACCCACGTCACATGAGATAATACTAGTAGATAGGCTATTACCTACTATAATAAAAAGTTAGCAAAAAGCTGAAAGTAAACAGCAGCTAACTAGAAGTGATGTTCAAACAATAATTACTGGCCGCTGCGGTCGCCCCAGAAAATATTTAAACGACTGAAATTAATTCCAAATACAGCGCTTGAATATTAAAAGGGTGGATTGTGGGGTGGCCATAGATTGGTATTTTTGGTAGACTCAAACGTATGATACTGAACTGCAGTGTGGTGTAGTGTACTGTAGTGGTACGCGCTAGCAAACCTGAGGTGAGTGACTAGTGTGGTGCGCACATAGACAATAGAGGATGGACTGCGTGATCCACTCAGAAAATTGTCCACTTTGTTAGAAAGGGACAGTGCGATGATACTCCCCTGCTCTGTCTCTCTCTGTAGGTTTGTAGTTATGATCCGCACCTGCAGAGTTGTGACGTGGACCAATCAGAATTTTAGAAAGAGATAACAACAGAGGAGTATCCGATAGCCCTCTCTCTCACACGTTTTCTGACCATATTTTAGTTACTGCTAGGATAGGGATTGACAGTCCATCCTCTATGTCTATGGGTGCGCAGGGGTGGGTAGCTAGTTATACATATTATACAGGATGGATTTTTGAGAAGGGGCAGTAAGGGCGGGTACCTAAATCGTTCTAGTAGAAAAATGTTCTCAGGAGACTATCCTGAACGTTTTGAGTAGATATCTACTACTTACCTGATTGCTAACCGCATTTAATGATTTTAATTTGATTTTTCCATCATCCAGTAATTTAAAGAGATATGAGCCCCGAAATTTAATTCTGAAAGGTTTATGTGTATACATTAATATTTAACTTAGATAGAACAGAAACATAGGTACCTATACATTATACAGGGTCACATTAAATTAGCTAGCGAAATAGCAGACGTGATGGCCATCGTTATCTTAACCGTATAGAACAGAAATCTCGATGATTTGTCATGTCAGCACATTAGAAGAATGCAAACGTGCGAAGCAAGGGCGCGTCTCTAGTTAAAATATAAAAGCGTATTCCCATAAAATCCTTAAACACAGCTACCCTATTCTCACAGTGAAAGTTAGCATTTTTGTGCAATAAAGAAATAAAATCCGCGTCGTCAGCGTTGGTCCGGACACGTTATGTTAAGATAAACATCTGCCCCTCTATATCGACATCAGCCCCTTTATTTGCCGCCAGCTCTTATCTTTGCAACGCAGAATAAAAATCGTGTTTATTTTACGCCAAATTGCTGGCTTAGTGATGTTTTTAATTTGGCGTTATGTTATGAATGTTGTGTGCTGTGGGGTGTTTGGTCTCATGGTCTTTATGGTGATTTGAATACATATTTATGTGGGATGGTGGAGTTATCTATGATTAGATACGCTGTATATTGTTTGGCGGTTTATACGGAGCATTGTTTTCCGTTAAAACTTTGATGTTGGTGGTTAACGTTCACAACTATAACATTAATGAATACCTACGATTTTTTAATACCATTGATCACCACCACCGCCACCACCACCACCATACCACCCACCCATTGGGGTTTTTTTTTTTTTCCCTACCGTTGGTTTTTTTTTGAATTTCCATCGATGCAGAATTTATCTTTCCGCGTAGTAACTAGACTCGTAGCAACACGATGCGTAGCTAATTAATGGCTATGTGCTACGCCAGCGTAGCAGGTGGTTAGCGGCGGCGGCGTAGCACATGTAGTACTGACAACTAGCACTATCAGAATATAATATTCCCACTGCTGGGACACAGGCCTCCTCTCTGTGAGAGGGAGTGGGCCGTAATCCACTAGTCTGGCTCAGTGCGGGTTGGTAGATGTCACATGTCTTCGAATAGTTCTAGGGCATGCCGGTGTCCTCACGATGTTTCCCTTAACCGCTTTTGAGAGCAATGCTGATGAAATAATTTAAACAAAGTACTTAAACCGGCTGTCTGGGTTGAACCTACGACCTACAAATAGTAAGTCGCGGCCGCTATTACTGGGTCACCACTGCTCTTAGAACCACAACCTATGGACAACTAATTCTTGAAAAAAAAAAAAAAAAAAAAATGTGATTTCCGAAGCTATTCATGAGAACTTTTTTTGTATACAGCACCCTAATTGCGTAACACACTATTACTCTCAATTTGAATTATTTTGAAGCATATTGCTAATCCATTTCTCCATATGTTCGAAAAATGTTCTGCTCAACAACGTAAGTAACGCAATGAATGTTGTCGAACTGTCAAAATGAAACCCATTGCTACTGATAGTGTCTTACGCAATTACCCTGCAGTTCTCCTTCGAGAAATTATCTCGAAAAAATCTCGTAGTCGACATTTTGGCTGCTTTTTAAAACAATGCGACTTGTGATCTCTTTTTGTATTTTACGTTAGTCTCAAGCCATTTGTAGCAGACTCGGGTCATTATAAGCACTTCACGATTAAAATAAAGGTTTCTACTAACACATAAAAACCAAAATAGTTTTTAAAAGACGTAGTTTAATATAACCCAGTGGAACTCGGCCCTGACTTAGCCCTTTTCTTTTTTTTTTTCTCTGCGAACTTCTCCATCACAGCCTTGAACTCTCTCTGTTCTTTCAAATGCTGCATCTCTTTCATTCCTGAACTGGTTTTCTTAGTGTACCATTTGAGGTATTTGTCGTATTCCTGTAAAAAATTAGAATGTTTCAGTTTCCGGGTAAAGAAAAGTATTTTTTTAAGAATTTCTTCTGCAAGTGTTAAGATAATCCAAAAATGGTTAAGAACTTACTACTTTAATTTCCTTGTCATCTTCTAGTATAAATTCATACACTTCTATAGGATCTAGTCCAAACGCAGCTATTCTGAAAAAAGAAAAACAATGGCCGAAATGTAATTCAAATTAATGATCGTTCAAAATCATGCAATATTTTGATTCCGGCTTACCTTGCCAATCATTATAAATTATCTATTTAGAACATAGGTATTTTTATATACAGTCTGTCTGTATATCTTATTAAAATTAGTGCCTATTAGGTATTCAAGTAAAATTACTACCTACATTAAAACCACTAACTTTTACAACAGCCGGTCGATTCTGTAAAATCTCACCGGGAAATCATAAGTGAAGTGAGCTTGAAGTGAGCAGTGTCAATAGTGTTAATCCCTAATGACAGCTCACTCCACGCTCACTTCACCTAAGTTTTCACGGTGAGATGGTTACAGAATCGCACGGCAGGTATAACAACTATATTTTCAGCAAATAAATCATTCTTGTTCTTTTTCTTGCAAAAAAAAAAAAAATAATAAACAAAAAAAATAGGTAAGTACGTATCCTTACTTGACAGTTCTGTCAGCCGACATGAACTTATCAAGCGCCTCTTTCAGATATCCAAAGCTGTACCCTTGCAGCACATGAGCCAAGTTAGATACGTTGAAGTTTGCTGGTATCACTTGGTGCCTGGAAAAAGCAACCACGTTCTAACAATATTTTATTAGACACGGCAAATTAATTCAAAATCAAAATCAAAAGTCATTTATTCAAACTAGGCTGAGAATCAGCACTTTTCGAACTTCATCATTACAAAAGACAGTCCCCCAAAAGACCCGCCCTTCACCAATGCACCTGGAATCACAATTGGAGATAGAAGCGGGTTAGAACTACAGTGGCCTCCAAAAGTTAGTTGAAATTTTTGCACTTCAGTTTTTACAAACCACATTAGGATTTAAAATTCTAGTGATCCAAGTGTTTGAACTGCTATAACGTTTTTATTGACTAAGTCAACTACCTTTGACTTATCATAAAAAATAATCAAGTAATACCTTAGAGGCACTTGATTTTTTTTTTATTTTAAATCATAATGTGGCATCACATCTGATGTAGAAAAATGTCAACTAACTTTTGGAGGCCACTGTACATTTGAAGAATAATGAAGAATTAACAAAAAAAACTTAAATACTTTGAACTGCCCAATATGGTGAGGACTTTGAGAAGAATAGGGCATTTGTCACCGCACTACCAATTTTATTTTAACATGGCCCAACACTAGTTCAATTATGCCCATTCTAACTAACAGTGGGCGACACCTAAATAATGCTGGGCATAATCAGCCTATAATATTCCCACTGCTGGGACCAAGGCCTTCTCTCTGTGAGAGGAAGTGGGCCATAATCCAGCACGTGGGCCCAGTGCGGGCAGGTGAAGATCACACTGTGACTTCGAATTTTCGATTCTAGGACATTTTTTTGGTGAAATCAGGGCATTTTTATTTGAGACACCTGTTCATTGACAATCATTCCGATGCGATCCCCTGAATCTGATTCACTGGTGGAAAATTGGTGGATCTGATTTAGGGATTAGACTGGAATACGAAGATACAGAGAATCATCGCCTCCTTTCTACACAGCACAAGATAAATGAAGAGCAGCCCTAGATTGGCGGCCAAAGAATGTCAACTATACATCATTTCCGGTTTTCGCACGATGTTTTCCTTCACCGTTTTGAGAGCGGTCGTGATGCGGGTTTGGGTTCGAACTTATGACTATGACACTTGTAAGTCGCGTCCGATACCACTGGGCCATTTAATGTGAGTGAAAGCGGGCAAAAATGTAAGAACTTAGACCACTAACTTGACGACCCATTCCTTCAATATCTGCACGACCAGGGAGTACGTACAGTCTGGCAGAACAAGTACTGCTGGAAACTGATTTAGCAAAGCGCTTGCCTTTGCCAACCACGGATCTGTGCAGGTCCCTGTAAGAAAAGCAAGGTTTTTTATGATCATCATTTGCCTAAGTTGGTATCACCATCCAGTCTAACCGGATGCAGTTGAGTACCAGTAAATTACATAGAGCGGCTGCCTATCTGAACTTTACAACCTAGTTTCTAGGTATCACGATACCCCTTAGACAGTTTGACAGACATTCGAGCATTTACGTAATGGCTGGAAACTGGAACTGGACTACTAGAAGCAAGTTTTTTTGTAATGTTATAGAAATAAAAAAATACTGGTATTCAGCTGCATCCGGTTAGACTGGAAGCCGACCCCAACGTAGTTGGGAAAAGGCTAGGCAGATGATGTTGATGGTGATAGAAATAAATAAATAACCAATGCCTAGGTACCGAGCAACTTAAAAAAAATGATGGAAATATTCATCTACTAGAATTAAAAAACGGAAAGGCATCTTCTGGGCACACTAGTTCCATAATAGACCTCATCCATCACATTCCATCATCAAGAGCGGGTGCCCGCTCTGAGCTGACCTCGACTGAGCAAAAAAATAATAATAAAGGAAAAATGGGAAATAGCCGTCTTACCTACAATGGTTATTTTATCATTCTTGTGTATTTTTTTCATCAATTTCTGAACAAAGAAAGTCTTTAAGAGAGGCAGATTCGTTTCTGCTTCTTCTGGTGGTATCTGCAATGGTATGGGACGAGAAATATGTAAAATTCAAAAAGCGTGATCGAAGATAAAACATATGACTACGCAACACTATCTCTACCGAAACCGATAATAATTATTTCAAGGCTAATCTAAACTAAGTTATTATAAAGAGAAAAGTTTTGATTATGTATAGGTTTGTTAGATACGCTTTCACGCCAAAACGGCTGAACGGATTTGGATGCAATTTGGCGCATTTGTCTAACATGACCTAGATCCTAATCTAGGTCGCGTAAAAAGTATCCTTTAGCCTACTAAAGGATACCTTTTGTCCCGATATTGCTACGGGATCAAGACTTATGCGGCTGAAACCGCGGGGCGCAGCTAGCACAGGATATTTTTAAAAGTACCTTAGAGTAATACAATTTTTGAACATGTTTGATATGTATGACCGAAGGTTGCAAGGCTCTGGCACATGTGACTACCATGTGCACTAAACGTTTCAAGATTTCCGGCGATTGCATGTCTCCTTGCACTTTGTGGGGGTCCAATTCAAACAACACTGCATCTGTAATCAGAAAAATAATATTAAATATCTTCCCAACCGATTTTGGTCACGGTGGCCAATCTCAACGGAGATTAGGTAAACAGGAGATATGATACAGGTGTGTGCGTAAACACAGATGTACTCTCTGTTCCTTTACTCTCATAGGCCGATGGGACGGCAATCCGAGACGACCGAGGAGAGATCAGGCGCAGGACCAGTGAATTTACGTCCTTTCATACCATCAAATTCCAAACTCCAGGCCACCACTGAGAAGTTCCTAATGGAAAAATCCAAAAACACTTTGACCGACCCGGGAATCGAATCCAGGATCCCACGCTCAGCACTCGCGCTTTCGACCTCAAGACTAACGGGGCAGTCAATCAGAATAATACGCCTATTTCACAAGGTCAGAATAACGAGTGACACGCGTCAAAGACAGAGGCCATTGCAGCCGTCGACGAGTGTCAACAACGTGCCGCTCGTGTATTTGAGTACGGTGCTTGAATACACGAACAGAATCGTGGCAACGGCAGCCACCGACGCGTCGTCGGCGGCAGTTGCATCTGCCGTTAACGTGTGTCGCTCGTGTTATGAGCACTAAATGGAACTGAATCTGTATGAAATTATGTGTCAGCTAAATTCAAAACTTAATCGGATGGTAAAACAGACCATGATTATTGTAATATTGACGAAATTATCTTGGAAAGAGTAATTTGCCAATTTGGTATGCAATGATAAAACATTTCTGAACAAATATAAGAAAATTGCCTACTATTAACCGACGCTAAAGCGTGGACCAATACAGTCTTCCCACTTATTTTGGGTCCGACCAATAATATTCTGCGGAAGCCAAGGCAGACTTCGCGACATCTCTCCCACCAATATGCTCGAATTTCAAAGTTGAATGGGAATGCAGGCCTAACGAAAGAGAAAAAAATGACTAAGTACATGTAAGAAAAGTGGAAAGAGGAAAGGGAGGCCTTTGCCCTGCGGTGGGACCACACGGGCTTATAATTGTGCATACTGTGGTCTCCTGTAACTGAAGAAGTACAACTACCAAATACTTTGTCGTCCGTTAACTGTTTGTAATATTCAGCAATGGATTCTTGTTTAGCAATGGATATCTTTTGTTGGAGACCATAAAATAAATAAATAATAACAATAACAAATAGGAAATATTTTTTTGTTATTTCTTTCTCAGTCGTCAGTCGTAAGTCTCTCCAATATCGTCTTTAATTTCAAGTTTTCTTCAATATCTTTTAATAATCGAGATGTAAGTCTTTACAAATTAATCTTATCTACAAACACTTAGTAATTTCTTCTTGTGACAGGATTTCTACTAACAAAATTTGGCTTCGGAGATCTTCGCCCCCAAAATTAGCATCTCCAATAAAGTCTTCTATTTTATTTCTAGGATATTCTATCATGAAACCTTGCTCAGCCAGCTCCTGATGGAGACAGAAATAATCAACAGAAATGTTAGGTTACTTTGTCATGGGGTAAATGGAATAAAGGAGTTCATACGCAGAGAAAGCCGAAGGCTCATTTCTGCACCCTAATTTTGTAACTCACTATTAATCAGAATCGGAATCATTTTGAAGGAAATTCCTAATCCATCGCTTCATATATTTGAAAAATTAGTCTGCTCAACAACGTAAATAGCGTAATTAACGTTGTTGAACTGTCAAAATGAAAGCCATTCCTGCTGTTAGTGTGTTACGCATTTACCTCGCTGTACTCTTGGTTACGCATTTATTTTATGTAAAGTTAGCTTTGTTGACGTCAAATGCGTCTCCTTAGTTTCTATCATGTATTCTATCCACTTAATCTTTATACACTGTTCCTAGCTCACTTACTGTCAAAAAACTTACTTCAATCATTTGCACCACTTGTACGCTTAAATCATGCTTTATTTTCTTCTCCGTTTTCTTTTCGCCTTTAATAGGTTTCATTAGATTAACTGGCATTTCCTCTTTATTTACTTTGTAATCTTCTTTCAAAGCTTGTTTCAGTTGGTGAAGTTCTTGGCTTAAAGGACACATCAAGTCAATATAGTATAATTATGACTTATGACTTATACTACTTATACCTATGTAGAAGGTAGATTATTGAAGTTCTACATATTTTATTTACCGCATATGTTCATCAGCTTCCGATAAAACTTCAAGTTTCGCTTCCATTGTTGCATCTTCTAAATCTACTTCATGAACATATTTTACTTTCACGTCAAAAGTTTCCCATTCATCATACATATCCCAAGCTTTGTGATAGTAATCTATAACCTGAAAAAGATGATTTGTCAACGTCTTTCCTAGTTATTTATTTGTTGTACTGACCGACTTCTAGAGGTGAGAAATCAATCGTTTTCTCACCTCTAGAAGTTGGTCAGTCTGTTTTGAAAGCAGGAAGTGATATCCAGGATGCATCGATGGATTTTTCATCATTTTCTTCAGTAATTGTGCTTCTGCTTTCAACTTCATTTGTTCTTCTCTTTTCAATAACATTTCATGTCTTTTTGCTTCCTTTTTCTCGAATTTGAGCTGTCGAAAAATATTCTGTTTTTATTCTGTAATTTTTTACTCTACTATTTCATAGGCCATGTAAAGTTATCGCTCTCTAACAAGGCTAAGCTCTTTCTACTGATGTTCAATTTATTAAAGTTTGTATATCTATCTAAACTTACGTTTAGAGGACTTTTGTTTCTGTCCGCCTCATGTTTAATTGTAAGAGCTTTATTTTCTTCAAGCCATTTGCGAGGACTGGGCACTTCACCTCTTAAGATTGCAGCAGAACCAATTTTAGGTATGTCGTGAAAAAAATGTACCGATTCAAACCTTAAAATAATTATTGTACTATTGATTTTGTTTAGTACCTAAAAACACTGTATTTATTTCACCTGTTGGTAATTTTTGAAATATTGAAAACTATGAGCACAAAAGATCTGCCAGGGGCCCGATTCTGTAAAGGTTATTTTGTTGCTTTAGAATTTCCCTTATATCGCTCATCAAATATGGAACTGCATTGTTCTGTTACATACGCACCCATAATGACTTTTCAACCAGTCCTAAGCCCTAATGCCTAAATTACTAAAATAACTTTACCATTCGAAAAACCACTCCCTGATTTGATCTCGAAATTCTTCACATAGTTTGGCCCGGTTATTTTTAAGAAACACTTGTTTTAAATCCTCCCGGCGTGCAAGCCATTCTTTTTCGTATATGTCATATAATTTCGAGCGTTTTTGAAGCATCTGACAAGCAAAATTAGCAATTAAAATAATGTAGAATCTAATTAGAAATTGGTATAGAAAAAAATGATACGTTGAAAAAGCAGAATACAATTTAATGCATACTTCTTTTGCTTGTATTCTTTGGATGTCTATATTTTTTGTATCACAAAAATTTAACCCCAACAATTCGTCTCGTTTGCAGTTTTTAATTCGTTCCCGTTTTAATTCAAAATATATTCTGAAATAAATACATCATGATTATCTGTTCCCTAATCGATTATTTATTTTTACAATGTCTCATTACAGTTTCTTAAATATCTCACGAAGCGTCAGCAAGTGTATAAAGACGGTGCGAATGTGCGCGTCAAAACGCATAGTGCCAGCACACACGCTCACTCACACACTTCCGACTTCGCCATTGTCTCGAACTGTACCGAGAGCTTATGTGGTTCCACAAAAATTCTCAGCGTGTTTGTACACTTGATAATCACAAATAAAGCGAGCGTCGCTTCATGAAATAAAAATACTATACCTGAATACTTTACGTATAAGTGCGGCACTTTTTTCTCTAACTTCATATCTAGCTGGAGGTGGCAAACGACCAGTCAGTTCTTTTTCCCAGATCTCTCGTTTAAGCTTACTGTGTCTAACTGCTCTAGTCACTTGTCTGTAATTTTAATATCCAGTTTTCTTTTCTAGTATAAAATCATATAAGATCCTGCCGTACCTAATCCACGCTAGTATTAAGTATAGATGTAAATGTAACTATCTGTCAGTCTTCGTCTGTCATTAACTTTTTACGCCTTAACGGTTGAACGAGCTTCGATGTTTGACACACAAGTAGTCCTTGACCTGGGTTAGGACATAACATACTTTTTATCCCGATAGTATGTTTCCATGGGAATACTTTCGACCTCCACGCGGCCGAAGACGCGAGCAAATGCTAGTCTTAAGTAATTTGTAATGAAAGATATGTAGATATGAAATAATTATGTTTCTGGATCGGCTAAGTTGGTGATTTACGTAGCTGAATTTTGGGCCAAGGATGTTTGAACTTTTTGCTATATATACTCTAGGAAAAAGTCTAAAATATTTCATCATACCTAGTTTTTTCATGTGCCAGTATCATAGCTAAATATTCCCTTGTCTTACGTATTGCTTCCGGTACTACAACAACTTTTTTCTGCGGCAGTTCTTCTGAATCCCACATGTTGTCTAACTTTACAATTGCAATTTCAGTTTCTTCGGCTGAAATCGATTTAGATATTATTTTAAATTCAATTATATTATCTTATTTCAGTGCAGTCGCTTCAATTATTTTTATTGTAGATAAATTATATTTATTGTTCAAGTTATTTTGTTTCTTCATCTTCCCAGACAGGCGCTTTACTTTGTGTACACGATTGCTCTCAAAATGGTGAAGGAAAACATCGTGAGGGAACCGGTATGTCCTAGAACCAAAAAATCGAAGACGTGACATCTACGTACTCGCACGCACTCCATCTCACAGAGAGTAGTCCTGTGTCCCAACAGTGGGAACGTTATGGGCTGATTATGCTTATGTTTTTCTCACAAACTTTATATTAGCACGCTTCGGTCGTATGTGCTCCCAGTTACTTGCATTTTCATGCATTTTTCAAGCACATCCGATTGAGCGGATTTTGCTATAACTATTAAAATGCGGTGACAACGTAAAAATATTTTTATATGTTTCATCTTACCCATTGTAGCTGCAGTTTCTTTCTTTTGCTTTACTCTAGCTAATATTGTATCAAGTTCAGCCTGTATGTGCTCCGGTCTCCCTGGCTCCTTTGGTATTGCAGTCATTTCAATGTCACATATTGTGTGATGGACTTCGATCAAACCGTGGCCTATAAATTGGATGCGACTGCCTTCTAACTTCTCTAGTTGAGATTTCAGCTCTAGTATTCTAAAAACATTTAATCTGGATACCAATCCATAGTTTTATAGTTGGTGTAAAATCTGGATTGGAATTGGTAAATTATTTCATGCAAATACTGTTTTATTTTTAACTTTATTTATTTAGTGAAAAGGTAGTGGTGATTCAGACATTGTGAAACATCTCATAATATTTAAATGAATAAACCAGACACCATCTAGATTACCAAATTATTATGAAATATTCTCATGCTATAAGATTGCAACTGTAGTAATAACAAACTATCGAGGACATCTTTTCATACAAGACTGATGGCCAGTTTCATACCATACTCACCTAGAAATGGTGGGCTCGTGACTAAGTAATTACAGCCGCATGGGTCAATTAATCAGGTTAAGCTACTTTTGCCGCAGTCGGTCCGTGGATGGGTCCATCTTTGGACCATCATGGGACCATCTTTACATACCGAGTCCCCGGCATGCTTCTTACCAAGTGCCAATCGGGCCAGTAACTGGGTTGTGGAGGTCAAACAGGCAGTCGCTCCATGTAAAATACTGCAGTGCTATTCTGTAAAAATCTCACCGTGAGAACTTAGGTGAAGTGAGCTGTCATTCATTCCTAATGCTAGGGATTAACACTATTAAGTGCTCACTTCACTTATGATTTCACGGTGAGATTTTTACAGAATCGACCGGCTGGTATTCAGCTGCATCCAGTTAGACTGGAAGCCGACCCCAACATAGTTGGGAAAAGGCTAGGCAGATGATGATGACTTACCTAGAAACTATAGCTTTCACAATTTTGTCATAATACACAGTCTTTTGCACTTGTAGGTTCTGCTGAAAACATTCAATAGCTTCATTGTACATGAGCATGTACTGTCCTAGGATTGATGTCAATCGTAGAACTGCTTGCGGTAGTGTTGGGTCGTGAGCTTTTGTTACCTGAAAGAACCAACTGAATTATGAGATGATAATTCCCTCAGAAATTTATCGTCGGTTATAAAAATAAAAAAAGTGTTTCATAGAAAAGTGCAATTCCTTTGCCGTCAAAATGAATGAAAACGCTTTTTATTTTAAATAACGAACGAAAATTTTCAGGTGCGTTCAGAATCATGTGCTAAACCCGTGATAACAGGATGCGCGTCGATGTCCCTGGCTCCCTGTATTAGGATAATCAATAACGGGTGGAATCTGGATGAGGCTGGCACAGGAGCGTGGTGATTGGCAGGAGCAAAGAGAACCTATGCCCAGCAATGAGTGAAGTCGGGTTGTGGATAGTGATGAATCAATGCCTCAAATGACCAGAAAATCAAGGAATTGGAGGCAGATAATAATGGTGTGAAATACAAAATTTTATGGAGTTATAGTCGGCTGCGCAGTATAATAGGTGTCACACTTACAGATCCAGTTAGAAACACCACCTGGCGCTTCATAACTCATGTAGCAGATTTTGGAGAAAATATTGCTAGGCTGAAGTGGGAGAGCGCCGGAAACGTATCACGAATGCACTCGGAGAAATGGGCACTGAACAATGATTGTCACCGATTGACGCCTGAGGGAGGACATCGCCGTCGAGGCAGACCACGGCGAAGGTAAAGACGACCTGATAACGTTAACAGGGCAACATGGCCAGAAATTGCACAAGTCGAAGGAAAAAATAGGATGGAAAAAGGGGAGGTCTTTGCCCAGCAGTGAGACACAAAAGAGGCTAATAAAAAAAATCGTCGGTTGGTAGTTTGTTAGGTCTCATTCCGTAATCGTCATGATAAAACAACGTACCTGATACTGAATGTCAACATCAACTAATTCTTTCAGATGTTTCAAAGTCTCTTTCCACTTATGAAAATAAAAGTCCTTCGACATTGTGAATTTTGAGAAATAAAATCAAAATAAATAATTCGATGCACATATCAATATTGTAAGTTTCATTGTACCTACATAACGATTTATTTTTGGTTTCAGTTGGCCATGGAATACACCTACTCAATTCCTAAGGTCTAAATCCAAAATCAAAAGTCATTTATTCAAACTACGCTGAGAATCAGCACTTTCCGAATGACAAAATTACAAAAGACAGTCCCCCAAAACGCCCGCCCTTCACCAGTTCCTAGTGCTTTCGCTGGGGAGAAGAAGTGGCGCAACAAGCTCCCCAACAGCACAGCTGTCTGTTCAGTTAGAAAATACTTGATGGTATACAATAATAGGTATGCAAAGAAATTAACATTAAAAGACACAGAACATTACATTAAATTATTTGTGATATGTCAACTAGCCACGCCAATATACTAACAAATACAATAAAAAATATACATCCTAGAATATAAAAAAAAAATCAAAATTAAAAATGTAAACAATTTACTAGCTGAATAAAAGCCTTCAGGTATAAAAGGCGTGACCGCTTACATTTTTATGCAATGCTGAATGCTGTTCACATGATGGAGTAATGGCACTATTGAGCTAACGCTGTGTGAGCGTGCGTGTTCCATCGCCGCCCGTTCGATGTCCACCACGCACAGGATGGATGGGAAGCAGCACATTAAGTAATTTTTTGCTCCGTTGGTGTAATCGCTATATGGCGTTCCAGTAGGAGGATAAATAAATAAATAAATAGCTATTACTTGAAGTCACAAATGATAAACTAGGACCATTGAAGTAAAATAAATAAACAAGTTATTACTAATAACAACAATAAAACCATGGTCAGCAAGAAGACCAGTCACCACAAGCAGCACCCGTTATCGAGCATAACGCAAAGATCAGCCACTACCCCCCTCGCCATATTTGAGGGAAGGAGGCAACCCGACCCGCGACGCTACCGCAAGCAGTGACATCTAAGGGAGCATGATGAACTTGCTGCCGGTTGCTCAGGTAAGAATAATATGATCAATCGTCGAGGTCACTAGCTAACCACATATTGCAATCAACTCATTACAAAACATTGAAATGAGTAGACAATGTCAATAATAAATTAAAATAAAATTAAACTGATTTGACATAAACAGTCTAATAAAAAAAAAAAAAAACAGTTATATGAACTCATATTATCTGTCAGTAAGCTAATTCTGGAGAAAGAACATAAACATTTTCTTGAGTTAATCAGGGCGACCAACTATTCCTATCGTTTAAGTAGTCTTTGATGGAATAGTATGCCTTTGAAGGGTCTTTAGAGGTAAGGTTAGAACGTATTGTTAGGTACCACTAGAGTAGGTACATAATGGAGTAAACAACAGCTCTATAGCACAGCATCTGTATGGCATTAATGCTGAAAAGAACATTTTTGGCGCAGCCGTGAGCCACTATTGTTGTTAAAACATTACTTTCACTTTTATCTTGTAATTTGAATTTTAATCGACTTAAAAAAGGAGGAGATTCTCAACTCGACTGTATTTTTTTTTGTATGTATGTTACGTCATGTTCGGCAATAGTGAATCAATTAAAAAATAATAATGTATAGGGTATGCCTCAAGGGTGGTCTCATATAAATTTTATTAATTTTGCTGTGGTAATTTTTAGTTAGCTTCAATAATACGTATTTTTTCCACTTAGTTTATATTGATGATGTTTTGATAAGTGTTACGAATTTGTGTGGGGTATAACAACTAAAAAGTGAAAAATAAAAACTTTTTTACAAAAACAACTTTAATTTGGGAAGTCAGTGCCAAAAAACGAAAATGCGGGACCAACGACACCTACTTTCGAAATTAAAGTTATTATTCACTTTGTAGTGTTTTTTTTTTTTGGAAGTCTGTAAGTTCTTTATAGCGAAAAGAAGGTTAAAGAAAAATTATGAAATTACGCATGCTATACTAGTAAAACTGGGTTCAGAGCCAGACATCAAATACCCTCGTTGATCCCTACTCTGATTCAAAGCGCATACGCAAATATCAACTTTATCACCAGCCATGGAAGCATGTGGAAGTAACGAAGTCTGCTCTGCCCTATGAAAGGGCGAACGGTACCATTACACCTTATCGCCACTCCGGAAAACTTACATCATATTCAATGCGGGAAATAAGCGATCGCACTTGACGGGAACGTTCTTACTTATTGCTTTCCTTTGTTATTTTGAAAGGGTGTGACTGCAAACATTTTGCAAAGGATTGTGAACTTTATGACTAGTGTTATAAGGTAGGTTTTTAATGGGTGGGTGGTGGTTGTTAGGTGGTTTTGCTGCGGTAGTGTTATCGTGTTTTTGGGCTCTCTCGCCACAGTTTCCGGCTGCTCTGAACGCTTGGCCATCTTGTCACCGGAAGTAGTAAAGTCTTCCGCAGCGCCGTCTGTCGGCGGGTGGTGGAAACGTTTTTTTTTTTTTGTGAAGGTATTGTGGAAGTGTTTACCCTTTAATATTGTTAATGACCGTTTTGGTAGCATCGTTCTGCTTTACTGTTGCGGTTGGTATGAAGTGAGAAGTGAAAAAAAGTTTGAAATTATTCTCTATGAAACATGTGTATTTCTGTAAGGCTTTATTATGTTACAATCAATTAAGTGTCTTCTTCTTAACAAGTTCCTTCGTTCTTCGTCATACTCGTAAAATAAACTAACAATATATATGTTGCTGGATAAATTTGTCTCTTCAATGAAACTCCATTTAAATCGTTGTTCTGTCTATTCCATCATCATCAAGTTCAATTTACTTTTAACGATTATTATTTCGAAAAAAAAAAATACGTAAGTAGGTACTTACAACTGCCTCTTTTCGAAGCTGTCATCATATTTTTTTGCCAATATCGCATTATTAGCACCCTCGGGACGTCTACGGCATTCGATACTTCGCTTAGCTCCGCGTCATGCTTGCAAGATGCTCTAGAAAAACTCATGTGACTTTTATTGAAGCTGTTTAGGTGATAGGTTTACGATCAGTCTCCTGTATAACGCTTTCCAGATGAGATATAATATTAGCTTACACTTGGGGAGTTAGCCGACTTAGTGTCAAGAGATTTCTGGGATGATGACAGAACAGCGGGTTAGTTGCGTAACTGACTATCAGTAGCAATGGCATTCATTTTGACAGTTCAACAACATTCATTGCGTTATATACGTTGTTGAGCAGACACATTTTTTGAACATATGAAGCAATGGATTAGCAATATCCTTAAAATTGATTCAGACTGAGATTGTGTGTTACGCAATTAAGGTGCTGGCAGACAGATGATGTTGTATAGGTACACAAGGGTGCCAGGGAAGGTATCTCAGTCTCTCACCGAGGTTAAAACGGTTTGTACGATTACCAAGTCCATTGTCTGGATAGGTGAATAAGGTTTTTGACAATTAAATCTTCTTTTCTAGTTTATTTTAACGCCAACGGTGCAAGGCCGTAGGCCATTGAATTGTTAAGGCGTCAGATACTTTACGGAAGGTGTACGTAGTTATCTTTAAAGCAGAAATGAAAAAGAAAGAGCAGCAGTGGCCCAATGGTAACGGACGCAACTTACGAGTTGTAGGTCGTAGGTTCGAACCCAGACAGGTGCTTAACTTTGGGTAAACTTATTCATCACCACTGCTCTCAAAACGGTGAAGGAAAACATCGTGAGAAAACCGCCAAGTCCTAGAACCAAATATTAGAAGACATGTGACATCTACCAACCCCCACTAGGCCCGCGTGGTGGATTACGGCCCATTCCCTCTCACGGAGAGAAGGCGCGGAAGAAAAATGTATGTGTAGACATCTTGTAAAGGTCTCAATATTCAATTTTCTTGAACAACAACATCAAAGCCAAAATCTCTTAAATACATCGTCGTGTCAATATTCTTAGAATGAACCCTGACATATTGAATACTTTTAACAACAAATAACATGTCGAAGCTCAAGGTAATAAATTCAAATCAAATTCAATCATATATCGTCTCCAATATTCCTTGTGACATCAAAATATCACTTACATTTTACCTTTACTGCAAAAAACATACATTTTAAGTACTAAGTAATAGGGTTGAAAATCGCGTGGCATGTAGTTTTAAAAAGCTTTTACAAAGTTTGCTTTTGTATCACAAAATATGTCACTTCATCTTGTATATATTCTTTTAGAATGTTTGATGTATAAAATAGTTTTTATTTTCTTCATTTTCGGCTCCCTTTGAGAGGTATCGTATTTTTATGTAGAAGCATGAAGGGGCTCGGCTGGGTCCTTTACATTACAGTGTCAGTTACAGGGCTCTAGGGACAAGAACATGAATTTCATTCTTTTGAAGACAATTTTTAGGCGAGTGTTTTAAAGTTGATGTAATAAAGGTTACTTAAAAGTTACAGTAAAAATAATCGATAAGGGGTCGTCTAGGAAATGATTATTGCGTTATTATTATTATTATTTTGTGTTCTTTATTTTTCTTCTCTTTCGAGAGAGTTTTACCTTACACGTATTATTATTATTAGTTATGCCAGCGAATAAAAAAAGAAAATGTAAATGGGTTTGAACATTTTTCTAACCCAATCTAAACAAATGACTGTCTACCTATACTACATATAAATTTAGTCGCAAATTCATCTCAGCGACAATCAATGTCAAAAACTTGTCAAAAATGAACGGTAATTGGAGACACGTATTTTTGACAGGTTGAGACTGAGATGTGAACGTTCTTGAATTACGAGACTTGCCCCATAGGTTACTGAAAAACAAAAGAAAACCAACCAACAATAAACATAACATGAGTTACAATAATATACGCGTGCCTCGAGCAACAATACGTCACGAATAACAGCGTAATTTAGGAAATGTAGGCGACAATTTATTGGCGACGCAAACAAGTTGCAAATTGGTCCGTTGGAACGACGTTTTCGCTAAATACCTATAAAAATGTCCGTTTGCTGTGAAATATTGTAACTAGCTGGGTGGTGCAAGTTTAAAGCTGAGGGGATTTGTATCAGAAATGGTTTTATAAGAGCCAAGAGAGAATGCTTGTATTTCTGCAGCTACGCCAGATTGTGCTTGCTGTACGTTAAAATGCAGGCCATTATTTTATTCGTGACATTTCACGAAAACTACCACCTGTCTAGATTTAGGCCGAGATTATTAAACATTACATAACACGTATTTTACATAGAGGGGCTTGTGATAGCCGCGGTTCGTGGATGGGGACCAAACCATCCATTACATTTCGAGACTCCTTGGTACGTTAAGCCGTTGGTTCCGGCTATCATCCGAAACAATCCCATAAAAGTCTCACAACCAGTCTTACCAAGGGGTATCGTATTAATTACCTGTGTAATGTCACCCCGACCACCTATCTGATCTGTGTGAACTGGATTGTGGAGATCTGATAGGCGGTCGTTTTATGTGTTATAATATACTGGTACTCAGCCGCATCCGGTTAGGCTGGAAGCCGACCTCAACGGTAGTAATTAGGAAAAGGCTAGCGAGATTAATTTAGCACGTACTTTAGCTTAGTATTATTTCTGCCACTGTGGCACAACACGGTTAAACTGCAAGCGCAAGGTAAAGATCGGAACATAATTATGTAGAAACATCATTCATCATCCTCTTGCCCTTAGCCCAATTTATTCGGGATCGGCGTAACACCCCTTTTCTAACCATATCATCATTCACACAGTCCATCCACCGTTTTTTTGGTCTCCTTTTACTCTTACAGCCATCGACATCCATAGTCAAAACTTTCCTTACGACATTTTCCTCATTCCTCCGTATCACATGCCCGGATACTATGCGTTTATGTAGATATTATGTGGAAAAATATCTAAGCCAAAACCCCTTTTTTTTAAAAAAAAAAGAACTTTGCCCCACACTAGGAATTTCTCCTGTATTGTGGGTGCGTCTACAAACATTTAAACTCACATACACAAACAGCCAGACCCGGAGCAACTACTTGTAGGTCATACAAACATTTGTTCCGTGCGGGAATCGCACCCGCGACACGCTGCGCAGCAGTCAATCGCTTAACCACTGCGCCAACCGTGCTAAGTGCACCGCATATTCTTCTAGCAATCGCATTTTATTGCGTTCTTTTTCACTGAAATCTGGCGACACAGTCATCTATTTTTTTTTTTATTTTTTTTATTGGGAAGTTATCAAACAACTTCTCCCGCGGAGTTGGAGCGGGTGGGCGTGTCAGAATTTTACTGCCAAAAACCCATCCGTATTCCTTCAGTTGCCTGTGCCAGGGGCCACGGTAACTCTTTCGAACAACCCGCGACCCTGGCAGGCATCGGACCTAAGGGCGTCTAAGGGCTGATTCAATTTCTACAATCATAGTAGCCTTAGCTTACAACAGCGATCGTTTAGATGGAGTGGTGGTTGAAGAGACAAGGTTAAAAAATGTTCTAAACACCGAAATTAAATTAATAACCTGCTACTGCTCGTAGATTGCACCACCAAAAAAGAACTCTAAATTGTAATACTCGCAGTGTCGGGATGGCTCATTTCGGCTGGTTGTAGCAAAGATACTTTATCGTTGAAATGTAAATTATCTCGCTCTTATCTGTTTTATTAGCTGCGAACGACCGCTGCGACGTCCTGCCGACTCCTAAGTCATACTTGTTTATCTTTGCTACTGTCAAAGTGGTGGCTGTGAAGTTTTTGAAGAGAACTCTATGTATTTTTTAAAGAAAATACTATTTCAGTTTTGTAGTTTGAAAGGAAGTTGTGACTAAGTAATAACAGCCGCACGCGTCGATCGATCAGGTTAAGCTATGCTTGACGCGGTTGCTCTCTGGATGGGTGGCCATCTTCACATACCAAGATCCCTTTGTGCCTCGGAAAGCACGCTAAGCCGTTGGTCCCGGCTATCATTCGTGGATCTTTGACGGTCGTTACGCGTCTTCAGTAGCCCGAAAGTCTGACAACCAGTCTTACCAAGGGGTATCGTATTACCCAGTAACTGGGTTGTGTAGGTTAGATAGGTAGTGGTTACATATAAAATACTGGTATTCAGCTGCATTCGTTTAGACTGGAAGCCGACCCCAACATAGTGAGAAAAGGCTCGGCAGATGATGACGTCCACTGCTGGACATAAGCCGAAGCACCGCCAATTCGACTGGTTCTGTGCTTCCCGCATCCAGCGGATTCCTGCGGCCTTCACAAGGTCATCGGTCTTTTAATATTCCAAATTTTTGAAGATCTATACCAAACCCCAGGACTCCCCGTACCCAACTTTAGACTAACCATTGTTTCTAGTTACCTTACCATTCTTCTATAAGTACAGTCCCTTAAATTCACTTAAATATCCACCATAGTCTTTGCCCCTTTGTACTGCATGCAATGATTGTGGTTGACATACCTACAGCTAGATGTACTCCCCCTAAAATGACATCAGTCTTTGCCAATAATGGCACTTTAGGGCTCACAGGGCATAATGACCATAGTAACACAATCCACTACCCCCACATCGAACTGAAAACCGTAAACAATCAACTTAATAAGCCATACCCCACCAGACCAAGCGTATCAATCATCGTACATCACTTCCAGAGTCCGCAAACCGTCGGCTAATCTCCTCTCCTGCTCAGTGCCCATATATCAGAGCGGGACGACGTTTTTACGATCTCTTAATCAAGAAATATACGATTGCGCCCGATTAAGAGCGTTGGCTTAGCGTTGCTAATGCAGTATGCTGTGATGTATTGGTATGGAATATGATGGTGCTGGTTCTGGTTCATATTTTGTGGGGAATGAGTTTATTTTGAGAATGGAGAATTCTGTTTTTCTTCTTGAACGGTATACTGGATCAGCCAACTCACCTTTACTGACATTCCAAAACCGCACCATCGATTTTCTTTTACCTTGCACATTTCTTAGGTAACATAAAGTTACAGAAGGATTTATTTTTTTGACCTAGGTTAATAAACCAAACATTAGCGATAAAGAAATAAAGTGAAGTGTCAGATAGAATGATCACATAAACTTTTAAAAAACTCTTGAAAAACCACTTCGTGAAAAGATTGAAAAGCAACGATTAATGGTAATCCTTGCTTTCCATGGTTCGTATTATGGTATAGCCAAAACTGTTCAAGACATTGTGTAAGGTTAGCGTTGACGAAGAACTTTAAATCTAAGGTGCAGCTAACGTTACTATCACGAAGACAACACAAAGCTGAGCCGAGCATGTTATCCAATTACCAATTTAGTAAGCCAGTTAGTACTATCGTCTTGTCTTGATACGGTAAACACGGCAACCTCTTGTGCTATTTCTCACAGTTAAATTGAACATGGAGGCTAACCTTGCAGATTTGTATTTGTCTCACAAACGATTGAATATGCTAGAAAAAGAATTAGAGAGAGGTTTAAATACCCACTGATTTTTATTGGTACCAAATTATCATCATACCGAAACAGCTGTCCAACATGATTCAGGGATCAGTCATTGCATAGTTAAAAGGAAGATTCACTGAACAGTCGACAGAAAATCACATAATCACTCTATAAGTCGTTGTTATTTGGGAGGCAATACAGACACTGCAGATTTCCATATGAAATGAAATGGTTCCTCCTGTAAATAACATATCGGAATAACTTTTACAAAAAAAAAAAAAAAGCTAGACGATATCGGCGTTTCCTATCTGACTACTCTGAGAAGAAAGGCCGAAACAAACTCAGAGTTCAGTCTCTTTTAAAGTCCAGACATAATCTTGGTCAGATCATGTAGAAAATGATGTCTGAATTAGTGTCTTGAGGAAAGTACCACACGGATTTGAGTACACCAGTCCATTTCGAGTATGACTTATATAAGTGGCCCAACCCTAGCGTGCCCTTGACATTAATACAGCCTTCAAAGTTCTTGACAGCCTCTTATCCTCCAAGCACAGACACTAAAAAAGTAACACATCTCCAACTAAAACGTATTGTATGTCGTGAAGGTGATTCTGCGGTGACGGATGGCTGCCCCTCCCGACATATTTCAACCCCTCGCGCCGCTCCGGTCCTTTCCACCGCTGTCGGGAAGATTTACGAGCCGTCTGACGGAAAAAATGTGGACTCTCTAAAGATTTCACTGGTTTTTATTCGTGCCATATATTTTGAGAGAAATGACGCGTTGTAAGCTCAATGACTCGCGATTTATCCGGACGATTTCCTGATATGTAGTTTTTATTGGAGCGTTTGACTGAATATTGGTTTACTGTTCGTCTTGGTTTTTGAAAGGACTGAGTGTGTAGTTATTGACTTTTGGTAAATATAGTCTTCACGGACGACAGTAAAATACGTCTGATTTGGCCTGGCTCTGCTACCAACTTCACTGAAACAATCTTCCATGAGCAGTAAGCTATTGCAGTTCGCTCTGTTCAAATAAGATTAACAGTATGAGCTCTCAAATAATATTCTTTAAATTACCGTTGTTCATACTTTTCTTTTAGGTGTTACAAGAGTTTGTCTTGTGAACCACGAGCAAGGTAAATAAGAAAAAGTAATTAAAAATACTTTTTTATTGCGTAGAACTTTTACGGTTTTACTTTTATATTATGACTAATGGCTACAATTTCCTCTTTACTTTTGTGTTTTAGGTGGTAGATACCTAATGTAAATGAACTGTTTTTTATCTTGGATTTGGCTCTTGCTTTGAGTTTCAGTGTATTTTAATGCAGTTATTTATGGTAACGAACTACGTACCGTATGAAATTAGAAAGCAATTCTCACTATTTTAAGGTTATTTCATGAAACATTGGATATTTACAAGACAGATCAATCGTCAACCAGTATAAGATAGTTGCGAGCTACTTACGTCCACTTGTGGTCAGAACAGTCCATCAATCATCTCATATAGCGGCTGTCAGAAAATAACAAGTACCTATAAATAAAAATAAGTTTTCAGTAGAAAAACAAGGGTGTACGCGATGTGTCAGCGGGCTGGCCGTATTTTATGAAGGAAGTTGTTCATCGCACTATAAATCAGACGGACGCCTCGGGAAAATGGGGTACAGGATCCGGAGACACCGGGAATTCAGGGGTACTTTTGTACCCGTTGTATCTTAGAATGGTTTTGGTTTAGTGGTGACGGTGAAGGTGGATTAAAAGGTATACAGACACTAGATAAACTAAAAAAAAACTACATTCGTGAAAAAGTTAAATGCACCTTTTGGGTGTCACAAACTGGGTCGCAGACAAAGTAGAGAAGACCCAAATTTTTAAACTATTCATCCGTCTGTAAGTCTCAAAATATGTCAGTAAATCTTACACATTCATGGAACCCTCTTGAAGACATTGGACGCATTCCACCAACAAACAAGGTTACAAAAAAATAAATCAAAACAAGAAGGAAACCTTTCTAAATATTAAATCGCATACATTATTTAGGGTGCTCCCACATTGTGCCGCATCGTCCGCCCGGGTGATATATCGTAGGGAGGGCCGCTAGGAATCACACGCTGACAAATTCATTCTCCTCTTGACACCTTGCTCTGTATATTTCCACCCCCTACAAGTGGGGGGATTGTCTTGCTAATCTCTGTAACAGCATGAATTTTTCATGCGTAATGTGCCTCTCAGCTTTTTGTGACGTATCGTAGTTTGCCGTTCCTCTTTTGTTTTTTTTTTGGGTGAAAGTAACTGGGAGTTGAATTAGGTGACCTTAGAGTGTTTTTTTTTTGATATATGAAGAAATATGTAGTGCTTCGATTTGTAGCGTTAAGCCATGGGTTATAAGATATCCAATTACTTATGGTACAGCTAAACATCGTTAGGCAGTCAATACGAAATATACAACGTTTAACGTTAAATGCGCAAAACCTGAAAATAGTTTGATCAGAATAACGAGCAGAATTAATTGAACCACTTTTTAATATAGGTCACATTTTTCAAAAAATCTTCATTAAAAACTTTGCCGTATCTATTTATTAGTAGGCCAAGCAACACAATGTCAGCGCGGCGCAGCGGCCCGACTCCTCCCTCGATAAAGCGTCGTCGCAGACGCAAGAAATGATCAGAATGGCCAGTAAAACTAAAACAGCACATAAAACCTTTACAATTTTTTTAATGACTTATTTTCTCTGTGAAATAGGTCAATTGAATTAAAAATCAGTTGGGGTGTCTGAGGTTTTGCGCATTTAACGTTACACGTTGTATAAGGTCTATCTATTCATACATGAAATCTCTTAAGGGGTCATTGTATTCATCATTACGAACAACTTTTACTATGGGACCAAAGTTGAAATCGCGAAAAAAAAATTAGCTGTTCCCTACATTTATGTTCGCATAACTCGTAAAAATGTACGGAATAGCAGTTTTTTTTTTGCCATTTCACATTTTCTCCTATAGTAAAAGTATGAGTACAATGACCCCTTCAGATATTTCGTGTATGAATAGACATTATATATTCCAACAAGTGTGGTCATCAATACATTTTTTGTCAACATAATACTGCATAAATACTCGTATTATTACATCATCATCATCATGATTTCAGCTGAAAGACGTCCACTGCTAGACATATTACTTATGCAATGAAAATTCACGGGATAATAAATCTCCATAAACTTTTCAAACAATTTTATTAGTTTTAAAACCTTCTGACCTCAAAGCTTCACAATCCCTAGGGAAATGAGAATCTTCGCATGGTTTCAGTAAACAATTAGTGCGATGCTATTTCCTATCCAATAGAGTAGCGACTGGAAGGATGCCTTTACAACACCCTCGGGATACGATGAAATCCGGCACTCTGTACTATGCAGCATTAATTGTCTTACAGACATATGCTGTACATAGAACTGTGCCGCGCACTCTGAACTCTGGAGATTAAACTCTGTCTCTTAAACTAGGGTATCCTGTATCTTAAGAGATAGTGTAAAGATACAGGATACCCTAGTTTAAGAGACAGAGTTTAATCTTTTGTGTACAGATTTTTGCAGCCTCAAAATGTTTTATGAAAATGTTATCTACCTATAAATTAAAAAATTGTAAATTTAAAATTACAATTATCTGTATTTTTGGGAAGTAAAGATATTTAGGGGTTCCAGTACGATTCAGTTGGTGGTAATAGACATATCCCTAATGTTGATATTAGGTAAGTACTAGCAAGCAGACCCTAGTAATATAGCATTTTGTGCCGTGTAGGAATAAAGCTGCTGCTTATTTTGGTTTTTCTCGCGGGGTTTATTTTGAACTAGCTGGGCCCGCGACTTTGTTCGCCTGCATGTATAGGTAGGGGGTAATTTCATGGGTTTTATTTTTTATTGCGTGGAACCCTAATTCTTTTCCTAAAGCCAAGTCAATCCTTATACTATCAGCTATCTGCCAGTGAAAGTCTCGTCAAAATCGGTTCAGCCGTTTCGGACATTACTCGGAACAAACAGACAGATAAAAAAAAATTAAATAGTTTTTTCTTATACATAAGTACTGTATGTACAGACGTCAGCACATCAAGCTACTACAATCTGTCAGATTTCTTTAATAGATTTTCAACTTTATCGCTAAAGCATACCTAAGGTTCAAAGTTGATTGGAAAAATCTGACAGTTTCGGGTAGCTTGATGTGCTGGCGTCTGTACCTACTTTCATAAGAATTTAGTAAAAAGCTGTTATTTTGACATTACAGACACTTCAATTTTATTTATTTGTACTTATGTCTGATATTATAGATTGCCTAATTAGTTTTGGACCATTTTTTTTGGATTCAAAATTAGTATATTTATATATCTGTAATATGTGTATCTGTGTATCTAGGCCAGAAACTTCTTGAGAAACTAAAAAGCTTACTGTGAGCACTATGTAGACCTTTCTACCACAGGTAACTTTTTGCACCAAACAGACAAGTTTCTACTTTACAAAAAACAAGAACTATATAAAAAAATAGGTCAGTATTCCAGCAACACAAGTTTCTTTATCATTCGTTCTCGGTCCCAGTCTTTATCATTCGTTCCCGGTCTTTATGATCGCATAAATTCACTTTTATCTTTATGAATATTCAGTCGGCCTGTTAACTGCGACTTTTCTTTGTTGTTTCTCTTTTATTTTATCTGTGGAATATGGTGTTGAAGACTTTTGGGTAAGCAGGTTAAGATGTGATGGTGTGCCTGATCTGATGGCCTTCAGAGTTATTTACAAACAGCTTACTGTTTGTAAAAAAAAACTCTATAAAGTCACTAACACCTTTTCTGTTTCCGTTTCTTATAGCCACATGAAACAGTAAAAACAGATAGAATTCATAAAAGTCATCAGCTAGCTCTCAATGTACTCAAAATCAAATCATAATTATGCCGATTTTAAACAAGATGCTGTCTTGTTAAACTTCTTATGTCTCACCAAACTGAAAATATGACGAGAAATTATCTAAATTCAACCTAGGCGATGTAGCCTTGAAAAAACGACACAACTTTATCCAACTTTCAAACTTCGACCACAAAAAAAAAAACCCAAAAAAAAAAACTGGCCAAAAATCACGCAAAGGAAAACTTTAGCGGGCATTAACAAGCCAAAGTCTATGTTGGAGTAATCCTCGTTCCACCCCGGGTGATGTATGGCCGACCCCTACCCTGCCCCTGCGACCTAACCCTATAACTCACCCTGAAAAGTAACCTCTGCGAGTGTTTTATTACCTGATGAAATGGCCCGCCTCTGAGAGCTGTGGCCTTTGTGAATTGGACAGTTTTTGACTGGGCCTGTAGCTTTGATGGCTTGTAGAGATGTTGTGGTTATTATTAATGACTTTATTTCAGATAAAATCAATCCATACAATCAATGTACTAGTTATGCCGCCGGATTTTGTGTTTTGACGAACTGATTTTGATGGATAAGATCGGTTAAATATTTGTATGGTATGGCCTACATATGTATTTGTGTACTAGCAGAATCTTTGACGATAAGACTGACATAAAACTCCTCTAAATAATATCCAGGCGACCTTTTATAATCATAAATTATTTGCGTATAAACTTGAGGACGATAACGCCTGTTAAAATTCACTTAGCAATATTTTAAGCGCCTGCTAAAAAGAAGAAGCAATAACTTGACGTTTATCGTGTTGCTATAACTTTCAAGGCGAGTGTACCTTTATTATAATTATTTTTTAGCACAGTCAAATACCTACGCTACATTTAAGGTAGGCAACTTAAAATTATTCTTATTAAAAAAATACCAGTTTTTCTCTTTTTAGCAATTATGTGAATCACAGAAAAAATCACAAATAGATCCACACAAAAAAATATGAATCTTTCACAGTAATCATTAAAATGTTAATAAATAATTACAAATACTCTGTGAAACCCCACCACCTTTAATTAAATCTAATTGAGACATAATAACAAGAAAATTACCTTTAACTAGCGGTACTTAGAAATTGTATGTTTCAAACGATCGGTCATATTGTTCTGACAATTATGTTGATTTCTAAATCGGGACTAGGAATATTGCTTTATTATACTAGGTATATTCTCTGTTACACGATAAATGTATTGCAGGCTATTTCTATATTTACTACTTACTAGAGTTTACTCAGAAAGCGTCGATCACAGTATGTAGTCACATCACACTAAGAAAAGATTTACGTTAGAGAATTTTGAAGTCTCGTTCAAGATTGTAACATAAGTTTATACCTTGACTTTTGAATGTCAGGAAGAAGTAACGAGTAGGAATGTATTGAGGTACTAAAAGTGTGGATTCCTAAAGAAAATAACAATCAAGACTCCCCATAAATTACTCAATAAATACTAAAGATATAAAAATCGCAAGACAAATCTTTCGATACCTACCTCCTGTCTACCAGCATCTACAAAATCGATCGTACAATTTGTAGTGATAATTCGACTGTAATTAGTGACAAAAGGAATTGCTTCGTTTCTATTCGAGTAATAATGGTAGCTTTGACGAGCGTGTCATGCCGATAATTGAGTTTTAATGGTAAGGTGAGCTGACTGTAATTATAGTGCTCCTACTGATATGAACTGGACAGATATGGATAATGTATTGGTACCAAAGTACTTATAATGTCAGTAGCTAGGTATCAATGCAGCACCTTTTTCAGATCCCTTCAAAATTGAGGCTCTCTTAAAAAAAAAACGTTCAGGTAAAGTAAATCGTTTATTATGCGCACATTCAAAATGTAGAACTCTCTGCTGGCGTCTGTGTTACTTTCCACATTTAACCCGTCTGCCGTCAAAGCAAGAGTGAAAAGACATCTTCTGGGCACGCTCGTTCCATCATTGACCTCATCTATCGCTTAACATCAGGCGTGATCGAAGTCAAGAGTAGGCCCATTCAACAATAAAAATAAAATAAAAACCCTGCCAACTTAGTTATACGAATAGTTTCTTGCATATTAAGAGCTGATTTTACCAAAATCAAATATCTTTTATTCGTGGAATATACCTAATTGACATCTGACAGTTTAATTATGCAAACAATGTCAAAAATTCAAAATTCATTCTCAGGGTAAGACATTCTAGGTATAAAAGTTTGGTGGAATGCGCCCTAAGTAAGAAATAGCGCGACTTGAATTACGTACGTGTTTTTTTATCTAAATAATAATATCTATAGTTACATAATTTTAATTTTTAGTTTGTAAGATATACTGTAGAAGTAGCATAGTTACTGAAAATAAATTTATTATTATTATTATTATACATAACGCTGCTAAAAAAAATAGTGCACCCATTGTGATGCAAACATACTTCCTTTTTCTACGAATCGTAGTTGTGTCAAAAAGTGCCCTCCTCTGGCCTGTATCTCAAGAGTTGAGCTTAGGTCAATTTTCGCGATTCTAGGAGAATTCATTAAGAGTCCTATGACCAGTACTTGATTAGTAAATAATTTAGTGTAACTTATGTATCTCAAGTTATTACACTACACTCGAAGAAAACAAACGGTTTTCGAGACCACACAGCACGCAAGGAGAACAAAACACTTATAACGTTTTTAGGCCTGTAATATCGGCCTCCTAAGGGAATAAAATAAACATAAAATAAATCGCACAAAAACGTCTCCCGTTGCGTAGTGATGTAGAACAAACGATACGATGTATTGGATAATGGAAAATTATGGTAAATCTTACTAATCCTAACCAGCTCAACATATATTGAACTGTATGTAAAAGCTCCGTCTGTCTGTTCATCATCATCTCAGTATGTGCTGTGGAGCTAGGGTTGGTTTTGACGCCCATCCTATTTGTCAAGGTCGCCTTATATTTTTATTCATTTATAGGAGCATAGCTTCCACCTTACGCAATTCATGAACATTTCGGCACATATTTGTGGGGTGTAGTGGCAGTGTAGTACTTATAGTAAAATACTGGTATTCAGCTGCATCCGGTTAGACTGGAAGCCGACCCTAACATAGTTTGGAAAAGGCGATGCAGATGATTATGATATGAGCTTTTAAGTCTAACGCTTGCTTATTGGGTGTAATTTATCTATAATATGTATGTATTTAGAAATATATATGTATGTTTATCAGTTGTCTAGTACTCATAGCACCAGCTTTGCTTAGTTTGGGACTAGATGGAATAAATAGTTGTGGAATATTATTATTACTTATATTATTGAAATGATATATTAAAAGAAGACAAAGCCACAACGCAAAACGAAGCAATAAATAATGGTAATTATACATAACTTATAGCTAATATATGCCATCAGTCTGCCAGCCTGTCAGTAGAGATGGATGTGATCTTGTGTGCTGTATTACCATATAGTTTGTGGCACTTTGCATGCGAGCCTGCTCTTAATTGGTACTTGATAGTACTTTATTTGCAAGGCTATGTGATCGAATGTTTTTGTGGGGCAACGCACATAGAATCACGCTCTTTTGATGGGTTTCGCTATAGTGGAACTGAATTCCAAAGTGCTGATTAGGAACTTTTTGGTATTAGGAAATCGTTTTGTTTTTTTTAGTTGTGTCGTAATGGACAAGCTTGGTAGACTGAATGATGAGCAATTTTATGATGTTTGATTTGGTGTCCCGTTCCTGTAACTTACTGTCTGTAGCTGGCTTTGGTGACGACTCGAAAGATGTTGTCTCGACTTAGCGTTTTAATGCATTCATTACAGTAGCACACAAGGCAAAAGTCTCCTTTTATGCACGGATGGAACTTGCATTGATTTACCACGCTTGCTCACAATACTTTGTTTTTTTTTTAAAGATTAAAATAAATTATTTGTTCTACACATGAGTATACACACACATGGCATGCAAGATGTTACATTAAATTAAATCACACTCAGCTTTTGCATCAATAGCATACAAATATAAGTAAGTAAACATCAAATAATTATAAATTTATCCATTATTCAAAGCAAGCAATTTGTAATGTTAATTACAAATTAAAATATACTACTGCATTGTGTCATCAACTCATTATAGAAAACTTATAATAAAATAGCCAATTAAATGTCAAAATAAATAGGAACAAAATCTAGATATTTCACACAAGTCAGAATAATTTATGAGTCAGAAATTCGTCAGTGCTGTAATAGGCTTTCTCTGACAATGTTTTGGCAACGTATTATAAGTAAAGTTGTTAACCAGTGTACTGGTCCAAGATTTCTCACTACATTTTTCTTTGCCATGGTTCAAGGATTGAAATCTGGAAGTACAAGAGATTTTTCAATCGAGCAATCCAAGATGAAAAGTTGCCTATGTCACTACTAGTTCATGTTTTACCCACGTGCCAAATTTCATTCAAATCCGTTCAAACATTTTGGCGTGAAAGCGTAGCAAATAAACTCATATAATATATTCAACTAGATACAGTGAGTTTCATTATTTAATTAAAAAGTACCATTGAGTGCAAATACCCTTACACCTCGTTCATCATCTGCCTAGCCTTTTCCCAACTATGTTGGGTTCGGCTTCCAGTCTAACCGGATGCAGCTGAATACCAGTATTTTACACGGAGGGACTGCCTATCTGACAGTATCTGTCAGTTTCTGGGTAATACGATACCCCTAGGTAAGACTGGTACCCTTACACCTCGTTGCGCTTCACAAATAAATTAACTCTTTGTTTAGAAATCAATTTCACGCATCAGCTATCAGATGGTACAGTTAATAACAAATCAGATTAGCGCATTATTTCAGTGTTGTGACGATCACAATGATGTGATGCGAGGAATTATAAGTTGTGTAGGGATCCCAAATAAGCGGGCAGTGTGGCGTAGCGTTGCGACTTGCGACTAGCGTAGCGCTACGCGGTTTGCTACGAAATGTATCTATTTGTTATTTCTCAGGCAGGTTTTTTACAATTATTTAATTTACAGTTCTGATTGTTTGGTATACTCAGATAGTTCTTTAGCGTGGTTAACGTAAGTTCGAGCAGAAATCAAACAATTCTGTTGAGGGAAAATTATGCAATTTTACACCTAAACTTTTTTCACTTAACTTCAAATGTAGCTAAAGCATTTCGTCAATCATAGCTGTGACGGCATCATTGAAGTGGCAACCGTCCACCACAATCTTTTTCCGTCTTAATCTTTATCCGTGAATAAAAACACTTTGAATAACGTAATCCGTTTCCTACTTACCATACTAGAAGGCCTTTATCGACTACCTACTTGCTTGTATTCACTGCCATCTGCCGCTCATGATCACCGGTAACTTCAAGGCCTCCTAATCCCTCTATTGTCAGCTCAGCAGTTAGTAAGTGGAAACCTTGTATTATTGTGTGCAGTGTGATAACATCTCGGTGCTTCAAACACGTTTGTGTGAAAGGGCAGGAAATGTCGTATTACTCGTTGTTAGTGGTATTTGGGGTTGGGGTGGTTCTAAATACTGGATAATAGGTCGGTGCGTATGTGTGTGTGTGTGTGTGTATGTTTTTATGTTTGTTCCTTCATCACGCTCAAACGGCTGGACCAATTTTGATGAAATTTGGCACACAGATAGTTTATAACCAGGATTAAAATAGAATACTTTTTATCCCGATATTCCTACGGGATCGAGACGAATGCGGGTGAAACCGCGGGGCGCAGCTAGTCTTCTCACAATTCTCTCCGAAAAAGAATTTAGTACTTGAGTAACTTTTCTAAAACTCTACAATTAATCAAAATGAAAGCCTTGAAACCTCTTCAAGTAAAGGGGTTAGTAGATGTAAGGGGGTACATAAGGACTGCATGCACTTAGAGGTAAAATTAAATACTTGACAACTACTGAGAGCTGCACGAGTCCCACAGTGGTGAGGGGATTGAAGTTTTACGCATTCGCTACCCCCCTGTTATACCTAACTATTAAAACACAATTTCTTCAAGGTATTTCGTATTACGCAGAACCTACACCTATACGACTTTCTTGTTCGTTCTTCTCCATAGGAATCTACTATGTTTTAGAATGGGCAAATAGCTTTATCTTTCTGACTGGCCGACCCCTTGACAATTCAAAAGTGCAAAAGTAAATGTTTTGAATTTGCTCAAAGCATTTATTTCAAACTAGATGACCCGGCGAACTTCGTACCGCCCAAGAATAAATGTACTTATAAGAAAATGAATTATTTTCATCATAATTTTTTTCTATTCGGGGCGGAGACAAATACAAAAAATCAAAGATCATAAAAATCGGTCCAGCTGGTCCTGAGTTATAAATGGTGTAACTAACCCGACTTTGTTTTATTTATATAATATAGATAAAGCAAGACAGTTGATTTTGACACCATGAAAAATGTTTGTGTAATTCCGGACCAGAGAAGAAGAAACAATAATATAATAATAATAATAGTTTATTATCGCTCCTAAAATTACAAATTTCTCTTAGTCTATGTACAAAATTATGGCAATGATTACATATTTATAAGAGATTACGTTGACATATTCCAGTTTAGTAATAAAAATAATTTAATGATCATCATCATCATCATCATCATTTCAGCCAAAAAACTTCCATTGCTGGACATAAGGCTTCCAAGCACCCCCACTTCGACCAGTTTTGTGCTTCTCGCTTCCAACGGGTTCCTGCGGCCTTCACAAGATCGTCGGTCCACCTTCTAGGAGGCATTCCAACGCTACGTTTTCCGGTACGCGGTCGCCACTCCAGAACCTTTCGACGCCATCGGCCATCTGCTCTGCGAGCAATGTGCCCTGCCCACTGCCACTTAAGTTCGGCAAATCTTCGGCCTATGTCGGTTACCTTGGTTCTCCTGCGGATCTCTTCATGATAAAATCGCCCAGAATTAAATAAAACATTATTGCACAACCAGATTTTTATTTCAACAAAAATTGATGCCAACATCGCTGTATAAATACAACACCCTCTTTTCAAAAAGGATTAGGGCTGTCTCACAATGCCATGTATTGTCAAAGAAATCTTTTTGCCGTTGACGAGTGATAATTACGCGGCTGAATGCCGCTTGACAGCTCACTGACGTATACGAGACTTTGTTATTGTTACTGAGTTGACAACCTTGATTTTGGTCTCCCGAAACATCCAACATCTACCCTATTGGATACCAGATAAAGTTGAAAATCCAATGAAAAATGTTTCAATGATTGTAAAGCTAGAGTTGTATGTCTCAAAATACGCTTGTTTGGTTATCGGTTCCGATCTTAACCCGCAACTGATGTAATCGCATTAATTTATAAACGTGATATATTTTTTTTATTGACGCGTTTTTGTGCTGTTTAAGGTTATGATGTTATTAGGGTTGTATGGGAGCGATGCGATACTATATGATGCTATAGATAATAATAGTTGAAGGCAATCTATTTATTGGTTACTTCAGTCATCTGTTTTTTATATTTCTATGCTTCAGGCAAACTTAATTTATTCAGGTATCCGGACTGGATACATTTACGGTACAGAGGTTTTTGTAACACCAAACACTGCAACGGATGCTTAGATGTTTTTTATGTCTCTTTTTCTGTTTTTTATTTTAAACATTATTCCGATTTATGCAGCAACATTTTATAGCTTGTCATCGCCTGTCTTTTGTTAAGCACAAATCAAAATCTTGCATGTCACAAAATATGGTATTAAAAGTCGCAATCAAGGGAATATAAATGTTGTAATTAATAAAAGAACATAACTCACGAACGTTTACTGAGCTATGTGTTCTTATACTCGTACTTTGCATAAGAATAAACAAAAGTTTTATTAAAAACTCCAGTAGGGTCATAATTTGAATAATTGTTTTAATGTGTAGAAAAATACGTACATTATTTTTAGCAGAAAGAAAGCTTTTAAGGATGTTAATTACATACTTTAATATAATAGAGAAAAGAAATACCTTCCTACTTACTTAATTTTTGAGGTGAGTGATATGACCATTTATCTGAAAAAAAAAAAAAAAATTAAAAGATACCTACATATTATGCAAGAATCTTGAAGGTACTTGGAAATTTTCTACATAGAAACCATATTCACACCAAACCACATTCAAATTTTTTTGCACCTTCGTATTTCTATCAAAATCGAATAACATTGTCCTCGGGTGACATACAATTCACTTCAATTTGCCTTTTATTTCTGTCAGAAAATCACAAAAAAATCATTGAACAAACGCCAGAAACAGGAAAAAATCATCCCTATTATGCCAGAGGCTCATTAGAAGCAGGAAAATCCTATTTGTAAACACGTAATCTGAGCATATCGGCTCAAATGACCATCACTGCCTGTCCACGGGCTTATGATAGACCAACTAACACAGACGACCCGAAAAACCAAAAAAATCTGTCATGTTCTACTGCTGGCTGGTAATAAGGATGAGCTTTGCGTGATAGGGGGTTTCACAAGTGAAAATTTAAGTTGGTTTTTGAGGAATGAATGCCATGTCAAGTAATCTGTGATGAGTGACAGTAGGAGAGTCGTATGACGTCACATTGTATTGATAGGGGTGGGCACATAATAGAGTGTTTAGTAGCCAATATGGAGTATGCTTATTGTATGGGTGTTAGGCAAATATGGACTTGGGTTCTTTTTTGGGGTTGGTTGTGTATGAGATGCGGTTGGTATGCTATAATATATGTGTGTATATCTGGGCAGCTTTTATTATTTTATTGCTTTCATGATTTTGTTAGATTCAATTTTCTTTTATATTGTTTGTATTTCCTATAAAATATTTTTCTTTCGTTCTTATCTTTTCCCGGGGACTGGTTTTCTTGAAGAAAAAACGAAATACAAATGATCAAATTATCTATCTATCTCTCTATCCTGAAGTAAATACTTTTCCTTACTTCTTTGTATATGCAGCATGTGACTCGTACTTTAATATAAACCTGTTAACAGTTACGATTGACTAGTGAAGTTCATCTGCACTTACTAAAATTTATAATTTATACTTCGGACTTTAAATAGTTTAAACGGTAATTCTTTAAATAGTTTCTTTGTAAAACCCATTTTGATATCATCACGATACCCTTAATTTAAATAACAGAACTTTTAGGGGCTTTTGTCAAATTATACAATTTTCTGGTGTAGTTTTAACAGTAAAAAGGTAGCCTTAATCATATTTATTATGGTCACGCAATGTGTAAATCAACAGAAATGAATGACCTTCCGTCGGCACTTTGAATTGAAGCCGAATTTTTTATTTGGATTAACTTAATATGTTTTGCCCATTTACGGCTTGGGTGTGTGTAATATATGTCTTTGTTAAAGTAATTTGCTTTTTGATAACTTTAGATTACTCAGTCATAATCAATACATGTAAATCATTATTATGTTTAGAAGAAACAATGTTGTACATTTTGTTTTGGTGGATTAATTATTCTAAAGTCCTCTTACTCCCTCATTTCGTCTGTTTTTTACAGTATCCTCAATGATCTCAGTTTATTAAAGCAACGATTAAGTATCACTCCACACTTTTGCATCGCGAAATCGAACTCTCTGTTCTGTACCTTTTTCACGGTTTAAAATACCAATCGGTTTTTTAACATTCTTTGGTGAATTAGCTACTCGCCCCTTCGCATGGTTTTTAGGACTTGACAAAACACCGAGATTTGTTATTTGTAAGTTTAATATTAATGTATTATACACATAATAATATAAACCTTCCGGAATAAATTATTTAAACGATGATGATGAAAAACGCAGCAGAATCCGTTGCGGCGTTTAAAAGAATAACGCTGTCACACTGACAAACACGAAAAGCGACATCAATTTATCATAAATGTAATGGGAGCTTGATGCTTTGAGAAGACATTGGCTACTTTTCATAGAGTGTCACGCGTGCAGCTGCTCTGATACAAATTAGGTCCATTTATGATCAAACTTGCGTTATAATGTTAACAATCATCAATTTCACTCACATTGTCTCGTTTAGCACAACTATCATCTGTTTCACTTTATTTGATGAGAATGTATCAAAGAAACTACAGAACATACTCGCAATTGAGGAATGTCCTTATTAAATACGCACGTGCTGAGCTACCACGATGTCTTTGGCTGGCAACCAGATTCAAACAAAACTCTAGTTAACAGCAGTGCGATTCTGTAACCATCTCACCGTGAAAACTTGGGTGAAGTGAGCGTGGAGTGAGTCGTCAATAGTGTCAATCCTTAGCATCAGCATGACTCACAGCTCACTCTAAGCTCACTTCACCTTAGTTATCACGGTGAGATTTTCCCAGAATCGACCAGCAGCTAATTAAATACATGGTGGCATGACATCGACGCGCAAACTGTAACCTTGAATTCAGCACAAGATTCTAGACCTTAAATTGAATAATTGAAGTAAGTACATAAAATCAAATTGTAAAATAAATTCATAAGTTAAATCGCCAAACATCTTTAAATTCGATTTAAACCTTGTATTTACTACGACTGGCATGCTGAACTTTGTAGTTCAAAATACCGATGTACCTACTGTATTCATAAAGTACGAATTACGTAAGTTAGAAGGTAGCCGGTACTTGATTTAGAATGTTCATAATCGCGATGTACGGAAATTCGAAAGGCCATAATAATACCGCGGTGAAATATGTTACCGTCAGTCAGCAAAGTATGGGTAAATGACAAGGGCGTGTCCTATATTCTATAGTGCCAAATTAATAGTTACCAAACTATAGTTTTGTTAATTTTAAAGACACATCTCGCGAATAGTAAAACCAAATGAACTCCAATGCTATATTCCGTCTCCATCGCTCCCCACCGGAACACATCCCCATTCACAAACCGACATTGTCCAAATATCGGCTTCCAGTTCCTTTGTTCGGGAGTCGCAACACTCAGTTCTTTTGAGGATGTCTGTTATTGGCAGCATTATACTCTACTGTAATACTACGCGCGTGTTTGAGGGCGTTACTCAGGACTTTATTATTACTGTTGAATTGAATGGAAATATGAGTTGACTGAAGTGGGTCTGATGTGAGGTTAAATTGGCTTTGTGAGATTAGAGCAGCTGTTGTATGTGATGACAAAAGAATTATTGAGTGACAACTGCATTGTAGGTGGAATTTTCTATTTTTGATCGATACACAAGTGAAGGACATCAGTTAGGACGTCCTCAGGCCAGGTGAAGCGAAGATCTTCGCAGGGTGGCTGGTAACAGGAGTTGCAGAGAATCGAGCTGAATGCCTGCGCTGTCTAGGTCCACCCGTCCAGCAGCAGTAGCAGTCTACTCCTGGCCATAGACCTCGCCAATTAGCCTACAGGCTGATGATGATGATGTGCATCAATCTTTAATTACTGAATTATTTTTTTACAGACGCCAGCACATCAAGCTACTACAATCTGTCAAATTTCTTTAATAGATTTTCAACTTTATCGCTAAAGCATTAGGTTCAAAGTTGATTGGAAAGCATTGAGTCAGTTTCGGGTAGCTTGATGTGCTGGCGTCTGTGCACACTGGAAAACGTTGGAGATATGGTCGTGTTTGTAAAAAAATATATAATGTTCCAAGACACAGCATCAACAAAAACGTAGCTGTTAGAGGAGAAGACCTTCTGGCCACTGGATATTAAAACGTAAAATAAAAACGTGCAGTGTAAATTTTTAAACACCACATTGAAAAACTAACCACCCTATATTTACCCGACGTCAATCAAATAACTATTATTCAATATCAAATTATTTCCATAAATATTAAAACAGAAAACCAGACAGAAACCTCAATGATGAATAGTTACGGCCTCTGATTGGCCGCAATCACTCGAAACACAAGAAAAAACATAAAGGAATCGATCAAAAATTATTATAACAAGCCGTTTTATCGTTCTAGGCACAAATTAGGAATATAACCAACGTTTAGCGGTTACTGGCATGTTATTTAGACCCATTTTAATTACGTTTAATGTGTACCGTTTAGAAATAACTACGAGTAGTTGGGCGACGAGGAAAAAAGAAGGAAATTATAGGTTGCAAGTAAGTTAGAGTGCAATGTTCCGTGGCGCCGATTTTGATGGATAGATGGCTGAAAAACTAGGTATGATTAAAGTGCTTTTTGCATGTTCTAACAATGTTTTAGCAGTCGCATAAAAAAGGTTCTGTTTTTGGTACTAATTCGATTCCAAGATCGTTCTGACTAATTTTACCTTGCGTTGTGTCTTTATTTTGTTCCTAGGTAAGGCTAAAAACGCGTGTGAAAAAAAAAATGGCATCCAATCATAGATTACATCTTGATTTATATATTTAGTTTCGGTTCAAATCTTTCCCTTCTTTTCCGCTTTGATTGCCCTCGTAAGATCTGTGTTTTCTGTAATCATTAGTACCAGCAACAAAATTAAGAATATCAGAAAGTGTTCGGACGTTCTATTTACTTGAACCTGAATTGCGTTCGAAAAACCAAAACTGTGTTACTCCGATTCAATACTTGGTCTTTAGTATATCGAGTCCGTATGTAAACACAAGCGAGGAGGAGAGTGCAGGGGAGCAGTGGTGGCAAAGTGGAAACGGCGGCGACTTACGATTTGTAGATCGTAGGTTCGAACCCAGACATGGGCTTTATTATTATTATTAAAAGCCTGTGATGTCCCACAGTAAAGCAAAGGCCTCCCTACTCTCTTTCCACTTCCCTCTGTTTAAAGCTGTCTGTGTCTGTCCAGCTCATCCCGCCATCTAGTCTAGGCCTGCCGCGATGTTGGAGACAGGAGCTTTACTTTGTGTAAATTATTTCATCACTGCTCTCAAAACCGTAAAGAAAAACATCGTGAGGAAACCAGCATGTCCTAGAACCAACAAAAATTCAAAGACATGTGACATCTACCAACTCGCACTGGGCCCGCGCGGTAGATTACGGCCCACTGCCTCTCACGGAGAGGAAGTCTGTGTCAACATTATAGGCTGATTACGTTTCGTCTTTGTTTTATCACACGCTTCACAAAAATATCCACCTATACTGTCGCCACAGTTTGGATTGCACCTAATTTGCAATGAAAACCAATCGATGTAGTGCTGGGGGCAATTCTTTGCAAGTCAAATAGGACGGTGGTTAGAGGCGACTCCGCCGAGTGATTTTATGCTAATATCTCACGTTTATTATGCAAAACCGGGATGCTGCAGGGAGGTGTCATGAAGTGGGTTGGTATCGATAGGTTTTGAGAATAATGTTTTATTTATTGCTTTCCACAAAACTTTACAAACGACTGCAGTCATCTATCAGCCTGTTAAACGTTGTGATTATGGCAATTACCTTTGATCGTTTATTTTAGCGGTCATTAGAATCATCTCCTCCTCAGTCCTTAAGCGTCCCAACCGCAACGGTTTTTGGGATTTACAGTATAATAAAATTCTATCGAAGAAGTTTTTTGAACGATGTTTTTAACGCAGCTTGTGGTAGGAATTGACTGGTAGAAATCGTCACGTAACGAGAAAGCGTCATGCCCCTCCGTGGAACTTTCTCTCTCTCTCTCTCTCTCTGTAATAAAAAGTGACGGAGAGACAGAGAGAGAGATAGTATTCATGGTTTTTGAGGGTGCTTAAGCTTTAGTGAGGTTAAAATGAAAATCAAAGGTGGCGTCTGCCAAAATTTTCAATTTTTTTTCATTATGGGTTTTTATGGTTTTAGAGGCCGCGAAAGCCGGTAGCAACATGAAAATGAAAATCCAAGATGGCAAACACTTCATGAGAGCTTCTTAAAAGTTATGCTAGATGGCTCTGTAATAAAAACGCATTCCTAACGGGCGTCCCCCAACTGCACACGTTTTTCTGTTGTTTTTTGTGTGTCCTTATACTGTCTGCTTTAACCTGGCCTAAATAACTATATTTACTTTCTTTTCTATATTTGAGTAATACCATGGATTTTACGAAAGAATCACTAATAAGCTAGTCCCTATCAATCTACCATCACCAACATTGGGCTGCTTCAAATAATATCGTATGCTTCTTGTAATAGCAAAACCTTTCATCGACCTTTGACCTTAGAACGGCAGCTATGCTTCCCATCAAGACGGTTTTATTCTAGTTGACAGTTTTACTCAAACTATCGATACCTGATCACTCTGTTCCATCACTAGGAACCCTCGCAGGCTGGTGCGCGGTCGCCAATTTGCGTTTTAATTAAGTGTTCACATAACAGCTATGTTTTTGTTACAAATTGTTTTCTCTGCCGAATCTGCGGTTTGTGTTCAACGTAATGGATAATTGATGTACTTGCTTATGGAGTTTATATTCCCATAGTTATTATTTTAATTAATGCAAGGCATTAAAACAATGCTCCGGTCATAGTTATCATATCTCTTATATGTAGTGTTGTGTGTAGTCAGAAGATGGAAAATCTCTAAAGAACGATAAAATGAGGAAAAGTATTGCAATGTTAATCAAATAACTTTTCAATACTGATCTGATCATATTAAATTAAAAAAAAAAGAAAAAAAATCGCATAAAAGGTGTTGCAGTAAATACAATAAAAAACAGTTGCACTTTACAAATGAACACTGGTATAAAACATAAATGGTTGGGGTACTGTCCTAAGAATGGAGAATCAACTGCTTAGTGTTTAAAATAAAAATTGATGTAGTTCTGTTCCTCTTCTCTGTGAGAGGGAGTGGGACATAATATACCACGCGGGCCCAGTGCGGGTTGGTGGATGTCACATGTATACGATTTTTTGGTTTTAAAACATGCCGCTTTCCTCACGAGGTTGTTCTTTTAATAATGTAGCCAGTAGGTTTTGTCGGATTTCCCATGTTCTGTCACGAATAACTTCATTCTCTGTTCTTCTACTGCTTTTGTTCTTCCAATCTGTTACACATTGACTGGGTACCAAGCATCAAGGCAAATTCCTCCTCTGCTTTCACTTTCACATTATATTTTTGTCTAAGTACGATATTATTTTTTCGGAAAGTCCTTGAATTTGAACGCTAATTTGTGTATTTTACTCACCCACAAAACAGCGATAATAACCAATGTATGTCAAATACTCGTTAATTACCTTTTCATTTAGCATACCGAATCGTTTTCAATGTTATTGATTATATTATCTGTTTGTTACAAGTGTAAGGTCAAAAAGAGGTATTTACTATATTTAGGACTCTTTTGTGGGTCTTTTTACGCCCTGTATAGTTCTGCGACAGTTTCTTTTTTTTTATGTTAGTGTACGTTTTATTTTTGTCGTGAATAGTCTAGTGTCTATTTATGGTGAGTTATAATTAGATACTTAGTTTAAGTTTTTATAGATTCTTCATATGTTGTGCTTGAGTTTTGCATGTGATTGGTACCCAATTAATTTTCAAATTAAGTAAAAAATCGATTAAATACGCGGTTTGGAGCACAAAATGTAATAGTGCCTGCAGTTACAGCCAGTACTATAAGTGGTCAGGCATTCATATTAACAAATCAATCAAAATAATCTACAACAGAAAGATACACAATCAAGGAAATCTTTTACAGTGGTTATCGGAAGGTCGTTGAACATTTTCCAATCCCTATATAAATAGTTGCAGGGACTGTAAAAGATGGATGTGATCTTTACTCTGATAGAGAAATCGCCAAGGGAGAGTGAAACTTATAGTCTAAATAAATATTATTCTTTTCTTACTTTATATCTAAAGCTAATCAAACACAACGTACCACCGAAATACCAGTAGACATAAAGAATTCTACCTAAATGATCACACAACCATACACCCATTACCAGGAGTAGCCTGGCACGATTCCAGGGTCCTTATAGCCCTAGCTACCAGGTCCTGTTGCAGCAACACTTTAGCGGCCATAAGTTACAAGGTAACGACAAAAAGCTGGGCCATTTAACGTGATATACCGTTGCGGGGCGGCTTTCATAAAAGTTAAGGCTCCGTTGATACATTGCTGTTTGTAGATTAAAGAAGGGGCAGATGAGTTGTTAGAAATTATCATTTGTGTTGATTTTTCTTGGTTGGATAGGTCATTATATTGTACTGTGGCCTTGATGTTTGTCGATTCGTTTTGCATAACAAATGTTTTATGGCTTAAAAGAAAAGAAAATAAACATTGTTTATTCTGCACAAAAAACGCACATTACAAAAAAACATAAAATACACTCATACAAAGTAGCCAAAAAGCTCGTATTCAAGAAACAAAAGTTTGACCATTTTACCCATTTTAAAATGCTGTTAGCATTGATATTTATGTACTACGGCCATTATGTAATTTCTTAGTTTATCTTAGAGTTATGATGAAGAAAACTGTTGTAAGGCAAAACGTATTTCTTCTATGGAAATATGCAATAGCTAAAAATCAGACTTTGCTTTGTCCTTGAAAGAACTATGAGTTTGATATTTCAGGAGCTTGGATGTTATAGCGCTGCATTCAAGCATATCCCCTGAAAATCTGTTTTAATTTTTAAATATGATTGTTTGTGACAGTTTAAAAACTGTACAAAAATCTGACACTACAGTGATTGTGCTAACTTTTGACATATATTAATATTCTCTTAGCATATCCTCTCATTTTTTTAATCTGTGGCTTAGTTATTGTGGTGCTGCGGTTATGCTTCGGTTTTTGAGCGTAATATTTTAGGCTGTGGACTAGTTCTGACACACTTGTTATTACTTTGTTCCCATTCCATTATTTTGTGCGGTGTCTTTCATTGAGTAATGCAGAAATATAATATTATAAATTATAATATTACTACTCTGTCTTATCTTAAATTATGTTTATTTATATTTGAGTTAAGAATTTTCCTTGCGGAAGACAGAAGTGATAAATGTTTCGTATTCAATTTAGTTTATTTTAGTAGTTAGTAAGAAGAAATTAAATTATATAAATTCATGGTTGAAATAGGACCTTGTTCACGTTTACTTTATTAGCGTCTTTCTTTCTGGGTTTTCCTAGACATCTAAGAAAACCTGAAAAAGGCTGATATTATAATCTACCTTTTTAGAAGTCAAACACAGAACGATGCCACTTATTTCAGTAGAGAATGGTCCCATTTAACATAATTTCTATCTGCTTCACTGTTCCAATTATATGAAAATTACTACTGTCGGTATTTTCACCACAGATTTCTCACTAATAAAAGCGTTACGGTGTCATTAAGACTTTACATGATAGACGGCGTAATTTATAGATCCATTGAGCTTCCAAATCTTGCTCAATACTTTGTAACCTTAACCATATCTCCCAAAAATCTTGTAAAGCACCTTCCTCACTAAGTTCCACGATATCATTAGTAATAAAACATCTGAATCACAGTTGGGCGACTATTTTTATGAAATCTGTCGCCGCGGCTCGTAACTCACGTTAAATGGAGCAGTCTTTGGCGATATTACTGAGTTATGGCCGCCGAATAAACTCGATGAATGTGGCCGAATTTATTTTATGATTTTTTTGAGAATTTACGAGGTTTTTGGGATTGATGAAGGAATTGGGCAGGTGTTGGTTTAATGAATTTGTAAGATAAACTGAAGGTTCATACTTAGTTGGTGCATTGATGTTACTATTGCTTTAACTGGTCTTTGGCTTCTGATATTTGAGTGAGTAGATCACACGTGTGTGCGTGTGAACCTACTTGTATTGTGATATTCACCTCATCAGCCTAGCCTTTTCCCATCTATTTTGGGGTTGAATTCCAGTATATCCGGATGCAGCTCAGCTGAATATTATTATTTTTTATGGAGTGACTGCCTATCTGACCTCTACAACCCAGTTAATGGATAACACGATTCCCCTTGGTGAGACTGGTTGCCAGCCTTGTTGGGCTTCCGTAACGACTGTCAACTTTCTACGAATGACAACCGGGGCCAACGGCTTAGCGAGCTTTCCGAGGCACGGAGGGGTCTCGATATGTAATGGATGTTCCCCCATCCACGAACCAACCGCGGCAAGTGTAGCTTAACCTAATCGATCGATGCGTGTGGCTGTTATCAGTACTTAGTCACAGGCCCCTCTTAATTCACCTCTCATGCACAAATAATTGTGAAAATAGTACCTAAGTTATATCTTTGTTTAGCTGTGTGTACTGCTGGAACACGAGACTCTCCCATGTCGTTACAAAAAAAAAAATATATATATATATGGGTAGGTACTTGAAGTACTCCTAAATGCAACATTCACGTTCTCTAATGGTTTCCAAGAAACTGACCCATAAGGATGTCCACTGTACCTAATCACTGCGCTTGACATGTATAATATGATAGTTTAACTATATTACTATGTCCAGTCCAGTCCATCCGTCCAGCTACTCTTTACTTGGTGTATAATTTAGGAACCATAATATATAATCATATAAAGGAGCTTCCAAATGACTGGTTACTGGCAGGATATTACTGCATTGAAGATGTATTTACCGAGAGTAGTCTGCTCCTGATAAAACCTATCAGTTCACGTTGATGTACGAGCGCGGTTTGCGTTTTGGTTTCAAAATGCACGAGTGCAATTCCCAGGTAAACTTAAATGTAATACTCTTGCATCAATACCTATAACATTGTTGAGTAGACAGAAACCCGAAAGTCTGATAACCAGTCTTACCAAGGGGTATCGTATTACCCAGTAACTGTTGCGGAGTTCAGATAGGCAGTCGCTCCATGTAAAATACATACTGATATTCAGCTACAACCGGGTAGACTGGAAGCTGACCCCAATATAGTTGAGAAAAGGCTAAGCAGATTGATTGATTGTTGAGTTGAGTGGCCCTGTGCTTTAAAGGCGGCTGGGACAGACTATGTGAATCTTAGGGAGGCTTTGGAGATGCCTATGTCGAGTATTGGACTCGATAGATTGTGTTGAAGATGTTTTTTTGATGACAAATACTTTAGTCTATCGCGTAACATAAATTACTTTTTGATTTATTTTGAGACATAAACTCGTCTTTTTTCCATGGAGGTAGGCAGAAAATACAGAGCGCCACCTGCTATGGTCCCTACATACTCCTTTGGCCTCGTTTACGTTCATACATCTGGCGGTCTATTCTGTAAAACTCTCACGATGAAAACGTAAGTGAAGTAAGCTTGAAGTGCCCCTCTGATGCTAGGGACTGCTTATTATTGCCAGCTCACTTTACATCACACACATCACACATTACTCATTGGTGACATTGGATTTGTCAAAAATAACAGGTCCTGTGCCTGTTAGTGCTCATACACAGGAGCGACACGCGTCCGTCGGCAGAGACAACTGCAACCGTCGTCAACGTGCCACTAGTGTGAATGAGCACCGCACTCAAATATACGAACGGCACGTTGCCGACAGCAGCAGATGCGTTTGCTGTTGACGCGTGTCGCTCGTGTACATATGCACACTTAGTTTTTTTTTTAACATATCCAAAATAACCAATCCCAAAGACTAAAAAAAATAAATTCTTTGATTTCAACGGTATGCGAATCCTAAAAAGCGAAAATGAAATCGCCATAACAGCCTGCTGCGCCCGCTACCGCGAATTGTACACCAGCAAGCACTGAATTAACGGTTTCAAGGCGTTCCTGCTCACATACCGTGACGTAATATGGTATCCCTTATATTTTCTTTTCAATCAAACTTATATGAATGTATTATTATGGCAGACGAGCAGCATGTGTTTATCATGTCATCGAAAGACATGCGCTTCCGTCTATTGGCCGTATCTTTGCAATAATGGCCGGTCTTCCTGTCAGCAATTAGCAGGATTTTATTAACTTTGAACCTACTATTATCTACTTTCCAACAAAACCTGTGGTTGGTTAGGGTAGCCTTTTGCTTTCTGTGTGTTATTAAGGGCAGGATCAAAAGAATGGGCGTCATTTTTTGTGTGCTAATTATAATCCATTGCAATTACTAATTTGTTTGAATTAGTTGAACTCGTCAAGCGTAAGCCCACGTTTGTACGGACGTAAAACTATCGCGGCGGGATTTTGTCACGCACTGGATTTTCAACTTTCGGTGTTGAGCTGAACATTGAAAATCCAACAGAACGCATCCCAGCGCATCAAATACATTGTTGGATTTTCAATTCTCGGTACTGAGCAGTGTGTTGAACATCCAATGCACGAAAAAAAAATCGCTGCGGGAAAAACGCGCTCGTGTGAAGCTGGGATGAGCTTCAGTATACATGCTCCCGAGTGGCACAGCTGTCTGTTCAGTTAGAAGAACTTGGTTCTATACAATAGAGTAAGTAATTATCATTACGGAACGTAGTTAACTACCTTACAATAAATTATATTTGCCATATGTTAGTTAGCACACGCCAATATGCCGACAAAAACATTGAAAATTACACTTAAGCAGAAATAAATAATAAAAACGTAAACAGAATTTGATACCTACATAGTCTAGCTAGACGCTTGTGTCACAACCACTCGGTTTTAGCCTAAGCTGTAACTCTGCTTAGGATAATCATCCTATGCTGTTCCTACTGCTGGGACACAGGCCTATGTGGCCTACGTGAGAAGTGAGCCATAATCCACCACGCGGGCCCAGTGCGGGTTGCTAACTCTGCTTATGCTCTCTTGATTCCTCAACGTACATTAATGTCAAACGCATGAAACTCGAACAATAAAAAACAGTTTCACAACAATTTCCTCTCATAAATCACTGAATATTTTTATCAATATTTTCTATGCAATAAATCAAATGTTTTATCATCGACACTTATGACATGGAGTGTGAACGTACTATCATTGCGCTATGATTTATGGTGTTGGGCAGCATAATAAAGTATTTTTTGTGGCCCTTATCTGTTTATTACTAAATTATTTATGTCGTGGAAATATAAAAATGGGGTATTGGGTTCCGATAAGGATTGTTTTGTAATATGTTTTTGGGACGAAAGGAAACTATTCATTAGGTAACCACTCAAGTGTCCGAAGTCTAAAAGTTAGGGAGTTTTGTTTATCTTTGTATGCTGTCTTTTTAATGATCGTACAATATCTGTCTTACTACTTACCCACTTATTACTTACTTATTTAATAGACACGTATTTGAAATAACATTGTAGCCATTAGGGCTTGGTGCAGTGATAGCGGCTCCGACTTACGGGTTATAAGTCGTGGGTTCGAACCCAGGCAGGCGCTTTACTTTGTGTAAAATAATTTCATCAGCACTGCTCTCAAAACAGTGGAGTGAAACATCGGGAGGAAACCAGCATAACATAAAACCAAAAATCCGAAGACATGTGACCTCTACTAACCCGCACGAAGCCCGCGTGGTGAATTACTGCCCACTCTCTCTCGAAGAGAGGAGGCCTGTGACCCAGCAGTGAGAACATTATACGAGTAGACTGATTATGCATGTTATGCATTGGAGTAATAAATACAACGTGTAACGTTAAATGCGCAAAACCTCAGACACCCCAACTGATTTTAAATTCAATTGACCTATTTCAGAAGAAAATAAGTCATTAAAAAAAATGTAAAGGTTTTATGTGCTGTTTTAGTTTTACTGGCCATTCTGATCGTTTCTTGCGTCTGCGACGACGCTTTACCGAAGGAGGAGTCGTCACCGGGCCGCTGCGCCGCGCTGACATTGGCTTGCTTGACCTATTAATAAATAGACACGGCAACGTTTTTAATGAAGATTTTTTGAAAACTGTGACCTATATTAAAAAAGTGGTTCAATTAATTCTGCTCGTTATTCTGATCAAACTATTTTCAGATTTTGCGCGTTATGATAATAATCATAATATTCCACAACTTTCACACAACGCCATCTAGTCCCAAACTAAGCAGAGCTTGTGCTATGAGTACTAGACAACTGATAAACATACATATATATTTCTAAATACATACATATTATAGATAAATTACACCCAGACAAAGAGCAAATGATCGTGCTCATCACACAAACATTTGTCCTGGTTGGGAATCGAACTCACGACCTTGCGTACAGTAGTCAGGGCCACTGACCACTAGACCAACAGGCCTGCCAAAGTTGCAACCATTTTCTTGTGAATTTTATACTAAAGCAACCCTTACATTGGTACGTATGTGGAAATCTTATGAACAAAAGAAACCTTTCATTTAAAACTAAGTTTTCACCTAACCCTCCCCTTTTGCTTATTCTTTGACATCGACAATGACAATGATTGATTCGCCCATTACTCTTCTCAGTTCAAAACTCAACAATTGGACGCAACAGCTGGTATTTCACGCTAAAAAATAACTGTTAAAAATAACTGCTATTATTAATAACGTTGAAAAAAAAAGCTGTTGTTATTAATCACGTTGTATTTGCATTAAGAGACGGCCCTTGTTAATTTGTTGGAGAGATGAAAAGTTAAGCTATTAGAAAGGATGCCTCCCCGGCGTTTTTCTTAGATGTTTTTAATCTTAGAGTGTAACAAATAGCGCCCTTTAAGAATTAATTTTGGATGAAAAGCGGGAATGTTCTATCGTTTGGTTTATACTATCAAAATATTTTCAGCATGTTTTAGGTGGTACCTTTCGCGGTGTTTAAATAAATTCAATGAATTATAATAGTATTCAACTGCAATCTTTTTTCATGATTAGTTTATACTGAAATAGGTACTGGCAAATTCAATGGCGTTTGCAATCTTAAAAGCGTAAAGGCCATTTATTTACCTTGTATTTACAATGTAAAAGAGTCATAATTTCTTCAATTAAATTGAAGATCCTCGTTAAAAAAATGAATTTCAAACCGCTACACAACAGTTATTCATTGTCATAACGTAACGCATCGTTTTGAAGCATCGTTATTTTAATTAGCCTTTGAAGTTACAGATACTCGTTAGTTATTCTTTTATATCTCAGAGTATTTTAATTTTGATTTGTTTTTTTCATAATTTGTTGAGACGGCGAATTAATAATGTTTTTCTTTTGTTTTTGAGAACGGAGTTATGTTTTGTTTCGTTGATAAATGTGGGTTGTTGATTGATTTTTTTTGGATTGTTTTCTTTCTTCTTTATATTTATTAAGTTGGTGTGACTTTAATTGATGTTGTTGGTATAAATTGTTTTTGTATCTTTGCGTCAAGTTTCATTAAACTAAACAAACTGACAGGGACGATGACGCGTAAATTGTAACTATGAATACAGCACATGCTCCTCATGATCACAAACCCCTAGCGTAGTTTTTTTTCGTCGGTTATAAAAAAAATGCTGTTTCATTTAAAAGTGAAAATGTATGGAAGGGCAAGTTTTTTTCAATAACCGAAAAAATAATTCTACGCTGGGGGTCCAGAATCAACTGAATCTATGAAGCAGGTTGCACGTTCATGTCCCGGCTACCCTGTATTTGGAGTGGTTTATTTTCAAGATCTTGTTCACTGACACATTTGGGATTGTTTTATCAATATCCAGTCATAAAATAATTCTCAGACAATCAGCCTCACTATACTTCATAAAATAAATCACACGCACACAAACACGCAAACTGTCCACAACACGAGATATTTACGGATATATCACTATCGGTAATGACACCTTGAGAGACCGTTTAGCAGTTATACCGCAGTAAATATTAACGTTATTGTAGCAACTGTTAGAATTAACGGTTATTGTGCATGATAGACGCTGCTACTGATAACTTGGGGGCTAGGAGTGTTAAGACATGGATGTGGTACTCTGAGAGGGAAAGGTTACGAGTCTTTACTGTACAGTCAAACAAAGCATAGACCGGTAAAAATATTTATCGCTTCACTATATGGCGGCATCTACATCGCCACATGCTAACTATGCGGAACTCAGACGTCACGCAAAATCCTGCATCGCGCAAGCAGAGTTTGCCTCGCATCTAGCATATAAGTATACAACCTTCCAACATCAATCGTCAGGCAGTTGGCCACTAGATACGACACACGCCTGGTCGGAGGATATTTCCTTTTCTATGAAGGATAAGTGAACTTTACATCCTGTTCCTAATACCTCTATTACACTAATTTGAAATAAGTGCGTAATTAACTTTTTACACTTATAAAAGCGATGCAAAAAATTTGAGTACTCAGCACACCGATAATATTGTCTAAAAGTAGTTGCAAATGAGCTGCCTGTACACCAATGTCTTTGTTGGACTGTACCTACAGAGTAGCCTGTGGCCTGAACACACTGGGTAGTCAGCTCCCTACAATTTTGCTGAATTGCTAGTTTTTTTCAGATATGAGCTATAGTTATTTTTTGTGCCAATTCTAGAGGATACGTTTGAGAGGAGCAGTAATCGTGCCATGTGAGTTTTGAAAAACAAAATACTGAAATGAAATTTCGAGTTTACATGGTTCCAGTTAATTGCCACTTGTGTGCAATAAGTGGAAGCAATACTTAAAATTGCACTATCTTAACAGCGTTTAGACGCAAGCTTTCACCGCATCTACCATTTCCACAGTTTTGTAACATAATATTGTAGGAAGATTTCAAAGAGTATTGTCTCCAATGCGCAGGAGTTACGAGCAATCAGGACAGAGATACTAAAGTGAAATGACTTTGTTTACAACGCTAATGGTTATGACTGTACTACAGTGAAGCGTTATATTTTCACGATTATTATTTGTGTAATTTTAGTAATAGGAAATACTGATAAAGGGTGCAAAAAGACCACGGTCGATAGACAAAATTTCGACGATTTTGAGACATGACGATGGCGTATGTGGTGACTTATGTAATTCTAGTCACAATCTCATCTCGGTGACCAATGTTAACAACTGCCGGTCGATTCTGTAAAAATCTCACCGTGAAAACTTGCGTGGAGTGAGCTGTCAGTGTCATCCCACTGATGCTAGGGATTGATCAAGCAAACATTTACAATCATAATCGAAATTTTAGTAAAAAAAAATATGCTAATTCTATTGATCATTTTATATAACTTCAGAGCTACTATTTTAGTTGCCTAAAACATCGCTATTTAAGGACTACTCTATGAAAAAAAAGAAAATAAAAACAACATTGAGAGTTTAAGTTTCTGTTTTGATATTTTGTTTTAAAACCCCACAAAATAGTAATGTTTTGGCAACTAAAATACTTTGATATTATATAAAATGATCAATAGAATTAACATAAAAAAATATTATTAAAATCTTGATTATGATTGTAAATGTATGCTTCACAGCTACAGCACACAAGTGTATGCTTGATCAATCCCTAGTATCAGGTGGGATGACATTGACAGCTCACTCCACGCTCACTTCACCTAAATTTTCACGGTGAGATGATTACAGAATCGCACTGCTTGTTAAAAATATTGGCAAAATAGGCGTAGGTATTTTGACAGCTTGAGACTGAGATTAGAATGCGAACGTTTTAAATAATACACGAACGGCCCTTTTGGTTTCGCTTGAAAAATTATTTACGTTTGCGATTTTATTTCGCATGAACATACGATTTCAAAAATAGCATCGTAGCTTAGGTTTAGAGTGCAACATGTGTGAGTTAAAAAAAAGGTTTGACTATAAGCCCGGTTTGGATGTGATTGACAAATAATATATGATCAAACGAACTTGCAAAAGTGAAGTTCGATCGATATTATATGAGTACGTTTCATTCGAAGATATATAATAACAACAATGTAGTAATTTTTATCCTACTGGCAACTTCGCACTGGTAATTTAGTAACCTTTTTTTTTTTTTTCTACCTCCGGTTAGGCGCTCTGTCGGCTCGTCATTATTTTTAGAGATATTTTTCAAAATTTTCAGTTTTGGGTATTGGGAGGGTGGGAGTATATATCTTCGAATGAAACGTACTCATATAATATCGATCGAACTTCACTTTTGCAAGTTCGTTTGATCATATATTATATTTCGACGTTTCATTCTTCAGATATACAGTGTGTCCGGACATGGACTAGCGATATTCTAAATACTTAAATATAAGCTATTTTAAAGTACAATTACACTATAGGCTTAGGTCCAATATACTTCCCCGCTATGTGGCAGCCATTTTGTTTTTTTTTTTGAAGTATGCTCTATGCGAGTACAAAAAAAATCATATATCTCAAAGTTTTAGTCATACTGAGATAAAAATAGGCTTATTCGAAAGGCAATAATATTGTCTACCGTCTGCACTACAAAGCAATATGTTCACAATTCCATAACTTTTGAAAAAAAATGTGAAAGTCGAAAAAAAAAACAAAAAATTATGCAATTCAACCAATAATTGTTAATTACTACAAAAACAACCCCGAGAGCTTTTTTATTTTTTATACTAGATCGACAGTTTTTGAGCTAAGCTACAATACAACATAAAATTCACAACTGTATGTCTAATACTTTAAGAGTTATTGTTGTATGAACATAGCGTATGCGCAAGCACAAAAGGCCTTTGTCGGAACCCTAAACAGGAAATCATTAAAAAAACATAACATTCATATTGAATTTTATTTAATGTTTTTTCCAATATTAAATGAAGATTAAAATATCTAAAGCAGTTGCTCAAAGTGGCCACCTCCAGCTTGTAGACACACTACGGCTCTCTGTGCCACCTGGGTTGATGAGCGCCTAATTAAATCCAAATCGGATCTAATTTCTTCGGCGGCTGCCATAATTTTTGCGACGAGTTCTTCCCTGGTATTTGGAACTGTAGCGTATACTTTTTGTTTCATATGACCCCACAAAAAATAATCCAAGGGTGTCAAATCGGGTGAGCGAGGCGGCCACGCTACTACACCACCACGACCGATCCACGGCTGTAGATTATTATTTAAATATTCTCTCACTGCTCGAGAAAAATGCGCGGGTGCACCATCGAGCTGGAACCACATACGCCGACGGTATGATAGAGGTAGGTCCATGAGGCTGTCCGCAAACTGTGTCTGTAAGAATTCTAAAAATCTAGCGCCGTTTAATGTAGGTGGCAATTCCAATGGCCCTATCAGCCTATCGTTGATTATGCCGGCCCACACATTTACTGAGAATTCATGTTGAAATGAGCTTGGGCGCACCGCCCTTGGATTTGCGGAGCACCAGAGATGGTCGTTTCTGTGGTTTGTAATCCCAGCTCTTGTAAATTTGGCTTCATCAGTCCACAGTATTCTTTGTAAAAAATTACGGATCTGTCTCAAATTTCTATTTATCCACGAACAAAACACAGATCTCGCAGCAAAATCTGGTTCGATCACGTCTTGAACCCGTCGAAAATGATAAGGGTGTAACCCTTCTCTTTTCAAAATTCTCCATACATGCCACTTAGACATTCGAAGTTGCACTGAAATCCGTCTAACGCTTAGTCTAGGATCATTGGTTATTAGTCTAAGCACTTCTTCTTCATCTTCGGGCGATACCAAGCGATTGCGTTCATTAACAGCTCTTTGAATACCTCTTTCCGCTAAACTTGAATGCACGTCGATAAAAGTTTGGCGACTCGGTGTAGGCCTGTTAGGGTACCTTCGTCGATATTCTTGTACAGCCAAATTTGCACTTCCATTGCAAAAGCCATACACAAAGTGTATGTCAGCAATATGTTGCGATGAATATTGACGCTGTGCCATACTTTATCACACTTTTAAATACAAAACACTAACGCAGCACGTAAACAGCACGGACGGTAAGTGAAAGTAGCGATAGCGATCACAACGCAGGGCGAGGGACAACTAAACTAACCCAACTAATAATTTGTCCTTAAAACTGATTTTGTTTCAGGTAGTGGACTAATACGTTCTATCTCGCTTACTCACGGTAGTAACGAACAGTATTTCTCGCCTGCTCTCAGATGGAATACAGTGAATGCCATAAATGACACTCTGGCGGTTAACAAAGACGTTTTGTGCTTGCGCATACGCTATGTTCAAACAACAATAACTCTTAAAGTATTAAACATACAGTTGTGAATTTTATGTTGCATTGTAGCGTAGCTCAAAAACTGTCGATCTAGTATAAAAAATAAAAAAGTTCTCGGGGTTGTTTTTGTAGTAATTAACCATTATTGGTTGAATTGCATAATTTTTTGATTTTTTTTTCGACTTTCACATTTTTTTTCAAAAGTTATGGAATTGTGAACACATTGCTTTGTAATGCAGACGGTAGACAATATTATTGCCTTCCGAATAAGCCTATTTTTATCTCAGTATGACTAAAACTTTGAGATATATGATTTTTTTTGTACTCGCATAGAGCATATTTCAACAAAAAAAACAAAATGGCTGCCACATAGCGGGGAAGTGTATTGGACCCAAGCCTATAGTGTAATAGTACTTTAAAATAGCTTATATTTAAGTATTTAGAATATCGCTAGTCCATGTCCGGACACACTGTATAATAACAACAATGTAGATGTTCAGAGATGAAAATTTTGTGAAATAAAATAAACTGATTTATGAAAGAAAATTAGGATTCTCTTTTATTATCTGTAGGAAATTAATACTCTAAGTAATTAAATATTATTCATACAAGTATGTAAAGTACGGTACTAATGGTACTTATCTTTATAATCAATAACTATTCTTAATTATTACAACTTAAATGTAAATAATTACAACTGTTCTAAGTTACTTAATTATTTTTTGCCAATAGAATCACAAAGTATTGTTGTTTGTCTGTAATACTGACCGTGCAAAGTTACCTTTGTCCACTACTTAGCGGTGGTAGAACTTTGCGAAGGTTTGAGAAGTACTGGTCCAGCCAGCTGCTTTTCTAATGGCATCTAAAGAGAGCCCAGAGGCGGATGCCGCGGACGTGGCCGCGTGCCGCGTGCTATGCGCGCTGAACGCAGACACGTCCACGCCGCTCGCACACAGCACCTGCTTGATCCATCTGCTGATGGTTTGAGCAGTTGCTGGTTTGTGCGGACGCTTATAAGTTAATATAAGGCTGTTCGTCGCTTCAGATCTTACATCTTTTGTGGCGAAAATATAATCTTCTATTATAGTGGCGGGGCAGATTGCCCTATTTTCATTAAAGTACGGTAATATCAGTACAGGTTGTTCGCGTCCAGCCGCAGATGTTTTGATGACATCAGAAATACCTATCTGAATACCAGATGGACCTACCACAATATTTTCTAATTTTATCAGAGAGAACGTCTGTACCCTATGTGCTGTACATAACGCTAGGAGAACCACTAGCTTCTTGGTGATTTTTTCAAGTGACAGTCCTCTGTTGGGTATCCATTCTGCGACAATATTTAGAACTACTTGTGGATCCCAGGTACAAGTGTATTTTGGAGTGGCAGGTCTTTATTTATAAATGCCTTTTAGAAGCCTTTTAACTTGGTCGTTAGAAGTTACAATACTACCTAACAGTAAGGAAAGAGCTGAGCGATGAGAATTCAGAGATCCGTAAGTGGCACTTTTGTTAAATAGTTTAGTTAAAAATAACATAACATCTGATGGTGAACCAGAGTAAGGGTTAAGACTGTTTGCTTCACAGAACTGCCACCATAGTTTATAGGTACCGTTGTACTGGGACAGAGTATTCTGGGATAGTGAAGCCATCATTAGGTCGAGCGCAAGGCTTGGCGTTCCTCTGGACTCGAAGGCAGACCTGAGAGCACCGCTGCAGCCAGGGTAAACTGTCTCAGAGGGAGTTGGGGAGTCCTGAAGGAGGACAAGGAAATATTTGAATCAGGCGTTAAGTATAAAATATCAGACTGACGTATTTTATTGAGTAATGGAAACCAAGGCTGTGACGGCCAATAAGGGAATATACCTATTGCTTCGTCTTTAATAATTTTCTGTATGCATTTCAAAATATTAGAGAAAGGTGGAAATGCATAGAAGTACCCTGTGTGTTTCCAATTTATTGTAAATGCATCTACTGTCATGGCATCAGGGTCTGGTTTCCATGAAACATACGATTTGCATTTTGCATTAGTGCGAGAAGCAAAGAGATCTATTACTGGTTCGCCAAAAAATGCCAATACCTTCTGATATTCTGAGTCAGAGAGGTTCCATTCGATATCGGGATTGATTTTTCTCGACTCTTGATCTGCTTCTACGTTATCTTTTGTATTTATATACGACGCAAACAGCCAGATATTCCGTTTCTCGCACCACTGCCAGATAGTTTTTGTTAAGTTGGTTAAATGAGGGAACTGAATCCCTCCCATTTTATTTATGTAACTAATAGCAGTGGTGTTGTCAACGCGTAGCAAAATATTACAATCATTGTACTTTGGGTCACGAGCGAAGCATTTCAGACCAAGAAAGACAGCAAGCAACTCTAGATAATTAATATGAAAGTTGCGCTCGCTGTCTTTCCAACCACCGTTCGTTATTACAAAATGCACCCCAACCTGTTTTAGAAGCATCAGAAAATATTTCTAAAACAAAATGTTTTGATTCGAGGGGATTTGATGTGAAATTTATATTTTTAATCCACCACTGTAAGTCAGGTAATATTATAGCAGAAGGTCTAAATTTAGCTTCGTATGTTTGATACTTTTTAAGAGCTAAATATTTCTGTCTCTCTAGTTCTTTTGTATAGAGCCAGCCATATCTTACGGCAGGACATGCTGCGGTCAGAACCCCTAACAAGCGAGAAAATTCCCTAATAGTACAAATCGGTAACTTTAAATATTTATGCACAAATTGTAATATTTTGTGTCGCTTTTCTATCGGCAATGTTATTGACATGTCTATAGAGTCGTATATAAATCCTAGAAACTTGCAACATTGTTGTGGGTGTAGACTACTTTTATCAAAGTTAACTACAAAACCTAAGCAATTGAGTAATTTAAGAGTTTCGGTAACATTTGTATGACACTCGTCGTAGGTATCTCCAAGACATAATAAATCGTCAAGAAATATAACAGATTTAAATCCACGATGCCTTAAATAACCTACAACTTCTTTCATGATTTTTGTGAAAGTATAGTCGGAGGATAGTCCGTAAGGCAAAGCGTTAAATTCATATGTGTAATTGCGTAATGTTTCGTCTTCAAATTGAAATCTTAAATACTTGCGATGAGATCTAGCTACAGGAACAAGTAAGTATGAATCTTTAAGATCTATGGTTGCCATGAAGCCATTTTTTGGTATCATTTTTGATGCAGTTCTGTGGTCTTCCATCTTAAAATGCTCATTTGAAACGAACTTATTTAATTGTTTAAGATTTAATATAAATCTATAGTTACCATTCGATTTTGGTGTCAAGAAAATGTTAGATACAAATTGATCAAATATAGGTTTTCGTTCCGTAATCGCGCCTAAATCTAGTAAGTTATGAATAGCTACTCTCATGTCCCGTTTTTCCTCGACGGAAAAGGAATTTCGAGGAACAGTACCCTGTACAACTTTACGCGAAAAAGGTAATGCCACACCAACAATCGTAGTAAAATTGTAGTCTACCAGCATGTACCTGAGTTATTGCCTCGTAGGGACACGCTTGTTGGAGCTCGCGGCCACACTCGCTCGCGCTGACGTCGACGTCGGCGGTGCTGGCGGCGCCCGGCGGTAAGGTTGGTGTGCTGGTGCCCGGTACGAGGATGTCCGCCCCCCCCCCCCCCCCTTCTCGATGACGGGAAGCGAGGAGGCCCCGACCAGTTTCCCTGGTTCTGAAAACGAGCACTCGACGTCGGAATGTTTGATGTTGACGGCTTTGGAATAGGTGTTTTTTTTTTATTTGCAGTCCTTGTTTCTCGATCGCTTTTGAGGCCTTGATTTTATCCGGTAATTTACTTCTAAAGAGGGTTTCATCTCTGTCTTGATCCTGTATTAAGGTTAAGAACGACTTGTCCAAACCTGGCGTCATAAGTTTTGTTCTTACTTGTGTCTCGGTAAAGTGGAGATCAGTAAGAATGCGGCAGCTGTCTGACAAAATGTTTACAGCTAGTACCTTGTCTTCACCGGTTAGCAGCAGGGTCATTGCCTTGTTGATAGCCGAAATACCCAGGCCGAGTTGGTCCTGTTTGGTTTGAAGCTTTTTGTCTCTGTTTCTTACTAAATCAGTGACAGCAGCCGATATTTCTACGTTCAAAGTAGGCGCTTTGAGTAGCTTGCAATTGTTAGGAATAGTATATCCTTTCAGAAGCGTTTCTTTGGCTTCGCTTTGTACACCTTTTTTAAGAATTGGTAACCAACGCTGAGCCAGCTTGTCGTGTATGTCCGGGCCGTAAACTGGAATATCGACAACAGCATCGCCCAAAGCTTCCAGTAGCTCTGGGTCAAGTTCAGGCTCAGTGTTTACTTGTTCCGAGGCTGGTGGCTGGTGATCGGGTGACTTGGAAGTTGATGGCACATCTGGTGGTGTTTCATCGACATCAATGTGTACTTCTACGTTTTTCGTTCCGTTATCTGAAATTTTCTTTTTTTTTTTTTGAGGGTAGTTAACAAAAACAAAAATGGTAGGAGGATTCCTAGATTGTATATGTTTAATCGTAGATTTTGATAGGGTCCTTGCCCACAGTGTTCAACGGTACCATATTTTTGTTGTTTTTCAAGCCTTCGTGTTAACCCGCAGTTGAACCTCCAGGCTGATATTTTCTAGCGTCATGCTAACCCATCGTGATAACCCGCAGTTGATCCTCCAGGGAAGCTTATAGACGCTGAACGAAGTGAATTCCACTTTCTAAACAACAATCTCATCACTTCACTTTGCAATGGAAAAAAATAAACTCACCTTGTATTTCCTCGGAATCCAATGACGATGAGTACACTATTAAGCGACTACGTCTTTTTTCATTGCTTTGTTTTTTCAACTTTTTTATTTTTGCACTATAGTATTGTATTCTTTCGTCAGCACTTCGTTTGGGCTTTTTTTTTTAATTAATTTTTTCTATAATTTTTTTTTTTCTTTTCCGAGATTGGTGTGCTTGTTGCCACGCACGAAAAAATAATGACGAGCCGACAGAGCGCCTAACCGGAGGTAGAAAAAAAAAAAAAAGGTTACTAAATTACCAGTGCGAAGTTGCCAGTAGGACAAAAATTACTACATTGTTGTTATTATATATCTGAAGAATGAAACGTCGAAATATAATCCAATCCCGAACATCATAATTTTACAATAAAAAGAGCTAATGGACACCACACCTTACCAATCATCTTTTAATTTCCACTACACATCAATCAACACCACACATTAACCAACAGTAACACATACCGGAAAAGAAAACAATTCAAAATGGCGTAGGTAAAGGAAATATCTTCGTCCGTTAATTAGTGTACGTTTTAAAATCTTTAGGTATCTTTCATCTCATGGGGTTTGTAAACATTATTTCCTGTTTGAATTTTGGGTAAAGGTTTACGTATATTGAATTGTAATCTTGATAGCAGTGTTTATGGGTGTCAGAAACGAGTCGATAAGTTGCATGAGTCTATGATATGGGTTTAGATCCGCTGGTCTATTCTATAAAAATTTCATCGTGAAGACTTAGGCAACGTAGGCTGTCATTCCACTTGATGCTTGGGATCAATAGCTCACTTCACTTACGTTTTCACGGTCAGGTTTTTACAGACCAAATCGGCTGGATATTATTATGAGGGTCGCCTCACATGTCTCCCAAAACGAGGAGGTTCCTGAACTTGGTTTGTACTTTCCGTATTAGCCTAGCCAAGATTTGCCAAGTTTTGAACCTTAAACTTAGCTCAAGCGGGTCATGCAACCTTCGAGCTACCACGGCTATGATATCAAAGTGATACGGCTATGATATCATATTATTATGTACAACACCAGCGAGCAAAACGCATGTGCAATACTGATAAACGACCGAAAAGAATAAAAGAAATTGACAAATTAAAAAAAAAGAAGAAAACAAAAGAAAACTCTTATTCAAAAACCAACCTCCCAACGTTCAGGGTCGCGCGACACGTCACGTGACTATTTATGACAGTCACGTCGACGCCAGCCGACACCATTTATAAAACTCAATTACCGCGCCGTCTCCGTTGCTTCGCTCCCTAATAATGATAATTGATGACGAAATTTGCGAGCTTTTTGCGGGGATCCTCCGACGGTGATATTTCTTATTTCGCGGTGGTTTCCACTGCTCGTGCGGTACGGGATTTAAGTTTTATCTAAACTTTTCATTTTAATTTTTTCTGTTTATTCAAGTTAAACATAGAATACACTCCATAAGATAGATTAACCGCTTGAGCGTTAACAGACGGTTACTAAACCGACCTAGCTACCGAGTCAAGAGCAACCTCTATAATTGTTTTTCTGGATTTCGTTTCAGCTTGATTATATTTGCAGTGTTGAAGGTTTTATTCCCTCGTGTGACGAACTATATAAGAATAGCCGTGGTGTAAAAATCTGAGAGGCTTCTCTCGTAATTTTAAGAACGTTCACAGTCTGATCTCTGTCTAAATCTGTCAAAAATACCTGTAATTTTTGACAAGTTTTTGACATTGGTTATCGCTGAGATGAGATTGCAACTATATTTTGAACGTTTTAAATTACGGGGCCTTCAAATTGAAATTTCGTCTAGCCTTGACGTAAAAACATCCCATACAATTTCACCGAGACGATATTCTCAAAACCAATGGAAACGCCCACTCACAGCTTGCGATATTTCTTCATAACACGGCCCCTGTTTAATTTGTAAATCGCTTGACGACTGATTAAAAACTCTTCTCTGAAATATTTACGTCAGACGAGACGAAGAATTCTCGCCGTTCACCATGCCACTTCTCCGAGTAAATTAAAAAAAACCATTCACAGAGATAAATGTGAATGCGTCGATTCAATTGCGGTTTTGAGTTTTGTATGTTTGTAAATTAGGGATGTTTATTGATTGCCAGTTTACAATAATGTAGATTTTCTTCTTGGTATATATACCTACATTTTTGTATTGGTCTCTCTTAGATTATATATATAGATATTATATATATTTTTAAGCAATTTTGTACGTTTGCAGTAGGAATATACACTCTCTCAATTCAAGAATTTGGCAAAACTTCCTTTGAGTCCACATTTTCGACACCAGCCAACCTTTAGCCCACAAAAAAAACACTATAATCAAAACAAGAACCCCACGATTAAATTCCAAAACCATCGACGAAAATGAGTGCTGTAAGATAACGAGCAGTTTGCCCGCAAACAGTCCACTTTACGGGCAAAGCAAATCGGAGGCATTCCCATCAATTTGCCACGGCCCGATATTACGGAGTGACGTGACGGCGCGTCGGATCACGGTAATGACCAGTGACTGGGGCTCCGGGGGGCTATAAATCTGTGGCTGTAAGTGGCTGGCTGTAGAGGTGGTCGTGGTATCGATTTTGTTGGCCGATTTGAGGAATCGATCGATTTCAAGATGCTTCATGATCATACATAATTATGTGTGTGTCCTTTCGTGGACAAACTTTGCCTAAGCTACATATTATGTTATCTTAAAAGTTTTTGCCTCCAAGGCATCCAAAAGTGACAATATCTTTGTTGGACCCTAAGCTTGCGGTTCTGCTACCATCCTTACCGACTGGCTAATGTTGTTGTAATGTTCTTGTTGTTGCTTCAGTAATGAAGTACGACCTTCAGGTCGTGTCCCTGAAAAGCTTTCGTGACTTTATGTACGATTATCTTCCACTTCGTTCAGTTCTCGGTTTCGTAAGGATCGTAGGAGGTGGCATTTTGTAGTTTCTGCCCCCATGGGAAGAACCCGTGAGTTTATGTATGTATAGATATAAATACATGATGAGGATGAAAATCCACTTCACACTAAGAATAATGCCCCCTCTAAATCCAGAACAATATAACCCAAGATATTGATAGCTACAATCGATTCCTTCTTCCCACCTCTATCTAGTTGCTCACGATTAGTCATCTCGCGTCCAACGCTGCGGTTACAGGCTGCACATTATACGCGATAACCATTAGTTAGACTGAAAGGTCTGCCAGGATTGCAGCTGATGATGTAGGGGGCTCGCGTTTGTGTGGTCAGTCTTTGGGGCGATGGTTTCGTAACACGGAAACATGGTTAGTTATTATGTGAAAGGTATTTGCTTAAATCGGTGGTTGAGAATTTGCTTTGGTTAGTAGTTCAGTGTTCTGTCTTGTTATATATACTATAAGATAGTTAAAGAAGATCAAGAATTTGAAAAAATAGGACACAAGGTTTTTGATGTCAATGCTTGTATCATTATTATAGAAACAGGAATAGTTCATGGTTTGGATAACCAGAGCATTATTTGTAGATTATTTGCAGCAGGTTTTGGAAGAGTTTGTTCAAATATAATATGTCAAATGTTAAAGGTAACAGCTTGCAAATGACAAACAGCTTCCAAATTGCCCTCGAAACAAAAAACAAATGAATAACAAAAGCCAGAAACTCGAAAAAGGAATCGACAACCGCACTTAGCGCCCTCTAATTCCATACACATTACTTTAATTTGACACAGCCTAGCGCACAGAATTCAATCACCCCGTACGACAAAATTATATACCACTACCATTTCGTCACAATACACTTTTGTTTTCAAAAAGTTTTCAACACAATTACATGGAATTATATAACGTTTCGAGTGTCGGGTTTTAAGTAACGGCTTCACTTGGCGTTTACCTGATTGAGTGACTCGAAAGTGCCTTAAATTACAGGCTGGCTGCCACCGATGTGTTATTATATGTGCCTGCAACATGTTTAACTTAACGAGGAACGTTTTAAGCCTCGTATGAATTCTGAAGACTTATTTTTAAAGGGCTATCGGGTTTCCAATCTTGGGATGGGTGGGTGTTGGTAGTTCTTTTATTTGGAGATATTTGGAGATGCTGTTGCTTTAGAAAGATTATTTAAATGCTAATGAAAAATATAAATGATTGTTATGTAAGTAGGTTTGTGCAAATGCTTCACACGTCAATCATATTTTAAACGCTAGATGAGGTCGGCTTCTCCTATCTGATTACTTTGAGGAGAAAGGCCGAAAAAAACTCAGACCTAATAGATAAGTAATAGAAAGAAACATCGATTAAATGTACTTGATCGACATTATAGGCTGCCAGATACGTTAATAGAGGTATTTTCCGATAAATATTATTTTCATGGATTACAATTTCGTCCAAGAGTGCGGCTTGATAAGCTACTGGTGTTACTGTTAACAGGCTTCTAAGGAGAACGCTATGGGACCGTACCTACTTACTAGGAAGTAGGTCACAACCAAATGTAGTTCATAAAATTACTCCTATTTTTTAAATTAGATTTAAGTCTCTGTTATGGGAACCGATAAAAAAAAACGTTTTTATTGTGACGTATTTGTTCTGTAGCGTTACGTTACTTTCAATATTGGTATCAGCTGAACTATGTATTTAAATATATTTAAATTCCTTATTAACGAAAACGTTCAACTGCTTTTCCATAACGTAGTCTTTGTGTGATAATCCTTATCGATGCCTCCATCATTCATCGTCGTTGTTCATTCATCATTTTCTCGAACGTAAGCTCAAAATATTAAGTAAGTAAATGGCAAATAAATACGAATTGCGGAAATACATGTAAAAATAGCTAGCAATACTGAAAGGGCATTAAATTCTCCTCGAAATACACTAGGTTTGGCCGTGACAGCGGACCTTTACTTTGGTACAGGGCGCCCTATATTTGACGGCATTCTCCTTTTATTTAAGTAAGTAGACTTAAAATATTTGTACTTATCTGCTCACCACGATATAATAAGCGTAATGCCTTGAACGTACGCAATAACTTAGTGTAATAAACATCTTAATAGCGTATTAAAAATAACGTTACTGCCAAATATTTACCATCTTAATGATGGTGCTTGGAGACGAAAAACGTCAATTTAATCCCACGGCAAATATGACTTGGCATCATAACGCTAAGGCATATAAATTTTTACGACTCAACATAGTATGACAAATAGTCTAGCCGTGATCATAATAATAAAGTGTGGCAACCTAATTATATTATTACAATATCAAAATATTTTTACGACCTCACATACAATAATTCAATGTTCTTTTCAGTGCCAAGGCGTTTGCTGACAATATGAGGTTTAATATTTATCGTGACAGATATAATGTTGAAGAGAAACATGATGAAAAGGAAGCAAAGCAAGATTTTGAAGATGATTATGTGGTTAAATCAATGGGTGCATTTGGACGATGGCAAGCTATAACAGTTACAGTAGTATCCTTGGGTAGACTGATTGCTATGTGGAATACACTTTCAATATTATTCCTTACACCAGCCACAGAATTTGTTTGTAAACAACACAAAGACAATGCCACAATTGTAATTAAAAATTCAACCTGTTACGATGGCTGTATAGAATATGTGTTTGATAAAGAAATTTTTGAAATAACTTTAATATCAGACTTTGGTTTAATTTGCAATAGAGATTGGATGGCAAGCTTCACGCAAATGGTTCTCATGTTTGGATTGGTGATCGGAATTGCTGCTTTTGGATGGATTTCTGATAGGTGAGATAAGCTTGCTCTTGAAATTTCTTCTGCTTTAAAGGAAAATAAAGAGACTTTAGTCTTTATTTATAAAGAGTATTTTATTATATTATATTCTTTAGCCTTTATTTGAGGTAATCAGTTACGGTACCATGTTGAAGTTGTCATGTGTTTTCTCTCCTTTTTCAGGTTCGGCCGTAGTAAAGCAATGATCCTCTCTGCTTCAATTGACGTCATATTCATGATCGGCACAGCATTCGCAACAAACTACTGGACCTTCACTACTCTAAGATTCTTCGTAGGCTTAGCTAGTGGAGGCATCATGTCCATTACTGCTGTATTTACCTTGGAGATTGTAGGACCACAACATAGAGAATTTGTTGGTGCTTTGGCATTACTTCCCGATTCTTTAGCCGAAGCTACACTTGCAGGCTTTGCATACCTAGCCACGACTTGGAGAGTATATCTTTTGGAGTTTGGTGGTGTTTCTGTGTGCATATTGGTGTTGTTATTCTTTTTGCCGGAAACACCGAGATGGTTGATGGCAAATGGTAAAGCAGATGAAACTGTTGAGCTAATGACTAAGGCTGCTAAGTTGTGAGTATTACTTGGTTTTTTTTTCTATAACATTCTATATTCAATTAAAGTTTATCAGGATCAACTAATTCTACAGCTTACCTGATTTGCAAAGATTGAAAATGGTCCAAGTACTGGCATGAAACGAGAGTGTGGACCTAAATATAGGTACTCAGTGGGCTCGTGACTTTTATCTATAATTTTTTTTTCTGTTTAATTTTTTTATGTACTCCAGGCCCTATTGAAATTAGAATATAATACTCTTTAAATATTATGTACACCATATAAGTTACAGACATAAACATAGAAATTTCACAAAGGGTGACACAATGTGTGGTTTTATCGCTAAGAGCGAAAACATTTTTGAACGATGGAATTTTAACAAGACAACGTCTGGGGGGTCAACTAGTCATTAATAAGCATTAATCACTTTCCAGTAACAACCGCAAAACCAGCAACATAAAGGATAATATCGAAAAAGCTCTCCAAGAACTGAAACTGAAAGAGAACGTACCACAAAACATGAACTACTTGGACTTATTCAACACAAAGCGACTGTCTATGATAACGATGTCATCATGCACCGTGTGGTTTGTGACGGGGGCGTGCTATTACGGTATCAATCAATACAACACAGTGCTTGGGTCGAATATATTCATTGTTGTGGCTGTAATTGGAGTTATACAGGTCAGTTGAATTGATTGACGATTGTGTGTCGTTATAAATGAAGGGGAGGTGTTGGTTTTTTGTATAAAAAAAATATATTAGGTCTTTGCTGGTTCGAGGTGGCGCGAGGAAAAAGTTCCCGGAAGGATTTGGGGGAGGCCTTTGCCCAGTAGTTTAGGCTAAAAAACAAGAAATGTCTTTATTTTCTGATATAACTTTAACTACCTCATCGGTTTTGAGGGAATGATATGTTTGGGGGAAATCTGGAAACAAAATTATGTTTTGTCAACTAAATTTTGATTGTTTTATTCCAGATGCCAATGACATCACTAGCAACAGTCCTCACAAAAGTGTACGGAAGGAAAGCATCAACAATTGGCTCCTTTATCATCATCGGAGTGGCGATGACTATACTAGTCTTATTTCCCAACGAGACATGGGTATCTCCTATATTCGGCATAATCGGAGTATTATCTGCTTTTACCAACTTTTGCGTCATTTACTTGTATGTAGTAGAACTATATCCCACACCGATAAGGAACATGGGCTTCTCTTTAAGCTCATCTAGTTCAAAATTAGGAGCTATGTTAGCTCCTTTTGTAGCCAATTTACAGCCACGGTGGATACCATCCTTAATATTTGCAGTGCTACCTTTCATTGCTGCGGTAATTTGTCTTTTGTTGCCAGAAACAAAAGGACGGAAATTGCGTGATACTGTGGATGAATGATAGCGTTAATAGCAGGGGTGGCTATAAATGGGTTCAAAATGATAATGAGGATGCCAGTGAGTTATTAGAATATACGGCGATGTGAAATGTAGTCCAGGATAAGTGTGAAAAGTGTATGGAAATGAAGATTAACGTGTTTGAAAATGATTTGTTCTTTAGTTTATGATGAAATTGAAAGCAGAGTAAGTGGCAAGGCAAAAGCGAAGTTAACGAAAATATAGGATAGCTTGTGCAAAATGTGTTCATTAAACATTTAACTGATAAATCAGTTATTCATTAAGAATACTCTTGTTTACTAGTAATAAAGTAAAAGGTATTCGCCATTGTTTAAAAAAAAAAAAATATTTCGTTCCTCCGAACTATCCAATTTGAAACACCAATTACCATCAAAACTGACTACACGTAAGTGAAAAGTGGCAGGAATACATATATCTATATTAAAAATTAATCATCAGATCAAAAATTACATAAATAATAACGTGTTTTCGATAGTGAAAATGTTAAGTACATTCAAAATACATCTTTCGTAGTTGATTACATAATTGAGCGGAGCCAAATTGGTCTAAATTACATGTTACACTACCGTGCATATTATATTGCATTTTTTAAAAGATATTCTCTGTAATTTTTCTCGTGACTCACCGCCTAAGTATCGAGATTAAGAATTTCAAAATTATTGGTTTTATGTATGAAATTACCTTGGAAATATAGATTTTAAACCTATAGATTTTAACCTTATTGTTAATGGTTTTAATTTTGGCCTATTGATACATTCTGACTTTTTTCAATCAGATAGGTAGGTACATCAAGTATTCGAGAAGGAGGTGTGCGGGATCGTGAGAGGGCTGATCCTGCTTGGAGCAGAAGGAATCGGGAAGGCAACCACCTCGACGCCTAACACACCGAAATTCCACCTGCTTTTAGGTGAAGACGATGCCGCGTCTTTTGTTTTGAAAGGTGTCGTTTATTTGCGGAAAACATAACGCAGAAAAGAACACAAACACAAAAAAAATATCAAGTTGGGGGAAAACATGCTTCACATCCATGCAATCGCTCAGCACAATTCTATAGGGTCCTAGCCACTTGCAAGACAGAGCTCCAGTGCTGGTTTTTTCTGCAGCACTTAAGGCAGGCGGGAATTTGGGGTCACGGAGTCTTAAAGTGGGGACTCTGTTCGCCCACAGAGTGCTCTCAGGGAAGACGGCACACAGTGGTTACGTGCTGCCTTGCACTCTTGCAGTTAGGTTTTGGGGAGTCCCGTTTATAGTCTCCCCAGGGATGTTCCCTAACAGGCGTTGCACAGAGAGGGTTTCGGATCGGTCTTTTGAGAGGTAACGATGCACATGGAAGGGCCCTGTGCAGATGGTGACAACCAGGGTGGTTTTAGTGAGGTAAAAGTTCCACACTCCCCAGTCTTATCCCCAACAGCTAGGAGCCTCTTGAAGGTTTCTCACCGACAAAAAAGGTCTATCAAACATGCAAAGGAACTATCAATATAACATTTATCTAGTAATTACCTAAGTACATAAATGCTTCTCTACTAAACGGTTTCCATCCATTGCTGGTACAATTATTTCCAGCTAAACGGCCATCGATCGAATAATTGTACGGCTTTCATATCCATTATGCGGATATCAAAGTAGTACAATTCAGACTATGTCATACGAATAAATCGATGAACGTTGAAGTCAAGTTATCTATAATATTATGATCAGTACGTATATATTAAATGGCCCGTTGGCTTCATGGTCGCAAGTCGCAAGCGCGACTGCTGAGTGGGGGGTCCTGGGTTCGATTCCCGGGTCGGGCAAAGTGTTATTGGGTTTTTCCATTGGGCATTTCTTAGTAACAGCCTGGAGTTTGAAAGTCGGCGGTGTGATACCCCCATGCCTTGAAAAGCACGTTAAGCCCTTGGTCCTGCGCCTGATCTCTCTCCGGTCGCGTCGGATTGCCGTCACATCGGACTATGAGAGAGAGGGAAGAGGGAGTGTACCTGTATGTGCGCACACACTTGTGCACTATAATGTCTCTCGCGCCGTTGGCTAGCCTCCGCTGAGATTGATCGCCAATCGGTCTGAAGGATTTTATATATTAAATGGCCGATGTATTTTTTTTTATTTTTTAAAACGTTGCCCCACACTAGGAATTTCTCCTGTATTATGGGTGCGTATACAAACATTTAAAATCACATACACAAACAGCCAGACGCGGAACAACTACTTGTAGGTCATACAAATTTTTGTTCCGTGCGGGAATAGAACCCGCAACACGCAGCGCAGCAGTCAATGGATTAACCGCTGCGCCAACTGTGCCGTCAAAACGTAAAAAACATTTTTTTTTAAATATAACTAACTGGAATTGATAATCTTTTTAGTAAGTTCGTAGAACCACGATACAAAAAATATAATAAACTTATATTATCATCCCCATCTATTATATGTAGTATCAAACCGTGACACTTCAAAGAGACTATAAACCACGAGCAGATAAAATAAATAGTTCAAGCTACAGACTTATAAAGTGATTTGTATTAACGTTTCCAATAATCTGGGGTCATCGGTACCCGACCCGACAAGGGATGAGCCTTAGATCATGGGGTCAGCTGGGTCACTCATAGGGTGTTATCTGTTTTACTATTCATCTTCTATGGCGTTTAGTCACCTCTTTGAACAGTAAATAAATAACTAAACGTAAAATATAGAGTATAAGTTTTTGACTTGAGTATAACATGCAACAGAGGCACACTTAAAAACTTAAAACTAATACAACTAATAGACAAATGCGTGCGTAATCTACAGGAGTTCGTGTGATTGTCGGAGAACAAATTGGATTTCAATTTTGGGTTTTGATTTTTTCCGCGGAACCTTAATAGTTTTTCTAAAATAAGTTCGATTACTCTTTATAACATCAGCTATCTGCCAGTGAAAGTTTCGTCAAAATCGGTCGAGCCGTTGCGGAGTAGCCGGAAGAAATAGACAGACAAAAATTTTAAAAATTGTATCTTGTTGTACTGGTAAGTAAAAAAAAAAGCTTTAAAAGCTTTTATTTTGACAGTGCAAACAGATACTTCGATTTTATTTATTTGTATGTATAGATGAGGATACTAATCTACTATCAATCTTCTTACCTTTAGTGGTGACGACACTCATAGGAAGCGAGTAAAGTAGGTATAGTGCAAAAGGTCCAAGTGTAACTTCAAAAAAAAAAAAACTTGCGAAACTTCCTCCTCAAAGTTTAAAAATCACACTTGTAACGTCGCAAGTTAAAAAGTCCAATCATTTCATTGACCATCGGTCCTTTGATCCAGGGGTCAGCGCTGCTCTCGAGGGGGCGGCGCCTTTGACCACAGATATGCTAAATTGAATCGGATTGTATTTGTTTCAGATTGTAATGTGTCACTTAGTTCGGTGGTGTGTGATGTGGCCGGTTTAAAAATGGTCAGTTCCGTTTGTGGTTGGAGTCTGTTGACACTTTTATATAGATAGTGCGATAATCTCGAACAGAATCTGAACCCTTATCTAACCTTAATCTACATCACACTAATATTATAAAGGCGAAAGTTTGTGAGTGTCTGTGTGTATGTTTGTTACTCCTTCACGCTCAAACGGCTAGACCAATTTTGATGAAATTTGGCACACAGATATTTATAACCAGGATTAACACATAGGATACTGTTTATCCCGATATTCTTACGGGATCGAGATTTATGCGGGTGAAACTTCGGGGCGCAGCTAGTTTGTCATAAAGTGAAGTAACGGTTGCTACTGTTTCTATTCCTATTAATCTTAGCTATCATTTGTTTTATGAGGAAACCGGTATGTCCTAGAACCAAAAATTCGAAGACGTGTGAGGTCCACCAACCCGTACTGGGGTCGCGTTGTATATTACGACCCACTCCCTATCACCGAGAGAAAGCCTCTATGAATGTTTCTGTTTTTGTTTTCAACGAAAAAAAAAAAAGATTTTTAAATTTTACTTAACCTATATACATGTCTAATTTTTTTTTACGTATCTATTGCAACAGGATGCTTCATACTTGTGATCTTAAGATACTTCAGCAATTCGCTAATAAAAAGTTTAGATGAAACACAAGAATTCGTAACTCCATTACAATTTTGATCTTGAAAGTGCAACACGAAAATTACCGTCTTCGAATCCCAATCTAAATTGTTCACGAAGTGACGATCTCTGTCGACACCCGAGGCAAGTCGGATAAAAATATCTATCTAAACTGAATAGGATGAAGAACGTGATGCAGTTGCAACCAGACCTGTAGTTAGTCTGCGATAAGACCTGCTATTTGGTTTATTTGACGGTATCTTACTCTCGAAGAGATTTAAGGTAATAGCGATTATATTGTGAAGAGATTTTGTTGGATGAAGTCCATTGATGGCTTAAGAGATTTAGTCATCTATTTTAGGATATTTAAACTCTCAGAAACATACTCTTTATTCGAGTTTATAGACCCTGTCTGGGGCGCTACGTTGTCTCGCTATCAAATTATTTAAAATGGTTGATGGATTAGTCGCGTTAATCAAAATATGATCATCACTATCCATATCTGCATACAAATACATAGGTTGCAGACAAATAATACACATCTGGTAAAAAAATATAATATCCAATTACTACAAATAGTAATGGTACTCAATAACTTACATCTCCACAATCAACACATCGGCACTCAACATTAAGAAAGAATAACAAACTCCTCAATGAACACCAACCAATCCTTTAACATCCTCGCAGGATACACCACATCTATTATAATGATTGATGGGAGCGACCGCCGGTAGGGGGCGGACGATCACTTTATCTACCATCTTTATAGCATCGGCGGTATCTGTACCCATTGTTTTACCCGTGATTTATGCTACGGAGCGTATGCTATCATATTGTGAATGTTTTTGATTTGCACTCTGTATGGTGTGGACCACCCTATGGCTTTATGTGGGCGTAATATGCCAGTGTTCATCGTGTCTGGTGGATTGGCAGGGACTACTTATGAGGTTTCAGAAACTGTAAGTAGTAAGTAGTTTTTGGCTGGCTAACAGAGACTACTGAGAGAAAACTGTACAGGGTGACAGGGATATCGACGCAAAACCTGTTACCATGGGTTCAGTTCATGATTTTGGACCCCCTGCGTTGAAATTATACGTGGGATGAAAAAAAAAACATCAACTGTTTCCTACAGAAGTGACCTAGGCGGTCAAAATACATACAGCTGATTATTTTTAATAACTCATGAAACATTTCTGCCGTAGTTTTTGGCCCACTCTTTCGACGCATAAACAAAAATTGTATTTAGTGAAAAATCTATGAGACAGTGTTTTGTCACAAAAGTATTCAAGGAGGTGCGGCCACCTGGAAAGCAAGGCTAAGTCAATAGAAACGACACAAAAAAAAAAAGAAATCACATTCAAGCAGCTCCTCATATTCTTTACTCCAAACATCACATATATGTAACCTATTTGCTATGAAGAACGTGAACATAATAAACCAAAGAATGTTATCTTCATCAATCTCATTCATAATTTTCATACACGATCGTGGATTATCAACACGTAGTTCCCACAATGAGGTCCCTGGAGCCGCCAGCCGGTCTAAGATTGGTATCTCTTCCGTTCGTGTGTGGTCTTCATTGAGTATGGTGGTGCCAGGATTAAGGTTGTGCTTCCGAAGAATCCAGGAAAATTTAAGTGAAATCATAATCAAGAAGCTCTTTTGCATATTTTAGTCCTATCTTCCTATTTCGTGGTTGCAAGAATCCGTTACTTAAGTACTGATTTGATATCTGCAATTAAATTTCGTCTACGTATAACATTAGAATGTAACTACAGGTCAATTAAATTTAAGACGTTGAATTACAAAATCACTAGTTTAAATGGAGTTTTGATTCCTCATCGTTTTACCTTATTTTTTACTTTTACTTTTTAATTAGTATCCTTCCAGTTTGTTGTTAGGACATTGCTTTAGTAAGTCCTCAGGTTTCGCTGTACCTACCTCCATCCTTTGCAGTGAGATTCTTAGCTCTTTCTAGTGTTATTTTCTCAACATCTTGGCAATGTTTTACAACCTCGCCAGGTCTTATTTCAAGTAGTTAAGTAACGAGAAATACCTCCATACTGTGCTGTAGATCTACGTTAATCCATCTACTGTCACTAGAATTAATACCGTGATCTTCACGTGCCCCTCATAAATCTTCGAATAATGTTTGCAGCCTTACGTGTCGTGAAGTACTTTAGTCGTTCGCAAGACTTTAATTGTTATGGTCTTGGTTATGATCATGATTTGTGTGTGGTCCTTGAATACCGAAAAAGGCGAGTCTGTCATTATTAGATAAGAAGTACATTGGTCATAGCTTATGTTGGGTAAAGACGAAAAGGAACTTAATCTTACTGAATATGTAATTTTAGTCATAGTTATTGGTGAGGATGTTTGAGTGAACTGGCCTTTAAATCATAGTTCATCAACATTATCAGATGTCTGTGGGTTGTGATATGAGGGAGAGTTATTGTTACTCTTAGCCTGTCTCATTCCACTGCTGGGCAATCACCTCTCCCCATGACGTCTAGCTCCTTCCATTCAGAGCTAAAGTGGACCACTGGTCGTTTGTTTTATTCAGCTTGTCCCATGAGGGCGAGTACTTATTAAAAATCTTTTTAAAGAAAATCAGAAATCAATCAAATCACAACTGATTCCAAATTCAGCCTTAACGACGAGATTTCTTTGTGTTAACTTTATCTTCTTCAACAGATAATTGAGTTGTAAAAATGCACCGACCACCTAACCCTGATGCAAACGAAAATAAATTGCAATCACGGACCGACATCGCTGTAGGTGACGCAAAAAACATGTACTTAGCATTCACAGTGTTAACCCACGGCCGGTGGTCGACGATTCATATTCACGACGGACAACGGATCGTAGGACCGCAATTATAAATTATATGGCAGTTTTAAAACTACGCTTGTTAATTAGCTAATGTTATTTTGATTGTTATTTTAGGCAGGTTATTGTGCTATTTGGGACATCGGAAACAACCGCTATATATCGTAGGTTGAAGTCGTGGTATCCTGTTACTAGATATAAATCCATATATTGAATGGTTGTATATAATTGCAAGTTATATCTGATGATTTTAAGGTTAGTATATATGATGATTTTAGGGTAATCCCTACATCATTATTATAATCATGAACTCTACCTAAATTAATCATTGTTCACAGCAATATCATTAGTAACTCCCGCACACAGGCGTGACGAGACTAGTAGAATAATTTATATGAAAAAGTCATGGAAATTGTTCTACCAGATTGGTGTCGCACCGCCGTCGCTTCGCGCCTATTTGGAGAGCCTTAAAGCATCAATCAGCTCTTTAACAAGATTTTTATGATTGCACCATTTGCATGTTAACTTGAGGAATAACAGAAACTATCGGGATATGTTGTTGAAGCCGTTTGTCGAAACAAAGATATCCTTAACTGTTAAGATCTTGAATAAGATACTTGAGAACTACCAACCTGCCCAAACTCCAGCGGAATTTTCCAATCCTAACAAGGATGCAAGCAATCAATATTCATTGTACCACGGTAAGCAGCGAACCAAATCTTTATCGAAAGCCCACCGGCTGGTCACGGAGGTCTGTCAGTAAAAATTCACAAAACGTAGGCCAGACGAGTTGCCCACTCGATTATTGGGCCCCGAAGACCCGGCCCGAATGGGAACGGGCTGATTATCCGGCCTGTTGAGGAACGTTGTATAATAGGCCCGGTAGGAGATAGGACTCGGATCTTGTAACAGTTGGTAATAACGATTGTTATCTAGCAGTTTTAATCGGATTGGATCGACGAGTTTCTGTTTGAACTGAGTTTGGTGTTAGTTGAGGGTGGGATGTCTGATAATTAGGTAGCTTCGGTGTTAGGCGAAGTTCAAGTCTTATACCTATTCAAATGCAAAGTTTTCATTTTCCAGTTTGGTCTTTGATATTGTTTTTCTTCTTATTTTTGGGATTATTATCAAACAAGAGAGTTCCGTCTCTTAGATTAAAAAAAAATGCGAGAATTGGGCTTGCTCACCACCCTAATATGACTGGTCCTATTATAGGATATATTAGGTTACTTATTACATAACGTAGATAGGTAATCAGCCTATAATGTTGCCACTTCTGGGACATACGCCTCCTCTCTTCGAAACGGCTTTGGCAGTGCGGAATGGTAGATGTCACTTTGAAGTTTTGGTTCACCGCTTGACCGAGTTCACCGTTTTGAGAGGAGTGTGATGAAATAACTAACACAAAGTAAAGCGCCTGTCTAGGTTCGAACGTACGACCTTACAGCTCCTACAACAATTATTTAATATTTTCGCTAATATGTTTAAGTATTATTTGTAAAAGTTCTAACTATGTAGTTCGATAAATAATAAGATCTACTTAAGTTTCAGCCCTTATTTCACAACCAATCAATACAAACAGATACGAGAAATAATGAATACAAACAGATTACTTAGCCAACACTTTTGTTTCCTCACACCAGAACTAGATGTCGCGTCAATTTGCGTTAAGAGCTCGGCTCCAATATATTTTACAGCGTGTAATGAACGAGCGACGTCGGCGATAAAGATATGTATGTTATGTCCACAATCTTCTGCACTTGAACGCTTTATTACTTCTCAGATCTCTTTGATTTTATTACTTTTAAATGTGCAGTTTGAAGCGAAATTTTACGTCTTTGAATTATGGTTCGGATTAATTCGTGAGATATGCTCGTGTTTTTATGTGAAGAGTTTGTGATGTGTGATGGTGGTCTGGGTTTTATACTTGATTTGAGTACTTTTGATAAAGTTTGTGAGAGCTTGAAGATAGTTTTCGGGTTTTCGTTGACATTAAATTGGGAAATATATATTTCCAAGTGTCGATGTACTTATGCCTGTTTGTTACCTAAAGCAACTCTACTATGACAAATCTCGTCATACATTTTTTTCATTAAGCACAATAATTACGCTAAAATTGTGCGCTTGTCATGTCTGTCTTTAAAAAACAATGTAATTGTGTTGAAAATGCACTGCGTTTAAAATATGGCGCTCAATACAAAGCTTCAGTCACTTTACTAAAGTGACATCACATAACATTTAACAATAACTATCTGAAATTCTTAGACTTCCTCGAAACGAACTAACACTAAAGCGCACAAGGACAGACGGACACTCATCGTGTCCAACACATTAGTAAACATCCGTAAATTAAAGTTTTAAATGACAATAAAATAAATTAACGTGTTGCGTCCGCACTGACGTGTTTATGTGTGCGATAAAACGCGCCTGCGCCCGCGCCGATCGCGGGGATTTTATTGTTAGCGACCGATTTGATTGTACACACGGAGCGATTGTTTCAGCTGTTCCCCAATTATTGAGAGGACACAGGAGTTAATCAGAAGATTAGCCAGCGGACTTCTAATTAGGACCAATGTCTACCAAAAATTGCACTAACACCGAATAATAAGAAAGACGGGCCATCCTCGTGCTAAGCTTTAACATCGAACCCTAAGCTTATTCTAGTCGCTAAATGGCTTCGAAGCACGTTGACTTGGCACTCTTTCCATCGCATAGTATTAACACGTGAGCTCGTTAGTCCCTGATGCACATTGGCAGCTTGTTACACAAGAAGGAATTGTCTTCTAAATCGAGCGACACGCAAAAAACCGTCGACACATCCAATATTCATTAAAGCAGTTCCTCATCACCAAGCAATCATACACACAAAAATCAAAAACCTCTGCCAAAGAAAATACCGTCCTCAAAAGTCAAGAAGCTCAGTAATCACCCAGTGTGCTCAACCTTGTGTAACTTGACGCCGAATCAACACGAGTAGTCCATAAAACTGCAGTTAAAATCAACGGATTTAACATCGGACATAAACCGAGACATCGGCCGTTTATTGTAACAGACGTGTTGTATTTATTCGTTAGTTTCCAGTTACAGGTTATGCTGCTGTAGGAACTGTGGGGGGATCAGGTGGTTAGTTTTTGGTGTTGTGGTTACTTGGAATTGGAGTGGGATCAAAGTCTGAATAAGAAGAAAGAACTCTAGATAAGTATACATGAACACGCGGGCGGGGTTTTTCAAAACTCAGCGTTCTTAACTTGCCCAAAAACTGGACTGAAGACAATATTATGGTGATTTATCAGCGGGCTAATTGCGCAACACACTAAGTAGCAATGGCATTCATTCTGACAGTTCAACAACATGAATTGCGATACTTACATTGTTGAGCAGATAAATTTTTCGAACATATGAAGCAATGGATTAGCAATATCCTTCAAAATTATTCAGTTTAATGTGATTGATAGCGTATCATGCAATGAGGCTGCAGGAGTCCTGTTCCAGTACTTGTCAGGTCTCGAAGGACGAATCTTCATATCGATAGGGATGTATTACAAAACCAAATGATATGATGGTTTTTAGCATCTGATCTGAAGGAGACAAGTTTTATCGTATTCTACATTAATGTGATGGGATTGTTTTACCAACGGAACACATATACTACTCTACCCATTTGAGCTTTAAGTCTGATTGTTTCTAGTTTTATAGATGAAGTCGTATAAGAAGCTTTTATTTTATTAGCTAGACATGTGCGAAAGCAACGACTCACGTGTCCTGGCTTACAATTTACCAATTTACCGCTGAAGGCCTTGACAAATCCATTGACAGATTATACTGCCTCTTATTTTAACTTTATATTATACGTTCTGCAATATGATTGCGTTACACGAATAAATAAAGGTAGTTCTACCAGCCCAGACGACCATTCATCATTTTGACAATACAAAGCGTTTAACTTTCACAATTGTTTTGCAATTTACATTCCCAGTATTTATCTAACAACATTAATATCAAATATCTTAACATATTCTTAAACATGTTAATTTGACATTCAAACATAGTGCGGCTCCCGACTATTCCTATGGGAAAACTTGGTAATATAAAGAGCACTCCACACTGGCGCGTCGTCGCCGCGACCGGCCGTATAATTTTCACATTCAATCAAACGTGAAGCCCACTTCTCGCAACGTGGTCTATTCATAGTGCTGCCTGTCTGTTGCAATTTCTGTCGCCTGAAAAGTCTGGCGGTTGCTTTATTTTTATTTTTCAAGGAGTTGTGTGCTTTACGACTCTTTGTTTTAGGAGATGAATAGTAGTTCTAATAGCCCCAGGTAATGCCGGTACTGAGTACCTTGGTATTAACGGAGGTGTTAGGACGCATACGTGACTTTAAGTGGTCCTTAGCACCGCGAGGCTATTAAAAACTGTAAGATAGCTGTATAAAAACAACATTTATTTTTATTTCAAAAACAAATGCAACTATCATCACATGCTCACCTAATACAATATTTAGCATTTCTTTATTATATTTAACTGCTAATTGAAACACTAGCTTTCGGATTTCTTTAGTTGATAATCCATAATTAATTTGAGAACAATGAAGTAAATACTCTGCTTGTATTTTTTCTTCTTAGTCGGTAAAAACTCTTCTTTTCGATAGCCTACATTTGGAAGACTTGTTGAACCTTCTTCAAGCATGTTTTTCTTCTTTTGCACATATCTGTATAAAGTTACATGGCACAGCTGATATGAATTCGCAGTGTCTCGAAATGTTACTTTTCTGAGAAGTACTTCTTATGCAAGCAAATCTATTATTTCCGCTTCCATTATTGGTCGTCCGTTTATGTATATTAGGCATTCTGCAATAAGAAAATAAATCTGTATTGCTTTATAATATAAAAAAAAGAGCATAATCGGGATGAAAGTAACAACTAGTTACTTTTATCCCCATCTTTAAATTTTACGCCTATAACCCAAAACAACCGTTAGGAAGATACCGTTTTCAACGCTAAAATATAAAGATGAATAGCTATGCTACTTTACTGATACTTGACACGCGAGCTTGAACCTACCATAATAAAAACAAGCACAATTGAAAAAAAACGGTCAAAACTTACTTTGGAGGTATTTTTGCGGCGGCATCGAATCGCTACGTTCACCACCTGACAGCACAACTTAGTGAGCGCAACTGAGGTGAGGGGGGGGGGGGGGGTTCAAAATGGCGCTCATCAGTGATACAGCCATCAGTGCAGCCAACATAATTAGTTTAGAAGCTCATTTGTTATGTTCATCCCGTGTTACTTTTATACCTAGTCTCCCCTAAGTTAACACGACATTTATTGATTCTAAGGCGTTACCAAGTTCGCCGGGTCAGCTAGTTGTTATTAAAATACAGTAATAATATAATAATAATAATAATAATAATTTTTGTATAATAATAGTTGAGCTGCACGATTTTTGACAAACGCGTGCACTGACTGGACAGGTCCGCTCAATCTGTGTGGTTCTTTACTCAAAAGACCATTTCAGACACCAATCTACATGGTATTGACATGATCTGACCAAGATTATGTCTGGACTTTAAAAGATACTGTGACCTCTGAGTTTGTTTCGGCCTTTCTTCTCAGAGTAGTCAGATAGGAAACGCCGACCTCATCCAGCTTAAAAAAATATGATTGACATGTAAAAGTGTTTGTACAAACCTACTTACAGAAACTAAATCATTTATCATTTAAAGCTTCTTGAAAATAAAAACAACATCTTCACATCCAAAAGGGTCAGATCAAATCAAATAAAATTAAAAATAAACACGAAACTGGATCTTAATTTAAACATTTTACTTGGTGACCCGCATCTGTCATCGGATTTCAACCCTGGGCCGACCTGTTGACCATTGAGATGGGATATAACAGGAGATGCCCTGTTATTCTATACACGGTTGTAGGTAGGTGCCAGAGCAGCCATCTTTGTCGCCAAGTTTCGTGGTAGTTCAGCTGTCAAATGGTTGTTTATTTTTTGTATTATTGAGATTTGCGAGAAAATTACGAGGACTTTACCTTTAAAACTGCATGTAAATGTTGAAAAACAGCAATTCAACATGCCTGTGTGTTGTATTGTGAAGTGTGGTGCAAGGAAGAATGAAAATCAACCTCAACTTTCTTTGCACAGGTTAGTAGCCGGTTTTCATGCAATAACACATACAATAATAGACATTCGATGATATAATTGTAACGCGATCATGAATTTATGGCTAAAGTATTGATATTTGGGTGAATTTCCGTATAAAAGACCTTTTTATTATTTTGTTAATTCATTCGTTTGTTTACAATAATATGTCATAATAGAATAGTGTTGTACCGTTGCCTAATAGTTTCCGGAACTAGTTCTTCCGCTGGAACGATATCGGTATATTCTGCTATGTTAACATAAATAGTCCTGCGTCTTATTAGCTCCGATTGACCTTGCTAGGTCCGGCCCGTGGTTCACAGCACCAAAATCAAAATATTTTCTTTCACATAAACCTACATGGGCACTTATGAAACGTCAGAAGCTAGATGCACGTTTCCAAATGGTGGTTTCCTATGCAGAAGAATCAGCGATAAACTCCACGGTTACTCTTTTAAAAACAATTGGCTTTTACAATGTCTTCTATTTTTTTAAGTACCTGGTACTTGTTGACAGGCCTACACTGTCCTCCCCTACCTATTAACATTGTAAAAGCCAATTATTTTGAGTAACCGTGGAGTTTCTTGCCGACTCTTCTCCATAGAAACCACCAATTGGAACCGTGCACATAGCTTCTGACGTTTCCTATTGATTTTAGTTTCATATGCTAATATAATATACAGTGGCGGGGCAAGACCTAAATTTCATGTGGGCAACATACATTTTGCGAGGCCCTCTGGTAACGCAAAAATATGGATTTGAACAACAATTAATTATTACAAACTAATAATTTTTATTTATTATGGACAATCAAAAAGCTACAAAAAGACTATACTTGAATTTCTATAATTAAAGACTTACATAAATTATTATTGGTAGGAAACAATGAAAGTGTTTAAAGTTTTAGTGATGTTTTAATTAGAGGTTGGCACGGTATGCAAAAAAATCTAAAAACAGAAATGAGCGTGGACATTGGATAACACAAACAAAAAATAAATTAAATATTTATAAAAGATGCAAGTTTTACATCTTTAGGATCACATATCCATAAGCAATTTAAATAAACAAATAGGGATAACATATATAAAATCAGCTAATTATTTACTTAATATTAATGGGTAGGAATTTATAAACTGAATTTCCAAATAAGTCTTATTAAGTCTGTTTCTTAGCAAGAGCACAAAAGCGGGTCTCAGTCGGTCGATTAATAAAAAACCGGTAAAGTGCGAGGTGGTTGGTGCAGGGGTTCCATACAAATTTTTAGAAACTACTGGCACTAGCCCGACGGTGGTTCCCCATAATACTCGTAGTTAACGCAAATGGTGCTCGCCGAAATAAAAAAGAATTTGGTAAGTGTAAGGGTTATTGTTATATGACGAATAATATTTTTCGTCAGCTTAAACGCGACAAAAAATTTTGCTCGTCCTGCCTTCGAGGAGCGAGGCTCCTAGGAGCGCGAGGCCGTAGGCGATGGCCCACGTCGCCCACGCCTTACGCCGCCTCTGATAATATAGCTGTAACCAAAATTATTTATTGATAAAAATACTTGCACTTTTTATAGGTTTCCTAAAAAGGAAGGACTAAAGAAAAAGTGGTTAGAGGCTATTGGTGAAGAAAATATTAATCCCCGACATAAAGAATGGTACCTCTGTTCACTTCACTTTGAAGAAAGCTGTTTCAATAGAACACTTGATGTAATGAGATTACATGATAACTCTGTTCCCACAGCATTTTTGGTAAATGTATATTAAAATGATTGATTAATAATAGCCTGGCCGTTTGGCCTGAAATAAATAAATAGATATATATTAATTACATATATAAAAATAATAATAAATAAATAAATCATATTCCACAACTTTCACACAACGCCATCTAGTCCCAAACTAAGTAGAGCTTGTGCTATGAGTACTAATTATAAAGTATGTTTATCGAAAATAAACTAGGAAACGTTACTATAAAGTAGGCAACCTTAGTTAGAACGGACTATAAGTTAGTATACTATATTATGATCCAAACGTGATAACTAGTACGACTCGTATTTAGTATCGATACTCGTTATAGTAACACCAATGTTCCTTGATTGATACAACCCTAGCAATGGCAGCCATTTTTTGAGACAATATGAGTTGTAGGTAGGCACCCTTTTTTCGTAGGTATTTCCAGTCCATATATATATGTCTATGCTGTTGACTGATTCGTACCATTTTGTGACGTCAACAACTTGTCAGAATGGACCTCACGGCGATGATAAGTTTTAAATATAATATGTTAATATTGGGATATGTCTGTCAAACGTTATTTTGTATTTTTTTTTTTTGTGATATGGGTGGATCTTTCAGTGTTGTGAATTTATGTTTTTTTTTTAATACATGTATTAAAAAAAAAAGATCATTCTAGGTGATTATTTTTAGGCGCTGTTTTAATTGATAGTGAATTCGTTGAATTAAACTTTCTGTCTATTGGATTTCAGCAGCTTTATTTGATATGATCTGTAATATTAATGAACAATTATACAATATAATTGTCAATTTATGGATTATCTTATATATTATCTTAGACAAAATATACCTTGAAAAAAGTTACCTAACAATCCTATACTATGAATACGGTCTTAAACAACAGATTAGCTTGCGCGAGCGCACGACGCGTACTTCACATTTATTTCTTTATTTATCCGCGGCCAATAAGGCCTACATTCAAATAGTTCATTAGGCATAGCTGTGACATATCCAGCCCTTTATATGCGAAGCCCGTTTCTTTGGTTTATTTGACTGGCTGTTGATGAAAACGGACGGGACATACGGATGGGCAGCATGACGAGTAGCTGAATGTAAATGGGTGAACTTAAAATTGCTAGGCAGTGGAAAAATACTAAATAGTTTGTAAACATGTTGTAGGAATTGCTTTACGGTATCTATCATTGAGATTGATGTAGAAAGTTTTAGAGTTATTGCTGTTTTGTGCTAATGTATCGTATTAGATTGAAGCTCTAAAGCTTGTACGAGTATTGCGTTTGAGAGCTGACGTTGAATTTCAAATACCTCGTAACAAAACAGAGTTGTTCTGAGACTTTTGGGGTCGTCTGTCTGTCTGTATCGCCGATACGCGCTCTCCACACGAGCATTAGCTTAAACAATTCACAACTCTTGCTTACAGCTTGTGCCTAGAACCTGGAAAAGAAACTGGCGCTGGAGCGCAGGAATTGGCACAAGAAAAAAGAGGCATATACGAGTAGGTACCCAGCAGATGAAGTTGGGCTCTGAATGAGTTATCTTTTAGATACTTTTTTCTTTTGTCAATTGTTGTGAAATAATTTTTTTTATTCTGTAAATAGGATATCGGAATCACTTTTACACGTCATGTTATAAAAAAAAAAAAATAAGCTAAATGTGGTCGGCGTTTCTTATCTGACTACTCTGACAAGAAAGGCCGAAAAAAACTCAGAGTTCACAGGCTCTTTTAAAGTCTAAAAAATGTATCCATAGTGTTTTAAAGACATTATCTTGGTCAGTGTTGTTCATCGTGTGGACACCATGAAGATTGATGTATGAAATGGTCTTTTGAGGAAAGTACCACACAGATTACTGGACCAGTCCAGTCAGAGTCAAGTAAAATTCCTTTTAATCCGGAAAGAAGAAGTGTGGCATTGCAAAAAACCATTGAGGTCTTATCCTAGGGAAGGGTTACAAAAGGCTAGCAAAAACATTTCGCTCATCCCGTCAGTCCGTATGTCCAACTAGTTAAGCTGCAAATCACTGCGTGAGGTGGTTATATACGGCTGCTTGCAATGGGAACGGAAAATGATAGCACGTTGCCACAAGATGGCCGGTCCTTCGAGATTGGTACATGTGTTGTAATCATGTAATACATGCTGTGATCATTGTGCTGTGAATATTGACGTCTTTTTAGTTGTGAAGGTCTTAAGAAGCGATTTATTAGATGTGTCAGCTGATCGGGTCAGTAAGTAGGTTGAGGTAAAGAGACGGTTTTACTGGTGATATATGTTAAAGGTTTTTAATGGTTGTTGGAGCAGATGGAAGCCTATAAGTTTGATGCTTTGACAGTCGACCTATCATTTAAATTGTATGTTCTCCTGTCTTAGGGATGAGCTGGAGAAAACAAACGACCCCGAAAGTGGACCCCTTTAACCCAGGATCAGAATAGCTGGAAGTCACGGGGAGACGCCTTTGCCCCGCAGTGGGATGATGAAGGCTAAAAAAATAAGCTAAAAAACTAAAACCCGACTGCAGAAAAATCACGCTCTAAAAAGTATGAAACAAGAAAATATTCTCATCTGAATTTGTTATATTCACATCAGACATAAAAATGTACATACAGACATAACAGACATAAAGATAATATTACTGGCCATGGTGGTGGGTGACCAAATACCACTTCGGGAACAGTAGTCTGTATAGTGAAACACACTTGTGCTTATGTTTCAACATTGAGATGACTCACGAATTTCGCACGATTTTCAAACAATATTTTCGCACATAAAAATAGTGACCGCGTATAAAGTTTAAAAAAAAAAAACGAAGAAACATCAATCCTTCAACCTGTAGTGAAGGAACATTACAGTCATCGATGACGATCACAACAACTTTAAACGATGTTTATGATACTATAACCCCTCTTATTATTCCGGTCATGAGCAGACGTATAGAGTTATTGCCCAGTGCTTTGTAATTTGTATGTACTTTGATGTCGTTGTGACAATATGTGGAGGGTTTATGGTATTGTTGAGTTGTGAATTGATCGGTGCATTTATTTGCTAATTTGCATAAGTATTTATTTAATACTTCAAGCACATGAATGTACAGAGGCGGACTTAATGCCATCGGCATTTTCTACCAGTCAACCTTAAGGCCTTTACTTCCGGTCATGATTTTGTATGAAAATGGCGTGTCTGGTAGTTTTTAGTTCCGGCTTTGACTCAGGCTGCATTTACATTCAATATTATAGTCTAATAGTGCAATGAGGATTGAATTCACAAAATCTCGGTGTCACTCGTTGGACTTCGTGTATTTTTGAAGCCTTCAAAATTAAATGAAATGTTTATTTCTTTAAGTAGATCTCTTTAAGACTCTTTGACATGTCAATATTTTGTTGGTAAATATTTAAATCTAGATGGCGCCGGCATTTCCTAGCTGACTGATCAAAAATACATACTTTGTCCTGAACCCCACCTATTAAAATCCTAAAAGTTTTGCAAATATTTCTGACTAGCGACCCGCCCCGGCTTCGCACGGGTGCAATGGAGAAACTGATAATTTTAGAGCCACTATTTCTCTTAAAAAGTATAGGATAAAAAATGGTTATTGTGGGTTATCCCTAAGAGATATACCATCGCGGACTTTTTTGTAGACCTTTTTAAGGTGTACAATACTGTAGTACATTATTTTGATCTATCTCGACGGGTTCAGCCAGCGTTTACAATGTAAGCGCAAAAAAATGTGTTTATTTACAACATCACATTAGAAACCTCTAAAATTATCAGTGTTTCTCTACTATATTATGCATGTTTTATAGATATAAACCTTCCTCTTGAATCACTCTATCTATTAAAAAAACCGCATCAAAATCCGTTGCGTAGGTTTATAGATCTAAGCATATATAGGGACAGACAGACAGGGAAGCGACTTTGTTTTATACTATGTAGTGATGATCAATGTGATAAAGCAAGGCAGAGAAAGAAGGCGGGCTGTTGATGGCTTCAAACACCAAAACTTCCTCCCTCTTGGAAAGATCAGAAGAAATAACTATAAAAATATTGAAGTGAACTTCATATTTTTGAAAACATGTCAGATTACAATGACTATACCTACCTAGTCGACTAATTCTCATACAAAACAAACATACGTATCCATAATAACACACACAACAAATAGGAAAGCTTTATACAAAACCCAATTTACTTGTAAATAATACTTCAGCAATAAGTTCAGTGCCGAGTCTATCACTCAAGCCGTAGTGATGGGCATCGGCGTTAAAAATAATGTCGATAAATCGCGCCGAAGATCAAAGCACGAACAAATCGGTTGGGCGCGCCAGTGGGGAGGAGCGAATGAGGTTGCGTGGATGCGGTTTATTTGTGTTTGTCGATATTTAGTATTACTAAATGATTGGTTTTGTTTCTCTCACTATAATTTTGCCACAAACGTACAATAGAAAACAGATTACTGGTTTGTTGACTACTTCGTGTAATTCGGATTATGAAGTTTTTGTTATTTTTTATTATTGTTTTCGCTTAGTTGCTTTGAAAGGGTTTCGAAGATTTATGGTTTTATATTTTTAGCAAGAAGTAAGTAAACATTTCAATCAAACCAAATTATGGATACCTACTCTGTAATTGGGCACGGACAAAGAAATTAAATGGAAGAAATGACACTCTTTCATTTAAAGCCAAAAATTTAATAAAAATAAACCTATAATCAATATCAACAGCAGCATAACCAGCAGCAGCAGTGGTGGCGGCCCCGACGTACGAGTTGTAGGTCGTGGGTTCGAACTCAGGCAGGCGTTTTACTTTGTGTGAATAATTTCATCACCACTGCTATCAAAACGGTGAAGGAAAACATCGTGAGGAAACTGGCATGTCTTAGAATAAAAAAATCGAAGAAATATGACATCTACCATCCCGCACTGGGCCCGCCAGTGTCCCGGCAGTGGGGACATTGTAGGCTGATTATGCTTCTGCTTATGTTATAATGAATATCAGATAAATCTAAAAATAATACAACGTGTAACGTTAAATGCGCAAAACCTCAGACACCCCAACTGATTTTTAATTCAATTGACCTATTTCACAGGGAAAATAAGTCATTAAAAAAATGTAAAGGTTTTATGTGCTGTTTTAGTTTTACTGACCATTCTGATCGTTTCTTGCGTCTGCGACGACGCTTTATCGAGGGAGGAGTCGTCACCGGGCCGCTGCGCCGCGTTGACATTGGGTTGCTTGACCTATTAATAAATAGACACGGCAACGTTTTTAATGAAGATTTTTTGAAAAATGTGACCTATATTAAAAAGTGGTTCAATTAATTCTGCTCGTTGTTCTGATCAACCTATTTTCGGGGTTTGCGCATTTAACGTTACACGTTGTATATACCATTTGAGTTGTGATATTGCAACATTCACAATTTGACGCAATTTCAATTAGCACTGAGACAACGACTGCCTCCGGTTCGATAGTGTTTTTTTGTAGTTTGTCTACAAAAAAGCACTATCGAACCACCTAAACACTAATCAAGCATAACAAACCTAGCAAAATAGCACTCCACAAAAAACATAACACCAATTGACTTCCACAAAATAATTCAGCACTTCCGCAGTTTCCCACGTCCATGTTTCCGCGTGATTTACTCTGTGCGCGCGGGCGCGGGGGGACGCGGTGGAGCGGGGCCCGGGGCGCACTCGACTAATAAAAAACACCCCGACGCCCTCGTGACTGATGCGACAATTAATTTAATCCCATTTCTCTGCGTCTTTCAAGCCGTCAGGGCTGGTTCTGGTTTAAAAATTTGGAATTTATTTTAGTTCTGTAGGAAGTTTTTGAGTAGTTATGATGGTGATGCTTCTTGTAAATTGGTAGCATTTTGGACTTAGCAACTTTCTGAACTCCTTCTGTTAGTCTACTAAAAAGGTACTGATCATTTTTTTTCTATTTATTGAAGGAATTTTTATACATAAAGTACATGTCAATACCATCGTACCCTAACTAAAACTAAAATACATCTACTTAATTATAGCTAAAAAAACTTGTCTATGACTTTCGCATGCCACTTCCTGTCACTGACTGAATTGTTTGTTCAATATTACTATTTAACCCGAAACAAAACTAAAGAACCAGTTGTATCCAAGGCTTATAAAATCTTCTTTTGCAGATATTATATAATTAAACAGTGCTGTACGAATGCCTCTGTACAACTTACAAGCTTATGAATATCTATGTATGTCGAAGCAAACAGCACTCCAAAACAAAATGCTCCGCCGTTTTTCATTCATTTCAATTGACATTCTAAAGCAAAAACCACAATAGTAAGTGCATAGCTTGTGCAACTGTTCGGTCGTCTGTTCAGCACTTTTGTCTATCTGTCAGCTGTCAGTCTGCCCGTCTGTCTGACAGTTAAGAGGTCAGACGTCGCGACAGACTGTTTCTTTTATTAACTTCTTAAGTGAAATTGTAAATGCTCTGTATTTGGTTTGCGAAGCGGGAATGTTATTGTTTTTATGTTAACTTGTCAAGGATAGTTGAAGTTGGATTGACAGCTTTGCAGTCACCAAGTGACACGCATATTAATGAAGTTTATTTCTGCATGAAGTCTGAAGGCTGCGTGTTCTGGTAACTTCTTAATTAAGCCTTTGTACTCAATATTAATATAAACTTTTAGTCTTGCGTCAATTGTGTTGACAAGGTTGTCATTTGCAAGTAAAGCGACCTTTTAGTTATGAAAATTATTTGCATTTATAATTAGTTATCCAATCGATTTCACCTGTTCCGTATTAATTGAAGGAGCTTATTAAAAAGCTTTTCATTAGTATTTCATTATACTTTTGTATATTTAATTTGAGGACCTTCTCAAAGGTGTGTTATAGTGACATGCCTTTGTGAATGGCTTCAGAAATCTAAAAATACAGCCAACAAAAGCTCATAAAATACGTTCCTTTTATCCGGGCCAGCCCTGAAAGGCGCTAGAAGCAGACATCAGCGGAGCAGGCGGCTATTAAACAAGACTAATTGAGCGATAAATTCACGAGACGAGAGGCCGATATAAAAACGAACGAGAAACGAGAAAAATCTTAGATGAGAGAATATTGAAAGCGGTCCACGCGAAATTGATTACTGTCAATTAGGGACACGTCGGTGTCTGCGCCAGATGCTAACTCGATTCTATTAGGAGCTCCTTTGATCGCTGTTTGTTTACCCTGATGTTCAATGCGTGTTGTGATAGTGGAGTTGTTGCTGGAGATTTCATTGTGATTTCGTGAGGAGCGTAGTTTGAGCCAGGAGTTTAGCTCTCAATCTTTATCTTGGATAGAATAACGATGCCAGGACATTATTTATCTATGGCAATTCACCTCTTTTGTTGGATGAATCTTGCGATGGTCGATGTACTGGAGATAGATAAAGGCAGCGAAGTAGCTCGCAAAACTTGTGGTCTAGAATCACAACATTGAGACAAGTATTGCAAAGACATTGGGTGTTTGTTTGTGATAGCTGTGTCTATCTTCTACAATGGCGGCGCTGTATGATGACTTGTAATGTTTGTAATTTCTGTTAATATTGACTGCTAAGTGTAAGGGAACAGATGTCATAATACATTTTTGTACGGGCCGCAATAATAACGTACTGGAACTGTAATTTTATAATTTATAAGGTGTCAGCGGCGCCATCACACAGTGCTACTGGTTTTGGTAGATTCGAGGCAGAAAAAGCTCTTCAAAGTTTTGTGATACCTATCCACAGTCAGCCTTGACTTGTTTATTGGGGCCATTAGTGTCTGCTCCTGATTCTGTTCAAAGCTTGTCTTCGACAAGTATTTGTTTAGATCTGTCATTCGATGCGTATCTTGAATAGTAATAGTTCTCAGCGTATCGATGGCAAAAAGTTCAAACATCTTTGGTTCAAAATTCAGCTGCGCGAACTCCGCTCACTGACGCAGTCATAAGATCATCAAGTGCACAGGTGATAATGTCAAGATGGAAGGTGGACCATTGTCTTTGGGGAGCTGCTGCATATGCACTTGTGATCTAAGCCGTCCGTGAACCCCCGTATATTAATCGTTGAAGATTTGATTATGTCTTTGTCTGAAAAGAACGTGTTGTTATATAACATTCTGTCTTGGCTGTAGTAACCGAGTTTATACTTGATGAATGTCAATTAAGGGCATCGGTTTCTCCGCCAGATGCTGACCTGATTCCATTAGGAGTTTTTCTTTGATCTTGTTTTTGTTTATCGTTCTTGTTTAATGGACATGTTGTGAGCGGCTAGGGTCTATCGATAGTGGGTCAGGATAAAAGGGTTCTTGTAGATTTTCGACGTAAATGTAATATTGTAATGAAACATAAATGTCTTGTCGGTGTTTGTGATCTTAACTGTCTTCTATTTTCAGAATGCCACAAAAACCAATAGACTTTAAAAAATTTAAATACATATTATGATAATTTCTAATTTATGTTCGCTCATTAACCCAAACTTTTTAAACCAAACATCACACGTTCCCACCACGCCGTATAACATGTGAAAAATATGAGCCCATCCCCAAAATTTATAGCACCACTAACGCAGCTTCTAATTCCCTCGACACACATTAAAATATCCGTTGCAACCGCCTTATTACACACGACAGTGACTTATTTCCATGAATAATAACACACTTTCATCCTTACAGAACGTATTATATGGATCATTATACACAGAGACGTTCGCGAAGCCGCAACAATGGCTTTTCAACCTCATTTTTGAATGAACATGACTGATTGCCCGCTGCTTCGAACAAAAGCCGCTAACATAAACATTCTACACGATAATTTGTCTGCGTTGTCAAATGAATGACGATGCTAGTTCCACCACCCACATTCATTACCGCTTCCGCATCACATACTTAAATAAAACGCCACACACATGCGACAATGTAACGTTAACACATGGATAAAGTCGCACGTTTTTAGTTCGTAAGATACCGTAGTGATGGGGCGCATGTGTCCGGGAGTCATGTCGATTAATAAAGTTTACAAGATGAAAGCCGTTGAGCTGTTAGTCGCGATGCGTTCCAGAAATAAAAAGCAGCTTTAAACTCGGCTGGGGATACTTACATCGTGTAGTGTCGCCACGTTTTAATGCAAGGACAAAGTCAATATGAACGTCTAAGATTGTGTTGCGCATTCCTTGAAAGTATATTTGTTCAATATTTTACAAAATTTGAAAATGTTTGGTTGTGTAACCGATATATGCTATCTGAAAACATTGTATAAAAATGTTACAGTGCATTATTTAACATCATATTTAAGAATAAAAAAAAAACTTGGACGCAAATGTGAACCTTTTGGAGCTTTTTATATCCGACTCTATGATAAAACTTGAATACCTAATCTTTCTGTTATAAACATAAACTGGGCAATTTTGAATTACCCAAAAACCACTCGTCTAAATTTACGACAAACAATAAAGAAGAGAACTCCCAAACTGCCTATCACCATCGAAATATGCCTACAACTGTTATAAAACGCATTGTATAAACGACAGCAATAATTGTCGCCCTACACGGCCGCATGAAATATACTGCGTGCAACTAATAGGTGGGACGGGCGTTAAGGAGCGCATAAATTAGCTGATGTTGTGACGGCCGCGACGGCCGGCCATCTGTTTGTCGATATGTCACGGCACAACACTACGCATTTATATAGAGATGTTTATTTTACAACGCAGAATAATGTGACGTATATTTTTTATGATTTTTCGTTTTTTGTACAACATGCACCTGTTGTTGTCGGCGAATTTAATATATTGTTGCCGAAATTTTTAACGTAACTCCATATTTTATACAGAAGTAGGTAATGGGATGTTGGGAGTGTGACTTTTAATTCGTCATGAGTAATAAATTAGTTTGAGTTATGACTTAAATTAAATCAGAATTCACAGAAGTGAGAGCTTATGAGAAGTATGATTAATGAATTGTAGCACTATCTAGATTAAGCTTATTAAAATTTGTGACGGGACATTTCATATAGAAATAGTTTATAACATATTTAAGTATAATTTATTTTATATTTGTAATGTAAATGAGGTGACGTAGAGAGGCTATGTAGAAAACACATTAAATTCGTTCGCCAATTAACTAATAAGAATTACAACAATAGTTTGTAACAGTTCACCGCATAAAAATTTCAAGAATGTCTTTATCTCTGGTTGGTACAATAAATTAAAAACGAAAATATCGCGAAAACAGCTCTATAAGATCCTAATCCCATAAGTAAGTATTATTTCTGATCTCGGGGCCCCATGCGATGATGGTCGACGACATTCGCTTTCGTTTTTTCAGCTTCTTAATTGCTGTACACATTTTAACGTCGGCGAGGGCGAGGTTAGATGTCATGTTGATGGTTCGGATAAGATAATAACTTGAGAGGAAATAATTATGAGACGGGAAAGTGAAAAATGTAATGGAAATGGTGTGAATAATGTGGTTGAGGTAACTGATAAGGTTTAAAACGGAATAGCTGAAGAGAACGGTTTAGTAATGGAAGATGCTAGTAGCAATTTCTCTCAAAAGGTTTTACTAGGAGATTTTCGTATTATAGATCCCCGAACTAATAGCTTGATAAGGTGTTTAAAGAAATAAGTTAGCCTCAATAGGAATCCTGAGTTTAATGACTTGAAATCGCCAACAAGCAGTAAGCAAACGTGATGATGAAATCTAGAAATGTAGGAGAAAACACAGGACACAGGAGCATAGAGATTGTCACTAGAAAAAAAGACCTAAGCTCAGCAAATTAGGCTGTGGATAGTGATGATGATGATGATGGTGAGGAGAAGAGTTGAGACAATCACCTTCATTTACAGGCTGTATCAAAATAGGATGGCAATCGATTATGATCGGAACGTCGACAATAAGCAGCCGGTCGATTCTGGAAAAATCTCAACGTGATAACTAAGGTGAAGTGAGCTTAGAGTGAGCTGTGCGTCGTCAATATTGACGACTCACTCCACGCTCACTTCACCCAAGTTTTCACGGTGAGATGGTTACAGAATCGCACGGTAGGACTTAAATTACGGATGTACTCATTTACTATAGGAACTTAATCTGATGGTTCTACCTAAATAAATAAGTACCACGACAATAAATGAAATTCAAAATGGCGCGTGAGACATCAACCCAAAATAACAGTAATTGATAAAAACTGTTATTTGACGCTTTTCACGAATAAGATACTAATTGAGGATGACACAAATTAAAATTGATTATATTCGCACGTCGAAAGAATTACAAATCGACGTATACACACATTTACTAATTGCCATCATCTGTTAAATACATCAGAAGTATATTTGGATCACTTAAATTCATCGGATGAATAGTTTAGTGTATTTTCATCTCGCATTTGCGCAGTTATAAAATGGTTGTGAATCGATAAGTGGTATTTTACTGCGCTCACATTAGCTGTTTTGCCAAGATTGTCGTAAGTGTGTAAGAGATCTTATGTGGGTCAGAGATTCTCAAAGTGTGGGTTTTGGATAGCATCGGTTCGGGCTACCGCAAGACACGATATTACGACACGATATTGTGTGCATGAAATGAAACTATTGTAATTTATGATCGTATCTAATTATGGAATGATAGACAAGCTTTTACTACTAACACGACGCCTATCTATTCTGGATGGATTTATTTTTAAAACTTTTCTCTGCATTTAGACTTCACTTAAGGTTTTCAGTCTTCTGTGATGAAATAATTGAATGAAAAATAGTTTAATGAAACAAATTATTGGTTCAAACGGCTATTCAAATACAGGAGATAAAAATAAACAATTGAGAACCACTGCTCTAATCCCAATATTCTTAACAGCAACGGATAATAGACATCTTGAAAAATTGTCTTACGGCCGTTAAGCTGTTAATTTACTACATGTACAACTATAAATAAAAGTGTTGGCCACATCTAATAGCACACACGTGTGGCATACTGTGTTTGTCAAGTTATTTAAGAAATAGTGTATTTAATACTCTTATTAACAATTTGTTACATATTTTAGAGTTTCAGATTGTTTATTTTGAATGTAAGGAGTCGTAAATTATGTTTTTATTACATGTTGGCGTCAAATGGAGCGTGTAGTGGGGTGATGTCTTGTTTTATGGGCGAAGTCTGATGATCGTATTGTCTGACTGTCAGTGAGAGAAAATATTTTTTAGACATTCATTTGGGAGGTCTTGGGTAAGCCGTAAGAGACAGCTCTCATTCTTGTCTAGCGCTTTTATAATGGGCGTTTTTGGACCAGCATAATCGGCCTATAATGTTACCACTACTCACAGGCCTCCCCTCTGTCAGAGGGAGTCGGCCATAATCCACCACGCGGGCTCACAATGCGGGTTGGTAGATGTCCCATATTTTCGAATTTTTGGTTCTAGGACATGCCAGTTTCCTCAAGATGTTTTCCTTCACCGTTTAGAGAAGTGGTGATAAAATAATTTACACAAAGTAGAGCGCCTGCTTTGGTTCGAACCCACGACTGCCAACACGTAAGTCTCGTATGGGCCACCAGGAAACTGGGCTAACTAAACGAAATAGATTACTAAAAGCTAATTGAATATATTGATTGTTCAAAAGCCAACAAACTGGACTTTTATTACTTTGACGTCTTATATAATTTTCATTATGTTGCATCTTGAATTGAAACTGATAAGTAACAAGCAACCGCAGTTGTATTTGGCCGACCAACAATAATAAACGACTACCACTGTATGTACGATAGATCGAACGACAACTATGTTTATAATAATAATATTTTATTTTCGTTAAGTTTTTCATATTTAAGTGAACTATGAGAAACTTAACGAAAATAAAATGTATGTGTATGTATGTTCTTTTTTGAGAAATAAAATTTCAATAAACCGTACCGATATTGTAACGCACACCACTATCAAAACCCCTCCACCAAAAAATAAACGAATACCGTTCCACAATTAGCTCACAACAAATCACCAATCCATTAACAATGTGGAAGACAAGACAAACGGCTTGTCAGCAATGAGGTAACAATTATCCCGGGCTCGTTCCGGTCCCGGGATTCCTGTACGTCCGGGCACGTCCCGCGATATCCCAGGGGACGGTGCCGAGCCATGGTCGCCCTACTCGATCGATATTTCGCCGCTTTGTGGAAAATATGCAGTCGCTCATGCTTTTGATATTTGATGTCGTCGGTGAATATTTTTATTGTTGTAGTTGATTTTTGTTTCTTTTTTTTTGTGCTGATATATTGGACGCATAGTTTGAAGTTTTATCTTTTTGATATTCAACCTGTACAGTTCCATAGCTGGCTATAAAAGAGGACTTGACGTTTGCCTTTGTTCCTTTCAGTTGCACCTAGGTAACGTACATAAATGTTGTTGCCAGTATTATGTCTTGACTGTAGCACAGTTTTTGTCTGTACAACCATTAACTTTAGTTGATAAAAAAAGTTTTTTGCAGTCAGAGCATTCCTCAGTATGTTCATACATTGACACCTAGGTAAGTAAGTAGGTACCTATTCGTTGCCACACTTTATAAAGGTAATAAAATAACAGCACGTTGATACACATCAAAAATATCCGCAGCACATTTCCATTTCACTAATTCGCATGCCCCACTTACGTCACTGACACATTAAACAGAAATGGTCAACATAAAGCCCAATATATTTAGACACGCGGCAAAATTTGGAACTAACGTCAAAACCGTACAAAATTTTGACAGTTGTCTTATCAAGCAGCGCTACTCCAAGTGTCCAGATTTACTGGTTGGTCCGCATGCGTCGCGCCTCGTAGGAATGACACTGCGCAGTCCACATCATGGCTGACAGTCATCGTTGTCAATTTAAATGAAACTGTAAACGCTGACAGCCGACAGTCGAGGGTTCAACAAAAAATAATTAATGGCCCGACTAATGAATATGAGTACGGTTAGCAGCGCATGTTTTGTGGGGTTATGTGGCTAGGCTAAATGTTTTTTGGTGGTATTTTGATGTTCTTATTTAAAATCGAGGTTATTTTGAAGAGGTTTTATTGATAAACTGATCTGTTAAGACTAAGAAGTAGATAATGGACTTTGAAACTTTTTCCTCTGAAATTTACCTAAACGTATAGATTTTTCAAGTGATAAAAATTGAAATTGTCTTTTAACTGCCTTCCGATTACATAAAATAATACTATTAGGTTGTCTCATAAGTTCTTGCCATATTTTATTTTTGTCGAATTTTCTCGTATTTAAACTAAAGTGAATTCAAGAAAGTTCTAGATCTTTCTAGTAAGGATGAGTATCTTTTATGGTGAGGGTATAAATAGGCGCGGACGCAACGCAATAATTAGTCTTTAGTGAAAATGGATCAGCGTCAACTGCGAGCTGCTATATGAGCATCGACTTAAAGTCTCTTCAACAGAAACGGCTAAAAAGATTAACACTGCATTTGAACCGGGTACTACTAGCGATCGGACTGTTCGTTTTTGGTACAAGCGTTTTGACACCGGTGATATAAGCTGTGAAGATCAACCTCGCCCAGGCCGACCCGCCAGCTTTGATGAAGATGCTTTGCGTGACGAACTTGAGCTACATCCAGACTATAGTACGCGCGATTTAGAGAAGGCGCTTGGACAATCCCACACGACTATAAATCGTTATCTCAAATCGATGGGATATCGCAAAGTGTTGTGTGTGTGTGTCACATTGGACACCTCATGCGTTAACGGACCATAACCGGGCCGTTCGTGTGGCCATTTGTCAAAGTTTGTTACTTCGTCCGCACAGACGAGACTTTCTCAAGGACATTATTACATGTGACGAGAGCTGGATACATTATGAAACTAACACGCGCTTTTCCCCGCGAGGAATCGAATAGGCATGACCTATTGGTTTCCTCGCGGGGAAAACCGACCAGCCCAGCCTAAACTTAATGAACACGGTCGTAAGATTATGTTGTCTGTTTTCTGGGATTGGCAAGGAATGATTTTCTGGGAACTCCTCGAATCTCATCAGACTATTAACGCCAATCTGTAGACGCAGCAGCTTCGCAAACTAGCAGAGATGTTAAAAATTAAGCGGCCAAAACGACTTGGAGTCCAACTTTTGCATGACAACACATGACCTCATTGCGCCAAGTTAACACATAAATAGCTGGAGAAGCTAGGATGGCTGACTGTTCCACATCCACCGTATAGGCCGGATCTTGCGCCTTCAGACTTTCATTTATTTCGAGCTCTTAAATTTCATTTACTAGGAAAAAAGTTCCAAAAATCTGGAAGTATTAACTTTGAACTTGAAAATTTTTTCGAGTCCCAGCCTGCCTCATTTTGGGAAAAGGGTATTCAAATTTTGCCCAGTAGGTGGCTAACTGTTGTTGATAACGAGGAGACTATATAATTGATTAAATGTATTTTTTATTAATAATAAAATATTAATAATAATTTCTCTTTTAACTGGCAATACTTTATGAGACAACCTAATAAAAGACCAAGTCCAGGTAAGTTCAAATGATTAAATTAACTTTAATTTGACCCTTAAATAATCCTTTATCAATTAAATTAAAATTATTTATACTTGCTCTAAAGAAATAATAAATACCTTCTTCAAAAGAAAATAAGATTATAAACCTGAAATTAAAACAAAGTAAACAGATCTAAATGTTTCTGCGGACCGTACCGCACTCCCCCGGGTGGAGTTAAACTTGATTTATTCGCCTCATTTCCGCTCCTTGTGGTTGTTAGTCGCCCGGGCGAATTAACCGACGATTCATATGACCTTACAAATGTTTATATGGTAATGTGCCTTTTTATTGACAACTGAATTTGTCCTGAAAATGTGGGTGTGAGTAGTGCTGAAGGATTTTCGATTTGATGTTTTTAGATCAACAGTTTGTTCAAATAATTGTGAGGACAATTTAATAACTTTTACGACTGTAGTCTTTGTTAGTTGTTTTTTCGAAAAGTACAGACGCCAGCACATTAAGCTACTACAATCAGCTAAAACATAAGGTTCAAGGTTGATTGGGAAAATTTTACAGTTTCGGGTAGCTTGATGTGCTGGCGTCTGTACAAAGTGCATATGTAATTCCGAGTCGACGTTCTTCTATCAAAAACTTAGCGAAAATCGTCAAAGACACTTTTAAGTGACCGTCCGTCCGTCCGTGATTTCTTTTTTCCTGGTTGAATGCTATACTCGTGACTATTTAATAATAATAGCGCTCTTCCCAAACCCGTGGTTACTCTACTACTAAAAAAAAATACCTACAAGGTTACCTACGTCGAGACTTGATCTAACAGCACATAAGAACTGATTATCCAGGACCTCTGAAAGTACTCGCAGGGCATCAAAAGATATCTAAAACGAAATCTCAATCAGCCTATAATATTCCCAGTGCTGGGACACAGGCCTCCTCTCTGTGAGAGGGAGTGGATCATAATCCACCACGCGGCCCAGTACGGGTTGGTGGATGTCACATATCTTTGATTTTTTGGTTCTAGGACACGCCGGTTTCCTCACGATGATTTCCCTTCACCGTTTTGAGAGCAGTGTTGATGAAATTAAATACACAAAGTAAAGTGCTTGCCTGGGTTTGAACTCACGACCTACAAGTCGTAAGTCGGGCCGAGACCACAGGGCCACTACTGCTCCAAAACCGAATAAAAAAGTACACCAAAAATTAAAGACAAGTGCGAAATGTTTTATCAGCGACTCCTCATCCCGCGGGTGGAGCTAACCCTGATTTATTCGCGGCGGTTTCCGTTCCTTGCGGCTGTGGATCGACGGCGGAATTAAACGGTTCACGCGCTGCACTATCACAGATGAATGGCTCTGTAGCAGGATAACGGATCGGATCCATAAAGATAATAAAGAAGAAAATTAAAACTTGAACAATAATACAGTATTGTGGATCTATCATGATGGTATGATTAGGTGTGGCCAATTGAAAACCCAACATTAACCCCTATCCCTCTCGTAAAGTTGATGCCTGTGTCCGAGCAGTAGAAACTTTATTGACTGAATAGGGTTTTTTTTTCAGGGGGCATCAATAGACTTATAATCCTACCTTACCATAATGTATAATGTAACAGAAATAATATTCATAAAATGTTTTTCTATTTAAAACGGGGGAATCATTCAAATGGCATCAAAAAGTTCATCCGCATCTATTCTTTATGCTTGAAAAATGAAAGGATGGCGCAACTAGTGTCGGATAACTAGTTGAAGCAAAGTGACAAGAGCTAAGGTAAGTTGAATTTACCAGTCAAGCCAAAGAAAACGATCTAACTTTATGATAAAATTAGTTTTGTTACTCATAATGGAAAGAAAAATGCATCCCTAAGTAACTTCAAGAGCACGATTAAAAAGTTGATAAGTAATTCATAACTGGCAACAGAAACTCAAGTAACGCTTTCCCTATTTAACCAATGTAACATCTACTTACCGACCAACGACACAATAATTAATATGCATAATAAAATTATAACACAAAAATACTTTTCATGTCCTCATAAAACGACCCACGATAAGGGAAAGAATTACCACATTTACACGCAAAAACAACACGAAACCATAATGTGTCTATCTATGGCATTTTTTGCACGTTTCCTCCATAAAATGCCCATAAAATGACACATTGGACAAACATTGACTTTGCGTGCGCAAGAGCATTGCAGCATGAAATTTATTACTTCCTCAAGCAAAGGAAGACACCACTTAAGTTTTGAAGGCACTTGGCTTTTAAACCAGTTTATAGTCATGTGTTTAATTTGCATTGCAATTTAAATTAAGCTTTTAAATACACTGATGATTCAATCTAAGATTCGAGATAGGTAAATGGCGAAAAGCTTTTATGGTGTACATTTTTATTTGTCAAGTTGCTAATCAGTTATTCTTTAGATATTCCTAGATTATCACGCAATTCATTAAACATACATTAAAATACTCATAAATAAATGATCAAGTTCTTTATAAATTATGTCTTCAAGTTATCATGGTTAGCTTTTATTTGTTGAACGACGATTAACACCGTATTTACCAACCACAATCCCCCAAAACCCTACATAAAATTCAAAGTCAAACTTGGGCTTGTCAAAACAACAAGTTAACACCCAAAACCGTCGCATCCTGAACCCGCTAACAAGCAACAAACGGCCTGAACAAACACCCAACTGAAATATTGCATCGGTCCCTCTAACTACCGCACAAATTGTGCCTTTGTACGCAAAACTAACACCGCAGCGCCAACATACAACTCCCCTAGCCGTGCAAATTTTATCCTTACTACTTCCACTTAAAGTTTCAATAGACTACATAAGTGTGGTAAGATGTCTTCAAATGTTGGTAATTCACAGGAAGATGAGATTCATCACGTATCGCTCATGTTTGTTTTGTATCAAGATTTCAAAGCTGTTGCTCGTAAATATGGCGTAATCTTTTAATGTTTTCAACGTGGATGCAGAATGGCAATGGCAGGATGCAAGAAGGATGGTGTCTTCCTTATTGCTTCTCTCGAATTTTGTCACTTTTATAAGCAGAGCTTTCATATAACCACTGGACCCAAGACTGCTCCCTGCGGCACTCTTTAAAAGACATTCAAGTTTTTCAGCATTGGCACTTAAAACAAATACTGAATTGAGTCCTTTTTTGAATTGTCCTTATCCGGCACTATCCACGAAAAAAGAAAGATTAATTTCTGTCAGGCACTTGTGCAATAATTTAGTTAAGCGCAAGCCCATCGGAATAAGATATTTATTACTTCCTTTCAATCGTTGTGAAGTTTTTATTTCGTTTCATCTTAAACACTTATCTTCTCCAGGATATACACATTGGGCAGCTGGCGAAAATTGCAAGCCAAAAAAACTCGTCTGAATAAATCTTTACTTTAACAAACATTTCTTGCTGCCACTTGGACACCCCAGTGCGCAAGTGACGAAAGCTCTTGCCCATAACAGTTGTTAGTTTTGGACAAAAAAATTTGGTAATTTGTCTGTAACCCGATGCTTGACATAACGCCGGCGCCAACTTCCCATTGACCATAAAACTTTATCAAGCAAAAAATTGTGTTTTTACTATGTAGTAGACATTTGCATGTGATTTTTATAGGAAACTAGGTTATAAAAGTTTATACGCTTTCAGTTTTACAAAACATATGTGCGAGTTTTTGTTGGTTCGGAGAATATTTTAGTGGTGTTTTTAGATAAGCAATAAAACGGCTTGTAGACGTATTGTATTTTCCCAATAGTTAAAGAAAATGAAATGCAAAGCTTTATCAACTCTACATTTACTAATACATATTATAAAGGCGAAAGTTTGTGTGTGTGTGTGTGTTACTTCTTCACTCTGAAACGACTGGAACAATTTTGTTGAAATTTGGCAAACAGATAGTTTATAACCAGGATTAACACATATAATACTTTTTATGCCAATATTCATACGGGATCGAGACTTATGCGGGTGAAACCGCGGGGCATAGTCGAGAACCTTCTCCTTTATCCTTTTCGAGTTACAATTTTACTATTGTTTCTGTTTTCGTTTTCAAATTTTTTCTTGATCGATGAGTCTTTTTACAAAAGATAAGTTAAACAACAGCACATACATTTTATTTATCATGCCTCTTTCGCCTGAAGAATGCGCTAGGATGATGACTTTTCTGGAACTAGGCATCAGTATGCGTCGTACTGTAAGAATGGTGGGTGTGACGTTACGAACGGTCCAGAAGGTGAAGCGAAGATACAAAGAGACTGGAAACCATCTAAGGAGTCCTTGTAATGGCAGACCCAAGTGTACTAGTGCCCGAGAAGACCGTTATATTGTTTTTACTGTGTTGTGAAATCACCACCTTACTGCAGTTGAAGTCCAGCAACAGCTTCTTCATGCCCGAAGGGACTATATTAGTGACAGTACAGTGATAAGAAGAAGATAAGACTTGCTGAAGCAAATCTGAAACTCCGAAGACCAGCGAGTGCCCCAAACTCGAGTGAGAGCATCGAGTAGCTAGACTGCGATACGCCCGTGAACACATACAGTGGGATGAAGAAGAGTGGTCAAGGATTTTGTTCACAGGTGAGTCTCGATTCTCACTTTACACTTCTGATGGAAGGCGAAGTGTCTACAGGCGGCCTGGTGAGCGATACCATCGAGAATACTTCTCAGAAAGAGTCCAGTACGGTGGAGGTAGTGAACATGTATGGGCTGGCATATCTTCAGAAGGTCGCACAGAGCTAGTGACCATAGAAAATGGCACTCTGACTGGGGCAAGATATACCCAAGAGATTCTCAACGAGTATGCAGGGCCGTATTTAGCAAATATGGGTGATGGATCGATGCTGATGCATGATAATGCCCGGCCACACACGGCTCAGGTCGTGGAAGAGTATATTCAGGAGGTTGGTATCAGCGTGATGGCTTAGCCATCAAGAAGTCTTGATCTCAGCCTGATTGAGCATGCCTCGCCTGGGATGAGCAAAGGAGGCTAGTCAGAAGCCTCAGACCACCACCTACCACCCTCAGGGCAGTAACACCGGCCCTGATTGAAGAATGGGAGAATATTCCCCAAAATCGGCTCTGAAACCTCATGGACTACTGAACATGAGGTTGCCAAACCGGCTCGAGGCAGTAGTCAGAGCCCGAGGAGGCAATAGCAGTTATTAAAAATTAAATAACATGTAAAACATAATATAGTTTTTTGACACTAACCTAAAAATGGCTATTTTTATTGTTTTATGTTTTTTTTTTTAAGTTAAACATATTACTAATGTAAAGTTTTCTAGTTTCAAAGAAAACTGATAAAATTTGCTATAAAACGTTTTTTATTTTAAATCTCTAACTTCTATAGGTTAGAAAAAAATGAAATTTTAAAAGTGTAGTACATAGTTTTGCAGGCCAGTGTAATAATAGTGGTCAAAGCCAAGTGCGGCGTTTCGCTTTAGTTTATTATACTTTAATCAATCAATCTGCTTGCCTTTTCCCAAAATTTTTGGAGTCAGCTTGCAGTTTAACCGGATGCAGCTGAATAACAGCATTTTACATGGAGCGACTGCCTTTTTACCTCACAACCCAGTTACTGGATAACACGATACCTCTTGGTATGACTGGTTGTCGGAATTTTGGGCTTCTGACTAACCGTAACGACTGTCAAAGATCTACGAATAACGGCCGGTACCAACGGCTTAGCGTGCTTTCCAAGGTACGGAGGTACCTCGATATGTAATGAATGGTCACCTATCCAGGAATCGACCGCGGCAAGCGTAGCTTAACCTTCGATCGACACGTGCGGCTGCTATTTTTTGCCATGGACCCCCGAGTTAATTATACTTTAATACATTTTCTAGGGTTCCGTAGCTCAAAAGTAAAAAACGGAACCCTTATAGGATCACTTGGTTGTCCGTCTGTCTGTCTGTCTGTCTACACCCTTTATCTCAGGAATGCGTGGAGGTATCGAGTTGAAATTAAACCATAAACTCCCTATAACTATATACTCTACTCTACTCTACTCTCTATGATCTCCTGAAGCTGTGGAAAAATCAAACTTCTAAGTTAACGTAAAAAAAAGATAAGGCCGTTTATGCCGCAAAAAATGTATATTTAGACACTCTCAAGGGAATCAAAATTTATAGGGTACTTTCCGTTGACCTAGAACTATGAAATTTGGCAAGTAATATCGTCGTAAGTAGTGTCGTCTTATACTACAAGTACAGGGAACAATCTGACAGCTATACATTTGTAATTAAATAAAAAAAAATACAGTCTTTATTTAAAGTACGAATTGTTTTCCAAATTTTTCCAGACTCGATTCCTGAACTATTTATAATATGTATGTACCTACAAATGTGTACGGAACACTCGGTGGACGAGTCCAACTCGCACTTGTCCGGTTTTTGTATTACGGTGGCATGCGGCATATAATATATGATAATAGATAAACAGCAGATGAAAAAGAAAAGAAAAATAGTCCTACAATGGCGCAGGCAGAAAATACAGAAACACACAGTTTCTGTAATACCACCTCAATTCTAAAAACCAACAACAAGAACACATCACTGACAAAAGCTCAAACAAATCAGGCTGCAAATAATAAATAATTTATGTGCCTATCTGTGTGAAAGGGCGTGCCAGGCGACGTTTACACAAAGAATGAAAAATGACGCCTGCCAGAGACTACTATAGACCGTCAGACCGTCAGAGCCACGAAGGATTAGTGGGCTTGAATAATGTCCCACTGTTGAATGACTGTCCAAAGTGTTATTTTTGTGGGCAAGCAGCTAAGTCATGTTTATGATGCGTTCTTAGAAGTTAGACGTGAGTGGGATTACATTCGGTTTAAGTTTGGAGTCTGTTTTGAGAATTCATTTTGGGTTTTTATATGCATCTGTTTGTTATAGGTAAGAAGATATTGATGGCTTAAAGCTGATTAATAGGTCACCTTATTGTTTTAAGTGTCTGGAGATAATGTCAAAATAAGCTGATATTCTGCACGATGTAGTATAGACTCCTGTAAAAACAAAGATTCAATACACATTATTGTAGTAAAACATAATTTAGTTTGTATTTTGGGTTTCACGAATTGCGTCCAAATAAACTTTATTAATTATTTCTTCTTTATTTTCAACATTATTTATGGTGGATATATCTTGCTTGATTAGCACAGCAGTAATAAACACACACACACGCATAAAGTTATAGTTACAAGGAAAAACATGAAAACAATGAAGAATCAAAACCTCAGATATCACAATATACTTTTGTCTTTTCATTGCATGCTTTTTCTTTACGACTGAAATCGTTACCCAGACTTTCCACCGATTTATCTTCTTCTGACACACAGATTGCCAAACCCCACCACAATTTGCACAACCACAATTCCCTTACAAACAAATGTCAATAAAAAACTGCGTTTTCGTATGCAATCAATGTGCGTACATTAATCAGGCAGCTGTCAGCGCTGTCAATCAGACCCACTGCGCTGTCACAGAAACAAGTGACGCTCTGCGTGTACAATTTACGAAATGTTTTTCTGTATCGATGTGGTACATTCTGTCCCGAGATTTTTGAGTTTTGGCGCACTGGGTTTGTAGTGTTGGTAAGTGAAGGGGCTTGTGTTCTGTTTAAGGTCTTAAAAGATTTCATCTTTGATGGGATTTGCCCACGGTGTGAGATCAATAGTAGTTATACTGGCTTAACAATACGATCAGAAGATCATTATAACTATGAAAATATGGTAAAAGTGGTAAAGGATAGATGAAGCCCATCAAAAGATTAAGTAGCAGCGTCTTTTGATCATACTGGAACAATCGACGGACTCCAGACATCCATATTTTTAGTCATTCCCTCCCTCTCCACCTCGACTCCGCCTCCTTCAGTCACATTGACTATTATGCCTTGTTATGAGTTGACAGGAACGTGCTCGACTCGGCAATTTTCCTTCGTGGGGTGAGGAATCATCTTCCAAATTCAAGGTACCTCGAAACCTACCTTATAGAATCCTCGTACCTAATATTGATGTGTGATAAAATATTATCTTGGAGTTATTTAAAACGAAAATGAATTCTGCAACAACAATCCGTTAACCGAGTGATGATGGCAATTTGGTGCATATTCAACAGTCAACATTTATGGGCTGATATCAAAGCACACCAATCAGGAACTACATTACCAATCTACCGTGACGTACACGATAAAGGCTAAGCATTTGACTAGAAAATTATAGCAGTACGTAAACAGCCATAAGTTGTGTCCCATCGCCTGAGAACGTCATATTGACCTTATTCCCTCAGTGCACGTTGATAAACATCTAATACATTCATGTATAATTTTATTGCCAGCTCGGTTAGAAAACTTATTTATTAACAACATAGAAATTACTTACTTGCCCACACGTTATTTTCTTTTATTGCTTTATTTGGCTACGATACGTTATAATAAAATGACAAGTTTTATTGTTATGATTGTAATGAATGGTAGAACGGTTAGGGTTTACAGGAATATTGTTTGGACGTAGTTTAGACAAATATAATAAAATGATCTAAATATACCGATCACTGTAAAGCAAAGGCCCCATCCAAACGTTGCGTTTTACGTTCGCTGGTCCATCCATACCTACAGAAATGTTAGGGATGTCGGGAGAGGAGTGCTCGTACCCTTACTCTGGTTCTGGCTTCGTTTGGTCTAAACCTTTAACTCACTCATTCATCACACACCCACGCCACACACATACATAGTTCACTACAGACGTTAAAATGTAACACGCCTGAGTTATTTAGTTAGATGAATTTATTTATTTGGAAGAACACTTATTGTGGCCTCAGACATCTCAACAACCGATGCTATGGAGGAACCTACCTAATCAATATATATTATAAAAGAAAGTGTACAATGTGCGTGCCGTTAAAACTCAGAAATGAGTCCCGGTACGATCAAGGGAGTTATAACATGGTGTGGTAACCCTGTATCTCCTGTCCATGAAGAAGGTTCCCGTTTTTACCTGAAGATATATGGGCTGGAATTTTCGCCCTCCAGAAATATCTAGAACAGTCCAGAACATTCGAGAGCATTCCACAACATTTCAGAATGTTCTGGAATGTTGTGGAATGTTCCTGAGCGAAGCCGGGTACCCCAGCTAGTAATCTTATAAGACGAAGGAGACTACACACTAAATCTCACCAATCGATGCTATGAGCCTACCTACCATGTACCTAATATTCTAATATGACGAAGGAGACTAGTCTTCACGACGCAGGGAATCCTACTGTGGAGGCTAGTGCTATTTGAATATTGAAATGTTTTTCCTGAACAACAAAGTTATTTTCTTATTATTTTATTAAACATAAAAGATCGATTATTGATCTCAGTGATCACCGCTCTTGCTGCCGCAATGATCAAGCAATAAACTTCAAAATGAGTAGCAGTGGATGTTATATTACCTATTCTTTAATGATAACCACTGCTGCTACTGGTCCAAAGTCTAAAGCATCAGGACCTGGGCTGGCTTTTGTAAGTAAGTATACAGGGCAAGTCAAAACACATTTCCAGTCCGATATAATATGGGTCAAAAACAGAACTCCATTGTTTTTTTTTACCTTTACCTTTTTTCATACCCTTGACGAAGATTTGTTCGTATAATTTATGTAAAACTAGCCGTTATCCGCAACTTTACTCGTCTGAAATTAGAAATTAAATATTAAAATGCACGGTGATGCCATCTGTCGGGAAGGAAATAAAATGTTTGGTTATTCTCGCGGGGCTCGCTCAATTTGCCGGGTTGCAGTAATGTGGGGTAGTTTTCTTAAGACTATTTTATGAAGAACTCTTTCTTTGAGGCTGGGAAATTGTAAGTTTATGTGGGCTGAGGTAAAGAATTTAATTTGTTTTTGTAAAAGGTTATTTATTTAGTAGAAAAATATAAAATATTTTATTGTCTAGGTAAATAATCCAGAGGGTAGGTACACAGGTAAACAGCAAGTTGAGACGACATGAGTTGCTTAAAATATTACCCACAGCTAGTTTACAATGTATTATTTGCCAGTGAGCCCCAAAATAGACCATTAGTCTGTATCCAGATTACGGTTAGTTTGTAAGTAGGTAGATGTGAGGTAAATCGACGTTATTAATGTGCTTGGTAACCATATTATATACAACGTGTAACGTTAAATGCGCAAAACCTCACACACCCCAACTGATTTTTAATTCAATTGACATATTTCAGAGAGAAAATAAGTCATTTAAAAAATTGTAAAGGTTTTATGTGCTGTTTTAGTTTTACTGGCCATTCTGATCGTTTCTTGCGTCTGCGACGACGCTTTATCGAGGGAGGAGTCGTAACCGGGCCGTCACGCTGACATTGGCTTGCTTGACCTATTAATAAATAGACACGGCAGCGTTTTTAATGAAGATTTTTTGAAAAAATGTGACCTATATTAAAAAGTGGTTTAATTAATTTTGCTCGTTATTCTGATCAAACTATTTTCAGGTTTTGCGCATTTAACGTTACACGTTGTATAATATACTCTAAGCTGTGGATGAATTGATTGCTATCTCGGTTAGAGAAGAAAAATGATCGCCGTGTCATCATGCTGCTGTGCCTACCTATCGGACTAATCACGAATTCACGATCATGTGCTGGACCCGATTCTCCTGTACACTGGTAGCAAATCTAGTTTTCTTGCCCGTTTGGTATCAAATTTTGTACTTTCAACTCTCTTTCCAGTCATTTATAACACTTATCTGGTTTACTCATTAATTTTGATTACTTTTTTATGTTTCACCTATACTATTTCATTGCTGGGCAAAGGCCCAAGTCCAAAAAATCGCGAGGGTTTGCTCGCCGTGGCGCGAAAAAAAAGTTCCTGGAAGGTTTACTCATACGCAACAATAAATCCTTAGTACAAACGATGACTAAAATAAAAGTCTCATGGCTCCCAACAGAGCGATGCTCAATAAGTCAGCCTCTCTGGCCACTATGCGCCACTACATTTTTATTTAATATTCACAAAAAGGGAAATTGCCATATTTCCATTGAGTTTGGAGGAAACGAGTGGAATGCTCGGTTTGCCACTTGAAATTTCGTAAGGCTTTGTCTGCGTTTTTGAGGGACCTTTGTGACTAGATCTACTGAAAATCCAGAATAAAAGTAACAAAATCGACTAGAACGCACAGTTAGCTAGACCGATCGATTTATAATTTTTATAGAAACTGAATTACGTAACAATTTTATCCGTAGACAATACGTTCATAGATAAGTTACAGAGAGTGAACTTATTCATGGGCCGCAAACTTCTTAGTTTCGGAATCATCGATGGTGTTTTGTGATAGTAATACCTATTATATATTTACTTTATATAAAATATAAATTCTAATTAGTAGTATTATACATGCGAAAGTAACTTGGCCTTTCTGTCACCTTTTCACCCAAGCGGCTGAACATAATTACTTATGTATTTTAATGTAGTGTTTGGTCAGGAGAAATGATGACACTAGCAGCTACATTAATAAAAGGACATCATTCAAGTGTCGAACATTTTATACCCAAAAATTAAAGCGCCGGTGAGAAAAAAAAAAAAACTATTTTCTTATGGAAAATAACATTTTGAGCATTTTTTTTACTATTGCAGCGAAAGTCTACAATTAAACCCCCGGCTGCTATATGAGATTGAAAATGTCAAAAATCAGATTTTTATGACAAGTGTTTTACGAGTATGAATAAAATCAGATTTGAATCAGAATTGAATTTAACACCCTGAACATGTTTTAACTATTAACTTGTTATTAAAATATTTCGTTGTAATAGTAAGAAATGCTTAAGAGGTAACTTTCCATAAGACAGCAGTACTTTTTTTTCTGGCAGTACTTTAATTTTGGGTATGAAATGAATAATATGCCCTTTAGCACACTTATACCGGTAGTAAGTACAGACGCCAGCACATCAAGCTACCTCAAACTGTGAAATTTTCCCACAAATTTTTGAACCAGGTTCAAAGTTGATTGGGAAAATTTGTCAGTTCTGTGTCTGTGTTCAGTGTCTGTACGTTCTAGTAGGATAATTTCTACCATACACGCAGAGGAAGAGGCAGACAAAAGCTAGTACGACATAACTAAAAATCGTGTAGCACCTATTCAGCCATTACACTGGAATCAAAATCAAGCTATATTTTATCAACACATCCTAATCACAATTCTAAACAGCTCCCATAGCCAGAAACAACCCACTTCATAACCCCATATTATTAAATCGACCCAACTTATTACGGTCATATCATAAAGTAACCCTAAACAATTACAGTGCACCCGTTCACGGCGTAAAGTCATAAGTGGTGGGTTAGGATTGACACTCACGAGACACTTTTCAACGTCGTAGGACATTACGGTCTCTGTACTGTTGCAGCAATCGGCGAATTCACTTACAACCACATTTTATACGAAAGAAAAAGTAAAGATAAGTAATAGTTACATGATAATATGTTAAATGATTTTGTTTAAGTAAATAGGTTTGTACAAACACTTTTACACGTCAATCATATTTTATAAACTATAATTATGAGGTCGGGTTTTCGTATCTGACTACTCTGATACAAAAGGCCGTAACAAACCCATAGAGAACTTTCAGGGCAATTGAATTATGACCATGCTGTAGAAAGATTTTTTGTTGGAAATGACCTCCTTTATCTCCCTATTTCGTCGACTTTTTGGCCCTCTGTATATGCAGTGTTCTACTGTGACAACTTTGTAGGTGATTTCTACCGCGCATTGACTGATTATCGTAATAAACAAAACCAACGGCAATGAGTCGTACAATATACGTATGCTACTGCTTTGTCACATAATCATTCTCTTGACCTCATACCAATTTATTTGAGGTTTTTAGCTGACGCGTGCCGCTCGTGCGTACGCACACTAGGTCAAAGTTTTTATTAGTCATCATATCGGTAGTCAACCCATTTAGGGTGGCAAATATCGACCTCGTCTAGATTTTTTTTTTTTCTTAATTTGACGTTTAAAAGACCTTGAGGGGCCCGTGGCTAAATAATAACAGCCGCACAGGTCAATCGATCAGGTTAAGCTACGCTTGCCGCGGTTCTGTGGATGGGTGACCATCTTTACATACCGAGACCCCTCCGTGCCTCGGAAAGCACGTTAAGCCGTTGGTCCCGGCTGTCATTCGTAGATCTTTGACAGTCGTTACGGGTAGTCAGAAGCCCGAGTCTGACAACCAGTCTTACCTAGGGGTATCGTATTACCCAGTAACTGAGTTGTAGAGATCAGACAGGCAGTCGCTCCATGTAAAATACTGGTATTCAGCTGCATCCGGTTAGACTGGAAGCCGACCCCAACATACTTGGGAAAAGGCTAGACAGATGATGAGTTTGACGTTTAAAAGTCAAGTGTTTCCGATATCCAATTAAAAAAATAAACAATCTCATTTCATTTAATTTGTAGCCGTATCATCTACTGCAATGACACATATCCGTACTAATTTGCTTCTGGGAAAATGGTACGTGTGTGTTAACCCTTACAGGGTTGGCACGTTGGGGTTAATAACGGGTTACATTAACGTCGCGGTATCAGCGGTATTAATAGACTATCATCGAGATAGGATGCCGCGCCGCGTTTATGACTAAGAAATGGAGGCAGCCTGATAAATTTTATGTACAGTGAAATATTCAATATACGCTTTTTTATGGTGAGTGGGGGGTTAATTCTTTTTATGCTATCGTTATTCATTGATGAGTGGTTGTTATGAGGTTTTCTGTTTTGAATAATGTGCCTTTTAAGGCTATGGTCTAGACTGAATATGGTCTAAGGTGTTTCTGTTTTCTTTGTGGTTTAATCCTTTTAAGATCGTAACAAAAAGAAAACATATTTAGGTATTGGGACTCGCAAAGGAAGAACACAAACTAAATAATATGACACAAAAATATTAAAAAGTAAAAACCAGAGTGATTGGCTGCATCTGGCTGATGCAGTTATCATCAGAACAACCATTATCACACTATTATTATAAAGGCGAAAGTTTGTGAGTGTGTGTGTGTGTATGTGTGTATGTTTGTTACTTCTTCACGCTCAAACAGTTGGACCAATTTTGATGAAATTTAGCACACAGATAGTTTATAACCAGAATTAACACATATAATACTTTTTATCTCGATATTCCTACGGGATCGAGACTTATGCGGGTGAAACCGCGGGGCGCAGCTAGTAGGTTCATAAATCTGTCTCTACAATAACGTTATTTTATTGATCTATTTTGGTAATCGGTTTTTTTATAAGATCGAAACATAGTTCAGAGCCGGCTCATAAGGATCAAAATCTGAATTAAAGTATTTTTAATTTTTTTGACATTATTTAAAGTTGGCAATAAAGTTCGTCTGTCTGTGGCCTTCCGTACTTTCCTATCGACACCCAGTTTTTCTTCAATCGACTCCAATCTTCAACTCTTCAAGTCACCATTAACCCGCTCCACTACATGTAAATCAACACTCACACTAACGGGAAATGACACAACAGAATTCAAATGAAAATTACCGACACACGACACGACAAGCTTTTTTAATTGTCACTTACCACTTTTATGTAAATCCGCGGTGACGGCTCCCACTGGGTGTCGGCACTGTCGGCCGTCTGACAGCTCTGACAGCTGACAGCGCTGACAACTGACAACCGACAGGTCGCTGTTCACCGGGCAATTTGCGACCAAGCGGCTGCACCGGGAGCAATATTATTTTACTTGCTTTTTTCCGCGGAACAGTGTGCGTCCTGTCAGTTGGATGGTGTTAATTTCATTAGGCATTGAACTATTTTTTATTTTTGTGAGGCTGGTGGATCGTGAAGGTTGCAGGAAAACTGTTGAGCTGTTAAAAAAGTGTTGACAACTGTCTTTGTGAAGTCGTAAATGCCAGGTTACCAAATATTGGTAGCGTTTGGAAAGTCCTTGGCCGAATTCATGACAATATTCATCAGCTCTTTATTTTCGTAGGGTCTAATGGGATAGGAACCTCAAAAACCTAAATATTTGTTGTTATCTGCGAATTCTAAAAGTGTCTATGTATGCACTAATAAACTTCTTGGTATTTATTTGTGATAGACCAATTTAGCGCAGTACCACTCAGTTCTGCTCATTCCTATTTAAAACCTACATGCCTTACATCCCAACATTTTACAACCATTTCCACAACATTTATCCAAAGAAATTCTCAAGAAAACATCCTTCTGTACAACACATTAAGCACTAAACATTCCCTATCTAAACTAACACACAATACGGGCCTTTCATACTGGCGCATTCCGGTATCTCAAACGGCTACGTCGGTCGGAACGGCCGTCTTGCGCGGCGTCTTTCATATTTTGAATACTTACTCGAGTTATAAGAATTTACGCGACGCTTACTCGGGGGTAATGGGTCGCATAAAATCTTATGACCACTCAACTCTTGTGTATTGACTTTTACAGCGGCGCCATTACACGGTGTATTTTAAGAGGGGTAGCAATTCGCATTTTGTGGGAGCGGTGTCTGTTATTTGCGAAATAATTTTCATTTTTTTACTGTTATCCTTTTTCTGTTAATGCTTTTTGGTGGCGGCGAATTTGGGTCAAGGGGCGGCTTAATGATTGCTCGTTTGTGAATTTGAATTTGGGGAATAAGCTATTTTGTAATGTGGGTTAGGTTGGGTTGGCTTTGTCTGTAAAGTGTAAAGAACGTCTTAGACAAATTCTAACCTCCACGGTCGTGCTATCACGTTATAGCTGTGTCAAAAAAGGAAATGAGACAGAAGTGGAAGTAGAACCTTTACGGACCAACTTCACGTGCAGTTCTTTTCATCATCATCATCATCGTCCAGTCTAACTCCACCCATTGCTTACCATATGCTTCTTTACTTTTGCCAAACTCCATGCTCCTGTGTCAGTTTCATCCAAATTCAGCTCCATTTCAGTTTCTCTACTATAAATATAAATAAAGTCTTTAATTTCCTTCGCTCTCCGCCTCCACTAAGCCCGCACCCCACACGTGTTTACATTTCGCCATAACAATAAGTTAAATAAACGCCATTTACGCTTCGTGACGACTGTTTGAATTGCATTATGTTATGACTCGCTGGAGGAGCTCTCTGTGTGGATGTAGTTCTGTGTTATTGGTTTAGGAGGGAATAAGTGAGTGTTGCTGTTTTCTTATTATTGTGTCGATATTGTCGATAATATAGACGCTTTGAGGAATAGTTATTGGAGCAATATTCTATTGGATTTAGCGCATGCTGGGCAGTAAGCCCCGCTAACAATTCTGGTGACTAGATAAGTGGATAATCTTTCACTAAGGCCAATATGAGCTATTCATGAATAGACTGTCGCGGTCACGATGAAAACTATCGTCAAATCGTAAGTTGCGAAAGCGATCAAATGTGACCTCAGGGAAAAAAGAAAACAAAGTCGTACCTACTACTTGTACACGTGGAAAGAGAATGGCACTAAAGTAGTTACCCTATTTGTAACCAGAGACCACAAGGAACTAACTTTATTATGATTAAACCGGAATACCAACACAAAACTAGAATGGCCAACACGGAACCGATAACAAACATACACAATTAACAAATCAACGCATAAAATAAACATAAAAACAAATAAAACTAACAATAAACGTGGAATCTATAAACAATAAATCATATTGTTCGCTAGAACGCAACGATTGAGTAATAAATATCAATGAGTTTAATGTTCGGGCGTACACGCGATAACTGTCAGCCGCCATGTTGTCCGCCATCTTGATTTATGACATTTTATTGTGAATTGTCAATAGATAGCGCGGAGCTATGAAAGGAGCTAATTGTTTTTGGTTTGATGAATAGATTTTGATTTCGGGTATAAATAGAAAATAATTCTTATCTTTGTTATTCATTGTTGAACATCATTGTGTCCACATGTAGAATATTTTCAAATGGGAATGACTTGTGTCAGAGAAGATGCTCAAGCCCAAATGTTGATGTGCATTTGTTTTTAAGTAATTGATGTCTTCTTTATTATTGTTAATATTTTTTGTTGCTATACTGATAATCCATTTACCACAGTAGAAATAACTGGTAGGAGCCGCTCTTTTTCCATTTAATTTCCAGCTGAAAAATATAAAAATACCTGGTTGGAATTACTAATTAATTCCGTCTGATGTTTCCTGCCAATGCCAGCAAAAAGGTGTTAGATCAAAGATCACATTAGTTATACATACACAAGTGACAAGCCGTCAAGTCATCCGCTGTTTACCTTTAACTCCTTAACTTGTGTTGAAATGTCGTCTTACAAGTATTGTGTAAATATCATTGGTGTTTAATTCGTACTCACGTGCGTGGTAATTTGCATAGGAATATGGCGAAATTGTGTCCAATGTCTAGTCGGTGGTTTCTTTGAAGTTGCTGATGCTAAGCATAGGGAGAAAAGGGCAAAACAAGAAATGGGCAATTTATTTGGCCCAGTCTGAAGTTTAATTGATGTTATAATAGAGAATATGAGCATGGGAACTGCGATTCCTGCCAAGGACCACTATTTAAAATGTTGTCATCGTCATTTCGTTTGGCAAACGGTGACTCAATTGTTTCTTATGCTACTAGTTTCTGCTCGTGACTTCGTCCGCGTGAAATTTCTCGCTCCCCCGACACACCACGTGCATCGCATTACCTGCCTGCGCTGATAGCGTTCTTTCTAACTTTTTTCACTTTGCTCGTCTCCTAAGGGTCCTAGTGTGATGTTAAACAGCTCCATCCTCAAGAACTGAGCTATCAAATGCAAAAGGAAAAGAATTTTTCAAATCAGACTGGTGGTTAAAGAGATTAGCGCCTTCAAACAAACAACCTCTGCTTTATTATTAGTATAGATTATACAACGTGTAACGTTAAATGCGCAAAACCTGAAAATAGTTTGATCAGAATAACGTGCAGAATTAATTGAACCACTTTTTAATATAGGTCACATTTTTCAAAAAGTCTTCATTAAAAACGTTGCCGTGTCTATTTATTAATAGGTCAAGCAACCCAATGTCAGCGCGGCGCAGCGGCCCGGTGACGACTCCTCCCTCGATAAAGCGTCGTCGCAGACGCAAGAAACGATCAGAATGGCCAGTAAAACTAAAACAGCGCATAAAACCTTTACATTTTTTTTAATGACTTATTTTATCTCTGAAATAGGTCAACTGAATTAAAAATCAGTTGGGGTGTCTGAGGTTTTGCGCATTTAACGTTACACGTTGTATATTGGAGACAACCAAAGGAAGAGCGGTGATAGTTTTTTTTTAAGATTTATGACATGACTCGAACCATAAAGCAAAATTTTCTAACGGATGATACAGTCCGATTCAAATTTTATGGCGGCTGTGAAGTGCGCTGCTCGCTGCGCAGTACCTCACCTCTTAGGGTGCGTTTCCACAGAAGCGGAGCTGCGCGGAGTTCAGCGGAGTAGAGCCGTGTAAATAGGTAGGTGTTTCTACTAAAGCTGCGCAGAGATGAGCGGTGCAGGGCTGAGCTGTGTAGCTGGGTGAAGTGGAGCCGAGCGGATCTGATACAAGTGGAGCGGAGCTGAGACGACCGGAGCGGACCAGATCAGAGACTAGCGGAGCGGAGCTGTGAAGTGGAGATGAACTGAACGGGGCTGTGAATACATTTGGTTTTCAGTCAGTACGGTGTCTGTCGGACAGTGAGGACGCAATGTGCAACCCCGCTCTACCGCGCGCATCCCCGCTCTACATCGCACAGCCCCGCTCTACACCGCATAGCCTCGCTCTACACCGCACAGCTACGCTCTACACCGCACAGCCCCGCTTCACCTGACAAGCTCCACTAAGCTCGACACCGCTGTGCCCCGCTTATTCCCGCGCACCATACATTTTAATATAAATCTTCTCAACTCCGCTAACACTGTTTCCACGGAATCGGAGTGGAGATGAGATGTGTATTATGAGGAAAGTGATTGGTCAATTTTTATAAGTCTCTGCTCAGCTCCGCGCAGCTCAGCTTCTGTGGAAACGCAGCCTCACCCCCGCTGATACGTAATTTTTTTTACTGCGCATCGACTCGCCTCATGTTCCTAGCCACCACACAGTTTGAATAGGGCTGTAGCAGCCCTTCCTTACGTAGGGAATCGTAGTATCTCCATTGCGATGGTAAGAAAATGCAAAATTACAATGTTCTTGTAAGATTTTGGATTAAAACTCCATAGAAGAGGATCCTTTAACCTACAACGCGCCTTCTCCCATATTATTGTCTCCTTCATAGATCAATGTTCCTAAGAGTAATTGCGCAACACATGAATAACTAGCTAACAATGTGGCAGTCAATACCAATTGAGACAATAGATTTTCTATGAACAATCTGTTGAGTTTCAAACGCGGTTGATGAAGATTACCTTTGTGTGTTAATGGGTCAATGTGTTGCTCCAATTGTAGTGTCAAGTGGGTTTATGACCTATTGGGTAGCAGTTTCTTTGGTCTTAGATGAAGAGATTTGAGATTGTTTTCAATGTTCCTTCGAAGAGAGGAGGTCTGTGTCTCAGCAGTGAGAACGTTTACGCGGACGAAGTGGCTAGTCAGCCTACAAGCTGACTAGCCACTTCGTCCGCGTAAAATTTCTTGTTCCCCCGGCCCGCCGCGTCACATCGTATTGCCTGCTATTACTTCGTTTTCACTTGGCGTTCTTTCTGACGTTTTTTCCTCAGCTCTTAAGGGTCCTAGCGTGATGTTAAATAGCCTAAAGCCTTTCTCAAGAATAGGACTATCAAATGCAAAAAGGATTTTCCAAATCCGACTTGTAGTTCCAGAGATTAGCGCGTTCAAACAAACAAACAAAAAAATCAAACAAACTCTTCAGCTTATTATTAGTTTATATATACATAGGTTATGATAATGACGTTTTCGAAAGTGAAAAGGAGGACCACGTTGACCAGTGAACGAAGATGTTCAAAAGATTTGGTTGGTATAATATCATAGTCCATCCAGTCTTTCTCACGATGTTTTTCTTAACCATCACCATCTTAGCCTTTTCTTAACTATGTTTGGGGTTGGCTTCTAGTCTAACCGGATGTAGCTGAATACCAGTATTCTACATGGAGCTGCCTATACCTGCGATGTTTTCCATCATCTTCCGCAAGTCTAAATTGATTAAGTTGGAAAGAACAATCATGAAAAAAAAAAAGGCTGATTTGCCAAGTTCAAATACAATGTCCAGAACATCAATACTGCGATAGATTACTTGACATTTAGTTAGTTGCTTAAAGAATAAGCTAAGAAAACGCTGCGTAAGGAACTGAAATATTTTCTGAAAAAAAAAAATGCGTTTATTGGCTTTACAGCAAAAAAAAAATACACATTCAAACTATATAAAACAGAAAACAATGATCATAAAATTGAAAATGAATAGTTTTGTTAATACTTTCTGAAAATAAAATGTTGCTTGCATAATTGTCCCTCATTTTAATTTATAAATAATTGTAGAGTATTACAATAATATCAGTTCCGATGAACTTTAATAAAATAATGAGGTGGTGAGGCCTCGATGTATCATTAGTCATTACAATAAATTAACAGCAATAAAGTTATTAATTTATTGGCGCTTTTTAAAATTAATATTGAAATATTTATTTCATATTTCATTACTTTGTCGTTGTGTAATAATTATTAATTTGTCAGTTTTTATACCGCAAAAATGATTTTATTTGAATATTAAATTGTTTGTTCGTTGTTACGGAAATGTAGGGTTCCGTAGTATAAATAAGAAGCATTAGAACGAAATAAGGACTGGCGGTTGAGTTGCGTAACATGCTATTTGTAGCAATGACTTTCATTTTTACAGTTCACCAACATTCATTGCGTTATTTATGTTGTTAAGCAGATTTATTTTTCGAACATACGAAGCAATGGATTAGCAATATCCTTCAAATGATTCAGATTGGGTTTCAAAGTATGTTACGCAAATAAAGTATTACTACTATGAATCCCAAAAATGCAGACACTCAGTTTAGGAAAAGTTCGATAGTTTTGTGACTAAACATGACGTACGAAACTAAGTCTGTATTTGTAATACCTCGACTGTTCATATGAACAGCCAATCGACTAAAATGACTTAACTACAAATAACATCTGTAAATAGACACTATATATTCTGGACACTATAAACGTGTAAATCAACCTTTACCGCTCATAATGTTTCCTCTAAATCAGTCATATCTCCATTTATTATGACGATGTTCCTTCACCTCTAGAACAAGCGGTAACGAGCTGTATCGCGTATAAATCCTTCGTTCCCCGATAAGCTACAATTTATTGATGTTGCTTCTCCCAGTCATATAATTGCGCAGCGCCCTGATTGATGCCTTCGTTCAAGTTGATCGTAACTCATTCAGAATGAACGGAGTGAATGTATCTGAATCTGTGTTGTTTGCTTTGTATGGTTCGGATATTAAATTGGTTGAGAAAGATTATTTTTATATCGTTGGCCAAGTAATAGGTCATATTTTTATTTAACTGAAAGGTGGTTGTTTTTGAGAAATACACGGTATAACCTAATAATCCTACAATCTTACAATTATTATAAATGTAAAAGTGTCTTTGTTTAGATGTTTGTTACTCAATCACGCACAAACGGCTGCACGGATTTGGACGAAACTTGGCAAACATATACCTAGTTTATAACCTGTATTAATACAAAGAGTACTTTTTATTCCGGTAGTACATTCCCGTCGGATTATTTCCGACCTAAACTCGGGCGAAGCCGCTAGCAAAGCTATTAGAATATAATTCTCTTTATGCTCTTGTTTAATGCGCTGGAGTTTACATAATAAATACACCATCTTTAATAGTAAGTGATGTCTTTTAGCACAGGTTTAGCAACTTATTAAGTCAGAAAACCAGCGATATAGCAAGTCATTGATCTAATGGCTTCAATAGTTCAATATACCAAATTATAGATACCAAATTATCGTAATGGAAATCCATCCATAAGACGTGACAGCTTCAAGCTTTCTTTCAAGATTTTTTTACACAAAAATAGCCCATAAATACCCAAAACTGAGCCCAGACTTCAAAGATAGCATAACAATCTATAACGTAGACTTAACCCTCCGAACTTCGCTCACTTTCAGAATATTAAATTTTAAACTGTCACCGCGCGCTGTCTTCGTCAAAGTTTTTCTATTAAATTTTTCATTAGCATTTGACAGGACATTCATAATGTTCACGACTTTGATCAATGGGTCTCGGCAGCTCGGCTGTCAGCCAGGGAACGGCTAATGATATTTGCTTGAAATGCTTGATGTATGAAGCGGGTGAGAGGCTTACTGGTAGCCAGATACATATGCAATGCAGATAGAAAGGTCGTACCTATGTTTTTGTAACTTTGGTTCGACTGTACAATTTATAGAACAAAAGTTCAATTTGGTTTGTTAATTTCAAAAGTTACCTGAATCTGAAACCTGTTCATTTGCATTAGTAAAAGATTTTTCTATTTTTATTATACTTCCTACGACGACCTAGACGCGTACCGCAAGGGTTGGATCGAGGTGGCTCTAGGAAAGGATGCCTGGAATGATTTGGGAGATGAGTTTGCTCAACATTGGGATGTAGGTAACCTAAAAAAATGTACACAAATACTTCACCGTATACAGTAAGCAGTGCACATAATTATTATGTTGACAGTATTTAATTAATATAAAACTTTTTTTTATTCACTTATGAACATAGAAGACGGTAAGAAATGAACAGTTTATTCGTTATAATTGTTAGCTAAGAGGCTTTTTGAGTTAAAAAAACTCCCTTGAAGGTGATCTAATAAGAAAAACCTCACCGTGTGTAACGCAATAAGCTACCATTACCATATTTATACCAAAATACTTTTCACCCATTATGGGCCATAAGCGTGACGTATGCAAAGAATGCGATCATAGATAGTCAACATTATGCCTATAACTTGTTTTCGCAATATGGAAATTGCTGATAAACTTCATGATAAATATGCCTACAAAACGTTAAATTATTCGGTGTAAGAGCAAAAAGTATGAATAGCTATTAGCCGTAACATAATAACTGTCTTCATGTTGTTAATTTGCAACTATGTTGATACGGTTACCGTGTTTGTAAAATTGTAACGTTAATAGTTGGTGGTCACGCGGTTTTGCTTCGGTGGTAAAATCTCTGTGAATGGTAATAGGTGGGTTCTTATCTATTATTACCAGAAGGTGACTGCTATGACCATTTATACTGAGGTACCTATTATAAGCTTGAGAATAACACGATTAATATAAACCTTGCACTTCTAATAGTTTTAATACACCTACTACACATAGGTATTAGGTTTAATAATACACATGAATAATGTATTATAATTAAATGTATTATAATATATTTATACGTTAAAAGGCACGTGTTGTGCTATTTGAGGCTTGTGGCTAAGTAATAACAGCCGCACGAATCGATCGATCAGCTTAAGCTACGCTTGCCTCGGTTGGTCCGCGGATGGGTGACCATCTTTACATATCAGGACCCCTCCGTACTCTCATTGGTGCCGATTCTGTTGTTCACAAATTAAACTAAATTTAAGTTCAGTGCATCTTTTTCTTTCTATTTCATTAATATAAGGACAGAAGATAAATTTTAGTTTAGCCCTGTCAAATTAATCAGCACCTGACGTAAATTGACGTAATTTTAATAGGCAAGTTTTTAATGACGTCTTTACTTGTACGCAGTTATGTCAGGCGCTGATTAATTTTACAAGACTAAACTAAACTTTATTTTCTGTCAATTTCTTAATGAAATAGAAAGAAAAAGATGCACTGAACTTAAATTCAGTTTCAAAATCAAAATCAAAATCAAAAGTCATTTATTCAAACTAGGCTGAGAATCAGCACTTTTCGAACGTCAAAATTACAAAAGACAGTCCCCCAAAACGCCCGCCCTTCACCACTTCCTAGTGCTTTCGCTGGGAAGAAGAAGTTTAGTTTGTGAACAAGGGATCGGCACCAGTATCTCGTATATTATCCTAATACAAATTTAAACCACCTATCCTCCAATAGTACACAGTATAAGAAAATGCTACATCAAAAATACAGTGGAGCCAACGGAACAATAAAGTCACATTTAATACAATTACCTACAAAATATATTAGTGTTTATTTTGTAAGTCGGCGCGAATGTTTGCTACAACTGTACTGGGATGTAGGTGCAAGGTGTAGGGGAAGGCGACTTATGAGGATTTATGCTCGGTTCCTGAAAACAAAAACGATTCGCTTTGCTTATCAATGGTAGCATTTTTTATTGCCAAACTGGGAAAATACATTTGCAAGCTAACTTTACCAGTGATAGCTACTTCCATATGGGAGAGTCTACTATGACGTCTTTGCGTCATTATTGGTGAAGATACAAGAGTCTTTATTTTAAATAATAATGGTCCGTATATTACAGAAATCGGCCCTATAAAGCATTGCACGCGTACCTACATGATGTTTTATCTCGCTGACTACGACAGTCGTCTCTGCTTTATAGCTCGGGACTAATGAAAAGAGTTTAATGAGCATTTGCATGTACTACTCATAGATTTGCATTGGTCGGGCTGATTTCTTCCACTGGATACAATTTCTTCTGAATACTTATCCGGTAAACTCTTGGTGTATTCTTCAATGACAAAATCACGAGATCATAATATGATTAACATCTATAGCACATATCAAGCTGAGAGTTTTTCTGGCTGACTCAATATAAACTGCGTGAAATGGATGAGCAGCACTTCAGTCTTTTTGCTTTCACTAACCGCCCCGCTCCCGCTCACGCCTTAACCCCTTCGCAGCTTACACACGCTAGCTATAAACATACATCAATGATATTTATGGGAGTCATTCGCTAAAGCGTGTAGCACAACGATTACTAAGAACCAAACGTTAAGGCAGCGGCGACGATTTGTGACGAACTTGCCGCTACAATTCTTTTTTTAGTAGACAAAATAACGTAATTTAGCGGTAAACGACGCCACTTTTGGTAGTTCGCGTTTTTTATGGCCCCACTTTTAGATTTACTTGGCTGGGGTTGGTACTAAATGGTGGAGGGCATACAATGTGGTGTTGGGTCATATTTTGGGGTGTCGGGGAAAGTTTTTGATGTATGAATGTTGGAGGGAATAAGTATAATGTCGTGAATGTTGCGTCTGACGCGGTGAATGGTGCATTTGGCACCATTAGTATGTTTTAAAGACGCATTACTTAGTTTTACGACTGCCAAGTTGTTTAGATATGAGATCGGGCTGGCTACTCCATATTTTGCTGAATTCAGAAGTTGCTAAAATATTTTAGAGCTTTCCAGGCGGTGAATGCTATTACAGATATTATGAATCTTACATGCATTCAATGGAAGACGTAAATGAATAAATTTTATACATATACGAAGATCAAACCTTAACACTAAAAGCCCTAATCATTTGTTTGTCCAACTACATTCATGTTACATGATAAAGGTTCTAACAAGCGTTACTTTTATCTTTCATTACTTATTCATTGCTAAGTATTATTTCCAATCCCCGCCTCATTTAATACCTATCACTTAACCACAGAACTTTAAACAGCCCTCCCTATTCTAAATGAACCACCAAGAAGAATTCCTTACATTTAGCACTCACAAACTAAATACCAGCTTCAGCCGGCACCATTAGTTGGCTGTCACATCTGTCGACTGTAGGGACGCGTCACAAAAACGCGCGATGTCGCGCCGAACGCGCTCCGAGTCCCGACATGTTTACGATTGCGACGACAAAAATATCGCAAGCAGCGATTGTCCGTCGATTGAGTTACTGCGGGCCCTTTTCCCAGCTAATTTATCGACTTGTTAACTGAAAGTGTGCGAGTTTCACGTCTTTGAAAGTTAAATAAAATTGTCCAGTTTGTTTTCGGCCTTTATTACAGATTTCGTGGGTGGATTAAATGATAATTTTGTTAAGAGAAATGATGTTGATAGTTTTATGCGGTGAAGTGATTACTGAAGGAATTTATGTTTCGTAGAATCACTATGATTTAACTATAGAATTAGGATTGTTTGGTACTTGGCAGTAGAGTGGAAAAGTATGTTTTTGTTTTCGTAATATGTATATGTTATGTTGTAGAAAGATTGATTCATTGTTATTATAAAACTTATTATTGTAATGCGTTGAGTGCTTGTTTCTCTGATTGTAAAACTCGTTATTGAATTAAAAACAGGACTTATACCCTTTATAACTAAGTAACAGAAAGGTTGATGTAGATCTGGGCATATTTCAAATGGATAATAAGATGCGTTGTATTCAATACTCGCAGGAAAGATAATACGCGAATAAGAAGAAACACAAAAGAATATTATATCGTAAGAACCATAACATAAGAACTTTCCAGATCCTACCCTCTATCTCCAAAAACAAGTCTCCTGTAAATGAAATGTAGGTAAACAATAATAAAGCTAAACACTTGTAACAACAGAATTCAATCAGGCTATCGACGCGAGCTACAGACGTCAGCGCGACTGCGCTGCCGGCGACACCCGTCACTTGTTACTGCACCTCTAACAAGCCGCCGCACGTCGCATAGTATGGATACAGCCTTAGTTTGTGATGAATTGTTGGTAAATTGCATGTTTTGATTATTCCATACTAGGTATAATATCATAAATTCGAAAGTAACTCTGTCTGTATGTTACCTTTTCACCCCACCACCACTGAATGCATTTAGATAACATTTGGCAAGGAAATAGATAGTATCATAGGGAAGGACATAGGTGAAGGACACTTTATTCCCGGTAGCACGTTCCTGTGGGACAGTTTCCGAAATCGACAGGAGTGAAGCTGCTCGCAGAAGCTAGTTTAAAATTTAAATTCCCTCCGTCCTAAGTAGTTCCGGCTGCTGGGACTTGAGCAACCGACGACAACTTAATATTTTCAACTCGTTGTCATTAGATAAATCTCTCATAAACATGTGTTGAAAATATCCATGAGAGCGAAGAAATGGACCTTATTTACTTAAACTTTTCGCACAAAAAAGGTACAAATGCGGACTTAATGCCTTAGGCATTCTCTACCAGTCAACCAAGGGTGATGAAGAGATTAGATGGCAGGTGCTTTGGTTGAGCCGAAAATTTATTAAAAAAAAACTTCTTATTTTTGAGGCATATTTTGTAGAGAAAAAGCAGATTAGTAACTTTTGGAGACACCCGAAGATCTCCGTAATTAAAAACGTTTAAAACCTAGTCGTAATCTCATCTCAGCGACAATCAATATCAAAAACTTGTCAAAAATGTAAAGAACTAACATAATTTTTTTTTTTGAGATCAGACTAAACGTTCTTAAAATTACAAAAATTCTCCGAAAATGCGGTCAAGCACAGGCCCTCAATGCGTTCTTCCACTGACTTTATGTGCTGAGGATAGCTACAGCCCAAAGTGATCTTTCTCGTGCGAAAACATATAAAAATATAATGTATTTAGGTACTTAATACCATTAAAGAGAATGGAGCCTGCGGCCGCACCAATTGCCATTCTTATAAGAAAATATTTTAATTATTTATTCCTTTCTAGCCTTCTCCACACTATGCGACCCCGTCTCGAAGCTAAGACGCTTGTTACTCCAAGTTTGCATTGAATCCAGCGGCTCACCCCCCAGGGGATCAATGGACAATGTGGGTGATTCGTTGGGTGACACCTGCGTAATGGGATAGCGTTTGTATGGAGGATATGACGGGGCCAGATGTGTGACGCGGATGTGCGGATGTGAATGATGCAGATCTGTGTTGCATTGTGGGAGGAGTTGGAACTTATAACAACGAACCTACTGGAATTTTGGTTTTTAATTTCTAATGAGTTTGAAATCTTTGTAAATTGGTTGTATCTGTCTCATTTAATAAATAAAATATTGGTAAAGTAAGTTGGTGATGTGTATTGGAAAAGCAGTTTTTTCGAGATTTTCTTGATCGTGTTTTTCATTGCTGAAGGGTTGTCCCTGAAAGACCTTCATGGCTTTCTGTACGATGTTCTTCCACTTCGTTTGGTTCTCAGCTTCTCTCAGGGTGGTCGTGACAGAGTCCAGTGAGGGCGGTTACTTGGTCTCACCAGCGGTTAGGCGACGGGCAGCGAGGTCTTTTCCCATTACATAACTTTTCAAAATTATCTGGTTCAACGGGCACTGTGGCCTAAGTAACCGAGAATCCTTTGGTAACAGATCGTGGATAGTCTATCTCTTATGCGTACTTGCTCAAGGATATATTTGAGATAAACGCGTTAAAAAATGAGTATATAAAAAGCGGCGTCCTTAGGCCTACCAAAATGAATCATTAATATTGTTAGTAAATTCTACACAACATAAAACGTCGCAGGCTCTCAGAAACGTAATGCAATTGAAAACATCTATTCATAACATGCTTATGTAGCAAGTAAGTAAGTATGCTTACTAACTTAGAACAATGCATATTTACTAATACTTTATAAACATCGCTTTGAGACGTGTCCATTCCATAAAATTAACATCAACTGTAACACGTTATAAGCAAACTGAAAAAGTATAACATTACATTTAAATCATCATCATCTGCCTAGCCTTTTCCCAACTATGTTGGGGTCGGCTTCCAGTCTAACTGGATGCAGCTGCATACCAGTATTTTGCGATGAGCATGGAGCGATTTGCATGGAGCGATTCCCTATCAGACCTGCACAACCCAGTAACTGGGTAACATTATATTAAAATATCGTATTTTTGTTTTTTTTTACATTGCTAATATACATAGTGTTGTCCTAGGAAGTATGTAGGTATATTGGTTAGACGGCTCTCCATTATAATGAATAATAGCTGCCAGTGTCAACGAGGAAGTGCTAAAACAAATAAATTAATGAGAACAACTGTCATTATGTTAACAGGTGCTGCAAATGTGGAAACACATACATAATTGTTTGTTATGTTTCTTTTTACATCCGTCATGACATGAGTTACTTTCTAGCAAACGTAAGACAGTAAAACATGCTGAGTTTAAACGGCCAAGTTACACTATGTACCCATCCTTGCCTACCCTAGAAGCATTTTTTATTCTCCATGATGAATCTGCATCCTGATTGCGTAACACTCTATTAATCAAAATCTGAATAATTTTGAACGATATTGCTTGTCCAATAGATAGCAGTGCTGGCCCAGTGGCAATGGCCGTGACTTACGAGTTGTAGGTTCGAACCCTGACAAGCGCTTTAATTTAAATAAATTATTTGATCACCACTGCTCTAAACAAACAAAACATCGTGAGGAAACCGGCATGTCTTAGAACCAAAAACTCGAAGATATGTAACATCTACCAACCCGCACTGGGCCCACGTGGTGGATTACGGCACACTCCCTCTCACTGAGAGGAGGCCTGTGTCCCAGCAGTGGGAACATTATAACCTGATTATGACAATGCTTCATGTGTTCGAAAAATTTTCCCACTGTAGAACTGTCAAAAAGAAAGATATTGCTACTGTTAGTGTGTTCGCAATTACCCCGCTGGGATAGAAATACGTAAGTCATCGTCATCTGACTAGCCTTTTCCCAACTAAGTTGGGTTCGGCTTCCAGTCTAACCGGATGCAGCTGAATACCAGTATTTTACATGGAGCGACTGCCTATCTGACCTCCACAACCCAGTTACTGGGTAATACGATACCCTTAGGTAAGACTGGTTGTCAGACTTTCGGGCTTCTGACTACCCGTAACGACTGTCAAAGATCTACGAATGACCGCCGGGACCAACGGCTTAACGTGCTTTCCGAGGCACGGAGGGATCTCGGTATGTAAAGATGGTCACCCATCCGCAGACCAACCGCAGCAAGCGCAGCTTAACCTGATCGATCGACCTGTGCGGCTGTTATTATTAATAAGTAAGCATGCAAAATAAAAGTAACCCGGTCACTAGAAAACCTGAATGGGACTCGGCAGCTTTTAGGGTTCTGAAATAATTTAAATATGTAGTTTAAAGAATTAAGATTTTTAATTATTAAATAAGAATAAGTTCTTAGGTAGGCAACTGTACGTGTAGGTGACAGGCTGGAAAGTGGCGAAAGATCGCCCAGCCTGAGGTCACCCACGGCGGAGGTGTCTTTGTTGATGACGATTCTATTCCTGAAGATTTGTTTTTAAAGTACAAATTAATAAAGAACAAACCGTAAAAAAACTCAATCAACTCAGCCTATCGCAGTCCACTGCTGGACATAGGCCTCTACCATGCTGCGCCACAACACCCTGTCCTCCGCCTTCCGCATCCAGTCTGTCCCAGCCACCTTTTTGAGGTCGTCCGTCCATCTAGCTGGGGGGCGTCCCACACTACACTTGCTGATACGCGGTCTCCACTCCAGGACTCGTCTGCTCCACCGGCCATCGGTCCTTCGACAGACATGGTCAGCCCACTGCCACTTCAGCTTGCTTACTCTGCAAGTAATGTCGGTAACTCCGGTTCTTTTCCGAATAACTTCTTAAAAAAACTCACTTACTCTGAATCCACAAATTCTTTTCCGTTAGCCAGAAAGTTAACTGATCTTTCGACTAAAGAAAAATAAGCTACAATTACTTTCAAAACTATCGCGTGTCCTGTACCAAAGCGTTAGTTAACAATGTTTACACGTGCCACATGTGCTCAAACTAATAAGATAAACAACACGTGTCGCGTTCTGCAAAAAATGTGCCTATAACGAGGGCTCAGTGTCAATCACCTTTGCGGATCAGCGCCTCGGACTTCGAGGAGAGGAGATGTGGGGAGAAACCTGTAGCCGTCGTCATTGTTACGAGGAAAATGTAAGGTGAGTTGTTGACATTGTATCTTTTGTCAGGATGTCGGCATGGCTGCTGTACCTACCAATATTTTTTAAATATAATCCCACAAGTTGTCTTAAGGGATTCTCAACCAACTTGTAGTGATAGTGGAGGATGCATATTTGAATGGGACATTTTTTAAGTCCTTTATATAAGAGATTTCTTTAGAAATAAGCTTCACCTGTGTACGTATCTGTTCTTTTCTTCTTGAATGTTTATATGTATCTATTGTGAGAGCTTTACGAGCTCTCAGTACCGGGACGAGTAATTAATAAAAATCACAGTTTGTCATATAACTTCAATAATAATTACTCCTAGTAGATGGTTCTACGTGTTTACGTTTACGGAGGGGCCCGTGGCTAAATAATAACAGTCGCACAGGGCGATCGATCAGGTTAAGCTACGCTTGCCGCGGTTGGCCTGTGGATGGGTGACCATCTTTACATACCCAGACCCCTCCGTGCCTCGGAAAGCACGTTAAGCCGTTGGTCCCGGCTGTCATTCATGGATCTTTGACAGTCGTTACGGGTAGTCAGAAGCCCGAAAGTCTGACAACCAGTTTTACCAAGGGGTATCGTATTACCCAGTAACTAGGTTGTGGAGGTCAGATAGGCCGTCGCTCCATGTAAAATACTGATATTCAGCTGCATAAGGTTAGACTGGGAACCGACCCCAACATAGTTGGGAAAAGGCTACGTAGACGATTATGAGATGGTTCTAGGCTTATTTTTTTTTTCTTGTCAGCTAAATCTGACTGCTACCGTTATTTTTTCTAATCTTTTATAAATTAATGTTTGTCTCGTATTTCTACCATCTACTTATCTACTTATCTACTTTTGAAAGTATTCATAATGGATGCATTTAAGCACCAAATACGGCACGGTTGGCGCAGTAGTTAAGCGATTGACTGTTGTGCAGCGTGTCGCGGGTTCGATTCCCACACGGAACAAATTTTTGTATGACCTACAAGTAGTTGTTCCGGGTCTGACTGTTTGTGTATGTGTGTTTAAATGTTTGTAAACGCACCCAAAATACAGCAGACATTCCTAGTGTGGGACAACGTTTAAAAAAAAAAACAAAATGTGCTATAATCTCCATAGTACATAAACGGTTAAATAAATAAACATATGCGTACCTACTTTTTAAGTTGATCTTAAACATTATCCTTTCTAGGTACTCAGTCCCTAGCAAGGAAAAACATAGTGAGAAAAACATTGGACTTAACGACCCGAAATCGTCAAACCTCGCTAAGCATGCATGCTGTATCTCTTGTAATTTCTCTGTGTGGAGAGGCCTTTGTAATATAGTGAGACGAAACTTCAGGCTGATATAATTAGAAAGGGCATTACATATCTTTTTATCTACTTTCCTATCGCAGGTATGCTGGAAGAGATTTTCTTAGAAACAAGCATCACTTTTGTTCGTCTTTTTCTCTTCCTTCCTTCTTCTCTGTTTATATGTATGTAGTACATAAATGGTTAAATAAATAAGGGGGATGCTTTTTTATCGGAAATTACAAACAAACTAGCTACTTAAAGAAGGCTTAAAATTCCATGCAACGGTTAAATACAGTTTCTTTAACAACTAAAAACAAGCATTTTACATTTACCAGCTAAAATATTGAAGTATGTAACAATGTTATCACCTAGACATTTTAAATAGACCTAGGTAATTGAACCAACTACCTAGGAATTTATGACCATCTTATCTAGACATGTTGCTAGCGGCACTAATTAAATTATTGAGTGTCTTATTACATTTTGAATAGGGTGTGTATGAACACCGTGTCTTTTCAAGCTCTGCTTCTTTGAGAAAACAAAAAAAAAAAATAGTTTAAAATAACTAAAAAACATGTTTATCCAATCCATTGGACTCGTCAAAACAAATCATATGAGCCCGAACTCGAGGGGTTTACTAGTAGCCATTGAAGTGTTTCGCTATCCACCTCCAGGCTCCATCATCAGATCAGCTCCAAGATACCAAATTATAGTTTTGTCATCCAAGCTACATATACATACAACGTTTCATTTCTATACGACAATTAAAATTAGGTTAAAATAGACTTTTGAGATTTTATTACATTGTTAATTAGTTACAAGTGAAGCTAATATAAGCGTGTTAAACAAGCTAGTTTCTCCACTTTTGGAAAAGTACTCGTATTAGTTGACTCATCAGACATGTAATAGATAATTTCATACAAATTCTATTTCATTTACTTGCTAGTTAAACATTGATTAAAGAGGTAGTTGTATATTCTGGGTTTCATAACTAGACTCCCAATAATTACCTATATGATTTTCTGAATCCCGCAAATGAACGATCTACAATAATTAACTACACGACGATATTACATTTCTGACACCTTTCCCAAACCACAGGAGCTGCGGTAACTGACCGCGTCTTCTTAAAATTTCAGAGCCATGACATACATTTGGAGTAACACAAAACAGGTGCGAAATACTTTCAATTTGTAATAGATTTACACATAATTTGTCTAGAAGAATGTCAAACTATTGTAGCATTAATTACGTTTGTGTATCGTTGTTTGCGTAAACTGTTATGAATGCAATTCTTATGTTAAAATAAGCAGAAAATTAAACTTTTAAATTCTCTTCAGCACCGATTTCATGCAGTGCAATATTCTTAACATTTCTTCACAACCGATACTTCCCGTTTCGCCATTATAATAAAATACCGAAACAAAAGTTTTTACTTTATAGATTTTATTTTATTAATGAATAAAAATAATAAAGGCTTTTATTTCTTTAAAAAAAGTTACAAACTAACGAATCTTAAAGGTTAGGTACTATATTAATTTACGTGGGCGAAGGCCTCCTCTAAAGAAGCCTATTTATTTCTGTCTTGGGCTTTTTGCATCCAGTCTGTATCAGCCGTTTTGTTGATATCATCCGCCCATCACGTAAGCGGTCTTCCTCTGTAGTGTTTCCCTCTTGGACCTCTCCACGAGGTCACTCTTCTGGTCCACCGCTCGTCTTTTAGTCTCGCTACATATCCCGCCCATTTCTCTTTTCAGTTTTTGGGCATATATTAGAGCACCGGTAGCTTTAGATATGTTTCTTATTTTTGTGTGACGTATATTTGAATTTTCATAATTTTTAGCATGCTTCGTTCTAGACCCCGTTGATACGTGGCAATTTTTTCTTTTGGTTTGACTTTATATTCCAGGTCTGGGAAGCATATGTTCAGCAAGGTAAGAGGCAGCTCGACAATACTTTAGTTTTGATTGTTACTGGTATGTTGTTTTTAAAAGTCTCCTTAAGGCTCCAATATTTGTTCCAAGTAGGTTGGATATTTTATTAATAACCAACTTTTATGTATTTAAAATCAGCACCACACATACAAAGTGTCGTTTCGTAACTATTTTGATCTCCTTACATTCAGCCTCATTTCGCAAACAACACATTACGGTTTGTGTCCTCTAAAATCCATCATCATGATATGACTTACCTATTTTATAGCAAACATATGACAAAGCTCTTAAAACATGGTGAGTTTAAACGATCAAGATACAGCATGTTTCCTTGACTAACTCAGAAACATTTAAATCCTCAACGAGGTATCTGGGATGCCAATTAATAAGTATGGAGAAACAATTCTTTACGACACAGACAGCTCCAAAAGTTACAAGAAAACTTCTTACTGATAAACATTATATAACAGTTGTTTCCATTTCTTTCTCAGCGTTGTCACTTGCTTACATTATCCTGCAAAAACATTCTCTTAATTGAGACATTGTAAGTTAATGGTAACTTAGTAATCGCTCATTTCCCGTACTTAAACTTAAATTAAAACGTTGGAGATACGACAAACGAGCGATGGGGTTAGGAAACGCATTTTATATGGTAAATGCGTTTCTTTTTATTTTGTTTATTGAAATTCTTATCTTTTGAACTGTGTTTTGGTTGAGCAGCAAATAGAATCATGTTGGTGTTGCTCTTTATTTGTTTAAAAAAAGCAATTAAAGTATTTGTAAAAGAACAAGAATTAATTAACCGGGCTTAGCTTTCTTAGTCAGCTGTGGATGACTGTCTGGTCTGACCTGCGGGGTTGCGTAACACTTTGACAGTAGGAATGACTTTCATTTGGACAGTTCATCAACATTCATTGCGTTATTTACGTTGTTGAGAAGACAATTTTTTGTAACATACGAAGCAATGAATTAACAGCATCATTCAAAATGATTGAGATGGCGATTGATATTGTGGTCCGCAATTAGGGTGCTGATTTGGTCTGGGACTTGGCCGGTGATTGGGGTAGAGTAGACGACTCAATGGAAGGAGATGGAGCGACTAAAAACGGTTGCTGCGGTAGAGTGGATGTAAGGTGGAAAATCGACTGTCTTAGCACAACTTTGCAAACGCCTATGTCTACACTGCGGTAAAAGTTTCCAATAAATGCTCATTTACTTTGTAAAATAAGGTGATTGTTAATATTTTGTATAAAGGTAGAGCAGTGGTGGCCCAGTGGTAACGGCTGCGAATTACTTGTTGTAGGTCGTGGGTTCGAACTCAAGCAGGCATTTCACTTGAAGAAAAACATAGCAAGGAAATCGGCCTGTCCTAGAACAAAAAATTCGAAAACATTGGACATCCGCCAACCTGTACTGGGCTCGCGTGATCCCTCATACAGAGAGAAGGACTGTGGTCCAGTAGTGGTAACGTTATAGGCTGTTTATACTATTTCGTAAGATATCAAATGATTTCTTGCTGCATTCAGAAGGTGACAACTTGCTAACATACGAGTATTTATGTCCTACATTAGAATGCACATTACTTCAGATGCTACCATTAAACTTTATGTCCTTATATAAGATACAAACTAACCCATTTTCCTTACAAATTATAATATTACAATGTAAATCAGCGAACAAAATGTAAGACACAACATTTACGAGACATTATAATTTTGCATTCACGACACAAAATAATATCACAAATTAAACTAGGAACATAAATCAGTATGTCAAGTTACGTCCAATAAATAACATGAAACGGGTTTACCGTAGTTCTGAGCATGAGTCGGACCATTAGATAGCCGATTTTATGCGCTTGCACATCTATAATTTATGAGAAAAACATTGTAACTCGATTCTTGTTGAAAGACAAAAAGTTAGAGCTACTATCCTGTGCTACGCAGCCCAAGACAGTCAATGTAAAAGATGATGGTACTATGATTTGATGTCGCAAAGACTATGAAGGAATACAGACTTTGTTTTTGGTTGCTTGCTTATAGGGCGCATACTGTATATATCACAGCACGTATACTCAAAGAAAATCATGCATAAAGAAGGTGATGATAGAGCTTTTATTCCCTCGCTGCTTTACGTTTACAGGTACTGTATTTCATTAGGTACTCGTACTATTTAAGACAAGAAAAAATTTAAGAAAATCCAATTAAAAAACTACAGAATCAGCACTATTTAGTTGCAATTTGCAATTTTTGGTGTAGTTGAAAATAATAACACTGAAATTGATACCCCTCTAGTTTCGAATCGTTTGCATTCCGACTATTTCCGACACAATTTATTTGAAACTAAACTCGAATGGTATCGATACGAGTATCAGAATCCTATCGGTTTTGGCGTACGAAATGAATGCAATGCCTGAAGTATTTGATATTTGTCGGTGCATAGAGCTCGATAGAGCAATTTATGCTGTCTTGCCATTCGCCACAAACTATGGAGTGTATTGCTACTGTGAAACAGAAACATAGATTAGTGGTGTCGGGAGTGATAATATTTTTGGATGTTTATTACATTTGATAAAGAATAGGCAACGCGCAGTTTCTGTTATTCCTTATTTTTAAAGCATGTTGGACAACCGTCAAAACTGATTCTAAACATTCTCATCCCAATTTTAAACGTAATACCTAGAATTGTTTGATATCATTCCAGAGACTGCTAATGGGATGTCACAGTAATTGTTTGGAAGAAAGAGAAGTATTGAGTTGAACATTTGGGTCGCTGATCCGATCACGCAATACGTAAGTTGCATTTACTGACGGAATGTGTCAGATTTCAGTCTACAAGAGAGGATCTAGTTAGAGAGCTCAAGCTAAATATAAACGATGTTTGTATGTTCCATCATATTTTGTCGACACCTAACTCCGGAGCTGCTTATAGTTTAGTTAAATATGTATTATTACGTTTTACGTTATAAGGTCCGATAGTTTTGTTTGTTTTGTTTTATTACGTTATAAGGTCCGATGGGACTGGCATGTACAATTGTATAAAAGTCCCTAATAATAAATAAAGAGAAAAAAAAAAATACGTAAGTACTAGGTGTATGGACATTTAAGTACCTAGCTACCTCTCTGAAGATAAGTTTAATTAGTACACTTACACTTCCGGTTTCTCAAAAAGGTTGCATGACTTCATGCTTGTTCTGGAGTGGGGAGACTTCGTATCGGCAAGCGTAGTGTGGGATGCTAGATGGACCGACGACGGTGACTAGGAGAGATTGGATGCAGAAAGTGGAGGACAGGGTGTTTTGGCGCAGCCTGGGAGGTCTATGTCCACTACGGTCAGCAGAGTGGACTGCGATAGGCTGCGTTCACTTGCTTACGTATTTAAATGATGCTACATGCTTTTAGTCCATAAAATAAGAATTTTCAAATTGACAGTGCCATTTACATTTACATTGTTCTTCGGTAACCACTAACCATTTCCTTGTCTGTCAACTAGTAAATAAACTGTTTAAACAATAAGTGCTTCTATCCGTCGGCACTAGTTTTACGACTGACGTGCTAGCAGCTGATACATTTTACTGTTTTTCTTGAATTTCCAGAATGGCGTTAGAGCATGTAATGTGCTGTGTTTTTTATTTTTTTATTTTAATAAACTGTTCATTATGTTATAGTGATAGTTACTAAGACGTAAAATTTATACGAGTATCAGAAGGACTCGTAAATTATATTTATTTAGCGATCATTTCAACTGAAAAAATAAATGGTAAATTTGCTAAAATTAACTTAAATACTTATTAATTACATTTTAAAATATTTTTGTAAAAAAAAAACATTTCAATATTTAATACGTATAAAAAATAGTAGCCTACCGGTAACGGGACCAGGTCCAAGCTACCGGCCGATCAGTGCTCCACAGAGAGGAAACTCCTAACAATGCGTGCCGTGTCCAGAAGTAGGTACCACCTTCTGAATTAACTTTATTTTTGTTATTATTATAATATTTAAATTCAACCTTGTTTGTTTTTTTATTTTCCAAGGTATTTACATGGCATGGCTTCTTTCAACCAAGGGTGACAAAGGAAATTCATTCTTCTCCCAAAGAAGCAGACAAGCACACCTATACTTATCCATCCAAAATGCATCATTAAAAGGATGCAGGTAAGAAGGTATGGGTACTAAATATCACTCCACCCTCTCTGATACAACAGCCGTATAGGCACAAACCTCCCCCATTCAAATACTCTATGTCAAGACAGCGGCGTTGCCATTCAGTTAGATTTACAACAACAGTGACGTTTTAACGATAATGCGTATTTACGAGTATTTACGTGTATTTATGCGTATTTACGCGTATTTACTGCCGGCGAGAAAGCCCGCCTGTTTAATTGTCGAATAAAATTGAAATTTACAACCGTTGATTTATGTGAATGCTGCGCCGGCGATACGTTTTACGAGTTTTTATGAGTTACCGTAGAGGAAGAATGAATGAGATGTTTGACGGATTAAAAGGATGAGTTGCTGTGCGCATATAGCTGTATGGAGCTGGCAGCAGGCTTTATTGGCTATACAGAGGCAAGTTTCGATATCGAATTACAATATTAAACTGAAACGTTGGAGACGACCAGAGACTAATATGTGAGAATTGTTGAAATCAAAGTAGGAGTGATTTCTTACAACAACCGCCTCGAGGAAGCCGCAAGGCTGATTGCTTTCGTGATATTATGTTTCTTAAAAAAGTTTAAATAAGAATAGTATAGAATGTTGTCGATTATTTTCTTTAAAAATTGAAGGTAAAAATGTTAAATCATTACAACTCTTAATAACACCTCATCATCATTCTCTTGTCCTTATTCCAATTTCCGTACTTCTCTATCAGTCGCCATTTTGTTCACACATTCCATCCATCGTTTTCAGGGTTCCGTACCTCGAAAGGAAAAAACAGAACCCTTATAGGATCACTTTGTTGTCCGTCCGTCCGTCTGTCTGTCTGTCAAGACCCTTTTCCTCAGCAACGCGTGGTAGTATCAATCTGGAATTTATATCAAATACTCAAGTCTACTGTTCCTTAGAGCTGTGAAAAAATCAAGCTTCTAAACCAACGCAATCAAAAGATACAGCCGTTTATGCCGCAAATTTCCGCAAATTTTCGACACTCGCAAGGGAATCAAAACTTACAGTGTACTTCCAGTTAACCTAGAATCTTGAAATTTGGCATATTGTAATGTTATGGATTTCATTTTGCAATAAAAATACCATAACCATGACTCGATTGTCGTGATGGTGAACTTTTACTTATATACCTACAGGTTTGTACGGAACCCTCGGTGCGCGAGTCCGACTCGCACTTGGCCGGTTTTTTTTTGGTCCATCCCTACTCTTATAGCTATCGAAATTCATACTCCTAATAAGACCTATCAGAGTAAAAACACCTGCATTATGGAAGACCTTTACGAGGCCAACGTTGATGCTGTCTAAGTGGCCGAATTCTGGTCGAAACTTATAATATTAATAAATCATCGATTATATGAAGGAAAAAAAAAATGAAAAAAAAATGGAGGTCCATTCGCCAAAAAGAAGATCGCGCGCTTTGACCACGCTTTTCTCCCTTCTCAACTCTTCCATTCCTCCTTCTTAACTCGTGTCTCACTTCCAATATCTATGTTCTTCTCATGCTAAGAATCTGCGTTCTTCTAACAACCTTCTCCTAATCTTTCCTTCTCATACTTCTGACTTTGTTGATTCTTCCTTTCATATTTAGTCCATTCATCTTTGGAATGCGCTTCCTCTTGATATCAGGATGGCCACTAGTCGGTATGCATTTAAGCGGAAATTACAGAATGATTTTCAAAATAAATAGCGTAGTCATCTCAACACCTCTCTTCTTTGAATATGCAAATATACTATAAGTGTATATATTAGGTCATCCCACTTCCAGTGTCATATTTTTTATTTCCAATATTTATGTATTGCGCAATGGTATGCAATAGTTAAAACATGTGTTGTCTTGTACAATCATGTTAGTTTAATTTGGTGTCTTGTATTGTCAAGAAGTGCATTGATTTAAAATGGAAGATTTAAAAAAATCTATTAATGTAGTGGAGCAACGTATATTTCTAAAGTTTTGTGCTTTACTCAACTACTCTGGAGGAGTTACGCACGACTTACTGGTAAAGTGTGTTGGTCGTAACGCCTTAAATAAAAGAACCGTACAGCGATGGCTTGAAATGTACAAACAAGGAAGAACCACAGCTGAAGATGAGCCGCGAGCACCTCGATCATTATCATCGACTAGATTAGAAGCAAGGGACAAAATCAAGGAAGCACTTCGTCAGTCACGTAGGGTCAGTGTCAGTGATCTCTCCACTCAACTTAACATTCCTCATTCCACTATATATAGAGTACTCACGGAGGATTTATGTCTGGTCAATAAAAGTGCAGTGTGGGTGCCCCACACTCTGAACACGGATCAGAAGGAGTTTCGTTATGAAACTGCGCCTAGCCATTTATCGTGGTATCGCCGTAAGAAAAATATACTTAATAGATTCATATGCCTTGATGAAACTTGGGTCGAATTTTATACTCCTCGTCAAAGACATCAGTCACGATGTTGGGTGGAACCGGGCACTTCAGCTGAACATTTACCACGTGCAGAGCTACATGAACGAAAAATACTACTAATAGTAGCTATGGATGTCAGAGGCATTGCTTTTTGGAGAACTTATGATGAAAATACAACTATGACTGGAGAGCGATATAAGTCATTTTTAGAAGAAAATATATTCCTATTTGGGCAGACGAACATCATATAACGAGTCCTATAATTTTACATGATAACGCCAGACCGCACAAATCAAAAATAGTTCAGAATTGAATTGAAGATAAAGGATGGATTGAAATTATTCAGCCGCCATATTCCCCGGATATGAATCCTTGTGATTTCAATTGTTTTGGCCATGTGAAGAGGAAATTGTCGGGTACTCGATACAATAGCAAAAAGGAGTTATATATTAAACTAAAGAGCATTATTGGTGAATTAAATGAAAGTGGTACTTTAAATGGTGTTCAAGATTTGCCAGCAGTCTGGGAACGAGTGATTAATAGTGGTGGAGATTATTGATTAGTGTCACAAGGTTATATAGTATAGTAGTCAGTTTTTGTAAAATAATAATAATAAAAAAATATGACACTGGAAGTGGGAAGACCTAATATATACAAATAAATATTTATAAATTATAAATACATATTATAGTAAATCGTATGTATGTGTTTATAACCTATTTATGTATTTGTCTAGTTTTTTATTTTTATCATTGTGGTGTCAACCAAAGCACCTGCCATCTAATCTCTTCACCACCCTTGGTTGACTGGTAGAGAATGCCTAAGGCATTAAGTCCGCCTTTGTACCTTTTGTGCGAAAAGTTTAAATAAATAAATAAATAAGAAGAAGAAGAGCAATTTTTTTTATGAAATGTGCTACGGCATGTTTTCTAATGTCCCTCAGTTCCTGTTTCCTGTTTATTTTAAGGGTTAATAGTATAATCATTATTATGTTTTGCTTGCATATTATTATATATTTACCATAATGATACTAAAGGCCAATTCTCGTAATTTAAAATGTTCAATGTCTAGTCGCAGTGTCATCTCGGCGACAAACAAATGTAAAAAAACTTGTCAAACATGTAGGGAAATTAGAGGTACTGAGATCAGACTGTGTACGTTCTTAAAACTATGAAAATTGACCTTCGGGTCTTCAAAAAAGTTACACTTCATAAAACTGTCACGTCACAATTAAAGCAAATCACAAGTGCTGACAGATCTTAATGATTTAAATGACGTGTTAATTGACAAGCGTCATTAATTAGGGAATCTAAAGGTTGCATAGCAGCGGTAGTTGGCTTACTGCCTACCACACATACCACACACCTACCACACATCGCGAGCAATTTTTACGACCACATCAAAGGGTGACATCGTAAATATACAATTCCATTGCTTCATCTCACATTCCCGATGTGGGATGTGGGTTCAAAAATTTAAAAAGTTACTGGGTGCTTTATTTTTAAGCTTAGAGCGAAAATACAGAATATTTTTATGCATATCTCTTTTAAATCCTCAAATGATATAAGTTATGCCAGGACCTGAGTATTTCTGTAAGTTGTGTGCCACCTACTTATTTTGAACTCTTCATACCTTTCACCAACAGTTTTCAGGTCCAAGAAAAAAAAAAAATTATGACCTAAACCTTGACGCGTTATTATGTTTATACAAGTCAGCTCAACTTTCTCTGACTTCTATTAGTAGCTGCCCGAAGGTGCGACAGGAAAGGCACTTAACGCTGAAAACGAGGCTTTTCAGCTGACATTTCAGAGCTATGAAGACCGAGTGGGGACAAAAATAGGAGGGTGTGGCAACGGCATTCACAACTTGAACTAATAGATATGTTATTCCAAAATACATTTAAAACAGTATTTAAAAGCACACCTGACTTTGTTCTAGAACTAAAAAACCTCGCTACACGCTGATTTTTGGATGCAAAGTAAAACGTACTTCTACAAGCAGATGCTACTACTCGTATTTCCTACATTTATGAATGATTTCTTAATTACCAGGGCTTATTTTTAATCATAGATTTCAAATTGATCATTTTATTTATTTACGTTGTTCTCACATAATTTTGTAATATTTTGTAATATCTTTCTTGCCCGTTCATCTCCATAGAGATCTACGTTTTGGAAAAGCTTCAATTTTCTCACTGACCGACTCCTTAACAATTCAAAAGTGCCTGTAAATGGTTTCATTTAAATAAATGCTTTGAGTTTCAGTTTGATTCACGTCTCTTCAGAGGCTTTAGAGTTAGAGAATCCCCTACGAGTAAAAGGAGTAGAAGTGATGACTGTTGTGCAGACCGCGGCGGTAACACCGAGTCATGTATTTAAACGGTGAAAAGGTTTAGAGTTACAACAAATAAAACAAAATGTTACAGTACTCTACGATCGTAATATTCCATTAATTCACGACGATAGTAAAGTTCAATTGCTACGAGTCCATAAAAATATTCAACGCTTACTACTGTCATAAAAATGTTGGGCTAATAAACCTATTTTCAATGACACAATTTTATTACGACACGTCAGATGTTTTTTTATTGAATGGTATGTGCTGTTTCAGTATTTTATTTATTTGTTTATGAAGACATACGAGTAATAGTTTAGATAATTGACGTTGAAATACTTACTTACACAGACACTCACTGTTTATAGCAATTCAAATTGAATACATGAACTCTAGATTTTCTTCTTTATGCTCTTTCCTTTCACACTTCAACCTTCTGTTATAAGAAAGACGTATATAACTGAAAAAGTAAACAATTACATGCAATTTATAAATTAAAAACCTTTCCTTTAAACGTCTCTGTCAATATTTTTCTTGTCGCTTTTCATAGATACTCTACAAGATTTGTATCCATAGTGAACCCTATTACATTGGGATGTGATGGTAGTATTTTACGTTTGCCTACACTTTCAGGAATATGTATCATCATCAGGCTACAATAGTCCACTGCTAGACATCGGCGTCTCCAATGGCACGCCATTCAGCTCGATTCTCGGCAACTCTCATCCAGCTGCTACCAGCCACCGACGGAGATCGTCGCTCCACCAACCCTGAGGGCGTCCTATCTTACGTTCGATAACTTATATAGAAACACAGATTCGTATTAATCGATCCGTATTAACCTTTTGAATGTCTTCAGTTACACAGTTCGACATAAGCAATTGTCTTTCTATTGTGTCTCTAATTACGGCATTCGATGAGTTAATAAAAAAAATTAAAACATCTTTTAATTCGAACTATTTAAATCGTATTTTGTTAGTATGACATTATCTTGAAACTATGTTAGTCACGAGGAGATATAAAAATGTACATAATATTTAGATAACATAAAAACCGAAATATTGAAAATAAATTTAATTAAAGTGAATTAAAATTAAATTGAAATATATTAAAATGTCATATTACCTATATTCTGGCAAAGAAATAAATGATAATATCTACATCATTACGGTACGCAGGCAAGTCCAATTATAAAATTGCGCAATCAATATAATAAAAACGTGATTATTTCTCAGTAAGAAATAGTTGTTAACAAACCGTAACTACTGTAAATAATTACAAGAATTATGTTAGTTATTTATCACTGAGTTATTTAACGGTCACTGTGTACTTTAAATTTACTTAACTAAGTATTATCTGTGTATTTAATTACATCCTATGTATTTAATTGTGTTATATGAATTTGTTTTCATTCAATAGTGGTAGGCCATTTCAAACGTTCTTGAAGGATTCTTGGAGACAATCACCACTTCTAATGCCTAACCTTTGTAAAGGGTGACAGAAGTAGCAAATTTCAAACCATGCAAGTACCATGATGCAACTACAATTTTACATTTCATATTGAATTGGTTCGAGGTGGCGCGGGAAAAGAGTTCCTGAAAGGATTTGGGGGAGGTCTTTGCCCAGCAGCGGAAAAGAATAGGCAAAAAAAAAAAAAACAATGAAATGGGAAATCTACCTATGGGTCTATTTGGTAGTTAAAGTCTATTTATCTGTCAGAGACGAGTTACCTAGATGTTTGTATTACCCTAACAAGGTCTTCCGCTGATCAACTTTTGGAATATTTCAAAAATTTTGTGGAACCATTTTTTCCCGACTTCTTTAGAAAGAGGGTAAGATTTTTTTAAGTTTAGAGGTACCCATTTGTGCAGTTTTCCAAACCATATAGTAATTATGTGTTTTTCCGGGCTTTAAAGCCTACCTAACCAAAGAAACAATAATAAAAAAGAACACTTAACAAAATACGTCGTACCTAACTGTCCACTTACCAGTCGTGTGGAGCCGGCGATATTATCATATAAACAGTCAGTACATGTCATTAGGTCCCCAAAGGCTTTATTGCCAGAATATGTATAAATGTAAAACCTTCCTTAAATGGAGAATAGCGCTCATATATCGCGGTGTTGAAGCAGACATACGATTCTTTGAAGATTTTGGATGTGGTAACATTATTGGGGAAGGAACTTTAGAGATTTCTTTGTCATGCTGCTATCAGACCTTCAGCCTGTGGCAAGTGCAAACACGCTACTATTTTTCAGAATACTTGAGAAATGGCGAATAATTCATAGTGACAAATAATTTATTGACAAATATTGTTTTTTGTTTTTTTACTTTTGTTTATTTATTAATTTTAAAATACTAGTTTAGCTCTTCTCGCCTGAAACACAGGATTGCCTAGTTCAGGCACGTAAGTCTTAGCAATACAATTTTTATTTAAGCAAAACTGTAATAATTTTCATGCCTTATAATTTTTTAATAAATATATTATTATTTATTTTTTTATTATTAAAACAGTAATGTTTAACCAGCACTACATAAACATATTTTTTTATGAATTGAAACGTTTCATGAATTTAAGACATCTAACCAGCCTATCGCTTCACCTTAGTGACAAAAGGCTTTGTCAGCATATTTGAGTATTATGTAAAATTGCACCAAGAAGACCGTAGATAGAGAATTGTATACTGTAACCATGAATTCAGGACATGGTTCAAAACCCCCTGCGTAGAAATTTTTCATCGGTTATCAAAAATCAATCTGCTGTAAAAGGAATTACTGAACAGCTAGTTTTTTTAAAAACCGACGAATAATTTGTTCAGAATTGTGTACTAAATCCATGGCAGCAGGTTGTGATGTCCCTGTCAGTCTGTATATGTATTAACTATCAGCGTATCACTTGTGAACTGGTACATTCTAATTTATAAAGAAATCTTATAGTGACGGCCGCTTTGTAGGGCCACAATTGTTTTTTTGGGCTACAATTGGGGTCACACAAAATATTGCATATGCGAGAAATATGTATATATAACTGTTCCGTTTACTCTTGCTACTGGATCTAATACGTGTGTCCTTGCACCATTATACTTATTATACAGTGAAGTGTCTATTGCTACACCCTGTCTACAAAGAAGACGCAATTTTTGTACAATAAATTATGCATGACAAATGTGTTTTAATCTTTTCGCAGTAGATTTTGAACGCACTACTTTGCGCCGAGAGTTGAAAATCGAACAGTGTGTTTTTTGACGCTCTGGGATGCGCTCTGTTGGATTCTCAACGGTCAGCTCAACGCCGAGAGTTGAAAATCCAGTGTGCGATAAAATCCCGCCGCGATATTCTTATGTCCGTATGAACTGTGTTATTAGTATTATTAATTATTATTGCTGTGCCCTTACAGGGTCCATAACTGTATCTTAGCTTTAAGCCTATTTATAACACCTGCCGGTCGATTCTGTAAAAATCTCACCGTGAAATCATAAGTGAAGTGAGCACTTAATAGTGTTGATCCCTACCATTAGGGAATGACAGAGCTCACTTTCCGCTCACTTCACCTGAGTTCTCACGGTGAGATTTTTACAGAATAGCACTGCTGTATTCACATTAGGTATGGTATGCAATAAATGAATAAATAAAAAAATAAATAAATAACTTGGGCTTATGGTGCATGTCATAATCTGTAGGTTCAACTGACAACTTCAATTTGAAATAGAACTGCCGCATCCACGAGTTCTTGGCAGCAAAGCTCGACATGCGGTGGCCAACATGTTTGAGCGCCGCGCTATTTTAATTGATATGTCTCCGCCTGTTCGCAGCCAATACCAATTACACGTAGGGCTGCGCTTCGAGATATACGTGGGCTATGATTAATTATTGCGAGCTGTGATATCTTCAGGTTTCTTGACCAAATGGGTTGGATGTTAGATGCAGCAGGTGATCATGACGTGGATGGAACTGCCGTTAAAAGTAGTAGTTTCCTGTTCGTAGTTTTTTAATAAATTTATTTCACTCTTTGTATTCCTTCTTTTTCTATGTACAGACGCCAGCGCATCAAGCTACCCAAAACTGTCAAATTTTCCCAATCAACTTTGAACCTCTCGCTCTAGCGATAAAGTTGAAAATCTATTAAAAAAATTGACAGATTGTATTAGCTTTACGTGCCGACTGTATTTGGCGTAATGTTTAGAATAATAATTATGTTATACTTACTGTCAGCTGTCAAGCCACCTTATATAAAATAAATATATAATGTTTTTCATCACTAATGCTTTTAACTAATGTTTTGAACATCTAAGTGTTCATTCATTATTGGCGTAGTAACCGCACACTTTTTCTAACCTATCGTCACAGTAAAAAGTTTCGAAATTGTCAGAGATATTGCTTCGTGCACGTGCACCACTCGTAGCTAACGACATTTCGGACTATCTGTATGCAATTTGGATCGTCAGGCTTTTTCCTGCCATCCATTCTGAGCTGTCACTCGTTGAAGTTAAATTGAAAGGTGCATGATACACTTGATCTAGTTATACTTGCATCTCTACGATGAAATATAGATTGGAAAGATTCAAGAGTAGCTTTCATTTCTGTGTTTTTATTTTACTTTTATTTCAGTTGAAGTTTGTGTGTGATTTTGACTGCCAGTATTTTGGTTGGTGTGCTCGGATTGTAGAAATAATTCTAATGATCGTATTGATCTCGTATCGTAAAACCGTATGAGATTCTTCTCACTACCTTCGACAGTGGCGCGGATTCCCTTGTTCACAAACTAAACTAAATTTAAGTTCAGTACATCTTTTTCTTTCTATTTCATTAAGAAAAGGACAGAAGATAAATATTACTTTAGTCCTGTCAAATTGGTCAGCGCCTGACGTAAATTATTTTTAATAGCCAATTTTTTAATCACGTCTAAACTTGTCTATGGAGTACCTATCCTAATTTGACAGGACTAAACTAATGTTTATCTTCTGTCCTTTTATTAATAAAATAGAAAGAAAAAGATGCACTGAACTTAAATTTAGTTTGTGAACAACACAATCGGCACCAGTGATTATTATAATTGTACGGGAGATCCTAGGAATCATTCCAATCATTCTCTGTATCGTAAAATCATATGATATTTACCTCAATACTCGCTGTATAGCTTTTCACAACCATACAAATGGCAATTTTTAATTACTAATTTGCCTTCACCCCGAAAGCAAATAGCCGTCGGAAGAATGGGGGGCGTCTATTTGATTTAAACTGACAACAATTTTGGGTTTTTGATTTGGTAACAGCGTTTAGAGGACTCTTTTGATAACTTTGATTACGACAGCGAACGATTGTGAATAGCTATGCTGGAGTAATTTAAAATCGCACTGGGTGAAATAAAATTATCCATCCCCATAGTTATGGTAACATAAAGTTTTTGATCAGAGTAAGGTTAGTAAGGTACGTAAAATGCAAAGCATATCTACTTACTTCAGAGATCTCATAAGTCTTATTAACCAAACATTTATCGAGTGCAGGACCACACCTGTTTTTCCTACCTAATAAATAAATATATCCTCCCATATTGTCTCAGTCTAGAGGAAACATAACTTGTGCTTGTTGGAATTTTATATCAAAACAATTTCTGATAACCATAGCTCAATAATATTTATGAATTCAATAAAATACTTATACAAGAGTGCGAACACAGTGAAACAATTCGAGCAGCGCGCCATGAAAAATGCAGTATTACGCTGACATAACATGCGTTTGATATAAAAACAAACTGCGATGTAGGTATGTATGTATGTCATGACACGCACAAACGTCTATACACGAACCAACATAAATATTTTTGAAAAAAAATATGTTGCACATAAATATATCCTTATCCGTCAGTGAGGTGGGGTTTGAGTGACGGCGAGGCGCGAGAAGATCTCTTGGCTTCACTTGTGTTAATTTTGGCATAATTCGGCGAGCGTAAGTTCGTACCAAAACTTTTTGAAGGACTGGTGGCTGCCCTGTCTGCTTTGTATTCATTTTTGTACGAATAGGCAATAGTTTTTAGCTGTTGGATTCACGCAAGTTGGTCCTGGTTTTCACTATAGAGCATGCCAAAACTTTACGAAGAAGACAAGTATTTAAGTAGACTGTTTGATTCTAGTCTATTCTGTTTTGATTTCTTCACGGCACTGGGTTGGCTTGAGACTGCTATTTTCTGGCTTGAAGAGTTGTCAACTGTTTTTATCAATCGTCACAAAATAAAAAATGTGAAGATTTGTTGTAAAACTTGTTGGAAATTGATAATATTTTCTACGGGTAAATAGTTTGCTATTATTTACTTTTGCATTTTGACGGGTACGTCAAAATTCGAACGAAAACGAACGTTGGTAAACCGACGTTCGTTTTCTCGTAACTTATTTCAGTTTGCCAACTGCATTTTTAACAACTGCGATTATCTAATTTATTCCATATCTTATTAAGTATGGTTTGTATACCAGTAACAGACTAAGCTATCTGGCTTAGTCTCTTGCATTTCATCGACATTCAGCATTTCATTAAAACACAATTACAACAACACAAGGTAGCATCACCGATACTTGATAATTATCCCCCCTCACGACTTCCGTGTTACAACCCCTTGTCATGTACAGCCAATTAAATTCTTTTCCTTTCTCCAACACTATACTTAACCCGCTCATTGCCTGCGGTGGGACCACGCCTCCAGAATGCCGCCTGCGCCCGTCACGTTATAATTATCATTTAAATTGTGCCCACCGCGCTACCGCTCGACACTTGACAAATGTAATGACGATAGACCGTCGCTTCAAGAATTTTTATACGCTCATATTCACCGTTTTATATGATCGTGTCAGATCCCCTTTATATGTACGCCACGTTACGTTTACACCCCGCATTATTTCAGCGGACTTTATGGCCCGACTTATAAGGCTGGTTATACAATAACTTTTTATATTTGATAGGAAAGAATATGTTTGCTGAAACAAACAGAAAAACTAAAATAGGTTGCTTGATGAATACCCAACAATGGAAACTTAGTGCATTGTGTTAAAGTCGAAAATTGCCTAAACGGTTATTTTATTAGTCATTACATTGTTGTAATGATAAGTAGCGTAGTCAATGTTTTGCTCATAAAAAGCGCGATACAGTGCTCATAGATGACGTTCTATTTAATTTCCATTTGATTTGAAGCCAGTTTTTGTGTGGCGAGCGTTGACATTTTTATTTTTATTAATTTGTTTGGTTTTATGGTGGGGAACGATTAAGTTCTAGTTGAGCGTCAATTTATTTTTATTGTTGATTGTTGAAATAAAAACTGTATCATGCTGCGTTTGTTTGACTTTGGAGACAGTTGATAAAGCGCTATACATATGTAGATTCGGCGAGTCATTAATACGTAATGTAACTTTCATTATGCACATTAAATCTTAGGAAACTTAACCTTCAGAAAACATCACCAACTGAATGCATCATTTGATATTTTAATTCTCGTCTCGAAGGAATAATTTTCGTCTTCTTCTTTAAGTTTTCTTTTTCTCCCTCTCTGCCTCTCTCTCTGCTACTGCTGTAGCGCTTGCAACCACTAGACCAACGCATGAGGTTCGATTCCCAGGTCGGGCAGCGCTATGGTTTTTCCATTACATTTTTCTGGTCTGTCTGGATTTGTGCCTGGTGGACGGCAGTAGGCTCGCTCCTAGTACTAGGTACACCTCTGCCTAACCATTGAAACATTACAGATGTGAGGTTATGTTATGTTCCTAACTTTATCCTCATCATCTTATCACTAACAAGTTGTTAGCATTTTGTCTTATTTAAAGTCCATTCAAACTAATGTATCAAATTGATGTTATTTCAAGTTAAACAAATATCAATTTTATTTCAATGGTGATTAAGTTGATTTTAGAATGACTAGCAAGCACTGTTCAAAAAGTTATAAAAATGTTTGAAGTTGCAGCGTAAACTGAACTTTATTGTTTAGGAATTAAAGTTATTTTTCCATAAACTCATATTTGTTTACATATTTGGCAGATAAATCGCGAATGCATATTATATCACTTTGGCTTTCGGTTTAAGCTTACGTGTATAAATTTATTCCGAAATACACATATAGGTACATTTAACTGCGTAGGGTACAAGTACCAATTCATATCACTTCACACGCTTTCATATCAGATTATTTTTTTATTGCGAAACGAACAATTTATTACGGTCAGAACATTCTTAGATAACATTTTATTCGTAATAAAAATACTTATTTAAATATAATACTTATTTAACGTGAAAATGAGTGTGTCAAAGCGGCTGGCTCCTTTTATCGATCAAATTATTCGATGTATGTGATCGTATCTTGATCATTCTCTCACCATTAAAAACTCGAAAACTATACAAGTTTTGTCGTGTAACTCGACACCTCAGGTGTTTTAAAAAAGGTAAGAGACACACTGAGCCTTACATTTTATCCGAGAGTTTAAAAATCATGCGTAACTTTTTCAAGATTCTCACAAAACCTCACGCCTGTAATCCAAAGGGTTAGGTAGATGTGTAGCCTGAGGTTTTTCAAATGTGGATGTACTATATACATCCACATTTAAAAATTCTCATTTTTATTGATTACATTATTTCTTAGCTGTTCTTGCATTTGAATAATACCAGGTCTTCCTTCCTGCTTATGGAATAACAGAAAAAGCCATGGTATTGAAGCGAAAAGAAATCATTTTCCTCAGTTGAATTCCTTTCTATAATGCAAGGTTGAAATATTGCATTATACTTACAATTATATCAGAGGTATGCCGCAATACTGATAAAATCTAATTGACAAGACCAACAATATATTAAAACAATCCACATTATTTCTATAAAATGTAAGCCAAGGAAAATCGATGTTAAAATATCAGCTGGTTCAATGCTAATCTTGATGATGCATACGATAAGATTAATGGACTGATTGTTATTCCAAGCTGCTTGTAGGCTACTGCTGGAAATAAATTATGTTCTGATGACTGTAATCGATCACTTGTGCGTGCGTTTACTGTTGCTGCTATTTTAGAGGACGTAGACTTATTAATAAGTGCAATAGTGTACTGGACAAGAAAGTAGGTACCAGGCACGCATGTTGCTTAGAAGATCAGTTTTCTATTAAAATCTGTAGAAAAGTCTGGAAAAATTAATAAAAAATCGTATCATGGTTGTAAGGAGAAAAGAAGATAGTCTTACGAGAATACCCAAGTTATTGTTATTGGGTACTAAATATTACAGAATATATTGTTTTAGAAAATTTTGATGATTTTTTTTTGTGAATACAAGTAATATACAAAAAAAAATTGTAAAAAAAGATATTGTTTCTTTAAAAAATAAGGGACTAAAATAAAATAGCCTACCTACATCCAAATCAAGAAACAAAAGAATCGAAACTAAATTCGGTACCACAAAAGTTCTCTGTATAAGCACAATATAATAGTAATTAAAACTTAACTATCAAAAGCTCCACTCAGTGTGTCCCACAAGACGACACACAACAAATAGTGTCGATAGTAATCGCCGGTTGTGAGTGTAAATATCGTCGCGATCCGCGCGATAACGTGCGGCTACCGTCCGTTTTATGTACGAGTTGTGATCGAGATAATAGTACGATTTATACGTACGGGACAGCTACTTGAGATGTTTTACGTGATTATAGTTGGATGGTGGAGATGCGACGGTCCTTGCTTTTGGAAACGGATCATGCCGTTATTTGATTACGCTTTGAAAAAGAGTGGGGTGGGGAACAGCCAAACGGGCCGACTTATCAGGTTAAGCTACGCTTGCCGCGGCCGGTCCATGGATGGGTGACCATCTTTACATACCCCTTCTTGCTTCTTAAAGCACGTTAAGCTGTTAGTCTCTGCTGTCATTCATGGATCTTTGAAAATCTTTACGGGTCCTCAGAGGTCTGTAAGTTCAATCTTACCAAGGGGTATCGTGCTACCCAGTAAGTGAGTTGTGCAGGTCAGATAGACAGTCGCTCCACGTAAACTACTGGTGTTCAGCTACATCCGGTGGGACTGGAAGCCAACCCCAAATTAGTTGGGAAAAGCCTAGGCAGATGATGATGATGATGATGATTAAAAAAAAAGAGCTTTCATGGAGATTTTGTTTCCGTGTATAAATAAAATAGACTGCAGATGAAATTGGCCTTACTAATTATAATGAACCCTATATGAGAAAACGTCCCATAGGATCTATACAAGACTGAAGAATGCAATCCAGTTTTCATGAAATCTTCACAGATATTATTGGTTTATTTAAACTTTTCGCACACAAAAAAGGTACAGACGCCAGCACATCACGCTACCCGAAACTGTCACATTTTCACAATCAACTTTGAACCTTATGCTGTAGCGATAAGGTTAAAAATCTATTAAAGAAATTTGACAGATTGTAGTAGCTTGATGTGCTGGCGTCTGTACAAAGGCGGATTTAATGCCTTAGGCATTCTCGACCGGTCAACAGATTACATGACAGGTTTTATGCATTATCAGTACTAGTAATACACTGGCTTATCTGGCTTTACCTACTCTGCATAGTTTCTGTACTAAAAAATACGTATTATGTAAATCTCGCATCTAAATTCCCAAAAAAAACACCAATCTAATAAATCCCAATTTAATTATGTGTGGGAAACGAGCAGCCAAAACAGAAAGCACTAAATTCCTCACTCATTTATAAACCAACGAAACTAATGAAACGTTAATGGCACATCTGTGTACCTAACCTTAATCTTTGCCACAATAACCAGTTGAAAAATCCGTATGTTGATAGCCGAATGAAAATAGACATTTGATATACGATCAGCTGATGTACGTAAACACAATTCTCCTCTAGATTTATGAATAACCACTAGATATTGGAGTCAATGGAAACGTTGTAAATTGTAATAAACCATCGGCGAAGAGTTACTGGCCCTCGTAAAATATTAGTTTTATAGTTGTGTTATAACGAAATATGTTTCGGCGGAAATGTAAACGGGAGTAAAAATAATGGTTTATGATTTCTTCATAATAATTTATGTTGCGTGTTAGTGTTGGGTATGTGTGTTGCGTTTCGTTGAGAGGGCTCTGATGGTATCTAGATATTGGTTTTGAAGCTGTGTTTTAATGGAAATTTTTGGTGGGTTTTAATGGAAATTTAGCTGTGTGGGTTTGATGCACCAAAGTACATACTGTGTTTATTATCTACATTACTTACAATATTAAATGAGACACGTTTTGGACATGGACTTATAGGTAACAAGCTTCTGCCCGCGGCTTCGCTCGCGTAAAAAGTAACTTTCAACTACTATCCCAAGGGAACACATTACCGGGATGTAAAGTATCCTATGTGTTCATCCAGGAAATGGTCAATCTATGTGCCAATTTTCATCCAAATCAGTTCAACAGCTTACACGTGATTGAGTAACAAACATCCAAACATGTTCACAAACTTTCACATTTAGAATATTAGTATAAGTATAAGATATAAGCCTGAAATCGCCAACTCGTTTTGAGCCAGCGTGGTGATTAATGCTCATGCTTTCTAATTAAAATAGTTACTTTTAAAAATAAAATTGTAATACAATTAGAGGGGATCGGCACTGTTACTCCTTAATACAGGCTATATTATAGCCTAGCAAGGAGAGCAGCACGTCACCCACTTGATTGCTAGAGATGTAATACTACCCACTTTGTGAAAACTGTTACATGTAGTTGTAGGTACTACAATTTGTCTTATGTACAAATAAAGATTATATTATTATTATATTATTTCTATGCGTGAGATGAGGTCTTTACCCTTGGAAGGGCACATTCATAGGCTGGTATTATTAAATAGGTCATCCCATGCTTTGGTCTTTTGAACTTTTAAACTAATGCCAAAAGGACAACAGGATAATTTCTTACATTTCCAAAAATACTAGCATTTTAAGAAACATCAACACATTGCATAGTTAGACATTGAAAGTAATTTACAATATTTATATTTTATATACAGACGCCAGCACATCAAGCTACCCGAAACTGTCAATTTTTCTCAATCAACTTTCAGGTTTAAGCTTCAGCGATAAAGTTGAAAATCTATTAAAGAAATTTGACAGATTGTAGTAGCTGGCGTCTATACGTTATTGATTTTACGTTACTTTTTAAACAAAGTTTCATCTATGAAAATTCAGTCTGTCAGTTTGACATAACTTTGAGAAGCAACATCTGTCAATCAAATTGATTTAAAGAAATATTACTTTCAATCAATTATTTCTGTTATGACAGATAGATTTATTCTTTCAACGGTGGCGCCAATATTCCTAACTTATGGCATTATAATTAGAAAAAATATTATAACGTGAGGCCCATTGTTTATTGATTTTACAAGGATTTCAGTTTTAAATTAAGTAAATTAATAGTGTTACAACACTAAAACACTGTACTGTGTGTACTGTCAAATAAGTAATACTTTTCCGCTATGAGAAAATTTTATAAGTTTTAAGAAAGTAGAACAAAACTTGCTAAGATATATCTATATCTATAGATTCTTCACAAAATTCTCATAGTTTTGTCTGACAATATTGGAAAAAAGACTATATTTTTGTCAATACGGGGTGTATTTACGAAAATATAGTCTCTTTTTCTCGACAACGTAGATGTCTGGGAAGAGACGTAGAGTAACAAATGAAGGAGATGCATCACTTCCCTAAAAAACTAAACGGAGAAGTGGTTCTGAGTACTGAGTAATATCATCTCGAGTAAAGTACTAAATTATTATTATTATATCCTATTTTAAATAAGCACAATTTTCATTCTGATTAAATATATAATAATAATTATGTTGATTTGATGTAAGAAACTAAAAATAAAAACCGGCCAAGCGTGAGTCAGATTCCGATTCCGATTTTTTACCCTTTGGGTACGGAACCCTAAAAATACCACCCTTTTAAATATACTTACGTTTTTTCTTTTAAATAAAGACAGCCAAGCCTCGCAACCAAGTCAGCCCTCACATATATAGGTAGATGGTGTTGTATTTACCTGATCTGCAATATTATATTTTCTAATTTCCCCAATCTTTACATTTTCTCCTCCAATATAAAAGAAATACTTGCATTCCTGAACAATAAAATACATAAATTACACACGTTTTATTTGTTTATAACAACAGGGTTGGTATAAAAATGTGGCACCTCTACATATTTCTTCGAACATACTCTGCGCCAATGATCCACAGACAGACAGCCTGTTTGTTTTACATACAATATTTACGACACCAATTAAGAGCCTAGCTTATTAACTACAAAACGAATTTATGCTTCGACATAACGGTTAACCAACGTACTGTTTGTTTTCATAGCTACACTGTGACTTACTATATTTAACATATTTAAAACAAAGAGTAGACCGCATGTGTTTTAAATTTTGAATGCGTTAATTATTTGTATTTGAAACTTATACACGATTATCTTGTCTGTACATATTTTTAGGTAGGTAATAATCTTTGATAATTTATTGTTAGAATATTGAGGATTTCACTTTATGATCTCAACTTTTAATAAATTAACAGAACATAAAATCACACATGTATTTTCCCATAGGGTTAATTAAGTACTGCCGGTCGATTCTGTAAAAATCTCACCGTGACATAATAAGTGAAGTGAGCACTTAATAGTGTTAATCCCTAGCGAATGACAGCTCACTCCACGCTCACTTCACCCAAGCTTTCATGGTGAGATGGTTACAGAATCGCACTGCAGGTGTACAGACGCACATCAAGCTACTACAATCTGTCAAATTTCTTTAATAGATTTTCAACTGTATCGCTAAACCATTAGGTTCAAAGTTGATTGGGAGAATTTGATAGCTACGGGTAGCGCTGGCATCTGTACCTATAGTACCCCATATTTCGCTAGTTGTCTCAGTCCCATGTAACAGGGAGCGAGCCTATTGCCAACCGAGCACAAATCCAGACTCCGGCGGGGTAATTGCGTAACATACTAACAGTGGCAACAGTTCAACAACATTCATTGCGTTATTTACGTTGTTGAGCATACAAATTTTTCGGACATATAAAGCAATGGATAAGTCCTTCAAAATGATCTAGATTGGTGTGTTACGCAATTAGGGTGCGGGCGCTACCGAGAAATCAAAGAATCGATTGCATCTGACTTATTCATCATCATTACCACCATAATCAGCTAATAATGTTCCCACTGCTGGGACAGGCCTCCTCTCAGTGAGAGGGAGTAGGCCGTAATCCACCACGTGGGCCCAGTGCGGGTTGGTATCTACCAACCAAACACGGCAAAACGGTAAACGGCATGTCCGACGAGACGAGACGTGTGACAGATGTCACCTGTCTTCGAATTTTTGATTCTAGGACATGCCGATTTGCTCACGATGTTTTCCTTCACCGTTTTGAGAGCAGTGCTGATGAAATAATTTACACAAAGTAAAGCGCCTACCTGGGTTCGAACCTACGACCTACAACACGTAAGTCGTATCCGTTACCACTGGGCCACCACTGCTCATCTGATTTATTATTCTAGTAAAAAGCTTGTAAGTATGGGAACTGACATAGTAACAATCGTTTACATGGAAAATCAAGTCGTGTGAGTGTCACAGGTGAAAATAGATTGAATGGAGTGCAATTTATTTAATTTGATTCCATTTTACTCTTCGTAATAATGTAAACTGATATGATTTTCACAGCTGCCTAAGTGCCTTAATGTAAGTGATTTAAAGAATGGTCCTCCTGATTTGCATTGCAAAGGGACCACGATTGAACGTTCGCTGTAATCTTTTCAGTAAGAATATTTAGAAGTTTGTGTTTTCCGTTGAAACAGCTATAGGTAATTTGAGAGTATCCACGCAAACAAAGTTGCGGGCTTCTGCCTGCGACTTTGTTCGTGTGGTCAAAACTTTTATGAATAACCAGTTGTCTGTAAACCATTTATGACTGTAAACCGTGACTTGGTTACGCGACGAGATAAGATTCGGTTGCAACCAGATCCCAAAAACGAAACCGCAACTTAAATAAGGTCGTGTTTAATAGGTTTTATTTTTTTTAAAAACGTTGCCCCACACTAGGAATTTCTCCTGTATTGTGGGTCCGTTTACAAACATTTAAAACTCACATACATAAACAGCCAGACCCGGAACAACTACTTGTAGGTCATACAAATATTTGTTCCGTGCGGGAATCGAACCCGCGACACGAAGCGCAGCGGTCAATCGCTTAACCACTGCGCCAACTGTGCCGTCGAACTAAGTCTATTCAAAGTTTTAAGCAACGCGATTAAGAAAAAAACAGATTAAAAGCAATGTCCTACACTATAACGAAGGTTGTTTTAAAAAGCAGAAACTAGGTCTACTAATGGAAAAAAAGCTCCTAAATATCTGTAATATCCACTCCAAAGTTATTTCTTTGTTTCGTTCTAATTTATAATTATGTACCCGTCGTGCTTGTGTATAGAATTTTTTGTGAGTGTGTTGAATTTTCTACTTTTAAAAAAATGTTTATACTTTTTTTATTCAGAGTGATTATCAAAATTACACTTATTTGTGTGGCGAAGAAGTGGTAGCTTTTTTTTATTACGCTACAAATTCTGCTGGTTATTAATAAAAGTTTTGACCACTGTACTGTCTCAATGCTAAGCGATGGTGTTGTTGTTGATAATGCATGCTTACTTATTTGAAAAATTTGACTTTGACAGTTCAAAAGCGCACCAGCGTGATGTAGTGTTGTATGTTAATTCAAAAGTGCCTGTAAATGGTTTGATTGAAATAAATGCTTTGAGTTTAAGATGAGTTTGAAGATTGCTTTACCCTCCACTCTTACTTGACGATCTATTCTGTAAAAATCTTACTGTGAAAACTTAGGTGTAGTGACCTTGAAATTATTTGTCGTTGACAGCTCACTTCAAGGGTTACATTATTGCAATTTTCGTAGGGAACTCTAATATTTATGAAAAATAAAATACAGCCCATGTTACTCGCTGTAAATGTAACTTTTCTCTTTTTAATATTAGTTTAGAAAAATGCTATTTTAAAACAAAATGTAGCTACTGCTTTCGCTTCTGATAAAAAATTAACCCCTCTATAGAAAAACCTACTACTTTTCCCCAACACTCTGTCTACGTTGACATATTACCTCTTCCGACTGCACCGGAAGTACGTCATGATCCTGCCATAGACTATCAGACACAATGCCGTTATCAGAAGGGGTGAACTCGTAAACAGGGGATGTTTATGGCGGCGCTGACTTCCGGTGACGTCACACGGCTTTTTTGTGAAAGTAATAGTGTATTTAGTAGTTATCTGTGTAAAGAATTTGTTGGTGGTCTTGAATGAAAGAAGCCGAAAGAAAAATATTGGTGTTTGAAGAAAACATTTTGGGAATATGAAAAGGGTCTCGTTGCACCTTGTGGGTTCGTAAAAAGGAAATCAATTACATAAGTACTATTGACCGCTACGAGGTGTACAGCGTTTAATAACATAATCAGCTTGTAAAGTTTCCACCCACTGCTGAGATACAGGCCTCCTCTCTGTGAGAGGGACTGGGCCATAATCTCCAACGCGGGCTAGTGCAAGTGGGTGGATAACACGTATTCGAGTGTTTTGTTTCTGAAGCCTTTTTTCTCTCACGATGTTTTCCTTCACCGTTTTGAGAGCAATTTTGATGAAATAAATTACAGGAAGTAATGTACCTGCCTGGTTTCGAGCTCAAGACTTACAAGTAAGTCAGTAACGTTACCACTGGGCCATACATTCTGTATTTAATACATCATTACGAAATGAACAAAATTAGACAGAGTCATCTTTACTGAAACGAAATACTTACCTTAGTAATGGTCCAAAAATTAAACAAGAACGGCTCAATCCGGATAGACTGAAAGATGGCAGCTGGTGTTCACTATTATTTATCTTGAAGGTAGATATTGATGCTACCTGAGGCTTAGACAATTGACAATCGTTTTCAAAGCTTTAGACAACGAGTTACAACATACGCTTTTCGGTGTAGGTAGTATTTTTGTCTCACGAAGCGACACGCACTTTACTTGTGATTACCAAGTGTACAAACACGCTGTGAATATATGCGCAGGAGCTCTCGGTACCGTCCAAGACAATGGTGTAGTCGGAAGTGTCTGTGGGTGTGTATTTGATATGTGCTGACGCTACTTGTCTTCTCGCACACACTTACAGTTCGTTTGTACACTTGGTTACTGCAAGTTAAGCGCGCGTCGCTTCGTGAGATAAAAATACTGTAGCTTGTGGCAGTCCCATACATTTTTGACACATCATTTAAGCTGAAAAAATGTCACTTTGTTAAGGTCCTCTGGGACAGGTTTGCTTTTGACCAGTAGTGAACTGCAATGTTAACTTAATTAACTGGTAGACCGTAAAATATTGTAGCAGAAAAAGTGTTCCAAATTGCTTTTATCTAAAACACATAAGTCAAAGCACATGAATACACAATTAAAGACAGTGACATTAAAGGCCTGGCTGTCAAAGAGCATCGCTGTTAAAGAGACTGGCTGTCAGAGAGACTGGCTGTCAGTGTCAATCAGTAGTCGTCCTTTTATGTGCCGCTGGTAATTATAGAGTGAGAAACACATTTTATTATGGAAACTAGTTATAGGTTTCTTTTAAGGTTACTTGCGAAAATAAATTGTAAACGAATTAGGAACTTTTTTGATAGCCAGAACTTGTTCGTGGAAAAATGTTGTCATTCATCTATGAAATTGCAAGCAGAGAATCCCTTGAGTGTAACACACACTTGCAATTTGTAGAATATTAGTGGCCAGTAATTACAATGGGGTGATTGCGTAACGCACTATCAGTAGCAACGGCTTTTTATTTTGACCGTTCAATAACTATCATTGCGTTATTTACGCTGTTGAGTAGATTTTTTTTCAAATTATGAAGAAAATGATTAGCAGTATATCCTTGAAAATTATTCAGATTGATGGTGTGCGAAATTAAGGAGCTGGTCTGGTATTTTTTGAAAATGACGTGAATATGTTTTTTTTTTTTTATAATCCATGATGTTATAATAAAAATGTGGCCAAGACTTTCATTTAAATTTCTAACAGTCTTTAATGTACAGACGCCAGCACATCAAGCTACTACAATCTGTCAAACTTTAATAGATTTTCAAATTTATCGCTAAAGCATAAGGTTCAAAATTGATTGGGAAAATTTGATAATTTTGGGTATTTTGATGTGTGTGTCTGTACCTACGTTAAATTCCGTAAAAAAAATTAAGCTTTAGTTGCCAAAACAATTTTATTTATGTATAGCAGAGCTAATTGCATACTACCCTTCAAATTGTTGCAGGTTGAATTCAAACCTGCCACAAAAAAGAAGTCGTTATTTATTCGCATTTCTCGTTCCGAAACTTAAAAAGCGAGCCGTGTTCCGACTCCCCCCCGCCCCAATTGCCATCACTCGTTTGTCAATCTGTCTCTGAACATTAAAGCCAGTCTTCATCTAATGGATTTTAACGTCCAGAATGTTTACATATCAAACTCGAGGGAACATTATTTTTTCTTTAACACATTAAATTAAAACTGTTTGACTTTCCTCGGTATAAATTGATATGTTTATTTTCGGCGAGAAAACAGAGTGCCGTGAAGGGTTTCTGGTTTTATTATTTTTTGGTTAAGTACTTGTGATGAGTACTTTAGACCGACGGTTTGTACAGATATATGTTTGTATATAGCTATGTGGGCCACATTTTGAGATAAATTAAGCAGCGGGTTTTCCAGTACAGACTGCTGCAGATTGATTTACTGAAAGAAACGGTCACAATGATACCGGTTTCCGACCATAAGTAAATATGGGGATATTTTCCCCACACCGATCTGTTCCGGCTTGTCTTCACCGAGAAACCGCGTCTTTATGTAGGCACCCGTAGGCATAATCCTTAAAATCAATACATTAACCATTCATAATAATTTTCAGCGCATACGCGTTTATTGCAGAGTGAAATTTTAAGATGTGCCAGCACATCAAGCTACTACAATCTGTCAAGTTTCTGTAATAGATTTTCAAGTTTATCGCTAAAGCATTAGGTTCAAAGTTGATTGGGAAAATTTTACAGTTTCGGATAGCTTGATGTGTCTGTACGTTGTTCAGTCTATCGGTCACAGTCATCAACAACTAAACAATTTATATTGCTACTAGCTGTGAATACCCGCTTCGCTGGGTCATTTTTAATTGTATAGTTATTTGTTAATGTTAATAATCTATCACTACTTACTTCATAATCATTTCATATATACTAAACATTTTTATTAATGATGAAGTGGTGGGAGGCGCCCGACGTGACGGCACCGTGGTGGCATGCGCGTGAGCTGCGCGCTGTACTGGACAGTACTTGGACATTGCAACATTACTTTATTTTTCTAAAATAAAAGTAGCCTAAGTTACTCCTTATTACATCAGCTACCTGCCAATAAAAGTTCAGTCAAAATCGGTCCAGCCATTTTAGAGATTAGCTGGAACAAACAGAGAGACAGACAAAAATTGTAAAAAATGTTATTTTGGTGTATGTACCGTATATACATATATTCATAATTATGCAAGTAGTGAAAAAAGTATTACAGACAGACACTCCAATTTTATGTATATGTATAGATGTATATTGCTATTATGGTTAAATTGAAACGAAACTCCGCAGATGCGATGAGTAGTCGTTTTTGCATCAGTTTAAGATAGATTGAATAATTATTATTCGTAATGAGAATTGTTTTCTCTAAGCATTGTTGAAATGTAAATCTGTATATAGAACATCTAGTCATCGCCTTGGACAAAATGGAAAAATGTAGGGTGCATCTTACAGATTGTAAGTGGCAGTTGTTGCAGTCAGTTTATAGATGGGTGACCGTCAGAAATTGTGCCTTAGAGAGCATTTTCAAATGTCTGATTGTCATCTGTAAGCTTATGGCAGTCATTACAAGAAGCCCAGAAGACTGAAACTGCCGATTAGTGTAGCCTTACCATTTCGGAGGTTGCTGAGAGTTTTTGAGAAGGCAAAATGTCAGCTGTTACTCCATGTACGGTACCTAATGTGAAATACTTACTGCTATTAATCAACCACCTTATAGCATAATCAGCCTGTAATGTTACCACTGCAGGCACACAGGCCTCCACCCTGTGAAAGGGAGTGGCCGTAATCCACCACGCAGGCCCAGTAAGAGGTGGTGAATGTTCTGGGACTTCCTCACGATTTTTCCTTCACCGTTTTGAGAGCAGTGGTGATTAAATTAAATAGACAAACCAAAGAGCCTGCCTGGGTTTGAAGTCATGACCAGTGATCGGAGTAGGTAGATTGAAATGGGGTCATTGATCCGAAACGTATATATTAATATGGACATTCCTCCGTAATTTCGGAGTTGGATGGTTATTAAAAAAAAAGAAAAAACCAGAACTTAGGTAGGAATTGTATTAAAATGAGCAATATTATACTCTTCATATTTTTTTTTAACGCCACACAGTCACGATTTGACACAACCCAGTGACCAATCAGAACAAAGGATCATAGGTGGTGCACTAACCATTTATCAAAACAATGAGTACGGCCGCCGACGACATGCCAGGTAGCTCACTCATTTACTTCGTTTCGTAGTATGCGCTTCTTTGTTGGTTACTGTGTTTTTAAAACGTTACTTGACCCTGGCTTGTGCACATACTGACTTTTGGAATCTGCTCAAAAATTGTTTTTGTTATTCAAATAAATAATAAATTAATTTAGTTTTGATACATAACTTTAACTTTTGAATTGAGTAGTAATAATATCACTACCGACATTAACAATACTTAATTGGATCCGGAAATACCGGAATTACTTTCCGGGAAAATGGCTTATCCATGTTGTTCTTTCTGTGGGCATTTATGATACAAGTACCAAAAATCAATCTACCTACTCCGATCATTGCTCATGACCTACAACTTGTAAGTTGGGTCCAATACCACTGAACTACCACATGATTGACTGAAACTATGTAATTAAAATAACAGTTTAGTCATACTTCCCTTCGCCAGAAAACTTTAGTAATTAATATTTAACAGCTGTTCCACCAAACCCATCGATAACTTAACTGCCAATACAATAAGAAATCGCTCAGATTCATTCAGGAACATTTTTCATTCCAATCGCTTCCGAAAACAAGAACAAACCGAAACTAAGTAAATAACAATTTGCTCCACCGAAGTAACATCGGACACAAAAAGGTTAAACAAAAAAAATGAGAAACTAGACACGAGTTCAGTAGCAAACGTTAATCTGAGCTGACAACGCGCAGCGGCTTTAAAGTGGCGGGGCTACGTTAATCACTCTTCCACTCGACTGTACGATGCTTATCTGCCCATTGCTTTACCACTTCAGATTATTGACTTGACTATACCACCATACTACTCACGTTTCATGGAAAAAATATGGATATCTTTATGTAATGTAATTCAGGTGAGTACTGGCGAGGAGAGTGGAGTTATTTTTAGAAATTGTGCGTACGCCTGAGGTTAAATGAAGGTACCTAAGTTGTCGATGCACAAGTTTTAATATTAATGTCACAAATGATAGATATAGCCTTCTTAACATCTTGGTCGTTTATAAGAAAGAAAGAAAGGTTGATATTTTAAAAGACCTCAAGGCTCTCGTAGCCAAAAGTATTTCATTACAGCAAGAAAAAAAGGAAAAAGAAAGAAATCAATCTACTTACATCATTTATTGTGTCGTAAGGACCTACTTCTTTTCCTGGGCATAAGACAGTCCCAAATTAATCGCTGCACTTGAAACGTTGGAACGCAGAGCAAAAAGGTTTATGGGCGACAAGACGTTGGTGGCTAGGCTTCACGGACTGGCTCATCGGCGTAATATTGTTTGCCTGTTGGTCTTCTACAGACTGAACTTCAGAGAGTGTGTTCCACAACCCGATCCCACTATCGCCCTTTTAACACCGGACTATCAGACGCACTGCAGGGTAACAACACTTGGTTGATATCCCGACCAGACGTACTCAGTGCTTCTCCTCCACATTTATTATGCGCAGATCCAAAGTGTGGAACTCTCTGCTAGCGCCTGTGTTCATTTCAAAATTTAACCCGTTTGCCTTCAAAGCAAGAGTGAACTGGCATCTTTATTTTTAGGGACGCTCGTTCCCTCATAGACTTCATTCATCACTTTCCACCAGGCATTATCGAAGTCAGGAGTAGGCCCATTAATAAAAAGAAAAAGATATAATATAAAAAAATGTACGAGGGCGGGTCAATAAGTCCGTGACTTTTTGAATTTCTGACCTCTTTACTGAAAAAGCAACACTACTCCTGTCAACAGGCATCTGTCAGTTGACTCCTATAAAAATTTGAACTTACTGCGTCAGTTAGTTTGTGTTTGACAGCTATCTTTATCAGACTACCCAGTAATTTGAGGAAAAAATGGAAAAAAGTGAATTTCGTGTGCTTATTAAGCATTATTTTTTGCGAAAAAAAACCATTACCGAGACCAAGGCTAAGCTTGATAAATATTATGGGGACTCTGCACCATCGATTTCAATGGTAAAAAAGTGGTTTACTGAATTTCGTTGTGGCCGTACAAGCACTGAAGATGCCGAACGTCCTGGACGCCCAGTTGAGGTCTCTATACCCGAAACAATCGAAAAAATTCACGATATGGTGTTGGCCGACCGAAGATTGAAAGTGCAAGAGATTGTGGAAGCCGTAGGGATCTCGCATGGCTCAGTCGTTTCAATTTTGAATGATCACTTGGGCATGAGAAAGCTTTCCGCAAGATGGGTGCCGCGTTTGCTCACAGTCGACCACAAACGCAATCGTGTAACAACTTCACAGGAAGGTTTGGCGTTGTTTAATCGCAATATGGAGGAGTTTTTGCGCCGTTTTGTAACCGTGGACGAAACATGGATCCATCACAACACACCAGAGACCAAACAACAGTCAAAACAGTGGGTTTCTAAGGGTGAATCGGCGCCAAAGAAGGCCAAGGTGGGTTTGTCAGCCAATAAAGTTATGGCGACTGTTTTTTGGGATGCACGTGGGATAATCCACATTGACTACCTTCAAAAGGGAAGAACAATCAATGGGGAATATTATGCCAACTTATTGGACCGCTTCAATGACGATTTGAAAAAAAACCGACCTCATTTGGCCAAGAAAAAAGTTCTTTTCCACCAAGACAATGCAAGGGTGCACACATGTGCAGTTGCCATGGCAAAAATCCATGAATTGGGCTATGAATTGCTCCCTCATCCACCCTATTCTCCAGATTTGGCTCCGAGTGACTACTTCTTGTTCCCAAACCTGAAGAAATGGCTTGTTGGAAAAAGATTTGACTCCAATGATGAAGTCATCTCGCAAACAAAGGCCTATTTTGAGGACCTCGACAAATCATATTTTTTGGAAGGGATAAAAAAATTGGAGAAGCGTTGGACAAAGTGTATAGAGCTCAAGGGAGACTACGTTGAAAAATAAAATTATTTATTTATCAAAAAATCTGTGTTTTATTCCAAAAGTCACGGACTGATTGACCCGCCCTCGTACAAAGCTAAAAAAGACATTCACACCTGAACAAAACTCGCCTTTCGAAAAAGTCACATTATCTTTCACCATCACACATCATTCCACTTACTGAATCATAAAAAGTCGCGGCAAAATATTTACTTCACAATTCATTAAAATCATTAACACCTAAGACGACAGGTCGTCAGTTTTTTTACTATGAAACCAGTGGGGCATGAGCTAGACAGCCTCAATTCGCCGTCACCGTGGGTACTAACGACGACATTTGAAGCTAAACCTTTCCAGTATACGTTGACCATTCGTTCTGCAAAAAGTTGATTACCTGATAGCTTGTCTGAAGGTCCAACTGTCCATAATGAGACAGCTGGACCTTCAGACAAGCTATCAGGTAATCAAAAGGTGCACCTTCAATCAACTTCATTATAATGTGGGGCTCGTGGCTAAGTGATAGTCACGATCAGTCCATGGATGGGTGACCCCCTCCGTGTCTCGGAAAACATAAGTCCTGCGCGTGATCTTTCCCAGGTCGTGTTGGATTGCCGTCCCGTCGCGCTATGAGAGTATGACTTCTCACACTCTCATAGCCCGACGGGACACATGTGTACTGGCACATCTCTTGCGTTCATGACTAGTCTCCATTGAGATTGGCCGTTGTGACGGGAACTCGGTCGGGAGATTATTATTACAACGCAAGGTTAGCTTATACTGGAAATCTACCTATAGCTTGATGTCGTCGCGGGTACTTCGCCGTGCGGATGTAATCAGCGACGCGGTAGGTGCAATGACCGCTCCTCCTGCGTTTTTTGAAGAGTTACTGTTTTATTTTACTGGCCACACTTGCTAATGTTTTAGAAAGGTTAATGTGGGTTACATTTAGACTACATTTGTCGGTTTTTGTATTGTTGGGAAAGCCTTTATTCAAGGTGGTTTCTGTCAAGTCGCTTATAAATATTGATTTCAGGGTTCAAATAAACAACCATTGCACTTCCTTTCTCAATATTTGTTACCCTCTACTTCAATGATCTCAGCCTATAGCAGTTCACTGCTGGACATAGGCCTTTCCCATGCTGCACCACAACACCTCAGCACCACATTGCAGTAGCAGTGTGCTGGCTATGTTTGTCGAAGGACCGATGGACGGCAGAGAGCATGAGTCCTGGAGTAGAGACCGCGTATCGGCAAGCGCTCCCCAGCTGGGTGGACGGACGAAATCAAAAAATGTGGCTGGGACAGACTTGATGCGGTAGACGGACCCTCTACTTAGCCTTATGCAATTTGCTTCAACAACGGGATACAGGCTTCTCCCAAAAAGTTAAGTGAGCCTGAAAGGCCATCCTCGATTGCTTCAGATTATTGTTGTGGTCAAACATTTGTCTTGTTATCTACAACGTAGAAGATCGCCTTACCTATCGCTCCAAACACACATTATCGGCATTGTACTTCGAAAATGCACTATAATATCGGTATCGGGTGCCGTGTTGGTATCCGACCTGTTGCGAATGTAACACCAGATCGTTTCCTCTACATCTTGTTTCTTGCATCATGTTGGTATGGCTGCCAAGACAAGTAACTAACAGCCATATAAGAACACGGAATAAGTGGAGGTGTAAATTATTTATTTTATTTCAGACGGAAGAGAAAAAGTAAGGTAAGGGTAATTAAATTAACCCACCTTATAATTGCGAGGCAATTATATAAAACTTTTTCAATGAATATAAAACATACCTTCGAAGCAATAGTACAGAAAGTTGTCTTTACACTATCGTTAAAAAGCATTTATTCTTAATGACCGAACTAGCATGAAATGAGACCACTTTGTTTTCATTTCAATTGGGCAGTTCCATGGCACTCAGTAAATGATTGCCCCATATTAATTTTCAAAACCACCGTAAATTATTTTTAACGAAACTCACGACATTTAAAAGTTTCGTCATCAACTAAAGTAATTACCGTCACCAAACTCGTACTGCGTAAACGCTAATTACTCTGACATTATTGTCAATAATTTTCGCGTCAATAAAAATTAACATTTAAAAAGCTTTTGCACTTTTTTACTCGAGTGTACGAAGTGTCATGGCGTCGGGTGAGCGGCGAGATCAAAGCGGTCGGCGCCTTTGAACCACCGCGTGTATCAACACTGCCGTGCCGTAAACGACACGTAGAGGAATGAGTGGTACGGTCTGCAGCGGAAATTAGCTGAGCGCCTGTTCAACGCCATTTTTTAAATACAAATTACTTGCTATTAGCAGTGGGTGGAATAAATGAGACGTATTTACATAGCTGTTAAATTAGATCATTTGGAACATTCCATGAGATTTTGTGTGTAAGTATTAATAATAGTGGTGAAGTGGGTAAGTATTTATAAAAATGTAAGTTTCAATACGAGAAAAACTGAACTTTTTCATTTAAGATCTATGTTTTAGCCAAATACATCATATAATATTAAAAACCCAACATGTTTTTTGTTGTTTCTGCAAATGAAAATATTTATTATATATCCTGAATATGCTAGACGTTGGTGCCGATTCGGTTGTTAAACTAAATATAAGTTCAGTGCATGTTTTTCTTTCTATGTCATTAAGAAAAGTACAGAAGATAAATATTAGTTTAGTCCTGTCAAACTAAGATACTCCAGAGACAAGTTTAGACGTGATTAAAAAATTGGCTACTCAAAAAAGACAATAATTTACGTCAGGCGTTGACTTATTTGACATTACTAACCTAATATTTATCTTCTGTCCTTTTCTTAATTAAATAGAAAGAAAAAGATGCACTGAACTTAAATTTACTTTAGTTTATGAACAAGAGAATCGGCGTCATTATTGTCTTTAGTTGCACCATCGTCTTCTTCTCACTATGACAATGATGTACAGCATAAAATAACGCCACCAAAAGCCGCATTTAACATTCACACCTTACCAATATCGTTAACAAAAAAACAACTACCAACAAATTAATTAAAGAAAATTAATTTGCCGTCCCTCCTCCCTTACCTACGATCTATCAAAACCGACGGGGCGTAGTTTAAATTATATGTATTATGTAAATAATTCTATAGGACAGGTTGACCCCATTGACTGCGTGCTACACCTGCTTGCCAAGGTTCCGGGTTCGATCCGGTGTCGCTACATTAGTACACTTCCTTATTATAAAATATTAACCCGGTAACTCATAAAAAGTTGACATATTAAATGCTCGATAAGGAGAATAAGAGTTAATTATTTTCTTTTAATTAAAATGAAATAGTAATTAAGTTATAATTTAAGGGTCCATTTGTGTAAATGAGTATACATGGTGTTCTTATTCCATTTCTTAAGTATTGACTTAAGGAAGGTTAAATAATTAAAAAAAATATCCTATTATTACCCGTTTATATCACTTGGACTGACTTCGACTGAATATTTTTTACACTAAGAGTTGATTTTTCAATCGACAGATAATTTTATTCGTGAAATGAAATTCACGTCTGACAGATTCTGTATGGAAGAACTGCCAAATATTTGAAATTATTCCTCGGATTAAATTATCTGGCTTTGGAAAAATAAGCCCTTAGTGAAAGAAAATCAATAACTATACACCTCCACCTGTCAAACTTACCCACGTTAAGTCTAAGTCGGTTCACCAGCCTTCACGCACTGCAGGGTAATTGCATAACACACTAACGGTAGGAATGGCTTTCATTTTGACAGTTCAACTACATTCATTGCGTTATTTTATGTTGTTGAGCAGCAAATTTTTCGAACATATGAAGCAATGGATTAGCAATATCCTTCAAAATTATTCAGATTATTATGATTGAAGTGTGTTACGCAATTAGGGCGCTAGTCAAAGTTACAGTCATAGATCCTGGAAGTCTTTTATTTTACTGTATACAGCAAGATTTTTGTAGATTGAAGTACCCACTAAAGTCATAACTTTAGTGGGTACCTCTTCGCCGAACTAGTAGTAAAATATATACTGCAATCAACGGCTTTACCACGTATTTCTTTTTAACAAAACCTACTTCCACATCCACCTCATGTCGAGAATTAGTATGCAGATAGTTGTAATGAAGCAATGTACAAGCACTACAAACGCAGCGACCGGCAGTCGGCGGAACAATCAACAAAGACATTACTGACATTACGACAAACCGACACGTCAGGAACAATCGGACACAGAACTGTTACAATACAATGTTTATAATACAGTGTGGCGGCTAGCACACGATTTTGATGCGTAGAAATTTTACTTAGAAGAAGCCACCGTAACAGCTTGCGCCTTGACGTCCCTGCCACTCTGTTGACCCTGTATACTAATACTTACATAATCAGACCATAATGTTCCCACTGATGGGTCACATGCATCCTCTAGGTGAGAGGGAATGGGACGCAGTCCGTAATCTACCACGCGGGCCCAGTGCGGGTATAGTTTAGTTAAAACAGGTAGTGTTATTCAAAACGGGGACAAGAGTATTTTATAGCCAACATAGACCTGTCCACGCTAATGATCTCTATTTTATTTTAATATGTATTTGAATGAAATTATTTTTATTTGTGAATATTATTTATTTATTTATTTATCGAATAACTATAATTGTAAATATTCTTTTTAGGCTTGTATTATTATGTAAAACTATAAATGTTACTTGTAGTTTTAGCCTGTAAGTAATTGTTGCACTTATAAATAATGTACTATTTAGGAAATTATTTGTTAAATGTATTCTGTAAATAATTCTTGGCTAACCTAAACTAATAAATGCTAAGTACGAAATTATTATTTTTTTCAGTTAACCTATGTTGTCCCTTTGCTCTCCCCACTGATTTCCAATATTTTTTATTTGTGCCTGTGTACAATAAAAAAATGTAGTGTAAAATGTACGGCGATAACCCTTCGTGTGCGCGTCCGACTCGCACTTGGCCCCTTTTTTCTGTCATAGGATATTTCGTCAGGAAATAAGGCACATAATAATAATATTGCGGTATTTGTCCTGTAATTTTTCCACTGCATGGTAAAAGCCTCTTCTCATACAGAAATTGTATTGGCATTTCAGGCCATTGTAAGTACAGTTTTCCTCGTTATGCTGTCTTATACCGATATTCAGTTATGTCAATATTTATTAACTTACCCAAACATATTGAGCATTCCACGATTGGCATAAGGCTTACAGACCGAGTCCCAAACTTCGAGATCCGCAGACGTACAAAGGTTTTCGATATCGAAAAACGAATTATGGAACTCAAATGGAGTTGGACAGAACACCTGGCAAGGCGCAGTGATGACCGGTGACCGTGGAGTAACCGAGTGGCGTCTAAGAACCGAGAGACGAAGTGTTGGTCGTCTAGCAGCGAGAGGGATGGACGGCATTGTTACCATCGCGGGTAGAATCTGGGTGGAGCTGACACAGGAACGTGGGGATTGGCACACGAAAAGAGAGGCCTATGTTTGGCAGTGGGTGAAGTCGGGCTGATGATGATGATAATAAAACATATTTTCCAGGTCTAAACTCGCATCGACGCATGACGATTCACGAAGCACGACAACTTTAGAGCTAGAGGCTCTAAAATTGTCGTTTCATCTCCGAGCAATGATGACAAAGCCATTTTACCACGACGAAAATATTAATAATAAATGACCAAAGACATCCGTTGTGGAGCCAACAGCGTCGCTAGAAATCTAATTAATTTATTAAAATGAAACGTGTATATTCATTTTAATATTAAATTGTATGACAAATTGATGGTTATGCTAATGCATGTTGGTTTCCGCTTCGCTTTATAGCTTTTGATTTGCAAGCGAATAATCTGATTTCGATGTCATGGGATTAGTGATTCGTAGTGTAATAGTTATTAGAATTGAATAGTTTAGTTGGTTGAGCATGAGATCCAGCATGTCTATTCTGTAGAAATCTTACCGTGACAACTTGCGTGGAGTGAGCTGTCAGTGTCATCCCACTGATACTAGGGATTGACCAAGCAAACATTTACAATCATAATCGAGATTTTAATAATATTTTTTATGCTGATTTTATTGATCATTTTTATTTAATTTCAAAACTAGTATTTTAGTTGTCAGAACAATTCTATTTTGTGGGGGTTTAAAATAAAATACAGAAACTTAGTCAGAATATCAATTATTATTATTTTTTCTTTTTTTTTCCTAGACTAGTCCGTATATAAGGAATAGTCTTTTTTTTCCTTCCTTCTAAAACCCCACAAATGTTTTTACAGTTAAAATACTAGCTTTGAAATTATATAAAATGATCAATAGAATTAGCATCATCATCATCTGCATAGCTTTTTCCCAACTATGTTGGGGTCGGCTTCCAGTCTAACCGGATGCAGCTGAATACCAGTATTTTACATGGAGCGACTGCCTATCTGACCTCCACAACCCAGTTACTGGGTAATACGATACCCCTTGGTAAGACTGGTTGACTGGTTGGTTGTTGAATAGAATTAGCATAAAAAATATTATTAAAGTCTCGATTATAACAGTAAATATAATTATGCTTGGTCAATCCCTAGTATCAGGTGGGATGACACTGACAGCTCACTCCAGGCTCACTTCATGTAACTTTTCACGGTGAGATGGTTACAGAATCGCACTGCTGGATTCCAAAGTGTTATTGGGATTTTCCACCTGGAATTTCTCAGTAGCAGCCCGGCTTCTGGATCTGTATCCAGCTGATGGCAATAGGCTCGCCTCTTATTACGTAGTACTATAGGTACATACGCCAGCACATGAAGCTACTACAATCTGTCAAATTTCTTTAATCGATTTTCAACTTTATCGCAAAAGTATTAGGTCCAAAGTTGATTGGGAAAATTTGACAGTTTCGGGTAGCATGATGTGCTGGCGTCTGTACATCTCTGCCTAACCTTTCGGAAATACAGGCCAGCCGTGCGATTCTGTAACCATCTCACCGTGAAAACTTGGGTGAAGTGAGCGTGGAGTGAGTCGTCAATAGTGTCAATCCCTAGCATTGCATGACTCACAGCTCACTTCACCTTAGTTATCACGGTGAGATTTTTCCAGAATCGACCGGCTGATGTTTTTTATGTACAGACGCCAGCACATCAAGCTACTACGATCTGTCAGATTTCTTTAATAGATTTTCAACTTTATCGCTAAAGCATAAGGTTCAAAGTTGATTGGGAAAATCTGACAGTTTCGGGTAGCTTGATGTGCTGGCGTCTGTACAATTATGTGGTTTGTTGTATTGCGGCCTAATTTACATTTATTTTTTATTTTATTTTAGTTTGTCGTGTAGGGTCTTAACATTATGCTGAGCGAAGGTCGGTTTGCTTGGATGTGAGGTATGTTTTCTCCCAAATTGTTATTTTGTTTTTTTTTTTTGTGTTTGCTGCAAATAAAAGTATTTTCTTTCTTTCTTCTATTTTTCCTGGATGGGTTAGCAGAATTGTAGGTCCTGTTTTCCATGTTTAGCTGGAGATGTTGTTACGTAAGTGAGAAAACAAATGTTTTTCTTACTTCAACAATTCATCCTACTAGAGGTTCTTGAAAATGACAAGGTAATCATCATACCTACGGTCTTTGCTATTGGTTAGTGTTTTGCAAAATTCCATGTCATGTGGCCTACTGCCTGACAGACTGCATGTAAGTTGATAGTCGTTAAATGAGTTATTAAAAACCGAATCATCTGATAAATATTGCTTGCAAGTAACGGGCAACTGAAACTCCGGCGCCACTCCATATGATGCTCAGCGACCTAGTGTTTTTTAGTTCAGTAGGACGGAACTTTAAAATTCGTTTTCAGGATGATTTGTGATTTCAAGCCTTTTTAGGGTTCCTTATTCAACAAGGAACCTTTATAGTTTCGCCATTTCCGTCTGTCCGTCCGTAGCTTAGCTCAGAGACTGTCAGCACTAGAAAGCTATAATTTGGCATGCATATATGTACATATTAATCACGCCGACAGAGTGGTAAAATAAAAACATGAAAAAAAATTTTTTTTAGGGTACTTCTTGTAAAGTAAAGTAGGGATTCTTTTTACTCGTCTATCCCATGGCATGGGATATCTTTGGATAGGTCTTTCAAAAATATTGCGGGCTTGGGAAAACAATTTTTCGATTCAGGGATCTGTTTGTGAAAAATTAAGCTTTAAAGTGCAAATTTTTGGCAGAGTCAAGTGTGCCCTCTTGCGTTGACGAATCGTCTACTTTCGGACGGATCCGTATCTTCGTTGATGGACTTAGAAAGTAGACCAATGGAAACTATGGTTAGAGTACAACCCCACCTGATTTTAAACCGCTAAATCATGCACCAATGCAACACCTGTTAAGTCTTGTGTTGAAAATCTCGTAAGGGAATTGACGTCTTTCCTTTTATAGCTTTTAAAAGTAAGTAACCTGTAGATTTGTAGACCGTTTTCTATTTACCTGGTACTTGTTGACAGGCCTACACTGTCCTCCCATGCCTGTTAACACTGTAATTTGAAAACATTGTAAAGGCTAATTATTTTTAAAAGAGTAACGGTGGAGTTTCTTACCGGCTCTTCTCCATTGGAAATAGAATTGGAACCGTACACCTAGCTTCTGTCATTTTATAAGTGACCAGCAGTGCGATTCTGTAACCATCTCACCGTGAAAACTTGGGTGGAGCTTCAAGTGAGCTGTCATTTTATCTGATGCTAGCTTGACACTATTGATAGCTCACTTCACCTAAGTTTTCACGGTGAGATTTTTACAGAATAGAACTAAAGTTAAAAATTGCTTCCAAAGCCCTCTGCAGCTACTACGTTACATGAAAACATAAATAATCTATGTATAATGAACTTCAGTGCATGCAGTCTCAACATCTTATTAATTCAATATCTGGCGAGATGTATCATAAGTCTGCGCTCGTAACTCTAGGGTGAATGATGCGATTGTCGGACGGAAGTTGAGCAGATTTATGTATTAGTATTTATGTGGGTTTTCTTTGGCGTGGTTTATACCTGATAACCGTGCATAGTTACCAGTTTTCGGCCTAGAAAAGATTGCTCTGGCAAAATGCGCGAAAACTTCTTTAACTATTTCTAGAAGTTATCAATGCTTAAAATAAATGATATTTTCCCTGATAGGAAAGGTGTATTGTACACTTCTCATCAGTTACGTTAACTTCCATGTAAGGAAGGCGAGTTTTTTACCATTAATCGCATACAAACCTACCCTCCGCCCGAGCCGCTCTTCAGTATTATTGTTCATGTTGCAATAAAACAGTTCATATTAATCATTCTGTTCTTGCCTTTAAAACAGTTTTTAAACCACACGTTACGTGGAAAAATAGCTTTTGGTGTATAGTGAATAATAAGAAATAGAATTCCAAGTTAGAAGCAAATTGGAAGCTATTGAATTAATAGCGTTGAAATTCTTAGAAAAGATTAAACTATTAAAGCTGACACTAAATAAATTGCTAACAGAAAACTAAATTGTTTTCCCGAGTACAAAAATTCATGGCCTGCTATTTAAGGTTCCGTAGTCAACAAGGATACCTTATAATTTCGGCATGTCCGTCTGTCCGTCCGTCCGTCCGCAGCTTAGCTCAGAGACTCTTAGTACTAGAAAGCGGTAATTTGGCATGGATATTAATCGTGCTGACAAAGTGGTAAAATAAAATGCATGAAATTAAAATTGTTTTAGGGTACCTCTACACGTAAAACGGGGATGCTTTTTTTTGTCGTCTATAACATTAGTATGGGGTATCGTTAAATAGCTCTTTCAAAAACATTTTGCGGGTTTCTGAAAATAATTTTTCGATTCAGGAAGCCGTTTGTGAAATATTAAGCTTAAAAGTGCTAATTTTTGTTAGTCGAGTGCCCCCCCCCTTCCCCTCCTGCCAGCTAAATGGTTGTTTCTGAATATGTGAAAAAATCACGGTAATAGTATATATAACGAAGTTAAAAGGAAAACTATTCCAGCTAAGTAGGCTTTACAAGTTTACGACCAACTTACATTTGCACTTGCAATGTATGGGAGAATAGAATAGAATAGAATACTCTTTATTACTCGTATGTACACCATATAAATTTAACATGATTTTCAATTACGATGTTAAGTTTGTTCTTGGGATAAATTCATTCCAACTACAGAACCGTTCATTGTGCGTGGTCCCATACGTACTTGGCCGGATTTTTTAAGTAAGTATTTAAAATAGAGTTTTTCTTCAAGAACAGTCCAAAAAAGACTGTTAAACATAATAAAATAAATGAAACAAAGACATTATTATACTCGTTTACGACTTTAATGAATATAATAATGCGAGAATTATACTTTAAATATTTATGTTTTGTAATTTCAATATGCTTCTTGGCATATATATTTCGAAATCAGCAGGAAACTATAAAGTTTTATTACACATAAGTATACATAAATACATACTAACATTGTTTTTGTAAATGTCATTAGTTATAATAAAATGAATGGCGTTAATATAATTGTATTTAATTGATCTAATGTTTATTATGTTTAGCGTCTGTAACGGCGTTTAGTATGTGATTTTAATTTATAATTTCATTTTGGATTGCTAAATAGGATGTTAGTTCGATTTAGAGCAGACTTTTCAATCGACAGATAATTTTTATTTGTGGGATAAAATTTAGATCTGACAGTTTTTGTACGAAAGAACTGTCAACATTTCAAAATTATTCCTCCGGTAAAAATTATCTGGCGTTGGAGAAATCAGCCTTAAGTGTTAGAAACTTCTTTAATTATTCTTATTAGCTAGTCGTGGTCACCTTATGTTTAGTCAGCGACTTGTTAAAACTATGTCACTGTATTTTAATTAATGAAAATCGAATGATATTAGTTACGTAATCGAGAAAACCTATCCCTAACAGATAAATCAAATATATATTTGTAAAAGATACAAATGAAAAACGCAAATAATAAATTTCAGCCTAAAAATCATTTTACACGTTCATAATGTAGCATTTAAAGATAATGCTTGGCCCGCTCGGCTAACAAATGGTGCGTCCACCGTGCACATTGGTCATAATATTTCAACGCTAGTAAATGCTGCACAGTTCGTGATGTATGGCGACAGACAGACAGATAAATTGCTTATAATTTATTGTAGTGGAAGCCGCAACAGTCCTAATTACGTACGACGTTTGAGTCATGCCTTCTGAAAAATATCGTTTATTCGTTCTGTTGCATCATGTGTGTGGGTTGAAGCTAGTAGTTGATCTTCTTTTTCTTATCCGTGTCGTTATTAATCTTCTTGGCTCGGAGATACAGCGATGTAACTGCGGAACACACTTACAATAGGCCATGCGTTTCATTTTGATAATTCAACAACATTCATTGAGTCATTTACGTTGCTGAGTAGACGAATTGTTGAAACCTATGGAGCAATGGATTTGGAATTTTCTTCAAAACCTTCGGATTGAGATTGAAAGTGTAATCACTGCTAAGCAATTAGGGTACTGCAAGCTAATTGCGTAACACACTATCAGTAGCAATGGGTTTCATTTTGACAGTTCAACAACATTCATTGCGTTATTTACGTTGTTGAGCAGATACATTTTTCGAACGTATGGAGCAATAGGTTAGCAATATGCTTCAAAATGATTCAAATTGAGAGTAATAGTGTGTGTGTTTACGCAATTAGGGTACTGGTCAAGTGTTGCCACATATATTTTTATTCTGTGTTCCTATTGTATTGTAGTTACGATTGAGTTTAAATTATAATTATGTACATGATAATGATTGTGCGTATTTATTTCTGTATAAGGAGGCCCAATAAAGAGCTTTTCGAAATTAGTCATCTCTGCTTTCAGTTCATGAGTGTGTGTATAAACTTTTTTGGATCCCAGACTGTCATTTATTTATATATTATATATATATTTTTTTTTCAGAAGCCAACGGTACTTTTGTCTGATCCAATAATCTTAATCTGGATTTTAGTGCTCGAGTTTACAGACTACTAATGAGGCGATAAATTAATACTGCGAGAGTAAAATTTTTCTCCCACAGCGGTGTTTGAATATTCATAAGTTACTATTTGGAACTGAATAATAATTAAATTGTGTAGAACTGCAGTGAAACGTTAAAAAAATGTGTGTATCGTCGGAACGCATCCATGTTGGTAAGAAAACTTGTGGTGAATTTTTATTTTGCTGCATTTTCAGGAAAATTGTATACACATTATGAAATAGTTGAACGTGAACTGAAAAATTAAAGATGTATGCACTTTGATGCGTATGCTTCTTGAATTCGTTATTTACACTTCAATATTCAATCAGTGCTACTGGCCATTGTGTATTTTGTTAAGGAGTTCAGTAATCAAAGTCTGCAGTTTCAAATTAAATATTTACGTATATTTTTTTTCGCTTTATGCCCTTTATAACAACAAATTTTTATCTCAACAGTTATCAGTTGCAAGTATTACAGTGTCCATTACTTTATTATGAATGTTGTACACGCATTCCGCTTTCACACTTATAACTTGTGTCTTTACTTAAGATTCTGAGAGTGTACTATGTAAACATTAATTTATAGTTACACATAAAAATATAACGTGCCAGTTTTGCAAGCATTACAATGTAAATTTTAAAGTAAAGTGTATTCGTGAGATTCATCTAAGATCTTATCAATTTGAAAACTGAAAGTAGCAATTATATAAATATAAATGAGAAATAGTTGCGGTAACATGTTATCTGTAACACTAATGTACTGGGGACTACCATGCGTGTACGAGAAACGTTCAGTCACAGCGCACATAATTACAAAGATATGTGATAGATCAATGTATCGCCAAATCATTAAACATTCACTTAAAAAATACAAACACAATTAACAACCCTCACTAATTAATTGCAACAACTTAAATTACAAAAATCAATTTAAATTACAATCTATAGATTTGGTACATAAAAATTTCGTTAGTCTAACTAGAAAATTAAAATCCGCGCACGCGGTTACGACCAAGCGTTCAGTGCACTAATTATAATGATTACGAGTTAGAGATCACAGCTGTCGCGGTACCCCCACAGGGGCAAACACTTCCGTCGATGATATGAGCCGACTAGAAACCCGAAGAACACTAATTTATATGTACACAGACTTCGGTTCCGAATGTCCTTTTGGCATGGGCGTTAGCGGTCGGCGCCCCCCTTCTTGTGTCCGTGGAGCGCCGACGGTCCTCAAGGGTGCAGAGGCCGCGGGCCGAACAGCGGGTACGGCGGGAAGTACGCGGCCAGCGAGGGGTGCGGGGGCATCGGGAAAGGCAGCGGAGGCGATGATACCAGGTGCGACGGCTTGCTGTACGGGTGGAAGCGAGGGGTCAGCGGTGACAGCGGCGGCGTCGGGTACGTGCGCTGCAGCAGCGGATGCGTCGCGCTCAGCATCGACAGGCTCGGGCTGGACTCGCCGCTCGCAGTGTGTGATCTCAAGTGTTGCAACAATTCGTCGGATGAGGCGAACCGCTTGCCACAGTACGCAGAGTCTCCTGCCATCCAACTGCATACGTAGGGCAGCTGTGAAGCGGCCGCTAAAGCGGCTAATTGTGCGTGAGCATACGCCGCTGCCGCAGGGTGATTAGTAGGTAACGGAAACGGAGTCTTGGCGTGATCGCATTGAGCACACCCCGCCGGACACACGGCGGATTTGAGCAAATGTGAGCTTAGTGAGCAACCCGTACAGTAAGGATCTCTGCAGATTCCTAGATCACTTCCAGGCGCCTTCATTCTAGCGTACGCGAGGTACGGATTTAATCCATTCTTTAAAGCGTGGTGCTGTGCAGCCATCAAGCTACTGGTCATTAGGTCCATTTGTAAAGGAAATCCACTATGGTGCAATCCACCGAGGAAGGCGGATGTAGAAACAGGTATGCTGGGCTTGAAGCTCGAATGTTCTTTGGTGTCTGCGCTGGACGATAAAGAGGTGGGAGTGTACGGTAACTTGGATGCAGAGGAGATACTGATCGAGTCTGAGTTAGATTTGGCTGGCACGGGTGAGCCGTGCAGTGGGCTGCACCTCTCGTCTGACTTCTCTGACGGTGTTTTCCGGTGAGCGGGAGGTGGAGTCCTCTGTGATGAGGAGCTCTGGTTACTGGCACAGCGCGCTTGTACTGGTGTGGTGGACGCGCTGCCTTTCGACGAGAGCGGAGTCTTAGACGACGCGTTGACAGACCCTCGGTCGTCAGGTGTTCTAGTCTTTTCTCTCGCTGTTAGGCACGATTCGTAAGGCTTAAAGCTGGGCTTGTTGTCGGGTACGTGCGATTTCTCATCGTACTTCTTACTCGCTTTCTCGGCGGCGGAGATCAGCTTCGGGTTGGGCGAGTCCGCCCCGATAGCGCTGCAGGTCTGCGCTAGTAGCGCCAGCGGGCTCTTTTTCGCGTCGAGCTGCAACAAAGAGAGGCAGTTTATGAAATGAAACGTCGGGTCGAGGTTGCGAGTGACGGGCGTACAAAGGGACCGCGGGGGTGCGGGGCGGGGGAGGCGGGCGTCCAATCACGCGGCCGACGCGCTATTATCCGCGCGTCTGGCAGCCGTCGGCTCCGCTTGACATTTCACTCGGCTCCCGCATGATGTAATCTCGCAGTGAAAAGGGCAATTTGTGCCGCTGAATTTGCGGCACGCCTGAACTTGTGGCGTGTTGTCACGTCTATTGCCACCGCTCAACCGTCGCTATGTGTCGGGAATATGTTTTCTGTTTTACTCACGTTGTTCTGTCAAAGTTTATTTTAGCGACGATACGAATCTTATTAGAGTCTAGTTCGAAATACTAATTGCTTGTTTGTTAGCACTTCAGAGACGATTGTTGTTTTAATGTAGTAATTACGAGACGTCTTTCAAAATACATGGGTGGTAGTTAAAATATTTTATGTTACAAGTCATTTTAAATACAATGAAAAGCTAATGGCTTTCGTCTGTCATGAAAGTGAAGCTCTAAAGATTTTGCAGTTTGTTAAGTAATATGAACAATGTTAGAAATAATTTTGTAAAATGTTATTGAAATGGTACTGAAAAACATTTCTCTAGTTTGCTGAATTTTATTACCTACCGCTTGTTCAAATTCGCAAAACTACGCTCTCCTTCCGGAAGTTTACTATTGTAAACTTCCGATGAAATTTAATTTCGCCGCAATATTAATATTAACATACGCGTTAATATACAGGGTGAAATTGAAAACATGCGACAAATCGAAATGGGAGATTGTACTCATCATTATGAACAACTTTTACCTTGTGACCAAACCTGAAATTGCGAAAAAAAAAATCAGCTGACATTTTGACGAGTTATGCGAACATAAATGTAGGGAACAGCTGATTTTTTTTTCGCGATTTCAGGTTTTATCTCATAGTAAAAGTTGTTCACAATGATGAGTACAATCTCCCATTTCGATTTGTCGCATGTTTTCAATTTCACTCTGTATGAACTTCATTAGAGTATTATAAATTTAATTTAATTTTCTTTGTTATTTTCAATCGCAAACACTATTTTCTCACTTTGAAGAACTTAAGTAAGTAGTACATTTAAGTTCAGGTAATAGAATAAAATAAGCGTAAAATAAAGAAAGCTCTTCTTTATTTTATTGCCTGAATTTAAAGGAACTACCATCAGTTTCTTCACCTTTAATATAATACTAAATAATAAATAAATTATTATAGTATAAGTTATTTACTTTCGTTTCCCCGAATTTTCTTTTCGAAACAGTAAGCAAACAGTAAGCAACAAAATTCTTTCAGTATCATTTGATGGTTCAATGCCATGAAGTGACATTCAACATACTTGTTGAAATCCTCGTGAAGGCTTTCACGGAGCGATTGTTCCATTTCAGAAGGTTCGCGGAAAATGTATCCGTCTTTTACTGAAGTTGTAGCTCAATGAAGGTTTATTTGTTTTTGTTAAATAACGGAAGGGTACATTTTCAAGTTTGATTCAAAAGCTTGTTTTTCATTACATTATCTCTTTTTAGTTTCCTTCTGTCTTAGTGATTCCGGATTTTCTGTTTGTTGTTGTCTATTTTTTTTTAGTTATCATTTATTTACAGAGTTGTACCTACCTATTGAATCTTCACTTTAGTGAGTAGTTTGCCTTTATCTCCTTGAAAAATTATAGTTCGTAGAAACCTGTAGCATTATTTTGAAGAATTCTTTCGTCAGTTAAGAAGTTATTTGCTTAAACTATCAATCATATAATGACCGTGTTTCAAATGAATCAGTAATCCATTATAAATTCCCTTTACATACAACGAACCAACTTACCAGCAACGCTAATGTAAAGTAAATTATACCTAACGCAAGCGCAAGGATAAGAAAACACGAGTCTGTCATCATCAATCAAACTTACCGTTGTCGGAAGCGGCGACAGGTAATCCGGTCGCAAATACTGATTGCTTGACGTGAGCATGTTGCTCCACAGCCCGATATCCTTTTCCAGCTTAAAAAAATATAATCAATCCACAACACAGAACAATATCACTTCACAAAATCCAAGGCTTGGTGTCAGCACATGATACACAAGTCACTAGTCGCGGCGTGTGTACGAAGTGAAACGAGACGTGCGTTTGCCGCGACGGACGGCTCTGAACTGAGGTTCGCGGTATGACGTGCCCCCCTCCTGACACCTTGTCACTAGTCGCCTCGCCATTTTTGCATTCTGTGTGCTCTGCGGGAGCTTTGGCGTCTTATCCCCACCGCTGTTTGACACCCCGTTTGTCAGCGGCTTCCTTCTCGCTCGCACGCGAGAATTACTAAAAGCGCTTTCCGCGAACTCGACGTTTTGATGAAAGGATTACATAAAATATGCATCGCGCAGTCAAAGGAGTGGATGCGACGACTGAGATGCATAGCATGGGAAATTGAATAGCTGCGAAGCTGTTAAACGGCGGCTTAGTAATAATTTAGATTTAATGTCATCTCGGCGTGGGCGGACTTTTGTAGCTTAATGTGGGTCAAGAGATTTTTATGAACGATTTGTTGCTGCGTTTTGTTATTCGCTTTGTATTATGACTGTTTTATGGGCTGTTTTCGTATTATTATTCGTCTTATTATATTATATCTGGGAATTTATGTATGTTTAAGAAAATTTATCGCATTTGTCATCGCTTTCATTAGTAGAAACATACTCATCATGTTAATTTTATAGCTCTGTTGGAGCGATATTTAAAATTCCCAATGCCGTCGTTGCATAATCTCAGGTAAAGCGTGAGTTTACTTTTTAACCCCAAACTTGTATGGGTGGGGGACCACCCACTGGTTTTACGATTGTGAAAACGCATTCTCATTGTTTAGTTTTCATAAACAAATGGCTTTAGTCATCGCAATTTCTATAATCTTTCCAAATCTTTTGTAGTTTCACTGTGGGTACTAAAACGATACTTTTGCTAGTTTCTAACAATAACGTGTTAATGCTCCTGCTTATCTTTAATATTATGAGCAAAAGTTTTATGCTGTAAGCACTTCTTTGTGTTTTTTAGAAAAGAAGATTATTGTTGTAAAGAAGACGATTAGGAATGAATGAGTAAAAGTGAGCAAGTAAGTAAGAAGTTACTAGAAGTTTCACAATATGTTATTATATTCCTCGTAAGAATTTAAAATGGTAATTAGAGTTTCTGCTTAATCTTTAGAAGGATCATAATCATAATACCTACATAACTAAGTAATAAATATTTATGTGTCAAATTAAAGAATTATAAAAATAAATGATACGTCTAAACAATAGAACTGTTGATCGCTTGAATTTTTATTAATATAAATTATCTTTATGTCACTATAGCAAAGCAGAGTTATACATATAATTAAATGCAACTTAAATATTAAAGTCCCTATTATGAACAATTTAAAAATCTTCTAATTTAAGACTATTCCGGGTTTCTATCAGAGGCAGATTAATGGTTAAATTCAAAATAAAATCACGAAAACTCTGTATAAAATTTTCAGATCATGTTTCTATTCTGTTTTGAATCTCAAAACTTGTCAAAAGTTGTCACATAATAACATAACCACAAGTAAATCAGCCCTCCCGTCAAAAACACCATGTCATCATTATACGTTTCTCTTCGTGGCGGCCATGACAGGATCAATCGTGCCGACAAACGACAGAGCCCCGACTGTGCCCGACCGTGACGAGACGGACCACATTATGTCATGACTTGATGTGTCACGATTGAGCTACCTAATGGCTCTTATTAGATACACCAGAAATTATTGGGTCTTATTACTAGGTTTATTTATAAACTTTGTTTAAAGCAAGCCGACGTAAGACGTTTAAACATCAAAAAAGTATGCTTAAACAGTCGTTAATCATTACTTAACTTTTAACAACGTTTATAAATAACACAATTATTGTAAGACGAAAGACTGACAATGGCACCGATTCCCTTGTTCACAAACTAAACTAAATTTATATTCAGTGCATCTTTTTCTATCTATTTCATTAAGAAAAGGACAGAAAATAAATATTAGTTTAGTCCTGTCAAATTAAGATACTCCATAGACAAGTTTAGACGTGATTAAAAAATTGGCTACTAAAAATACGTCAATTTACGTCAGGCGCTGACTAATTTGACAGGACTAAAGTAATATTTATTTTCTGTGCTTTTCTTTTAGATGGTTAATTGAGAATCCCTTCTATACTATAAAAGAATTCCTTCAGATTAAACCTAAATGATCTTATTGTAAAAAAAATTCATGTCATTATGTTATGACATGCAAATGTGTTAAGCTACCATTAAAGCTACTACCATCTTACCATTGTAAGAACTTTTGTTACCATATTTATCTTCAAATAAATCTTTGATTTTGACTTTGTCTTCTAATATTAATTTATCTGTGTTTATACCGTAGATTTAATCATCGTGATCGGCGTTGGGCCGAATGGCAGCAGGATATTTTTTCAATACAACCTATCACATCCAGTCAGGTTCTTCGGAGTTCTCGTATACATACCAGCTTTTCCGGTACGGTGAAAAAAAAAAAGAAGAAAAACATTTTTTTAATTTCCAATCTATTTTACTGTAATTTGTTAAACGAAAGCCATAGTTTGAAGTCTAGACAGCAGGTGCATTGCGCTAAACTCGAAATTCGCTCCAAGGTAGAAATGGATTACCAAGAAACAGTTCAGAAAATTAGTGTAAGACCCACGGTGTCTTGAGTCTAAAAGCTATACTTGCACTTGCAGAGTTGCAGCCCAGAAACATCAAACCGCTTGCATTAAAACGTTAACATAACACTTTGAATGCATTACACAATCTGTACGTTAATCTCAGCGTGAGATTAGTTTTGGCATCGCTGCGTTTGAGCAGACTTGAGCCAGCCCGAGACTCGAGCCCAGCTAATCCCCAGGACTCGAGCCAGATAAGAACGATAACATAACTAGAATTTGCATACGTTTGTTTTAACGAGGTTTCTGAGGGGTTTGGTATGTAGAGCAGCTGAATTCGGAGTGTGGAAAAGTGGGGATTTCTGTCTGTTTTTTGTTGACAGAAGTACCAGGGTGTTGAAAGAGACCTCGATCATGAAAGTGAAAGTTTCAAAGCGCCGATGCTTAAAAACAACTAAAGCCCTTCACTTTACAAATGCCTAAGTATTCGTGCAGGTTTAATTTGATCAACCAGTGACGTTAGGAAATCTAATAATATTGACTAAAGTCCGAAAAACTTTTATAAATCTTTGCACATGGTCTGTATAAATTATTCAAACTTTCTTTGTGAATAGAAATTCACAAATAAAGGAGACATTTAAATACAATCCGAGACCAATGACTTTGTCCACCCCTTTATGACTGGCGAGCATGTTAATAGCATGGCGGTATGTGAGATTTTAATAGTTTTAAATTGGATTTATGGGGTACTTTCAATTTCGGCTTAGCACGAATGAGTTATTTGAACATTTGGTTATTGTATTCTTCTATGGGTTTAGAAACATAATTATATAATAGTTGGAAGAACCCCCCCCCCAAACCCCTCCCCCCCTAAAACCTTAATTTATAAAGGTTGTTTTTTAAGTAATCATTTGTGACTTCTTAACCATACATTTTTTGACGTTTAAACGTCTCCTAACTTTAAGCATCGTTTATAAATAAACCTCTTATTGTAGTGCTACTATCTAGCTCTCATTCATTTATAACAGTAGTTTTAACCATTCCACTATCTAGGTACTAAAAGTCACTAGGTGTGCTTTGATCAGTCAGTGTTTCAAGAACGAGGGAGAAAGTAATGTAATGTAATGTTCCTCCTCACTACCCCTAAGACCTGTACTACTAAAATCCATAGCAGACTCAATTCCCCAACTAAAAACACTATAAATTGACAACGTGTCCACCAATAACCTGTCATAATAAACACCAACGAACAATTGAAGTCCAATAAACAAACGAAAGTCACCGCTGACAGATTTCAAACTAACAAATATTGTACACGTAATGTCTGATCGCCAAGCAAATACAGCGCTGTATATGTCGCCGCGTCCGACAAGCACTTAGTGGCCGAGTTGCTTGAAGCGCTGGAAGTTACACTTAGAAGGGTCGAGAGAAGACCGATTCAAAATGGAAATAGTTTTATTGTGTAAAATGTTTAAGCTTTAGCTTTGTGGGTAGCGCTGTGGTTTTGTGGACTTGCATAAACCACTTTTTTGAGTCTTTGTGTTCGGGGTGATTCAATATTGACTATAGCTATTTTGTAGTTAGTATAATTACTTACTTTACCCGTAGTTCTTTTACAAAACCTGAGTATGCATTTCCTGAAGGCGTACAGTGAAATGAGAATATTTTTTCTGGAAAAATCTGATTCTGAATTTCCAGATTGACGTGTCTTGGCTGAAAAGAGGACCCTAAGGCTGACATTGGTGGACCACACACATTTTGTACAGTAAGATGGACAGTTTACACAGGAAATATGATCTCACGGATCTCTCAGGAAACGGATAAAGAAAAATTAAACAAACTGTACAGTAAACCATGACATATTATTTTCGCCAATTCTGTCCAATTCCGTCGTCTATTTCAGTAACAGGTCTGAAAGCGACCGTGTGACTTCCGTCGACGCAAGTGCACGAACAAGATGTTTGGCTTTATACTATTTGTGTGTATGTAGTGTGTTGTATTTATTTGTTGAAGTCACGTCTTATGTGTAATATAGGGTAAAGAGGAGATGATATCGTTCCGGTTTCAAGGATTTTTATCAGCAAGTGCTTTATAAAATGACATCTAAGGATGGCTGCTATCAGTAAGCTCCGGAAAATGATTAAGTTAACGATAGACCTTCGAATGATAGGGGCGTTAAACAAGACAAGTAAAAAAATCATACAGCCACTGAACATGTGCTTTTTGGAAAGAAAAGGTATTGAAGAGGATTTTGAAAGCTTTAGGTAAACAACACACTTTTTAAGATACAACTAAAAACTAGGCGAGTATCAGTAAATATGATATAAGCGGACTAGCAATAGAATGATGGTAACAGCCCGAGTGTAACAAGAAAAACATGACTATTTACACAAGGATAATATTCCTATAAGCCTAGTACTAAACTAAACCTCAGTACCAGTGAGACTTCTGCCGATACAAAAAGATGTACCTACAATATTTACATTGGTACGGCTTGGATGATGGATGGACGTGATTTATACCGGGCCATCAGCCGGCCCCTATTTATGCACTTATTGTGGAGGAAAGCGATCATAATTCATAATGGGACAGGCGCGAATTACAGGTGACGGCGTTTCTTGAGAATTATATGTATTTTGAATCAGTTTCAGAGCATTATCTCGTCTTTTCTCTATTGTCTTTGTTGGGTTTTGATTCGTATTGCTTTTTAGTTTTTCAATTTCTTTTCGAGATCTTGGTACGTATTTATTGTCATCTTTATTTTTCATGTGTTCTTTTGTCGTTTTTGGTGCTCCCAAAAATGTTATCATGTCTGCAACATTTGTCTGCAATGTATTTAAATTGACATGTTAGTTGCTTCTTCAATCATTTACAGTAATCAGTAGATATGTATATAATTATGCTGGTATCCTTCTAAAATCTACCAGTTTGGTATCTCATCTTCCAATCTTCTCCCGTCACGATTATTTGACTTCGACAAAAGCTGTTTTTAAGTATTTTCCTATATCGCTTCTACCTCCCTGCTTGCACCAACACAACAAGACTGCTGAAGCTCATTAGCCAGGAGATAATCAATCATAAAGAATTACCGGCTGCCGCCACGGCTGCCGATCGCCCGTCACTGCCGACACCGAGGTCTGCCACCCCTACTTACGTAAGTAGCGTGATACAAGTTTGCGACGTCACTGGGAAATTAGTGGTACAGTATAATACAGGAAATCTTTAGATTTGTTAGATGACTGTCACACTGAGGATTCTGAAAATATCTTTTAAGTCTCATGGATGTCCTCTGCTATCGCACTTACAGAATAAAACAGCAATGTTATCTTCCAACTACCCTTGGCCAGTTGGCGGAAGTCTCTCGCTTATTCATCGTTCATTCTCAACCCAATCATAAAACAGGGTTGATATAAAATGTTTCTTATCAATTAGGTTCTAATTCTTTTCTAAATGTTCGGTCTGAATTTATGGATCCTATATCTTCTCAAACCATTTTTATATATTCACTAAGCCCCACAACATATTAATAAGACAATCTCAATCCATATTAACACGTTGGAACATGTAACGAGCAATTAGGCCGGCCACACACGGCTGACACGCCATATTAAACGCGACCCCACTTTGTAATGAAAGAAACAATGGCGTCATATTTGCGCAGAAATTGTGAATCTTGCGACTAACGCGTGCGTCAAATTGCCGTGTTTGGATGTTGTTAGGTGTCGAATGATAGAAGAAGATTTCTTTGTGATGGAATTTTGGTTTTCTGCTTCAAAAGTATATTGAGTATTTTTTAATATTAAAATGAGGACCTTTATCCATCGTTATCATCTGGGAGAAATATCATGTAAGTTAGCAACAAGGTTTCTTTTGGCATTTCAAAAATCAGGCGCCCTTTAAGAATATTCAGGAACATCGATGATGACAATGATGAACTTCTGTTTGCACAATTTATACCAAGTGCAAAAGGGCATTCTACTTTGTCCAAATGGCTCAATTGGCAAAGAATTTGTTGCTCAGCTTGGTAAGCAGACAAAAACAGTCAGCTATACTATACGGATGAAATTCAATTCATGGGCATCCTTTTGTGAAGTCATTGTACTCATCATTATGAACAATTTTTACTTTTGTTTTGGTCCTATCCAAAACTAAAATCGGGAAAAAAATCAGTTGTTCCCCACATTATATATTTGTGAACATAAATGCAAGGAAGAGCTGATTTTTTTTTCGCGATTTCAGGTTCAGTCCCATTGTAAAAGTGGTCCATAATGATGAGTACAATGACCCTTAAAAAGGATACCCATGAATTTAATTTTACCCGGTATAATAAAAATGAAATGATGTTCGTTGATTCGCTTCACTTAAATTTTCCATAAAGTGCATTTTCTATTGGCATTTTGTATGAATTAGTAGTCAGCTAGTATCAAAATAAAAAAGACAAAGCAATAGACTCTGAAACACGTAATCCTTCCCCAGCAAGTGAACAGAATGTTAGGCCACGATATTCCAACATCGGGAGATATGAGCGAGTAAAATGAAAGCAGTATTCTGTAGCAAATTGCCATGTTTGTCATACTGTCTCATTTTTAGCTCGATGTTATTATAACTTATTCTCTGTGAATAAATTGTTTCAAAGAAGGACACCAAAGGACTTACTCGCTATTTGTCTCGGATAACAAAGCTTTATTTTTTACAAAGATGACAAGCTTGGATGTTGAATTTTAAAATGAACGTCAATTTCTCAGAAATGAAATTGCAAACCTTGTCAACTCAAAAAGATATCATATTTCACAGTAGATAAGAAAATATTCATGATAAGTGGTGGCCCAGGCAGGTAATTTACTTTGTGTATTTCATTTCATCACCACTGCTCTCAAAACGGTGAAGGAAAACATTCAGGAAGAAAACCGACATTCTAGAAGAAAAAAAAAAAAAACATTCGAAGACATGTGACATCCATCAACCTGCACCGGGCCTGCGTGGTGGATTATGCCCCATCCCCTCTCACAAAGAGGATGCCTGGCAACATTATAGGTTAATTATGAAGAAATTATTATCACAGGCAATTTCCTTTCTAGTTTATGAAATTAGAACTTAGCCAACTAGAACACCAACACCCACAGGAAGAGAAGGAGTGGCTATACGAGTGATCGGGAACCAAATGGCTAGCAACATAGTTGCACAGTACATGACCGCCTAAACCGCATTACTTTCCGTTGAAAACAAATCAACCAACCACAATACTTACTCAAACGAGCATGCCAAAAAAAAGGGAATGACGATTCAGAATTTAAACAGTAGCAAGCGATAATACGGTATACAAAAACTTAACAACAATGAATTTAAAAGGGTATAATGCGTTATTACACTGTCAGTCACAACAAAGGAAGTCGACAGAAGAAAACATGGTGCGTTCAATGAAATAACGTAAATTAATACCTTTGGTTCATGACGTGACGTGAAATGACCCCTTTGGTTCGTTTTGCAATGGTATGAATACGCCCGGCGATGCCCGCGGGGTCCTATTTCAGTGAGAGTAATTTTCAAGTGTCTGTTTGGCGTTTTGAAAGTTTTTGAGTGTGTATGTGCATAATTACATTCAAATTTTTGGTTATGTTAGGTGTTAAAGGTGGCAAAGTTGTGGTAGTTAAATATCGTCAGACAAGAGACTATCTAAGTAAATTGCATGAATTTTCAGCCCTGAATGAAATAGGTATTTTGTAGAACAATATTATAAGTGCTTAAGTGAATAATGCTTCTCATTTCTAATTGTTCAGGTTTGTTTGCAGTTCTAGGTTACAACTATGAAGTAAATAAACCACGAATCGGCTAAATAAAATGCCAGCATTGTTTTTGACACGGTAATTCACCTGTTTCAACACACAGACTGACAGTTTTGTCCCTACAATAACCAGGTATAATCCATCAGAAGAATTGAATGCGCGTAATATGTTTTACGCAAACATAGAATTTCATGGCTCGGTGGGTACATGATTACATTGTTAATTATATGAGTCCTGTCCTGTCTTGTTGAGTAGTTTGTGCAGATGGTACTTGAATTAAAATTGTGTTTTGTAAGGTAAGAAATGTATTAGATGCCAATGTATACGCTTTTATAATAATTTTCCTAGCCACATTCAAGAACTAAGCATTAATAAATTCAAATCTTTTATAACGCTAATACTATGCTAGAAAGCCTATTCTACTGTAAAAGACTATATTGAGGACAAAAAAGCTTGGGATTGAGCTGCTCCAATAGGTCTAGCTAGACAGTGAATGTTGTGTATTTTTTATTTTGCTGATTTACACTTTTGTTTTTTTTCTTTCTAAATATCGAATCGTTGAGCTCCTTAAGTTCTAAGTTGAGCTGCACAGTTACTGACAAATGCGTGCACTGACTGCGCAGGTCCACTCAATCTGTGTGGTTCTTTCCTCAAAAGACCACTTCTGACACCAATCTATATGGTCCTCAAAGATCAAAGATTATGTCCGGATTTTTATATACACATTGACATTGATGAATTTTATATAAACAATAACATGGATATTTAATTTGTATCTTATTTTTTATTATTATTACTGTGAGTATTATTAATCGTAAGGCTCTTCAAGTTCTGAGTTGAGCTGTACGATTTTTGACAAATGCGTGCACTGACTGGACAGGTCCGCTCAATCTGTGTGGTTCTTTACTCAAAAGACCATTTCAGACACCAATCTACATGGTCTTCACATGATCTGACCAAGATTATGTCTGGACTTTAAAAGAGACTGTGACCTCTGAGTTTGTTTCGGCCTTTCTTCTCATAGTAGTCAGATAGGAAACACCGACCACATCTAGTTTTAAAAAAATATGATTGACATGTAAAAGTGTTTGTACAAACCTACTTACAGAAAATAAATAATTTATCATTTAATAGTTTGTGACGATGATCGACAAAAGTCTTTACCTAATGAATATGAAGAAAAAACCGGCCAAGTGCGAGTCGGATTCGCGCACGAAGGGTTCCGTACCATTATCTATAAAAAACTGAAAAAAAATCATGTCTGTTGTTTGGGAGCCCCCTTAAATATTTATTTTATTCTATTTTTTAGTATTTATTGTTATAGCGGCAACAGAAATACATCATCTGTGAAAATTTCAACTGTCCAACTATCACGGTTCATGAGATACAGCCTGGTGACAGACGGACGGACGGACAGCAGAGCGGGAGTAATAGGGTTCCTTTTCACCCTTTGGGTACGGAACCCTAAAAATGTAAATCTAATGAACCATTAAAATCATTTAGTTAGACGTACGGGACGACGTATGACGTATGGGATTTTGCAGGTATACAAGAGGAGCTGAGGTGCAAATGATAAAAAAATACTATCTGAGTATTTCTCAAAATAGTTGTACATTTGTGGAAAAAACATGTCCCAAAAGTTCGAGTCAAAATATTAAAATAAAATGATGAAACTGCTTGCAAGATATTTGCGAAGGGATGAAGAAATATACTCCTGATTAGGATTAGATATCGCAAAGACCGAAAATACTTCATAAAATTGTGTAACGCTTCAAGTTGTCACTATCATGATTTACTTTTCCATACAAAATCTTTTTGTCTCAATGGGTACCAACGACTTTGCCGCTTCAAAAAATACTACTTGACGTATGTCTAACGTTCTAATTTTCTGTAATTAGCACCTTCGTATAATCTAGTTTAAGGTTCAAAGTTGATTGTATCCTGCTTTCTTTAAAATATATTGAGTTTCACGCAATAAACAAAATGTCTCACCTTTTTTTACTTTTTAGTCACGTACTCTTTAGTCACGCCATTTCTCAGTAATTTTTTTAATTTCTCAATGAATCTGTAGTATTTTGTACTGGAAACACTAAAAGCGTTCTTATTGGGCGATGGTAAATATCAGCGCCATATATTTTTTCAGTCAAAAACTAGATTCTCTTAGTGCTAAGGTTACTATTTCGTCACAATATTTCATAACAACTTTTTCGTCACGTGTACATCTTTCGTGAGAAATACTCATCTAGCCAAAAGTAAGAAAAGTCGTCGCTATTTTATTCGTGTACTTATAGGTACTTGCTTTCATAGCCAGAGCTATCGTGGCTGATAGTATAGAAGCACATAATGAGGCAAAAACAATAGAACCTTTTAGAAATAAGGAAATCTACCACAGCGGTCCTTATATTTTTCTTACTAAGCGCCCTTGGCGTCAGCAATAGGACCCATTTCCCTAACAGCTTACCCAATATGACAGGTGTCAGAAACACACTATCCTCCAATTCCAAGAAAACGTTTATCAATTTAAATCTGAATTAAAATTCAGAATTCACACCGTCTCATAAATAAAACATGAATTAAATCACTCAATTACCGACGCCATTGCAATCTTCCTCGAGTAGTAAACGACATAGATGGATGGGATCCCTTCAACGCGTCAATTGTCAAAAGGAAATGATCCAGTTTTTTTTGCTTTCAAAACAGTACCGTCCCTTATCTCTTGAACTTTACCTCTCTGAAAATAGAGGCTATATTTGCTTGATGGTTTTAATGTTTTCTTCAACTAATTTGTATAAGAATAGCACAGTGTGATTCATTAAAGCTCACCGAAGCTTGAAGTTATTAAGTGCTATTGTGTTAAACTGAATTCAGCGATGAGCGTGTGATTGATCGGGTTAGCGATGACAGAACAATGATTATATGCATGTGTGAATTTTGATAAAGGTTTTTTGTATGTTCATGTTAATTCAGGGGTATGATCGCAGTTACAATGACAGAGCGTTTTTGACATCAGGTTTGACGAGATTTGGGCTTAAAGATTTCAGGTCTTCGTTAACAATTTATTCGATTAACAGCTTTTCTTTCAAAATGTTTAAAAATATAACCAAAAGCAGTTCTTAGATCACTCTACTGAGTGGTAAGTAAGTAGTGCTAAGCTCAAACCAATGAAGACCTCAAAGATATTGCCTGTTTTTATTATAATAAGCTTTATTTTATGAATTGAATTTACATTTCATATCTTTAGTGGAGGCAGTGGCGCTATGCAGTGGTAGGCCAGTGCTAACTGCCCCGACTTACGAGTCGTAGATCGTGGGTTCGAACACAGACAGGGGCATTACTTCGTGTAAATAATTTCATCACCACTGCTCTCAAAACAGTGAACGAAAACATCGTGAGGAAACAGGCATACCCTAGAACCGATAATTCGAAGACATATGACATCTACCAACCAGAACAGGGCTGGCTCTTCTAATATACCATATTAAAAGAGATCGCAGAAAGCGATAACGCCGTTTATTGTATTTGTTATGTTGTGTATTTTTGTGGTGTACATACAATAAAGTATGTACAGCGTGTAACGTTAAATGCGCAAAACCTCAGACACCCCAACTGATTTTTAATTCAATTGACCTATTTCGGAGAGAAAATAAGTCATTAAAAAAATTGTAAATGTTTTATGTACTGTTTTAGTTTCACTGGCCATTCTGATCGTTTCTTGTGTCTGCGACGACGCTTTATCGAGGGAGGAGTCATCACCGGGCCGCTGCGCCGCGCTGACATTGGCTTGCTTGACCTATTAATAAATAGACACGGCAACGTTTTTAATGAAGATTTTTTGAAAAATGTGACCTATATTAAAAAGTGGTTCAGTGAATTCTGCTCGTTATTCTGATCAAACTATTTTCAGGTTTTGCGCATTTAGCGTTACACGTTGTATAAATAAATAATTACAGCCCACTCCATCTCGAAGAGATGAGGCCTGTGTCCCAGCAGTGGAAATACTATAGGCTGATCATTCTTATGCTATTTAGAACGCAAGCATGATAACAACCGGCAGACTTGTAGATATTCTGAAAGATGACAAACACACTATCCTCCCAGACACCCCACCTTAACATTTAATCTCTCAACATGTTAGCGGTGTTAAGGGTCGTAACAAAGAATTAAACAGTAAAACAAACACACATCATACTTGCCCCTCGCTCGTGCTTATGTATGATAGCGCTAATCCTCCACGTCTGATCGTAGGCACGGATAGGGGAATGAAGGTGGTTGTTGAAGAACTTTCTTAAGATAAAGAGTTTGAAAATAGTTAAGGTCTTCGGAAATTGAAATGAATGAATTAATGATTTCTTTATTTGCCAGAGTTTAGGTGCATATGATATGGTATTAAGGCTCCCACAGGCAGGCGTGACACGATGACGTTAGAACATTTTCTGTGAAGTTAATAATAAATAATAAAGCTGTGAAGTTTTCATAGACATTGTTCTACTAGATTCGAGTAGTACTGTCGCGTCGCGTCTGTCTGCTCCCGCCTTTAATAACGGATGGTTTCACAATATTCGACTTTTCAGTCGTGCTAATCTTTAAGTTACATGATAAATATAGTCATATTACATTACTTAAATAACATTGATTTCAATTAAATGATCATAATCAAAGAAATTACTTTGAAATAAAGGCAAGTTGGATTTTGAAAAGTTTTTAGAGCTGGTGTGGAGGTTAAATAGAGAACAAACAGTATCGCAGATGTTTGAAAATAATGAAAGAAAATGTTACGAGAAAAATAGTTGACTAATAACGTGGATAGCTATAGACGAAATGCGAGAAAATTATATTCATATTCATATTCATATGTTTATTTGCATTCCATAATGTAAATAAATAATTATAAATGCATCGTGTGAAAGATGATGCGGGTAGAAAAGCAGAGAATATTCGTACCTACTGAGATGAACGCTGATTCAAGTGGGTATGTCGTTCATGGAAGAGAGCAGTTTATACGAATTGCTTTTTTGGAGAATAATTCTAATTTTGAAATAGCTGGACACTGCTAATTTTATTTTATGTTTCTGTACAATTTTCAAATAAAAATGCTTAAAAACGGTCTTACACAGTGCCTTATTTTCTTTCTGCGCTTCGTAAGTTTTAACGTTCGTATACACTTTTATGGCTAAAATTAACTGCCCACCTAAGGTAGTATATATTTAAAAGCCATCAGGTGACCAATGAAAACGGCACGTTTTATTGGTGGAATCATTGCCACTGCCATCAAAATGGGACGTGACTATTTGACTAGTCAGGTGTCAGTTTACTAGACCCTGTGGGGATAAGGATTAAATAGAACGGCAGGTGATAATTATTTTAGCGACAAAAAGTTGTAGTATATGAATTTCCTAAAAAGTGAACAGTTTTAGTCTGATAGAAATAGAACAGCGATAATCACAATATTAACCAACTTTATTTTTTTCAATGACATCATCCGTCGTGCTCTTGTCACCGCCGAGGTGCGAGCAGTTTTAGAACCCAAAGGCTTGGCACGCAACGATGGGAAGAGACCAGACGGAATTACCATAATGCCTTGGAAGGTAGGTAGGCCTTTGGTGTGGGATGCAATGTGTGTCGACATCCCATCTTCCAAGCACGGTGGGCTGTGCTGGGACAGCTGCTTCAGGTGCGGAAAATCTCAAACGGCGCAAATACTCCAACCTCTTTGGAACTCATACATTCGAGCCGTTTGGGGTTGAAACTCTAGGGCCGTGGGGTCCGAGTGCCCACCTAGTATTTCGAGACATCGCAAAGCAGTTAGTCGACTCTTCACGTGACCAGAGGGCTGGCCTATTTTTTGGCCAAAGAATCAGCATTGCCATACAACGTGGCAATGCTGCCAGCCTTTTGGGCACGTTTCCTATTGACAGCGATGCGGACGAATGTTTTTATGCTCTTTGATGTTTTGCCTTCCTTTTTACATAGATACTTGTACATATCATTATTTTTATTTTAAGGCTGTTAACTTTTTAAACTATGTAAATACTTAATAAAATAGTGAAATTATACTTTATTTAATTTTTTTGCAATCAATGAACAAGACCCCGAGAAAAGTGAGAAAGCAGAGAGAAGAAGCAGAGTGAGTGAGCGTGACTTCTAGGTACAAATTAGTCACAGCACATATGAGTATTATGATTATACAATCATATAACCATAATATTTATATTATTTCCCAGCATTTTCTGTTATTTTGTTAAACATTTCTGTACTTCCCATCGTATGTATTTGTGAACATAACTCTTTTTGCTTTATTTTGTAACTTGTAACCAATTCAACTAATGGTATTTTGGACGCCCTTTAATCATTAAATTCTCTGCTAGTGCTGTTCTGTAAGTGACGAATTCACAACACCAAAAGCTGTACCGATGTAATTTTTGTTTGTGTATGTTTTAGTGAGTAAGTCGTTGACATGCCATATGAATAAATAATAAAAATATATATAACTTAGTCCGACTATTCTGATTATACAATCATGCCTTTCCCAACCCTTTGCCTTTTCCCAACTATGTTGGGGTCGGCTTCCAGTCTAACCGGATGCAGCTGAATACCAGTATTTCACATGGGGCGACTCCTATCTGACCTCCACAACCCAGTTACTGGGTAATACGATACCCCTTGGTAAGCCTGGTTGTCAGACTTTCGGGCTCCTGACTACCCATAACGACTGTCAAAGATCCACGAATGACAACCGGGACCAACGGCTTACTGTGCTTTCCGAGGCACGGAGGAGTCTCGGTATGTAAAGATGGTCACCCAACCACAGACCAATCATATTATTTAGTACAAATGAGTCACGATTCTATGTATTTTTAGGTCAGTACAAATATTATAATGAAGTTATACAGCAAACAAATATGTTAAATGCAATGTAAAGGTAACCAAATCCAGGTCACATCCTGCAATAAAAAAATCTATCACAAGATTTCCAACATTTTCTTACATTCCAATAAAGACAATTTTCTGGTTTGTCACTTGAAACACAACAAAGCCACCATTGCCAGGGAAAACGAGAAAAACTTCACATTCAATAGATATTTCCTATTGATTCTTGTAATCGTTCAATATGCAAAGCAGCGGGTTTTTCCTCATATAATAAGCAAATGATTAATGCAGTTTATATGAACTGATTGCCGTGGGAACGCATATTCTGTGAAAGTTATTTCCACGAAGCGACCTTCAACTGTTTGTCAATTTGCTTGGAAAAATACGCTTTTAGTGTTCCGTACCCAAAAGGTGCCAACGGGACCCTATTACTTAGCCCTCGCTGTCCGCCCGTCCGTCCGTCCATCTGCCCCTCCGTTCGTCCGTCTGCAAGTCAGCTAGCTGTATCTTATGAACCGTAATAGAATAATAAATAATATTATTTAAATATTATTGTATTACGGTTCATGTAAAAATTTCAACTATAATATTACAACTATATACATGCATGCATATATAGTTAAACTTTTTACAGAGTATGTATTTGTATTGCGCTTTATTATAACATATCATAAAAATAAAATAAAGCTAAAAAAATTTTATCCAAAAAATAAAAACAACCGACTTCCAAAAAATACTGCAAAATGAAAAATAACATTAATTTCGGAAGACAGTGTCTTTGGATCCGTATTTTTGTTTTTGCCACCGACTTCCGAAATAAAAGTTATTTTTCACTTTGTGGTGTTCTTTTGGAAGTCGGTTGTTTTTTTTATTGTAAAAATGTTTTTTATTTTAAACTTTTTAGTGGGTCACTTTGTAATTTATCTAAGCCTAATGTCAACTGCTCATCACCTTTCACAAAATATTGCTTGTCCCGATGCAGGGACACCATTAGCACACATAAGCCACCATTTTCTCCACTTCACCATACGCATTGTGACGAGCATAAATTGCTTAGCAACCACATTAAAGTACCTAATGGAATCGAAACCCGTGAAATACTTATTATTCAGTAGTTCCGATGGCCAACTTAGGTCTTCATCATCAGTTTCACTTCACCAAATGGTGCTTTCCGAGAGCAAATGCAAGATTTACTATAAAAAATAGCCAAATCGCTATACAATTTGGGGGCTTCCCTCTATTTCCATGGGGTTCCCTCATCAGATTCCGTCTTGGTGACAATGGGACCACCTAGAGAGCATACGCTTATAAACAAAAAAAAAAAAATGCTTAAAATAGGTCTACAATTGACGGAGGAATCGGTGAACATAAATAAATAAAAATAAGAAAAATACATAATGTCGGACATAATAACCTCCTCCTTTTTGGAAGTCGGTTAGAAAAAGGGGGTCTTCATACAAGAAACGCGTTTTTTCGCTATTTTTGGCCTGTCGTATGGAACCCTTTCTGTGGCGGTCCAACTTGGCCGCTCTTTTTAATGTTTTGCATAGGTACTCCTGACTCAACTCACAAACTTCTAATTATTGGGATCTGAATAAAATATTGTTTTTATTTTATTTCACCAATTTATTATACAGTAAATCTATATTCACTACCAATAAAACTCAAACAAATATGATTAATACTCTGCATTATAGTTATAATATTATTAAACAATTATAAATCTAGGTCTTTTATCTTATATTAAATTATCAAGCTCACATATGAGTCATGTCATAGATCTATGGTCAAGTAAAAACCTCTTTAGGAAGGATTTGTTAAGATATGTTTTGTGCTAGATCTCAATCTTCTAAGACCATTAACACTTCGTATACCAGGAACGTGGTACCACGCGAGACACAATGGCTTTTTAATTGTTTCTATAATTACTGTACTCAACCGGTTAATAAACTCAGAAAAATCATTAAAAATAACATAAAGATATTTAACGATGGATGGACTGTGTGAATGATGATATGGTTAGAAAGGGTGTGTCTACCGAGATGACGACTTATAGAGAAGTATGGAAGAAAAGACATTTTTTATTTTTATTTATTTACGTAAATCTTACCTACACTACCATTACAGATCTGCCATCCAGTGCGGTAGAGTGGCCGAATACGAATAAATTGGGATAAGGGCGAACGATGACGAATATAAAGATATTTAAAAAAAAAAATCATCCAACTATTCCCAATAACACACACAAACAAATTAAATAACCTCAATATAATCCTCTAGAATATAAAACTTAATTATTTATTTACCCTCCATCGTCTAAAGCCTGCATCCTGGGAGGATAGGGGCGGTTTTCGGGGATCGGGAAGCAATTTCCGAGCCCCGGGCGATTGTTACAAAATCACTGATGTAACGACTAGGAGGATCGTCTGCCAGTTTGATCGTAGGTAATACGATTTCGGGATATTGCATTGACTGTGTGTACATGTGAGTAGGTGTAGATGTGTATGTCTGTGTTGACTTGTCTGGTCTAGTGATGTTAGTCTTGGTCTTGGTTTTGGTTGTGGCTGATTGTCAGTGGAGGTCTGTTTTAATCAAGGCAGATTTATATCTAAGCATAGTAGTGAGATAAGCCTGTATTTTTAACTGACTTCAAGTAAAAGGAGAAGAGTGGAACTCTGAACTCAGTCATTTATAAACCGATTTGAAAAATTCTTCTTTTGTTTGAAATATGTATACCTACTTATAGAGACTAGGTCGAGTTCTAATGAGTGGTTTTAGAGTAATAATAATAATAATAATAATATAATAATATATTTATTCAAAAATTATAAGGCATGAAAATTATTACAGTTTTGCTTAAATAAAAATTGTATTGCTAAGACTTACGTGCCTGAACTAGGTAATCCTGTGTTTCAGGCGAGAAGAGCTAAACTAGTATTTTAAAATTAATAAATAAACAAAAGTTGAAAATGGACAGATAATTACATGTTGAGTAGCTTAAATCTTACTATCTATATTTGGTAAATATTTAACATAGGTGAAAATTGTATACCTATATTTACTTTAACACAGTTAGTAAATTTTCTGTTTCTTCATAAGACATACTTTGGAGAGCATCCTTGAGGATTCTCTTACAATTTGTATAGTTCACAGAATAAATGTTTGCTTTCAAATTTAGTCTATTATACAGGAGAGGTCCGAGGTACAGGTAAAATTTGGATATAAAAGCATGTTTTGTTGAAATTTGTGGGCAAACTAAAAAGAGTAACTTCAATAACACGTATTTTTTTTCCACTTAGTGTATGTTGATGTTGTTATCTTGGCTTGTTCACTAGATAAGGGCTAGCAAGTCATCACCAAGTTCTATTCCCTGAAAATTAAAATTAAATAGTTATAAGTATTCAGTCTAAGCGTTGAATACATTTTCAAATTCCGTGTCACGTGCGTGCATGTTTTCATTTTTCAAAAGAAAGGTTTTTCTCACGTGTTTATTTATTTTAATTCCCACACTGCCTTAGTAACAGTCAACGCGTTAACTAGAAAGTCATTTAGTCCTCAATTTATTTACATTATTTATCTTCGAACAACAACAAACATACCTACAATACAACTGAACCAGTTCAATTAAAAAACCAGTCCAATACTTGTTTATTTTAGGAACGCATTCATAAATCGTACATTTAATCGCTTCAGTAGCGTTTAAACTTACCATTGTGTACGTACACGTCCAATTTGAATTAAAAATATATCTATTGTAACCCAAATGAGTGCTATCGGGAACCGGTATCGAGAAGAAAAACATACATGTAACTTGTTCACGAAATTCAACGTTAACCCTCGTAAGACGCGGGGTCTACGCGTACATTCCCATTGTGAGCGGTCGCCGCGACCCGAGTAATGATCTCACGTCCCGCGTGCGTGTCCCTATAAAGGGTTAAGTACACACTAACAACCTGACGTGAGTCACAAATCCACCATTATTATGTTATTGTGGGAGCCGTGTCGCACCGGTCCGCCATTTACATACAATTTAACATGAAATGTGGGCAATAATTCATGGCGGCTGTTGCGTTATTATTTCTATTATAAAGTGTTCAACTTGACGTTTTTCGTGTTGCCGTCTGGCGTGTTACCTTTTTTTCACTGTAAATGTTTTTCGTTTATATGTTAACGGCCCGCCATTAAAGTCCAGTTTCGCTATCTCGCTAGCTTGAATAATGATCGCTGTTTTGCATGAAATTCATAACGTGCCTACTTTTTCTATTAAATCAACTCGTATAGTTGAAATAACCCCGTACAATTAATCCGTGCGAGTGAGTTTAATGATATTCGAGCATAAAGACCAAACAAATTAATCAAGAATAATCGTCGATTAATTCGTACCACGCCGCGAAGCAATATACCTATGTGCTTATTTTTTGTTGTTGAATAAAAACAGAACAAAATAAAAACCCTTCCAATAGGTCGCCCGTCGACAAATCGACGAACAGCATTATCTACGCGCCGCTTAATTCGTATTCAAATGAAGGCATTCAGTGTTTAAAATATTAATCGACGCGAGAAGCTTATTGAATATTTTTACGACGATTTATGCCCAATTAGCAGCCGGTGCGTGAATTGAATTGTTTGTGCCCGAAATCTGAATAAATACCACAATATTTACGATAATGTCCGGCCGTTTGAATAGGCGGCACCGCGGGCGCGCCGCGGGAGAGTCCGACCGAGTAGTTTATTATGCGGCGGCGAAGGGTTACTCTTTGTATGACGTTTTCATGTTAATTTACGCGCTAGCTGACAAGGTGGTCTCCCCGACCCGCGGCGCGCATTACGACGTCGGATTTTAAAAATGATATTTTAGTGTTAAGGCTATCGTTGAATGAGATTGCTTGTCGTATAAACGTATATTTACGAGACGGTTGTCTGTACTTGGTTGGTTATTGGCTAGTGTTGTGTTCACTGATTATTTCCGAGTGGTTAAACTTTTCATAATAGCTCATTATTGCCGTTATTTAATTACGAGTAACGTTTGTTCGGCTCAGTCGGTTTAATTAGTATGAAGCGGGCGGGTCTGTGATCAAAGCTTTGTGGAAGCGATCGCGCGGATACAAATCGTTTTGTAGATGGTTAGTCAAGCGGTTGCGTTGCTTCAGCGACTACTGCCTAAATATAGAGGCACTTAGATTTGTATATGATAACTTTACTGCGGAATAATCTTTGGAAATCTTTTTACGGTTGAAAATGTGGAATAAACATGGCAAAATGTTCCGTTACTTGCAGATATAGTGTTAGTTATTGGTTTTCCCTTTCACTCCTAAGATATAATGTAAAAAAATAATGAAGCTCACAAAATTATTAATTAAATTATTTCTTCAACACTTCACAAGATTTTCCACAGAAATTGTAGGTACCTACTTACTTAATAAAATCCATACATTACGAGTACATCCGACTCAATTAAAGTTGAAACTTGCCATAAATACCGTGAAACTTGTTAGCGGCCTATCTCAAGCTCCAAACTGCTGGATAAGGGCTCTGTCGTAATTTATCGTTGCGCTTAGAGATAAAAGGGGCAGCAGATTTGTTTTGTATTTATATGCTGATGGTTTATGAGCGACAGGTGCGGGGCAGTGATGTGGAAGTGTCGGTAAGTGGAGAAAATTGTCGATAGATTTTAAAAATTGATTAATCATAGTGGATTCAATCTATCTTTTTACATACATTTATTCAGTATTGTCATAAACTCTATTATTATATTCTGTTCGTGTACTCATTGTATTAGTAGAATAGTATTCACATACAATAAAGTTTCTATTTAAATAACATCAAATAAAAATATAAATAAAAGTTAATAAAATGAAACAATATTTAGTTCTCGTCTCATAATAATCATGAATAATTATGCGATTTATGAAATATTTAAAAAATCCAAGAAGACTTGTAATAAAGTCTGACATTAATTTTTAATTTATAATTAAAACATAACAATAATATTAGTTGATATATAGTAAAATATAATATTATGATACTTATTGTTGTTACTTAGTAAAATACAACTTAAAATTTATTGCAATTATTTAAAAAAGACATTTGAAAAATATTTGTACACCATGTGGCTGAATGTATGTACAAAACAATTAAAATTATCACACTCTGTTAAACTACATTCTTAACAAATTCTGATTCTGATCACACGTTGCTCGATCCTAACAAATTCAATCTAAATAACATTCGAGTCTTTCCTTGTTTTCTTTCTTTCACCGCCATCAAAATTAAATTATCGAAACTTTCCCGCCACGACACATCCCAAGCCACTATTTCCACATGCCATAACTCAGGCCTGCCCCTTATTAATGCATCTGTATCAAAGCGCGATGACATATTTAGTCGAATAACTCACAAAGCTAAGGTAATTCAGTGGACTGTACTGAGCTACCGCTGAGAACGGTCCAGTGAGTGGGATCATTTCACTTGAAATGGGTGATTTGAGGGATAAAGGAAAAGTTGACTGACTGAATAATGGGGAACTGGATATTGTGGGCAGTGGACTACAAGAGAACTGTCGTGTTATGTCAACCAATCATTTCGTTCTTCATTACCTAGGTCATGAGCTAATTTTTAGCTTCAACAAACATCGTCGTTTTCATGTCTTCTATGAATAATGTCGTTGATACCTGGCCCTTTACCATGCGAAAGAAATTAATGAAAAAGAGAGGTTTGTAACCTCTCTTTCTCTTTTTCCTTATTTTTCTTCTCTTTTTTTAACTTCTCTCGCGTTAGGAACCGCAGCACCTAGATTTGCACCTGTCTTTAACAGGTACAACCTATTTTTAAATTGGTGCAATATTTTCTGAAAATATAGACAGTATTATTAAATTATATTTATAGAAGGGATATATTGAGAATGATCACCGCTTAAACTTCGAAGATACCATCACTAGAAATTCTTTTCCAAGTATGTTCTGTTACGTAGATGGAGATAGATTACTCTTAATCTGAGTCTCATCCTCCTTCGCACTTATAAGATAAGTCAATAGTAATTACGGTACTTTATTACGATTACCTACTAGATTACATTAATTAGAACTATTAACATCTTTGGCGCCTGCCGCTATAATTAAAAGAGGTCTATTAATTATGTTGCTAAGCGCTCGTAAGCCTTTTAAATATAATGTAGGTAGTACAATTAATAAGGATCAAGTCTTGAAGATTATAGCTAGGACTAGATTGACCTAAATTTTTGAACACTTTCGAAAATAACGCTGATTAATTTATTCACGCAAGAAAGTTACTTGCAGAAGCGGTAGTTACCTGTTGTAACAGGCAAGTGTATTTTGTTCACTATAACGATGCCTTAGTTCACAATTGCGCTAATTACGAAATTTACATTTTTGAGGAGCTTTAAAGTTTTTTCAAGTTTAGACAAGAACAGTACAGAAACCGAGTAAAATACCAAAAAAATATGCATCTATTCATAAAACGAGACGGAATAACGGTATTTCGATACGCGGAAACGAAATAGCATGAAGTTTAGTGTGTTTGGCATTAAAAAAGTGGAAATTGAAAATTTTGTAGTTAGTGCAATTGTGAACTAAGGCATCGTTATGAAAGATAATACCATAAAGCTTCGCTTAATCGCTCACATAACACATAACTAGCCTATAATGTTCCCACTGCTGGGATACCGGTCTTCTCTCTTCGGGAGGGAGTGGGCTATAATCTACCACGCAGGCCCAGTGCGGGTTGGTAGATCACATGTCTTCGGAAGTTTGGTTCTAGGACATGCCGGCTTCCTTACGATGTTTTCCTTCACCGTTTTTGCTCAAAACTAGAGAAATTAGCATAACATAGCCAAAACATGTGATCGTACAAGACAAAGTTCTTAATAAAGCTAAAGGAGATAAAACGCTAGAAAAAACAAGAAAACTATGCTAATGCCAATGTTATACATCCAGCCAACCAACATTTGAATACAAGCCAATCTAAAATACTGCATACAAACCTAATAGGATTCCAAGTAGAAGTCTAAAACAACATAAAAAATAACATTAACATAAAATCTCAATTAGTTTCAATGACAGCCACCGCAATATAGGAAAAAATATTTCATAAAAGTTAAATTACATGGTGCAGACAATAATTTCCATTGAATTATAGGGACGGTAATCATTGGGTACTGCATTGATACAATGTTACTGCCTGCTGTTGGTAGTTCGAAACACGATCATTTTGATGAATAATTTGTTGGTTGTGACTTTGGCTTTGTTAATTCTGTGGAAGTTGGTAATGTGTTTATTAATGTTCAAATTGAAACTTTTGGTACAGGTCGTCATTTCGTTTATGTTAGCTTTACTTACAATGCCCGTAATAAGCCTGTAGGAACAGAAGAAAGAAAATATGTATAAGATAAATACGGAGTTTTGTGGAGTAACTTGTTAGAGGCGATATTAAAATAAATAGTGCATAAATTGTTCTGCCAATAAATTAAGTGTCTTTGATAAAATTACGCTGTGTATAAGAAACAATATTTTTATCTTCATGATAAATTACTGTATCAACTTGTCATTTGATAGTCTATAGATCTATCAATATAGCAGTTTATCACAAAACATACCCAAGGCTGCATCATTTATTCTTGTAAAAAAAGAAAATATCATTCTATATGTTCATTCAATCAAATTAACGAATACAATAACGAGCCAACAGTTGATGTAAAGTATAACCCCGTATATGACGCAAATAGTCTTCTAGCATGCGAAATGTGCATTGAAAACTTTGCATAAATAGATTTATATCTGGTTATCCATTAGAGCAGACGATGATTTATGTTATGTGGGCACGCTTGGCGTATCATAAAAGTGTTTGTTCTGTTTTATTAGAGAAACTAGCTCGAAACATGGCTTCACTTGTTGCTGTGGAGGAATATTTTGAACTCATTCTTATTCTTACAGGTCTATTGAGTTTGATAGAGATTGTAAAATTGCTTCTTCGCCTTGCTTGATTGACACTAATAAGTTAGGTTTTCTAAGACTGCTCTAGCAGCTACATAGCGTGCGTAATTTACCGTCGAAGGACGTCACTAAAACGTCATTTATACAAGTACATGTGTAAGTTGGTGTGTTTCCCTAGATTGTTTTTGACACCGTAAAGACAAACCCCGCTGCCATCATTTTTATGACAGCCGCCAATGCACCGTTATGTGGCGGCCACCGTTCTTCTAGGAAATAGTAGCTTAATACCTGGGCTGATTTCTCAAGGTGTGCTTGACAACTTGGAATATTGACATTCGTGGAGTTATAATCATTAGCTTAATTCTTTTTATTTGTTGGAAAATTGGTGAACGACTCACCACCGCGACAGACTTTACTTTGGCATCTTTTACAGGACGCTGTTTGATAGTTCCAAGTTCCAAGTTCCCCAAAATTACTTTTCATACATTCATTCCCAACGTCCCCAAAATATAAAATTAAATTATTTGTAAAGTTCACGCTTGACCAATCTTCGTACTGACGTGTCCAAAAGTCACAAGGTACTAATAAATTCAGTACCTTGTTAAAAATTAACCTTATTTGTGTTGTGCTTTGTGTGTAGGTTGACTGGTAGAAAATGCCTACGGCATTAAGTCCGCCTCTGTACATTTATGTGCTTGAAGTATTAAATAATAATAATAATATATTCAGGGTGTGTTAGGAATGTATCCAGGTTGTTCTAGAGAAAAATGTGGCAAAAAGAAGGAATTTAGGCGGTGTTGGAGGTGAATACATCCGGCAAGCAATTCTTTGGTTCAGGGAAATTGTAAGTGAACACATCATGTAGCATCATGCATCATGTCATCATGTACTATGAATAACATTTATATTGTAAAATTAAAATAATAAAATAATATACCAGTGCTTCTCGATATGATAACAATTGCAGTATTTGCAACACACATTGAAACTAAACCATCTTTGGCAATCACAGCTTGTATGTTCAGCTAAAACAAATCTTGAAAATCTCCCTCTCATTCACACTCATTCACAGCTCTATTGATGAACACCTATTTTGTAATTAAGTACCTACAGAACGACGTAGTTTGTTATATACCACTTATTAGTATTGCAAAATGTTAATAATATTTAATTAATTAAGCGTAAATTGCAATGAAAAGATTACACTTTATACTCCATTGGTTCTCTCAAGTAATTACACATTACACAATACGTACGTAAGCATTGATTCGGCAATTTTACCATTCGCAATTTTGGTCAAGACAGAGTCGTACAACTTTTAGTTAATAATAAAAGCTTTGGGGAACTTGGAACTTGGGGAGATAGAGCATCACCCCTTCAAAGTGACTTCATTTGGTTCTCAGTCTTTCACATCCAATTCTTAAAACTTAACCCTGCAATGTAACATACCTAAAACTGTACTAGTTAATGATGTTTTTATTTACAATTACTGTTCAGTATGTGTTCAGAATGACATACTATATCATTCTTTTGTTTTAGCTATAAAGGGCGGACAGGGATCGTTACTATTGTGTACATAAGTTCATTAAGTCGCTTTACGATCAATAACTTTGTACTTAATGCATAATTATATCTGCTATAATAGCTGAACGATAGCCATTTGTATGATAGTTATTGCATGGTAGAGTGGTCGATATCGAACTACTAATCTTGTGAATTGCTTTATCAATTATGTCTTACTCTATTTTTATACTTTTGTATCATGTTCAAAAGCTAGGTTAGATTTGATTTCGATGTTTTTACAGTCCATCTGTTTTATTAGAAGTTTACTTGTCAAAAATTGTCTGAGGTAGAAAATAATATTAATCTAAAAAACAACTCCGACGATTACTGCGAATCTAAAATATTTAATGAAATTCAAACTAACCTCATTCCTGACACTTTGTAGTTACGACACCACTTCCACGTAGTAAACGAGTTGACAGCAAACGTAATTTTTATTTCATTCTCGTGTCACCCACGCGGCAAGCAGGCGACACACTTTATGCCTTCCTTTCAAACTAACACTACAATTTCGAACCCCATAAATATACCTTCGCAATTTATTGAAATTACCAATCGTATAAATATCAATTATTTGTACAAAAACATAAATTTTGTTCGTTGGACATCGCGTGCATGTCAACTGTCTGTCATGAGCCAATCATTATTGTGTCACTAGGCGATGTCACAACGCCCACAGTAATGATACCAACGTTATTCCACGCTGACGATAAACGTCATAATTGAAATGTATCAACGTGATTATTACCGAATGGGAATGACGAATGACTGACGGTAATGACACTTTTCTAGAAACGACGGTCTGTAATTTAATCCATTTAAATAATAAGCAGTGAATTACTGGACTATGAATAATGAAACGCTATGTACTTCTAAAAGCCCATCATGTCTTTGAAGTTATTTTCACAATTTGCGGAGGCATTAAAGCCGACTCTCTACCTATCTGGTTTTACCATCAGCACGAACAATGTTCTATTTGAATAAATAAACTGCACAAACAAAGCGACTATCGTTAAGAAACAATACATTTTAACTAAGGGAGTCTGACGTTCACTGCCATTCGCCAAAACCAAACATTGCTAGCGTATCAGCCGTACAGACACGATCCAATCAACCTTTACTTCACAGAGGCATGCCGCAGACGTCTCTCGATTCAATCGAAACTGCAACTGCATTTCCAGTTGGCAGTCCTTTGATACGTCCATCGCTTGTCTGTCCAAACGATTGTGCGACATGTCCAAACTAGCTGGAAACCTCGTTCAATAACCGCGCGCCCCTCGCGCACCTACAACCAAAGGGTTACAACCAGCACGGGAGCTCAACGTACGTCGGTCTTACGTCAGCTTCCTTTGAATACAGAATACACCATCATTTCAATTGTCAAGCCGTAACTCGTAAACAGGGGAGGTGATAAATTAATGCACTAGTACATTAGACGCCCGTGATAATAAAACACGCATTAAAATGTAATTGCTGACAACAGTCCCACCCTAATCGATTCTACCCCTGCATTGCACGTTCATTGCTAGGTTTGTCAACATCACACGCAGCGTTACTGTGTATCACTGAGCAATGGTGTTGTCGTACATCGATGTGGTTGTGTAGCGTGTGGGGTGAATGTTCACATTGCAGGGCGCCTAACAGCAGAACCCACTCTGGAGGGTAATCGCGCACGAAAGCGTCTAGTAATAAAAGTGATCGTAAAATTGTAAGGTTACGAGCCGTGAGAGAAGAGAGTGCACTTGGATGGCACACTGATACGTTTTTCGGGTTCAGTCGTTACCACTTGAACTACTGTAATTTATATTATTTATTATGGATCTCCTGGTATTGACGGGTCGTATCGGCACAGCGCTGTGTTTACTTCTAGTTTTTATGAAAGAAAAATAAAAACAGTGCCACGTGTGCCAAAAAATGAAACAAGTTCACCAATTCACCCACTTTATACATTTAACCACTGTCATTCTAGTTTGTCATGATTTAACAAAAATACCGTTGTTTTTCGAATAGTTCTTACCTCTACCAGCCAAAGTGTCGATCTGAACCTTCTTTGTGAACGAGTTCTGGGTGAAGCTCACTTACAAACTCAATTCAACTAGGAGATGAAATAAAGGAAATGCCAATATGTATTTCACCATCATTCAATGTCTTAATAGAAATATTGGAAATGACAGGTCTATCTGTTACCACCAGATATCATTTTATTTGCAAACTATGTAAACCACGTGTCATGTATTCTCTCAATCACTACATAGTATAAAACAAAGTCGATTCCCTGTCTGTCTGTCCCTATATATGCTTAGATCTATAAAAATACGCAACGAATTTTGATGCGGTTTATTTTAATAGATAGACTGATTCAAGAGGAAGGTTTATATCTATAATACATGCATAATATAGTAGAGAAACACTGATAATTTTAGAGGTTTCTAATGTGAATAAACACATTTTTTTGCGCTTACTTTGTAAACGCTGGCTGAACCCGTCGAGATAGATCAAAATAATGTACTACAGTATTGTAAACCTTAAAAAGGTCTACAAAAAAGTCTGCGATTGTATATGTCTATCTCTTAGGGATAACCCACAATAACCATTTTTTATCCTATACTTCTTACGAGAAATAGTGGCTCTAAAATTATCAGTTTCTCCATTGCACCCGTGCGAAGCCGCGGGCGGGTCGCTAGTATAAAAATAAAAACTGTTTACTTCAGAAACCAGAAACTCCTTACTCCGTGACCCAAGAAAATTTATAGCAAAAAAAAACTCTAACCAATGTTAAAACACAATATTTTACCCCAGCAGCCCCAAATTGTCTGTGTCGAGAAAAATTTGCTCCCGCCAATAGACTACGAGATTAACTCGCGTATCAGACGGCAGCGTTTCATGGGTTTTATCTCGCGCGGTAATTGCTCGTAAGATTCGGGCTTTACAGTCGACACTGGCGTAGTGGCGTATTTCGTAGGAGCTTTTGTGCTCGGTTGTACGTGATTGCCACCGAAATGATTATTGAATGCCCCGATAAGGCTCGTTCCAGATTTATCGTTGTAAGTTTTGATCGTGCTTCAACTGGTGCTACATTTAATATTGGGGTGAATGTGTGGGAGTTATGTGTTTTAAATTGTACTGTGATAGGTCTGATTTTACTAGTGAAGTTTGATTAAGCTGGAATTCTTATTATTATTATTGTGCTTAAATTAGTTTGTCAAGTCATGCTAATATAATTTGTGACTTGCCATTTATAATAAATAATAAAATGTATTCAAAAATATAAGGATTAACGTTAAATACCATTAAAAGTAAGTTAACCTGATTTAGCATGACTGTGAACGAGGTCACACTTTCTTACATGAAAGGCAGCACCATAATTGCGAAACACATTATTAATCACCATCTGAATCATTTTAAAGAATATAGATGCTAAATAGCGCAAGGAATGCTGTTGAACTGTCAAAATGAAAGCCGTGGTACTGCTACAACGTGTCCTACTGTTAGTGTGTTTCGAAATAACTCCGCAGTAGTAAATTTAAAAGTACTTGTCATAAATGTTTGTTATTAAAAGCGATAATCCAATTACTTTCAAAAACCTTTACAAAATGATAAACAGTCGGCACGTTTCACGTTATTCAACACAATGTCACTAAAATGAAAAATTATTACGAATATAATTTGTATAAAGTACCCTGACGCAGCAACTTTCGTTTAAGATACAAATCATTTTCTCACAGTCCGTAAAGGCTAGTTTACGTTAACTTCAAAACTTTAAGTCGGGAAAAGCGAAAATTATAAAATGGTTCTTCTCGAGTTTTCACTAAGTACGGTAATGAGGCGACCAGTACATTTGACCCCTGCTCACTCTTTAGAAATTCCCTTTACGTTCCTTTTTACAGAAAAGAGGTCGGGGAGGTCATACAAACTGGTGGTTGTTGAAAATGTTTTTAATTTATTACACCACCGTGTATTTTTCGGCAATCTCTTATAAAATATTGTCCTCCAAGCTTTATAAGCTGAATATGTTGTTTTTACCGGGCACAAAATGGCGGCAGGTACGCTTTTAATGGTGAAAAATGTGCTCGATTACATAAACAACAATAACTCTAATAAATATGGCAGTTCATTTGTTTGTGTGATGAATAGGGAATTAAAACAATAATTTGAGTCTCAATTCTGTAAGGTTTGAGTCGTAAAAGTGATTAAATTGAACATTACAACGCGCCATACAAGTAGTGATTTATCGTCCAAGATAAAGTGAGACTAATGGATTCTGTTGACGATAGTGTAACCTGTTGCCAATTCCCTGCTTCTGGCAAGAAAAGGCAACAAACATCATCTATCTCTATTCCACGAAAACGAAAAAAAAATATATCAATGGTCTCAATAACGTTCTATCAAATAATAGCACAAACCGTCTATAAACACGTGTCACCATTCAAACTTACACGCTCAAAACTGACCATTAACACGAACAAAATGTAAAAAGACCTTTATACGTTCCTTTTCACGCAAACTCCGGAGCATAACGCGACGTCCCTAATGACGTGTGAAAGATTGATCGAGCTAACCTTGAAGGCGCGCACAATTATTCTTTTATAATGTATTTTAACTAGACATTTTCGTGGGTGTACGATTTATGAACGTTCAACGTTGTTTTATGACGTTAAATTATAGTATGTTGATGGCAGTTGACAATGTAGGCGGAGAGGATCCGATGATCTGTTATTTACGATTATTTGCGAAGTCGTTAAGATTTAAGAGTCTATTAATGTTTGTGATAAAGAAATCTTGTTGGTGTCATGTTGCGTTTGATTGTGCTTAATGAGTGATTCAGTGTTGTCAAGTTAGTTAGTTTAGCTTAGATTATGGAAATTACCTATTATATTTCCAGTCTGAATAGAGATAACTTATCGATCTGCCGAAGAAATTGCTGTTGATTAATCACGACAAGGTTGATGAGATCAATCGCTGCAAATTGATCTTAAAAAATGTGCCTAATGAATAACGAATAATATTTTTTTATTCCTAAATTATATTAACTGTTAAGTATTAAAAAAATTGGTACGCAATTGAAGAGAATCCTTACTTCAAATTATTATATACCTACCTATTAATTATTGTATGATTATTTTTCATTTTTTCAACAAAAAATATTTAAAAATATAAAAAATAGCGGTCCATCGGCATCAGGAATAGCATCCAGGATGCCAGTGATGAGAGCCTCACGAGATGATGGTCAAAGTTCTCCGCTATTAGGCCATTTACTTTAAAGATTATTATCGGTATAATGAGTCCACGTCCCACTTAATTTTTTTTTATCTTTTCATGTTTATAATTATTAAAGTTTGCGTAAAGCTATGCCAGCACTGTCATCAATCGTCTACTTTTGTAATCTAAATTTTAATTCAGAAATAGTCGTCCTTACATTTATATATTGCACCAACCCAACAGAACCTTAGCTTCCCTGCAAATAATACAGTAGTCGTAACCCTTTTAGCTTTAGCGCACAAAGCTGACCCACTTCCTCGGTACAGGTACGTCTAACGAGTCGTTCAAGCAGATAAGCAGACGATACCTTCTGAGCTCAAGTTGTTTGTGCTAAGAACTGTAGCTGAGCCTCTGTATTGTCTTTGTTGATAAGTATCTTGTAAATAAGTTTAAATGAAAAAGTATTTTTGAATTTGATACTAGTTTTAAGAGTGAATATTGCGTGCTCTGTTTAAAAAAAAAACGTTATCAGTAAACCCCAATTCCCTACCGCTACCATTGCCTACTCCTTTAGGAAATACAACTATTTACACAAGTAGTGGTTCCCAAAAAAAAAATAACAATCACCTCTCAAAATATTCTATATGTTTGGTCCGTCATTTGCCTAGTTTTGTGTACATACTACTTAGTGCTCATGTACACGAGCGGCACGTTGCCAACGGCAGTGACAACTCCAGCCGTCGACACTCGTCGGCGGCAGTCGTGAATGCGTTGACGGCAGCTTTCCGACGTATCGCCGTTCAACGTGCCGCTCGTGTAAATGAGTATGAACTCAAATACATGAGCGGCAGCCGCCGACGAGTGGTGACGACTGCAGTTGCCTCTGCTGTTGGCAACATACCTTTCTTGTACTCGTATATGAGCGTGTGTGTATTATTGTAAACAATAACGGACTTAAAACTACATGACATGTGTAGACTAGATCGTATATCCTTTTATAAACATACGTCATCTACAATATACGTCCAAATCCTGTCTGCGATACAATTACTTTCAATCCGTACATTAATAGCTGCTCTCATTAGTCTATCAGATGACAGAGAAAGATTAACGTCGTCTCTCAAACTAGCATCTCGTCTACACCCGTCTACATGTCAATGTCTTGGTACGGATTTGTGCAGATTAGGTATTGGCATCTCACTTGACTGAGCGTGTTACTCGTAGTTGAGTATGTGCAGTTTTGCCTGCATTGTCAATAAAATTCTGTATATTTATATCGTTAACAAACATTTTATTATTGTTTAGTATCGAATCCCAATTTAGACTGCGTTAAGAGATTTTTTTTTGTTAACCTATATTGTCCCACTGCTGGACAAAGGCCTCCGCCACATCCTTCCAGGAACTCTTTTCCCGCGCCACCTCGAACTAGCCCTCGCGGTACGCGTCCAGGTAATCTCGCTATCTCTTTCTTGGCTGGCCTCGGAGTCGCCGTCCATCTTGACTCGTATAAAGTATTCACCTCTTTTTGATTTACTCAAAAATGGATCAAGGTCATGTCATGTCAAGCAGTCACTAGTTAGAACACGGTTCACCTGGAACCATAGTCATATGGCTTTAGAATTAATAAGGCAGCATAAGTAAGTACGATACTAAATATTTATAATCACACCAAGCTTTACAACATATAAGATGTAGCAAAATATCGCACCCAAGTATTTTATCCTCTCACTGCTTAATCTTCTGTCACTATTAACTCAAAAGGGGATCTGGCAAGAGCATCAACTTTAGCAGTGTGAGTGATATTAGCCGCTGTGACAAAGATATAGCGTTCGGTGAGTCACTGGCATAACGTACGAAGAAGAATATATTAATTTTATAGCCACATAAATTGGGCATGGATTTGCGTGTCAACAGATTGTTCTCAACTTTGTTTTTAATATTAATGAATTTGATAATGGCTTTGTTTCACATTCGAAATTAAGTAACGTTCAGACTGTAATAGAAAACCTGACAAGCAATTATTTCTGTGTTTGACGATGTACAGAGTAAAAAAGGGAAATATAGTAAAAAGTACGATAAATATTTGGGGCTCAAAAGAAACCAATATTGCTATCAATGGACTTTCAATCGTTATAAGTGTAAGGCTTTATAGAAGTTAAGATTGTATGACAAAGTTGACCTCTTAGAAAATTCTTTCCCGCATTTCTTTCCGATTATAAATTATGTGAACATTTGGCTGCTACAGTCAAATAAATAAAACTAAACCAGCAATTTGGCATCCATCTTTAATTTACCCTTTCGGCACAAGTTTACATCAAATATTTCGTCGTCTAAGCCAAAAAAACTTTGGAATACTCGTACGGATTCAATACAAACATATTGCATCATAAATCCTCATAAATAACGATATTTGGCACCGATACAGTGTTTCTAGTGTTATAAATTTACGGATTTGCACACAATTTATATGTTTAAAGTGTAAAGCCATTGTGCTTTTGGGGGTCTGGTGAAAAATAAAAAAAAAATAATTTTGAAAAACCGTATTATGTATTTTGAATTGCTCAAGTTAACCTACTTTCTGCTAATTTTTAATTTATTTTTTCTTGTTTTTAGTCGCTTTTGCTTCAACTTCACATTTTTTTACATTAATTGCAGGTACACATTCTCTTTAGAAGCTTTAACGATTATTTGGCTCTTGTGTGTTCTGTCTATCAACTCCATCTTCGCTCTTTGTGCTAAAGTCAGTGATCTATCGAAGGTTTTGATTACAGCTAATTACATGAATCTTTCGCGTAAGTAAGCCAATACTGATATCGTGTCAGTATTTATTATATGTTTGGCATGAATGAATGTATGGCACGCCATACTTGCCAAGTTTGGGGGCTATTCTCAGAGGTTGTTTTGTTCACGTTCACTATAAAAGCTGTAAGTATATAAAATAATTTTCTGGTCTGATGTATCGGCATTTTAACATTCTTTTTGATAATACTTTGGTAGAACGAAAAGCTGTGACTAAGTCTCGTTTTGTATACAAAATAAAATTCAAGTAACTCTTCATTTTCAACTTCGTTTAGCAATATTGGATTTCTTAGTAATTCACCATGCTCGTTTGCTATGAGTGCAAAAAATACAAATGTCATACATGTCTGCTAATTTGGTTCACTACAATGTCTTAACAGCAATATCTGTGAATAGCAAACACAGTTGTCATATTAGTTGCCTAATTCAGGTATTCGCGTGTCGCGAGCCCATAATACTCCTTAGAAATTCTATTGTTACTGTCTCTGCTTTTTGTTGCTACTAATCCTTGCCCATATTGCTTTTGCAAACAAACCTTTTATCAAAGTTACGATGGCTTTTATGTTTATACATTAAAGTTTAATTGCCATTGATTAAAAGCACAAACTAGTGGTAAAAGCTCTAAAGTGTTTGCAAATCTCGGAGTCTTTGAAATTTCCGACTGCACTACAAATAATAGAATGCGGTTTATTGAAACCCTTGTGAATTGGTATAAGGTTAATTTTCGTGTGTGTCAGATTAAACTTGATACGTTTGATGTTGACTCAGTTGGGCTGACAAATAGTTATGTCATTGGGGTTAAATTGACGGTAGCTAATATTGATTTATTAACCAAATAGTTGGTGCAGGCGTTCTCTTATATTTGGGATTAATAAATCACAGATGTGAAAGTAAATTAATGTGTTAGGTGGGTTTTGTTAGATCCTGTTTCCTAACATTTGCGTTTATTTTATATTAAATTTATGAGTAAATTCTGTATATAATCGGAATAGTTGAAGACGAGATTTATAATCCATAGTAGAAGAAATAGCTCTTTAATTTGGATACATCCCTTTATATTAGGATAGTAAAGCAAAGGAACTGAAGGCCAGTTCCCGTATTTTTTTGTTAGGTAATATTGTGTCCCACTGCTGGGCAAAGCCTTGCCCGTTTTCCTTCCAATCCTCCCTATTTTGTGCGATCTCTGCAAACCTTATCGGATCGTCACACCACCTCCATGCTGGTCTACCTCGACAGCGCCGGCGATTTCCTCCCTCACGTGGCCTCTATGATTGACGATCTCTGCCCATCTCTATCCTGTATTTATAAACGTTAAAAATCTAGTCACAGTCTTATATTATCAGTAACAATCAATATCAAAACTCGTTAAAAATGTAAGTAAATTAGAGGTCATTTTTGACAGATTGAAACTGTGATTAGAATGCTACCATTCGATTTATGGAGGAATACAAACTTTCTTCAAGAACACGGTATGAATTGAAAATGAAAATTCGATTCAAAAGAAGTATTCAACAGGGTGTTCTCTTCACTACAGTAAGAAACCCACTACCTACCAGCTACCCGTTTCACTGTAACACTAATAAACATCTCCAAAACCTTACTTTGCGTAGAACAGTAGAAAGGTATTTTTACACAACATTGTTTTTAAATTCTCGTAAATCGTTAAGTACCACCTGCTCATTGCTTCCAATTTGAATTGCTAAACTGAATTCACGAGTACCAAGGAATTAATGGATACAAAAGGTTCAGTTTATACAATGTGTGAATATCTCTATATACCATTTAAATCATTCACCAGAAGTGCAATGAATTCCTTCGTTTTAATTAGAAACTACCTCGTTGGTCTTGGTCGCAAGCTCCACTGCTGAGCACGAAGTCCGTGGTTCAATTCCCAGGTCGAGCAAAGTGTTATTGGGTTTTATCAGAAATATCTCAGCAGTAGCCCGGAGTCTGGATCTTTGGCCGGTTGATGGAAATAAACTTGCCCCCTGTTACACGGTACTTAAACATAATCGGCGAATTGTGGGTGTACAAGAGGTACACCTCAGCCTGACCCTTTAAGGATTAAAGGCGTGATGTTATGTTATGTTTTTAATTCAGCAAGACTGGAGCAAGCAACATGCTTTTGAAGTGCCTGAGGAGTGCCTGGAGACGTCTATAGACGTACTGTAAATGTCCGGCATATCTCTTTGGTAGCTTATGTCAATGCAATACATTTTTGATCTTTCCATTGTCGTTATCGCTGAAAAAATGTCACTGACGAGATGTTCTCATGTAACTCGTACCGACTCAAGATAAAAGAAGAAGCAGGACATTAGAGCCTCTCCCAAAGTAGACACCATGCTGGGATAGATGATCATCGAAGGGCAATTCAGCACTCTCACACTGCTTATGCTAGACAGTATACTGCTTAATATTCCGTATTGGCTTACACCAATAAGTAGACTTGGCCACTGTAACGGCTAGGGCTTTGCAGGTAGACAGTGCAGGCCGTTAACTGATAGGTACTGTAGTGAGATAAAAGAAACTAGCAGATTGGGTTATAAATAATATATAATTCAATAGGTAGGTCTCGGCTCAATAGGTAGCAGGCGGTATAGACAGAAGCGAAAGCGAAGCGAAGGCAGTGCAGAAGTATGGCCATCAACGTGATCGTATAACCCTGGAAGCACGTGTAAGGTGCGCTTGATAGTTGCTTTACATGACAGCAACCGTGTGCGATGTGCTAGCTTCTAATCCCCCTTAGCGACCAAGGAACGGTGATGTACTTACGTATATACAACATTATATTTAGTATACTGCAAACCTGAATATAGCTTGTTCAGAATAAGTAACTGAATCTATTCCAATAGTTTTTACACCATGTTATATTTTGTCCCAAAAATATTTAAAAATGGTAACAAGTTGGACAACGAGCGACACTACGTACATATCCGCAATCATATGCGCACAACTCAGGTCACAGCCAGTCGGCCGGCGGCGCGTGTTAAGTGGTAACCAACTTTTTGTACGGACAATCAGGTAACATAACAAGCTTATAACTTCGTGATTTTTCATCTTACAGTTTTGGAATTTTGTACATAGATTCTTTACATAAAAATACTAGACACGTGTTTCGGGTTTGCCATATACTAAAAATAATGTTGTATATACTAACTGAGCTTACGTTAGCTAAGTTAACTGTTCTGTGGTAATAATAGCCGCACGGGCCGATCGATCAGGTTAAGAATATAATATAATATACACTTGCCGCGGTTGGTCCGTGGATGGGTGACAATCTTTATATATCATGACCCCTCTCCATTCTTCGGAAAGCACGTTAAGCAATTTTACCAGCTGTCATTCGTGAATCTTTTACAGCCTTTACGGCTTGTCAGAAGCCTAAAAGTCTGACAAAGAATCTTACGAAGGGGTGTCATAATACCCAGTAACTGGGTTGTGGAGGCCGGATAGGCAGTTGCTCCATGTAAAATACTGGTATTCAGCTGCATCGGTTTGACTGGAAGCCGACCCCAACATAGTTGGAAAAAGGCTAGGCAGATGAGGCCGATGATGAATATATTAAACCTAGGTCTGTCCCAGTCGGTATTAGATTTTCGCTATTCAGAAACACAGAGTGTTCAGTTGGCAACGCTTTCTTTTAGGGTGGCTGGGTTATCGCACTTTGTTTGAAGTGGAGTTTCTGATTCTTATTACTATAAGGTGGTACCTTTATGGATAATTAACTTAAACTTAATTGCTTTATACTCGATACCCAATTGTTTTATAAAGATGTCTATTGAATGTGAATGAAGGGCTTTAATTTACTTTGTTTGTTGCATTTTTGCGCTAAATTAATTCTTGTTGTATAGTTTTTACGATTATTGCTTTTTAATTAATGTTTCTAATACGATTTTTATAACATTTCTAACCTTAGACAGCAATAGACTGAATTAGATGTCAGGTTTATAAAAATTGTCTATCTGTTTACTTCGGCTAATCACCGAAATAGATTGACCGATTCTGAAGAAATAGATAGGTATGGGGATGCTTTGAACCCTGGAGAAGGATACGCGGGAGCTAGTAATACAATAACAAAAAAGACGATTTTTAATATTCTGGGCAAGTGAAGCAATTAGAAAACCGTAGTCATAAGTTGTAATCATCAACTCTTAGAATCATGCACTTATGCAATTACCTACCTACATACTATTTTATAAAGATCCGATGCGTGAACTAAAACATTTTTTCTGAGAAGAATGCATAAATAGGAATATTACAAGGTGTTAGTAAGACATTAGCCGTTTTATTATTCATGTATGTGGATATATTCACGGTATTTTACCTTAACAGGGCCAATTGAATGCTAAAGTTGTTTGAAGGTATGTGGATGAGTTCTATTAAATTGTTGAAGTGGATTTTACAGTGTGAAGGTGTGAGTGCTATTGTGTTATTTTCATATTTTATTGTTAATTTGCATTAGGTTGTAAGTTCTATCTCTATTATTGTAAAATGCACCAGTTAAGGTTTTTCTAAGAAATATATTAAATGACGAAAGTCTGCCTACATACTCATAGTCTAGGTGTTTGTGTTATATTTTACCTCGTCTAATACAGATTTGCGCATTTCATCATCACTGCTCTCAAAAGGGTGAAGAAAAGCAACGTGAGGAAACTGGCATGGAATAGAATCAAAAAAAAAAAATCTAAGACTTGTGACATCTCCAACTCACACTGGGCCCGCGTGGTGAAGAGGGAGCGGGCCGTACCACTCCCTCTCACCGAGAGGAGGTTTATATACAAGAAGTGGGAACGTTATAGACTGATTATAAAAAAAATATAACACAGACATATACAACGTGTAACGTTAAATGCGCCAAACCTGAAAATAGTTTGATCTTTGAGAATTAATGAAACCACTTTTTAATATAGGTCACATTTTTCAAAAAAACTTCATTAAAAACGTTGCCGTGTCTATTTATTAATAGGTGAAGCAAGCCAATGTCAGCGCGGTGCAGCGGCCCGGTGACGACTCCTCCCTCGATAAAGCGTCGTCGTAGACGCAAGAAACGATCAGAATGGCCAGTAAAACTAAAACAGCACATAAAACCTTTACAATTTTTTTAATGACTTATGTTCTCTCTGAAATAGATTGATTGAATTAAAAATCAATTGGGGTGTCTGAGGTTTTGCGCATTTAACGTTACATGTTGTATATTTATATATTTTTTTTTTCATTAAGCATCAGACTTTTACCATCCTCTTCTTAGATAAGACCCGCATATTTTAAACCTTCAGTACAGCAAATTCGTTTTATATTATGATTAAAGCCATCAGTTCATAATCCCATGATACAGGTGAAACTCCAAGTGAGGGGAAAACTTTTAAAAAGTTAAGCAATCTCTAATCCAAAGGATTCCCAGAAAAAAGTTTACCAATTATTTTGATTTGCGATATGACAGAGCGTAAACTATCTAATACAAACAGACATGTACCCCTAGCCGCTCATTTCTCTACGCTTTCCTACATACCCACATTTCACCCTATTCAAAGCACTCACGTTCTTGCTAATGGTTTTGAAGTATCGGCTTTGTCTCGCGGCCCTAAGCTCTTTGTACCGCGTTATTTATGTGGCGAACCTATTAATACTCATTATTATAACAGCTGTGAATTCCCCTATACGTGTACCGACAACTGGGACGCTCACTTTGTCACAGCCTAAAATATTTATGTGCAAACTTTTGTTATACTGTGAATTTTAAATTTGGGATGTAGGGCATCTTGTTACGCTGTGACAGAGAGTAAGGTATAAACGCCTGTTATGCGATATGTCATAAGCCATTTTGTAAAGAGCAGAAAGATCGGCTTTGTTGCACAAAGTGCCGTCGAGGTGGCGTGAGTGATGTTTTACCTTTTGTGTCGCGAGACACATTTCTCATGTTAATGTCTTCTGAGAGCTCTAAATTATTTATTTAATGGTGGTCATAATTTCTGTTGCGTTAAGATATTTTGAGGAGATGAAATATGTAAAAGTAAAAAAGTAAGATTTCACATATTGCTTACTCGCATTGTTTATTTTTTTTCTCGTAAGAGAATCTTGAAAGCCGCACTTGGTGCTTTATTAATGACCCTGTTTCTCTTAAAGTTAATTGGTTTGCAAAACAATTTTAACTTTAGTACCTAGTCACAACTTAGAGACCATTCTTCATACAATTATTTTAAAGCACACCAAAATTTCCATTACAACTAAACCCATTTATTCAGTATTACCCATAAACCCATCCCCATTTAACCCACTCACCACACAACTTCCGAAATACCACGTCATAATACCCCACCCCCATACAGCGTGAGGATATTCAGCGTCCAATATCACGAGCAATAAGCGCCGACTGCGCTCGTCACGTGTAATCGCACATATAAATCAGCCATTATCTCGCCTCTCGAAGGCAACAGTACAAAACGGTGACGCCAACAAATGACCGCCATTTTTCCCCAGCAGCCGTGGCGGAGGACTCTGTCAATATATCTATGAGGTGGGGTCGAGTTACGGCGAGGAGCGGACGGTAACTGGAGTTTTCAACCTATGAATGATCGTGTCGTTTTGACTTGGGCGCTGGCGTTTGGTGGTTTGGCCAGGCGTTTTCCGTTCTGCTCACACTCATTATGTTCCTGTACTTTTTAAGCAGTCAAAACAACAATTATTTCTGTTGCAGTACTCTTTTGTTTCGCATAATAAATTGTAAATAATGATCGTTATTTATGAAGAGTTGAGTCTTGAATGATTATTTGGCAAATGGTGGACAATATGTGCTGTCGTCAGAATGTATCATTGTCAGATTGAAAAATGTTATTGTCGCTCATTACAAACGACAAAAGTGCTTTATTTCTGGATTTTTATCAGTCGTGTCTTTGGCAGAGTGTAGGTACACACTGGCACAAGAGGCCATTATAATATGAATAAAAATAAATGACGGAAGACATCAGTCTGTCAACACTTCATTTACAATAATGAATTGAAGGACTTTCTTGTTATAAAATAAAATAAATTAAAAAAAAGATTTTTTTTTTAATATATAAGAAGACATCCACAGAAATGGTATTCCATTCGCAGATATCTAGATCATAATTTATTTATCCATTTACTTACATAACTTTCACAATATGTAACACAGCTAACTCTGCGTTAAATATTGTAAAAGTTAAGTACTCGTAAATAACCAATTACTGTTAAAGTTACTAACTAAGTTTATAAATAAGTTCAAAAACAAAATATCTCTTAGGCATCGAACTACTCGCGGTTATCCGGAAACGTGCCCAGAAGACTGGCAGCATTGCATTGCTAATTCTTTAGGCAATGAACTACCCAGCCCTCTATATTTAGATAAGATCGAAACTACACAGATTTTGAACGTTTTTAATAGACAGAAACAAGAGTTTGACCTTCTGATGTGTGGCCATAAAATCGGGTTAGCTAACTCACTCCCCGCTATCACTAGCACCCCTGCCCGCCTCGCCCCATCTGCCGCCCTAACCACTGTTATATTTTATTTGCGCGATAAATTACTTTTTATTACACATATTTTGTCGTGTTATAATAACTAATGTACTCTCTCAATTCGCGTGTAATGCTGCGTAGCGATATTTTTTATATTATTTATTTCTCCTTTTTATTGCTGTCACCCTTCTTTGTTTGATCGACGGTTAGAGCTTTGAAATTATTTGATTTGTTTTTTTTTTTTTTGTAACTTGAAAGTTTTTCATTTCCAATTGTAACGTTACTAGCCCGCTTTGTTCAGTCATGTTGTGGTCACCAAAAAGCAATCAAGGAAAAGTAGTTGGAAGCGGCGATTATTTACCTCTAAATAAACTGCTGATATTTTTTCCGGCTAACGTGGGACTAATATTTTCAGTAATAAAAGTTCCGTGATAGTTATCTGAACGTGAAAATCATTTTATTATTTGATACGTTGTGCCAAAACCATATGCTTCTGTTGTGTGTCTGGGAACAAGACTTACAAAATTACCCATTTGGCTGACAAGACCATCTCCTTCTCCTAATATTGAATTTAACATTTCCATCACTGTTTCCTCTTATTTTGTTTGGCAAGATGCACCTATTTCCCCCAACGGTAAAATAGTCTTAAATATGTCTACAAAAGTATAATACGCAATAAAGGGAACGAGCGAAATGCCTATACGAAAGCTTAAACAAATAAACATAAAAACAGTAATAAACCTTAAACTAAGAATCCCATAATCCACCACCCCTATGTTCAAACTGTTCTAAGATCTAATAAGAGAGCACAGAAGTTTCACTCTTTACAACAAACAAAAGCTTCATAGTAAAGCCTATAAAAATATATAGTAGAAGTAACTTCAAAGGTCCACACTCTTCTCTTTCATACAAATGCTAATCTTTACTAGTAACTCTTCTGTTATATAACTTACCCGACTGCCCATTGGTATCGTGGTCGTAAGCGCGAATACTGAATGTGGGGTCCTGAGTGCGATCCCTGGGTTGGGTAGTGTTTTATAGCCTTACTCTCTCCGGTCGTATCGCATTGCCGTCTCATCGGACAATGAGAGTGAGGAAAGAGAAAGTGTACCTCTGCGCAAACACTTGTGCATTAAAATATATCCCGCACCGTAAGCTGGTCTCCGCTGAGATTGGTCGCCATGACCGAAATTTGGTCTGGAAGAATATCTAACTCAGCAAAGGTAACAACGTATAGACGCGAGCACATCAAGCTACTACAAGCTGTCAAATTTCTTTAGATTTACAACTTTATTGATAAAGTATAAGGTTCGAGTTTGATTGTGAAAATTTGACAGTTTAGGTAGCTTGATGTGCTGGCGTCTGTGCAATCGAAGGGGAATCCAAATTTACAACCTCGTGAAACATTTCTTAACATATAGCCTTCATACTAAGCTGCGTAAGCTCCTTGTCAAAATATTTGCCGGGGTAATCGATCGAGGTTGAATTGGATAACTGTATCTAATTTAAGCTCAATTTTGATCAGTGATGGTGTGCTTAAATTAAAGATAAAGACACAATATGAGACTTTTAACTCTTGATAATAGTCTCTGCATTGACATTTCACTTTGCGTAAGATTTTGTGTAAATTATTTCATCAACACTGCTCTCAAAACAGTGACGGGAACATCGTGAGGAAACCGTCATGTTGTAGGTCCAAAATTGTTAAGACATGTGCCAACCCACGCTGAGCCGAGTGGTGGATTATGACCCACTCCTTTCTCACATAGAGGAGGCCTGTGTCCCAGCAATGAGAATATTATGGCTGATTATGCATTGACATTTCTTTTTCTCTTGGTGTTACACTTAATGACTGGTTTACTATTGTACTGTTTGGATCTTCTGCAAATATCCATGTGGTGTTGCCAAGGTTCTATCCTCGAAGGCATGATCTTTGTTGTTCAATACGTCTCGCTCGCATCCGCATTATGTTCGCGGCTGCTCGTAAAACTTCGACAAATTCAAATACTACGTAGTGTTGTACTAACTTGAGATCGGCTGTCGATAAATGGTGTTTTTATAAGATACATCAGACTCACGTCTTGGTTTTCATGGATTAAAAAGCATATACGGGAAAGATAGAAGAGAAAACAGAAATCTTAAATTCACTGACATATAGCGCACAGTCTAAATCGCTGGGTCCCCTTTTTATCAAAAACAAAAAAAGAGGGTTTTTTTATTATTTCTTTCTGAAAAAAAAAGACATTTCTGTACCATGGGCTTCTATTCCGTTCACCTTTTACACCCTCTTTTAGTTCAAAAGGTAAAAAAGTCAACCGGTACAATGAAAGTGAATCCCAAGGAAGGTTTTTTGAAAATTCATTTTATAAAGGGGTTCAATAGAGGATGAAAAATTTATTGCGAATGTTATATTTTATTTTGTAATAACTTGGCATCATTTGTTTGTTCAGCACATTGGTTTCATAAATTGTATGCTATGTACTTACGCTGTCCTTCAGTAAACATGTTGTATCTCATAATTGCGCTCAAAAAATATGACAAATGATCTTCATCCACAATTTTATTATAATCACCATTGCGTCAAAATATTTTTTTGAGATTCACGATACATTAAACGTGAACATTAATCGTGTCGTAATTGCTGTATATAAGTACATTACTCATAATATTATGAGTGCGTTCATTAATCATACTTGTAACAGTCCCATTAAAATATATCATTTTTTAATGTTAGTCGTCAAAGTTTAATTTTTGGGACAGTGTTTTATGAGGTTAACGTATAAAAGGCTTTCAGAATATCAAAACTAATAAAGACTTAACAGAAATGCGCAATATTTCGTGAATAAAATAGAAATTACATATCTGCCTGAAAAAGCATGCAGTGATGACCAAATAAAAAGCAAAATGACTTAAGGGAGATACGTTACTTTGTTCAAAATCTTACGGTTTTTGCAATTTGCAGATCTGTGTCAGGTTTCAAATAGTCATTGAATAGAGGATCGCATGAACTTAGAGGGTTGTATTTATGATTTAAATTTCACGTTCGTGAATCATATTTTGTTCGACATACAACCTTACACTGACGTGTAAATTGTAAAAAACGCAAGGAAATTTGAATTTCGCGAGCTACGTAGCGCATCCCACTTAATGGAAACAAAACAGACATAGGGATATCCATAGATTAGCTAATAAAGAAAAAGCGATACTAAAACGCTCGTAGGATATCGATAAAAATAAATATCGGCACATCACTAGAGAAACGAAAAATACTGTTATTGCGATGGTCGGTGAAAAGAGTTCGTACGTTTTAAAATGTAGTGAAAATTTAGTATTACGGTAATAGCTTTTATTGTATTGGGGCATGTAAATATAGAAGAGTTCTTTCGTGAATAAAACTTGGCTATTCTTTTAGTATCTTTATGAGGGTAGTTTCAGCTACATACGAAGCCTTTTACTATTGTGTATGTACTGGGATATTCAGAACTAATGTCTTGGATGATTATGGGATTTTGAAATCAGTTTATTAGATTTATAATATTTTTATTTTAAATATCTACAGGATTATTAAAAAGAGAGTATTTTTCGAATAATCAGATTGATGTTGGGCGATAGTGTAAAATGTTACAGATGAATTATGAAATCATACTTTTTATAACGAACCTAACCACACAATTAAAAATAAGACTTTTAAGTGATGTTATAAATGTTTACCGGTTATATCAAACGCGATGATTATAAGAGGTGGCACAATTAGCACCATTTATTTATTTATCTGATTAAGACGGTTTAAAACCAATAAAAAAAATTAAAGGTAGAGTTTGTATATACACCATACTATATATGGCCTGAGAACCATCTATTAGTCCAGTAGCAGCTCCACACGAAACGACATCAGCGTCCACCTTATTACCCCACAAACTAAAAGCGACAGCCTTATCACCATTGCCTTAAGCAGAATTAGTACAAATATTCCCGCTTACATTTATAGCGATACCCTCAAAGTTCCGCCGATACGTAAATAAATTGAAATGATGCAGAGTACGGGCGTCGAGACAGGGTGATATGTGTGGCGTGCCAGTGTAATGGCCGCTATCCATCTACTGGCAACTGTGAGGGGACGAGAGTGATTTTTCATTGGGACACTGCTGTAATGCATGAACTTAAAAGTTTTGCGTTGATGTGGGCTGGCTTGTGGATTTGTTTGTACGGAATTTTGTGGAGATTTGAAAGAATATGTTAAAGCAGCGTTGGCTGCATCTTCTTCATAAACTTGTGTTGAATTTACTTGTTGATTTATCCAATGTTTAATATATTCTTTGTCGATACAATACGAGTATCACTCTTTGAAATGCGAGACTATAATTCGTTTGCAAATTCTGTTTTTAACACGATAAAAACATAATTTGTGGCCGAAGCCGTAAAACTTATTTTCGAACATATAATATAATTCAAGTAAGTTAAAATATAATCGATAATGCTTTAAATCAATGTTCAAAGGAATAAGCGAGGAAAAATGTAGCCCAGAAATTACATTTTCAAAAAGAAATATTTTGTCAGTTAACTATGTAGCTATCGGCTATAACGTAAATCTAAGGCACAAATCAAATTTAATTCATACAAATCGCAACAGGGCCGTAACGGTAGGGACATGTGCAAACGCAAATAAATCGCAAGGATTTATTAGTCGTACAATCCGAGAGCGATATAAATAATGATAATAACGGATGAAAGAATAAAATAACATGCGTTTGTAATGCAATGGAAAACATTTTAGATGTTGCTGTGATTTGTAGTGGCTGAAGATTTTTTGAAAAGTTCTAGGATTAGGATTAGTAAAGTAGTAAAAGTTGTGTTTCATTTTAAAGAGGCTTCTATGAGGTTTAGTTGTTATTTCTTTTACGTTTATATTTTTTTTCATTATTTATCACAATATTTAGTATAATCCACTTTGCCGATGTACATATCATGATGTTTATTTATTAAGGCCCCTTGTACACGGCACGGTTTCTTTACGTTACGGTGTATAAACTGCGCCGTAGAAAAAACGTATCCGTCAACAAGTTTCCATAGAGATCCATGCTACACTAATTTCCGTGTCTACACACATCGTAGTTTTTCACGACAAGAAAAGCGAGTGTTGAAAGGGCTTAAAGGATAAAAAGTAACATAAAACAATCGCATGTCGAACGTCAAACCAAACAAAACAGTCGCAAGAAAATACGAAACAATTCAAAACAAATGACAATCGCAATTGAAATACATAATTCACCCTGCAACAATCATAATACAAGACATAGACTACGAGACTGATAACAGCTCGACAGTAAATGACATTGTCGGCGCAATAAACAATAATAAATCAATCAATCTCTATTCCAACGATCCGAACTGTCAGCAAAACAAGAAAGTAATTGACGTAATTACGCGTCGACCTCAGAAAACATAAATCGTTTGACCTTAGAACTGAACCTGGGACCTTGCGCAGTTGCTCTCATGTTGGTTGACGTCATTATACCAAGTGTCACTACACCAGCCATTAGTGACGCTCATGAATATTGGATGTCTTTGATTTTATTATTGTTTTTTTTTTCGAAATGTTCCGCTTCTTTTTATAGTGTCGATTGTAATCTAAATTGTGTGTGCAGACAATTTAGCTATGACCGCAATTAGAATACATTTTTCGTGGACTCTCTCTGCAACCCATATCCGATGTCCATTTTGGATAATTTCTTTATTGTAATTTCTCGATGGTAGGTTTATTTTTTGACCATGGTGTTGATACTGAAAATGAGGGGCTTTTGGCTAAGTAATAATAGCCGCACGGGCTCATCGATCAAGTTAAGCTACGCTTGCCGCGGTTGGTCCCTGGATGGGTGACCATCTTTACAGAACTCCTCAGTGCCTTGGAAAGCACGTTAAGCCTTTCGTCCCAGCTGTAATTCGTGGATCCTTGAGAGTCGTTACGTGTCAGAAGCCTGAAAGTCTGACAACCAGTCTTACCAAGGGGTTTCGTATTACCCAGTAATTGGGTTATGGAGGTCAGATAGGCAGTCGTCTCGAGGTGTGCCCGTCGTGGTCTGGGCCGCGCCACAGTCTCATCGCGGCGATCGGAACGGACCTCTCGCTCCCCGGCCTTGTCAACGCCATGCTGGGGGACGAGGGGTCCTGGGCGGCAGTCGCCTCCTTCTGCGAACACGTCATGTCCCAGAAGGAGGCGGCGGAGCGCGTGCGGGAGGAAGACCCACTCGCGGCGCCGCTCCGAAGGCGGAGGAGGGGTCGAAGAAGACGTCAGTATGACAGTCATCTCCGACTCCTCCCAGGTGGAAGCCAGCAGGCGACGGGTGCGGGGGTATCACCCTCGCCTGCATTGCACAGGCTTCCACCAGTGCCAGACGGGAATGGCCAGGTGTTCCCGGCCCATCCCGTAGCCCCCCACGCGGGGGGACATGCAGGGCCCGCCAGCTAGGCGGGCAGGCGCCGGGGGGATTGTGGACGCAAAGGCTGAGCCGGATTCCCATGACCCCCCCATCAAGGCGATGAGGGAACACCGCTGAGTTTTAGTGGGTATACTGCCGCTCTGGCAGGGAGTCCCACATACTCCGTTCCGTCCCCCGACGGAGCGGAGATGCGGAATGTCATTTCTCAGCGAAAAAAAAAAAAAAAAAAAAAAGGCAGTCGTTCCATGTAAAATGCTGGAACTGAGCTGCATCCGGTTATACTGAAAACCAACGCCAACATAATTGGGAAAAAGCTAGACAGATGATGATGGCGTCGAAACTGAAAATATACGAGTATGACCCAAAACCAAATATATTTACACTATCGCCACCATATAAGCAGTATCAAGTTAAAAGTAATAGCATATCCAGTTCCCCCAAACCCACGTCTAACGACCAGACATTTATTCAAACGTCCATCAATAAAATTTTACTGCGACATAAAAATATCAAATGCTAGGGTGTCGTGATGGATGGTGCGGACATAATTGGCCGTCCCCTACATGTTAATGAATCGTGCGTAATGAAAAATGATTGTGCAACCGTGTCGGGACATGTCCGGTCGTACTGTGATGTATGGTCACACTATTTCGTGTAACGAATCGAGTTACAAATGGCACTGTTTGAAGTGTTTGGAAGTAGTGACAGAGGGGACGGGTTGTTAACGATCGGTTGAAGAATTTTGAAGTGGAAGCAGATGTCCTATTTTGAGCCAATGATAAGCTTTTCACGATGTGGTAGATTTGACAGTCCCAAAATTTACGACAGAAAAAGGAGAATTCTAATATTCCGCTTACCAAATTGTCTACAAGGCACAGGCAGCTTCTATAGAACTGTGTATGTTTTAACTGTAATAGCAACAGCCCTAAACATTATAAAACACTAGCAGTTGTCCGTGTCTTTGTCTGCAATCTATGATTCAAAGTAGCCTATGTCCTACTCCAGGTCATGGTTTACTCATGTAAAGACGCCAGCACATCAAGCTACCCGAAATTGTCAGATTTTCCCAATCAACTTTGAACCTTATACTTTAGCGATAAAGTTGAAAATCTATTAAAGAAATCTTACAGATTGTAGTAGCTTGATGTGATGTGTGTTGTCTGTACCAACACCCAAACACCCAAATCCATTTTAAAAGCGTAAAAAACATACTTTCGCATTTATAACATTGCTTACGATGATTTTAAAAACGGTAATGTTTCTGACAGATAGGAAATTAGAAACTCCAGGAAAGGTCTTGCAACAACATGTACTATAGTAAATAATTTAATAACACTATACGACAGTAAAATACAAACCAGTCCTATTAAATTAAACTTAATTATAATCTCCCTTCAGGAGGGTCCGTTAAAACTTAACGCATGATTTGCAAACCCCATAAATATTGTAGTAATATTAAAACTAGTCGTATATTTTGCATGGTAGGTAGTCCAGATAGCGATGACCATGGCCCCATGAAGCGTATGATGACAAAGTGCCACCATAACGAGGGAGCCCCGATATTTTTACGTGCTGGCGCATTTTACGCCTCTTATTACGTCTTAGGTGGGGTGTAAGTGAGGAGATTACAGCGGCGGTGCTAAGTCAACATTTTCAAAAAAGTATAAAAATGACGTCCATCTCGCTATATATTCCTGGTCCGGCCTCGGCGGTGCCACCCATCTTTAGGCACCCATTGTGTGGAGATGGAGACTTGCCGAGACGCGTACCGCGAGGGCTGGTTCGAGGTGGCGCGGGAAAAGAGTTCCTGGAAGGATTTGGGTCTTTGTCCAGCAGTGGGACAGCAGGCTATAAAGAAAAAGACAATCGTCTGTAGGGTTTAGGTGAGGGATTGGTAGGTTGTATGTAGTGAGTGAAATTTGTATAAAACTCAGTTTTGAGCCCGCTACTTTTAAAAAGGGGACAATGGTAGTGCGAGTTCAAAGTCGGTCGATGGTTTATCCAATACATCCTAACTATACTATTATAAAAGGAAATGTGAGTTTCTTTGTTTTCAAAAATCGGTTCAGCCGTTTCATGGTCAAACAGCCGAAACGATTTTGATGAAATTTGGAATGGGGATACTATGAATCCTGGGGAAAGACAAATGGAATTTTTTATCCACATATCACGCGGGCGAAGCCGTGGGGAGAAGATGGTTGACTATATTTGACAACTAGAAAGCGCTCTCGCGCCCGATTGAACTTCAAGTTAAATAAGTACCTGAGTGCACTAACATAAATGTCACCTAAGAAACTTGAGTTAGATAAACTAGAACCAATTTGGAGTTATAAGCCACTTGCTGCCGCGAACTTCGCCTTCGCTTATGACTAGGCCCAGTGGGGCTACTGTCAAATTTGGCAATAAAAATTGCTTTTATGTATAATGCCCATTTATACCACCATTCAAACATAGTGGTGAGCACCATTTGAGTTATGGGTACTGGGGACGTATTTATTACTACGCTTGGTGGTTATAAGTCTAGTTTGATAATGGACAATGTTATGCTGAAATAGACAGAGTACTTAATAAATAGCTTTCACTTGGATCATCCTGGTACTGAAGGGTCCTTCCGTTTTTTGTGTCACATGAGGATAGTTATTAGCTCATGCCGTGGTAATTGGGCAAGCTGGTCCCTAAGGTATTTGGACTGCTTGCCCAGAGAACAAGCACATAAGCCGCATGTTTCCATTTTATTTTATTTTATTTTTTTATTTCACTTTATTGGGACATTTAACAGTTACACATTACAATGTAAATATGACAGAGTAAGTTTAAAACTAAATAAACGTGTAACCCACACCAATATCCGCGAAATAATTATAAGAAAGTAGTTATAATCGTGCATTAATAATACAAAAAATTAAATAAGAACTCATATGTACTTTAGGGATAATAGGTAACAGCAGCGCCACTCTGTAAAAATCTCACCGTGAAGTCATAAGTGAAGTGAGCTTGACGCGAGCAGTGTCAATAGTGTTAATCCCTAATGACAGCTCACTCCACGCTCACCTCACCCAAGTCCACACGGTAAGATGGTTACAGAATCGCATGGCGGATAGCTATTTTAAGGATTCAATAGCCATCTTTTTGAACTTAAAGTGTGTAAGCGCGAAAATATCAAGTTCGATTTTAATTACATTTCCATTCACTAAAGAAGAAAGACAAATTACAACACAAAATTAATTTTGAGAATAACCCCCCTAAAACCCCCTCTTATCTTAAAGAACGTTTCAAGTTCCTTCATGACACACATAATAGATATCTGAGGTCATCGGAAAACCTGAGACTAGAGATGCCGATACATTTCACCAGTTTCTATGACAAATCTTTTACTGTTCAAGTAGTACGCTTATGGAATGACTTGCCCGTGTCGGTAAGGCGTGCTCAATCTTTGTCCACATTTAAAATTATGATAAAAAATCACTTCCTCTCTCCTTAAACAGCACCATTATATTTTCTTTAGTCCTGTTTCATGTCTATTGTTATATGTATATATTTATTTAGATTGGTATAATATACTTTATGTATGTATTTATTTTATCGTGTAAATGGTACACCACAGACTACCTACAATATTTGTCTCTCCTTCCCTTTTCAATCCATCCAAAGGTTGTCTTTAAAAGATCGCTCTTAGCGATAAGACAGACCGCCCATTGTGTCACCCTCTGTAAAATTTCTATATTTATGTCTGTAATCTATATGGTGTACATAATAAAGAGTATTCTATTCTATTCTATTCTATCAACAACTCTTACCTCAGCATGCAGAACATACAAGTGAAAGAATTTGCCGGATGTAGGAAAACTCATCAAGACTGCCTCGTTGGTCTAGTGGCCGCCAGCCCTACTGCTGAGTATGAGGTGCTGAGTTCGATTCCCGGGTCGGGGAAAGTGTTAATAAGTTTTTTCAACAGGAATTTGTCAGTACCAGCCCGGAGTCTAGATTGGTGTCCGATTGATAGAGTAGGCTTGCCTCCTTGTACATGCTATTAAAAAAAATGGTGAAATATGGGTGAACTATAGGTTCAGCTCTTTGGCAGAGGTGAAAACAGGCGTTATGTTGTCATCAAAACAAGAAAATATCAAACGATAAACCCCCTTACTAATAAACGCATTATATCAGATGAATAGTTACACATCGATTTCTCTCTTTCAGTCGACAGTAATTTAACTTTCGAAAGAAGAAGACAAAGCGTTGTGTACTAGTGTGTGTTATTTATATAGACGATATACAACGTTTATTGGTAAGCGAGTATGAAAACAACAATTTCAATATAATAACTTCCCACATAAAGTTAATAAACACACCTCATAGAGCCGAACTACAAAACGATTGAATCGAACAATACTTTACAATCGAATACATAATTCATACAATTCTGTTAAGCTTTCGACAATTTTATCGATACGCCCCGGGATAATGTTAATTTATATATCGGTGTTTGTCGGCGCTTTGTGTTAAATGATGCTCGATTAATTTTATCGAGTTTTGAATCGATTATAAAATGTGAAAGCGCATCTGTCGTGACTGTGAAGGGTGCGGTTATTAGTATTTATGGTTATGTTTTTATTTGTACGTGAATATAGCTGGTTTAGAAATAGAACATTATTTAGATTAACACTTGTGACTTGATTGAATGAGAGTTTATATTATAGTACATATTTTATATTTTTTTATTGGCATTAATTCAATATGGAAATCAGTATCCAGCTTTCTTTCAACTTTTGGTTTAAACTTCAGCAAATGAAAAAGATACAGGGAAAAAAACCCTTGTTAGGTTCTATGGTGACGATTGTGTTTCCGTAGAAGTTCTTACAGTTATAATGTTTCATGGAGTGTTTTGAGATACCTACTTAATATTTTGAACTAAAAGCATTTTTACTGTAAATGAACAATCAGCACCCTACAAATGATCAGACACAAGCTATTAAAGAGAACAAAATGTATTTCCATTCATCATTAACATCTGAAACGCCGAACATCTAACAATACATCTTCCTCCCACACACAACCTAAATCTCAAAAATCAATGTACAGTCAATAACCTCACTACGTCTCGACTGTCAAATCGTAACAACATTAGGAACCCCTTATTTTCGTATCCAATTCGTTCGCATCAAACGCCCCGACAAAAAGCTAATTCGAACGACTGTTTGACATAACAAAATCTGAAAGGAGAAAATTCAAATTGGATCACGTCACTTACTCGAAGACGTAACAGTGAGAATATAGCGGTCTCTCTCTCTCGCAGAATTAATGACTAAAGTCGGGTTCAGCTGCGACGTTTTTTTGGTGAAATCTTGGCGCTTGGCGAAAGGATGGTCATTAACACGCTTGCCTCATGAAAGTAAAATTATTGTTTAAGTGGAATTGGGTTTTTTATCGCTTGGCCTTTTTAAATTATGGCGTGAGGGAAATTTTTGAACAGATTCAGCAACTGGGGAGGGTTTGTCAGCTATGATTTTAGCCAGAAAATTTCATCAGTCTAGGCTTAAACATAATTGACCATTCTTCTGTCATGTGCGTTACTTCCAAAATTATGTACATACCTAAACTTACGCCTCCTTCTCATGGGGGGTTGTCAGAAACTACAGAATGCCACCTTCTGTGATCTTTACATACGCCTTTTGCCTTGTTTACGTCATACATCGGGTCATACACGCACTCCGGTTGCGAGTACCTAATACGCACCTGACCTTTCTGAAGACCATCACCAAACACACGGGAAATATGGTCAAAAACTGTAACCATGTATTCAGCGCAGGATTCTAGACGCCTAGCGTAGAAATTTTACGTTAGTTATAAAAAAAAAAACTGAATCCATGGTAAACAGATTACGCGTCGAAGTTCCTGTCACCCTGTATGTCCTCACAGGGCTCCTTTTGGCGTTTTACACTCATATCTGCCTTGTATATAGCTTTTTTTAGTCGCCAAAAATATATTTTTAATGGATTAAATCGATCTTGAGAATAAGTCCGCCTTTGTAGGTACAAAGGCGGACTTATTTTGTGTGCGAAAAGAGTACCATTTAGTGTGCGAAAAGATTAAATTAATAAATAATCTATTACCTGCATGAAAGTTATTGCACGGAAAACTCTACACATTACTCCATCAGATTTTTCATCAAAATCTCATTGCCGATAATCAAACAACATACTGACATCTACAAGATTTAAACTCATTACTTTAATACTTCGACTTTCCATCAGTACCCACCATTATACGGGCAATAAGATTATTATATTTGACAGGGTAATTCAGCGACACAGGCAGTGTCAGGCCAATCTTATTAGCCATGTAAATGAATATAGAATGAATCCATTATTTCCCAAACAAGCCTTAGGGTGGGGGCGATCATATTTTAGGGAAGGCGACCGAGGATTTGTATAGAGCCGTTTATACTCCGTTTGTAAACAAGAACGTTCTTACAAACCGATTCAGGTTTCCATTTGATTGACGGATTTTTATGAAACTTAGCCAATACCTTGATTAATCAAATATTTTTTACACGAATCATACACTGGGTCGCAAAAAAGCGGGTCGATTATAAAAAATGCGATAACTTTTAAAATATGTGATCAATCCTTTTAGAATAAGAACTACATTAAAGTTTTTTTCAATGCAAATATAGGAAGAAAAACCTTTTTATTTATTTTTGATGATTGTATTAAAACCCATAAATAAAAGATAAAGACGATTTTTTTAATAACTTTGAACTGATTTGTTTTACTTTTGTTTCTGTTTATAAAAATGGCATTCTTGTGCAGAAATTCATTATTTTGATCAAATTCAATTAAAAACATACTACCAACTTTTAAAGACTGTACCAGAATTCTGACCAATGCCTGAAGACGGACGCAGTCAGCGTTATACAGCGAGAACTGTTGGTGTTCCGCTATCAGACGTTCAAAGATCGATTTGAAGACACTGGATCCAATATTCGCAGACCAAAAACAGGCCCAACAAGGTGCACGACAACATGGGAGGATCGGTACATGGTATCACAATGTTATGAAATCGATTTAAAACGGCTGTTCAAGTCAAAAATCACATTCTACATACTAGAGGGAGCAATCCAAGCACGTGTGAAACGGCATCTTGTTGAAGCCAACTTGAAGCCATTTAGACCTGCAAATGGTCCACAACTCGAAAGGCAGCATCGAAATTCATGGCTGAGTTACGCTAGAGAACACATGAATTAGACTCTGATTGTTTTCGGATGAGTCGAGGTTCACGCTATGCTGAAGATGTCGCTATCACTCGCATCGAGTGGGCAGCACACAGCCCAGACTTGAACTCCATCGAGCATGCCTGGGACGTACTGTTACGACGTTTACGCCAGCGAAATTCCTCTCCAATCACGCTTCACGAACTGAAAGAAGCACTGATAGAGGAATGAGAGAACATTCCTTAGCATTGGCTCAGAAATCTTTTGGAAAGCATGTAAATATAATAGCTGTATTAACAGTTCGCAGTGGCAATACAAAGTACTAAAATTTTTAAAAATTGCATATTTGTTACCGTAGCACATTTTTCGAAATCTATAGTAGTGAAGATACTTAATTTAGTCTTATTTAAAATAAATTTCCTAATCTTTAACTCTCATAACATTGATTTAGGCACTACACATTTTTTATAACACATTCTTTATTTCATAAAGCTAGCTCCAATATTTTGGAAGTTATTGAGGTTTGTGTTACCGATACCGACCCGCTTTCTTTGGGGCCCAGTGTAGTTTCTGATATCATCATCAGTACAGAGTAGTAGTAGTAATGTGTAAAACATTATAATTTAATTAAAAATTATTACCTGTAGGTATTTCACTTAATATAATAACGTCACTAATCACAGCAAACGAGTAATAATTTTGATCATACGGCCTTGTCATATGAACCTGTGGCATCCACACTCCCTGTCCCTACCTACCCATTTACCCAAAACTTACGTGAGAGTTTTGTCCAACGTGAAACTGCTCAAATTGACTCATTCCAAAGAAAACTGACATCACACCTACCTAATTACGTGACAGCGACAGGTAATAACAACTCCGTGTGACACTTGAACCATCAAGTCGTGGCTATAATAAATGCGTTACCATATTTTCGGGTGTATTACGTGTTATTTATTGGCTTAAAATTGTACTCATCGCGTATATTATGTATGCTGGTAATTACCCTGCTAGCGCTCCCTTCTTGGGTCGTTCATATTGTGAGGTTGGGGCACAGGGAAGGGGATTACAGTAGAACAAGATTTTTAGGGCATATTTTTTAGCCGTCTTTTACTCGTGAATAATGAGAGTGTGTAAGAAATTATTATATTATACAAGAGCCTAAAGCCAATTATTTTTAAAAGAGTAACCGTGGAGATTATTGCTGGCTCTTCTCTATAGGAAACTACCAATTGCAACCGTGGACCTAGCTTCTGACGTTTCATAAGTGCCCATGTAGGGTTATGTGAAACAAAATATTTCGATTTTGATTTTTATAAATGTTTTTTCCAGAAATACTCGTATTGGTTACAAAAAATACATTTTATATTATTACAGAACATTAACAATATGTTCGGATAGATTTCCTTAGAAAAAGCTATTTTAGTCAAAAAATCCAAATGTTAATATCCTGAACATCCATGGTCTAACTGTTTTTCGTCTTCTATGGCTTCTTCAATTTGAATATCCAAGTTTGAACACATCTCAGCGCCCTCTTTCGAGCTCGATGACACTTCACTTTGTTGACAGGTCGGTGATTAATTCATATTTGGAGGGTAGACGTAGAATATTTATGCGCCACGATATTTATAGTGCTGGGGCTAGTAAAAAGTGGTGAATATGATTAAATTTTAATATCATTTTGGACGGCACCTTGTTTTTAGGGTAATGTTTTAATAAGAATACTGTTTTTGACGTATGAGTTAATATTTGGTGTTTTATGTTGGCATAACAAAGTTGATTTAAGCTCGCCTGATGTGTCTATTATGGCTTTTAAAAGGCTTTTCTTTTTATAAAACATCCATTTGTTTTAATTCTAAATAGTTAAGCGTTAAAGGGTTTTATTTATCTGTCTTATATACAAATACAGCGACTATACTGACAGTGAATATACTGACCATAGATAAAGATAATCAAAAGTTATGGTATCAATTCAGAGAAGCTCAAGTGTAACAAACGACAACGGTGTTTGACTGACAGCCTTCATCGAAAACCACAAACAACAAAAGCCTTTTGAATTACAACCCTGCTTTGTTTGACAATAATCATCAAACCCAATCTTCTATTTCCATAAACCACAAACCCATACAGAATCAGTGCTAAAACCAACAAATGACAGCCATCAAAACATCCCTATATATCACAACTGCCAAACAATTACCACACCGCATGTACAGCACACAAAGTCTACAAGACAAGCGTCGCACCGCGATTACTCGCTATTAACCCATAGCTAGTCCCCGTTTAATTTAATTAACACGCAACCGCACACCGTCCCGTTCTAACACACGACTGAGCTCTACCTCTGTCTCTGTCCCACAGTAATCTGCACACAGCCTTGTGGTCACCCGAGGCAGTTAACATGCTGGCCATTGTTTCGGAGATTTCAGTGGGCCACAAGGATAAACTTGTAGGATTAGTACATTTGTCGTGGTTGGGGTGAGAATCGGTTAGGGTTCATGCGGATAAGTCTTGTTTAGGCTAGCGAGAAATTGGTGACGGAATGTGGGCTTTTGGTAAAGATTTGGGGATAGTTAGTACGTTGTTGCATGTTTAGGTATTTCGGATTGGTTTTTTACACTGTGGCATTTAAGTATCTTTTTTGTATTGCCTTGTCATTGACGAATGCTGACTGAATAAATGATAAATGCTGATCTTCGCTAATTCTTTCGAATAGTTTACTACCACCTACAGAGCTAGATTCAGTGTATGGTTTGTCGTTAATCTTCGCTCAGCAATTAGAGCTTTAAATTGTTCGTTTTGGAACCCTTTGTCTCAGTACTGCATAGAGTACCTAACGCTTCTCAAAAATTGTGCAAATGGATAGATTGCTCTTAATAAATCGTATCTGTTTATAACTTTTTTTTTTCGTAGCGGGTGAAGGGAACCGGCAGATTTAAAAGTTGAAAGATATACTTTATTATATTGACAGTCAGATTAAGGTGTGGAATGATAAACATTAGACGTTACACCTGTCACTTGACAACTCTTCAAAACAGTAAATTATCCCCTAGAGTTTATCTATAAACGATATTACACTTCTCAAAACTAAAGCCACAGGCGGTCTGCCCACAACGTCTGGAGCTCCTACCGTGCGGAAGACTATGCGGTCGATCCTTAATGTGGCCCGTATTAAATTCTGTGTGTAACAGTTGTGGGCGCCATGTTCATTTGAGACCTCTGTATTACCTACTAATATTGTCTGCTTTGTTTACGATGCTGGGAATTAAGTTGTTGGTGTCTTTGCGTTCATTTCTGGGACGTTTATTTTCTATGCTGAAGAAGGTGTTTTTAAAGGACGCGTTTTGAGTCACAATAACCTTACCAAGCTATATGCTGATCTTCGTTAATCTACTTCGTTAATATACTTCGCTAGTCTACTATCAGCTGCAGAGCCAGATTCAATGCATGGTCTGTCTAGCTATGCTAAGGCCACATAAGACGTCCTCGTAACATAGGGCACAGTGGAAAACCAGCGTGCAGTCGTGAGGCACACAATAATATTTAAAGTTTTTTTTTTTTGTGTGAATATTGTGTGCCTTAACATGGGTCAAATAAATTTATTTAATTTCTTTATTTCTTTCTTTTACAACTACCCTACGATACAACAATTATTTCTCTTGTCATCTCTGGTCATACATCACTTTTCACCGTTCACTAGTCAACCAGTCAAAGCCCTCAGTACGTCTAAATATGTAATCCGTCTAAATATTATATGAATTATGAGCATCCATGTTATAAAGGCCCTTCTCTCTTTTCTTAAATATAACCTCAATAAACTGAAATTCACTATCAAAACTCAATCCCCTAACCGCAGAATCACTCCCGCTTTACCCAAAAACCAGCAAATCAACCAGAACAAACTGGCTTACCCAATCCCTTTAATTTCTCCCCAACTCACAGAGCTGACCACGAGATTTATAGTTTTAATAGTAGGCCAATATACCGCTACCATTTATCTGGACTCCACTGCATTAAAGGGATCTAGTGACCCTTAACGGGTTTTAAATTGTCCTGGGCCGTTGTGGGGCGATTTAGGTATGAACGCGAATTTGGGATGGATCATTTAACGTTTGAGCTTTGGGATACCTATATTTTAAGGGTTCTGTTATATTTCTTGTATGTAAATACATAATATTTTGGCTGTCAAAACGTAAGATGACGTTGCACTGTCTGCGACTTCACCCGCGTGGATGTCGAAAATCATCTCACGGGAACATGTTATTGGGACGAAAGGAAGTCTAAGCTACTTCTTATTACATCAGATAGCTGCCAGTGACAGCCGCATCAAAATCCGTCCAGCCGTTTCGGAGATTAGCTGGAACAAACAGATAAAACCATTAAAACATTTTTTTTTTTTTGTTAAAACAACCCGTATATTTCATAACCATGCATTTAGTAAAAAGCTGTCATTTTGACATTACAAACAGATTCTACAGTTTTGTTTACTTGTAGTATAGATGTATAAATTTGTCCACTAGATTAAAAAACCGCAACAAATATTGATATATACCTACGCGAATTTTGATATTTCTGATTTTCAAACATTTAGGCTTTTGTAAAGGTGTCTGCTAACTACCTTGCTACCACGTATCATAACATGATGAGTGTCAAACATGTAACCCAACACAGTTGAAGAGTAACGCAAATCCTCACTCAAATTCTCTCTGCTTTTGGCCACACGTCAGTCACTTGCCAGTGAATCTAAAAGAGACCTATTGAAAATGCCTTCACAGAATTTTCAATTCTTCACCTATCACAAAGGTAGTTTATTTCTCGCTCAGCTCCGCTTCCCAAAGTTAGGACAGTGTGGGAATCACAGACGTTACCCGCCTGCATTAGTCCGGAGATTTGTGCGGGATTGAAGCGGGTGAGTTAGTGTTGGTCGTGCGGCCAGTGTTGGGATTTCACGGGATTCCGGGATTTTGAATTTGGGTCGAATTTAGTAGTCACCTGGGCGGCTATTAAGGATGTCATTAGTTTTGATTGCTTGTAGTTATTTTGGCATTTTAATGCTTCAGACGAAGAAGTGCTTACTTACCACTCTTATGTACGATAAAATTTAATACTGGCTTTTATCACAGATCAATGCTTTACATAAAATTGCCAAATTTTGCTGCCTAATGTAGAACTGCTAATTTTGATAAATTAACACTCCGTATGCCGTGCAACGACATGTGACCATCTACGGCCCACTCCCTCTCATCGAGAGGAGGCCTGTGTCCCAGCAGTGGGAGCATTATATTTATTGATTATGTATGGCTGTGCAACGTGGATCCACGCGAGAGACAATGGCTTTATAATTATTTCTGTAATTATGGCAATCAACCGGTAACTCCCCCGAGTAACATTTTGAAGCATCTCCGGCAGTTCTCCGAAATTTAGCTGCTAACCTTTCTGACTTGCTAATCTATTCACGCCATACTCTAAAAGGTTGTGCTATCTGGTGAAAACTATGTTACCTGACCTTTAGGTCAAACGCAACCCCCTTCAATATATTTTATATAACGTTAATTTCTTCTCAGTTCATTTGGACACGAAGAAGTTGTCATTTTTAGCCCACTCTTTACTATAGTGCCTCTAGCGAAAACCACCCGATGTATTCAGTAAAACTGTCACTGTAAAAACTTAGGTGAAGTACCACCTGATGCTCGGGATCGACCTTATTGACTTTAAGCTCACTTCATCTAAGATGTCACGGTGGGAATTTTACAAGACAGATCAGCAGAAGCTCAAACCTCATATTTATCTATCAGAAAGCTTCCCAACACATCAAACTATAAGAGAAAATCTCGGTAAATTCTAAAATCAATCAATCCCTAACTAAATCCGGCAGCGTACGTAATTTCCTATCAAAACATTTCATCGTAACAAAATTATGAAGCAATTTTACTACAGCCGTGTAATCTGTGGCTTTCATAACATGGAGGATTATAACAACTATCTAATATGATTAGCATACAAATTAGAGGTTTTTAACGGAGTAGGAGTAAGTGAGTTTATGGGTCTGTATGGTGAAGGGATTTTGAGATTATGAACGTTTGTTTACGTTGAGAAATGGTTTGTTGTATGAGGATTAGGTTTGATTGTGTATGTGTTTAATTTACTGTTTTGGAGACTTCATTTAAATACATATAGAAAAAACCTGTGGATCAGACGTCAAGATTTAAAATTTGTTATTTTTTACTGATTTATGCATTCCCTTGCAGTTTTTTTTTCGCTTTACTCCAGCATTGCCTTGATCCAGGAGCCGTGGATTAGGGCTGGCCGCATACAAGGACTCTCCAATCTCGGCGGTAAGCTCCTGGTCACCACAGATCACGATCATCCCAGATCGTGCATCTATATCACAGGTAACCTCAAAACACAGCTCTTAACTGACTTCTGTTGCAGAGATGTCTCTGCAGCAAAGCTGCTAATACAGCGCGACGACGCCATAGAGATGGTGATCGTCCTTGCCTCGGTCTACATGCCCGAGGGAGAGGCGCCACCCCCGCACGATCTCGCCCGCCTTGTGAGCTACTGCGAGAGGTGCGGGTTTGAGGTCGTCGTTGGAGCCGATGCCATCGCTCACCATCAACTGTGGGGTATGGACACGCAAAACGACAGGGGTAAGGCCTTGGTTGACTACCTTTTTTCGACTAACCTATCTAGGGATAGGTTAGTCGAAAAAAGGTAGTCAACCAAGGCCAAGGTCAGGTTTAGTAGGCTAAACACGGGCTCCGAACCAACGTTCGTAACCAGACGAAGCCGCACAATCATAGACCTCACTCTAGCAACAGAGGGAGCGGCGGAAACTATCACTGGGTGGCAGGTCTCAAGGGAGGCCTCCTGCTCAGATCACAGGTGGATCCGCTTCGACATCCAGGTTTGCGTTCCACCCACACAACCACGGCGTAATCCGCGCAACACGGATCGGGCCACCTATACACGCAGTCTTGAATCAATGCTGGCGACTTCAAACGAGCCGACAACATATGCGGATACGACACAGATTGAAGTACAAGTAAGTCACCTTACTAAATCGTTGATAGACAGCTACCTAACTGCCTGCCCAGAGACCACCCCGCGCAGCACACCGGGCAAACAACCCTGGTGGGGCGCTGATCTGGAGCGCAAACGCAGTAAAGTAAGGAAAGCTCTGAATAGAGCCATGAATACTTGTGCGGATGAGGACTGGGATAAGTATTACGCAGCCAAATCCAGCTACAAAAAATGCATCAGGTTCAGGAGTACCGCAGGATGGCGCAAATTCTGTGGTAACATTGAATCTTGTCAGCAAGCTAACAAGGTAAGGAAGGTACTAGCGCAACAGTATACACCTGGGCCCGCTACCCTCCGGAAACCTGACAACACATTAACATCCTCGCCAGAAGAAACGAGACGCGTCCTTATTGAAACTCACTTCCCGGGATGTATCTTCGCACAGGTATTTGACTGGCAAGATGTAACTCAGACACCGTCAGACAACGATTGGCTCTACGTTAGCAGGGTAGTCACGTTGGAAAAACTCCAATGGGCCATCCGGAGCTTCCATCTTTTTAAGGCAGCTGGTCCTGATGGAGTGTTCCCCGCCCAACTGCAGTGGGGTGGCACCTCTGTCGCCAGTAGACTGCTGCCCTTAATGAAAGCGTGCCTGGCCTTCAGATACGTTCCTAAAGGATGGAGGGAAGTGAAAGTAATATTCATCGCTAAGCCAGGTAAGGGTGACTATACAAACGCCAAGTCCTACCGACCAATCAGCCTGACCTCCTTTCTTCTGAAAACTCTGGAAAGGCTGTGTGATAGGGAACTGAGGGATGGCGCTCTGAAAACTTTACCGTTACACGATAACCAACACGCATACAGTTCAGGTAAGTCGACTGAATCTGCCCTTCATATGGTAGTTAGCCAGATAGAGGCAGCGATTCATCAGAAAGGCACCTGTCTGGGTACTTTCATAGACATCGAAGGAGCCTTCGACAAAACCAACTTCTCCAGCATCAACAGCGCCCTCTCCAGACATGGAGTAGAACAGGTACTAACGGACTGGATTACAAACATGTTAAGTAAACGAGTGGTTCGCCTTGAGGGCGAGCAGCAGAGGGCCATGATAGCCAGAGGCTGCCCCCAGGGTGGGGTTCTGTCTCCCCTTTTGTGGAATCTGGTGGTTAATGACCTCATCACTAAACTCAACGCCAACCGCTATTACACAGTAGGTTATGCCGACGACCTCGCAATCCTGGTTTCGGGGAAGGTGACGGACACGATATGCAACCTCACTCAGCAAGCGCTACGTATCGTAGAGAGATGGTGCAGGGATTTTGACCTAACAGTGAACCCCACTAAAACTGAATTAGTCATGTTTACCCATAAACGAGCTTTAGGCCATTTTCGCCTACCAAAACTGTTCGATACTGAACTCCAGGTGGCCAACGAAGTCAAATACCTCGGGGTCACACTAGACAGTAAGTTGAACTGGAGTAGTCATCTGGACAATAAACTTAACAGGGCTTGCATAACCTTTTGGTAGTGCAGGAAAATGATAGGTAAGAAGTGGGGACTATCCCCTAAAATTACACTTTGGCTGTACACTGCAGTGATCCGGCCCATGATCACCTACGGGGCTGTGGTCTGGTGGCCCCGCACCAAGCTGGTTACAGCCTCCAGCAAACTACAACGCGTACAGAGACTGGCCTGCATGGCGACTACGGGCTGCATGAGGACTACTCCGACTGCGGCAGTGGAAGCCATCCTGGGACTTCCACCGCTCCACCTGTTCATACAACAGGAAGCGACGTTGGCGGCAGTACGTCTCAACACACTAAACCTCTGGGGTAAGAGTTATACACCACACGCTGCGCTGCTTGAGGGACTCCACAAGGAGTTCCCCATCACGAAGGCCACCAATGATCGGGTACCCAAACAATTTATCTTTGATAAAAAATACAAGATCCAACTTCACGAGGATCGCCGCTGCGAGGGGCTGCGCCCTGCAGAGCTGCGAATCTTCACAGACGGATCCAAAACAGGTAGTGGTACAGGTGCTGGAATCTTCTCGGAGGACTTCAACATACACATAGCCACACCATTGGGCGTCCACAACACAGTGTTCCAGGCCGAATGCATGGGCATCTCTCTGGCCGCTTCAGCCATCATGGCCAGGGAAGTGAAGGATCACTCAATTCGCATACTCTCAGACAGCAGGGCTGTACTGCAAGCGCTGAATAGTAATACAGTCGACTCTGGGCCACCAGCGCCTCAACCAGGTGGGTAACTTCAATAAAATAACCATTCAATGGATAAAAGGACACAGCGGTTCGCTAGGCAACGATGCAGCCGACGAGCTTGCCAGAAGGGGGTCGAGCATGGCACCAGTGGGACCGGAGCCCATCGTGCCACTCCCCTTCAGGTATCTACGCACTCTGGTAAGGAAACGCACCAGAGATCAACATGACAAACTTTGGACGGAACAAGGCGAGTGCAGGCAGGCTAAAGAAGCACTTCCCGCAATGGATGGCCGCCTCACGAAACAGGTTCTCCGTCTAACTAGACAAAAGCTGCGTACGGTGACTGCAGCTTTAACTGGCCACGGGTCATTTAATAAACACCTCTTTGTCATAGGAGTAACAGACAGTCCGCTGTGCAGGGCCTGCATGGAGGATGACGAGACAGCGGCACATGTGCTTCTAAGCTGCCCGGTGGTCGCCACTTACAGGGCAAAATACTTCGGTAACCCAGGTACCCTACGTGAGACGGTCAGTAACATCAAGGCGTTGCTGGCCTTCCTTGAGGAGCTGGGGTGGATCGAATGATCGATTTTCCCACCCGTACGCAAAATACGCGCATTGACGTGGAGTTGCGGACACCAGCCCGTGTTACCTATTACCTATTACCTATTACTATAGTGCCTCTAGCGAAAACCACCCGATGTATTCAGTAAAACTGTCACTGTAAAAACTTAGGTGAAGTACCACCTGATGCTCGGGATCGACCTTATTGACTTTAAGCTCACTTCATCTAAGATGTCACGGTGGGAATTTTACAAGACAGATCAGCAGAAGCTCAAACCTCATATTTATCTATCAGGAAGCTTCCCAACACATCAAACTATAAGAGAAAATCTCGGTAAATTCTAAAATCAATCAATCCCTAACCAAATCCGGCAGCGTACGTAATTTCCTATCAAAACATTTCATCGTAACAAAATTATGAAGCAATTTTACTACAGCCGTGTAATCTGTGGCTTTCAAAACATGGAGGATTATAACAACTATCTAATATGATTAGCATACAAATTAGAGGTTTTTAACGGAGTAGGAGTAAGTGAGTTTATGGGTCTGTATGGTGAAGGGATTTTGAGATTATGAACGTTTGTTTACGTTGAGAAATGGTTTGTTGTATGAGGATTAGGTTTGATTGTGTATGTGTTTAATTTACTGTTTTGGAGACTTCATTTAAATACATTCAGAAAAAACCTGTGTATCAGACGTCAAGATTTAAAATTTGTTATTTTTTACTGATTTATGCATTCCCTTGCAGTTTTTTTTTCGCTTTACTCGTACTTTTTTTATTTCTCATACAATTATAATACAATGATATATGCAAACTACAACCTTGTGATACAAAAGTATTGAAGCTCTGAAAATAATTGAAAACTGCCTTTTTAAGGTGGAGCCTGTAGTACAGGCTCTGACCCTTTTATCTATGAGTATGATATAACTTTGAAGGACTCGTGAAAGGGCAGGACGAACAGAACACCGATAATTTAAATATAACCTCAAAATACGATGTCTTAAAAAAAATGCTCATAAAACCTCTTTTCCATTAGCTAAAAAGTAAATACCGCTTCATAAAATTTGGAGTCCCACATAAAGAGCAGTAGTTTAACAGTGAAAAATTTACTCCCGAATGAATAAGGTCAGTAAAAATGTGTACCAGTAAAGGTCCATTTCTATGTAAATGTTATTGGGGGCGTCCGTTTAATCCTACGTTTTCCCCCGTTCCCGGCTTGTATCTGGTTTAAACCGGATTAGGGCTGCTACTAAGTTAATAAACTGTGTTAACTAAAACTCTGATGGGTTTTCGGGCATTATTTTTGGTTGGTGTGGTACGTTTTCATGCACGGTAAAACGAAATTTAAATTGTGACGATAGTGAAAACTGTGTAGCTAAGCAGATATGTATTAGGTTATTGGGCATTTATTATAAACCCTGTACAGGATAGCAGGCACATCGACGCGCAAACGGTAATCAAGAATTTAGTACATTATTCTAGACCATCCCCCAGCATAGAAACTTTTTACTGTTATCAAAAAAAATCTGCTGTTTCATAGAAAACTGCAATAGCTACGCGGCGAAAAATATATGGCACAGCCGATTTCTTTTTAATAACCGACGGAAAATGTGAATGTGTGTGTGTGGAATAATGTGTGGTTCACAATCATGAACTGAATCCGTGGTAACAGGTTCCGCATTGGTGCCTTTGTCACCCTGTATTATTATAGGACAAAACAACTGAACATTATTTACAAATAAAGACTAAAATATGCATGTAGTTGGGAGCTACATGTACTTAGTTCAAAGGAGGCAATTGACGTAACTACAGTCATCCTGTACGTTTGAAACTGACACTATTTATTTTGAGATAAAAGAAAATGTAGTCACATATACGGAATTTCATCATCATCTTCGTCCTGCTGGACATGGGCTTCCTCCAAGCACCACCACTTCGGTTCTGTGCTTCTCGCATCCAGCAGATTCCTGGGGCCTGCACCGGTCGGTTCTGGAGAAGGTTCTGTAGTGGCGACCGCGTAGAAGACGGAAGACGTATCTTCTGGTACGTGGTCGCCACTCCAGAACCTTTCGGCCCCATTGGACACCTGTTCTGCGAAAAATGTGCCCTGCCCATTGCCACTTAAGTTTGGCAATTCGTCGGCCTATGTCGGTTACCTAGTTTCTCCTACGGAATTTATTATTATGTAAGTAGATTCGAGGTTGCTAAAGATATTCAATTCCATTGCAACAAGCATCAAAAGCATCAAAACTGTTTTCATAATATTCGTAATTTTATTTTGGTAATGCCCAATTGCCCACCCCTGTTTATCTGATAGTTTGGCAACTCCGTTAATGTTTGTTCTGATACATATTTTGCTGTAGCCGTCGCGTTAGATCCCTGATCTCTTGTACAGGGTCACGTTGTAATAGCCGCTACTTACCGTTGTAGGTCGTAGGTTCCAACCTAGACAGGAGCTTTATTTTGTGTACATTTTTTCATCACCAAAGCTCTCAAAACGGTAAAGGAAAACATCGTGAGGAAACCAGCATGTCTTAGAACCGAATATTCGAAGACATGTGACATCTACCAACCCGCACTGGGCCCGCGTGGTGGATTACGGCCCACTCCCTCTCACCGATAGGACTGTGTCCCAGCAATGGGAACATTATAGCCTAATTATGCTATGAATTTGTGTATGTATTTGTATTTGAAAATTGTTACAGAAGTTTAAGTAGCTGCCGCAGCTATTCAGCTGCATTTACATTGGCTAATAAAATATGAATTGCTAAAAATGTACTTTTTATTAGTTTTCCGTAATGTTCCAAAGAGTTTTCCTATTTTGTATTTGTCGTTTTCGTTTTATGGCGGTTTTTTTATTTATTTAACCATTTATCTACACACATACTGGCTGACTTTATTACCATCTGAACAAAAATAGGGTATAAAAGGCGAACGGAGTAGAAGCCCGTGGCACAGTTTTACTTTTTTTTTCAATTTTCTGATCATTGTTTCTTTTGTTTAGATTGGTACAAGCAAAGATTACGTGGAATTATTTTATACAACTCTGTCTACTCCTACATTATCATACAAAAAGAAGGAAACATCTAAATCTTAGCCAAGTGCACAGCCAATTCCTACAACAACAGCTTCCCATGCATTATAAAAACGTGCCTACCCAACAATAAACGTAAAACTGATAGTGTTGGACATCCACTGCCATCCACAGCCATCCATGGACATCTACGGCGCTCGAACAACTTAATAGAGCCTTATTCGTTCTAATAACCACCTTCACGGCTTTATCTTTATCGATAATGGCGATTGCTCTAACACTATCGCCTTTGGTTGGGAATGTACGGAAGTTTATTGTGGACGTGGACGTTTGTGTAATGTTTAGCTTGTTGCTCACTGAACTTGTGAGGGTTAATGTTCTTGATATAAAATGCAATTTATGAAAGCATAGCATAAGTATAATCAGTCTATAATATTCCCACTGCTGGGAGACATTCCTCCTCTCTGTGAGAGGGAGTGGGCTGTAATACACCACCTGGGCCCAGTGCGGGTTGGTGGATGTCACATGTCTTCGAATTTTTGGTTCTAGGACACGCCGGTTTCCTTGATTTCTGAAAGATTTTTTTGTGAATTTGGCGTTGGACTTATCGGGTCCAATTGGACTTAACGGGACCAAGGGGCTTAAATGCACGGAGATGCTTAGATGCACGGATGTATTAACAGCTGTTTGATTGTATAGTTATTTGGGGAACCAACCACGGAATAACATTAATGACATCAATGATTGAATTGTTCGCAGTATGCTTGGCAATTCCGAACTTGTGAGTCCATAATTATGAATATATTGTTTAATATGCTGATCCCAGCATGAAAAATATAATCATATGGAGTTACATGCTCTGTGAGTCTTCCCGTATATTTCCACTCAACACCTCACGACTTAAGTCTTGCAACATCTATTTTTACTCCAATCTCAACTTTACCCTTTCAACCCTAGGTCTACTTTCACCTGATCCTTCAAAAATAGAATTTCCTGACTCCGATAAGGTTGTATCACGTTAACTATAGTCGCAAATTGGAACTATGCGACACTCAACGTTGTTATTCGCTTTGCATTCAACGAGCGTTACTATCAACTCGGCCATTCGGAATCAGGTAGGTGGTCGAATGGGCTCGCATCGAGATAAAATTGAAATCGTTACAATCGAATAAACTATCGATTGTCTGTACATGTCCGTAGAAGGGGATTTAAATGACTCGTGTTTTTTGCGTTTTTCTCGATTAATTGCAGGAATGTTGTGTGTGATTGGATCCGTTAGGGATGTACGCTTTATTGGGCTCAGTGGATTTTTATTGGATTGCATGTACAGAATAGTAAACGAATAGAGTGCCAACACGCACATTTCTCTTTAAGATAAATCTCACCGAATTTGTGGGATGCGCAATTGCCGACGAAAATGTATGTGTTATGAAGAAGTTGTAGTTTGAAAGTTGAGATAGAAAAACCATTTAAGGCTTCGATATGTTTTCTTAAGTGGCTTTTCTATTATTTTGTGTTCAAAAACAATTCTTTAATCAGTCTTTTCTCATCCCAAAGCGGGATCAAAACCTAGATAGCAATATCTATCATGCTCACTTAGGTTTTACCTTCACTGCCAATGGTGTTAGCTTTGAAATCTTCCCATTCACATAATGTCAGAAATAAGTCTGACGTATTTGAATGGGGACTTTTGATCAAGTGTCAGTGTAAGTTAACAAGCAAGGGTAACCTTTAATTCAGCCACAAATCAAATCACCAGTGTGTCTCCACCCTAACTACTAAAGCGAGAGCACTTTTTGTCGGCTGTCTGCAAACGCCACTACACCAGATCTATGTTCTTCGTCGTCCACATTTTTATCTCACAAAGTGCTTGGATAGACACCGGAGGAACTTTGCGGGATATTCATCACGGTGACTGGGTTTAAACGATGCAAGATACGCACCACACCAAACAAAATTAAGATCTATGTTCTAACTTATAGGGTTGGATTTCGAATGGAGGTGTTGATGTATTAAGGTGGTTTCATAAACTTCAGGCTTGTTGAACGGGAGAGCCACGTATAAATGTATGAAGGTACATTAATCCAAACAGACGCGCTTCTTTGTGGGGCATAGTTGAAATGGCGTGAAAATATGACTCGTTATTTATGTCCTGAGTACATGCTCCGTTTTGTAGTGACTGATTCACTTTGCTGTTCGTATTTGAATTCTGTTTATAGTGTTGTTTTGGGAAATGAACTTATTGTTTCAGTAAAGTGTTGTGTAGCGATTTTTTGTATGAATGTGCAGTAGGCAGGAGAAATAGTCTCTCGTTTGGTGGGTTAAGCTCAAACAAGGCCAATCTTCTAGATGGAACATTCGTGGGAAAGTTTACAAGAAGCATTGTATTATGAATAGTTTCCAATGTGTAAGTTTCAGCATTTATGCAAGATGGATTCTTATTACCTTCACATTTAGATATCTGAACAGAGACTGTGTTTTCACCGAGTAAAAGAAAAAAAATTAAAAAGGGATTGTGACGTTAGTACTATTCCATCAAAATAAATCTTCTAAATAGACTTCTCTGTATGGACAGGACCCATATTATGACAGTTCTGATTTAGTAAACAAATCCTCAGAAGAATAATATGCTGTCTGCCTAATAAAATCACCGAAAAGTCTAACAATATCCTCGAACATTACTGTAACAGACACCCATATCTCACGCATCGCTTAAAGCGTTTCGTTCGAACATCTTCCAAAGCTAATACATAACAAGAATCCCAAAATAAAAAGCCGCTTGAAGCGCTGTCGGATCGCGATCACACAAGTTATGACGTCATTAGCCACGTTCAACGCTGCTGCTTTTTCCAGCGCGGCTTTACTCCCAAATTTATTTGACAATTATTAAGGTGTCCGCATTAAAGGAGCATTACCGGCTCGCTGCTGGTGGAAATTCATGTTTTTCTTGGGATGTTTTCACCAGTAACTCAGTATAAAGACCGACACGTGCGAACTATTAGCCTCCCGACGTTCGGATTAGAAAATAATTCACCACTCTGAATGTTATTATGGAGGCAAGTCGGATTTATTTTATTGCTCTGCGAGATATATGTTAGTCTTTCGGCTTTATCCGTACGTTTCTCCGGTTTGTTTATTGAGAAAGCTGGAGATAAACGTGTGTAGCAAATTTTATAGTGAGAGGGGAGTTGAGGCTACGTGTTTAGACGTAAATCTTGTTAACGTCCTGTGCTCAGTAATTATTGCTTTATACGCTTGAGTAACTCCAGTTCTACATGTTATTGAATGTTGCTATAAAATATTATTGATAGCGCCAATAAAAAGTTATTTATGTGGGTTCTGCGTTTTTTATTATTTGTTTTCTGTTTAACTATCCATTTGTTCGTCTATTTCTGTTTTGGTGTTGCGTATTTTATTTTTACGGTTGTTGGTCGTGGAATGGGCGAAGAGTCATCGTTGTTGTAGGTAGTTATTATTTTTTTATGAGTAGACACGAAACACACTGACTACAGAGTAAATTGATAAGATGAATAGATAGCCCCTGTGATAGTCACTGTCAAAAAATAAGTCTTGTTGTCAAAAATAGCTTTGGAATCACACGCCCTAACAGAAGCACCAAATAAAAATCCACACAAAACTAAATCTAATTATCCCTGTCGCGAACAGTTTCTGCTATTTTTCACTACCCTCCACTTTCAGCGTTCCACATTACCCATGTAATTGCCCAGGTGCTCGTAAATAATATCCGTACTACCCGTTACCCGACCCGAAGACCGGGTACCCGGCTACCCGGGAATATATTGCGGATGCACCGACTGCATTACTCTGGCAGTCTCTGTTTTATTTCTGTTAATGGGTAGTGTGTTTTATAGGGTCATTTTGGGGTTCTGCTGGACAGTTTTATGGTTTGCCATTAGAATGGATGAGCTTTAAACAATGTTATGATGATATTCATGAAAAATAATTTTTTCTTCATAAATACAGCTTCTTCAGAACCAAAGAATAACCAAGCTTGTCAAATCAATCTCTTGTGGTGCTTCGAAAAAACCTATGATTAGGAAGAAGAGTTTTGCCCAGAACCAGAAATCTCTGAACAAAACCATTTAAATCAACGATGTCTGCATTGAACAGACAACCAGTATTAAATTAAAGTACTTACTTAATTCACTCAGAAATTAGTATTACATTAGCTGATGAACACCACCATTCCAAAAAACATCGGCATCCAGTCCAAGGCCAATAACTTTTTCTCTGAGCATATCTATAAATTGAGCGTAAGTTCTCGTAAGCTGTAACTACCATAACTTTGGCCTCATAATCCGTTGAGGCCATACTTTAGCTTTATGGCCTAGTGGACGGGCGAGTAGCGAGTTACTGTAGGCGAGTAAGCTAATTCATTTTCGTTTATGACTTCTGTGTGCAGTTATGAGTTTTTTGTATGGAGAAAAATAAACTGGTCCGAAAAGTGGCAAAAAGAATGGGTAGCCCTACAGTTTTTGTTATGTCAAGTGGTTTTTCTGCGGTAAAAATACTGCAATCCAATCTCATCTGTATTATTTTATTAGTCGTAGAACTGATTGACCATTGGGGTACACGTGCTTTTTAGTTGAGACGTGCTGTTGAGTGGCCCCCTCAGGCAGGTGGAACGACGATCTTCGCAGGGTGCAGCGTGATGACAGTTGCCGAGAATCGAGCTAAATGGCGTGCAATTGGAGAGGCCTTTGTCCAGCAGTGGACTGCTGTAAGCTGATGATGATGGTGATGATGATGGATCTCATCATGTGCTCTGGTGGCGCAGGTATCATGTCCAGCACTGGACATCTTTTGGCTGAAATGGTGATAATCATGAATCTCATCTGATTGTTCAAGAAACTGGATGATTTATAGTAGGCAGTTTTCTCCAATCTTTGTTTTCTGAGACAACATATTTTAAACCTTATCGACCATCGAATGCATTAATTACATTCAAAACTAATATATACCAACCCTGACATTTTCGTCAAGGACCCAAATTATTCCGCTTAAAACCCCATTTCAGAAACTTTGCAAACATATCTCAATCAACGCTTTAAGCATACGAAATCACAGTGCCCGGGTGTTTCAACAAATAAGTGCTTGAAGCGATTTATTCGAGCGATAAGAGCGCTAAGTGCTGCACGGTGCAAATATTTCGCGTCTAAGTCTTCCTTGCGTTAGTTAGCGCTTACTTACACTCGCTTACGCCGGAGTTTCGCGTGATGTATGCGATAGAGTGGTTCTATCGATAAGAGTAAAGCGAAAAGTGACCTTGTTTTTTAATCAAACCACATTTGGCCATCAAAGGTAATCAAATCCAACTTGCCTTTTAAGCCAATGAATGGCAAGGTGTCGGTGGTCACAATTTTGTATGAACTTTCGGCCAACGCCGTTCACAGCTAGCATATCAGTTAATGTACTGTGCTGCTTTTCAAAGACATGTTTGGTTGATTATAAAGTTGTATCGACCTCCCTGAAGAATAATATAGGCTTAAATGCAAGCTTAAATGAAATAGGCCGCATGAAAACACAGTAACCGCTGGGCAACAATCGACACACGGTGGGTGCCCGAGTGTGGACGGCGCCGCCAGGTCGACTTGGGAAGAGGTGGCGAGACGACCTAGACGCGTACCGCAAGGGTTGGATCGAGGTGGCTCTAAAAAAGGACGCCTGGAAGGATTTGGGGGAGGCCTTTTCTTAGCTCAAAAAAAAAAAAATACAAGAAAAGTTAGTCGCTTTTATTTCACCCCTTGCACCACCGTAGCGCACCTCTGTCAGTCTTAACTGGGTTGCTTACGATTTACGTACAACGTTACCCGAGTATCGTAGGCACTTATTAACATCTATTTTAGTTAAACGCGATCCTCACTTACCTAGCTTAGAGTTAATAGCCAAGTAATGATGGAGGTTTTGAACTGATAGCAAGTCGATGTTGATGTGGGAACTAAATTGATGCTCGTTACCCTTTCAGTAAGACATTTAATGATTTGCAACTTCAGGTTTATTACGCAGTCGCAGTTTCATATTACTTTTCCTGGGGATCATAACATCAATACGATATAATGACAGATTAGAACTGTTAATAGCAGGTCATGATTCTATTCTATTCTGTTTCTTATTTAGGCAAGCAAAGCTGATGTTGACCATTCTGCGAATGTCTTAAGTGAATGTGAAAATCAAATGTGCATACAAAAATGAAAAAAAAAACCTTTTTCCTTCGTTTTTGCCACCGACTTCCGAAATTAAAGTTAATTTTCATTGGAAGTCGTTTGTTTTTTTTTTTTTTATAATAATGGTTTCACACACATTTTTCACTTTTCCATATTGGTAGGTACACAAAATCAGGTAGGTATACCTTCACTTGCTGAGTAACAGTGACAGAAAGTTTTTGTAACATCATCAGCACACACAAAATGGAAAAAATATGTATTATTGAAGTTAACTCAAAAAACGCTCATCAGAACTTGACCAAATTTATATCGGACCACTCTATAAGTACCCTATCAAACAAGATTGTATCAGTTTATAAATTACGTAGTCCTAAGATAACAAATATTGAAAAAATAAAACCGAATTGAGAATCCCCTCCTTTTTTGAAGTCGGTTGAAAACAAGAAACAGAAATGCATCCGATAAAATTTTCGATAATACAGTTGAACTGTGCATTTTGTGGGGTTAGTACGGGACTGAAACAAACAAAAAACTAAAGTTCATGATGTTAGTAAGTCTTGTCTTGGTTAACTATGTCACCTGAATATTTCAATCAGTCTCCACTAATCTCACACCACAGAGACAACACAGTCTTTTAAAACTTGACCTGTAATCACAATAAAAAAAAAACGACTCAAATAAACCGATTACCTGATAAATTCAAACCCGCAACAAACGAGACTGAACAAGAACCATTGTTCTTGTTCAGTCTCACTAAAGCTTATTACCTGTTATTACAATAAAAAAAAAAACAACAGCTAAGTAGGTACTAATAAAAAAGGACGGACGGATGGACAGACATACCTTGCGGCATCAGCAACATATAATTTAATATGAAAACCACGGAGGGTATTACGAAGGGAACTGTGATTATAATAAGGTTATTATTACGGAAAATTGGTCTGTCGGTGTGTGTGTTCAAGATAATCGAGGATATGAATCAAAATTTGCCGACTCTGGTGGTGTAAAAGAGGTATTCAGAGAAACTAATCGAAAACTTTTAACTGCACACAATAATATTTAATTGGAAAAATACGTGACGAATTTCGGATTTGTGAAAATTCAGTGCCTAGTTTTTGACAAGGATTTCGAAGGTAAAACAGCGTAGCAGTGAAAGCAATGAAAAACAAGGAACATTTTATTTTAGCAACCGATACCTGGTAAATATTGATTGCGGTTTTATCAACATTGTCATTTGGTTTAAACAATTTATTTTTTATCCAAAATCACATTAGAATTTAAAAGCATCTCGAAATCACCATGCACTGTCACCATCATATACCGTTATCCAATTACGTAGACTCAATAATCGATCCACGAACAAAGCGATGCATCGATTTCTTTTATCTGTCAATCAAAATCGATTGTTACGACCGATCGAAGCGGACGCAATTTTCCATTTTCCACCAAGCTTACATTCTTCAACCTTATATTCTTCAACTCAAGGATGATAATTGAGTTGAGTGAGCGCAAATATAAGATCGTTTTCAAGTAGTGACGTGATGTAGATTGATTGGCGGCAGATCGAGATAACTCAGTCTTTGGATATGCGGCTACCGGTCAGATAGCGAGGTAAATAAAAGAGAAACATTTGTAGACAATGGTGATATTAATTCTGGATACGACAATCATACGGAGTAATAAATGTTCTGGAGTTATGGTTGTTGGGAGCCTGCGTGAAATGTGAAATGGCATGTGAGACAACAATGCTTTCGTTCGTCACGATATATTTTTCAGCTGCTTTTTATACATTATTTCGTGAATTTAATTTTACGATTGTTCTCTTTTTCAGAATGGCGGTGACTACAATGTCAATCCAAAAATTGACGGGTGATATTTTCACAGACACGCTGCAATAAAAATATTGAAAATGTTATGACAGGTTGCAAGCGTCGCCTGAGATCTTTCGGCCAGAATTATTTATTAACTCAAAAAATCCTTGATCCACAACCTGAACAAAGAGAAACTTTGGAGGAGGAACCATAGAAACATGATGATCTTCCTAAAATCTGTTTTTTAATTTGTTTGTCCAAAATGATAGCTAATAATGATAACTAAATAATGGCATGCTGATAAAACAAAGTTCGATCGCAGCTGTCATTTTAGTCTAGCAAATTATAAATCTGAGTTTAGTACATTTGTAGGTATATGTGAAAGTACCAAAAATGTCACTATAAGAAAGACACCTACTACCAACATTAAAAGAATAAGCTTTGCTGCTTACATGCATAGATTTAATCACTTCTAGTTTTGCATTCAGTGAAACGATTAAAATATTTTAACGCTCACAAAGTTATCGCCTGCAGAATAACACAATATTTTAAAACCATCATTACTCTTCCAGATCAAATTATAGTAATTTCTTTCCTAAATCAATTACACCAATACAAGAGTAAAAAAGGTAAGACAGAAGCTGTAAGGTCGATAAAACGCGCTCGTATATAACATTCATTACGATAGCATTAAAATGATGGCGGGTGATTCGTTAAATTTTATCCGGTAGCCGATTAGGATGTGGGTAGCGACAGAAGAAAAGACACGTTGATTTTTTTGTGAATTAATTTAAGTTGCTGATGAAACTCACGATGTTTTTCTCCGGCGTTTTGAGAGTAGTAAGTAAGTAAGTAATAAGTAAGTAATTTATTTATTTGCATAGAATGTAGGTATATATTACAATAAGGTGTTACAAAATTATTGGATCCTATACATTTTGCCTTATGGCATAACTTATACTATTAGGTACTATAATTATTTCGAGCTTTCTAATTACTTGAACAGTTAAATTATTATTATTGAATTATTATTGAATTATTTATTTTAATGAACATTGTAAATTATATAGAATTGTCATTTACAAAATCTGATACAGAATAATAACATTTTTGAACTAGTAATTTTTTAAGGTACTTTTTAAATCTTCCTAAAGGTTGCTCTTTAATCATTTTTGGTACATGGTTATAAATAAGAGGAGCCATACAGATAACACTCTTTCTCAATAATGCAGTTTTATATCCACCTATGTATAACTTGTCTTCGTATTGTGTTCTTAAAATTGTAGTTCTGTTTCTAGTATTTTTCAAAGTCGGGAATAAGTGATCGTTTGTTTTAACAAAGATGGCTATTTCTAATATATATAGGCATGCAAAAGTTAAAAGGTTATATTTTTGAAACACAGGTATGCAGCTGTCAGTCACTTTAAGATTAAAAATAGATCTAATACAGCGTTTTTGTGCCTTAAAAATACTTTCTCTCTCGCTACAGTTGTCCCAGAATATTATACCGAACCTCAAAACAGAAACAGCAAGACTGTGGTATGCTATCAATACTGCCTGAATGTTAACTTTTTTTGATAAACTATATAATGCATAAGCAGCTGAACTTAGCTTTTTGCATACGTTATCTGCTTGAGTTTTCCATGTCAGTCTGCTATCAATTGAAATTCCTAGAAATTCTGCGACATTGACCTTATCTATTATAATTTACTAGCGATCCGCCCCGGCTTCGCACGGGTGCAATGCTGATCACTATCACTACATAGTATAAAACAAAGTCGCTTCCCGCTGTCTGTCTGTCTCTATGTATGCTTAGAACTTTAAAAATAACCAACGGATTTTGATGCGGTTTTTTTAATAGATAGAGTGATTCAAGACAAAGGTTTATATGTATATAATACATGCATAATATAGTACAGAAACACTTATAATTTTAGAGCCATTATTTCTCTTAAAAAGTATAGGATAAAAAATGGTTATTGTGAGTTATCCCTAAGAGATAGACATATGCCATCGCAGACTTTTTGGTAGACCTTTTTAAGGTGTACAATACTGTAGTACATTATTTTGATCTATCTCGTAGGGTTACGCCAGCGTTTGCAATGTAAGCGCAAAAAATGTGTTTATTTACGACATCACATTAGAAACCTCTAAAATGATCAGTGTTTCTCTACTATATTATGCATTTATTATACATATAAACCTTCCTCTTGAATTACTCTATCTATTAAAAAAAACCGCATCAAAATCCGTTGCGAAGTTTTAAAGATCTAAGCATACATAGGGACAGACAGCGGGAAGCGACTTTGTTTTATACTATGTAGTGATATCCATATTTGTGTCTAATATTCTTTGATAGAAATGCATTACTTTTGTTTTCTCTACATTTATAATTAAGTTTTTTTTTTAGCCAATTTATAAAATTTTCAAGTGTACTATTCAGTGGTGATGAAATCGTCTACATAAAGTACGCTTTACTTTATGTAGACGATTTCATCACCTGGCTTCGAACCCATGACCTACAAGCTCGGGCCGCTACCACTGCTCCGGAAACCGGCATGTCCTAGAACCAAAAATTCGAAGACATGTGACATCTACCAACCTGCACAGTGCTCACACCTCTCACAGAAGGGAGACCTGTGTCCCAGCAGTGGGAACAATATAGGCTGATTATGATGACTGATGAAACATCTGCAATAATGTAAGTAAAGGATTTCTGGTTAATATTATCATCAAAGGTGTAGCAGATGGCGGAACGAATTCGGCTTTTTTTTAGAAGGATTGGCCATAAACGGCAGTAGATTGGAATAAGTGGAAGTAGGGAAGTGAGGCCTTTACCCTGCAGTGGGACACAGACGGCTGATAATAATAAAGGTGTAGTAGATATAAATAAACAAAAACAAACATTTGGAAATACAGAAGATGATAAACACAGAACCATTTTTTTTATAAAGTTGGTTTTTGTATTTGTGCCGATATTTCTAGTCTTTTTTTTTTACAACCAGTCTTACCAAATGGGTATCGTATTACCGAGTGACTGGCTTGTGGAGGTCAGATAGGCAGTAGCTCCATGTAAAATACTTTTATTCAGCTGCATCCGGTCAGACTGGACCCTAACATAGTTGGGAAAAGGCTAGGCAGATGATGATGATGGTTTCTAGTAAAATAAACCAGAAGATATAAACCTACCTAAGATTAACATTCTTAATTACTTTCTTTAAATCCATCACGAGTGTTCTCAAGACATTTTCCATCATTCCCTGGCATAACAGCTCACTTTTATAGACTATAAACTATATAACGCCGATCCAAGTGCTGTTGCAATTTTCTCGCTCATATTTCACCTTACAAGTCATCAGTTTATTACTTGGTAATAAAACTTCAGGTTAATTACACTATAATTACGTTAATACATTATGTGCAAAGGGATTACAACATGCCATGTTTGGCTCAGAGCTCATAACTCTTCGTCTAAGGTGTCATTAGAAAAACCAGCCAAGTGCATGTCGGACTATGCACAGTTAAGGGTTCCGTAGTTAGGATGAATATCTACGCATGCGATATGTTTGTAAAGATGATATATTTCTTACTATTTCTTCGCTAAATCTAAATCGTAATACTTAGATTTGAAATAAATTTCTTTAATTTCAGAGGCAACACATTTGAGTTTTATCATTACACCCAATCTGATATATACCGAAAGTCTTATTTATTTATTTTACCGAACCCAAAAAATAGATGGGATTTCATAGTAATAGTAGATAGTAATGGTAATAGATGGGAATCATCAGCAATAGCTTTGTTTCTCATAGTTTTTCCAAAAACTATGAAAAAAAAGTTATTACTTACTGCGATTGTGAAAATATCCCATATCCCAAAAACAATTGAATGAAATAAAAAAAATCACTTTGGAACGTCAGAATCTTTTCAATTATGGGATTCAACTATCTCTCACATGCTTATGTATATTTAATTTGAGAATTTAAATAATATGAACAGAATAGACCTTACTTCTAATGACATAAAGCAAATAGTTTCCGGGTAAAATGGCTATGTAACATCCGGATGGACGGACAGACGGACGTACGAACAGACGCATCAACCTATAATGTTCCCACTGCTGGGACACAAGCCTCCTTTCTTCCAGAGGGAGTGGGCAGTAATCTACCACGCGGGTCTAGTGTGGGTTGGTAGATGTCACACGTCTTCGAATTTTTGGTTAAAAAACGACGGTCAGACGGACATGACGAAATTATACGGGTTCCATTTTTATCATTTGGCTAAGGACCCCTAAAACATAATAAGTGTGCTTAAGTTCAGTCTTACATAAGAGAAAATTGGTTGATTGAATGTTAGTCAGCAGTACTCAGGAGTAATCGTTAAATGATTACATGTTCCATAAAAATTATTATCGTTTTCTTATTTATGGTCGCCATAGCTCTGGCAGTTTTTAGCTGACTGACAGCGTCCGTTACGCTTGAAGGCACTGCTGGTAGGCTTGCCTCTGAGGGCAGTTAAATAAATGACATCAGTCCTTTTAATACATTATTAGAAATCAGAATAAGAAAGTATACAACGTGTAACGTTAAATGCGCAAAACCTGAAAACAGTTTGATCAGAATAACAAGCAGAATCAATGGAACCACTTTTTAATATAGGTCACATTTTTCAAAAAATCTTCATTAAAAACGTTGCCGTGTCTATTTATTAATAGGTCAAGCAAGCCAATGTCAGCGCGGCGCAGCGGCCCGGTGACGACTCCTCCCTCGATAAAGCGTCGTCGCAGACGCAAGAAACGATCAGAATGGCCAGTAAAACTAAAACAGCACATAAAACCATTTCCAATTTTTTAATGACTTATTTCCTCTCTGAAATAGGCCAAATGAATTAAAAATCAGTTGGAGTGTCTGAGGTTTTGCGCATTTAACGTTATACGTTGTATAAATGTTATGTAGGCACTAGGCACTTACTAAAAATGTATGTATTTACCCGGGTAGGTTGTTAATTTAATTGTAGTTGCTTCTGACGTCTGTGATATTTAGTCTGATAGGACAATAAGCCCAGGTTCACACTAACGCGTTTTTCCAGCGGCGATTTTTTTTCGCGCACTGTATGTTCAACGCACTGCTTAACGCCGAGGGTTAAAAATCGAACAGTGTGTTTTTTTGACGCGCTGGGATGTGCTCTGTTGTATTGCTCGCCCTCCCCCCACCTATTATTTTTTAGCATAGATAGATTCCTGCACCTTAATTGCGTAACACACTATTACTCTCAATTTGAATCATTTTGAAGCATATTACTAATCCATTGCTCCATATGTTCGAAAAATGTGTCTGTTCAACAACGCAAATAACGCAATGAATGTTGTTGAACTGTAAAAATGAAACCCATTGCTACTGATAGTGTGTTACGCAATGCTGGTTATTTTCACTTTTTTTTTTGCGGATTTTAAGTCTAAATAAATGTTTTTTTTTTTCCAAATTTAAAATAATAGACAGCCAAACTTAATGGTAGAATGTGTCATATTTTTTTTCTAAAACTCCCTTTAATTTATTTCAGATCAAAGAACATCTTTTCTGCTGATCGTACACCCAAGTATACCAGCCGATCGACGCCGACCGCAACCGGTCGCCGACTGTCTAAATGATATACTTTTGACAGCACAGATACAGTCGTGATAACAGTGACAGCGGCAATCCGCTCACAATGCGCGCTGATAAAAACTAATGTATTGTCACTAATGAAACGAGCTAGATAGATTTATGTTTGTATGGAGAAGGCTCGGTGGTTAGAGAAAGGAGACGGAATTGGTTGATGAACTTATGACGAAGGAATGACGTTCCAAAGAAGACAAATGATCGAATGTTGTGAACAGCTGGGTAGCAGACCTTGCCCAAAATTTAAAAACGCATTGCTCATTTGCGTGGCATGAAGATTGAAGAAACCTATGTAGCTGTCGCGAACACAAAGATAAGAATAGATGTGCCATTTACTACTTTGATAGTGACGAAAGCTGTTTACAGGATAGTTTATTATTTGTCTGTAAACTACAATATACTGCGTTCACCATTATACCTGTCAAGGGTGGTGATTATCAACACTTTTTTGTACTCGTTATTTTTTCTAATAGACCTTCTAAAACACAAGAATTAAGTGCGTTTGTTTCACTTATTTTTAAACGTGAAATGTCTTAGATATAACTTAATTATTATTTTACCACATAAATACAAGCTTCATAATAATTTAACCTTACAATCATGTTCCGAACAATCATTTACAACTTAACATATCATAAACTGTCAAACTAAAACACAGCTGTGTCCTACATATAAATACAATACCAATATACATTTACCCCAAGAACTTTACCCCTTCAATCTTGTTGCTGGGTAATAAGGACTATATTGCAGATGCAAGTAGCTCCCCAGCAGTAGTATTTAAGTTTGTAAGTATATGGAAATAATATTATGAATTAATCAGTCATGTAATAGATCAAAGTAGTGCAGGAAGTACTCAATAATGGTGACAACTTCAAGTAAACTGCATAATAATGCCGTTTTCCATACTGATCTAGTTACATGAACTGAGGGAAATCAAGTAATAATATACAACCATGCATAAAAGCCTTAATGTAAGCTGTCACCCCCTTTATACCTGGAGGCTTTTATTTAGGTAGTAATTAGACTAAGTTTTTGTTTACATTTTCAATTTTTATTTATTATTTTTTTGCTCGAGTACGTATAGTTTTTAGTGTATTTTTATATTGGCGTGGCTATATGATATTATGGCAAATAATTTAATTTAATGTTCTGTGTCTTGAGCTGTCAAGAAGTCGGTCAGTCAGAAAATATGAAGCTGGAAAATATGGAGAAAATGAAAATATGGAGCAGAAAATATGAAGGGCAAGAAACTGCATGAACACTCTTTATTATATTTTTATAAACATCATTAATGTTAAATTTGTAATTATATGTGAAAACGATGTAAAAAAAGACGTACGCGATAAAAGCGCCCAGAGTACAGCAAATAGTAAACAAAAAGTAAGAACAACCACGACCAGTCCCAACTGACGGCGCCAGTTCACGAACATGACGCATGGATCAGCACCATTCAGCGCAAGCATTTGGAAGGGACTTCTTCTCCCTAGTGAACGCACTAGGAAGTGGTGAAGGGCGAGCGATTTGGGGGACTGTTTTTTGTAATTTTGACATTCACAAGGTGCTGATTATCAGCCTAGCTTGAATAAATGACTTTTGATTTTGATTTTTTTGATTTCATATATTAGGTACTTAATTTAATCCATTACAATAATTTATTACACTTAACTCACACCCTTAGCTTCCATGAATTGTTAGGTAAAAATAGATCAAGATTTTTTAAGGATATTGTAGAGAACAACCTATTAGGATTAAGAAATCTAACGATACAGCTCAAACCAGTAAATAAAAAAAAGTTAAGCTTTTATTTTTCATTTCAGTAACGACGGTGTTATAAGCAAAGGGAATGAAAAAATCATTGATAATTTTAAGATTTATTAACGATAATCACTACTACTAGTCACCCTAAGGTTGACTCGTAGAAAATGCCTCAGGCATTAAATCCGCCTTTATACAGTATTTTTTTTTACTTGTGCATAAAGTTTTAATAAACAAATCACTGATGAACTTAATGGCACTGGGTAGGGCACATTTTTCGTAAAACAGATGGCCGATGGGGCCGAAAGGTTCTGGAATGGCAACCGCGTACCGGAAGACGTAGCGTTAGAAGACCTCCTACAAGATGGACCGATGATCTGATGGAGGCCGCAGGAATCCGCTGGATGCGAGAAGCGCAGAACAGGTCGAAGTAGCGATGCTTGGGAGAGGCCTAGCAGTGGACGTTTTTCGGCTGAAATGCTGAATCAATGATGTATTCAGAAACTATCTGGCAACAAAAAGGAGGAAAGTGTCGATGACATTAAATAATGTTAACTATTATCAGTTCATGCTCTCTTCATCCAGGAGCAAAAAACTATGGAAGTGACTCTTCCAAGTCACGCATACGTGACAAGTACACGTGAGCACACTTCAAAACTTTCCTCTACAAATAACATTTTATAATCCGCTTTGTTCGAAAGATTTTAAATTGAATAAGAAATAAATCTTGTCATGTTTTTTTTATGGGATACAGTGACGGCGTCTCCATGTCGGCCGTCAGTCTTTCCATGGTTTATCTTAGTTTATTCGTCGGGGAATCACAAAAAATGTCACCATGACTAATAGGTTTATTATGCGTTTATATAATCAGGTACTGTTTTCTAATGAACTGGAAAATAGAGGCTGGAGTTTGCTGCATAGTCAATGTTTGATGAGTTATAGTATGAGGAAATTTCTCGCGGACTGGTCGACACTTCACGTGACCAGAGGGCTGGGTCGTTCTTTAGCCAAAGAATTAGCATTGCCATTCGACGTGGCAATGCTGCCAGTCTTCTGGGCGATGCGGACGAGTATTGTATAGTACGATCAATTCCTCGATCGTTTCCTATATAGAAGCCGCCAAGAAACTACGGTTACTCTTTTAAAAATGATTGGCTTTTTCAAATTACAGTGTTTATAGGTATGGGAAGACAATGCCGGCTTGTTAACAAGTACCAGGCACTAAATAAAATAGAAAATTACAAATCTACGATCTTCTTACATCTACGATCTGCTTACGACGTTCTCACATTCACAAAATATAAAAGAGTATAGCAAAAAGATAAATAATAAAATATGAAAAAAACCTATTAAAACCAAATGATATGATTTGGCAATCATAAATTCTAATTTCAACTTTTTATTAGTGGTTGTAATGGTTTACAACCACTAATAAAAAGTTGAAATTAGAATCTCCTTAAAGGGTCACAGAATAATTGCGGAAGCGACGACAATATTAAGGTCACCGTTAATTTATGTATTTAATTAGTTAACTCCATATTAACTAATACGAATAGTGGCTATTTATATGGAAAACGGGAACGTGGATGGGTAGTGATGCGCTGCTGTGATGAACTTGCGCAATTCATGTGCGAACAAAAAAAAAATGAAAAGTTAACTGTTTCCCATGTCCATGTCGTGACTACTGCAAGAGTATTTATAGGTATGTTCCGACCGAGCAAAAATAAATAACGCTAAGCACAAAAGATGCAGTAGTAATATTATTAAGTAAAATGTGCCATCTAAGCTTTAAAGTCTACTAGTATTTTAAGATTTACATATATACATGTCATTAGTAGACTCAATTATGAGTTATGCTCTTGACAATATGGATTAATATTTAAAACTAACTTGAATAAATTAGAAGCTCTTCAAATTCGATTCTTAAAACTACTTGTACTCAAAAAACTAAAAACAGTTGTAAAGGAGATTATAAGAAGCTATTTAAAATATGTAAAATTATACCGATCAGTTTCAAATATAAATAACTTCTAGCATTAAACCACCATGGGACCCAAGAGCGTAACTTAACTCATGTACTCAACAACTGTCGCAAATCTATGTCTGCCTGCAAATTCAATGTACCCAGACTCACCAATTATTGGTGACAGAACTCTAAAAAAACAAATACCATATCTATTGAATAGTCTGCCGGCAGACATAAGGAGTAAAACCAATAAAAACAGATTTAAAAATAAGTTAAAAATATATTATTTAGAAATGTATTAAAGTGCTACCTAAGTCTTAAGTGTGAAGTTTAAGTTGTGTCGGACCACACAGTCAAACCATTACTACGGCTTTGTGGGGCTTACTTGAATCATATGTCATTTAGCATGCTGTGAACTTATAAAATAAAATAATCAGTGCGGGCAGGCGAAGCGATGCGACGGGAGGGTCGGGGATCAGAAAATTTTACGCGAACAAAGTCGCGGGCAGGAGATAGTCATGTATAAAGATAAAATTATGTAATGCTCAAACCCAGGAAGATCCATTGACAGGTGTAGTCAGGAATTCAGCAGAGAAAGGTAAACAGTACGAGACTCATCGAGCAAGCAACATCACTAGAATGTATCGGTCTAATTACAGCTGGTGATCTAATAAACTGATAAATAATTGAAGAGTCCCTAAGGTTCAATGCGGTCAACAACCATTAACCTAATTAAATAGTAATGGTATCATACACGAATATTTCTTTAGTTGCAAAAATAGCGTATTAGTGAAAGGACGCAAGAGAAGAATTGGTGAAAATGGAGTAAGTAAATGCTATTTAAAAATTAATGTGGTCCTATTACGAGCAAAGGTTAAGAAATACCTTTCCTTGATTATTTATAGTAATTCATATAGCATTTGCTTTTAAAGAACCTCTATCATCATGAACTTATTAAAAGAAGATAGTTTTCCAACCACTCAAAAATCTTCTCAAAACCTTTATAAAAGTTTTACATGTTCGTTTGTCCTGCTGAAATTTTGACCCGTGTGTTACTGTATTTTTACTAATTATTGATATTAGATTTAACATCTACTCGTATCGATTCATCCAGAAGATATGGTACCCTTGAGTAAGGTTTGAGGGACACCCTTTGAATTGCTATGTTGACATTATTTTAGTTGTATAATTTTTGAATCGCTTTTACGTTTTGCTTACTTCTACTAAATATTGATAATATTTATCGATTCACGGTTATTGCCCTCAATTTTTAGACACATTGTATTATGTGATTAGGAATGTTACTAACAAAAATTAAGACAATGACAGTATTTCAAACACAGGGCCTAGTTAAATTATATAGGGATCTCCGCGGACGCGATGATTATCGATATCTAAACATGATAAAACAAAAAAGAAATCATCAATCAAAAAAATCTTTTCATTCCATACTTGTCTATTAGCCGCCATCTCGAAAATCACCCCCTAATACAACCCATACAACCTTTTAACCATATCATCATTCACACATTCCATCCATCGTTTCTTTAGTCTTCCCCTACTCTTATAGCCTTCGACATTCATACTCAAAACTTTCCTCCCGTCCTTTTCCTCATTTCTGCGTAACACATGCCCATACCATGACAATCGATTTCCACACAACTTTCCACACTACGTTTCCTTTGCCACTTTCAACCTTCCTCTTATGTACTCATTTCTTATTTTATCCATTCGTGTAACACCACACATCCATCTCACCTTACATTCATCATCATCTTCATTCTCATCTCAGCTGCATGCAATTGCTTTTCATTCATTCCTTTTGTGGCCCATCATTCTGATCCATACAAGACAGCAGGTCTAATCATGGTTTTATATATCTTCTCCTTAAGTTTAAGTGGAATGCGGGAGTCGCAGTTTGTTCGCGTGACCTGCCGCCATTTCATCCATCCAGTGTTAATTCTGTGCTTAATCATCCGATCTACTCTGCCATCGCTTTGCACGAGTGAACCAAGATACTGAAAGTTGGAGCACACTGGGAAAGCGCACCGTCAAGCGCTATGGCTCCAGAACTGGAGAGACCGCCGAAATAGCAGAACATATATTCAGTTTTGATTCTGCTGATTTTCCAGCTAACATTCTCCAGCTTCTGTTGCCATTTCTCCAATCTGCTCTGGATCTCAAATCCATCTTCACCGTCAATAACAATTTCATTGGTAAACAGCACGCCCCAGGGTGCCTCCTCCTGTATGCCCGCCGTCAGAGAGTCCATAATAAAAAGGAAGAGGTAAGGACTTAAAGCCGATGCCTGGAGCAAACCATACTGAACTCGTCGATATTGCTAGATTGCTAGCAGCCGATCGGACGTAGGTACGAGATTGACTGTAAATAGCACGAATTAACTCTACATACTTCCCGGGCAAACTTTTCTCTTCCAGGGCCCACGACAGCACATCCCGAGGTACCCTATAATACGCTTTATCCAGATCAATGAACATGCGCTACTTCTTGTGTGCACGTCTGTACTTCTCGCATGATTGGCGGAGTGCAAAAGTGGCGTCCATTGTTTCTCGACCTTGCATAAACCCAAACTGGTTTGGGGTAATCTCACTCTCATCTCGTAGGATTTTCTCTACTACTTTCTCCCATACGTTCATACTATGTGGCATGAGCTTTATCCCTCGATAGTTGTTGCAATCCTGTACATCACTTTTATTCTTGAAGATGGGCACTAGCGAACTATTGCAATGTTTTTGTAGGTTCCCTCCTTCATGCAACAACTTATTGAAGAATAATATAGTCAGCCACATACATCCATCTTCTTGTAAACACTTCCATATTTCTACTGGTATATCATCTGGCCCCATATCCTCTCCATTTTTCATACCTTGAACTGTCTTTCTTACTTCATCCATGCTAATTTCCATCACCAAACCCATATTTACTTGTACCACTTTGAGCACACCATTAGCTTTTCAAAATAAACCTTCCATTGTTCTTTTATTTCGTCGTCTTTCATACATTTAATGTAAAGTATATCTCTCGTTCTCCTTTTTCTTGCTTTTGTAATTCAGTAGAGCTCCTTCTAGCCTCTAGGGCTGTCTAGTGAGTCATACAACTTCTCCTGCGTCTTAGCCCTCAAAACTGCTACCGCCTTTTTTGCCTTTCTCTTCCATTTTGTATAAATCTTCTTCTTATTTTCTTTCAAAACATTATTCTCGTTTTCTGCAACATGCCATTCATTAAATGCAATTTTCTTTTCTTTAAGCATCTTTTGCACGTCTTCGTTCCACCACCATGTACCATTTTCTATCATACCTTACGATCCCTTTCGATTCTCCAAACACATCTTTTGCTACTCTCCTTATACAATCCGCCATCTCTTTCCAACATTAATTCACAGATTTTCCTTCCATATCCTTCATTTCAAGCATTTTCTCTATCACTTGACTCTTAAACATACTGGCAAATTCCTGTTTTCTATCATACGCCATCTAGTTTTGGGCGGTAGCCATTCCTTGTTCCTACTGGATGAGACACTGACTTTTACTTCTATTGTCATCAGTCTATGTTGCGAGACGTCTTAATACTTTACTTTTTTGTGTAAACTTCTCAGACGTGATTGGGATCAATATTGAAACACGATAAAGCATATTTTCTCCACTTTTGCTTTAAGTAACATCACCACCAGCGGTTGTTGACACATAAAATAAATTTTATTTTATCTTGTTTAAATAGCGATATCCATCACGTATCTAGAGTTTTGCTAGCTCATTTAAATTGACCCATCATACTTCGAAAATTATATGAAAAATAAACTCTTAACCTTTTTTCCAGTGAAGACAATGAAGTGGTTATCGTTACCAACGTATATGGTGATATTTGTATTCGTAAAAAAGCAAGAAGAAAACGCCAGAAACTGTTGGTGAAGGAACTAATGTATGACTACGCGAATAATACAACGCTGCATGGTTTGCCGTATGTGACTAGAAGAGGACTTACTCTTATCGAAAAGTAAGTAGTGATAATTAATTAACACGATATAATTTCACTGCTGCGACACAGATCTCTTCTCTGTGAGAGAGAATAGGCCGCAATCCACCACGCGGGCCCAGTGCGGGTTGGTAGATGTCACATGTCTTCGAACTTTTGTTTTGTTTTGGAATACATGGTGAGGAAACATATCCTAGGATATGCTGGATGCCTCATCATATCTTCCTTCGTTATAGCTTAAACGTTTCAGCCTATTTTAATAGCCTTTTGAAATACGGACCTTGCTTCATGTGTCTTTATCATTTCTCATAGGATTGAAAACTTATGGTGGATACAAATTTTCACGAATTATAACAACACTAAATGGTTACTCCTAAAGAAACTCTCAATTCTTTTCTTTTCTCAGGAGGACAGTTTTGTAATATCAACACAAAGTGGCTAGAATTTCAAATTGGGAGTTTTTTGGAATGGCTAATGTCAGTGACCTCACTTTGATCCATTTTTTTTCTTTACTTTTCAGAATCTTCTGGCTAATAACTTTTATAGCTAGCGTCTGCATGTGCCTATTCTTCATCAGTAAGGTGTGGTTCAAATGGCAGACCAGCCCAGTCATAGTTACACTCTCTGAGCAGTTAGTTTATGTGAATGAGGTGAGATATTATAGCTTCATCATTATTATCATCAGCAGTGGTGACCCTTGTATTGTATATTTGTTACTTCTTCACTCAAAAACTTCTTTACAGTAATATAGCCTAAACAGCAGAATAACACATAGGATAATTTTTATCCTGATATTCTCACGAAATCGAAACTTACGCGGGTGCATACCGCGGGGCACAGCTAGCAGAATAGCTAATAGAATAAATTGGGATAAGGGCTGGAGAATTATGATGTGAAGACGATGCACCTAGAGTACCATTACTTCTATAGCTACAAAAAATAAAGGTGGCAGGATGCTACTTCACTAAATTGTAATTAAAAGAGACCGTCATGTTCATTCCACAATTTGAGGAAGAGATTTATGGAAACTTGCCTATTTCCCAGCAGTAAGCCCAGGTTCGACGGGCGCGTTTTTGCGGCGATTCTTTTTCGTGCACTGGATTTTTAACGCACTACTAAGCGCCGAGAGTTGAAAATCCAGCAGTGTGATCCGAAATCCTGCATTGAGAAGCTCTGTTGGATTTTCAATGCTGTAGCAGTGTGTAGCAATGCCCTTTTCAATACCGAGAGTTGAAAATCCAATGTGTGATAAAATCCCGCCGCGATATTTATACGTCTGTGCGAACGTGGGCTAAGTAAAATTATTGAGTCGTAATGGCAATAACTTCATTTCGCAGGTACCATTTCCTTCAGTCACAATATGTCCGCAATCAAAATGTAAAGCGTCAATCTACAATTTCACCAATGAAAAAATGATAATAGATGCCTTCATGTGGGGTAATAATGCCACTATTAATGACACGTAAGTTTTATTTAAATGTAAGTTGTTTTTTTTTTTGTCCTAGGTATTGTCACAATCAAAACTCGTAACCCGTTAAAACTACTTTTGACTGCGTGAAATCAATCAAAACGCTTTTCTCAATTACATACTTACATTTATTAATAAACCATAGGCTTTTTTTTTGCGCTTTTTTAAACTTTGTTTTTTTTGTAGTGCTTCTAGTTATAGCGGCCGTGTCCCCACGGTAAGTCAACTGACGGACCACGCCGGGCGAAGCACTGTTGAGGCCCGTCGCGGCCCGTGCCGAGCATTCCCACGACCCGTTAACTGACAGGCCACGCCATTCGTTGCTACGCCTGTATAGGCCTGTCGCGGCCCGTCCCGGCCTTTCCCATATAAACAAATCAAAAAGCAATGCTCCCAGGCCGTAAAGGTCGAGACAGGTACCCCCACGGTACGCCACGCCTTTGAACTTACCGACTCCCGACGGATCGGGCAGGCGACGACAGGCCATCGCAGGCCTCATCGGATGCGATGGTTCCCACGATTTATCGGCCTGGCTTGGCGCGGCGTAGGCTGTGAGAAAGCGCGCCGTGGGAACGCGGCATCAGACTGGTGTTTTGTAAAGAAAACGCTTTTTAAGCGAATTAGGGTTTTCCCCGAAACCATTCAAAAATAGTTTGACTAAAACATTATAATGACAGAGTACGTTACTGATCATGACTCCCTTAACCTATGCAAGGTGGAGACGATAGTACAACAATAAATGAAAACATTAGCAATAATGCATAGGAGTATTTACTGTACTATCAAATAAATCTCAACGTTGAAATTAAAAAAGTGTTTTTTTCTAACATATTAAACAGCATAAAAGTGTAAACAAAAATAACACCACTTAAAAATTGGCTCACACTGCAACAGCGCGGTGTCCTAGACCCAACGACCATATGGCCGAAACCTGCAAAAAATGGTGTAGGTCAGTGTGCCGGGCACACCATTTTTTGCAGGACACAGATAAAAATAAAAATTAAAATACAATGTCAATGCAATTAAAATAAACGAATATTAAAAGATAAAAAGATCCAAATTGTCACGGTCACAGAATTCAAAATTAAATCAAAAGAAATAAATAAAATAAAAAAAAAACTAAATCATATTAAAAAACAATCAATACAAGTCACAATGCCAATCACCTTAGTCTAAATTTAGGTTTGGACCCGGAGTACTCTGTTACCCGACCGATTTTTTTCAAGAATGTAGATTTGGAAAATTACTATTTATAATGATTATGTAAGAGTTATTGCACCTCCTATATCGATTTGGCGCAAGTTTTCAATTTCATCCTGTATATATTTTTCTGTAAAATTGTTTTTTTTTTTTCAGAATGAGAGAAAGAATTGTTAAGTTTGACGGTATATCAGGAATTTGCAATGTTTTGCATTTCCATAATTTATCTGAAATATATTATCCAAGCGGTCATACTGATTCTTCTCTCGTCAAAATTATTAAAGAGGTAAGATATTTTTGTTTAGAGTTTTAGTTAAAAACCACACCTAAACGATGAAGTGGTTATGATGGTAAACTGTTGTTTATTTTTTATTTTGAGAACCACTACGTATGTACGGTAGGCTGCATGACAGCGAACCTGTATAAGCGTGTATGTACCTTACCACTGATCTGCCGCCTACCGTAAAGCCCATCTATAAGACCTAAGGTTTATTTTTTGTATCTGTCACCGTATGATTATGAACACCCTCGTGAGATTGTAAACTGTCAATAAATTGTGAATTGCACCATACTGCTTAGAATATACTTACCGACAGGGTTCACGATATGTCCGATTTTATCACCCGTAAAGTTGCAGAGCTACATGTATTATTACTAAATTCTGTGTCAGAGCGCCCCGACCAAATGGGTTAGGTTAGGTTCACAGAACTGTGACCAATCGCGCTTCTTCCAAGGTGGTCGCAGTTACTTGTCTATTTAGTATTAGCGCAAGGCGCGATTCGTGGCATGCAAGTTTGATAACAGTTCACAATTTGTCGGCTTGCCACAGACAGATTGTAAACTATCGTTTATTGCAGTTCACAATTTTTCGATAGAATAGAATAGAATTAAAAGACCGGAGAGATTATGTTCATAATTATACTGCGTATACATATCTATTGTGCTGTTAATACTCATTAATAGTTCATTCAAATAAACAAAAGTTCATTGTATCCACTTTTTAATTAGTTTTATTTGTTTTCAGGTTGCTCCAAACCACACCGATGTATTTTCATGGTGTACAGTTCACAATAAACACGTAGAATGTGATAGTTTATTTGACATGGTTTTAACCAGTGAAGGAATGTGTTTCAACATGAATTCACTTGCAGCTAAAGAGATATTTAGAACAACAAAGTAATACAGTTTGATCATTCTTTATTTTAATTCAATAGTATCTTTTCATGATAGTAGTTAAGTAGTTTCCACGAAATTAGAATAAATGCTGTGGAAATGGGTTCCTTGCAAAGTATGTGTGATGTAACTATGAATGAAAAATGAAGGAATTATGTAATAAGACAACATTCCGGTTTAAAATAAGTTGTAGGTAAGGAAAATAGTAAAAAAGAGTCTGTGAAATGGTTAAAAGACATTTACAAGGCATTTGTAATTGGAAACGCCGGAACGGGACGCTCTTGTAGGACATACACTGGCTGAATTGTTGCCAGGAAGGTCAGGTGCGTAATATTCGCTACCGGCGTGTATGACCAGATGTATGAACGTAAGCGAAGCAAAAATATTATGTAAGGACTGTAGTTAGTGGCGTCCTGTAGTATCTGCCTATCCCATAGGCAAAAGGCATGAGTGTATGTTGTAACTTTTGATTCCGTAAGAAAATTGATCAATATCAATACCATATTTTCATTCTTTCCTAGACATCGATGTGATTATTTTCTTCTATTTCCGTTAAAAATCTTTTGCACTGCTTTATTACTAAACCGTTATTATCAGATCATAGTGAATCCATACAGTAGCTAGTAAAGAAAACTTAAAACTGTTAAAGCCTCTTTGGCATGCTACAGCTGCAGTGACAGATAAAAGAAAAAACATTATGTTGTGTCAAGTGAAACCGTCAAGTGGTTCTTTCTAATCTATTCTGTTATGGTTCCTACTCTTTACGACTTTCGTACTATTATATTATTTACCATTTTTATAAGTCTTTCACTGGATGAGGTACCTGCATTAAAAACGAATGTTCAAACAACAATCTATGCTATAAAGTCTGGAGACGAACTTCACACTATCCACGCAAGCGTATTACTATGTATTCGTAGAACCCAGCCTCCTTCTTAGAGTGCCGATGGCAATCTAAATGGAATCGGCTCAAAATTCGGCTACTTGTACCCTTACCCTCACAAGCGTCCATCAGTTCCTGTAAGGTGCAGCTAACACAACATGCAGGACATGATATTAAGTGTCCCATCGTTTGTGGAACGGGACCACATTTACACTCCAAGGCGGAGTTATCTACATATATATCTCCACCTAGTTTCATCCGCGTTTGTTTGTTTTTTCTTGCTTGGTCCAACTTGAGTCAAAAGTCTGTTTAAAGATTTCCAGGTTACCCAAGACAACCTAGAAACAGTTAGGCAGCATTGGTTCGATTCTGGCTTTAGAAAAACTTTTTGTATTTTATTTTCTCTAAACGTATTTGGCACTTCACGTCTATTTTTTAACTTTTGAGTTTACCTAATGAAAATGATAAAAACATTCGCCAACTTTACAGGTTGCAGAAAGACTATCAATACTTGTACACTACAAAACCTCGCATAGGTTGGTCAGTGGAACACGGATACAATTGGTTATCTGAAGACTTAGATTTTTATCCAGCTCCTGGAGCGGTAAGTTATGAAACCTGAATGGTCTACCGATTAAGAAAGAAAACAACAAATGGTGAATTAGTCGTTTTAGAAATGGGAGCAATTTGTGAAGTCTTGTAAAGTGATTGTTTGAGAGACAGAACCCCATTTTACTTTTTTGTTTTTTATTATTTCTTGCAGGTTCTCAATATTTACTAGCAAGAAATAAAAGATCAAAATGATTATAATATTGATCATAATAAATAATAGTTTGATAGTAGTTAGTACCCATGTAGGTTTATGTGAAATAAAATAATATATATTATATTGATTTTGATTTTACTTTGATTACATTTCCTTATTTCAGGAAAATGGCGAAGCACCCGATGTCGAGGTTGAGTTGCAACATCACTCTCTTGACCGAGACCTTCTCTGTAATGGCATTAACTCAGGTTTCAGAGTAAGATTCCTTTTCATCTATTATTAAAAAAAGATTATCAAACTATTTTTGTAAGGAAGTTCCTTAACGCAAGTTGAGTTACTCCTACCGTAACTTGCGTTAAGGAACTTCGTCTGATAGAAATCGTCACGTAAGGAACAAGCATTATGCCCCCACCATGCGACGTTATCTCTCTCTCTCTGTCGGTTTCTATTATATCCATACCTTTGTGTTGCGTTTTATTGGTGGAAGAAAACGCAAACTCAAAACGCGTTTTTGCAAATACCAGAAGTGACGTAAATGGTATGTAGGTACCTAAATAAACATCTATTATTAGCAATGTGCTTAAAATCTCAATAAGGTAAGAAAAGTAAGTGCGATTTCTGCTAGAACCAAGCACAAAAAGTAATTTAATACTTATAATTTAATAACTAAGTATATCATTTAGGGCTAAAAAGAGATTTATCTTAGAATTAATTAATTATTCTGATCTTAAATTACTGTTGGAGTTTTTTTTTTTTTTTTTGTGCAACAAGCATTGGTTGAATTCGAATTTTAATACTTTTCTTGGGTTTATAAAACTATTTTATAAAGATTAAGTAAAAAATATATATATAAGTAAATATATATTTATGCCTTTTATTGTTTATACCATCATCTCCTCCGTTGTTTTTCTTTGAAAACAGAACTAATCAACGTTGTATATATACATTCAGTCAAAAAAGTATCGGGAATGATTTTTTTTTGTGTGTTGCACAACTGTATTCCATTTCGACGCGGAGTTTGAGTCAAGTCTGTTATTTAGATTAAATTTTGCATCGCCAATGGAATTTCGTGTTCGGAGTCACTGAAAATGTTACAGAAGGCTTACGGCGAATTGACTTTATCAAAAACACGTGCTTATGAGTGGTACAAAGCATTCAAAAGCGGTCGAGATGTGATGGAAGATTCACCTCGCTCGGGTCATCAACGTCTGCAACTGAAGTTAACATCGCAAAAGTGAAGGAAATAGTGACTGAAAATCCTCATTCAAGTTTGAGAGAGATAGCCGTCGAACTTTCTGTGTCTCACGAGTCGATCCGTACCATTTTAAATAATCACTTGGGTATTAGACATGTTACCGCTCGGCTAGTCCCAAAAGGCCTGAATTTTCTCTAAAAACTCAATCGCATAAGAGTCGCTGAGGACATGCTAGAACGAGTCGATTTCGATCCAACATTCTTGAAAAACATGGTGACGAGACGTGGGTTTACGAGTTTGACATGCAAACTAGTCAACAAGCTTCGGAGTGGCGCCTTCCAACTGAACCGAAACCGAAAAATCCACGCCAAAGTCGATCAAAATTCAAAGTCATGTTGATGTCGTCCTCACATCGACAGGTCCTATTATTTTCACTTTCAGCGGATTCCCGCGGCCTTCGCCAGGTCATCCGCCTTCCTTCTGAAATCCCTTTTATATTACGAGTAACCTCATTACAATCATTAATTTCAGGTATACATCCAGCATCCTACCGATTTGCCTACGTCATCACTGTACTACTATGCTGTGCTACACAGTCAGGTTTCATCAATGGCGCTGAGTTTCAGCTTACTCAATACTTCAGAGAGTTTGAGGGGCTATGACCCAGAAATGTGAGTTTTAAAAGAACTCCGATATTTAAGATATTTTTACATATTCGATCTTCAGAGTACTCAAAATTTAAATTTTAAACTCAGTCGTTTCTAATGTAATTTTTATGAGAAATGGGGGTAGCGTCGTGAGGAAAATTTTGAGTATGAATGTGCATGGCTGTAAAACCATTCATACTTAACATTTTCTACTTCTACTGAAAATTTCAAAATTTTCCAAGAAAGAGTAGGGGAAGGCCAAAAAAATGGATGGGCAGTGTGTTAGAGAGAGGTATGGTTTAAAAAGGGATGACTACTGAGATGATGACTAAATAATACAGAAGTATGGTAGAAGAAGTCATACTGCGAATACCACAAATAAATTGGGATGAAGGCAAGATAATGATGATGTAATGATTTTTTTTTTTTATTGATTTTAGACGACAATGCTATTTCCCTGACGAGCGATACCTGAAGTATTTCAGCCTATACACATCCAGCAACTGTAGGATTGAATGCCTGTCCAACATAACTTATGAAAAGTGTGGATGCGTTGCATTCCACATGCCACGTAAGTATTTTTATCTCATATCACCATGTACTAATTTTACGTTACGTTGCATTCATTGCGTTCTGTGAACCCGAACGCGTCCTCGCGACAACAAAGGGCGCATTCCCGTTTTCCGAAAAGTGGTCGATTGAGAGACAAATGGTCAAGACGCTCGCGTATATCGGGACACGGCCTAAACAGCATGACTGGATGACCGGTGGACATACTGACGGACATGATAATGGATCGTCACAAAAATAACGAATAAAATATGCATAAATATGAAATATGTAAAAACGCACAAAAAATGCTAATATCCGCTAATAGATTTTATCACACAGTGAATCTCCTTTTTTACAAGTGTATTTGAAAAGACAATGTCAATATGACCAATGTTTTACAAGTAAGTCTATATACTTAATTTTTGCTGTTAGGGCACTCAAAAAAATTTGTAATACCAGATTTCTTCATTTTCTTTTAAGATGCAAGCAGTAAAAAAATTTGCACCGAGCAAAGTAAGATGTGCATGTCGGAGGCAAGAAGTAAGTTTGTATAAAATGTATTTTTATGGGACTTAAATATAGCTCACGAAATCTCTGCCTTACCCTTCGAGAAATACACGCGTGATGAATGATGTGTTCTTTTTTATTTCTCCATTCTTCAGTGATCGAAAGAACATTTATTTTATCTTTCAGTATTAATGCTAGACCAAGAATTTAATAAAGATAATTTCAAATGCCATTGCCTACCAGCCTGTAACAGTATGGAGTATGAGGCTGAAATACTGAAGACCGAGTATAATGTGAAGCAATTCATGAAAACCTTTTATAAAACTTACAATTATACTGATGAAAGTCTCAAAGGGTAAGATAATCCTAACTAATATTATAAATGCGAAAGTAAGTTTGTTTGTTTGTTACCTTTTCACGCCTAAACCACTGAACCGATCATCCTGAAATTTTGGATATACGTTGTCAGGTGTACAGAAATGGACATAGGGTACCTTTCATCCTGAAAAAAAGTGCTTTTCCCGAGGAAAATAACAATAACTTTATTATGATAATAGATGACGCCACGTGTCTTTCGAATCATGATTTAATTATATGTTTTAGAAAGTTTTTTTTTTTCCGAATACATTTTGTGAGTCTAGAGTGTCGATAGACCGATTTGTCATCACCTAACTATAATATTATAGACAAGGGCAAACATTGCGGGTAGCAGGGGTGCATTTGGAAAAGCCATGTTTTCCCCATGGCCAGCTATATGTAGCATGTTCGCTTGTCTCCAATGCCCAGAATTAGCGCCAAATAGAAGGAAATTAACGCGAGCGGAGCCGCGGGCAAAAGCTAGTCAGCCTATAAGCTTCTCTCTTTGAGACGGAGTGGGCTGTAATCTACCACGCAGGCCCAGTGCGAATTAACAGATGTCACATGTTTTCGATATTTTGGTCCTAGGACAAGCCGGTTTCCTCATGATGTTTTCCTTTACCATGGAATACATAATTAACACAGAGTAAAGCGTCTGTCTGGTTTCGAACCCACGACCTACACTCTTAAGTCGAGGCCACATTTCTCCACTTTTCTTTTTCACCGTCAGACGACTCCAGCTAAAGTTTTAAGGAATTCCGATATGACTAATGTACTAACATACAATATACGCACGCTCTTAAGGAATGAACGCCTCATCGAACTAGGGACCGCTCTTAAAGATGTCACTGGGACATCACTGTCAATTGTACCTTTAAGATGAAAGATTATTGTGTAATGAGTTCTATTCCATTCTATGCTACCCTTTTCTATTCTATCCAGGGTCAGATTCTCTAAGCTAGAGATGTACTTCAAGAAGCCCAGATTCCTGTCGATGCGTCGTTCGGAGCTGTTCGGATTGATTGACTTCCTTTCCAACTGCGGGGGCCTTCTGGGCTTGTTCCTCGGGTTTTCGTTCTTGAGCCTCGTCGAGATCTTCTATTTCCTCTCTTTAAGGTAACTGATATCAGCTTTCTTTGACAGTCAAATAAAACTTTTAATTCGTATTGAAATCTTGGATTTCCACATGGAAAGCTTGAAATTAGGATAGAGACATAACTGTTCAAGGTAATGTCTTAACCGAACGGGTTCTATAAACACAATCGGCCGCAAACAACCTCTTGCCATACGCTTCGTCAAGATCCTTTCTATTTGACTGTACTGATGTGGTCTCTTCGAAATGATCACTGGGACGTAAAAATACTCTGTGAAGTTTACGCTGACTTCATTTGTACTAAAACGTTAATAAAAAAAATCAAATCATTTTTAGTCAGTTTAGACGTAGTGATATGCTGCCTGGATTGCTACCAACTACTATTTTTAACATTTCAGATTATGCTGTACACTAAAGAAGGACCTTGAAGAAGAAAAAGCTCAGAATGAACCTGAAAAAGAAATTCAGATAGATAAATACTAAGACATAGTCCTCGGTCTAATATGGTATATTTGATCGAAGGACAGTCTTCTAATATTACATCTAAACTTCGTAACTATATTTCAATAAATTAAATACATGAACGATTGCTACATGCATACAATTATTTTTGATTATGCACACTAACACATGAATTTTATAGTGTACAAAATATTATAAATGTTAGTATCTATAATATTTAAGTTAGTAGGTACGAGTATAAACGCATTTATCGCATTGTGGTTATCCTGTAGCGGAAGATGTATTTAACTGGATAAATAAATACATAATGGCTAACGGTTTGCACTGGCAAATGAAGTAATGGACTTTTCATTTATTTCTGTATTTTATTCGTAGTGCCAGTTTTATATCTCTTGTCTGTATCTCTCCCTCTGTATCCCTTTTCTGTATACTTATTTGTATCTCTTATTAATCATCAATTTCTCCAGCATCGTGTATTATGTCATCATTATCATCAGCCTAGGGCTCTCCAATCGCATGCCTTTTAACTCAAACCTCAACTACTTACACCCAGCTGCTGCCAACAACCATGCTAAGATCGCCACTCCACCCAGCTTGAAAATTATTGATAATAATTGTCATCTCATTGCCTTTTCCCAACTATGTTGTGATTAGCTTGTAATCTAACCGAATGGAGCTGATTACTAGTATTTTTCATAGAGTGACTGCCTATCTGATCTCCACATACCGTTCCTGGGTAACACGATACCCCTTGGTAAGACTGGTGGTCAGACTGTCTGGCAACATAATTATACTGATGAGATAGATAGATAATGTAATCAACAGTCGGCGCAACATGTTCTTTCATACTTGTCTTCTATTGGTCGTTATCACAGTAGAACTAAGAAACGATGGATTGACCGTGTGACTGTTATAGCCGTAAACTACATTCATACTAAAAACGTTCCTCATAATATAATTAACTACTATTAGGTTGTCTCATAAATTATTGCCAGTTAAAAAACAAATTATTATTAATATTTTTTTATTAATAAAAATACATTTAATCAATTATATAGTCTCCCTCGTTATCAACAACCGTCAGCCATCTGCTGTGCAAAATTTGAATACCTTTCTCCCAAAATGAGGCAGGCTGGGACTCGAAAAAATTTTCAAGTTCAATTTTAATACTTCCGATTTTTTAAGACTTCAGATTTTTTTTCCTAGTAAATGAAATTTAAGAGCTCGAAATGCAAAAGTTGGACTCCAAGTCGTTTTGGCCACTTAATTTTTAACATCTCTGCTAGTTTGCGAAGCTGCTGCGTATACAGATTGGCGTTAATAGTCTGATGAGATTAGAGGAGTTCCCAGAAAATCATTCCTTGCCAATCCCAGAAAACAGACAACATAATCTTACGACTGTGTTTAGGCTGGGCTGGTGGGTTTTCCCCGCGAGGAATCCAATAGGCATGACGCGTGTTAGTTTCATAATGTATCCAGCTCTCGTCACATGTGAGAAAGTCTCGTCTGTGCGGACAAAGTAACAAACTTTGACAAATGGCCACACGAACGGCCCGGTCATGGTCCGTTAACGCATGAGGTGTCCAACGTGACACCACTTTGCGATATCCCATCGATTTGAGATAACGATCTATAGTCGCGTGGGATTGTCCAAGCGCCTTCTCTAAATCGCGCGTACTATAGTCTGGATGTAGCTCAAGTTCGTGACGCAAAGCATCTTCATCGAAGCTGGTTGGTCGGCCTGGACGAGGTTGATCTTCGCAGCTTATATCACCGGTGTCAAAACGCTTGTACCAGAAACGAACAGTCCGATCGCTAGTAGTACCCGGTCCAAATGCAGTGTTAATCTTTTTAGCCGTTTCTGTTGAAGAGACTTCAAGTCGATGCTCATATAGCATAATAGCTCGCAGTTGACGCTGATCCATTGTCACTAAAGACTAATTATTACGTTGCGTCCGCGCCTATTTATACCCTCAGCATAAAAGATACTCATCCTTACTAGAAAGATCTAGAACTTTCTTGAATTCGTTTTAGTTTAAATACGAGAAAATTCGAGTAAAATAAAATATGGCAAGAACGTATGAGACAACCTAATATAATGTTAAACTGTAAAAATATTGCAGTAACGAAAAATTCAAAGCTTTTATATGCTTAATAACTAAACTAATTCTCAAACTCTAGCGCGTTTTGCAACTGTACCAATATTAGCACAAACAGGACGTCGGTTCGACTCCCGCGCGTCGGATCAAAGACGCGATTTATGCGCCGTCGGATTACTTCGATTTATAGCGCGCTAACGAATGCACGTGCCCCAGCAACGATTATAAGTAGATCTCGAGATGTTTGCATTGAAATAAAAAGGTCGTTTTGACTTTATTTTGCGGTACCATTTTGTATTCCGCAAATATGAATCAGACTTAAAAAATACAAGATTGTTTTAAGAAAACGACCGCTTACATGCAGTAAACGAGCGTGATGAACAATGGATCATATTCTTTCCCATAAGAAATAAGTTTTGGTCCGTATAGAAGGTCTGTTACAACTATTATTTACATTAACCAGTTGAATGTTGTTATTACAGAATTAATTAAAAAGCCATTGTCTCTCGTGGATCTACGTCCCGGCAAACTAAGTTTTAATCAAAATTATGGCTTCATTAGTAAAATAAGTCACCTGAAGCTCTTAATATTATCTTCTGTATCTTCTCGTTAATTGCAATTTTATTTTTCCAGTCTGTGCTAAGCAGAACTGCCGGTCGATTCTGTAAAAATCTCACCGTGAAATCATAAGTGAAGTGAGCACTTAAGAGGGTTCATCCCTTAGAGCCATGTTGGAGATTCAAAATTGATGATTTCCGACGGACAATAAAACCATAATGTGTTTAATTTATAGATGAGATATTAACGTCATATTATTGGGAATTTTATAATCTAGTGCATGGCTGAAAAACATTTTCAATTTTTTGTATAGTTTTCTCATCAGAACCGTTTTTATGCAAGCCTTTTTTCAAACTAGCGATCGACGGTCTAAGCAGATGCGAGATATTAGTAAAACCGTATACGACAAACTTATAACAACATTACTTTATAAAAAATAATAACATTTATTAGTGCATGGCTGAAAAAAAAACACGATTACTGTAAGTTTTCATTCAAGAAAAGTATATTCAAAAGTGTCAATTGTAGCCACTTTTCGAGATATTAAACGTGTTAGTTTATGATAAAATCTGAAATATTTATATTTTATTTTAGACCTAGTAAATTAAGACATTTATGTTCTAAAACATGGTTCAAATATTTTTTTAATAACTTATATGTTTATTTTACTATGAATTATTTAGTATTGCTATATAATCGGCGCGGATTCACGCCACCGCTCAGCGCGCCGCTCTAGCAATACTAAATAATTCATAGTAAAATAAACATATAAGTTATCAAAAAAATATTTAAACAATGTTTTAGAACATAAATGTCTTAATTTACTAGGTCTAAAAGAAAATATAAATATTTGAGATTTCATCCTAAACTAACACGTTTAATATCTCGGAAAGTGGCTACAATTGACACTTTTGAATATACTTTTCTTGAATGAAAACTTACAGTAATCGTGTTTTTTTTTCAGCCATGCACTAATAAATGTTATTATTTTTTATAAAGTAATGTTGTTATAAGTTTGTCTTATATGGTTTTACTAATATCTCGCATCTGCTTAGACCGTCGATCGCTAGTTTAAAAAAAGGCTTGCATAAAAACGGTTCTGATGAGAAAACTATACAAAAAATTGAAAATGTTTTTCAGCCATGCACTAGATTATAAAATTCCCAATAATATGACGTCAATATCTCATCTATAAATTAAACGCATTATGGTTTTATTGTCCGTCGGAAATCATCAATTTTGAATCTCCAACATGGCTCTAAGGGATAAACCCTCTTAATAGTGTTAATCCCTAGCGAATGACAGCTCACTCCACGCTCACTTCACCCAAGCGTTCACGGTGAGATGGTCACAGAATCGCACGGCTGGCCTTAATTTTTTGGATTATTCAGTAAGGGGATAAAGTAGTGTCTTATTGTCGCGGGCGCTATTTTTAATCCTGAGTACAGTGAGTGATTCAAGCTCGCCCAAGACGAAGACACCTTTATCCCAGAGGAGATTACTCTACTACTTTTCGCACCTACTGCGAGATAATAAAAACCTATTCGACTATAGAATTAGTAGTTTATGAAACTGTCTAATAACTGGGAATTACTTAGTTATGTGCAGTGTCATACACTATTTACCCGACTACGTGACAGGACAAGGTTACGTTTTATGCGTACTTAACTATGTATCTTTGTATGTGGAATTCCTTTTACCCTCGAAGCATCCTAACGGCCAAATGGATTTTAATACATGAGATGTCTATTGACTCGTTTGGGTCACGCAAAGATTATAGGCTAAATTTAGTTTTTATAAAATTAAATTAAAATGGCGGATTTAAGACGACGACAAAGGCAGGTCTAGAAAAAAAAAATAGTACCATTATTATGTCACCAAAATAAAGGGCTTGAGGAGATGATTCCAAAAATATAACACAGTAAATGGTTTCAAATGAAAATAAAATGACAGTCAAAACCCAAATGCAACTGAAATTCAAAACTAGCACACTTTTCAAACAGTCTGATGCAGTTGGTGGCATCAAATCTGAGATTGAACTAAAATAACATACTCTACTGCCTGTCGGGTTTCTTTTTTTTTATTTTTTTCAATATAATGTCATGCATTTTCATCAAAAACACAATAAAATAAAGAGCGTCAGCTCAAATCCAACATTCTAACGCGGGGCATACGCGCCACAGTAACCGATCATTTTGTTTGTCGAAGGCGACTAAAACCTATGAAGTAAGAACTTTTTAGTCGAGGTCGACTGAAAAGTTATTTTTATCTCTGGAACTCTATATTATAACAGCTCTAGATGTATTATTGCGTCTCTGGTCTGGCTGTCTTTTTAAAATGGTAATAAATTAGGCTGCCCCTTGAAATAAGAACTAAAAAACTCCATTACTAAACCCCCACTATAACTCTTACAAAACAATAAACACGAACATTAACAAATATCTAAACATCTTGTCTTATACGCAAAGAGAAACACTTGAAGATCAAAGACGACGCGGGCGCAGGAAACGTGCAATCGTCTATCAGTGATACAGAGCGCCTTTCAGTACCACTTGAGGGTTAAGTGGGGCAAAAATGACGTCATTGATTCTGTATTGTATCATGGAAAGATTAGAAGACCGCCAGCGGCTTGGTTGAAATATACGTGCAAAATTGAAATGGAAATAACATAATTGTTGTCACAGTTTGAAGATTCTCCTTTCAGTATTGAAGCGAAGGCTCTATTTGTGAATTTGCGGAAATCCAAAACAATACAGACTTTTGCTAAACGACATTTCCCATTTCTAAGCGCCCTTACTTATAATACATTTTATTGAAACAGATTTTAAATATACAGTCCCTTAACGCATTTCAATGTAAAAGTAAAATTAAAGAATATAATTTAACTCTCGACTAAGCACATAATTTTTACCCTAAAAAATAAGTACTATGTACTTACTTACCTGTAATCCTGTATAATGAAAGGATGATGACCCCGGTAACACAGGCTTCACCTAGCATGGGGGTCATTAATCAAATATATCTGTGCACCTACATGTTCTACGCTATAAATGTTACTCATAATTTGTTACTATAGAAAATGAATTATTTATTATTAATAGGTGCAATAGTATAGAAATGCAATATTAATAGAATGATTAGCAAACAAAGTTAGTTTCAATTCTGCAAAACTTGATCCAGGCTTGAGAGCAGAATGCAGCACGCGCCGCCACCCCGTTCCGCTTGCATTTAGAGCATGCGTAAAAGTATGCGTATTTAGAGCATTTTTGCATTACATTTTTTCATTACAGGAATTTTACCAACCAACATTTCTTGTCTGGAACAACTCTCAAGAAGTGATTGTAATAGTAAGATGTTTTTGTAAGTCTTCCACAGTTCCACAGACTTGATAATAGGTATTTCCACGAAAGATATCTACATAATCCGTAGAAGTACTATCACGAGATTGTTTTAACTCAGACCTGCGCTATTTAATTTCCTGCAAGAAGCATTGTTACAGAAAAAAAATATATAAATGCCCTTGGCTGGCTTTGGAAGCAAAAACCCACATCAAAAATACCGCTCAAAAATCATAAAATAACATCCTAACCTAAATGAATGCTAAGACATGATTATCCCAAACGGCGTCACAAGATGACCTACCGTGCAATTAGCGACCAATTCTGCCGACTCCCCTGCGGCTATAGGATAATGCAAGGGCAACAATTTGGTGGCCATTACAACGTTTGTCGGGTTAATGTGTAATCAAAAAAGAGCTCGTAAGTGGCCAGCTCTTTGTTCCGCTTGGTCATTGTAATTGGTTAAGGTTGGATTATATGGTGGTGTTACTGTACGGTTTCTTGTGAGATTAGTGCCACTTATTTCCTGTGTCCTCTAGCTGCAACTAACTTGTACAGTAAAAGCCAATGTCAGGAATAACAGAAATGAAGTTGCCTACAATAATTTAAATCTGCAGAGATCTTGTGTGTCTTTTGGTCAAAAACTTGCACAAATTTTATAAGCAGATTGCATTTTTCTTGACTGATGATTGAAATATCGTTTCAAGGGTCATTTTTGGTCGTATATACAACGTGTAACGGAAAGGGGGTATCAACCCTGAAGGAGGTGAATGTGCTCATGAAACTCAACAACTTTCCCCAAAGAACATAGGTCGAAATATGAAATAAAAATTTGGCCCTCCCATAGTAAATCAATCAGCTGGTAGTCCGTTTTGTAAGGGAGGGCCAATTTTTTTTTTTCATATTTCGACCTATGTTCTTTGGGGAAAGTTGTTGAGTTTCATGAGCACATTCACCTCCTTCAGGGTTGATACCCCCTTTCCGTTACACGTTGTATATTTGTCAGATTAAGGACTGAATTTTCCATTATCTGATAATTTTATTCGAGGAATAATTTTCAAATTTTTACAGTTCTAGAAACACTGACGAACGTCAATTTTATTCCTCTAATAAAAATTATTTGGCGATGAAAAAATCAGCCCTAAGTTTATAATGACATGATTAAAGATACTGAAAGGAATGCAGCTCCTGCTGCGATTTAGGTTCAAAACTAAATCCATACCGTAGATTGAATAAATACTCCATGTAAACCTATGCTCACCAACCATCCTACTTCGCCATATGATTAATTTTTTCTTCGACGTTTTTGCGTCAATTCTGTTAAAATTACTGATGATTCGTATCTCCATCATTGTAAAGATGATTGATTACTGCCTCCTAGCCTCCGGAGTAATGAGAGGCCACCGCTGGATCAATGTCTTTGTTTGATCAGTGTTGCATGTAGATTGGTAGGTAAGTGCTTTGTGAAGCAACTCTTCAGAAGTGCGTTGGTGTTAGTTTTTTGTGTTCGTGAAGCATTCATTAAATATCACATAATAAGAATGAAATATATAGGGTGACTGGTAATAAGTGACCGATACTTAAACACATGATTCTACTCATGACAACAAACAAGTGTTATAATGGGAAAAAAAGTGAAATGACGAAAAAAAAATCAGCTGTTCCCTACATTTTGACGACTCGTACGAACATAAATGTAGGGAACAGCTGTTTTTTTTTTCGCGATTTCGGATTTGGTCCGATAGTAAAAGTTGTTTGTAATGATGAGTAGAATCATGTGTTTAAGTATCGGTCACTAATTCCAGTCACCCTATATAAACTACTACAGCGGGGATGGCCAAGTGGTAACGGCCCCAACTCACGGGTTGTAGTTCACGGGTTCGAACCCAGGCAGGAGTTTTACTTTTGTTAATAATTTCATCACCACTGCTCTCAAAACGGTGACCAAAAGATTTGAAGACGTGTGATACCTACCAACCCGCACTGGGATCGCGTGGAAGATTACGGCCCACTCTGTCTCACAGAGAGGAGGCCTGTCTCACAGCAGGGGGAACATTATAGACTGATTATGCTATAAAACTTCTCAACAACTCGCCAAAAAATGAAGCTGTGGTACTAGATTGACACATCAAAAGCAGCAAAAGTCAGCAGTCAGTTAAAGCATTTATGTTTTCAAAAGCTCATTAACCTTTTGAATGTCTTAAGTTACACAGTTCGACGTAAGCAATTGTCTTTCTATTGTGTCTCTAATTACGGCATTCGATGAATCAAGGCTCTATAACTACCGCAAAACTCTAAATATTCATTCTACCTTTAGACTATGATTTGAACTACATACAACGTTCTATTATTCAATTAAATTATTTAGTTGCATAAACATTATGCTTCTTCTTTCCATGTCAATGGTACTCTTCCTCGTTGTCTTTTTTTTTAGGTGGCCACGTTGATTGCGGCATCAGTGGCATTCATTAGGTCATCCGAGGTGCAGGTGAACGGGCACTTAGGACACTCCAACAAGTGGGGCATGGACTGATCAGAAGCTCGACACTCGCACTGGGTGTTGGGTCAGTAATCTCCCATTATGCCAAATTGTATCGAACGTGGCCAAAAAATAAGGTATTTGAACACTTCGTGCCATTTCTCAAAGTATGTCACCGAGGTATTTGTATCTTAATGCCCTACTTCCAAGTATAAACGATATTAAACCACACAGCTCCTATTCACACGCCCCCTCGATCCAGGACATTGAAGGATCTAGGCTCTGTATAAAAGGGCTATTGTATGTCTAATGCGTTCTATTTTCTTCTGAAACTCGATATCTGTGCAGTCAATATGGAGTTAATGAGATATGAGTCTTTTGTGGAAGAAGTGCAGAGATGACGTAAATAAAGTGGGTAGGCAACAACAGAAAAATAACAAAGGACAGTTTTCTTTGTTTAAGTATGTGATGAATATTTGTAGCTTAAGAACTAATTTCAAAGAGTTAGCTAAACAGCTCTTTCTGAAAAGTTTATTCAATCGTTACCGTCTAACTACAAAACGATTTCTACCTTTAAAGCTCCCGCATTCAGGCGCGGCGAGACTCTAGTAGAACAATTTAATTAATTTATTTATTTTTTTATTTTTATGGAAGTTATTCTCTAGAATCGCGTCGCACAGTCGCGTCGCACCTGTGTGCGGGAGCCTTTAGTCCAAACCCAAATCACCGAGCCAGTTTTTGTATTACATATTAGCTGTGTTCAGAGCACAGTAAAGTTCTTGATACAAAATTGACAAGTTAGACGGGCTTGACCTCAGTTTTTCTTATTATAAGTACCTTTAATTTTATCGAAATATGGTTCGAAATTCAAAAATAACTACATGGTTTAAAACCGAGTCCACAGATAAATCTTATTTTGTTATAAGATCGAGGTCAAGCACACTCTAAAACACAATCTAAAAGATGTAAAGGGGCGACAACTCGCCACACCATACTCCCCGCCTTGAAAGTTAATTAGATATAGGTACCTCTCTACCTACATATTTATGTGCCAAAGGAAATCACTAATTTAGAATGTGCGTCAGTAATAAAAATATAAAACTGCACAGCAGGCATTATTATAAATATACCTCGATACAATTGTCCATCAAAGCGCCATATTAGAGCCCCGGAAGATTATTACATCGACAGAATTTCAACTGTCAAACCTACCGTAAAGTGTTTACACTGCGGTAGTCACTTGAACGAGTCAACTCGACCGCTGGACGGTAGCGAGTATTTTGTTTACTCTGCTGTGCCAACAGCAATGTTGAGAGCAAGTGAATAATTGTGCGCTATTGTTGGGGCAGATTAGAGACGGGATATCTAAGACAGAATGTTAGTGATGTCGATGATATTTTTGTATTTTAGAATGTTTTTCTCGTCGAATTTTCAAGCGTTTAGCATAAGATGGCGGTCTATCAAATCGTACGAGTTACAGTTGTGTCACTTATTACAATTGTCATTGCATTAGAAAATCAGAATGTTTTTACTGTAACAAATTTTCTCGTTAAAAGTAGGTAAGTACTAAGTAAATAACGACAATATTCTACTGCCTTTCCCGACTCCACCGACTGCAGTAACATTGAAATAAATAGATAATTTATGCTTTATAGAACACCAATAATAACCATTTCGATAAAATTCCATATTATTCTAATAGAATAACCCATCTCTAAACCATAACGAACACAGACACTCTATAGTGAGCATAGTTTTGTATGATCGATGATCGGAACGAGTCTCGCGTCCAGTTAATCGTATTTACACATTCAACACTCGATATTGACATTTTAAAAATCCGCGGGTGGCCAGCTACTGTTTGCTTTTTACCTATGATTTGAACACTCCTTCAAAATTGAACGTATTTATTTTAGACTTACAGTTTAATTTGAGCTCTATGCAGTTAGTATACAGTTGCTTTTTGTTGTCAAGATTATGTTAGAACAAAGACCTCTTAAGTCACGCGTGGGCTTATTTGGTGAAACAATAACTTCAGTAAATACTATGGAATAACATTGAGTCTTGTAAGTATAATTAAGAAACCACAGAAAGCTTTCAAGTTAAACGGTAAACAAATGTTTTGCAGACACTGAAAGGAGTATTAAATGCTACTTGTCGTAAATGACGTTAATTTACAGAGTTTTAAAAATATGTTTTAACGTTAAACGACTTAATTACGGCTCAAAAAATAATCCTACAACATCCGTTTGGTATTAAAACCTGGTTTGCTGGTAGGGTGACTAATTGCACGACGCTTTTCGATACTGTCCCATTAATAACGCTAGTTGATGACGATGATAAAATTCTTTTATGGGCCTAATCTAGATAAGTTGCTTTTAAATTAGTGTAATTACTTTATTGTGCATTTAAATTAAAGCTTATTGAAATGTTCCTTTAAGTGTTTCTTAGGAAAAAAAAAAAAAAAACTTAAGAATAAATCGAAGGTGTCTTTTTTGTAACTTTGCTAAAACATTAACCGTGTATTCAATGATTCATGATGTTGGATTTTAAATTGATAATAACTGACTTTATTTAACCTATTACGTTTTCCAGCTGTAATTAGTATACAAGGCTGTCCTGTTATTTATGTTAATATAATTACAGTTAAAACCTTTCACCTTTTGTTAATTGCTTCGACACCTTTGCGCGATTGTCATTATTAAATTATACAGATAAATTATGATAATTATACTTCCCAAAATACACTTATATAAAAAACTTCATATGCAAATTTAAAATTTATGCATTTTTGAGTTTATCGAGGCATGAATAACCAAGACAAAGCGAACCCTTCTGCACAGTCGGGTAAAAAGAGGTACTAACAACTTGTTTGACGCGTGACATGATTAATGTGCAGGAAATAATAAGAAACCACTATAATTATACGTAATTGTATGTTCAATAAAGCTCGCTATTTTGCTTGTTAACTGTCAAGAATTATTTATCTTGTTTAATATGCATGAGAGGTTATGAATGGTCGCTGTAAAAAATCATGAAGGTCGATGAATTAATGTTATTTTTATCATTTTTATTCAGCTAACTTTTGGTTTAATTATTATGAAATAGTAAGTGGTGGCCCAGAGGTAACGCCCGAACTTACGAGCTGTAAGTCGTGGGTTTGAACCCAGCTATCCTGATATTTCACCGAGATCGAGACTTATGCGGGTGACACCGCGCAGCGATGCTAGTTTAAAATAAAAATAAAATACTCTTCAGCCCAGTTTGTGGAAGCTTGAAGCTTGTGTGCATGTTCCAAAAAATCTGCCATTAAAATCCTACAATATAATATAATATAATATATAATATCCTAACTAATATTATAAATCCGAAAGTAAGTTTGTTTGTTTGTTTGTTACCTTTTCACGCCTAAACCACGGAACCGATCAACCTGAAATTTTGCATATACGTTGTCAGGTGTACAAAAACGGACATAGGGTACCTTTTCATCCCGAAAAAAAGTGATATTCCCGAGGAAAACCACAATTACGTTATTATGATAATAAATGGCGCCACGTGTATTTCGAATCATGATTGAATTATATTAGAAACTTTAGTTTTTTTTTTTCTAATTTAAGCCGTATACATTTTGTGAGACTTTTTAATAATTTGCGAATTCCACGCGGGCGAAGTTGCGGGCAAAAGCTAGTAATATTATAAAAATGTGAAAGTTTGTGAAGATGTTTGGATGTTTGTTACTCAATCACGTGTAAGCCGTTGAACTGATTTATATGAAAATTGGCACATAGATACGAGTAGACCTTTTCTTGGGATAGTAGTTGAAATTAAGGTTTTACGCGGACGAAGCCGCGGGCAGAAGCTATTAAAAAATAATAATTTAGCTTATTAACTTCATAGTTATTGAGTAGAAGTGAGAAAAGACAAAGCTTATGCAATTGAAAAAAAAATATAATAAATAAAACAGTTATTGAGGACCCGAAAAAAAACATTTTCCCCTAAATTGATTACGCATCACTGCCATCCTACCGTACGCGCCTCATTCTGTAAGCTCAATTAAAAATCTCAAAAATTCTCAAAGACTTACAAAAGAGCTTTCAAAAGATAAGTTCCAGTCTCATAATTAAAAAGGCTCTCAAAAAGAGCCGGCCGTTATCTTAAAATTTCTAAATTTAAGAAACAGTTTTATCGAAATTTCGACACATGCTTCAACGGCGGCGCTTTGTCGAAACCGATAAGGCTCTTTAATCGATAAAAAAAATTATGTCGACCACATTATTTTGGGAATTAACTACTGGCGTTTGCGTTTTAATGTGCATAACGGATTTTTAAGTGTTAAATGGAATTATTTGCCGGTATTTTTGGAGCAGCTTATATTTATTTTTGCTCAGTAATAAAAATTTTATAACGTAATTTTTTCTTAATTATGTCCTTTTAAACACTCAGCTGGCTGGTAATTAAGAAGCCGTAAACCTCAATCATACTCCTATAGTCAATTAACCTCCGTAGTAACACTATCTGATCGCGATCCTGGTAGAACTAAAGAGTACACCTTTCTTCTTCTTCCTGCCCTTGTCCCATTTTATTTGGGGTCGGCGCAACACGTTTTCTTCTTCCATTCTTCCCTGTTAGACGTCATGGCATCATTGACTCCTTTCCCTTTCATATCATTCCTCACACCGTCCATCCATCTTTTCTTTCTAAAGAGTACACCTACGAGTAAGATTATTTTGGGATAATCTATATGAATACTAATAATATAGCAAGTGTGCGGAGGGCAAGGTTTATAGAGGTCCTTCAAGTTTAATGGAAAATATCTTAAATTAAAATGTTATGTTAAATTCTATGTTAAATGTAATGAATGCACCCGGTCCGTTCGATGTCTGGTAATGCATTGACATTAAAGTATTATAAAATTATCACTTAGATACAAGTACAGTGATTGTTGTGAACTGCAGCGTCAGCAGGTGTTCGCTTGCTTAGACGGAACGGCATGCAAGCCAAAATATAGATAATAAATGTTGGAAGCCGAATGATGAAGTATGGCTGAGTTTGAATGTATTACCCACCATATTGCATTGAACCATATTTGCAAAAAAAATAAAATAAAATAAAAATAATTCTAAAAGCTGAAGAGTTTGTGTGTGTTTCTGTTTGTTTGAACGCGCTAATCTCTGGAACTGGCAGTCGGATTTGAAAAAAAATATTTTTTGCATTGGATAGCCCAATTTTTAGCAAAAACTGTGAGCTATTTACATCACCCTATGACTCTTAGGAGCCGAGCAAAAAGAAAAAACGTTAACCAAAAATGAAGTTAATATAGCGCCGGCAGGAGACGCGATGCAACGGCGACGGAGTGGGTCGGGGAACAAGACATTTCATGCGGACGGAGTCGCAGACAGAAGCTAGTAAAACAATAAAAACGAGTACTTCGAGGAGAAAAGGGTTTTTGTTAGTAGTAGATTTTTGAACCTACCTATATGCTGATTTAAAAAACGACGCATTTTTAAATACGACGCTATCGGTACCTATTTATGAATTGATATCTATACAAATAAATAAAATTGAAGTGTCTGTTTGTGTTTTCAAAATAACAGCTGTTTACTAAATTCATATGAACATATAGGGTACCTACTACTTATAACACAAAAAAAAAATGTCTGTCTATCTGCCTGTTAGTTCCGGCAATCTCCGAAACGGCTAGAACGATTTTGATGAAATTTGGTGTGGAGATACTTTGAACCCTGGGGAAAGACATAACACGGGTTAAGCTCTGAGCGGAAGCTGCAATATGAATGAAAGCGATTGTCACTCGGCTGCTACTTTGTTCTATTTCAGAGCAATTCAGTATAATAGCTAAATACGAAAAGGGACTCACTACTTCTTAGTAATATGTTGTTTATTAATGAAAGGATTACTTTTGAAAGCTCTAAGCAACAAAGAAATGACAAAGAAAACAGCTTAACGTCAATATCAATAACTGTAACTTATAACAGGCCATTATACTAGGCCAGGTTGCAAGCCTATTGCCTACAGGAATCATTTAATATGCTATATCAGTCAGCGGAGTGGCTAACTTACTTCACAGTGTAAGTAGTTGCAGAAGGTAAACGCAAAGGTGCTCCCTCACTTAGAGCAGTCGCCTGTAATGTAACGTTACAGAGTCGAGCATAACATCAGTGAGGGAGGAAAACCGAGCATTACAGTGCGCAATCTGTAATGTTACAGATTCGAGCATTACATTGGTGAGGGAGGAGAACCGAGCATTACAGTGCGTAATATGTAATGTTACAGATTCGAGCATTAAATTGTTGAAGGAAGAGAACCGAGCATTACAGTGCGCAATATGTAATGTTACAGATTCGAGCATTACATTGGTGAGGGAGGAAAACAGAGCATTACAGTGCGCAATCTGTAATGTTACAATTCGAGCATTACATTGGTGAGGGAGGAGAACCGAGCATTACAGTGCGTAATATGTAATGTTACAGATTCGAGCATTAAATTGGTGAAGGAAGAGAACCGAGCATTGCAGTGCGCAATATGTAATGTTACAGATTCGAGCATCACATTGCTGAGGGAGGAGAACCGAGCATTACAGTGCGCAACACGTAATGTTACAGATTCGAGCATTACTATGGTGAGGCAGGAGAACATAGCATTACAGTGCGCAGTATGCAATGTTACAGATTCGAGCATTACATTGGTGAGGGAGGAGAACCGAGCATTACAGTGCGCAATATGTAATGTTACGGATTCGAGCATTACATTGGTGAGGGAAGAGAACCGAGCATTACAGTGCGCAACTTGATGGTACAATGTGTAATATTTTGATACTGAATGAACTTAATGCTGAAAATCGAATATAATGTTACATTACCTATAGGTGGATGCTCGTCAGTCAGGGAGGCAGTATTGTAAAGTAATGCTCTAACTCGAATCTGAAATGTTACATTACAAGCGAACGCTCCAGGTGAGGGAGTACCGTAACACAATTCTTCTCTCGGCACAAGCTATTAGAAGAAAAGCTTATGGACAAAAAGGTTAGCTACTTCATCAGCAACTGTAAATAACGAGGGACAGGATTTACTAAACAGCCGGCAGGACATGGACGCGCAAGCTGTTACCTTGGACTGATATAATTCTAAGACCGCCTGCCTTGAAAGTTTTCGTCGGTTATAAAAGAAAAAAAATATATGGTGATTTTTTTGTACTTGTCTGCACTTTTATTATTTTTTTTTTTATTATTGATATTATAACTTACACATAGTACACAAACATACTATCAGCATGCAATTCTAACCAAGAGAAAGCTTAGGCTGATTTAGCAGCGGGTCCCAAACTGGTCCAAACTGTATCTTGGTGACACAAAATTTCTATGAAGCAGCATATTTTTTTTTGTGATATTCGACGAAAATTTTCTACGCTAGCGGGTGTAATCATGTGCTGAGTTCGCGGTTACAGTTTGCGTATCGATGTCCCTGTCACTGCCACCCTGTATACTGTAAAAGCAACAAACTACAACAACAATAACAAACAACAACTAACAATTGTGCAACTTAGAACAAACTAACAGTTTTCAAATACATTACCCTAATAAGTGTCGTGTAACTTGCAAAGAATACATCACTAGTAGCTGTTACCATAATCAGCCTATAATATGTCCACTGCTGGGACACAGGTCCGAGAGGCAGTGGACTGTAACCTAACACGCGGTCCCAGTGCGGGCTGGTAGATATCACATGTCTTCGAATTATTGGTTTTAGGACATGCTCGTTTCCTTCACCGTTTTGAAAGCAGTAGTGATGAAATTATTTACACGAAGTAAAACGCCTGCCTGGGTTCGAACCCACGACGTACAACTCGTAAGTCGGGGCCACTTGGCCACCACTGCTCATTTTTAGCATGACTGTTCAATAAAGCGATCGTTTTAGAAAATGTTTAGCAGTAAGAATTTTACTTATATTCTTTTTAAAACTTTGCCTACTGTGACTGCAACATATCGTGGCCCTACAAGTCTTAGCTTGCTAACTTCCTTTACCCGACTCTGACAGACACCGGAGGCAGTGAACAGCTGATATGTCTTCACGCTTTAATTTCAACTTGGGTGAGTAGTGCTACAGGTGCAGGCAGGTGATGGCGCTGATCGAATTAACGTTAAAAGGTGTGACTGACAGAGAGACGCTAATAGTTGATTTGCAACATTTGTCTGTGGTTTTGAAGTATGTTTAGAATCTATGGAAAGTAAGAAAAAATTTAAAGAAAGAAAACGCGTTTATTTGCGGTAATCGTAACGCAGAGAAAATACACAAACACAAAAAATAACAAGTTTGGGGAAAATATGCGTCACATCCACGCAAAACGGCCATCGCTCAGCATAATGCTACGACTTTATGCGATACAGAGCCCCCGTGCTGGTTTATAGCGACAGCCGGCGCTCAGGTGATGACGTCAACCGGTGCAGCATACAATAAGACAAAAATAACAAAATAATAAATACAGAATACCTAACCAAATACCTAAATGTTCATATAAACATAATATTTATGTAGGAATGGAACGTTATGACAGGATAGTGAATTGAGATGTGAAGATGAATGACAGATGTGTAGCATAAACGAGTGACAGAGATGAATTTATGAAATAGTCAAGGAGTGAAAGAGATAGTGAATGAATGTTTAATAAGTTAGATGTGGCAGTAAAACAAACGAAGGTGTGGAAGAGAATTGGGTGAAAGACGTTAGAAAAAAGACGGAAAATAAAATACAATAATTAAGAAGAAATCAGCAGTTTAATTCAAGAAAAATTGAGCTAATCCCACATTTATAAAATGGTAACTCTCTTTATTTAAATATAAATAACATCAGTCTGTCACTGTCCTGCTGCAGGGGAAAGGCCTCTACTCAAAGGGAAAGGGAGAAGGTGCGAGCGTTCATCACCACGGTACATAGCTCAAGGCGGATTAGTGGTTTCAGACTCCTCACGATGTTTTCCTTCATCGATGTCAGGGCTGTCAAGAAATCTCTAGAAATCTTATTTGATCTTTATTTTAAGGTCTAAAAGATTAGTGTATCATGACAGAGTATAGGGCCTATTCATTTGCACAAATAACGGTATCTTCTTTCCACTAACTTAACTTACAATAAAAACTCTGATAGTATGCTGTAAGTTAATCTTGAAACGTTAGAGTCTTTATAAAAATCTGCCTTAAAAGGCCATAAATCAACCCGTTTCCTGTACATTGATAAACATCGAACCCACGGTCTTTATTATAAAAAATCGCACATATTAACTTCTATGCGTAACCGTCTTCTCGCTACAAGCTGTCTATCATCGTCTCATATGATTGATATCACTTTTTAACTCAGCACGTATTGTGCGAAAATGTTGAGTATTCGCCTTTACCAACTCTACAAGAATATTGAATCTTTAACCCTACCGATCAAGACTCAATGTCGGATTTGCTCTGCCAGTTGTTTGACTTACATTTCTGACTACATACAAGCTAAACTGAATCTTGCTTAGCTAGATTAGGGTTGGATTTTCTGTGTGTTAAGAATTGTTTAAGGGGTCGTTTGCCGCGCACTTAACACACAATGAAACGCAAGTTGAAGCGTTTTTGCGGTATTGATGGATAGCAGTCTACGGCTAATATTGTATTGATCATTTAGATAGACGCGTCGGAGGAAACATTATAATTGGATACAATTACGATTCTTTAATTATGTTAGTTTGTTTGATTAGAAAAAGCTAAATGCTTCAAGCGTTTATAGTGCGAAGTCGTTGAATCAAATTTTTTTTTCAGTTAGCTGGATACGAGTATCAGTGTTTTCTGATCTGAGAGTTTAACATATCGAATAAGAGCAGACAATTATTTTTCCTCTGGTCTTTCTTAGGTATTTAACAGTATAATTCTGAAGAATTTCATATCGCAATAGTCTTTCTAGCCACATTCAGAAAAATACTTTTAGCCCTTCCATTCATTCCCACTCAAATTCCGCTGCCGAAGATGCATCATAATTCCACGCGCGTTCGCGACGCATATTTCAGCAGGTTCATTTGCAAATAAATGCGCATCGCGTACTGTCGCAAAAAACGTCCGCAAAACGCGCCGGACACGTCACCCGGCACGATGACACGCCGTCGGACGAGAAAAACGTTTGACGCGTGGTTAGAAACTTTTGAGTTGTGACTGTTGAGAGAAAGATATTGAAGTGTCTGTGGTGAATCTTTTACTGTATTATATTGGTAGTAAATGTGTCTGACAATGACGCGTTTGCTTTGAAATTGAGATCAACAAAAATAAGAGATTTTTTTTCATAACAATATTATTGCCGATAATCGATAGTCATAATCAGCGTCATTCTCCTGCCTTTATTCTAATTTATTTGGAGTCGGCGCAACACGTATTTTTCATCAAAATCGAAACCCAGTTTTTCAAACTAGGCTGAGAATCAGCACTTTTCGAACGTCAAAATGACAAAAAACAGTCGCCCAAAACGCCCGCCCTTCACCACTTCCTAGTGCTTTCGCTGGGAAGAAGAAGTGGCGCAACAAACTCCCCAGCAGCACAGCTGTCTGTTCAGTTAGAAAATACTTGATTGAATACAATACAAGGTATGCAAAGTAATTATCATTACAAGACACGGTACACTAAAATAAATTATACCATATGTCAGCTAGCTACGCCAATATACCAACAAATACAATAAAAAGTATACGTACTCAAGCAAAAAAATAATAAATCAAAATTAAATAAAAGCCTCCAGGTGTAAAGGGCGTGATCGCTTACATATTTATGCAATGCTGGGTTCTGTTTACATAGCTGTCACTTGAAGTCACAAATGATAAACTAGAACCATCGAAGGAAACTAAATAAACAAGTTATTACTAATGACAACAATAATAAAACCATGGTCAGCAAGATGACCAGTCACCACAAGCAGCACCCGTTCACATCCATAGGTACTTCTCCTACTTTTGGTTAGAAAGGGAGTGACTACCGAGATGACGACTATTAGAAAAGTATAAAAGAAAAACACAAATAGCGTCGACCCCAAATAAATTGGAATAGGGCAAGAAGATGAGATTTAAAATTAAACGCTCTAAATATTAACACCACCTACTGACGTAAAAAAACACCCGCACCATTTGCATCCGCCGCGGAACGTTGACATGCCGTCAAGCAGCGCTGAAAGAAATGTGTAAAGCGCTGCAAATGCTGCCAATCATTCAGCACCTACACATGTCACTCGTTTGATGTCGCTGGCACTCGTGGGTAGTTGAAAGAGTTCAATTCGGTTAAAGCGGGAAGCTTGAACATATCAGTTTCCGATGACTTTTGGTTTTAATATTTTTGAGATCTTTGAACAAGTGGCAGTGGCATATGTATGAGTTTTCACTATAAAGTTAGATTTCACGATGTAGCTTGCAATTTGGCTGATGAGACTGGGTGCAGAACAGTACCTATCCTTGTTTATGGTAGTATTCCTGTATTTAGTGACTATTTATATTATTGTCTATAAGGTGTTACTCGATTACGCCTAGAACTACCCAAATGAGCATCAGACGATGCAGGGCTGTACTCCGGTTGAAGAAAAATATAGTAGACGAAACGCAAGGGTGAATAGCTAACACCGGTCAAAGTACTCTATCTCAAAAGGTTGTTATAAAATTCTTAAAAGTAAAAAAGTTTTGCGTGATTCAATCTATTTTGAATAAAATATTTTGTTGTATTACCATCTCATCTCAACGAAAAACATTCCCCTGTATCCTTACAATAGAATTATAAACCCTACAATGCGGGCGGTCTAATTAGAGTTCCATTTACCGCTCAGGGACGCTATGAAATATGCATGCAATGATTTGCATCAGCGTCGGATAAACCGAGACGATTCGCATCAATCAATACGGGAGCGATTGTGGAGCTGATGATTTGAATATTTTGATGATGTAGGGGGGACTATTTTTGGAGATGAAATTGATAGGGTTAGATTTGGATGCAGTTTTGGTATGGAGTGTATGTGGATGAATAAGTGGAAAATAGAGTTGATTATTTATTAGTCTGTGTTTGGTGAAGGGTGAAAAAGTTTTTCGGTAAAGATGGTCGCCTAGTTACCAGTTCCGTGCTTATAAGAAGCACGATTTTGGTGACATCAAAATTCGATTAAATTTTACTTTCCCAACCTTCCTCCCCTTATAAGGATTGTGTGATCATTAGCAAATGCATTTAGCGACCATTTCTCCTATTTGTGTAGATTTTGTATGGACAAACCCACTGTATGAAAAAGTAATAAACATTCAGAAGACACTCATTCAGACCGACATTCTATTTTAAAATTCTATTGAAGAGACGCGACACGCTGCTGAATAAACTTTATTTTTAAAACAATCTTATATTTTAAAGCAGAATAAGACAATAGAATTCTGTATCACATAAATCTCTCAACTTTCCCGACAGCGGATGATTAAGATTGACAAAAGAAACGGTTTCTGCTAGAGAAATTCGCGAATTCCTCCATCTATGGCCACCGAAATTCTCGAGAATCGATTTAGCGGTAAAAGAAGTGCCGCCCGAATAAATAATAGGACAAAACACGTCGGAAATATTCGCCGATACCGCCGACAGGCTTGCCGCCACGTCCGAAAATGTCAGCTTCGCGTTCCGAACTCTTCATGGGTGGAGAGAGGCAAAAAATCAAGCATGCCTAAATCGGCTTCAGCGCTCGACGCCTAATTTCGAATGCTGCAAGCGCTTTGATCCCGAGACCTCTATTATTATTTCAATCAACGATAATTGGACACTTGTCACCGTAAAAAGCGCTGGAATCGCTGATTGGTAACCGCGAGTCACGAGCGCGCGGTGCTTTTGATTTTAGAGTCGTTTCGTTTGAAATTCAAATGGTTTGAAGACGTTCGGGCGTTGTCGGGTACGATCGGCTGAATGGTCGAGCGTGCGTTTGAAAGTTCAATAAGGGGACGTTAGCGACAAGTCGCGTCTCTATTGAGCTTTAATTAAATTTATTGTTCGCCTTCGATAATATTATGGATGGCTGAATATGGTTAGTTGTAGGACTATTCCGCTGACATTCGGTAGATCAGTCATAAATTATTTTATGAACTTAAACAAAGATGAACAGTGTGGCAAAAATATAGTGGGTCATTTAAAACTACCCAGTATCGTGACGGTTACTAAAATTACAATAGCGTTAACTTCTAATCTACAAATGTAAAGTTGCTTTGCTTCAAACTAAGCTGATAGCAGCTATTCTTTTTTTTAACATTGTGAGACTAGCGTCTTAACAGTTGCCTATTTTATTTTTCAGGAAACCCATAAATGCTTTTAGTTTTTTTTTTCGGATAACTGAATTGCTTATCAGAATAGAGTAAGTAATCCTTTTAAAAAGACAAAAAAATGGTTCATGAGATCTATACAATAGTAACATCATAAACTGTTCAAAAGACCATGTTTAGTCGAACAATGGTCTTATCATTTTACTGACGCCTTCACTCATAATTAGCTACCCAAAAAACGAAACAAAGAAATAAAAACAACTTTCATTCATAAATCCTACCACCCAAGAAGTTACCAAAATTACTTTTTAAATACACAAAGACCTCAGGTACTAATTATTGCCTTGTTCCGGCGGCAACACCAACTTGGCGCCAATACCCACAAAACTTAAAAACGCCCTAATTGTTTACGAAACCATTCGTCAAATGTTTGACACAAAAATTTGCCAAATTCTCGCCTTAATAACTCCTGATGAATGGGTTGGGCCAACATCACGCGAGTGCTGATTAAGCGACCGATTTTCGTCCAACATCTGTAATTTGGAGATCGCCGCAAAGAATTAGCTTTTCTAATTGGTAACGTGAAATGGCAGCATGATTGTCTGTCTGTGGTTTGGTAAAATTACATGTTATTTGGCCGGGGCTGAAAGCCGAAAGCCGAATGTTGGCGCCTCGTTGGACGAGTGCTCATTATGTTATTGAGGGTCTGTCGAATCATGACTGGTGGACAGGACCGGATTTTGTGGAGATTTATTATTGGAATTATGTCTGTCTTCAGCGGTGAAATAAATAACAGAGTGAGTGTTATTTCCTCGTAATTATATACATAAATTGGCAAAATGGTCTTTTGATCCGCGCTTTGTGTGGATCATATGAAGCAGGACGTTTTTAATGGATAAATGATTGTGAAGCCATCATGATTTTAAAAGATCTAGATTTATACACTATCCCCGGTCCTTCTTCGCTAATACATGCCAACCAACGGGCAGCTCGTAGGGTAGGTACTTAACTGTCTTGAAAAAATGTACTAAAGTGGGTCATAAGTAATTAGTGCTAAAGCACAAAGCATGCAAAGCAAAGCATGCAAGCATGCAAGCGTGCAAAGGCATGCTTAGCATAATGGTGGCGTAAAATGAGGGCAAACTGAAATGAAAAAAAAAAAAAAGAAAAATTGTCTCAAAACAGTAACATGGATTATAACTGAGACAACCCCAGTAAGTAATAGATAATACTTGTGTTGGGGCTATCTCGCTCTTACCCTTAAGTATTAACAATATTGAGACTAGGTATTGAATGCCTTAACAATAAAATAAAATATATGACTACAATGGGTGTCTAAAAATTAAATTTAGGAAGACTTACAACTTACACTACACTTAAGTCCTCCTATCTACACATACGTTTTTCTGGCCGTGATAACTTATTGTTTATTCGCCGTGTGTAGGCGTGGTCGTTAGTGTTGTATGGTTCACTATGTAATGGAAGCTTGTTAATGGACATGTTTACAAAAAAAAGGGTTGCGAAATATATTTTCTGCTAGGCCAGTAAAAATAGTTGTTATTTCTTCAGAATTTAAAAGAATTATCATAAAACATATATTATATTCCCTCTAAATGCTCATGTTTAGAATCGTCCGCTATAATAATAAGGAATTACACGAGTTGCTTACTCGTGTAATTCCTTATTATTATAGCGCACTCGGTTAGCTAGAGTATTTTTACTGTTCTCGTAATGACCCAGGTTAGGTGGCTATTAAAGCTAACCATATAACTGCTAAGCATGCGTTAGATAAGTGGCAGCCTATGTTTTACTATTACAGGTATTAGCGGGAAGTTCATAGTTAAAGGGGAATTCAGTTCGATTCTGATTTCGCTCTCTTTTAATTGCCTAGATCCCCTACACGATTTGTTTCTGGGAAATCTGGGGTGCATTATTTCTAGGTGTCAAAGGCAAGTATGCCAAAGTATAAGCAATAAGTTTGCTTGCCATTATTATATCAACCGACAGCGGTAAGACGATGCAAAGGCCAAAAAAGAAGCATAAATCTTAAAAGGTTATCTTAATAGTATCAGCAGAACTAAGCTGCGAGTTAGGTAAGTAGGTATTACCTAAGTATCAAGTAGGTACCTATTACCTAAGTATCAGAAGCGTCCAAGTTCCTGTAACGTGGGTATCGTGGGTGTCGTGGGTACATAATTCGTCAATGCCCTGGATTTGCGCGTTTTAACAGTTAATTACGCAGTCTAATTGTTGTTGATCCATAATCTGAAAACAAAAAAAACCCCAATCTGTAAACATCATCTGCCTAGCCTTTTCCCAACTATGTTGGGGTCGGCTTCCAGTCTAACCGGATGCAGCTGAATACCAGTATTTTACATGGAGCGACTGCCTATCTGACCTCCACAACCCAGTTACTGGGTACCTAATACGATACCCCTAGATAAGACTGGTTGTCAGATTTTCGGGCTTCTGACACCCGTAACGACTGTCAAAGATGTACGAATGACAGCCGGGACCAACGGCTTAACGTGCTTTCCGAGGCACGGAGGGGTCTCGGTATGTAAAGATGGTCACCCATCCACAGACCAACCGCGGCAAGTGTAGCTTAACCTGATCGATCGACCTGTGCGGCTGTTATTATTTAGCCACGGGCCCCTCCCCAATCTGTAAACAATTAAATATTATTTTAGTTTTTGACGCTGCACTGGTAAGTTATAATTATTGTCATAGTAATTAAAAAAAAAAAACAGCTTTAGTTCACAACCAACATCTTCAAAGCTCGCCCATGTCAATCATGATTTATCATTACTACATTTCGTCGATTAAATGGAAAAATGACATTTTTCAAATTTATTGGAAAATAAGGTTAATTAGTTAAAACGAGTCTATAAGCAACATTATTTTATATGGATAAAAGAGACTTTATAAAATGTATCTTATTTTATTGATTTGATTATTTTATTTATCTAATAAGTAAGGGTTACTTTTAAGATAGAGGTTTTCTTAATGATTGTTAATTTTAAGTAGATGTGCTTATTCTTTTAATACATCAGTTTATAAAAACAATTTACTTAATAAAACCATTTCTCCTTTATTGGGTTTGACTTTTTAGAAAATACGTGCTGCAATATAATAATAATAATAATAATAAATACATTAATTAAAATAATCACACCATCTTGATCCTTGTGTAAAAACCTTTAAAATTATACATAACACTTTTATTTAATATGCAACATTAAAAAATTAAAAAAGAAATTATAAAACAAAACTTTAAATGCATGTAGTGTAAAATTTGTTATTTTGTAATAATGCCACTTTTCTATTTAACCGACGATTTGTTACAGTCAACCATGCTGCAACCATTAACATCAAAACAGAAAAATAATTAAAAAACTCTTACTCTCCACTGCACTTACCTACTCTCCTGCCTACCCACAAACAAAGCAAATTCACTCACGCAACAACGTGCAGTTGCAAAGTGCAGGCGGCCATGTTGTTGCGTGACGTCAGAGGGGCGGGGACTGCGGCGCCCCGCCCCCGGCGCCCGCCTCGCGCGTTTTTATAGCAACTTCAAACGAAAGTTTAAAGCGCTGTATTTTTTTTTAGAAAAGTTTTCATCTATAAGGTTTTTAGTGATTTTAGAATCGATTGTTGCATTGGTGATCAAAAAAGACAACATAACTTTAGAATTACTGCGAAAACTTTTTAAGAGCTTTCGTATTTTTTACTACTATTTCCTTATCATAACGGTTAGTGATATTTAAATCACATTTCAGTCTAGCCTATTCGCTAATAACTTACGTAAATATTAAGGGCTTAAGTATTACGTTTAAATGAATAAGAAAGACGTTCTATATTTATGTCTGTAACTTTTATGGTGTACATAATAGTCTATTCTATTTTTATTGGACGATTAGTTAATGCGTCTTTCTTATTCAGTTTATATTAAAGAGAAGCTAGTTCAGATGTCCTTTAGTCAGCACTTGCACTTCAGTTTAAGTTCACAGACACTGCTCTAAATTCAGTCAAAAGGTTCCCCTTTTAATCTTCGCACTAATTTAGTGCTGTAATTTTATTTAACTAAGATATTTTTCAAAAAAATCAAGTGAACATTATTTCGTAGGCTGAAGAAGCCGTTTCTGTATATTATAAAATAAATGTTTTCTCTAAATAAGATGAAATAAGATTTATATAATAAGAAGTAATATGAAAAAATGGAGTCCATTGCTCGACAATGGGACAGAATATAAGGCTAACTAAATAATAAAAATATATATTATGTATATAAATATATATTACCTATCTCATTCATTTTTAAAGGACCGTAAGACTTATTAAAAAATTGTGTACAATTAATTGCTACGTTGCTTTGCCGGTCTTATTTTTTAAAGCTATCCAGGTACCTACTTTTATAAAATGCATTCCAAGCACGTCATGCCACAATCCACAAATCACCAACTCATTAACGTTTCAAAAACACGACTCACGGTTACCGACAGTTACCAAAAAGTTAGCGTAACCCGGCAGTTTGAGACGCATCAAACATGTCGGCAATAAGTCAGAGGGGCAAAAACTGTGGCGGCAAGATCAAAGCCGGCGGCTCGTTCAGACACCGACGAAATGACTTGTTTCTCAGTTAGGTTAGTGTAAACACACCGCTACATCAAAAGCGCCGGTCTGGGTTAACGGGTGCTGCAGCGGATTTTTTTCCTCGAAACGTTTTTTCGATACTGTCGAATTTCGACGAAGTTGATTTTTACGAATTTTTTGTTTGTAAGCTGTAACTTTAACTAGCTGATGCGACTAACAAACCTCATTTTTATTTTATGTAAATTGTTAATTTAATTATGTTAATATTGTGGCTTATTGTAATAGGTTCGAATTAAGTAATGGAATTGAATTAGTAGTGTTGTGTGTGTAATGTGACTGTATGAGTGTGTTATTTCTATAATGAGTCAGTGATACTCGAATTAAACAGATTTTTTTTTTAATTTATTTTAAGCAAATATTGTTCTTATTTCATATGGAACATACCTATTTAAAATAAATAAATAATGATAAAAAAATAAATAATTATAACTGTCGAAGACGTTCCGTGGTAATTTTCAACAATCAATAAAAATATATTTTTATTTTTGTACTAAAGCGACTTTTCATTTTCACTCTACTTTTTGTCTGAAAGTATTCTTGATTTCCTTAATTCACGCACAAATCTTTTCCACTGCCATAACTTTTGTTCTGTCGAAAACCATTTCTAACGTTCGACAGCCACCTTTCGATTCGACAGCACCTTTCTCCGGCCTTCCTATTTCCAGACGGAGGGGGCTCTAAATTTTTTTACGGCTTCTTCCGTCAATTTGCCAGTAATACAATATTTATTCAACGCCGGAGGCCTGTTATTATTATAATGAGACACCCTAAACTATCAATTAAGTGGCGCCTGCCGGTACCTCAAAGGCACGGGATGAATATATGGGCCTTTTGATGCGGTCAGCTAAATGGTACGGTTTAATGTGGCTAATGATAGTCTAGCTAGGTGAACTAGGGAGGGGATTTTTATCGATGGTCATCTGAATTTTTTGGAGTCGATGTTCGTTTGGAGTGAGGGTGACTAGAGTTTGGCTAAGTTTTAGATAAAATGCAGCCTTTCTATTATTTATTTTCGACACAAAATTACGATATTATGGTACTTACGCCAAAGTTTATTTTTAACCAGGAATATCGTAAGTTGAGTTTACCTATTACTCGTAGAGAAGAGCTTTTAAGTGCAAATAATTTAAATGAATATTGCAAAACCTCAACAAGAAGTATTTTCTTAACGGTATCGATAATTTTATCGCCCAGCAACCATCACTATAACTCATATTCATAATTTATATTTAATTTTACACCATTTTACGGTTCGTTTTAAGTGGTTCAAATGGCCATTTCCGGTGTTTTAGTGATTTGTAATGAAAAACGATCGTTTTTATGATCATCGATTTCAGATTATGGTTGCAAAATTATTTAATTATACACAATTTTAAAATGGTTTTGGGTCTAGTCGTAAAAAATACCTTTTGATCTGAAATGTTTTGATATTTTTATGACTTGAGGCTAGTAAAATGATTTGAAAAATATAACATTAACGGAAAATACACCGACTGACATAATATTTTTTTTATTAAAGCTTAAGTGTGTCATCATTGTTCCCGGCTGTCATTCTTGGATCTTTGACAGTCGTTACCGGTTGTAAGCAACCCAAAAGTCTGACAGCCAGTCTTACCAAGGGGTAAAGTTCTACCCAGTTACTGGGTTGTGGAGGTCAGATAGGATGTCATTCCATGTAAAATAACGATGATGTCAGAAGATCGTGTTTGTATAAATATTTGTTTGCAGCGAAACTAAGGCTTAACATTTCATACGTGCGTTAAACTACTGACACTGACACGAGCAGGACTCGAACTAGCAACCTTTAGCGAACAGTGCCATGACTCCATAACTTTCGACTACTGTACTAATCCTAGCATAGTTGATGTGGCTCACGTAATAAGTAGGTTAGTAGTTGTGATAGTTAGCCTCTGTCTGTACATTTGTGCGCCTCATCATCATCATCTGTCTAGCCTTTTCCCAACTATGTTGGAGTCGGTTTCCAGTCTTACCGGATGCAGCTGAATACATATTCACATGCCTGTCTGACCTCCACAACCCAGTTACTGGGTTAAACATTACCCCTTGGTAAGACTGGTTCTCAGACATTCGGGCTACTGACGACCGGTAACGACTGACAAAGATCCACGAATGACAGCCGGGACCAACGGCTTAACGTGCTTTCCGAGGCAAGGAGGGTCTTGGTATGACTGTCACCCATCCGTGGACCAACCGCGAACCTGAACCTGATCGATCGACCCGTGCGTCTGTTATTACTTAGCCACAAGCCACAAGCCACTCACATGTGTGCGCTTAAAGTATTAAAGAAAAAAAAAATCTGTCGATACTCGGATATACATAGGTCAGTTCTGTCTGCCACGATGCAAAAAAAAAAAAAAAGAAAATAATTAGATACAAAATGCGTTTATTAAAATAAGTTATCCATACTAGTACTAGTGATAAAATTAAGGATTTTTTTTTTTTGCTTTTTTGAACGCGTTAATGTCTGGAAATACCGATCGGGTTTGAAAAAATATTATTGCTTTTGATAGCTCAACTCTTGAGGTAGGCTATAGGATACTACTTAACATCATCGTCATCATCGCTAGGACGCTTACGAGGAGAGCAAAAAGTAAAAAAAAACCGGTCAAGAGCAAGTCGGACTCGCGCACCGAGGGTTCCGTACAATCATAATTATATTAAATTTTCATCGGCAAGGCCTATATTCGTCAGATAATTATAAAGTTTAAGGTCAGCGCCACCTCTTGACTGATACTGTTACTACTGAACTAGTGTAATGATGATTTCTGAAAAAGTGCTATTTAGAGACATTTGCCCCACACTAGGAATTTCTCCTGTATTGTGGGTGCGTTTATAAACATTTAGAGTCACATAGACACAAACAGCCAGACCCGGAACAACTACTTGTAGGTCATACAAATATTTGTTTCATGCGGGAATCGAAACCGCGACACGCAGCGCAGCAGTCAATCGCTTAACCACTGCGCCAACCGTGCCGTCAGTCGTGTCGTTTTACTTTTCCCGTAATCTTTACATAAACATCAACTATATAATAAACTTCCTTTTCGATAAGGGGGGGGGGGGGGGGGGGCAGTTTTTTTTACATTTTTCATCAATAGTCGAAAACTATGCGCCCTTAAAAAAAATAAAAAATGTTTGAGAATGTGCAAACAGCGCCCTATTAGCCCCACATCAAATTTTTAGACGCCCTTTCAGCCCCTGCTGCAAAAAAAAATCTTATTTGCAAAATAGTTGAGCAAACGTAATCTAAAACTATTCCAAATTTCAGATTGATAGCATTAGTAGTTCTTGATATATCCAGCTGTGACAGATGGACAGACAGACAGACTGAGTCGCACCATAAGGGTTCCTTTTTTACCATTTTGGTACGGAACCCTAAAAAGTCAGAAAGAACGCTAAGCGTAAACGATCAGTGTGGGTTGGAAATTAACAAACACGCAGACGAAGTTGAGTAGGTCTTCTGTAATAAACGCATCGCAACGTCTGCGTGTTTGTAATTTTCTAGTAATTTATAATAGAATAATGTTTGCAGTACGTAGCGTTCAATTCTAAATTACTTTTTTTTTAACATAATTAATTATTACGTGATGTAAGTACCTATTGTACTACGTATTAGGTACTTATAATTACATAAATAACATAACAAATGCATTGCGATATCCAAAAACGGTTGCGTGTTCTAATCACATAACTTCACGTTCGTGTACAGTGATGTTGAACACATGCCCTTGATAAGTTTGATTAATGTGCTGTTGAAATGCTATTGTGTTAGCAAACTGCGTTCAATTAATTATGAAGTATTGGTAGTTCATGATTACATGTGTTGCTGTTTGAAAATAATGAGCGGTTCTAATGAGGGATTAATTGTCATACATCGGATGAGTCTTAGATGATTCGGATCATCGCAGTTGAAGGGTTAACTTTAAGTTTTAAGAAATGGTTAGCATAAGGGATTTCCTTTATTTTGTTTTGTAGGTTTACCTACATGTACTCAAACCTTACTTACTGTCTAAATGGAGGACCAATAATTTGAAATAGGGAAACAATTAGTAACACGATAAAAATGGGTTACTCCACTAATCCCCATTGACAATCCCATCAGTTTAAAAATAAAATATAAACAACATAAGTATTGTATAAGAATCACGAAGTCTTTATTTCTTATGGAGTTAACGACACATTGATTATTTTTATAATCAAACAAATCAAAGTAATGTCTATATTGTTAGCCTAAGTGTAAAATATTTTAGCTAAGAGAATGAAATCACAGTCTTAACTTTACCTGGTGTCACTTTTGTGGAAGAAAAGTTTACAAATCCTCATTGACAGGGATTATTGGAATATTCCCTGAAATTGTACCTTATAGCTATTTTATTTTTCGGTGGCTTCTCAGAAGAATGAAATCAGACATTGAATAAATCTTTACCACAATGTAGGCGGCCTACCGCATCTACTTACCTCTTTAAAATTGTAAATTGTGGTTTTATATTTGGTCCGTGTCACCTTATTTTCTCTCTTTTTTGTAACTGCATGGAGGGCCAATCTAATAAAAAAATAAAATATTCATGATAAGTTTTCTTAACTGCAATCCTACGCTATACCCTTTTTACCTTTCACAGTGTTCTAAACCATACAAAACAGTCCATTTCATGGTTTCATGAAACAAACCTATACACTGGCCACAATGCAGGTGACTGTACGTCTTTCATTTGGTAACACTGACCTTTTTTGAGTTTGCCTTGCTTAGTACGGAGTTCCAATAGAGTGCGAGGCTAGCTTATACTGGTTTATTTACTACTGACGTGCCTTCTACTGTACCCTTAGCATTATTAAAGACTAGGTCACATGACACGTCACATTTATTTATTCACCCAAACCCCACGCGGTCCACTTGCCCCGTCTCCATGTTATTAACACGATTGGACAGACGGCGCATCCACTGTCGCCTCTACGTGACAGACATTACGCAGACACTGGGTTCCGTCAGCATTTCAGCCGAAAAAATGTAAAAATAAAAATGTGAAATGTAAAAACCTCACCACGAAAACTCAGGTGGAGTGAGCTAGAAATGAGCTATCATTCCAAGTGATGGCACAATTGACAGTTCATCTGTTTTTGTTGTGAGATTTTTAAAGAAAAGATCAGCGGAAGTTTGGAGTGAGGTTAGGATGGAGTCCTCGTTTAGTAGTAGTTCTGTAAACAAATAGGTGCACAATATAGGTGATGGATTTGCAACATACCTACCTTGAAAATAAAATGCATTATCAACACCGTGATTCATTATTTTACTTTAAGATTTTATTTATTTCACAAGCTACTGTTGCCATTATGATATACTTAGGTCACTTCTATTTATTCACCCAAACCCCACGCGGTCCACTTGCTCCGTCTCCATGTAATTACCATGATGCAGACAGACGGCGCATCCACTGTCGCCTCTGCGTGACACAGACATTACACGAACACTGGCTCTTGTCAACCTTCAGATGTTTGGTGTGAGGTTAGGAAGGAGCGGCGATTTTTGCTGTAGTTCCGTAGGTCAAGAATTCATTTTATTATGGATTTTGAATGTGAATTGGAAATAATAATAATTTAAATGCTGTATTTGTTTTTACACCAATAAGCCTGCTGATTTATGGATCGATGTTTCGACGAGAACTCGTCGCTTTTTTATTCGCTTTTAAAATGTTAGATATAACATGGACAGATTAAAACAGTTAGGAAAAGTGTGATATCCATGAAAGGAACAGGAGTGAACTATCTCTAAGTAGAAAACCAAGTATAAGTAGGTACAACTCAGCCCAAACTTTCGGGGACAGGTGTGATGTTATGTTATGTATACCTACAGTATTTCCAAACCCACGGGATTAACTGGCTAGAAATATAAAAAAAATTGCTTCTAAGCTATTAAAAATCATATAATTAATTATTTTGAAAAATTTAGCCACTAACCCTCAAACGCGCGCGGTACCCAAACTTTGTACAGCTCCACAAAAATACTCCGTAATACCCGCGGAGATCAAAGTTGTGTACAATTAGGTTGCAACACGATACGCCTTCAAAGTGGTGGGTAGCGGCGTTACTACTAATTTCTTTGGTCCGTCGTAACGTGTCAAACCCTTTTAATGGTAAGAACACGCGTCAGCCACCCGCGACGATAGGGCTGACAGATACGATCTACTGGGTTTGTGGACGTTTTAGATTACTTTGATTTTTAATTGGAATTAGATATCAAAACAGACCAGCTTCAGGTTTAAAAATATAATTAGAAAGATACAACTGAGTTCTGTGGTTATTATCATCGATGTATCCCTCAAAATAAAGATTACGCAGTGGGGGTATCGGCACTTTGGTATTTATTATAATAATTATAAAAGAGTGTCCATGGAGTTTCTAGGTTCTCCATAGGGATATACTGCGCTTTGGACTGGGTAATTAGCTTCATCTTTCTGACTGACAATTAGTTTAATTGAAATAAATGATTTTAGTTTGAAAAAAAAAAAAAAAGAACTTTTTTAAGTAATTTTCTGTCTGCAAGCTTAAACGTTAACTGCCTCAGCATGCTTAATTTAATTTATTGAAAAGAGTAGATACACGCTGTATACAAGAAGCGAAATAGATAAAATCTTAAAGCCCACACCGAATTGTTTGATCAAATACCGCCAACAACAACCAGAATTTCCATACTCTTACCTGCCTACTAATTAAATCTTATATCCACCGAACCTGCAACCATAATTAATAATTCCCGGCCTACCAAATTAATTTGACAGCGTCAACCCTGTCGGCGTGGACAAAGCTTGGCGCTAGGTACGCTCGCCGTGAAACGCGCCTAATTGAAAAACGCCTGGCGATTACCCGCCACAATGCAACCGCTTCGTAACCACGATGAGAATTTTAATTGCTCTCTCTCTGTTAGGCTTTTTATCTAGCGTTGTTGTAGGCGTAGTGCATGATTATTATAAGTTGTCTAGGGGAAGATTTTATGAAAGACAATTAAAGAGGTACTATTTCCTTTTAAGTAATTAGTGGAATGACAACGACAGTTGCCTACTACGTCCAAAATATTTGAGAGAACTATTGCATCTGCCTAGCCCTTTCCCAAATATTTTGGGGTCGGCTTCCAGTCTAACCGGGCTCAGCTTAGTACCAGTATTTTGCACGTAGCGACTGCTTATTTAAACCACCACAACCCAGTTACTAGGTAATACGAAACCCCTTGGTAAGACTGGTTGTCAGACTTTCGCGAATGACGGCCGGGTTGCTATGTAAAGGTGATCACCCATCCACGTAACAACCGCGGCAAGCGTAGCTTAACCTGATCGATCGATCCCTACGGCTGTTATTACTTAGCCACAAACCCCTTATATTTGAGAGAACTATTGGCTCAGATTGATGCCTGAAAAATCTTAATTATGAATCATTTGTTATTACGAAATTGCAACCGTTTAAAAATTAAATTTTATTGAAACCATGTCCAACAATATCTTTGTACATTGTTGGAATATCCGAAACAGTTTGGAGTGCAGGACAGGACACGCATTGTAACATGTCCGATCGACGTTGGAGAGTAAAAATGTTAAGAGTGCAATCAAAATTATTATGAAATATTTTTGAGCATTGTTTGGTCTGATGGATTTAAGGGCAGGATAATCTAAGTGTAATAAAATATTTATAATTTTCAGAGTATCTGAGAAAAGTAATTTGATGTATGATTATTTTGTAAGGCTTTTTTTCCTCAACTCAGCACTAATTAGTTGTTCACTAAACTACCAATAACGGCTGAAGTAAAACAAAATACCCAAATAACATAGTGTTTATGTCTTTTTAAACTTTGTCTCTTTTTAAATCACAAACACTCATCAATCTGCCAAATCCAGTTTGAGAACTATAATCACTGTTAAACCGTCTTCGTCTTTAATTGAATTAAAAGAACGCATTAAATTAATATCGCAGTAACTTTAAACACGGTACCGTACAAATTAATGTTACAAATATTTATAAATTGTACGCTACATATTTTTTACTGTCGAACAAGTATAAATCGCAAATAAAATTGAGCTGTATTTTGAAAGTTTTAAGGATGGTTTTGGATTACGATTATCATTTGCGGTGTTATGAGGTAGCAGTCAAGAATGAATTGCATACAATGCCATTTTAATTGGCAAGTTCTCGATAGCTGTCGAGACAGCCATGGCCTGCCATTTTGGCATTCCACGCGGGTATGGCAAGAAATTGATTGTGAAAAATGTGGGGCTATTACGCCATATTTTTCACGACACTCCTTTTAATTATTAATTTATATGACTGTTATTTCCACGTTGCCATTTTGAGTAATACTAAACGGAATACCTGGGTTTGCTCGTGCGTCGATTACTTTTATTATGTTTGGATAGCGTTGTGTGGTCTAGAGACCACACTGTGCCTTTTCTTAACCATCATGTCAGAAGACTTACAACTATACTTCTAGACCTTTTAGTCCATTTTTTTTTAAAGACGCAGCAGAAGTTTTTACTCTGCAGTTGCTGGGAACAGTCTTATACTTTTTTGTATCACAATTTGTGATGAAACTGGAAAGAATACGTATCTTAGATTTATTATAAGTATTAGGAGTAGGTCCGAATGTTTTCTCAAAAACAGAGAAATCACATGGATTAACTTTGCAGGCAAAATATGTAATTTAATAGACAGACGGCTTATGCGCAGGTATCAGTAGCTATACCCCCCACTGACCGGTAGTGTTAATCTTGAATGACAACTTCCTGCTATAAAATACTTGACGTCATAACAATTATAAACAGAAAACTGTTAATTGTTATAGTTTCTGGTTGTTGCATTCTTCTTCCTCCTAGGTATTAAGTGGACGTTTCCGGATGATCAATGATCACCCTCACCCTTCTAGAATATAATAAGAAACAGCAATCAATCTTGGGGATACGGTTTCATATTTGCTTCTAAATAAATTGTTCCGCTTTATTGGTGCTGATTCACTCAAGTTTCAACTAATGTAAACTTTCCATTTTCTGAGAGATCCTTTGACTAATAGTTAAATGTCAAATTACAATGTCATCTTTCATAACATTGGTCATCTAAAAATATAATATTATAACAGCTACTCAGTATTGTATTTTACAATAGATTAAAAATAAAACAATCTTGGAGCATAATGAGCCCATAATGTTGCTGGGAAACAAGCCTCATCTTGGTGAGAGGGAGTGGGCCGTAATACACCACGCGGGCCTAGTGCGGTTAAGTAAATGTCACGTGTCTTCGAATTTTCGGTTCTAGGACATGCATGCCGGTTTCCTCTCGATGTTTTCCTTCACCGTTTTGAAAGAGGTGATGAAATAATTAACACACAGTAAAGCTCCTGTCTGGGTTTGAACCTACGATCTAAAACTCGGAAGTCGCGACCACTGGACTCCCACGGCTCGTCTATCTTCATGAATATATTCTTAGAAAAAGAACCCTTGCAGTGGCCGTACCAACACACCCTTAACAATACTTCTTCCCCACTTTCAAAGAGCAAATACTGAAACGCTTATCATTTTAGCCACATACAATGTTTTAGCATTAAACAGACGTCGCATAATACCTGAGTTATGAAGATGTCATCATTTTTTTGCTAAGTAAATGTTCTTGACAGCTTTTGCCGCCTTTAGGCCACTTTTATAGATGTCAACGTTTTTACCCATCCTTAATAGGCGATGGTTAAATGTTACATGGTAATATTTAATGTTGGATAATTTTTATGTGCTTAATTTTAACATAATGTATCAAGAGTTTGGTTTAGCGATGTCAATGATGACAATCAATAAAAGAGGAGTACTACTTGTTTATATGTAGTATATCCTTCGTATAGGAAATAAAAAAAATATTCAGTTTCTTGAAATTTAAATTGCTTATTGTTTATTGAAATAATAGATTTACAAAGTAGGCCTTAAACTAGTGGTGGGTAAGAAATAATTGAACCTGAGATACAGGTTTATCCCTAGTTCAGGAACTAGGGATAAACCTGTATCTCAGGTATCTCAATCAAGTGCTTATACATAAGTATTACTTATCTAAAATTCTTACAAGTAGTAAATAACGTATCTACCTACTTTAATTATGGTTTTATTCAAATTGAGCAAAATAGTATGCTACTTTTTTGCTTTTTTGAATTTACTTCTATTAATTGCAAACTTGTCCCAATTCGAAAAATATATAAATTGTCATTTCTCAAACATAAATTCTTGAAAAAAAATTAGAACCTTAGAGAGTGCAAACTAAGTTATTGCCTTAGACATGAATTTAAAAAAAAATGATTAGAGTATCAATTATAGCGGTCGCCCGACAAGCAATCCATTCATCACAGAGTTCACAACATGAAGCAAGTAGGTAACGCGTTGAGCTAGCGGTCAATTACCTAATTTTGACTGTTCCTACTAAAATATATATATATTAATAATGATTATGTAACATTTATTGAATCTTCTATTTCGAGCTGGCGCAAGTTTTTAATTTCATTCAGTATAAGTATTAAAAAAAATCATAAAACTTTAACGATTAATTGATCAATACTTACTTAAAATACATATATTAGCTACCTACTTATTTGTTAGTAAGCCGTCGCTTTGACAGCTCTGTAGTTTTTTATTTAATTTCCATACAAATATACCAAATTACTACATAATTTAACAGTGTCAATAAATTACTAATTAAAGTATCTATCTAAAAACACACACTCTTTCCTAAATTAATTTAGACTTATCGAATATTCAGTTACGGATCATAATCGACCAACGCAGGCCAATTTTAATATAGAACCAATTACAATTACTTTTCATAGTACAGTAAAAAATACTATTTAGTATTCACATTAAAGTCCGTTCAATTTCATGTATAAACCATAGTTTGCAGCAAAAAGTGGGAAAGGCCAGGTACTCATGAATAAGTTCTTGCTTTTTAAAGCTAAAAACAATTACATTGTCATACATTGTGTCACGTCTTAATAATAGAGAATTGGATGATATTAATTATGGTTCAGAAAATAAGAATTGCAAAATAACATGGATGATAGAGTGTCTGGTTCCATTATTCCAGTCGGTTGCAGTTTGTTGCTTGACATTTAAGATTTTTTTAATATAGTTGCCTCATACTGGGACTACTTCATATTACACTGGGAACGGGAATACACAACTCACATTCTCAAACACCTGGTGTTTCACCTTTTTGGCTCGAACTGCCAATCGGCCACAGCAAATCGCTCAGCCTCTATAATTATACTTTCTTTTGGTAATCGTTAACTTTGCTTAGTCAGCGACCTTTATCTTAACCCACAATATCTTCTAAAACTTCTTTGTCGTCTTCATTTTCACTGTCGACGTTCGGCCTTATACCTCTCCAATTTGCTCGTATGAAACTGAAACCAAAATATTTCAAACAGCAGCCAACTCTCACTTATAAAGAACGTAAGTTATTCATCCAGAAAGTTTCATATTCATCACACATTATGCCCTACAAGCTTTAACACAAAGATAAAAATAAGCGATGTTTCTGTCAGATATCACTATGGGCTACGAAGGAATAATTTAAATAACATTAATATTGATAGGGAGACGTGTATGATAAGTGATCGGTCGATGAGTATCAAAGAATATAATGGATTCATTAAATTTTATAGTCTAGGTCTCTGTAGCTTCAGACATCTTTGTTATGAGTTGCCGACGGGCTCATGTGAATTTAACTTTGCCGGTTTTCCGATGTTCCCTATTTTTATTTTAAAATAAATTATTTTTATCACATGCCATTATAGACATATTATATAACTAGCCGGTAAAAATACTAAAATACCAATAAAGATATACCAATACGTATTGCATATTATCTATATTATGTACACCATATACCAGTACGTATATGGTGTACATACTAAAGAGTATTCTATTGTATTCTAAACCTTAAACATTCTTAATTTACTAATTAGTAAAACATATGTGCTTAGTAAAAATAGAAACATATATATGACGAACGAACAGAAAGCGATGAGTTTGATTAAAGCGATTGAAACTCCTTTAGGAGTAAAACCAGATGTTAAAACACCTTGTCACTTTACAAAAGGCATAGATAATGAATTGTATTCGCAGATACAATTACAAAGTACAACTTGATGCCATTATTAAAAGTCTATGAATAAACACGGACTGTGTAGTGTTTACAAATTAACACAAACTCTTTGTAGCAACTAAATTAGCATGTATATAAGGACTTGAAAGGAATGTGCTTGTAAGAAAAAGTTTTAACATAAAAGTCAACAATTTTTATCAACATATTGAAATGATCACAGTTTGTCAACTTAATGGTTGTACGGACAGACAAATTACTATCTGTCGTGTAATATTTATCTCTGTCAGTAAATCAGCTTTTTGCTGGAAGGTACGGAGTTTCTGAGAGCTTCCAAGTTTGACGTAAAGTTTTTTTTGTTAGCAGCATTAATCAGAAAACAATTCGTATCTGTATGTAAAGTGAGAATTAAAACTGGACAAATAAATAAGATAAATAATTACAACATTTTAGGTAGCTGTACCTAATGTTAGAGAAGAATATTGTTAGGCAGAAGAAAAACCCAACACAAGAAAACCTGAACCCAATAGTAAATAGTAAGAAACTGAAGAAGAAAATGAGAAATATTAAAAAAAAGAGATTAGAGAAAAAATAATTTTTGAGCTGTAGTACCTTCAATGCTAATAATAACTATATAGATGATTCCACCGAATTGTCAGCTCATCTGTTTGAAATTCCGTCCTTTACACAAAAAACCTAGTCTTTTCTCACTAGTTGAAAGTAAATAAAATAATTGTAAGGGTTTCAAATCACCTTTCACTATCAGTATTCGTTTACTAACTGCTTTTCCTTTATCCCTTTTTATCAACCTACAAATTGCGATGTTTACACCTTACTGTGCAATTTTCCAACAACACTTAGTACATACCTATTTACTTCTTCGGCAACATTAACTAGTTTCCCATATTTAACTTTACAAACTGATAAGAAAACAGCTGTAGTTTTTTGTAACCAAATTAAGATAAATACGTGTTGGTATTTATTCGTCGTATTATAAGCATTTAATTATTCACGGAATATTTTTTGACGCTTGCCATAAACGGTTAGTTGTCAACTAATTAATGTTGTATTATAAGGAAAGACTTGTGTGAGTTGTGTGAGGATGTAGTTAAGGACTGTGTACATGATGCTTAACTTAAAATGAATGCAATTTATGTTCTATTTTAATGTTAGCTTACTCGAATCATCGAAGTGAGAATATATAATAGTAGTCTATGCCTTACAGAAATATTACTTTGGAACTATTTTACGGTGCAAAATTATGATTTTTATTCATCAAAAGGTACGAATGATTTCTGAACAACAATATCACTTATGGTAGAAGACGAAGGTTTTTACAGGCGTAATGTTATGCAACGAAAAAGATGCTTCAAAGAATCCATTAAATAAAAATCGAAAGCATAAAAACAGCAAAATTACAAACATTCCTTTCACGGAAACTTAGAAATCATCATTGAAGCATACACACGTAAACTATGAGAAAATACCGACGACGTCACGTCACAGATATAAAGATAGGTTATGCGGATGGCTCATGTGTTTGTGGCGTTAAAAAAATGTTCCAACAATCTCCCCTGGCATGTGTGAATAGGCCATTAATGAGTTCTAAATAACGAGACAAGTGGAATTCCCTTAGTCTTACAGATGGAGCTAATGAATATATCGTGTTGCGGTGTATGAAGAATACGAAGTTTCTTTGACGAGTAAAAAAACATGGATCGTTTAATTAGGCACGACTTTTGTTAGTGCTGCATATTAATTAAGGTAAACCTGCGTGATGTGTGATCATGCAAGTGAGAATGAATATTCATATTTCTATATAATTTTGATGCCTGTCTGTATATGGTCACCAGAAATGATACATATCTAATTTTCACAGCAGGGTCTTGCTTGTTAACTAAAATTCAAGAGTTATGTCTAAAATTAGCAAACGTTGATGTTGATCCTGTCGTCAACTTTCCCTTCATAATTAGGTAGGTACGCACAGCCACAGATGAAGCTATACAAAGCCAATATAAGTTGACTGCTGATTATAAGAAAAACCTATACAATGTGAGGTCACCTAAAACTGGATATACCTATAGCTTGATGTGAAGCCGTGTATACGTATATTATTTTTAGGTCTTTCTTTTGAACTGCACTCTTGATCTTTGCATGGTATCATCATCATCATCATGTCGGCCGAAAAACGTCCACTACTAGACATAGGCCTTCCCCAAAGCACCGCCACTTCGACCGGTTATATGCTTCTCGAATCCAGCGGATTCCTGCGGCCTTCACCAGGTCATCAGTATACCTTGTGGGAGGCCTTCCAACGCTACGTCTTCCGGTACGCATTGCATTACATTTCGCATGCGTTGTATGAATAGCTACTTTCTTTCCGTACCTTAGCAACCCTTCTCTTCATCAACACGTCTAGTTATTTCTCAAAAACCCCTATTTATCACCACAACCACAACAACAACACATTGTTTTCTTTTTATCGCACACAGTATAAAACCGTTGAGAGATAGTTTTTATACGATTCATAGAACCAGTAGCATATGGCGGTTTTAATTAATTAATTATTTATTTATTAAGCCATAATATACATCACACGCAATCATTAGTGTTCTTGATATATGTATAATATAAAAAACTTTATCCAATTTACTTGCAGTTGTTATGACAACTCTTTGAGTGCTAATTAGCCCGTTTTGTTTGAGTTTAAATGTAATTATGGGGCTATAAATTGGATCAGACGCCTGCATGAATTGAGCACCCCTAACACTTAACAATTCCTTTGAAAAGGGGGTTGCAGTTAGTTCTTCTATGTACTAGCCTCATTGACTGACCAATCGCTTCAAGAAAACCTAAGCTGTGCTCGTATAGCCAGCACTAGATAAAAAGTCTGTCATTTTACAAGATCTTTTCATGTTTGAAACTAGTGCCATCTTCCAAGTTCATTATCATCATTAATTGCAATCTTCTCTCTTCTTACGAGTATAAAGGCGAACAATAAAGAATTGGTTTAAGCAGTTGCTCGTTAAAGTCGCTGGTATTTATTTATCATATTTACTTTAACATTTACATTTTGTTTTTTTATAGGTGCAACCCAATACTCGTACAACACAGTAGTCACAATTTCCACTCTCAGAGAGGTCAAAAATCAATCAAACACCAGCCTCAACAAAAATGAAATGTTTTTTAATTGTCATATCACTGTTACCGGTATTGGCGATATGATCCAAGAAAACGATCACAAAAGATGATGGGGGTTAGTATAGTTTTTGCTTTAAAAATACAGATTATTTCATCCTTGTCTACACCATTACCTTGTCTACCCATCCCATTAACAATAATCGCCCATACCGAACATTTCAGCACACCACAATAGTCAATTAAAATAAGCTTCCACATTCTGTATTCTGGAAAGTTGCACAGCTATTAACCGACATTGAAGAGAGAAATACTGTTCTGTCAAGGTATGGTAATGATAATTATTATAATCGAAGGTTTGACACGCTTAAGTAATTGCCTGTTGGTTTTAAACATACTAGCGTTTCACGCGGCTTCGTTTTAACTGAACGAGGTAATTTATGGAGACTTGTTTCAAGTATTGTAAGTAGTTTAGTCGGGTGTTGCGGTTTGATTTGTGGTTTAATTTTATAATAGAGACTGAACGTTGTTAGATTATTTACAACAGTTCTAATATTGGCTGTGGTATCACTTTGGGCTATAACTTTGAAAGGATTTATTTATATATACAGCCTCTTCAGCATTTATACAAGGGTACAATAGGCACTACTGGGTTACGCGATTCAAACCTGCGTTTGATACTATCTCACATGCAAGCGATGACATAGTCCACGATGATATCAGACCTAGACTTCTTAAACTCATAGTCTAACTACATCATTTAGTGTTTTACATTCAGCCTTCACAAATTTACTGTTAAACCCAGCATTATGATTGTGACAGCTGAATAAAAAGTACCAATCAATAGACTTGAAAATTCGTTAGAATCAACCTACCAACATGACAGTTAGATGGCATGCTTCCGTGTCATCAAATTGCAATGCAATAAGATATTTCCAATGACGTAATATCATCTTACATGTCAGTCATAAATCTGTTAGGACAGGCTATAAATCTAGTGAGTCTATTGATATTAGATGAGCATAATAGAACTTGGAAGCTAACGTTTTAATATATGTCCATACAAAGGGAGGGATATGGTCCATAACCATATTATATTGGATGCGGTTTTTAATGTTAATCACAGAAACTATAAAACTTTGGAACAATCTATATGTCTAGAAGTAGACCGAAGTAAGATGAGTTGATGCAAATTGCGTCACAATTTTTGAACCAGTCGGATTTCTTTTATTTTTTTTTTTTTAGTGATGAGAGTAGTTTGGTGAGCATGTCACCGAACTACTCTCACCAAAATCAAACAATGTGGAACTCTGCTTTGGTTTCGGATCTGATTTCCAGATATAGATTGACAAACTTATTCTATTCAGCGTATAAACCAAAGAAAACCTCAAAAACATTAAAATACATCTCTGATATTATCTTTATCATTATCTAGCTGTAGGCCTAAGTAAACCACCATCAAATTACTATGTACTAATTCTCCCATCACAGTTCTACGCTCAAGCGCATTGTACTTGCGTTGTCACTCGTAAATCAAACGCGTCACGTTGTAAATCTTGAACGTTGATTGTGCAAAAACGATGCACGCTGATTTTACGATAAAAATAGTCTGCGGAGCTTGTTGGTGGATATGTTGGGTAGGTTTTGACAAGCATATGCAACTGTTTATGTATGAAAGAAGCCAGAAGCTCTAATTAGTTTCGGAGCTACACTAAGATTAGAATTTAATTATTGGGACAACCAAGTCTAAATTTGATGATTGCGACCCTACGCCAGTTACAGCTTCAAGAGCTTAGTACTCATTTCCAGCTTCTGAAGATTGCTTTTACGGGTTTCTTCCAAAAGCTGTAAAAACACATTCAAAAACGAAGATTGCGAAGACATGGTCAAAAGAAGTGGCCATTTCTTGTTGCAAATGTTCATTGGTGAAAATGGCAGCTACAGCTGTGACTACAACCATTTTTTAACGCATATTGGTTATCAAGTATGTATATGGAAACTTATCACCATCGTATAGGATCTATTTGTTGGACAAAATGCCAACCCGTATAAAACGGATACTAAAAACGAAAATTACGTACCATTCTGTTGACGTTAAGGCGGCGCGCACACTAGCATTCAATCGCAGATTTATTGCAGATCACGATAAAATTATAATCGTTATTTATCGCCGCGTCTTAAAGCGTGTACTTGCATTATTCATCCGATCGCTTGTTGCGATGTCTTGCAACGATTTACTATGCATTGTGGAGTATTTTAGCCGCGATTTTCACACGACATTTTAGTATGACGAAACGCAGTTTGTGCGTTGTTTCTTAGTAGTTTAAATGGTTATGGTGAGCTTTCGAATACATATTTGCTTGATTATTTGTTTTATTGTTGTATATGATTGAATTAACGTAGTTATACGTGTGTTTATAGGGTTTGAGGCAGCAAATTAGTTGTCTTAAAAATCATGTTTGGAATTCCGAATACCCTGGGATTCTTGAATGGTATGTTGATAGCAACAGGTAATTCAAGCACCTGTGTTCGGTTATAATTTAAGTATCTATCTATAAAAATAATAAAGCTGAAGAAATTGTTTGTTTGAACACGCTAATCTCTGGAACTACCAGTCGGATTTGGGAACCTATGGAGATGCGCGAAAAAAAATCAGAAAACACGCTAAGCGAAGACGAAGTAATAGCGTGGGCGGGCGATGCGACGTGGCGGGGTCGGACGGAACAATCAATTTCACCCCGACGAAATAGCGGACAGAAGCTAGTACTTCAATAATTCTAGAATCTCAATGTTACTTTGTATCGGACGACTTCCCTGGAACAAAAAATCAAGCCAACAACCAACGTGGCTATTTTTAATGTATAGAATTGATGCAATGAATAAGTGGCGAGTAATCAAGACGTCTCGACTGACAGACAGGTACGTGTTAGCGCTATCAGGAGCTATGTAATGTAGCAGCAGTCTGCACGCTCAGGGAGTAAATATTTGTTTCTGTTAAGGAGTTGATTTTGTTTGGTTGGACTAGTTTATAGAGTAAACTTTATCGAAGAAAACGGCACCTAAACAGCTTCTTGTTTATGCTAAAAACAAACCACGATCGTTAATTTGATTGCCGAGTGCGGAGCGAGGAAATATGCTGTGACAGGAATTTTGTGATTGGTTTTAGAGATGTTTATATTCAGCTGTTCAGGCTTTGGAGGAGCGATAAAGGCTCCCGCAGACAAGCGCGACGCGACACTAGTAGAACAATTTCTATGAAAACTTCGTGGAACTTTTCTACCAGAATCACGTTGCACCGTCAGGTCACGCCTATCTACGGGAGCCCTAAATGATGAAAACTTAGAAAATGACGCTAAAGTAGCAGCCGACAAAAGAAAGTTATTGAGTATTCACGCAGCTTATCTCAACTTCCTTTTAGCTCATGTCGTGTGATGCTGAGTATTGAAGTCTTTGATATCTTTCGTCTAGAAAAAAAAGCACTTATCTTACAATGTGCTAATTCTGACATACTCTGTCCACATACATCTAGTCATTACAGAAACGCATTTCCCGTAGTTAAGTAATTATCACCTGTGCAGAAGATGAGTTAGCTGTTGACACCCTGTGTTTATCGTTCATTACTGTGTGAATGGCATGTGTGCAACTATGTTAGTAAGTGTCACGCTAGCGATTCATAACGGGATGAGCAGAGGATTATTCCTCTTTATAAACGACAGTATAATAAGGTTTCTAGTCTTATAACATCATCGTCATCAATATCCTTTTCGGTTTTTGCAAACTTTTTCATACACGGAGAGAAAAATCTTAGAAAAATTACTAATTGTGTTTTATTAATTGTGCTGTCTCATAATCTGAGCGCATTTGAGTGGTAATGGAAAAATTACCATGCTAGCACAGTAAAAATTCTTATGCTGTACAGTAAAGTTTATTGGAAAAATAGTGAATTTATCCCAATCTCACTCAGAAAATTTTCTGTAGATGTCACTTGCACTCACTTTACAGTGACGAGCACAGTAATTTTTCTAAGATTCTTCTGTCCGTGTACCAGAGGCTTACGTTACATCAGTATTAACTGAAATATGGATTATGTCTTATACTCATTAGTATAATCAGCCTAGTGTTCCCACTGCTGGGACACAGGCCTCCTCTTTTCGAGAGGGAACGGGCTGTAATCCACCACGCGGGCCCAGTGCGGGTTGGTAGAAGTCACATGTCTTCAAACTTTTGGTTCTAGGACATGCCCGTTTCCACACGATGTTTTCTTTCACTATTTTGAGAGTCTTACTCGTTAGTGTATTAAAAATTAACCTGCTTACTTATGAAGTATATTTTTCATTATTAAGTCATGCCAATTTATCATTGCAGCTGGCTTCCTGAAATAAAAAAGTGGACAATTCATTAAGAATACCTTTCATTTTAATCAGAAGCAACTGCCATTTTATTGAAAAAAAAATCTTTATTATTCCATACCATCCATTCTTCTTTCACTTAAAATACCTATAACTGTCTTTATTAATTAACGTTGACAAAAGAAAAAAACTTTTTCGTACGAGAACGAACCCGAATTCTGTCACGGTGTTCATCAAACAAAGGAAGGGAAGCTAATTGTCGAACTAATTAACGGACACCTTGAGGCCATCCATCAAATGGATGAAAAAATCTGGGTCAGATTGGTACTGATCATTAAGAAAGGCAAGTTTTTGGCTCAGACAGTGATAGGTATGTCAGTTTTTGGGTGGTTCGGCTTGTGAAGTATGGCAGTAATGAGGTGGAAATAATCGTAAATCGATCAGTTAAAGGGTTTCGTTTGCATGAGCAAAAAGGGTTCTGTTTGGATCCTATTGAAATTAAAACTATTCGCAAGGAAATTCGCAAAAAAAAAGAGAAGTTATTGAAAATTTCAGTATAGGTACATAATTCAAAATGCCGCCCATAATAAATATAATAATTTGAGCCTAATTATGTGTTTGTGACCTGTAATGGGATAGAATACCATTATTTACCTAGGTGGAAAAAGGGGGGCTTGTGGCTAAGTAATAACAGCCGCACGGGTCGATCGATCAGGTTAAGCTACGCTTGCCACGGTTGGTCCGTGGATAGGTGACCATTTTCACATACCAAACCGTGCCTTGGAAATCACGTTAAGCCGTGATGATGACCTAGGTGGAAAAATAGTCATCTCTACCAATTTCTAAAATCTGTATCTGTAAGTGTGAGCTCTCAGACAGCTCACAGTTATAAGATTAGAGTCTCCACCTACAGACTCGTCGTAGTAAATAAATACAAAATTGAATCTATTCGTGCATTATGCAGCGGTGACCCGATGTCTCGTCGATTACATTATTCGTAAAAACTGCAGAACTGTCTGGGCCATCCATCATGACAAGCCGTCGAATACGTGACGATCACGTGGCTAAAGACGTTGGCAGAAAGAATACGGTTGATAATTTGTATAGGACGTAGCAGTTGATATTGAAATGGTTGATGAAGAAGATAAGACAGTAGAGTAGATATGAGAATTACACTATTTAGACATTAGACAAATATCACCAATAGACCACAGCAAAACTAAAGAGTCAAAAAAAAAACACCAGGATAGCGGAAATGATAACAATTTTTTTTATGTGAAACATCTATAGCCGCACGTAAAACAGATTTCTGGTGTGGCGACGCATGCTGTGGCGACGCGTCGCCACTACGCGCGCAGTACTGCTCAGTATTAGCGAAGTCACTGATTAAACGAATTAAGTTGTCACGATTTGAAATAAATTCTTAAATTTTTGTATTTAATGAAAATAAATGTTCATTAAACAAACAGTCATCATTTTCTGGAAAAAAAATCGTAATATTTTATTTTATCGTTATGCCATATTTAGTTCCTATCACAATCTGTTCTTTTCTGCATAATATTACTTTTACAAAATAATGTCGATGTTTCACATCTGCCAGGCGTCCCGTGACGGCTCACACTTTTTTTTTTTTCTGCTGCCCAAAGGCCTCCACCAAATCCTTCTAGGCATCCTTTCCTAGAGCCACCTCAATCCAAACCTAGCGGTACCCGTCTAGGTCATCTCGCACCTCTACCTGGGTCGGCCTTGACGGCGCCGTCCATCCACAGGCACCGACCGTATGGAGGCTGTTGCCCAGCGGTCATTGAGGCTGACGTGGGCCACCCAATCCCATTTCAGCTTAGCAGCATGTTTGCCTACTTCTAGGATGCCCATTTTGGAGCGCAACGTGGTGTGTCGTATTCTGTCAGTTCGTTTAACGCCTATGACCGTAGTATAAAAATAAATTAACCTTGAAAAAACATTAACAATTTAGAAAAGTAGCAGCAAATTATGATTAAGTTTATTATGTCATTCCAGTTATTATTAGAAATTATAATACTCATAATAAAATTATTTTGGACCAGTTCAAGTCGTAGGAAGATCAACATAATAAACATGAAGTTTTATTCAATGATGACACAAAGAAAACCATATTTAATTTGATAGCATCATTGTCACTGTGGGGTTTCCTTCCAAAAAGTATAATTAAGTTGTGAATATATTAATTGTTCATAGCCATTCGCATTTGTTTAAAAAATCAGAAAAACCTGGAACGATATGTTTTATTTTATCTTGCTTTACCTCTAAGTGTCCCACAAGGTTCATTCACGGTACATATTGACAGCATGAAAATGCAGAATTAAGTTTTTACATTAATTCTGGCTTAACGTCACTAAAATTACTCCCGTAACTACTTCCTTATTTTTCTTTTGACCATCCTTTTTTCCAGGTTTTATAATACGCATTCAAATCTTTCAGGCTTTAAATTTTCTAACTCTAGATAATTCCCAATGCCACTGATTTTGTCGTCCTGTAAAATATCTAAAATAAAATTTGCTTCCAAATATCTTGCACCTACGAAGGTTATCATATAGACAGAGACGAGAGACGTACTTACTATGCACCGTGACCTGGACTCTCAAATTACCAAATTATGCTCAACAAAAGCTGCAGACAACTGCACTTAATACAGCACAACCACCATTTATCATGCATCTGTCCAGGAGACATCTATTCTGGTGTCAAATGAATTAAACATACTTCATTCGATGCTGCTGTCCGTCCAGAGTATAATATTATCATTAATAAACCCCAAGGTATTGCTCTTGTCTTTTACATTTTGGAGCTCCTTTTTTTAGATTTTTTTTTTTTGGGAACCTTGGTTTATTTTCCTGGTGACATATAAATAGTAATGGTGGTCTTGTTTGCTATTTGGGTCAGTAGTGATAGTGCAATGAGAAAATATGCTAGAGTAACATGTTATGTACGTAAAAGTTAATACTTAACTAGCCTGCTACTCACAAGAGCATTATATGTGAAAAAAAGAACGCCTGCGAACTTTCTGCAAAGCTAAACTCAGCTAAATAAAATAGACCAATAGACTAACCTATTCTTTAGCTGGATACATAATCACCTAAAATATACCTAGTTAAAAAGGAGTATGGAGCATACCATAGCTAATAGCGACTCCATTGTCTACAAACCATTAGCCGATAGTAAAAGCAACATTTTATAAGCTTTGGTAGAACAGAAGACTAAAGGAGGTGCGTGCATTGTGTTTAAAACAGTCAAAAACAATTTGTAATCTATACTTGTAATAAAGCTGATGAGTATATTTGTGTTTTTGTTCGTTGGAACGCGCTTATCTTTAGAAATAATAAAAATTCCTCAAAAAATATTTTTCTTTATGGCTGGCTATAAGCTACTTAACATCACGTAAGAATTCTTAATAGCCGAGCAAAAACAAAAAAAAGTGAGAAATAACGCTGAGTGAAAACGAAGTAATTGCGCGGGCAGGCGATGCGATATGATGGGGTGGGTCGTGGGGACAAGAAATTTCATATAAAATAAACCTCTAAAGCACCACCAGCATGATCATGCTTATCCACGTTAATACACTCGATTATTACTCTATGTATAAAATCATTTTAACAATCACCACCTCCAAACTCAAGTCCCCACTTACATTCACTATCATCCAGCATTAGTAATGTATCTGTAAGGGTGACGTTATTTACTTCACATGTATATAACTTGTTGCTATGTATTTTTAGAATATCAAGTAGCAACTGCATCAGTCTTTTGAATTTAACATGTTTCTGAACACCGATCAATCTTAGGAGCGAACATTTTGGACTGAGCATTTTTTATGCTTTATTTTCAATAAAATCTCCATATAAAGTTTCGGCAGTGTTGGGTATCGTATGGATAAAAATAACGAGTCCGACTCACGCATTCACGGTTCCTTACTGCCAAAACTGAGAGCAGTGGTTGCCCAGTGGTAACGAACGTGACTTACGAGTTGTAGGTCGTAGGTTCGAACCCAGACAGGCGCATTGCTTTGTGTAAATTATTTCATCACCACTGCTCTCAAAATGGTGAAGGAAAACATCGTGAGGAAACCGGCATGTCCTAGAAACCACAAATTCGAAGACATATGACATCTAACAACCCGCACTAGGCCCGCATGGTGAACTTTGGAACACTCCCTCTCACAGAGGAGGCCTGTATCCCATCAACGGGAACATTATAGGCTGATTATAACTGCCAAAACTAGTCCTTTTAATCCTTCTTTTAATTTACCATGATTGAGGCTATAGTAACACATATTCTGTAACAAATTCAACGCCTCCTTTTGCGGATAAAAAAATAGAGTCCGGAGACAAACAGACGGATCGACAGACTGACTGACAGACAACCAGCCAGATGGAGGTTTGGCAATACTCACAACGTGACAACGGGGCTCCTGTTTTCAATTGTTGGGTAAGGAACCCTGAAAATATCTGTCTGGCACTCAGTGTCTGCATTATACATGATAGTGACTTTAAAGAGTGCAGCGTCTGAGTCATTTGTCAAGTGCTGGCATTAATGTTTCATGTGTCTGACTTTTGTGTTTACGGTATAATTTTTAATGCGGATTTTTTTTTCGAGTTTAGCTAACTTGGGTCTAAATTGGCGGATGCTGAGTGATTAATTTAATGCATTTTAGTTGACACATAGAATTATTAAATAGAATCCGGAGTGGGGTGATCCGGCAGAGAACCAAAGGGTTTGACATAGTTCAGAAAATAAGCAATCTGAAGTGACAATGGACCGGCCATGTTAGCCGTAGAACCGATGACCGTTGGGGTGAGACGTGTTCTGAGTGGAACACGCCCCACCCCCAAGTTTCGTGTTTTCACAAATCGGTAAACGGAAGGTAGGACGCCCTCAGGCTAGCTAGAGCGACGATCTTAGCAGAGTGGCTGGTAGTAGCTTGATAAGAGTTACAGAGATTCGGGCTAAATGGCGTGCAATTGGAGATGCCTATGTCCAGCAGTGGACTGGAGGAGAAATATGTTTTCCATCAACTTATCGAACAATTTGCAGAAAATAAAGAAATTATTGAATTTTCTCAGTAGATACCTTGTGGTTTCCATTTCCAAAGACGTGGGATAACTAGACGTATCGATCTAGCATTAACATGAGCTACGCGAAGCTCATCAGTCATCATCGTCATTAATTATGATCAAGGATATCTCCTTAAGGCATTCCCATTGAACCGGTATATGACGAGCAATATATTTTGACATTTACGACCTGCTATGACATAATGTCAACGAAATAAAAACATAACAGCAAAATAGATATCAAAAACCATACAACTGCAGATACCATAAAGAATACCCGATATAGTATTGCAATAACTTGAAGTTCACCCCATGTCATACATTGCCGTGCAATAAAAAATGGCCACATAAAATAACCATCGTCATAAACCGAGTACAGTTGTGACTCCATTTGTACTTCTTTAAGTACTTTAAGCCTTGTACTCTTATCTTCATCGGCTTGGCAAAGCGGCTTGTGCCGATTACCGATAAAATATGTTGGTTAATATTTTTGCACTTATGTGTATTATTTGTCGGGCGAGAGAACGTTAATCGGGTTATCTTTTTATCGGATGTCGGTTTACTTAACCTGCGTTTGAGAGTTGCAGAAGCCTTTTCGATTTACCTATCTCAAATCTGCAATTCTAATTGGAAGGAGTATGTATATCTAGGCACTCGCACCTATGATTCTCTCAGTGTGTTTTTGAAGCAATTTAGGTTTACATATAGTTTCTGAGAACTCATTTTTGTAAGATTGAGAATTTTAGCATTTAATGGCAATATTATATGTTCGAGCCATATATGATCTGTGGTTGGTTTCAGCCACCAGTCGGTTGGTTCAAGCCATTTGGAGTTAAAACAGTAGGGCTTTGGGGTCCGAGCACCACTTGAGTTTTTCCAGACATCGCCAAGCATGAACAGTATCTCTACAACGTGGCAATGCTGCTAGATTTTTGTCACTAGTCGATAGGGAAACAACAACTTTATTATCTAAGTTGAAGAAAGAAGAAAAAATCGTAAAGTTGAAGAAATATGAGATACAGAATTTTTTTCAGCCTAACCTAATGTGAAATTTAATTTAATTTTGCAGAAACATAACGTTTAACTTAACCTTTAGCTTAAACTTTTAAGTTATACGAGGGTAATTCAATTAAATGCTATATAGAAAAGCTACAGTCTCATTAGATCCCATGGTCACAACACCACTTAAAACAATTTTACGACCAATATGCGTATAATTCTTGTATATTAGCCAGTATCTTTAAACGTGTACCTTTATCTTAATCGGCTAGTAAAGTAGCCTGACATAGCCGATGTAAGATAGTGTTTGCAGTAATATGAGCAAGGAGCTGATAGCCTTTCAGTTATGTATTGGACAGAGATGTCGTCAGTTGGCCGGCCAAAGTATCAATTTTCAGATTTATTGGGGCTTGTTTTGTTTATAGTTGGATTAAGGAGAGATATGGCTTTGTTGGTTATAATAGTAAATATCTGCTACTGTGTAAAGGCCTACCTTGTAGCTTTTGTAAGAAATAATAATAATAAGACCCTAAATTATTACAGTATCAATCAATCTGACCATTTATATAATAAAATAAATAAACTATGCACCATTGCTCCCATGTGCCAAAATGAATGTAAGACCAAGGTCACAAAGTGGCTATTGACACTGAGTTACGATAACACTGAAGACTTACTACGTGTATCAATAGCTTAACCTGATATAGTAATGAAGCGATATATCTATAATTATATTTATACAGATTTACATAAACCCAAGATTTCACCATAATTATTTATCTCTCTCTCTCTCTCAATACATACACAGTGGTTCTTAAATAGGCCACATTGTGTATACATTTAAATGATAAATGATAAATGATAAATGATTTATTTTCTGTAAGTAGGTTTGTACAAACACTTTTACATGTCAATCATATTTTTTTTAAACTAGATGAGGTCAGCGTTTCCTATCTGACTACTCTGAGAAGAAAGGCCGAAACAAACTCAGAGGTCACAGTCTCTTTTAAAGTCCAGACATAATCTTGGTCAGATAATGTGAAGACCATGTAGATTAGTGTCTGAAATGGTCTTTTGAGTAAAGAACCACACAGATTGAGCGGACCTGTCCAGTCAGTGCACGCATTTGTCAAAAATCGTGCAGCTCAACTCAGAACTTGAGGAGCCTTACGATTCGACGAACAATACCAATGAAAGGACATTTGGGTAGGCCGCATAAATGACTCAAACTGCCAGATCATGATTAAAACTAACTAAGAAGGAAAACCGAAAAAAAGAAATGACCCACATAGTCTTCACACTCACAGTAATAATAATAAAAATAAGATACTTTACAAAGTAAATATCCATGTCATTGTTTATATAAAATTCATCAATGTCAATGTGTATATAAAAATCCGGATATAATCTTTGAGGACCATGTAGATTGGTGTCTGAAGTGGTCTTTTGAGGAAAGAACCACACTGAGTGGACCTGTGCAGTCAGTGCACGCATTCGTCAGTAACGGTGCAGCTCAACTCAGAACTTAAGGAGCTCAACGATTCGACGAGCAATACCAGGGACAGGACATTTGTGTAGACCGCATACACCACTCAAACTGCCAGACCATGATTAAAACGGAAACAATGACCCACATAGTCCTCACATTCACAATAATTAAAATAATATAAGACTTTAAACAGTAAATGTTCATGCCATTCTGTATAAAAATAGATATTTAGAAAGAAAGAAAACAAAAAAAAAAAAACCAAAGTGTAAATCAGCAAAATAAAAAATAAACAACATTCACTGTCTAGACCTATTGGAGCAGCTCAATCCCAAGCTTTTTTGTCCTCAATATAGTCTTTTACAGTATAATAGGCTTTCTGGCATAGTTTTAGCTTTATAAAAGATTTGAATTTATTAATGCTTAGTTCTTGAATGTGGCTAGGAAGTTTATTATAAAAATGTATACATTGGCATCTAAACGAGCCACCTATTTTCTTGAGCCTTGTTGTAGGAACAACATATTTGTGTTTGTTCCTAGTATTTATATTATGGATATCACTGTATTTTTTAAACAGATTAATATTTTTATGTGCATACAAAAGATTATCATAAATGTACTGAGAAGGCACAGTCATTATATTAATCCCTTTAAATTTGTCTCTGAGGGAGTGTCTGAGACTTAATTTATAAATCGAACGAATTGCCCTTTTTTGTAAAATAAAAATTGTCTGAATATCGGCGGCATTTCCCCACAACAGAATACCGTATGACATCACACTATGAAAATAACTAAAGTAAACTAAACGGGCTGTCTCTAAATCAGTTAAGTCACGAATTTTCCTAACGGCGTATGCTGCAGAGCTAAGCTTTTTTGACAATTTATCTATATGGGGGCCCCATTGAAGCTTGGCATCCAAAGTTATGCCTAAGAATACTGTGGTATTTTCGGGTTTTAACTCATCACCCTTTATAAGAACACTAGTTTCTACTTGTCTAACATTTGGTATCGTAAACTTAATACATTTCGTTTTTTTTTCGTTAAGAAGTAGGTTATTAACATTAAACCAGTTAACTACTTTTGCGAGGGCACTATTTATATTGTCAGTAACCAGCTGCTGACGTTTGAGTTTAAATAAAAGTGAAGTGTCATCTGCAAACAACACTATATCATGTTCGTCCCTTATGAGGTAAGGCAAGTCATTTATATAAATAAGAAATAAAAATGGGCCAAGAATTGAGCCCTGGGGGACCCCCATTTTTACTACAGATCCGGGTGACCTTTTTCCGTTAACATCAACTCTCTGAATCCTATCACTCAAGTAAGAAGTAAGAAGATTCAGAGAGGCGTTCCGAATTCCGTAGTAGTGAAGTTTCCTGATTAAGGTTTCATGAAGAACACAATCGAATGCCTTGGACAAATCGCAAAAGATGCCCAAAGCATCGCATTTGTCCTCCCATGCATTATAAATATGTCCTAAAAGTTCAACTCCGGCATCAGTAGTTGAACGACCCCTTGTAAAACCGAACTGTTTGTTATGCAGTAATTTATTTTTGTTAAAAAATCTTTGCATTTGGTTTAAAATAAGCTTTTCAAAAATTTTACTAAAGGTAGGTAGTACTGAAATAGGTCTATAATTAGTAGGGTCTGATGTACTACCCGATTTAAACAATGGTATGATTTTACTATGTTTCATAAGATCAGGAAACTCACCACAATCAATACAATTATTAAATATAACAGCTAAAGTAGGTGCTACAATGTTTATAATTGACTTAGCAACATCCACAGAATTACCCCATAGATCTGCAGTCTTTTTAACATTTAACATCTGAAAAGTTTTAATTACATCTGTACAGGTGACATATTGGAAGTGAAATTCAGAATCACCAACTGGAACGTTTTCTTTAAGTAAAGACTCTGCAGCAGTGGGTGACGAGCTTAGAGATTTAGTGGTTGACACGGGAATCTCTGAAAAGAAATTTTCAAAGGCCGCGGCGACTTGAGAATCTGATCTAATTACATTGTCATCAATAGCAAGGCTGTAGTCACTACTTCGGTTGCAAGACCTTCCTATTTCGCTATTAATGACATTCCAAGTCATTTTAATAATGTTACTACTATTTTTAATTTTTGAACTCAAATAACGTGACTTGGCTATACTACAGACTGTTTTAAATATTTTAGAGTAATTTTTAACATATAAATTAAATTCAGCAGTGTTTATACAAATCCGTTCATCATATAATTCATAAAGTCGTTTTCTGCTTTTATGTATACCAATGGTGGCCCAGTCACTGAAGGAAGCGTTACTATTGACTGATAATGTCTTTGGAATGAATGTTTTATCAAATTGTGTGCAATACATATTAAAAAAATCATTATATTGTTTGTTAGGGTCATCATTAGTCAACAGAAGTGGTAATTTACTTAGGAGTTTAGTTTTAAATGTTTCTAAGCGTTTAGTTGTTTTTGGGTTAACAGTGATATCTTTTTTAATTACTTTTTTGTTTTGATTTGGAATAGTGATCAGCTGTCCGCAATGATCTGAGTCTATTAAATTAATCATTTCTTTGTGGTTTGGTATAATATCTGAATAAATGTTATCTAGGCATGTGGCACTAGTAGGAGTTATTCTAGTGGGCTCCAAAAATAGGTTAGCAAGATTGTATGACTGAAACAAAGTTATGATTTTAGTACTTAACCCAGAATTTTCTAACAAATTAACATTGAAATCACCACAAGTGATGATGGACTTGTTTGTATTACAGATTTTGTGCAACACTTCATCCATAACCTTTTCAAAACAATCATACAATCCTGAAGGAGGTCTGTATACACTTAATATAATGAACTGCTCCAATTCTATACAGGCTATTTCAATTGTCCGCTCAACAGAGAGGCTCACAATGTCCTTTCGGTCCTTAAATTTAAGCTGGTTATGTACTAAAATTAATGAGCCACCATGTATAGCATTTACTCTGCTGAATGAACTACCAACCTGGTGATTACTAAAATTGAACATGAACTGGTGGCTTTTAAGCCAATGTTCTGTCATACAAAGAATATCTACGTTGTAACAATTCAGGAATAATTCTACTTCTAAGTCTTTGTTTAAAAATCCTTGAATGTTTTGATGCACCAGATTGATACTGTTTAATTTTTTTACACTTTCATTTGACTTATTAGTTACATTTTTGCTAGAGGTTGCCTCTATTGTCCTAATTTCTAATTTAAATGATGATTAATGTCATTAATTTTAAGCAAATTATTGACAGAATGGTTTGAAATGCCTTTGCATTGCTCAAAAGGAGCAATTTGTTTAGCCAAATTTTTGGCTGAAATAGAAAAAAAATATGATAGCGACATAGCTATCTGTCTTTTGAGATAGGTAGAAAGATAGTACATAACACGATTGTATCTATCTTTTGTCAAATATAAATTACTATTAATATAATAGTTAGTGTCAATTAAATGGATTAGCTTATCATTACAAGTTAAATTATGCAATGTCATGTTCAAATCATATCTTAACCTATTTTCTTCCTGTGGCAAACTGTTACTATAAGGGAATGTAAATAACACAATTTTTCTTAAACTAAGGTTGCACAATGTTCTATGATATTGGAGCAATTCTCCTTTATTTAAATTTCCCCTATTTCCCATAAAAATTAACAAAGTTGTTTCCTGCTTAAAGTTACATTTAATAATTTCTTTCATAATATCAAATAAAGAACAACCAGGCATACAGTAATTTATTTTTTACTAGTAGGTAGTTATCATTATGTTATATTATCTTAATATATATAGTATATAGTTATATTGTCTTAATTATAATATACTGTGCTCATCCTACAACTACCGACATACGTTCGAATTATAGGCGAGGACGCTGGCACCCTAAACACAGGTTAAATCTTACTCTGGGTGCCAGAGTTCATCTAAAATAATCTTTCTCTTAGTTGTAACGCAGCACCGTGTTTAGATAAGTGTTTTTGTACAACTGATGGTAGTAAAAATCTTTTTTTTTTTTTTTTATCACTGAACTGGCAAACTTTGTGGATAGCAAGTAATGAGGACATACATATCTGGAGTGGGCTGTAATCTACCACGCGAGCCCAGTGCGGATTGGTATAAGATATAACGTGTCTTCAAATTTTTGGTTCGAGTACATGCCGATTTGCTCACGCTGTTTTCCTTCACAGTTTTGAAAGCAGTGGTGTTATGATTGAATGCTTAGTGAGTACTAGTATTCTGGTAAACTAATTCTTCCATAAATGTGCCTTGTAAGAAGCATCTTTTAAGACGAAGCGTCTTTTTCTTTTCATTTTGTTAACAAAGTATAAACATTGTGAATTAGTTATGATCAGTGAAAGCCATTCTATAATTTAGTCACCAAATCACCGCTTTCTCAACTTCCTGCCAATGCATAGACCTCCTGCAGCGTCCTATTCAACGCTAAGCAATTCCAATAGGAATGTCATCAACTTTCGAACTGCAAAAACAGCGTAAAAACATCAAAACTAAAACTAATGAGGCAAGAATATGAATAGTTGAAAACTTATACAGAATATTAGTTAATCGATGTACTAATAATGGCAAGCGACTCCACGGGGTTTCGTCGGTGTGCCAGATGGTAGATAAAATGTGATGATATCTATCGCGTTTGGGTTCAGTAGATGATATTTGAAGTGATGTAGTTCATTTTAATTATGATGGAGAATTAATATCCTAGCTGCGTGATACATATTAATGCTCGTGACTACCGATATCGATATCCTTCAGAAAAGGCATTCTTGCGATTGCTACCTTTGATCCTCATGAAGAACACTAAGCTGTGGTTTTCAGTTGTCACCAAGGAGGACTTATGCACAAAAGTTTAACAAATGGTCAGCACACTAATTGCGTCACACAATCTATCCATTGCTTCAATGTTCGAAAAATGTGTCTGCTCAACAACGTAAATAACGCAATGAATGTTGTTGAACTGTCAAAATGAAAGCCATTGCTACGGTTAGTGTGTAACAGGTACACCGTAGGTCCTCAGACCTAAGGGGGGATCAGGGATGTATTTCTCTCGAAGGTCCCATCCTTCGAGAGAAATAAATCCCTGATACCATGTTACCATCTTGCTCCTACGACTCATTGGCTGTAGGAGCAAGATGGTACCCACTGAAACATAAATTGAAAATATTGTGATAAAGACCTTGACGTTGACAATAAACTTTCAGTTCAATAAGATAGTCAGAGAAACAAACATTGCATGATGACAATGGATAAAACTATACTTCTTGAGTCGAAGCCGTAATAGTATGAAGTATTCGTAAAGAACTTTTATTGGCACTTACGACAATTATGATATACGGGACATAAGGCAGCCCCTCAGTTCCCACTTGTCCATTAAGTATCTAGGTAATAATATGAACGTCTGAAGTCACATAACGATCGTACGCTCGTAAATGTTTAATTTACGATTATTATTCGACTTTAAAACGTTATTGAAGCTTAATTTTCGCGTTTTATTGTCGTTTCGTGCTTATTTAATAAATATTTTTATTTGTTATCGACAGTCGTAAATGGTAATTTGTTTTGTATTGAAATGGTTTACGCTTTGAATATGTAATGAGGTTATAAGACGTTTACGGTAATGTCTAAAGCATTCAGAAGGCTTACAAACTTCCAAAAAACACAAACTTGATACAGGTCCAAATCACAGAAGTAGCTGATCAAACACTTAGCATCTATGTTTTGTTTTTGCTAGGAATAAATATATGGTAGCTGGATGCAATTAGCTGCGTCGCGTTTGACAATCACCGGACATATTATATTATGAGTATTTATTCTAAGTTCTTAAAATAGGATCATCGTTATTCTCCTGCCCATACCCCAATTTATTTTGGGTCTGCTCAATATGTATTTTGCTTCCATACTTCTCTATTAGTTTTCATCTCGGTAGTCACCCCTTTTCAAGCCATATGATCTTTCACACAGTCCACCTATCATTTCTTTGGTGGTCTCTGTGTAAAATATGTGGTCTAGAAAATAAGACTTGAAATAAAGACAGATTGTTTCTAGATAAGAAGGATTTATTGTCTCACTTTGTCCTGTCCAAGTATGGAAAGCAGATCTTCTGACTTGTACTACAATGTGTCCAAAACTTGATGAAATTACGACTCTCCTTGTTACAGCTAGTTACAAACAGCTTGTATGAGTAAATACGTTTAGCCATGAGCTGTTAGTGATAAATATTTAATTTATTGCATTGGATTTATAGCATGATTGCTTCCCGTCATCTGGGGAGGGGAAATAATGTCAGCTGTTTGTGAAGTAAGTCAGTGCAGTGTGGAAATGAAAATACCGTTGTATCTTAGTTTCACAGTTTGTGAGAAATTTCTTCACATAGTTTTGTAATCGTTATAATGATCTTATTTTAAATTTTAATCTGTAAGATCTAATAAAATTACAATAGACAAAGTGAAATTTTATCAGCGATAATCATGATTAAACGTCAAGATGCCAGTGAGATAAGCAACCGAAAAGCTTATGTCAATCCTGTTCAAAGTCGTTGTAGAAATACGAAACGCTTTGAAAGTAACTGTCACTTGTCTAGGTCTGAAGGTAGGTGAAGTTCGCAGATGCGGAAAGCACATGACAGTAGGTACAGCTTCTTGAGGCGATCCTTGCAGGAGGCATGTGTCTAGCAGACTGGATGTGGACTTCTTACAGCTGAATGATGAAGATAATGAATCCGTTAGAAATCCTCTCCTCAAAATCGGAAACTTTAAGATCTGCGACCATTCCCGATTCAAGACTTAAACACAAGGACAACCGAATTCGTAAAATAAAAGCCATGCACGCAGCTAGCAGGACATAAAATATTGAGTATCAGATTAACTTTGAATCTGAAACTAACGGACGACAATTAAAATTTATATTACCCTCATTCATTAAGATTATATTGACAATAATTTGACAGCCCAAATATATTTGAAAATGGCGGCAGTCAGCCATGTTGTAAATTGTGTTGCCAAGCCAATTGGCATGAATTTATAATCTCACTTGCGAATTAAATTTGATTTAATAATGCAATGATTTAATATTTTATAGGCAATCATGATTATTTATAAATTTTACATAGTTTATACAATTGTGTAGATCAGTATATTACTCCTTGTCGCAATCTTAAGTTATCTAGCACTCATGAATCCAACAGAAGTCCCTCTGTACTTTTGTAAAATATCGAATAGGTTGTGCGAAAAAAAACTTGGCAAGATAAACCGGAGACAGAATTTTATTATAGAAAATAAATTGTAGAAAATATTACCTGGATTCGATTTTCCTCTTTTGTGCTCTGCGTCGTCATCATTATCTATGAATTATATTGGTATTTTCCCTTTTATTCATCAAGTCCCGAGTCACAGAATCAAATGAACGAGATTTTTCACATACATCGTTTTACGTGATTTATTTTTTAAATCTTTATAATTTCTATAAACACAGACATACCGTGCTATTACAATGTCACATTCAAATGAGATTAGTGTAAATAAATCATACAACTTTATGGACCTTACGTAAACACCCAAATATCCAATCTCTACATATCACTTTAATTGCAGCTGACAGAAAATTAATTACCAAGTGTAAAAGGTCGCTAATATACTATATGAATAGTGTCGTGCTAATATACATTCTAAATGAATAGTGCTGTGCCCTGTCACTCGATTATCGATTGTTTATCAAATATGCTAATATTGTAATAGTGTTTTAATGGGACAACCGGTTGGTGATTTAAATATTGATATTAATATATTCGTGCTGTCACCGGTAGGTGTCGTGGGAATAGCGAGGTCAATAGAGTCGATATCTTAACACCAAAAAACATTCTCACAAACACAGTTTATTGACAATATTAATTTCCATAAGATTCTGTAAAAAAAATCTGACGAACACCGTTTCTTATTTTCTTCTTTTTCAGAAAACACAGTATTACATGTTCTAATCAATAATGATTACAAAACAAACAGTATTATATTCATTAAAATGAATAATTTATTATGTTTATTTATTTATTTATTGATGATCTTCAACAAAGGATACACATAAACAATAGAAATTTACAATAATAAAAAAGGTTCTTTTACGTGTGCTCCTTCAATTACAGGAGACCACAGCGAACTATCGATCCTTCAGAACTTGATTCACCCTTTACAAAAAAATAAAATAAAGTAATACCTCAAAGAAGTCTCCACGCCTTCCTCAGTCCCAAGACTTGTCTTGTAAATAATGTTAGCGTGTAATTCGGTGTGTATATTAGAATTACGAAACGTGTCGATTTACGTGACACGTCTGTCTGTTTGATCGCTTGTTTGTCGACATTTCGCAACTGGGTAAACTAACGGCAAGTCGCTTTTAGATAAATGTCTAACAATTCATTTAAGTAGTTGTTTCGTTATGTTCGTGTTTATGGATTTCTGATGCAATTAACTGGTAGTGGCATTATAAGATGTCATCTTAACTTTATCTTTCCATTTTGGACGATGTGTCAGCCGACCAATCACGATCTGATGCCATAAACCACCACCTACCTTTCACTTGTCTTATAGACAAGGTAAACATTATCTTTAGAAGATTAATAGGAGAAATCTATGTACAGCTGCATTTGCATACTTAATTCTGACTCTGATTCACTTCTGAGCGATCTCTCTTTCTCGGCTATCTGATATTATCTCAGAAGAAAATATTGTTAAACAATACCAAGTTGATTGTATAAATTCACCGTTTTGTTTTATTATGCCATAATTTTACTTTAACAACAATAAACATAATTTATTTCACTAAAACATTTGTTAATCTTGTGCTGTAATCAAATAATACTTAGACACACACTAAATTAAAACCAATAAATATACAAAAAAGCCATTTACTCGACTTTTTTACAGCACAATATTAATGTTAAAGGTTAACATTATAATTTAAAATGCAATTAAGGAAACGCGTGATAAAAAATATATAAAAAATAATGACACGCCATTATTTATCGATACAATTAATTCCACACTCTATTTTTTTCGATAATTTTATTTATGGCTCATAAAAAATAGCGTCAAAACTTCTCGCAGTTTTTGTTTTAAGAGACCTTTCAAAATACATTCAGATAGTTTCGTTTTTAGTAATAGTCACAGCACTCGTAAGTGGCTTCTTTAAAAGGTTGATAAAACATCAAGGATTTTGACTTATTGATTGTTCAATTTGTTGACAGGCGAACCAATTACCCTTTTAGTTTTTAATTACCCTTTTAACTTTCGCGTGTAATAATAGCAGCTGATATAAATTCATATTTTTAATTGTTTTTGAATTGGGTTTTCAAACGAGTGAAGTCCTCACGAGTCCCGAATCACGTTGACGGCAGCCACCGACACGTCAACTGGTGCAGTGGCCGCTCGTGTAGCGGCGACGTGTTAACAACTGCAGTTCTTCTGCTTTGGCGCGTGCCGCTCGTGTGTATAAGCACTACACCAGCAAATTGGTGGATGACCTAAAACATAGCATCACCAGCACCATGTATCTATCAAATTATAAATTTATATGTCAAGGTTTCATTTTTAATTATTTTCCTTATAGTGGTACAGTAATTTTAATCTTTAGGTGCATCGTCTTCAGATATTATTATATAATCAATGTATACACAAAATTGTAAAACATTTTAAAAGAGTTACGGTAGAATTTGTGCCCATTCTTCTCCATACGAAAAGCACTTTTTGGAAGGGGCCACTCGAATCAATTCGATATTTTTGACTTAATTTTAATTAATTAATTAATAATTAATTCTAATTTGTAATTTTTGACTTTCAAAAGTGCCTTTTATTTGAAGTAAATGCTTTGACTTTGACATAGATTGGATTGCAGAAGGTAGCTGACGAAGACTTAATATGAAAGTTGGAGGACACATTATTTTTGTGCAATTTAGAGATTTCTAAAACCGTAAAATATTCTAATGATCAGCCATAGATCTTTACTGGATAATATATTTTTGCTTATCTTTTCACTGCTGTGATAGTAATGTTTATTAGTTGATAGGTACATAAATTCTAATAAATTAACTATTTGATTATATGATATTTATATGACGGCACGGTTGGCGCAGTGGTTAAGCGATTGACTGCTGCGCTGCGTGTCGCGGGTTCGATTCCCGCACGGAACAAATATTTGTATGACCTACATGTATTTGTTCCGAGTCTGGGTGTTTTTCTATCTATAATATGTATGTATTTACAAAAAAAAAAAAAAAAAATTGTATATAAGTAGTTTATCAGCCATCTTGTTACCATAACACAAGCATTAGGTTGCTTAGCTTGGGACAAATGGTGCTGTGTGAAATGTCCAGGGATTTATTTATTATTATTATTTATTTATTTATTTATTTCTATGCTTATCTGATTCTTATCTCTCTCTTATATCAGATATTTGACAGTGCTTGCCAACGGCAAAAGCTTGATACGTTCGGTTTAAAGGTATACGAATATGAACTAACAGTTTAGTGATTATTAGGGAGTTAAGATTTGATAGGTGTAATAAGTTAGTGTTATTGAGGGCATGTAGAAGAGTTGGTAATGTAAGTATAGTTCACCGTAGTAAACCGTACAGGATTAGGACAGATATTTCCAAGTTAATACTATGTTTGCAACAGCATCAACTAATAATATCATGCCCTTACTCGACAACAGACATCACAGTGGCCCTATAATTATCTCTACACCCATACCGTCAAAGCTAAACATATAATTCTATTTAACAGCACCTACACACAAACAGTTTATTACGCAATTAAAATGACATCCGCGACGGTTCGTACCGTGGAAACGCGATCCTCAATGCTAATGAATGTATAACGATTGCCGATTATCGTTGTGTCATCATCAGATGCGGTATCTATTTGCATTTTATTGATTGTAAAATTTTACGAGCATGTCGTGCTAAGGTGGTATCGACACTCAAATTGATATTTTATCGATATGCCACTCGGACAGCGAGAGCGGCGAACTTTAAGTATAGAGTTTTATGTTTATAAAAGTTAGCATATAATTTTATTTTGAATTTATTAATTTGGGATTAGCTGTATAGGGTAACCTGTGACTATTATTATGGTGGAATTTATGAATTTTTAAATACAATTTTCGTGTCAATACAGAATAATAATAATAATATTTTATTTATTTAATTTGAAAACATTGATCCAATGGTTAGTACATACACAATAACTTATCAACTAAGTGTAAGTAATATTAATGAAACAATTTTTATTCATCCCTGACGCAAGAGCAATTGGACAGAGTGTCTAAGTATTGGTGCATCGTGTCTTTGGGCTAAGGTTTTAAATTAAGGATGCGGGCTTTTTCCTTAGAATGGTCTAGAAGTCGTCGGTTCGCGCTGCAGCAAACATGCGCTGCGGAATCGGGGCAACCTCAACTGCACCCTGAAACCATTATTATATTGCACACGCAGGGCATCTAATGTCCTCCGCGTGCAGTTGACCCACAAACTGCCCGTGTGAGCGCTTGACTATAAGCTTTAAACAGAGTTGTTTTGACCTCGTTACTACAACGAGCGAATCTGTGAGTCAACATGTTGCATCTGGCTGTTAGTGCCCAGCGTTCACGTTAAAATGTCGTCGAAAAAATTACTTGAAACATCTGAATCTGATGACGAATGTCGAAGAATGATCGTCGAATTTCTTTTTGGAGTTTTAAGAAAAATATCGCGTTGGCATAAAGTTTTTATTACGAAAAGTCGGAGTGGCTGTAAATTATACTTAATAGACTAATTCAGGGACTTAGTAAGTAATTACTGTCAGCCATGTTCACGGACACGGTTGTGTAGGAGTATGAATTGTAAACTTTTATGTGTTTTTGCCTTTATGAGATGAAGATTACCAATGCAATCGATGTTTGTGGGTTTTGTACAAACGTAACTTTATTGGAACCTATGTTCATTGGAAATATACCAACATTTCATATCAAACGACAACCATCCCATCAAACAAGTAACTGTTTCTTTTTAATATACTATAAACTTGTTTCATTTTGAGAAAGGCATCTTGATTTTATTTTACGATGAGGTAACTTAGGAGTAGGATATAGAAAACTTGAAATCAGCAGAGTGACCAATTTAATCGTAGGGGTATGAATAATATAATAATAATATTCCACAACTTTCACACAGCGCCATCTAGTCCCAAACTAAGCAGAGCCTGTGCTATGAGCACTCGTACCAGACAACTGATAAACATACATATATTTTTCTAAATACATACATATTATAGATAAATTACACCCAGATATCTTTATCTGGGTGTAATTTATCTATAATATGTACAAAATACGATCGTGCTCGAATGAATAATTTTGGGCAAAGTTTTATTTTAACCTGCTGCTACGGAACTGCTCCCATTTTGGCTATACAATTTAAGAAAGGCATTTTACTGATTCATTTTCTTTCTTTCTTTTCTTTTTTTACCGAAAACACTTCTTTTAAAACTAGCAATAACTTCAGCTCAAAAGAGAGTAATGACACCTGCAGCTACTAAAAAGCTGAAATTCCTAGCCGTTTTTCGTCACGTCAGTCGCGACGTCAACGTGACAAATCCACGGAAATTTGTCTAGTTGGCGGAGAGTGATCGCGGCAGCAGCCAACGTGGCACGCGCATTTATCACGCCACGCTACGTGTTAGCGAGGTATTGTCCCAGGTCTGGGACATTCATAATATAGTGGGCAGATTTTGGATCAAGACGGCCAACTTAATTTTGGGATTTGATTTTTGTATTGCGATGATTATTTTTAGGGCCATCAATGCATTGGTATGACTTTTATTAAAAAAATATCTACTAGTTTTGTTTTTATTTTATTCATAATTTATTTATAAATAATACAGTCTGTGTATTTTTTAAAAGTCAATGGGTTCGATTCCTGGCTAGGAAATTTTATTTTTATAAAACCTTATGAAGCAGTTTAAGTTTTCTTCAAAATCGGCCGGCCTCTCACTCTCTCCGACTTTGTCGAGTTACTACGTTCTAGCTAACCAAACTTAACTAAGACTAGTGCACGTATTAGCATCGAAGAGTGCGGAGGGAGAGGAGGAGGGGCTTAACACGTTAACACGTCGCATGCTGCAACGGTTATTAAGTAACACTATTTGTCAACTCTTACTAGCTAAAAGACTCAGGTTTCCAGCAAAAAAGATGATATGTGTCAGAATTAAAAGCTGGGAACGGATTTTTTCTGCATTGATTTTTTTTTTCTTTCTTTCCAATCACCGCTACTCATCACTACCCATGCATTGAAGATTCAAGTAATTTATAAAAGCGACATCGACCCGATACCACAGATTCAGTACATAATTCTGAAAAAAATAGCCGTTCCATACATTTTAACCGCGAAGGCTCCGCGATAGGGGTCTGAATCATGAGCTGAATTCATTGTTACAGTTTACGCGTTGATGTAATAACCAGCCTGTATAACTGATAAACACCATACAAGTCTGCGTCAAACCTTTTTAATAACACACACCATAGTTTAAAATGCAATATAAACTCCTTTTACATTTCCAACCCCAGCATTTAGCGTGGCACCGCAACAGGGATTCAGTTTGGCGTCATCAAAGGGTGCAGCCAAACAAACGGGCTAACCAAAAAACAAGCTTCAAACGTTTTAATACGGCACGCGTTTATTGCGGCCTGGGGGTAGGATGGCTAGGTGACTGGGGAAACATAGGATATTCCAGATAAAATAAAGAATAGTAACGCTGAGATAGCTAAAGTATTTTGTTAACACACTAGACAAACTATGAGAGTGCAAAACGACTGATGAAAATAAACCGAGACTCGATACAAGATATTCAAATCACGAAAAAGACCATCATCTGCCTAGCCTTTTCCCAACTATGTTGGGATCGGCTCCCAGTCTAACCGGATGCAGCTGAATACCAGTATTTTGCATGGAGCGACTGCCTATCTGACCTCCACAACCCAGTTACTGGGTAATACGATACCCCTTGGTAAGACTGGTTGTCAGACTACCTGTAACAACTGTCAAAGATCTACGAATGACAGCCTGGACCAACGGCTTAACGTGCTTTCCGAGGTACGGAGGGGGTCTCAGTATGTAAAGACGGTCACCCATCCACAGAGCAACCGCGGCAAGCAATCACGAAAAAGACCATTGAGTTTATAATAAGTTTCTTCGTAAAGCAGTGGTGGCCCAGTGGTAACGGCTCCGACTTACGTGTTGTAGGTCGTAAGGTTCGAATCCAGGCAGGCGCTTTACTTTGTGTAAATTATTTCATCACCACTGCTCTCAAAACGGTGAAGGAAAACCTCGTGAGGAAACCAGTATGTCCTAGAACCAAAAATTCGAAGACATGTGCCATTTACCCACCCACACTGGGTAAGCGTGGTGGATTATAGCCCACTCCCTCTCACAGAGAGGAGGCCTGTGTCCCAGCAGTGGAACATCATAGACTGATTATGCAAGTTTCTTCAGATCCCTATTGTTGGTTTTGATAACAGAGGGACACTAACAACCTAGTCCCGCTTCCAGTGACTGAAAATCTTCATCGAAATCATCTAGTATCTTGTATTTATTTTGAATTTAATACACAATGGTGCTGTATGAGGTCGGCTTAACGCCACTTGCCAATCTCTACCAGTCAACCACAAATATCCTAAAATAATATTTCCCGATAGCACCCACCCTACCTGATGAGGGAACGTATCACAAGGTTCATTTTGCCGGGTTCTTGCGCCCGGGGGCGACACTGTCGTTTCCGGGGGAAGCCGACAGAGGGCGCTGGCAAACACGAGCTCCATTTCCGGCGCGGAAGAGCGCCGCCGACGTCGCTTCCGGCGGCCGACTGATTGGGCCTTTATTAAAAACTGACACCTGGGGCTATCCACCGGTTTTTGTTTTCCGAATTTTTCCTTTTTAGTAAGGGTTGGTTATGCCAAGTGCTTTTTTAATGTTCCTCGGTTGTAGTTTGTCGCGTTTGGATCAAATTGTGGGTTAAGCTGAGGGGAGGCTGAGATTGGATTTTGTTTGTTTATATTGTAGATTTTTTGCGAAGGATTTTGCGTTCCATTTTTTAAATAAATAAGTCGGAAATGTTCTATATGATTAATGTTTATGGTCTTAAGGCATAGGCCATCTTGATATACATATTTTCTTAAACAGCAACAATTTGTATTTATACTTGAGCAAAGTAAACTACTACAAAAATTAAACAAGTACAAGAATTCAGAAATGATTTCTCGGGTCTTATCATGTCATTAATAAACTACTGGCTCTACCCCTAAAAAGCAGATACAATAACCTAATCACAAACGAAGTATCATCGTTCAGAATCTAGGAGATGTTATCTGTACGTATGTAGAAGACAAAGAATCAGTGTGTTGTTGTTGTTTCTCGTGAAACGTATTACTTCGGTACAAATCCGACGCCTTGTTACATGCACACCGGATAAGCTGACTGGAATAGTGTTGGGGTATCTATCGATGTCGATAAAAAATATTTTATTTACATTGTTAATAGGTACAGATTGCATAAAATATAATTGAATTGATTGTATTTTCATTGCCATTAATGTAGTCAGTTATTCATTTTGCCGTAAAAAATTAGATATTATTTATTTATTTTAGTACAGTAGAACCAACAGTAACAATTACTTAGATGGTATTATTACTAGCTGCGTTTCGCGGTTTCACCCGCATAGGTTTCGATTCCGTGGGAATGTCGGAATAAAAGCATTATTTTTATATTTATGTCTGTAATTTATATGGTTTACATAATAAAGAGTATATATTATATTTGTCCTAATCCAGGTCATAGTCTACGCATGCCCCAAATTTTATCGAAATCCTTTCAGCCGTTTTAGCTTGAAAACGTAACAAACAAACACCACCCTTGGTTGACTGGTAGAGAATGCCTAAGGTATTAAGTCCGCCTTTGTACCTTTTTGTGTGCGAAACGTTTAAATAAATTAATAAATAAAAATCTAACTGTTTACCTTTATAATATTAATTTAGATGACAAAGCTTCTGAATACTTAAGTTTCTTGTGATGAGAAAGTGGCAACATTTCCCATGGGGTTGAAAATAGCCTGCAGTATATCAATGGTCGGTGCAGACACATCTCACTATTTCGTTCCTCTCTGCATTTGGATCGGTTTCAAGCCTCGATCGTATAATCGAATCAAAGCCGTAGTCTAGCTTGCACCAACATTTTATGCAAGCTGCCAAAGGCCACCAAAAGATACATACTACATATGCGGTATTAGATCTATAGAGCATGATAGTATTTTGATTGGTTTCTGGCAAACGCTATCAAAGAACCGTATTTAATCTAATACATTTCAAACTTTATTTGCAACCTAAACATAAACCCCATTATTTATAAACGTTGCTTTAAGTTAACTAATGATAAGCGTCCGCTTAAACATATATACATTTTTGACGTGTAAATAAATTTATAAATAATGGGGCTGTCACAATAATGAAATTAAAATTGAAGCTAAACCTACGATGCAATAAATATGCTATCGTATAAAATCAAGTCATACACATCAAAATAAAAAAAAAATTCAAATTATTTTATAGCATGTTTCGTTATTTTTGTGCAATGTAAATAAAAGCCCTGAAAGAGATAAGTGCTCCAAAAACAGTCAAACAAAAGTAAAGAAACAGTCTCCTTCTACGTATTTTTTTATCTACAGTACCCTAAAACCCGTGAACCCAACTTTGCTCCCACCTTATCCGTCGCCACACAACTCCAAGAACGATAAATCGAAAACACACGAAATCTGAACAATAAATTGCAGACAATATTTTCAGCAACATCGTTCCCGTAAATATCGTTGAAACTATAACTGAGTTCTTTCTGAGTTAGGGGTGGCACGTAGTTGGTAGTTTTTCGGGCAAAAAAGAGTTTGTCGCATACACAGTGAAATACTTTTTTTTTTTTGATAGAGTACGTTACATACAGATTATGTGCTTTACTTTCTAAGAAAAACAATACCTTAAATAATTAAGGTATTGTTAAAATAAGTTAAAATATGTTAATCTGTTTGTAAAACTAGTCCTAAGAAACTTGTCGATTGTGTCCTGTCGATTTAAGTTACACACATCATCATAATCATCATCATCATCATTCTATTGCTCTTATCTCAGTTTATTTGGAGTTTATCTGTTTGAATCAGACACATAAAAAGAAATAATAATATTTCACTACAAGTAATTTGGTAGCAGGAATTTGAAATCCAATTTATGGCTGTTTATAATGACAAGATGGGTAGTAATGTCTTTGACAAAATTAAAGACAAATTTTTAAAAAGTAGTTGATATGAGAGAAAAATTCTCTCACTAAATGGCAAAATGATAATACCAAAACAAACAAAAATCCTCAACCTAAACTTGACCAGCCCTAAACGGCTATGGAGTCGTAAAAACGTATTTTATTCGGAATGGTCAATGCAGTGGGTCCCCAGTGGCTAGTTACATGTCGTTCGAATGTGCCGCCCTCTACACTCTTTTTACGTGTCTCAACTAGTTACGTCAGACACGTGGAGGAATACTTTAGGGTACAAATGTTAGCCTTTTTAGGATTTCTAGGGGTTTTAAGTTTGCACCTTTAGGTAGTTCTGATATTGTTTGTTTGAGAGTCGATGTCAGTTAGTTAAAGGATGTTGAGAAAGTTTCTACGTAGTCAAGATCACTCAATTCATAGGTACTCTTTGTCGAGAGATGAAAAAACTTTTTCTTTCCGTTCTTCAACATGGGAATCTACAGAAAAGTCTACTGTTGCCTGAATGACTTCTACCAACGGGAAGTTACTCGGAATATGGTGAGACAAATGCCTGTTAGTTATTTACATATAATATAATATTTTATTTATCTATGCGCATCTATATTATTTATATTTATGAAATGTTCTGTATGTAATAAATGTATGGATGAGCACAAACACACACACTCATAATCATGCCATCAATCAATTTTACCACGTTTATAACCATTTATTTACTATGTGATATAATGGGGGACCTGAAGTTCTGAAATACAGGCCTGGCTTTATTTTGGACTCCAGATCTCCCACAAATTACAAAATGTTGATAAAATACCTGTCAACTTAATAACTAGTACAAAAATGTAATTTGTGGATACGAAATAAACATTATTTATTTATTTATTTTTATTCATTGCTCGTACGCTGGAAAAAAAAACATAATAATTCTTTAATATCTTTTTTTCAAGAAGAGTTTTAAATGTGAAACTTTCGCATAAGAATCCTCAATATAAGTCATCAAAACAAAACAAAACGATCATTGCGTTAACAGCCAATAAAATATTGTACGATTTCAATTGAAGATCTTTCTTTCATGTCATTTTAAGTGTCGATAAACACTCAACACGACTTTTGATCTCACCAGCTGAGGTTCAACAGAATTGAAACTCGACAAATAAGGTCACAGACACACTGTGACATCGACGTCTTCAACTTTATGATCTCCGTAAATGACTGTCTCTGAAACTGGCTAAGTTTAATCGGTTTTGGAACTCTTATACGTTATTTCTGTAGTTTCAGTCCCTCTCTTAAGGTCCTCAGTTTTATTACTTTTATTTTTATCGTTTACTTGGGAATAAAATGAAATTCTTATAAGAGCTTGTATGTAATCGTTTTATGATTGTTTGGAACTATGTTTTGTTTTAAAACATGTTTTCTTGGCAATGTTATACTCTTTTACAGAACCTTCTTTGATGGATGGTTCTAAATAAATAAATAAATCCCTGGACATTTCACACAGCACCATTTGTCCCAAGCTAAGCAACCTAATGTTTGTGTTATGGTAACAAGATGGCTGATAAACTACTTATATACAATTTTTTTTTTTTTTTTTGTAAATAAATACATATTATAGATAGAAAAACACCCAGACTCGGAACAAATACATGTAGGCCATACAAATATTTGTTCCGTGCGGGAATCGAACCCGCGACACGCAGCGCAGCAGTCAATCGCTTAACCACTGCGCCAACCGTGTCGTCAAATGTTTTGGTGTTAAGTTTACTCGTGCAGTAGCTTCAGACTTCTAAATAAAATGTTGAAATTGTGAAGTGTCACAAATAACATTTCATTTTGCGTTTATGTGCGAATCATAAAAAAACATTTTTGCGTTGGCACATATTGCATATTCATTGATCATTGACACTTCCATCTAAATTTATTTTTCAGGTCTCTAAAATAGGGTTCAAAATTGTGGTGATGAGTGTTAGCATTTAGAAATTCTTCAGTACCGAGCCGTTAAATTGAAGTGCAAACAACACGTTTAGGCGTATTAATAAATTATTGGTCGGCGAGTTTTTTGTTCACACATTTTAGTGTACTTATGTTAATCAAAAAAGAAACTCAACGTTAAGTTGTGGGCAAACACTGTGAGTGTGTGTTTGCTTAGAATTATGTACGCAGTATGTATTGATTAGGTTATTTATAAGGAAGTTTTCCTTACCGTTGATTTTTATTTTTGTGGTAAGTACCAGCCCTAATGTGAGCACCTTGAAATAAGGTCATCAAGGTAGAATATAGTATGTCTATCTCAACATCTCATCATCTGCCTAACCTTTGATTATTTTAGGGTCGGCTTCCCGTCTAACCAGATATAGCTGAATACGAATTTTACAAGAAACCACTGTCTTTCTGATCTCCACAATCAAGTGGGTAACACAATTTATTTATTTCCTTAATTAAAACGGTATGAACCAATTGCAGAAATTAAAAGATAAAATATATAATCATCATGTAAGAATTTAACAACGCTTTCATAAATCCCTCCCACGATACCTCTTGGTTAGACCACTTGCAACAGTCTCCTGACTTGATGGTCCTCCTTATACAGAGATTTGTACCTATCACCATCGGGCTATACAAGGACAGATAATGCTGTGGTGTGAAAACATGCTGGAAAAAAAGAGATATTGACTACCTAGAACACTCGTAATTTATCACAGATTAATGCTCGTTCCAGTTATCTAAAGAGTTAAAACTATTTATAATCACCCTATTTATCGATGTAAATTGCCTTAAGCATAATTTCTGAGATGCCATTATTACAGCTATGCATGTTAGTATGTTTATTAACAGGTTTCTAGGCTATTATAAATTATGAATCTTATAATGACTCAACTCGATCAGATAACTCTTTTAAAGGATACAGAATGACAAGCAGCTGACAGCGAGTTTTTGCTTTATTTCCCTCATCAATATGGATATTAATTAACTGCAGCATGTCTGGTATATTGTAATTCAACTGGATATGTGTAACTTTTCAGAATATAAAGGAGTTATGTGTCATAATAATATTCTAGAAGCGTCAACAAAATTAACTTTGTTTGATGAAGTCCTAAAAATACAGAAGGCAGTTCACAAAACTTCACAAGAATTTCTATATTTACCACCAAACTTCGGACAAAAGCAACAAAAATGGTAGCAGCAAACAAGAAAAATTTAAACCCTTCCATATAATTACAAAAGTAATTAAAGCAGTTCCATAAATAAATAAATATTTATTTCTCTTTGCCGACGTCAACCGACGTCAATCTTTAGCGTGGACACGTTAAAAATGCGTTTGCCTTCGCTTTACACATGTTCCCAGAAGGACTATCTGTCAATACGACGTTCTAAAAATCGAATGTCAAATTGCTTGGACAAACCGTTCGGGTCCAGTCGGCTCGTATCGCTCGTCACGAAGCAAAAGGAGCAAAGGGATTGGTCGATTTAGTATTAGCTCGCTAATGCGTATAGGACAAAGATACCGACGACACACAAACCTAGTATTTCAGTTCCGTGACATTTTTACTTAAATCAATATATTTTTATTATTTGTACATATTAGTATTTCTTATATGAGATAGTTCGATAATTTATTGAGTAAATACGCGGTGATTTTCAAATGGAGTCTTGGAAAAATGTTTTTCGTCCGAATTATTTATTATCTGGACAGATTGTTTGTACTAATAAAGATTAAAACAAACTAATTTTCATGGTAATCCAGGAGTAGTAAAATAGTGACTTACTTGTTATCTTTGCTTTTATGTTAGTTTTGTCGAGCTCACAAACAAAACAATTTGTTTTTAGACACGCTAAGTTTCAGTGTTATCTAGGTGACTAGTTGTAATAAAATGGTCTTATTATTTAAACGGTTTGGATGGCAAAAGACAATGCAAAGAAAATAAGCAGTTAGAAAGCTGTCACTCTATATAATGTTTTAGTGGTTTCGTCTACATGGTCACCAGGTATTAGTTGATACAGAGAAATACTTGCAGAATACATTTAATTTAAACTTCCATTGAACTTGAACGAGCTAAACGGAACATTCAACCTTCTTCATGTCGCTGGCACGATAGTTATTCAAATTTTGTTGGCCCAAAACTTTGCCGCTTCAAAGGCGGTATCCGTGGCAGCTCAGAGGTCACTTTGGCTGCATGTTTTGGGGCACAGAGGGCACGATAGGAGGTGAAGCATAGCTTGCGAAACAGCTCCACATCCATACCTTACTGCCGTTCCGTCGACGTAGCCCCACTCTACAATCAATTTTTGAAGATTTTTTTTTATGAGTTAAACATTTTTTTTAAATTAATAAAGTCAGAGTCATGGTCAAATCGTTTATTCAAAGAAGGCCATTAATAATAATTCTGTTTATCAGGAACACATCAATCTGTTGTAATATGTATATCAAATCCAAACTGTAACAATCCGATATTCATTGATACAGGGGTTGGATTTTATCAACCACAATCTCCCTTTGAAAAATAGCAGAAAGCGGTCAGAGAATAAATCGGGATACTTGTCTCAAATAACACGTTGTGAACCGGACCGGGTATCGGCCGGGTAAATTGGATCGGCATCGTCGACTCGATCGCGGGGATTATCCGACCATCGTTACAGAGCAACGTTAACGCTGGCCGCTTCTGATTGTCTCTTTACTCTATGTGCACTGTGGGGTACAGCGATATTGTGGTGGTCAAAATAGTTTTTGAGAAGTTTGTGGAATAGTAATTACTTACGGCAGCCCCACACGGTTTTTACAAATAATAAAGTCATAATAAACTTTCAGGATTAAATTTTCTAAATAAAGAAAATCGCATGAAAATCCGTTGCGTAGTTTAGAAGAACAATGCGGTCACACAGACCGATACAAACACCGAATTAAAATTGTATAATAATGTCTAGATCATATAGATTTTTGTTGTTAGTAAAAGCTGGTTTTACAACGTGATATAAAAATCACAACTTTACCTATCTGCTTCTACTGTCTGCTTTCTGTTTAATAGTTTCCAGGAAAATTAAAAGTAGATGACTTTCTAAAAGTAGGTACATAGACATTTTATTTTCAGTTTTGTTATATAAAAGTCGTGATTCATTTTTAAAACAGTTTGACTCAGAAGTTTCACTCATAATAATAATTATGTAATTACCTAATACATAATTATTATAAAACAACACATTTGCCCCACAAAGTCTATCCACTGTGCAGATCCCGCCCACAAGTTCAGCTGGCTATCGCAGATCTCCGCTCGTTTGTAACAACGTCTCGTGTCCGACGTAACGACTCGATCCCGCTTTTTATTTCTTTGCCCACCTGGTTCTTACTGAGTGCCCAATGTGCATTTCAGTGATGGGGATTTTTTGCCTAGTTTATTGAGGTTTTCTAACAGTAAACTTCAATAAACAAAAAATAAAAAATAAAATTGCTGTGTAATTTTATTTTTCGAAGAATGACCGATTTTGTAACGTTTTTACATTCCTCTCTTCTACGAGTATCTTGTATGAATGATAGTTTTACAGTATTCAGCCCTATTTTTAATGAAGCCATATTTTTTATAAAAACACACGTAAGAGTAAATAATAAATACAGGGGCTTGTGGCTAAGTAATAAAAGCCCCACGGATCGAACGACCGGGTTATGCCACGCTTGCCGCGGTTGGTCCGTCGATGGGTGATCAACATACCAAGACCCCTCCGTACCTCGGAAAGCACGTTAAGCGGTTAAGCTCGGCTGTAATTCGTGGATCTTTGACAGTCGTTACGGATCGTCAGTAGCCCAAAAGTCTGACAAGCAGTCCTAGGAAGGGGTATCGTATTACCCATTAACTGGGTTGTGGAGGTCAGATAGGCAGTCGCTCAATCTAAAATATTGAAATTTAGCTGCATTCGGATAGTCTGGAAGCTGATCCCAACATAGTTGGGAAAAGGCTACGCAGATGCTGATGATAAATAATGACGAAACGAGCTTCACAGTTACGAAATAAAAATCCTATGAACATTTAAATCACACGACACACTAACAAATTAGACAATTAACTCTATATTTGGGACACGCTAACCACCACAAATCACGATAAAAATTAACTACATTTTAGCAAGAGTATGAATCAACCAGACAAACTAATCAATCACGTACAGACGCCAGCACATCAAGCTACTACAATCTGTCAATTTTTTTTAATAGAGCTTCAACTGTATCGCTATTAGCATTAGGTTCAATGTTGATTGGGAAAATTTGACAGTTTCGGGTAGCTAGATTAGCTGGCGTTTGTACATATTACACATCGTATCCAGTTAGAGCAGTCACCTAGAAACGTGCTAACAGACTGACAAACAGACCATCAAACATGATAAGTGACGTCTGTCCGACTTGAGATGCTAATTATGAATGTTACTGTATTTTAGCGGTTTGATTAACGAGGTTGGAGGCACGGTTTGTGTATTTCGATGGTGAATTATTGGAATTGGATGTTACTTTCAAACAAATACACTAAGTAACTTTATTAAACAGAGTATAAATATATACACCGGATCAACTAAGGGCAGATGTTTCCAAACCCAGATAATTTTGTTACAGAAATAATTTTTAATTATTGACAGTTATTCCATAGAAAAATTGTAAGACGTCATTTTTTTCCACGACTAAACATTATCTGTTGATTGAAAAATCAGCCCTACATTAAGTACCTAATAAAATATTAAAATAAAAATATAATAATCTAAATACAATTATTAAATTATATACACAACATATATAACATACGTAATCAGCCTTAATGATCGCACTGCTGGGACACAGGTCTCCTCACGAACAGACAAATACATGTATGAAATCAACAACATCAACACATTAGGTGCCCGCCTACTGATAAATATGACCAAGTATTACACTTTCAAGTAAATTGTGAAAATCATACATCCAACTATTATAATAATAGTCCACTTACTTGTTGCTTTTACACAAATAATGTACGAAATGTTAGCTATCCTTCGTACAAGGTAAAATATTGGACGACTTACATATATAGACAAAAACAACTTACTTTGAGATCTCTTACCTTAGCTTATACCAACAGAAAAAGTAATAGTAGTTGGCAACAAGTAGACGTCACAAGCACAACCTATTCTCAATTACGATTAATTTGCCTCCATTACTTTTTCACAACCACTGCTTCGCGTATTATCAACTCCGACCACACAAGTGAAATCCAAATTTCAAAAGCTCTCAACTACTCTTGTAAATAACATACGGATGCTAATAACAGCCAAATTGATATAACTATCGTTGGTATGGAATATCAAACTGAGAAGGCACGAGTGGGTAATAACGATAATTGATTTGGCCAATTTTCGAAACGTATGTTTTATTTGAGTTAACAGACGTAAGAATGTAGCGTTTGTTGACATACTTAGTGAATTGAGGAGTTCTGTTTGCGTTGGGGAAGAGAAATTGGTAAAGAATGATGGGAATGATTTTGATGAAATTGAAGAGATGACAGCTTTGCTTAAGCCAAACAGTATGATGACAAATTGAAGTATTTTGATGCTCATATTGCTTTACAGAATTGAATATTTTTATTTGCATGATTACAATTCGTCATCGATCGTGGCTTTCTGTAGTGTCTGCCTACCCCTATGAGGCGAAGGCGAGAGTTATGTATGCAGTAAAGGTATCTATAAATATAATAAAATAGTACCTAACGAAGAATTTATGTTCATTTGTCTGTTTATGGTGATCTATGTTCCGGATTATCAGAAATACGGCTGAACGGATTCGGATGAAATTTGGCACACATAAGATTTATAACCTGAACTAACACTATACTTTTAATCACGGTAGCAAGTTCCTGTGGGATATTACCCGAAATCCGTGCTGACAAAGCCGCAGGCAAAAGCTGGTTATGTTTCTACATGTTTTGCCATGGACTGGCGTACAACTATTAAAGATATTAAACATGGCATCTAATGTCTTCGTTGATGATGTTTTGCAATGAACTGGCATACAAATATTAAAGATATTAAGCATAAAATCTTATCTCTGGGTTGATGATATTTTGCCATGGACTGGCATACAAATATTAAAGATGTTAAGCATGAAATCTTATCTTTGAGTTGATGGTGTTTTTCCATGGAATGGCATATACATATTAAAGATATTAAGCATGAAATCTAATCTATTCGTTGACGATACTTTGCCATGAACTGGCATACAAATATTAAAGATATTAAGCATGAAATCTTATCTCTTCGTTGATGTTTACAAATCCGATGGAATAGTAACACTGGCTTCTGCAAAATAAGTATGTAATATCCTAAGTAACAAGTTAAACGTTATAAAGAGTTTCAGGAGGCAATCTATTTGAGTTACTCGATTCCACCCCGCCTCTGTTCTTAGTAAGATTTACGCGGCTTTTAAGTTGACGTTAGTTGAGATTATCAGTCCAAGGGCGCTCTCTTGTTGACCCTGGCTGAACTTAGCTAATAATTATACTTTATACAGCCCAGCTTAACACCGTTGTAGGATTTATGTTAACTCGATGAAGTTTTGAGTTAGTATTAAGAATAAGTCGTTTGTTATATTCATAAAAATGAGGCAAAAGGAGTATACAATGATAGTAGCTGGTGGCGTTCTGTAGTTTCTGCCTACCCTCGTGGAAACAAGGCGTCAATTTATGTACGTGTAGTATTTAAGTACCTATCACTTAAATTAAAAAAAAAAACAAGAATTAATTGCTTTTTCAAATTCTAGTTGAGCATTCAAGACAGGAACCAAATTCTTATTTTTTGCTAGATCTATTTTGTGATAAAAATTCAGGATTTCTTTCAACCTCGATGTCAATACAAATTCACCATATAAAAACAAACAAAAAAAAAAATACGGCTTCACCAGACGTACTAAATCTAAATACTGCCATCAATCAACCCTTACCGTTTCACTTATCCAAGCTGTCCACATGTAAGAGTCGTTCACCGTTTACAAAATCCGAAAGAAATCAAGCGATCGATCAATTAAAGTAAAACAACTTATCATTCCAACCGAAAAAGAACCACGAATCCATTATACAAGGGCATTAACAAACAAATGTTCACACTTAACCTTTCTTTCTGGCTTGCGATATACATCTCTCGACGAAGTCTCATTATTACTGACCAGCAAAGTTACTGAAACTGTTCCTTCATTTCTTGTACCCTTGAAATAAAGTTCAAAACTACCTGGCTCGTAGATAAACGGAACATAGTCGAGGCTCTTAACACAAGGGGGGTATCTCAGGTGTCGTGGAAAACTTAATTTATGTTAAACTCGTCTGCGCCGCGATTATTTAACTGGCGGCGATGGAACGATAAGGAAGATTAATTGGGCTGGGCGTCGGATAAAAAATGCGAGGACAAGCAACCCGTGTGGTTCCGTCCGCCGAAATAACGATACGAACAAAGGCGGTTCTGGTAGGTTTATTTATGGAAACGCGTCGGACAAGACGAAGACTCTCATTTAAGCTGTATAAATTGGGTAATGCCGACTACTTATTAGGGCGAACTCTTTTCCATAAAGTCTGTTTTATGGAATAATCTTGATTACATACAAGTTGTTAGTTATACCCATATTTTCATTAATTTCTCATAATAATTTAGATAGTGATATTCGGAACGTAATGAATTTATATTATTAATATTAAATTGTGTCATCAAAACAAATGCAACAGGGACCATCCATGACCTACAACAATAACCAGTTCATTGATCTAGAATTACATCAACAGTTGATAGGTGAATAAGTATTCATAACAAAACTTGCTGATAAAAAATACATAATTATTTTCATCAATCGTTCATTTAGTAGATATTGAACTTACTTTCAATAAAGATGTGAATAAAAACTAGTGCATATAATTCAAATATTAAATGTTGTAAAATGTGCAATATCTATCAATTTTAAATTCATGTCTCTAAGAATAAATCCTCATATTCTCAAAAATCATGTAATAGCATCTAAATTAATTGCCGATTCAATAAAACTAACAATGGATAGTGAAAGAAGAAGTAGCAGTTCTGAAAACTTGGTTGACAGTGACTTCGAAGATGATTATGTGGTCAAATCTATTGGTGCATTTGGTGTGTGGCAAGCCACAGTATGTGCTATAGCAGCTTTAACAAGATCAGCAGCAATATGGAACATGCTATCAATAACATTCCTGACACCCACAACAGAATTTGTGTGCATCAAATTCGAAAATAATGCTACAAGCAAAGCAGAAAATTCAACATGCTACAACAATTGTGTAGAATATAAGTTTTATGAAGATGTGTTTGAAAAGACTTTGATCTCAGAGTTTGGACTGATTTGTAAAAATGCATGGAAAGCTAGTTTTAGTCAGTCAATGCTTATGTTTGGATTTCTAGTTGGAGTGTCACTGTTTGGTTGGGTTTCTGATAGGTAATGTAGATTTCAAAATTGTATAAAATGATTATGGAGTGGGTAGAGTTTTAACATGTTTTGACACTGTTATCATTGTTTCTAGATTTGGACGACGCATCGGTTTAATAATATCGTCTGTACTAAACATCATATTCATGTTAGCTGTACCATTTTCTCCAAGCTACTGGATATTCAACGGATTAAGGTTCCTTATAGGAATGGCCTCAGGTGGCACTATGATAATCAGTCTAGTATTTATCATAGAAATTGTAGGACCACAACATCGGGAAGCTGCAGGCAGTCTGGCAATAATTCCTGATGGATTAGCACAAGCACTGTTATCAGTATTTGCCTATTTCTCTGTGGATTGGAGAATGTTTCTTTTGGAATATGCTGTAGCGTCAATTTTTATTTACGTATTAATTGTATGTTTGCCTGAATCTCCAAGATGGTTGATGGCTAAAGGAAATGGAGAAAAAGCACTTGAAGTTATGACTAAAGCTGCAAAAAGGTGAGAAATATAGCAAAAACCTACTTAACATGAAAAAAGCGATAAGGCAAAACGGTTATTGACGATTAAAAATGTTCTAGTAAGTTTAATTCTAGTTTAGCTCTAGTAAGTTCTAGTAAGTTTAATATATTTTTAATTTTAGGAACAAATTAAACACCGCAGCGATACGAGAGAATATTGCAATGACTTTAGATGAAATGATGGTCAACGACAAAGAGATACGCAAGTCGACTTACTTAGATCTATTCAGAACTAAACACATGGCATTGAAGATGATATTTTCGATAATCATTTGGATCTCAGCGGGAGCGTGTTATTTTGGCATAAATCAATACATTACTTTTATTGGGTCTAATCTTTTTGTCACCGTAATATTATTAGGATCTATCCAGGTTAGTGCAACTGCTTAAAAGGTTATCTTGAGTCTGTTATGCAAGAAATATCCTTTTATTTACTTTATTTGTATATTTTCAGATCCCAACATGTCCTCTAGCAATGACGCTGAACAAAAAATTCGGAAGAAAAGTATCAACAGCAGGAACTCTTGCCATCATCGGCATTACGATGACAGTCCTCATGTTTGTACCACCAGGCCACCAAGGGTGCACAATTCTCGGCATCATTGGCTTTGCAGCCACTTGTACCACATTCGGGGTTCTGTGTGTCTATGTTTCAGAATTGTTCCCTACTCCATTGCGAACTATGGCTTACGGCTTGAGCTCTGCTGGTGCCAAAATAGGAGCAATGGTTGCACCATTTATAGCTACTATCAACCTACATTGGATACCTTCGTTGATATTTGCAGTTCTACCGTTTATTGCCTCAGTGTTTTGTGTTTTACTGCCAGAGACTAAAGGGAGGAAATTGCAAGATATTATGTAATTTGTGTACATTCTATTGTGAAATAAAAGGAGATGGTGTCTTGGTTTGGCCATAATTTGTCTGAAAAACTTCTGGTAGCAATACTGTTAAGAATCCCGTTCATTTCAAAATATCACAGATTTATTTGGCAAACATGATTTATCCAAAAAACGTGACCGCACTTTGTGATTTAGAAATAAATTGAACTTAACTATTACGAAAAATTATTACGATTTGTATAATAAATACATTTAATAACTTCATGAAGTATTAAAGAGAATAGAAAGACAAAATAATACAATACAGGATAAGTATGTAACAGACAATGACGTAGAATGCCTTAAAACAATATGAAAGCGAGCGTAACCTGTGAGTTATTATTAGGCACAATAATTGTATAGGAAATTTACTAACTGTTGGCTACAGGTACACTTTTTGTAAACGTTTTTATTACTAAATACTTTTTTTATTAAAAAAAAAATGTATATTGACAATTATTATGACGGTAACTTCAGTCGTATGTACTAAATGTCACTTAAGTATACTTCTACCGACCCGCACTGGGACCGCGTGGTGGATTACGTGCCAGTATCCTAGGCAGTAGGAACAGTATAGGCTAAATTTTCTGTGTTATGCTATACCTCTAAAGAAGCCCTCCAAATCATTGAAATATCACTTTCATGGTCTTGTATATAACTCAAAATTGTTTTTTTAATGCTCTTACAAATAAATTCCTCTTAATTTCATGTCAAAGAAATCATCAGCATTATCAATGCTTATGCTACTTTTAATACAGCCACTGCAATCTCTATTAACAAACGTTCCAAGCTCCTCATCACGTGCTTATGAGTCTTCTGTTCTATCTCCTTGTTAGTTGGTACCACTAATGGACGTTGACACTCATATTTAAGACGACATTAAATGCCAGCGACCTCGAGCGAGTGGGAGGAGCGAGCGTTACGCCCCGCGACCCCGCAACTGCACGCACGTAATTTCCTAGGGTAACCATACGTTTCAGATGGTGAGGATAATGCCTGATTCTTGATCACCATTAATTTTTACTTTAATATAAAGTTAATAAATAAGGTAATATTTTGATAACTAACTAAGTAATCATATTATTTTAATAATATGCATTGAATAAATTGGTTTATATATTTAAGTAAGTACCTAATAAATGTGTCCATACATGAATAGAAAATACTACTTAAATATAGACACATCTACTAAAATAATAACAGAAGATGACAAAAGCATAACACAAAGATGTGTGATTTGTGTGCGTGTATGACCAGATATATGAACGTAAACAAAGTAAATAGAATCAGCTTGTAAGGATCGTGGCAGTTGGCGTCCATGGGAAAAAAGGCATGAGTTTATATGTGTCAGTTTGTTTATGTACAAAGATTTAAAATGATCAAATTAAACAAAAATATGTGAATTATATAATTAATTTATTTTAAATAATAATAATATGTACAAGTATATAAAAAGGAGGGCAAATAATCAAAGGGCATCAAAAAATTCTTCCGCATCGCTATCAATAGGAAACGTTCCCAAAAGGCTGGCAGCATTACCACGTTGGATGGCAATGCTGATTCTTTGGCCAAAAAATAGGCAGCAGTATTTATTTATCACAGCCATAAAAAGATTTTTTCCTGTTCTTTTCCCAATTAAGTATCGCAGCTGCGCCTGGTAGGGAGGAGTTATTTTTTTTGTATGACCTTTTCCCCCAACAGCCATCTGCAATGACGTCAATAAGTGGGATGCCGTTTGCACTCACTTTGCCATCTTCAATAGCTAATCGACGTTCTTCATTAGCAGCTTCATTGATGGAAATGGCAATTTCTTTTTCCCAAACTTTGTTTACTGTGTCCATTCTTTTACTAAATATGTTATGGGATATTTGGGGTAAATCCATTGCAGCTAATAATTCATTTAGCTGTGTATTGCCACATCCTATTGCTACAGAACCCGCAACTGTATTAATATTTATATCAATTTCAGGGTCATTGCAACAAATGATAAACGTTTCGTTACACATATTTCATTTTAGTTTTAAATTAGAAACAAGCCCTAATTTACGTTCAGCTATGATTTCTACGGATTTCACACCACAGTCTATATTCCCTTATATATATATGGATACTTCTTGAAGGTCTTTAAAAAAAATTGCTATATTTACTATTCGCATCCCTTGTACAGATTCATTTTCTCTAAAAAAAAAAAAAAATGAGAATTGTGCACTATAATCGGATTTTCTTTCTATGAAAAAAAAGTTTTATTACATTAAATTACAGGTACTATCTCAGGATATATTTTGTTTGTTTAAGCGTCCTCTACCCATCCATGGCATATCATTTTAGGTTGAAAAAGATATGCCATGGACGGGTAGAAGACGCTAACGCAACAGTTTTGTCGTGAGACAACACACAAATTTGTGGAAAATTTAAAAATACTAGGTCAGCTTACATTGATATTGTTCTAACCTCTTACTAAAAAGTATTTATACCAAGTTATTTACAAAATTATTTTAATAATTGTTTACCTAGCAGACACTGAGTCCCCATTTTCTGTCTCTACCCGAAAGTATTCCTCCTCAGTAAATGTTGTTCCAATTACTTCAGAACTGAAACATAATTATAATGATAAATAAAACGAAAAATCTAGGAGTGAATTTTTACTTTATCCGTTGCAAAAACAACAAAACAACTGACTAACGCAATAAACTTTACTTTATTACGATAAGAAGTATAAGTACACATGTGCCAAAGACATTTCCGCGAAAGGCATTTGTGCGACTCCCTTTGCGCGACTAGACACTTGCGCGACTGACACTTCTGCGAAAGATGCTTGCGCGACATTTATTTTCGTAAAGGGTATTGGGCAAAATCTGAAAAATTAGATCCCATACAGACGTAACATTACGCCTATTTTGCCTGAAGGGTACGGCAGAGGTGTATACTAAGTTTGTATAGTACACCCATTTATTACTTTATGTAGGTAATTGATAATATCTCGTTTAAAGTGTAGAATGTTATATTATGCGGTTCCATACGTTCTCCCTCCCCGGAACGGTGGATGTCGAAATTATTGACTTTAAGCTCATCTTCGTCATTAGCGCCCCCGAAAACCAACGAAATGACACCCCTGACGCATATTTTGTAAAATTTCACAGCCGCCATCTTGGATTTTGATTTCGACCTCCCTCGCACTCAGGAGAAGAAACGTGTGGGACCGCATAATATAAGTTTCAATAATTTAAACTATGTGTATAACTAATATTACGTATGTTGACTATTGTAGATAAAGTAATAAATGGGTGTACTACACATACTTAGTATACACCTCTGCGCTACCCTTCGGAGAATACAGGCGTGATGTTACGTCTGTATGGAATCTCATTTTTTGGATTTTGCCCAGTATCCTTTACGAAAATAAAGGTCGCGCAAGCATCCTTTCACGTTTCGTGTAAGTGTAGTCGCGCAAATGTCTTTCGCGGAGATGTCAGTCGCCAACAGTCTAGTCGTGGAAACATCCAGTCGCGCAAAAGTCAATTCGCGGATATGTCTAATTTCGCAAAAGGAGTCGCGTAAGTGTCTTTCGCGCAAATGTACCAAATTCCCCTGTATGTGAGCTACTGTGAAAATTGGAACAATAAGTTAGGTATGCATTTACTTGTCAGCAATAATGTCCCCATTTTCATTTTCAATGTGCGTAGTTGCCTGTATCTCCTGTACTATACAGCCAGACCTACAATGGAAAGAGCAACAGAAATACATCATCTCTGAAAATTTCAACTGTCTAACTGTCGCGGTTCATGAGATACAGGCTGGTGACAGATGGACGGACAGACGGACAGCGGAGTCTTAGTAATAGGGTCCCGTTTTACCCTTTGGGTACGGAACCCTAAAAATTACATCTCCGCAGTCGAGGTCGTACGAAATTGTCGTACCAAGAATACAAATAATAATAATAAAATACTAGTAATAACTATAAAATACCCCACAACTATTTCAATAATAGCAACGAAGTATTTTTTTAAACTCTGATCCGGACTGTCCCTACAAGGATACAGTATGGTTATACTACATTACAATTACGACTTGAGAATCTTCGTTATTTGGTATTCTCCTAAAACAGAAATAACACAATTATTATAAATAAAATAAAAGTATATTACTACAATTGAATATTATATACATAATGTTTATATTTTTTTAATTTAGATACACTAATTTAAACTTTTGATAAAGGTTAATGATAATTTTATTTCGATTAAAATACGTTACTTAGGTACCTCAATAATCTATTTTTTGCCAGTATAAGGCGTTTCTTTTTTAGTAATTTGGATTTACTTACCAGCCATTTTCAGCACGAAACTCAAAAGCGAATAAAATTATGGTGTGATTACTCCGAGCGTTAGCGTCTACCCGTGACAGTGGTCAGCGATGCACTGCCGCCCGTCGCCCGCAAGGGACCCCGCTTCAACGCGCACAAGTTTATTCGAAAAAATAATCCACGTTGATTTATCAAGCACAAAACAAATAAAAACCGTATACTAAAATTTGGGAAATTAAATTGTCTTTTAGATGATGAAAGTTTTATGAAAATACACCCGATAGTGTTTGCGTGATTATCGTTTTTTTGTCCAGGTTAGACATTACTTTACGAATTAATTACTCTATGTTAAAAAAATATAGTTTCAAATATTCACATATCAAATTACGAAGAAAATTGTCTAGTATAACATATTTTTTTTTCAAATAAATAAGTCTGGTCGTTTAGACGTGATGTTGAATTTAAAATCATTAGAAGTCGTATACCTGCGCCTTAAGATAAACTTGTCCGTAGCAAGGTTGGCTCGTAATTTTTAAGTAGGTGATAATATGAATGATAACATTGGATGCACTGAGCTGAATTGTGGACGTAAATAAATTGTAATGTACTTGATCGTTTATAGACGATTTACGACACCGAACTTACATATGGGAGCTGATAATAATTATTAATATTATTATAATAATATGTTAAGTGGTGTACAGTCAACATCAAAAGTAGATTATAATTTTACAAAGACTAGTTATTTAAGACATGTGGTTTAATTTTTTTGTATAGTTATCATGATTTCATTAAAAATATAACATGTAGGGTTTTGAAATTATACCTACCTACTTGATTGTTAGACTGAAGTTTATACGGAATGACTCAGAAAACTCTTATCTATTATTGTATGTATGTCTATCTAAGGGCACATAAACACTTTATTAAAGGTTAAACTGCATCACCACCCATCTTTCCCATAAAATTAAACTCCATAGAACTACCACAGACTACCATTAATAATGGTGTAAATAATTCAAGAAATAGCCATAATAGCGACAATTAGCCGCGGGCTGGCTTCTCCCATAAACTGATGGTGGTGGTGGTTTATGGGCAATAGTCACGCGATGCGCCCGTAAGGATGCGCCTGGGCATACAGTAATTAATTGTGCCTGATACCATATCGGGCTGGCGTTGGCTGTTTAATGTGGTGTTGCTAAAATTAGGGGGAGTGTGACTTGTGAGCGGTTTGAAGTGAAATATTGTTTTTTTTTTTTAATTGTTCGTTGCAGTAAGCGTTATTAAGAAATAGGAAAAGTTCTTTTATGTATATATAACTATACAAGTAAATAAAATTGAAATTTCTGTTTGTAATGTCAAAATAGCACCTTTTACGAAATGCATATTATGAAAGTATATACTGTAACTACAACAAAAAAAAAACTATTTTTAACTTCTTTGTCTGTCGGTTTGTTCCGGTTAATCTCTGAAAAACTAGACTAATTTTGACTGGCAGATAGTTTGTGTCATAAGGAGTAACTTAGGCTACTTTTATTTTAGAAAAAGAATTAGTAAAGACACATTAGTGGATATCCACGCAAACGAAGTCGCAGTCACAGCTAGTTCCAAATATGTTGATTGCAATTCTGGCAGTCATTTTTAAGCTGGCTCAGTAGGTACCTATTTACCCCCATTCTGTAAGATATATTACGCAGAACTTAATATACCTAATAATTTTGGCGTGGTAAACCATTTGTACTTGAAGCAAATAGCCACCAGGCTATAAAACACAACCAAAACATCGCCATTTTTGACCAAATATTTCAATAAGCGCACACTAGCGACAAAAGCACGACATTTTTCATACGCAAAGAAGGATCGCCCAACATGCGACAATAAACGACACGGCTACGTCGCGTTATTGTAAATGCCGTAACTGGCATAAATTCTCCTTTTGAAATGTCGAAATATTGATCGTGGGAAAGCACACTTGCGACAAGTAGTGAATAAAAACGTCGTTCAAGTTAATCGCAAAAGTACCTAGTGCGTTTATGCTAAAGTACTTAAAAAAAAAAATATTAAAAAAATCAAATTACGAGTCCAGCTCAGTTCCTCACCACATCTCAGCAACTCGGATAGCATTCGCTGACGCAGCCAATAGGTCCTCACGTGTGCAGGTGACAGGCCATGCAGTGCAAGATGGGAGGTAAGACATTGTCTCTGGAAAGACTCCGCAAGCAAGCCGGAGGTCTGAGCCTTCCATGTGGAGGTTGTCCTTGCTGCGGCCTACTTGGGTACGAAGTATATTTAAGGTGGTTTCAGTGTAATAAAATAAGAAAACGACCAACCAGTGCACCAAAATAGTCGCAAGCTTGCACCCCCAGCAACATATCTCATCGAACAGATGAATAACGAGCGAGCTGCCAATTACACTAAAAAATGTCCATAGGCGCCAATTAAAATGATTTACATATCAATAAATCGACGCCATGTTGGTCGTTGCGAGTTTTTCTACGATATCGCGTAGCCGGCAGTGGGTCGCGGGATGAATTATTTGTTGATGTAGACAATGGATTTTACCCTTATTGTGCTATGTTTTTTAAAGTGTGAATTAAAAAGCGTGGTTTTTATTTTATTGTTTTATTTTTATTGAAGTATCTGATATTGACATTGCTTGGCTTTTGTTCCTATGGCTATTTAAAGACATTTTCGGAAAGGTGCACAGTTTCCCGTAGTTCTTTGTAAGCTATCATTATATTTGATCCACACTTTATTTTCTAATTAAGTGCCTAAAATCTGATTTTTAATTTGCTAGACGAAAATTACAGCTGCAATCATTACGTTAATGCCATGTTGACCATAAAAGGCCGATCGCAATTGTCATTTTAGTCTATCAAATTAAAAATTAGAGTTTAGTTATTTAACTGCCTTGCAGGAAGTAAATAAGAGTGAAGCAACTTACCTACGATATATAGCTGTGATTATAAAGACTTGGAACTATGCGTTTACATAAATTTCCCGATTATATACACAATATGGTAAATGCGTCCGCATGCAAAATAGCAACAAAGTAGCAAAATAAAATAAAAAAAACAAACAGTTACTGACGATGTTGCATGTGACAAGTCAAATTTGACCTAATGAGCGTCATTGTTGACAAAACATCGCATGTCAAAAAGTTATATAAATCAACCGAGCGCGTGCGTTCATCATAAATCACAAACACTGCTTAACAGGTTTTAGACCTTGATTTTATAGTCATAAAGTTAAGATTGCGTTGCAGAATATTCATGATTTACAATCTTGAAGGTACAGTCGACGAATAACATTGTATAATTAAAGGCAATATAGATATATTATCATGATGAGACAGGGACGATGTAATGAAAGAGATTATTGTTATTGCCATCGTTCTAATGATAATAGACATATGAAAACGTTATCCCTGAGTATATTATAAATGACATCTAGTAATGCTTCTTTAATTGTGTTTGATGGAGATTATAGAGTAATCGAGTCTTGTCATGTGATTACAATTTTTAGCACGAAATTCGTTGGTGACATGCATCTGCGTTATGTAGACATAGGAATCAACATTGTTATAACTTACTAGCTTTTGAACGTGGCTTCGCACGTGTTGATGTCGGAAATTCATGGGTTGTATTTTTTTTTTGCGCGGAACCGTAATTATTTTTATAAAATAAAAGTATTATAGTTACTTCTTATAATATCAGCTATTTGCCATTGATTCCCGTCAAAATCGGTCCAGCCGTTTCGGAGATTAACGGGAACAAACGACAAAAAAAAATAATATTTTATTGTTGTTTATGTACCGTATAGGTACTTACTTATACTTTCATATGCATTTAGTAAAAAGCTGTTACTTTGATATTACGAACAGACATTTCAATTTTATTTATTTGTGTAGATGTTTAATTCAGAGAGTAATTACATGCAGCATTTTTTCCAATTTTCTGTTTTTTCAGTGAAACCAATAGCTAGTTAGTTACACTACGCAAAATAAATAAAAGAATCCAAGTCAATACCTTTTTTCCTCAACTGTACAACATACTTACACATCCAACCAGTTTTATTGATACAACATTTAACACAAATCACTTGTTGATTGAACGTGCGTGCTTTACACTGCGTTGCAATTAATCGTGCGTCGCAACTTGTTTACACGACTTTGAGTGCACGCGAGTGTACGATACACTTTACGTTCGACGTTTGACGTTTTTATGTCGATAATGGGTGCGTTATAGTGGTCCGCAGTTTATTTTAATTAATACGCCATAAATCTTTTTAGGGTTCCGTAGTTAACAAGGAACCCTTATAGTTTCTCATGTGCGTCTGTCCGTCCGCAGCTTATCTCAGAGACTCTTAGTAATAGAAAGCTATAATTTTGCTTTGATATACATATTAATCTCGTCTACAAATTGGTAAAATAAAATCATTAAAAAAAATAGGATAAGTACCTCCTGTACACGTTTTTTTTCTTGTCTATCCCATTGTGTGGGGTATCGTTGGATAGGTCTTTCAAAAATATTGCGGGTTAGTCCAACATTTTTTTCAAATTAGAGATCCGTGTGTGAAATATTAAGCTTTAAATTGCTCATTTTTGTTAAAGTCGTGTCCTCTCCCTGCCAGCTAAATGTTTGTTTTTGGATATATTGTTACATAGGAGATTTTGTCCCTCTAGTGTGAAAGGATCAAAAGCCCAAATGTAAGGTGGGTTGGTATTGAAAATAAAATAAACAACAAACGGTCAACAAATATTTATTTGAGGTTGGTTCTACAAATTAGGTTATGGCCAGCCAGCTTTAACCTCAGCGGTATTACTAATGGTCGTGGGGGGTTGGAGATACACCGGTACTGTTCCTTATACGATATGGAGTTTAAAAGTTGTGTATAATATCATAATAATAGGTGATAATATCAAGGCAAAACCTTCCAGTGTTATTGGTTTAATATTATCCTAAATGGGCGCCAGGGACTTGGAAGAGTCCCGGATCCCGGAGCCGACGAAGATGTTCGATTCTATTCCAGTTAAGCGAAGGTGTCGAACCCGGGGTCCTTTATTTCAATTGAGTTGAAGATCGGCTTCCAATTTTGAAACCCGAACAAGTAATAAAGCGGTTCATATAGGAACCGTAGGTAAATGTAATAAACAGTTAAGTTTATAAGTAAAAAACAAAAGTTTATAAGTAATAAAAAAGGGTAGAAGTAAAAAAAAAAACCGTCACGCCTGCGCTATCGCTAGACGGACGCTGCCAACCGCACTGTCGTCTCCTCAGGAGGCTATGTGCTGGCTCGAGGAACGGGTCTCGCGTCCAGGCCCCAGATGCTCCTCTGGATACTGGCGGCGAGACGAATCTCTCGAGGTGCCTCTCCTGGAATTGACAATACGGAGACCCTATGATATAAGGGGAAACTAATTTACTTTCCTTCCGGAGGAATAGAAGGTACCGAGCTAGGAAATCTAAAGGCTAAAACACTAGCCCGCTAACAGGGCAAATACCCTACAATGAGCTACGACCTCTAATTGCCTTTCCCTACGTGGTGGGACAACAAGGAGTAGGGCCACCCACGTGGCGTCGATCAACTGAACGATCAGGTAATACCGTGGTCAACACTGAGGAATTTTCTACAGCTTATTTATGATAAAAAGTAAGCGGGTGTAATACTCACGGTTGTTTGAGGTGGAACAAACTTGATGGCAAAATCCAATCGATGTGTCGTCTGAACTCAGATCCGACTACGCGCTATTTGGAATCCTGTAATAAATATCCAGGGATCACTACAATATTCCTTTAACGATCGGGGAAGGGGTCACCGATCACTTCCCCACACTAATAAATCAAAATCCTTACCTTTGAAAACGGTAAATAAAATATGTCGGTCAACGCTCCAGCGTATTTCGTGCGAATGGAGGCCGTGACCCCTAGTTCATCCTGTCAAGGTTAACAAGCCGGAAGCAGACGGAGCAGCTAGAAAATCTCCCCTGCTTCAGGTAAAACTCGATGCCGGTAGATTCGATTTCGGTAGATGGAAATGTTACAACAAAACATTTAATTCTTGTAAATCACTGACAACTGTCCAAGATGACGTTTAACTCCTGAAACACTAAGAATTTTCACGATCGAGGCTAACAAACTCATTAATTCTTATTTCCAAGACTATAGTAATTTTGTCTTGAGTGGGTAATATTCCCATTTATTTTAAGCAAATCGAGAATGCAGCTCCAGCAACATTATGTCAAACAAAATCATAGACGTTACCCATAGACTAAAGGTGCATCGAGTAAAAGCGAAAGTTCTGGAATAATGTTTATAATGAAAAAATAATTTCACTTCCGTTTACTGTTATTAGACCGTTAAGAATTTTAACCAGAAGCTGAAAATTATTAAGGATTGGTCTATAAGATATTGTTTCGATGGTTACCATTCAATTTGGTAAAATGAACTAATATCGATTACCACTACAACTGCGAACTAGTAACCACTAGAGGTCGCCTCTAGCTGTCAGAAACTGACGTTTAACGAATGACGTTTGGAGTGTCAACAATAACTAACCTAATCACAATATCCTGTATCTAATTTATTGTGTAAACTGGTTAAATAGGTTTCAGTGAAGTAATTCATCGTCAGAAAGTGTTACTAAAAAGTTCAGTGATGAAATACAATTGACGGATTGAATCCTTTTATCAATTGCAAGCTAAAGTTAATGCACAAACTGCAATGAAACACTTCACTTGGAAACCCCACAATTTACAACGTATGCTTCCAGGTAAATGCTATTTAATTCCCAGTGGTAGGTACAAAAAAAAACAACGTAACAGTACCTCCCCAACCACCAGAGATTTGACCCGTCAGGGCAAATCTCGACGCTGGCCCTCCAGCGTCAAAGCAGACACCACAAGACCAAGCACAATACAACAGTCTTCAACGCTCATGCCTAAAAACAGGACATGAGAAAGAAAAGAAAAAAAATGTAGAATCCGGTGCACGACTAAGATAGTTAAGGTATATACTTCAGCAACACAGAATTCAGGTTACACTTCAAGTATAGAGTAACAGACCGCTCTAATAGGCGACATTGTAGTAGGCTTTGGTTGTCGGGTCTACAATTCCGCCCGTGTTTTATGGCTTATTTTTAATGATCCATGTAATCTGTGAAATAGTGCTACCTCTGGAGTGAGTCTAATACATTTAAAAACATGTAAAAGACAAGCTCCAAAAAGAGTAAAAATGTGTAAATGTCCCCTGAAGCACATGTCCTAGTCTGACCTACTATAATTATATAGGAGAGACCACCCCACTCAATCGTACCTCCCTCTTCATATACTCTAACCAAAGGTGTTGACCACCGATAATAACGCTGAGCTGGTACACCATCAATACACTGAAAGAAATTAAAGTAAGTTACAATCTAATAAATTCTACTCCTATAAAAGAAATACCATCTAAAAACGTTTCCATCAATGCAGCCTACACACCCGCCATTAAGGCCTCCTACCTCAGGACTATCATTATGCTGCCTTACCAGCAATCCGGAGGTTTATCAATTAAATTCAATAATAGCAAACAATAAAAAAAACAATCAATCAAATGCATCAATCCTGCAACAACAACAGACCAACAACAATGATTAAACAATCGTCTATTGGTACTCTACATGCAGTTCACAAATGTGTACACAGTAGGAACCTGTGTAACACTACGAACCGCAGAAACAGTGTAAGAATATATAAACGACAAGGTTTTAACACTGTGGCATATACAGCCACTAATGCTAAAAGAAAACCAGCAACCCCAAGGCATATACAGCCCTCAAAGGTCACTGCAACCATCTACCTACAAGGTAATTTAAATAAGTTTAAATTAAAATAAAATATACAAACAAAAAAAAAAATTATTCCTCGCCACATGGTGATTTTAAGTCCTTGATATGCCATGTGCCAAGGTTTTTACCGGAACTACAGCCTTCCAATTCATACACTAAGGGTGAAAGTTTTTTCCTAATTATACATCTCTCATATTTAGGTGCCAATTTGGCCATAAAGAATTTTGAGGCGTCACTCTGAGGATATGTTTTCTTCCACACAGTGTCGCCTACCTCAAACTCCGCGTGCCTCCTACTACTATTATAATAACGGGCACTACGTTTATGTGATTTGACGAGCGCGTCCTTCACTTTATTATAGATATCATCCAAACCCCCTAACTGATTGGCATATGAACTACGGGAAGCGCAGGCTAGAGTGGGCTGTGCAACGGTATCATTGCCGAAGACATCTCCACTACTAACTGCCTCTCTGCCATGTACTAGGAAGAACGGGGTAAAACGAGTAACCTCGTTTGTGGAGGTGTTCATAGCAAACTGGATCTTTGAGATGTTAACATCCCAAGATCGATGATCATCCTCCACGAGAATTGATACCGCGGTCATAATGGTACGGTTATAGCGTTCCACGGTGTTCACGCTTGGGCAGTAACGAGGTGTGAAGTGAACTTGAGGTATTTTGTACCTCTCCAACAGTGAACGTAACTCGTTACCCGTGAATTGCGTCCCGTTGTCTGCTATAACCGTACGGGGTATACCGTGTACAAGGAAAACTCCGTCTTCTAGTTTCTGTGCTATGGCCTTACCAACAGCTCTACGTAAAGGAAATAGTAAACAGTACTTCGTAAAACAGCACACGACAACTAAGAGATATGTGAATCCCGCTCTGGACCGTGGCAACGGACCTACCAAGTCCATGCTTATGGTTTCGAAGGGCTTGGAACACTCCTTCGCATCACCCAAGAGACCGGGAGGAGGTAATTGTGAGTGTTTATATGCGGCGCAAGTATCACATTTACCAACGTAGCTAACGACATCCTTATACATGTTAGGCCAGTAGTATCGGAGTGCAAGTCGTTTGTAGGTTTTAAACACTCCGAAATGTGGAGATAATTCGCCACTGTGGTGACTCTTTAATAATTCTAGTCGACTGCCCTCCGGTACTACCTGCTTCCAGTCATAGTCGCTGGCCACACCGAATTTATTTTTAGAGTAACGGTAAAGTTTGTCCTCCTTAATAATATAGTTAGGGCACGATCGGGGCGTACTGACACATTTATCCCACAATTTCTTAAACCAAGTGTCATTAACGGGCACTGTGATTTCCAATACCGGAACGCCACGAGATAGGGCGTCTGGAACCACATTGTCCTTGCCTTTGCGGTGTTCAATGGTGAAGTTGTAAGGTGATAACCGGCAACCCCACCGGGCTAATCGTCCAGATGGATTGGTTAAGTTAAAGAACCATTTTAAGCTGGAGTGGTCGGTTATCACTTTAAACGCGGGACCGCCTTCCACGTAGGGACGAAAGTGTTCGACGGCAAAGACCACCGCAAGGGCCTCACGCTCCGTTGCCGAATAATTGCGTTCCGCCGGATTAAGCGAACGGCTGCAATAGGCTATTGGGTGCTCCTCATCATTTATAACCTGAGTCAGAGTGCCCGCTATCCCAAAACTGGATGCGTCACAATGGATCTCAAAAGGTTGAGAGAAATCTGGACAAGCCAATACTGGAACTGACACCAATGCCTCTTTCAAGGTTGAAAACGCGGTTTCAGTCTCAGCCGTCCACTGAAAAGGCGGAGCTTTTTTGCTCGTACTCGTTAGTGCGTTCAAAGGGGCCGCTATCGTGCTAAAGTTTTTAATAAAACGTCTATAATATGAGGCCGTTCCAAGAAACATTTTCACTTCCTTACGGGTTTTAGGGGTTGGAAAGTCAACAATTGACTGAACTTTCGAGGGATCAGTATGTAAACCATGCTCGTCCACTCGATAACCCAGATATTTTAGTTCTCGTCGAAAGAAACAGGACTTAGGTAAGTTAATTGTCAAGTTAGCCTGCCTTAATTTGTCTAAAACCCGTTTAAGAAGTGAAATGTGCTCCTCGAAGGTTGATGAACAAATAATGATGTCATCTAAATATACGAACACCTTATTATCAAACTCTGGGCCGAAAAGTCTGTCCATTAGTCGCTGTTGGGTGGCTGGGGCTCCCGTCAACCCAAAGCACATAACTTTAAAATGGAACAGTCCTCGACCCGGAACTGTGAATGCGGTTTTTTCTTTAGATGAAACGGAGTCCAATTCGATTTGCCAAAATGCAGACTTCAAATCAATCGATGAAAGGTATCGCGCGTCCCGCAACTGGTCTAAGATGTGAGAGACGTAGGGTAGTGGATACGCATCTTGCTTGCTGACCGCGTTCAGCTTCCGGCTGTCCAGGCAAAATCGCCATTCCCCATTCGGTTTTGGGGTCAGTAGAACCGGGTTATTCCACGCGCTATTGCTAGGTTCCACCACTCCCATCTCCAACATCTCATCCAGCTGACGGTTAAGTTCCTTGAGGCGTTCTGGCGATAAAGGATAGTAACGCTGTTTAATAGGAGGGGCATCCCCTGTGTCAATTTTATGCCGCAACAGATGGGTACGACCTAATCCTTTAGCCTCAAAGGAAACGTTTTCGAAGTCCTTAATTAATAACTCCGCTTCATTTTTTTGATCAGGTGTTAATTCGTCAAAAGGCTGTAGGTGCCTAACCTCCGAGACGCATGTATGGCCTCTATTGTTTTTTAAATATTGTAAAGGTAATTTATTAAAGATTTTTGGTGCCAAATTAAAAGCCCTCCAAAAATCAACGCCGAAAATCAACGGTGTGGTAATGTCTGGAATAACATAGAATTTAATAACCTTAGTCACTCCCATGAGAGTGACTGGTAAAAATAAATAACCCTCTACGGATGCCCGCGAGTCATTGGCAGTTACGATGTTGCCCAACTGCGTATCGGCGTGTAAAGTCGCGCCAGCCTTTATAAATTGTTGGCCAACATCGGAACCCAATACCGAGATGCAGGAACCCGAATCGAGTAAACCATAATAATGCTCATCGTATATGGAGACCGTTAAATGTGGACGGCTGTCGTCCGTAGTTTTATAATGTACTGTATCTACCCTTAGTGACTTAAAAAATAATTTTAAATACTTTAAATAATCCTCCCATTCGGACTTAGGGAGATTTTGGCTGTAGTTCCGGAAATTTAGTTTTTTGAATTGCAGTTTGAACAGGGCTGAGCCTGCTTCTGTAATACCGTGGTCAACACTGAGGAATTTTCTACAGCTTATTTATGATAAAAAGTAAGCGGGTGTAATACTCACGGTTGTTTGAGGTGGAACAAACTTGATGGCAAAATCCAATCGATGTGTCGTCTGAACTCAGATCCGACTACGCGCTATTTGGAATCCTGTAATAAATATCCAGGGATCACTACAATATTCCTTTAACGATCGGGGAAGGGGTCACCGATCACTTCCCCACACTAATAAATCAAAATCCTTACCTTTGAAAACGGTAAATAAAATATGTCGGTCAACGCTCCAGCGTATTTCGTGCGAATGGAGGCCGTGACCCCTAGTTCATCCTGTCAAGGTTAACAAGCCGGAAGCAGACGGAGCAGCTAGAAAATCTCCCCTGCTTCAGGTAAAACTCGATGCCGGTAGATTCGATTTCGGTAGATGGAAATGTTACAACAAAACATTTAATTCTTGTAAATCACTGACAACTGTCCAAGATGACGTTTAACTCCTGAAACACTAAGAATTTTCACGATCGAGGCTAACAAACTCATTAATTCTTATTTCCAAGACTATAGTAATTTTGTCTTGAGTGGGTAATATTCCCATTTATTTTAAGCAAATCGAGAATGCAGCTCCAGCAACATTATGTCAAACAAAATCATAGACGTTACACAATGTTAACACCAGAAATAAGGACAAACTACGTGCTCCCTTTCACCGGCTTCATAAGGTTCATAACTCATTTGTTGGTCTTGGTATAGCCTTTTATAACAAGCTACCCTCTTCTTTGCTAGATTTGCCTTTTAATGCATTTAAAGCTCAAGTAAAATGTAACCTTTGTTCAAAGGCATACTATTCTATCAACGACTACTTAAACGATAAGAATAGTTGGTCGCCCTGATTAACTCAAGACAATGTTTATGTTCTTTCTCCAGAATTAATTTACAAAGAATTACTGATAGGTTATATGAGCTCATTATACAATTGTTTTTTTATTGGGCTGTATAAGTCAAATCAGTTTAATTTAATTTTAATTTTATTATTGACATAATCAACCCATTGCAATGTTTTCTAATGAGTTGATTGCAATATGTGGTTAGCTAGTGACCTCGACAATTGATCATATAATTCTTACCTGAGCAACCGGCAGCAAGTTCGTCATGCTCCCTTAGATGTCACTGCTTGCGGTAGCGTCGGGGGTCGGATTGTCTCCTTCCCTCAAATATGGCGAGGGGGGTAATGGCTGACCTTTGCGTTATGCTCGTGAACGGGTGCTGCTTTTGGTGACTGGTCGTCTTGCTGACCATGGTTTTATCATTGTTATCATTATTAATAACTTGTTTATTTATTTTCCTTATGGTCCTAGTTTATCATTTGTGACTTCAAGCGACAGCTATGTAAACTGAACCCAGCATTGCATAAATATGTTAGCGGTCACGCCCTTTATACCTGGAGGCTTTTATTTAATTTCCATTTATTAATTTTTGCTTGAGTACGTATAGTTTTTTATTGTATTTCTTGGTATATTGGCGTTGCCAGCTGGCATATGGCAAATAATTTAATTTAGCGTTCTGTGTCTTGTAATGTTAATTGCTTTGCATACCTTGTATTGTATTCAGTCAAGTATAGTTTCTAACTGAACAGACAGCTGTGCTGCTGGGGAGTTTGTTGCGCCACTTCTTCTTCCCAGCGAAAGCACTAGGAAGTGGTGAAGGGCGGGCGTTTTGGGGGACTGTCTTTTGTAATTTTGACGTTCGAAAAGTGCTGATTCTCAGCCTAGTTTGAATAAATGACTTTTGATTGATTGATTGAAAGGTGCATCGAGTAAAAGCGAAAGTTCTGGAATAATGTTTATAATGAAAAAATAATTTCACTTCCGTTTACTGTTATTAGACCGTTAAGAATTTTAACCAGAAGCTGAAAATTATTAAGGATTGGTCTATAAGATATTGTTTCGATGGTTACCATTCAATTTGGTAAAATGAACTAATATCGATTACCACTACAACTGCGAACTAGTAACCACTAGAGGTCGCCTCTAGCTGTCAGAAACTGACGTTTAACGAATGACGTTTGGAGTGTCAACAATAACTAACCTAATCACAATATCCTGTATCTAATTTATTGTGTAAACTGGTTAAATAGGTTTCAGTGAAGTAATTCATCGTCAGAAAGTGTTACTAAAAAGTTCAGTGATGAAATACAATTGACGGATTGAATCCTTTTATCAATTGCAAGCTAAAGTTAATGCACAAACTGCAATGAAACACTTCACTTGGAAACCCCACAATTTACAACGTATGCTTCCAGGTAAATGCTATTTAATTCCCAGTGGTAGGTACAAAAAAAAACAACGTAACAATATGAAAAATGCACAGTAGTATTATAACTAATGAAGTTAAAAGGGAAACTATCACAGTTAAGTAGGCATTACACGTTCACAAGTAATAGTCGACCAACTTACTTTTGCAGTTGCAATGTATGGGAGAACATGATTTTCAACTACAATGTCTACGGTACCCTTCATTGTGCGTGGTCCAACACGTACTTGACCGGTTTTTGAAATGGAGTGGATAAAATATAATATAGCATAGGTGCTTGCTGCATTGGAACAGTTTTTAGGTATTCATTTAAAAGCAATTTTAAAGCAAAATAAGAAATAATCTAGTCTGCAATAAAGCATTTTAGAGAACTGTACCTACCGCTCTCAAAACGGTGAAGGAATACATCGTGAGTAAACCGACATGTCCTAGAACCAAAAATTCGAAGACATGTGACATCCACTAACCCACACTGGGTAAGCGTGGTGGATTACGGCCCACTCCCTCTGACAGAGAGGAGGCCTGTGTCCTAGCAGTGATTATGTTCATACCTACTCGAGATTGTCTTGAAAAATATTTCATTATCTGTGAAATTTTATGAATACCATAAAATTCTGGACAAAAATAAGAGTCAACATTTCTCCCTCATTACTTTCAATGTGTATATTGAAAATATTGACACCTTTACTCGTCACGACTCCTCTCCACCAAAAGCTTATCAGTCCAATCAAATACTTACCTAACAAATCACCCACATTATTTCCCAAGACCGTCATAAATTAAAATATACAACCTTAATTTCGAAAAACACTTTATAAGTCGATTAATTATTCGTTGATTAAACACAGGCAGTCGTAAAAAGAATCGATATAATGACAATATTACTATCATTAACATACGCGATTCGAATGACATTATTAGTATTCAACAAGTGTATGATAATGTCCAAACTTTGCATTGCCTCCTACGGTTAGTGGGTTTTTTGGAGATTAATAAGGGCGGAGCTGAAATTGTTGGGATATATTTTTATTCTTTGATTTTTTTAGGTACGCTTCTGCCTCTTCATGGATAATGGGCTTGAGGTTATATTATGGTGTTATTTCCTTTGAATTTGTAGTCTGATCGTTCATTTTTGGTCATTTACAAAACGAACCACTAGGTATTCTTACTACCTACAGCATTTTAAAAAGCATCTAGGCTTCTTCTAATAATGTATCTTACTTTGCATGCCGATGAGACAGCTGAAGGCTTATCAGTAAGACACATGGTTAGTAACAACAAAGGAAGATCACTCACTAGTTTCACTGCTGTTCATCCCTACTGTTTGTATGAAAAGTTTGTAAACAATCAGTCTCCTAGCCCAAAACTTTTAACTGCACCAATATACTGCAATTTAGTTCCTTTTCTGTCTTTCATTAATAAGAAGAAAGAAACAAAACAGTAATACTACGAACCTTTCAATATTTATTCCTTCTTCAAACTAACAAATACACACTTATTCACATCCACCATCCACGTCCCAGTTCCAACCGTATAATGTTTACATAAATTACATTGGCGAAATCGATTGCTAATTAAAACCAAACATATTTTAACGACCGCGTCAATAAATTTATAACAATAATAATTTATTGGCAGTCAACTTTTTATGTCGGCTTTTGAATATTAATGGGACGTTATTTATTACCCGCTTAGCGCTTGATATAACATGTCTTTTTTTAAATTTTAATATTAAATACAGGTTTTATTGAGTTTTCAGATTAGCCTCTGTTATTGTGGGGGGATTAGGGACGGTGGTTTATGGAACGTTTGATCGATCAATTTTATTGCTGAGCGGTAGTCAAACCTGGGGTATTTTTATTTGGGATTATGTCAAGAACCTATTCGCTTTTAATAGATTTTGAGTATGATTATTTTTTTTTTGTGTGGTCAGTAAATATACCCCTCTTTATTCATAAACATTGTTTAAAGTTAGGTAGTTATTAGCGACTGTTTAATCATACATTTTTGACGTTTGAACGTCACTTAACTTTAATCATCGTTTATAAATAAACCCCACTGTGTCGATGTTTTTCCTCTTTATCAGGATAGTTAGTAAAATATTTGTTGTTTGTAGATTATTTTTGAAATGGTGCTAGTGCTAACTAGCTCTTTCATTTCCTAGGTGTGACATCAAACTAAGACATTTTCTTTTTCTACATTAATAGGTGTAGTGACGTAATTTCTTCCGTACCACCAAGCCATGCTATAATTGCCGTCCATACCACATTTGTAAGATACAATCTCCCTTCCTGCCCACAGATCAACATTGTATGTAAATACTTGTAGATCGTGTGATAACATTGATAGTACATCATGTTCTTAGTTACATGTTAATGCTGTTATCAAGTGTTTAAACTATTCGTTGATTGTCGTTGTAAATGGTCATTGTTCTGTGATCTGATATACTTGGAGATGGTGTGATAGTAGCGTGGGCATGATCGTTGGAGTGAGACATGTTTATTTCGAAATTGTTTTTGAAGGGTGGGTCATTTTAAACGGTCCAAAGTGTAAACTTTTTTGTCAAGGGACAAATTGTTTTGCAATAAGTGGGTCATATTAAATGGACTGAATTGTAATTTGTCATTTGATTTGCTTCAGGGACGTATCCAGTTTTTACACAAAGTTTGATTGAAGTCCTCAGATATGTCTGACTTTGTGGAAAAACTACTGGAACCCGTTACCATGAATTCAGTACATGATTCTGAACTCCCCTGCTGCATTAGCTGTTCCATTTTAACCGCGTGTGTTCTATGAAACAGCTGTTTTTTTTTTTATAACCGACAAAATAAAAACAGCTAAAATATCTAAGCTGGTCTAGGACCATGTGTTAAATTCATGTTTACGGTATGCGCGTCGATGTCCTATACTCTGTATACCTCATGAAAAATCTCACGGGAATTCTAAAATACCGGTAAATAGGTTGTCTACAACATTATCGTCACCCAGATTTCCATTTCAGATTAATTAAACACACTCGTTCCACATTATCTTTAATTCCCACAATAAAATAGAAAATGAACACGAAAATTATGTTAATAATAATAATATATAATAAACTACCAATAATAATAAATAAACTACCTACCAATATCAATCGATATCATTATTACTACAACTGTTTTGTATAATTAAGATTTGAATGAATGTCATGTCCATAATTAGTCTATCCTAATAATAAAGCCAAAGAGTTTGATTCTTTCAACGCACTAATCTCGGGAAGTACCAGTCGGATTTGAAAAAATCTGTGTGCATTTGACAGCGTAATTCAGGAAGGCTATTTAACACCACGATACGACCCAAAGGAGCTGAGCAAAAAATATAAAATGTCAGAAAGAACCCTTAGCGAAAAACAATGCGATGTGACATGGTGGGTCGGGAGATAAGAAATTACATGCAGACGGAGTCGCGCGCAGAAACTATGACTTATATGTTGCCAAACACTTTCGACTAACGAACCGTAACATAAGCTTTTAATTTATCACCGTACATAAAAGACGGTGATTTGATTAGGTATAATCGCATTATTCACGTAGAATTAGCATATCATTTGCATTTCTGATTTAAGAAATGAGGATATGCTGTGAGAACGCTATACAAAGTGAATGGTTTTGGGTACGTATTAGTTAATTTGTGAATATAAATTAACACTTAAGAATTGAAGTAAATAGACAGGTACTATTTTTCAGTAAAAAGGTCTATTTTTATAAATGATAAATGATAAATGATTTATTCTCTGTAAGTAGGTTTGTACAAACACTTTTACATGGTAAATGGTAGATAATGGTAAATGGTAAATGGTACACACGTTAAATGGTACACATGTCAATCATATTTTTTTTTTTAAGCTAGATGAGGTCGGCGTTTCCTATCTGACTACTCTGAGAAGAAAGGCCGAAACAAACTCAGAGGTCACAGTCTCTTTTAAAGTCCAGACATAATCTTGGTCAGATCATGTGAAGACCATGTAGATTGGTGTCTGAAATGGTCTTTTGAGTAAAGAACCACACAGATTGAGCGGACCTGTCCAGTCAGTGCACGCATTTGTCAAAAATCGTGCAGCTCAACTCAGAACTTGAGGAGCCTTACGATTCGACGAACAATACCAATGAAAGGACATTTGGGTAGGCCGCATAAATTACTCAAACTGCCAGGTCATGATTAAAACTAACTAAGAAGGAAAACAGAAAAAAGAAATGACCCACATAGTCTTCACACTCACAATAATAATAATAAAAAATAAGATACTTTACTAAGTAAATATCCATGTCATTGTTTATATAATATTCATCAATGTCAATGTGTATATAAAAATCCGGAAATAATCTTTGATCTTTGAGGCCTATGTAGATTGATGTCTGAAGTGGTCTTTTGAGGAAAGAACCACACAGATTGAGTGGACCTGTGCAGTCGGTGCACGCATTCGTCAGTAACCGTGCAGCTCAACTCAGAACTTAAGGAGCTCAAAGATTCGACGAGTAATACCAAGGACAGGACATTTGTGTAGACCGCATAAACCACTCAAACTGCCAGACCATGATTAAAACGGAAACAATGACCCACATAGTCCTCACATTCACAATAATTAAAATAATATAAGACTTTAAACAGTAAATATTCATGTCATTCTGTATATAAATAGATATTTAGAAAGAGAGAAGAAAAAAAAAAAAAAAAAACAAAAGTGTAAATCAGCAAAAAATAAAAAATAAACAACATTCACTGTCTAGACCTATTGGAGCAGCTCAATCCCAAGCTTTTTTGTCCTCAATATAGTCTTTTACAGTATAATAGGCTTTCTGGCATAGTTTTAGCTTTATAAAAGATTTGAATTTATTAATGCTTAGTTCTTGAATGTGGCTAGGAAGTTTATTATAAAAACGTATACATTGACATCTAAACGAGCCACCTATTTTCTTGAGCCTTGTTGTAGGAACAACAAATTTGTGTTTGTTCCTAGTATTTATGTTATGGATATCACTGTATTTTTTAAACAGATTAATATTTTTATGTGCATACAAAAGATTATCATAAATGTACTGAGAAGGCACAGTCATTATATTAATCTCTTTAAACTTGTCTCTGAGGGAGTGTCTGGGACTTAATTTATAAATGGAACGAATTGCCCTTTTTTGTAAAATAAAAATTGTCTGAATATCGGCGGCATTTCTTTTAAACGGAGAAGGTTACCAATTCGGTTGTTTTTTATGTTTGTTACCTCAGAACTCCTTTATTTATAAGCCGATATAAAAATTATTTTTTATTTCATAGGATATATACTTTCAGATTGGTTCCATAGAAATTTCACCAAAATCGGTTCAGTATTTTGGTTTGGCAAACAAAGAAAATGCGAATCCAACGACACTGACTTCTGAAATTAAATTTATTTTCGCTTTGTAGTGTCTTTTTTGGAAGTTGGTTGTTTTACAGTGATCCTACTAATATTATACGATATGAAACTTTTTATGTTAAGATGTTTAAATGTTTGTTACTCAATCACGCAAAAAAGGCTGAGCGGATTTGGATGACATTTGGCACACGGATAATTTATAATCTGGATTAACACAAAGCACACTCTACGCCCCGGTAATACGTTCCCGTCAGATAGGTCCTGACCTCCACAAAAGCTAGTATTAGAACAAACAACATCCTGCTTACCAAAATGTTTCTCTATATTGACTAGTCCACTACTCAACACTGGTCACTGAAATAATCATAACTTTATTAAGCTAAACAATAAGATACTAAAAATATATCTAATCAAATATTTTAGATTCAAAATCTTTATTTGTAAACATAGGTAGAGTTACACAATGTGTGAGATTTTACAAAATTTACATAGGTTCTCTAAGTTTTGCCATTAGGCATACGGATATTATTATCAATTTAAATTCAAATTAATTAAATACTATAATAGTTAATGATTTTTACAAATTGTAGAAAGAACTAGAGTAATGAATAATTTTTTTTTCCAGAATGTCCAAAATAACATGTTAAGAAAGTACATAGATCCGATGTTGAATGTCAAAAAAACCGGCCAAGTGCGATTCTAATTCGCGCACGAAGGGTTCCTTAACATTATCGATAAAAACACCAAAATAATCATGTTCGTTGTATGGGGGCTCCCCTTAAATATTTATTTTATTCTATTTTTTAGTATTTTTTTTATAGCGGCAACAGAGATACATCATCTGTGAAAATTTCAACTGTCTAACTATCACGGTTCATGAGATACAGCCTGGTGACAGATGGACGGACGGACAGCTGAGTCTTAGTAATAGGGTCCCGTTTTATCCTTTGGGCACGGAACCCTAAAAATATATTAATGTCAAAATAGGTCAGGTAATATATATAATATATTAATGTTGAGGAGAAGGAATTACAGAATTGTCACCCAAATAGTCCTTAACCTTAACGAGTAGTAACAATATTTATTCAAAATTTTACTAATAAACTTTTGAATTTGTCCAGATTGTACAATTTTAATGTATTAGGCATCTATTTACTATCACCATCACAACCCAGCTGAGTGTACTCTCTCTCTCTATGCCTAGTCTTATCCCATTTCATTTCGGGTCGGCTCTCCTCGTCATTCTTCGCCAGATGTTTCGGTTCTGGGTCGTCGAGTCATTAATTTAGGCTTGCTTCAGGACGTTGTTGACTACAGACATCCAAATGGAAAGGGGTCTACCTCGATTTTTGGACCTGAATTCATGTAGAGGACTTGCTTTGTCCAAATACTACGAACTTAGTTAAGTATATTGAATAAACAAATATGTCGTTCCATTTCTTTCTTTCATTCAAACGGCATAAACTCCCTATCAAAAAAGTTTTACCCCTCTGTTTAAACTCGCTTCTTTGGCCAAAGATCCGGCAAACATTAAGGTGTCACAACAGCATCGCAGATTTAACGCCCGTCGCCGGACGTGCAGCTCACAGAGATTACCGCGACGTCCACGCGGTCCATGACGAATGAGAGATGAGATGTGTACACGTAGGTAGGCATTATGTAGGATGATCTGTCTGCTGCTTTTGTTTTTAGAACTTGGACACCCAAAAAAGGAGGCATAAGCAAATAACAATAATCTGACGCAGGTGACGTTTTTGGATGTGATCTGCCAATCTATTCTATAAAAATATCAACTTGCAAACTTACGTGAAGTGAGCTCAATAGTGTCAATCCCTAGCATGAAAAGGAATCACCGCTCACTTCAACTAAAATACGTTTTCACGGTTAGATTTTTACAGTATAGACCGACTGGAATGATACTTTAAGTGGTAATAAAATGCTTGTCAATTAATACAGCTATACAAAAAAAAAAAAATTTTTCTTCGAATAATAATTAACGATGTCTTCATTTGTAATTGACGCTTCTTATACCATCATAACTTCATCGAGTGATGATAAGTACTTGAATGTCAAAACAGCAACCTAATGGCGTATCACACTATCAATAATTTTGAAGGAAATGGCTAATCCATTGCTTTATAATGTCCGAAAAGTTTGTCGCTTGGCAATGTAAATAACGCATGAATGTTTTTTAACTGTCAAAATGTTATTCCTAATGTTAGTGTGTTACGCAATTACCCCGCTGGACCACGTCTATTTATCCTAGGTATTTTAACCACTTAACAGTCTTGCTGACTATGTGTGACTAATGATGTCACCAAAACCCAAACAGCCGGTCGATTCTGGAAAAATCTCACCGTGATAACTAAGGTGAACTGAGCTTACAGTGAGCTGTGACTCATGCTTATGCTAGGGATTGACACTATTGACGACTCACTCCACGCTCACTTCAAGTTTTCACGGTGAGATAATTACAGAATCGCACGGCTGATTTTGAACAGGGAAGGAGAATCAATGTAGAAATTTGAACATCGATAAACATTACAATAAATCCCTTTAAACTTAAAACCCAGACCTCATAATTAGTCCTTCAAACACCGATACATAATGACCAAAATACTCAATATAATACTCACAGGACACCAAAACTGATGGACGTTAAAATTAATAGTAAATTATAATGTCCCGCCAACAGGATAAAGTTAATGAAACAGCTTCATTTACGCCATTTTGTGGGCTGCTGTGTTTCCAACGCGTTTAATTGCAAATGAATTATGAATATTTACCGGCGTCATTTCGATGTTGGCGGTTAGTACAAGGTAGAGGATTAAGCGACGCAATCAATATCAATATTAAATTAGTTTATATATGCCTCTTTGGTCTAGTGGACACAAACGCCATGAAGTTTTGGGTTCGATTCCCTGGTTAGGCAAAGTTTTATTGGGTTTTTCATACATCAGGAATTTCTTGGTAGCAGCCCGGAGACTGGAATCGTGCCCGGTTGGTGTCAATAGACTCGCCCCCTATTATATGGGACTTGAAAATAACTGGCAAAATGTGGGTGAGACTACAGGGAAGGTTGTTTATATTCATTTATGTATGTGACGGCACGGTTGGCGCAGTGGTTAAGCGATTGACTGCTGCGCTGCGTGTCGCGGGTTCGATTCCCGCACGGAACAAATATTTGTATGACCTACATGTATTTGTTCCGAATCTGGGTGTTTTTCTATCTATAATATGTATGTATTTACAAAAAAAAAAAATTGTATATAAGTAGTTTATCAGCCATCTTGTTACCATAACACAAGCATTAGGTTGCTTAGCTGTGGACAAATGGTGCTGTGTGAAATGTCCAGGGATTTATTATTTATTATTATTATTATTATTATTTGTTAATCAGGAAATGTCGACTAGCTTATTTTTTAACGATTGAAAGTAATTCTGATATCATCATCTGCCTAGCCTTTTCCCAACTATGTTGGGGTCAGCTTCCAATCCAACCGGATGCAGCTGAACACCAGTATTTTACATGGAGCGACTGCGTATCTGACCTCCACAACCCAGTTACAGGGTAATACGATACCCCTTGGTAAGACTGGTTGTCAGACTTTCTGGCTACTGACGACCCGTAACGACTGTCAAAGATCCACGAATGACAGCCGGGACCAACGGCTTAACGTGTTTTCCGAGGCACGGAGGGGTCTTGGTATGTGAATATGATCACCCATCCACGGACCAACCACGGCAAGCGTAGCTTAACCTGATCGATCGATTGCTCTTATTACTTAGCCACAGACGCCTCCATGGAAGCAATTCCGATAGTTATCATATTTACAGAATAAACAATTTTATTTCATACAATTTCCAGCCTTTGCCCTACAGTGGGACGGACAATCAAGCCTAAATTAACCACAAGCTTTTTTAAAAATGCTAGGGCCACCAATAGCTGTTGTGTAAAGAGTTCCGTCATGTGGAGGTGGTCTTGGCTGCAGCATCAAGTCGTTTCAAATGAATGTATTGATATGCTCCAACTTGATACCTCGTACATTTTTTTTAAATTACAGGAAGGCAAAGCATCTGCATAAAATACATGACACAAATTAATCATTTTATTTTCTCATTTGTATGTTTCATTTGAATAACACCTCGCTCGATAGATGGCGTTATCCCTCCGCGGCGTCAACAACCGCACGGGTTGGTAGAAGGTTCAGCTACGCTTGCCGCGGTCGGTGCACGGGTGGGTGACCATCCATTGCATATCGAGATCCCTCCGTGCCTCAGAAAGCACGTTAAGCTGTTAGACCCGGCTGTCATTCGTAGATCTTCGACAGTCGCTTCGGGTAGTTCCATCCACCCCTAATCAGTCTGTAGCGTTCCCATTGCTGGGAAACAGACCTCCTCTCAGTGAGAGGGAGAATAGGCTGTAATCCACCAAGAGCCACCAGTGCGGGTTGGTGGATGTCACGGGTAATTAGTAGACCAAAAGTCTGTCAGCCAGTATTACAAAGGGGTATCATGTTACCCAGTAAATGGGCTCAGATAGACAGTCGCTCCATGTAAAATACTAGTATTCAGCTGCATCTGGTTAGACTGGAAGCCGGCCCCAACATAGTTGGGATAAGGCTAGGCAGTATGACCCATCCAGATTTCAAGTTCGCTTCATCCCCCATCTTGTATCCAAAGCAACAGTTGTTCCGCTCACCTCAATACAGACACATTGATTCAGAGCGAGATTGTAAACGTCAATTAGCAACACTGATGTATGTATGTATTTGCAAGGAGATTTATTACCGAACAGTGCTCACTGATCAGCGACAATGTTCAGCGGTTTTATATGCAAAGTTGGTGCTAGTTTATTTACTTTGTGTAGATTGAGGCTATGAATAGACTGGTCTTTTCCTTATATTGGAAGATTGAGACTCTCATAGGTCCTGTTCTTCGAATTTTATTCACTGGTTTGGCAGGTTTACGACTTCGTGTAGATGAGACAATTCTCATATACAGTTTACTGCTGGACGAAGGGTTTTCACATTCACAGCTCTGATCCAGTTGCTTCCTTATTATCAATTGCCAGCCCGCGCTTGGACCTACTTCGTTTTCGATTAGCGTTCTTTCTGTTTATTTTTTTTTTTCGCTCGTCTCCTTAGGGTCTTAGCGTGATGTGATAGCCTATAGTCTTTCCTCAAGAAGTGGGCTATCGAATGCATTTTTTTTTTAAATCCGTGTGTAAGTTCCGGAGGTTACACCCTACGTACAAACTTACAAAAAACAAACAAATATTTCTTTATAACTTTAGTCGGCGACTTTTTTCGTTTTGCTCGGCGGCTTCTTATTGTCCTTCCGTGATGTTATATATTAGGATATATAACATCACGGAAGGACAATAAGGAGCCGAGCAAAAAGTCTTCTTCAAAAACTGAGCTAAAACTACAAAAACATTTTTTTCAAATCCGACTGGTAGTTTCGGAGATTACCTACATACAAAAGTTCAAAAAAATAAATTTACCTCTTTATGAGATTAGTAGATAAGCAGCTAGAGGGTATAAACTACAAAGAGTAGCTAACTTCCAAAACTCATTCCAAGACCAACGAGGCTCAAAATCACCAGTGCTGGGTTTTTCCCTATTTCTATAAAGTAGAAGTAGAAGAAGAGTATGTAATGTGTTCTTTTTCATAACGGCCTTTCGCTATTTGTATTAGATGATAATGAGTCTCCATATTTAGAATGGCTGTAATACCTCCATTCGTTGTGGCTAATTTAATCAACATTACATAAATGTGAAATCCGAAATCTGAACAAAATCTGTGGTCGGTCGAAAGTCTACGTACGTCGGGGACAGGGCGATGCGCTTCAAGTGGAGTTAGGCAGGACATCTAGCTCGGATCTAGATCGGAGCGGTGAATGCTTATACGAATCCCGCACCCCCGGCCATAGGCAGAGGCGGACCACCGCGGTGCTTTAGCCGGTAAGAGTCCGGCATGCCCCCCTGTCACCCCTACGACGGAGGAAGTCCGAAAGGACACCTAACTAGCCGAGGAGATGGCCGATGGAGTAAATCTGTGTCCGAATGGTAGCCAAGGTTAGGCTAAAGAAAACAAGGTCGTCCAAAATTGCGCTGGATTTACGAGAAACACCTGAATGAGGGAAGCACGGAACCGGGAAGTGTGCAGAAGAAAGGAGAGGCCTGTACCCAGTAGTGGGTGATTCTGAAATGTTGATGATAATGATCACATAAATGTATATTATATATATATCTACCGCATTAGGATTATTGCTTGTAATGATAGTTGTGTTTGTGATAAATAAATAAAATAAAAATAAAATAAAAAATAAAATGACATATTCCCAACTAAGTATTTGTTCGTTGCCCTTTGTAAAATTTCTATATTTATGTCTGTAATCTATATGGTGTACATAATAAAGAGTATTCTATTCTATTCTATTCTTTTCATTGAGTCCAATATTGGATTTCGGTTGATTTTAAAAATTACTTGTCGGTGTTTGAGTAGGGTAAGTCAGGGAGAGACGCCTATACGGTATAGATTCCCACTAAATTTAAAAAATATAATACAACATTTACGTGAACCGAAGCGCATCCTTATTAATGTCAGTCGAAAGTTGATGTCAGTGTGAAGTGTTTTATTCCCAAAATAAGGATTTAAAAATAATATTTTGGTCTTTATTCTTAAAATAAGGTAAGTGTAGTTGATTAAAACGTAATAATATAATCTTTAAGATAGTTTGCAGTATTTTTTTTTCCTAATTCTTCACGTAAATAGTCTTATATTGTTTCATAACCTAATATTGTGATCCTGTTTTGTTGAAAACCCACCATTTTGTATTGCAAATGCTTTTGGGTGCGTTCAGAGTCGATAGGCATCTCTCCCTAATAATCGGGAGAGATGCCCAATGATGTTTCAGTGTTAGATGCCCAGTAAATATTTTTAATTTTCTAGATTCTATCTTCTTATTTTAGCTTCTTATCTTAGATTCTTATCTTTTTAGATACCGAATGAATACAGAAGAAAACCACCATCGAATAGAAAGTATGCAAAGAGGATTAAAAAAGAAAAAGATGCTAAAAAGCGTAAAGAAAACTCAGATGATTCGAGCATTGAGGGCGATCATATTATTCCTCATGAAGTTCACTAGAAAGGGACATAGAATACGAAATTCTCGGAGATATTTGCGCAGTGTGTGGAGAGTATTATAACGCCACTAAGAAGAAATGCGACTGGTTACAGTGTGTTCAATGCGAAATGTGGTTTCATGAAGACTGCAGTGAAGATTCAACGGAATGCCTAACGTGTAACGTCTGATTATGTGTTAATTATTTGTGGGCATCTATCACTGATATCTATAGGCAACTCACCCACATGTCTGGGTGAGATGCCTATTTTACTTTATTTTTTAATAATATTCTTGAATCAAAATATGTTACACAATAGTTCCAAATTTAATCTGAATGGCATAAATAAACAGTTATTCAAATAAACTATGTGTATTTCATTTAGTATCTTACATACATAATTAATAATGTTTTTTTTTTTTAAACTATAGGCAACTCTCCCTGACTTACCCTAACAATATTTTTGTTGCGCAAATATTATTCAACGTATTTTGTTTGAGCAAAGTTTAACATTTCCGTCATTGTTTGCATGGATATTTCTGGAAAAGGAAATTAATCACTTCCATATAACCGTTACATAATACGGATTCTAAGGTTTGATAAAGAAGAATCCACTCCTCCACTATGAGTTTTTCCTAACATCATCATGATAAATTATAAATGGTTTTATTTCTGTTTAGGTTTGTAAAAACTCTTACACGTAAATCTTTTAAAAACTAGATGAAGACAGCGTTTCCTATCTGACTACTCTGAGAAGAAAGGCCAACACAAACTCAGAGGTCACATCTTTTAAAATTCAGACGTAATCTTGTTCAGATCATGTGAAGACTAGATGGTGTCTGAAATGGTAATTTTTGGAAGAACCACACAGATTGAGTGGACCTGTCCAGTCAGTGCACGCATTTGTCAGTAATCATGCCGCTCAACTCATAATTTAAGGAGCTCAACGATTCGATGAACTCTGACTGATCGACCCCGTGACAGTTCAAAAATCTCTATAAATGGTTAATTGAAATAAATATTTTGAGGTTGAGTATCTTCTTCCACAGCTGCTGTGGTTCCAAAAGAACTGACTTGCGTCAGTGAAATTAATTATGCTTGAGTCTGTGTAAAACTATACAGGGTAATTTGTAAAACACCAAAAACCTCTTAAGAGGTCATTGTACTCATCATTATGAACAACTTTTACTATGGGACCAAATCTGAAATCGCGAAAAAAAAATCAGCTGTTCCCTACATTTTGACGACTCGTACGAACGTAAATGTAGGGAACAGCTGATTTTTTTTTCGCGATTTCAGGTTTGGTCCCATAGTAAAAGTTGTTCATAATGATGAGTACAATGACCTCTTAAGAGGTTTTTGGTGTTTTACAAATAACCCTGTATAACAGGCTATTTTTCAACGAATGACGCTAATCCCACACCATGAAGAAAACTGATTACTTTCATACAAAAGTCATGTCTATCTTCTAATAATATTTAATTACTCAAACTGCAATTAAAAATCCATTAACCTAACACGCTAGCAGTTCATCTATTACAAGTAGCTGTATCTAAATCAATTACAATCAATAATAGACAGTCAAGCATTATGCATGGATGTAAAAACTATAAATTTGGTCGATGTATGTTCGCACATACAAGAAGTATGTAATTACATACCTAATAAAGTGTAATATGTATAATGATTTACACATGGACTGGATGCGAATGTAAAAACGTGATAAGAACACGTAGCGCTGTAAAAAAATGCCTCCTGCGCAAGAGTGCGTGTAGTGTGCGGTGTGGGACTGTTTGTTTGTTACTTTGTTGTAAGAATTTTAATAATATGTGCGTTTCGTGTTTTTTTTTCCTGGTGTCATTTTTGTTTCAAGTGTAACTATTTTTTTTTTGTATAAAATCAGTTTCTAGATTTATATCTGTGATATTTATGGTGTACATAATAAAGAGTATTCTATCATATCTAGGATGCAGAATGCAGCATCGCATGCAGATATTTTTTGACAGAACTGGAACGAAATAGGTATTTCGTTTCAGTTCTGTATATGTAGGTACATATTAGCACTATATAAATGGGTTTTTGAAACGTTATTCCATAACTTATCTAAACTGTAACTTAAAAAGATGGAATATTTATTAAAATAAGAATGACTAAATAGCATCTGCTTCATCCGGTTAGACTGGAACACGACCCCAACATAGTTGGGAACAGGCTAGGCAGATGATGAAGATGAATGAAAATATAAATAATAATAATAGCTGTTTTATTTTGTGCCGTATAAATAGATAAAAAAATAAGTTCTTACAAAAATAGTTTACTACTAACCACAAAATATAATGATAATTGTTGGAGGACTTATAAACAGCAGTGGTGGTACGATTGTGAAGTTGAATTTTTCTATGAAAGGTAAGTAAACCTTATCTACTTACTTATCTTGTGTTAAGCATTGGGGCTGACATAACCTCGAAATGGTGGCAAGTCCCAAACAAATAAAAAAAAAGTACCGCCCTTAATTTTTCAGTTTTCAAAATGAATCAATAGGTTTGTGGTCAAATTACCATACCAAGAAAGGAACATAAATAAATGTCTATACATATACAATACATTTATGAATTAATAAGGAAGTGAAACCGAATGCTAATACTAGTGCATTATAAAATTGCTTGTGAATTTTATTGTGCGCAGCACTGTGACGATTCTAGCAGTATAGTAACCAAAAGGTGTATTGACATAAAACTAAGCCCAAAGAAGACTCTTAATTATTACAAACGAACATACAAGTTGTCTATTCTATTTATTTTTCATTATGGCAAATAAAACCGATGTCGACCATTCTACCTAAAGTGAATTGGAAAAGCACTTGATATACATAAAAAAATAAAAAAAAAAGTTAAAAATCTTCGATGACACAGTTGACTTTAATGTGTGAATTAAAACATGTCGTCGAAGCTGTTTCTAATAATTTTAATAAAATAATAATCTACATTTGAATTGCTTGCGTCCTTGTTCAGTCCTTCAGCAGTAGCCCCTTTATTTACAAAAGATGCTTAAGCTTAATTAATGATTAGCGACTGTTTAACCTTACCTTTTTCTCGTTAAAATGTCTCTTAAATTTAATCAACGTTTATAAATAAGTCACTAGATTACCAGGGGGCTACGTTAGTCTTTATTGATTGTTTGATCCTCCGTGCTTTGTTTTAAAAGCGACTCATGCAAACTCATTTACAATTTAATAGGTAATAAAATACTTTACTTTACTTTTTTTTTTCGTTCACTTTGCAATAAAGATTCAATGTCCACTAAAAAAAAACATTTCACTTTTTTTATTTGCTATTAAATACCTACAGTGGCCAATTCACAGTAGCACCACTCCAAAAGTCTTGAGCACTAACTCCTTATAACCAACCACACATACACTCATACACTTCGCTCTACAATTATTCTTTTGAGTTATTACACTCGTTAAACCGTCTAGCAGCTGTTGCTATTATGACGTCACTATAATAACTTTTTATAAGATGATGACAACACTAAAGACAAAGGCAAAAGTTCTGTTCCGTACAAAAGTGTTAGATAGATTCAAGCGTTGAAAAAAACAAAATCATATTTTAAAAACTGAAGAATTATTAAAATGGGAAAATCATTTCTACTGATTTACTTGCTCTATGGTATCTTATCTATGAATTTAGACCATGGGCCTTTTGTAACTTTTTTTCTGTGGCAGTATTAAAAAAAATAATTGGTTTTCCAGTATAAAATTATATGGGTCACTAATAAAAGGATAATATATTAATTGAAGCATATTGCTGTATAAGTGGAATGGAATTATATGACACGTGTGTGTCAGGTAAATAATTGGGAGAGACAATTGTTAAGGGTGAATGGAATATATTGCGGTTTTAAAATATGACGTTTTGAATTGATATTTTGCTGTGGGTATGTAATTAGAGCAGATGTTTATAGGAGTGCACGAAACTGCACCCTAATTGCGTAAAATGAGCAAATAAAATGAGCCAATAAAATGAGCAAATAAAATGATCTCATCTTATCTTATCTAATCATTTTGAAGGATTTTGCTAATCCATTGCTTCATATGTTCCAAAAATGTGCCTGCTCAACAACGTAGGTAAATAACGCAATGAATGTTGTTGAACTATCAAAATGAAACCCATTGCTAGTTAAAGTTTTATTTATTTATTTATTAAAATCTCCCTTACAACTAATTTGTTTACAATTTAAAACTATGAAAAACGTAAAAAAACCAATAGTACTTATAATAACTTCTAAAAACAATAACTGCTTTAAGTTCCCCAAATAAAATAAAACAAAATATGTATAAACAACAACATATAGCCTACTCTAATCTACACTATAACATAAAAAGAACATCACTATTTTTGCGAATTCACTCAAATGGCATATACTCGTAAAAATACATTTATCTTCACGTGAAGTGTGTTACGCAATCACCCCGCTGGTTAAAATAGATATACAACGTGTAACGGAAAGGGGGTATCAACCCTGAAGGAGGTGAATGTGCTCATGAAACTCAACAACTTTCCCCAAAGAACATAGGTCGAAATATGAAAAAAAAATTTGGCCCTCCCTTACAAAACTGACTACCAGCTGATTGATTTACTATGGGAGGGCCAAATTTTTTTTTCATATTTCGACCTATATTCTTTGGGGAAAGTTGTTGAGTTTCATGAGCACATTCACCTCCTTCAGGGTTGATACCCCCTTTCCGTTACACGTTGTATAGGTAGTGTCATAGTTTTACTGCAATTAAAATCGTGTTCGGTTGTTGGCAATAGACTCGCCCCCATTTACCCCATTTTTTTTTTGGACTTAAAGATTGTAGTAGCTTGATGTGCTGGCGACTGTACTAATGGGTACCTACACCTCTGTCTAACCCTTTTTCTGGGAAACAAGGCGTGATGATATGTTATGTAAAAAATTTGTGCGACAGGCACTTGTTTATAAAATATGGAAGTTACCCTCGACACACTATTAAACATAGATAATGTGGAAACAGTTATTAGCTCGTTTACTTAGCAAACACCTAAAGAATAAATGAAAATTCAAGGAAAAGTTGTAAACTTAAGGAGCTAAAAGCTAAATTGCATAACAAGTAATGGTTTATTTAATTTTGCACTACAAATATAGATGCCCATTAAATTTTACCGACAAGCTATCAGCATGTTTATAGATGCACCTTATAAGGCCTAACGCGAACATTTCTGTCCAAGAACTCTTAACTTTTTAAGTTAATTCATAATTGCTTGGCAAACATACATTTTTATAGAAAAAACAAATTGGTTCAGAATTGGTCTGGGCATAAAACTAAACTGCTGTGTAATTTCTTGGTGATAAAAACTTGAAGAGGCCTTTTCTGAGGAGTAGCTTGTGGTCACCGAAGTTTTATGATTGAAAAATATAGACTAGCATCTTCTGGAGTTGTAGCCCCCATTACTGTACTCTGTGGTCAAACCTATGTCAGTTCTTGACGTATCTACTATTCTTTACTAACTTTCGAATACTAGCGATTGCTGTTACAATGTTGGAAATTAAGGAGCTTAGATCGATCCAAAGCTTGTCTTTAACATTACTGGCCCCGACTAATGAGTTGTAGGTTGTGAGTTCAAACCCAGGCAGGCACTTTACTTCATGTATTTAATTTCATCATCAAATAATAATTAATTTCATAATTTTTTCTCGAAACGGACGGTATAGCAAAACATCGAGAGGAAACCAGCATGTAATACCTATGTCCTAAAACCAAAAATTTGAAACATGTGACTTCCAGAAACCAGCACTGGGCCCGCGTGGTGGATTACGGCCCACTTCCTCACCTCTGCCTAGTTGTCCCAGCAGTGGGAACACTATAGGCTGCATTATGTATGTTGTATGTATATTTATTTCTATGATTGTGTTAAATAAAGAGTATTTTATCCTATTGACTAACGCTTTTTGTTACGGACTTTTTCAGAAGACTAAAAATAAAACGACGATAAGTGATTTTTATAATATAGCTGCTTCTGAATACGGATTTGGAATATAACGTGTAACGTTAAGTGCGCAAAACCTCAGACACCCCAACCGATTTTTAATTCGATTGACCTATTTCACAGAAAAAATAAGTTACAAAAAAGTTATAAGGGATTTATGAGCCGTTTTAGTTTTACTGGCCATTCTGATCGTTTCTTGCGTCTGCGGCGACGCTTTATTGAGGGAGGAGTTGTCACCGGGCCGCTGCGCCGCGCTGACATTGGCTTGCTTGACTTATTAATGAATAGACACGGCAACGTTTTTAATGAAGATTTTTTTGAAAAATATGACCTATATTAAAAAGTGGTTCAATTAATTCTGCTCGTTATTCTGATCAAACTATTTTCAGGTTTTGCGCATTTAACGTTACACGTTGTATATGAACAAAAAGAATACAGAATAGAATAAAGAATGTAAGATGTAGCAACTGTAAGTGTTTTCACCTACATTAGCGATTCTAGGAGAAAGTCTTGCAGCTCACACGTAGGTATGTATTTATTACTTACACATCATTAAGTTTTATAGTTACCGATGATCCATAACGAAAACCTACCTTGTTTTTTTATTGAGTAGGGCACAAAGAAAGATTGGCGAATGCGTCTGTAGCCTCTGTCTGTGTCTCATAATACATACATATCGCGTTTAATAGGAAATACCATACATACATACCATAAATACTAATTAAGTTATTAACATACATTTATTTATTTATTTAATACTTCAAGCACATAAATGTACAGAGGCTGACTTAATTCACGCCTTCTTCCCATGGGGGTAGGCAGAAAGTATAGAGCGCCACCTGCTACGGTCTTTTATAATAATACTCCTTTTACCTCATTGATGTTCATTAGTAATGAATTATTCATTAAAATATGTATTAAAATATCTAATAGGACTACACAAACCACATATTAATATCTAACTATTATACGAATACACAAACTAGCTGCGCCCCGCGGTTTCACCCGCATTAGTCACGATCCCGTAAGAATATCGCGATAAAAAGTATTATATAATAATAATAAAAATAAATTTCTTTATTGCCATAAAAACAGGTTACAGAAAAAATTGAGACCCTGGCTCCAGAGCTAGGTTAGAGTACCTGTATTTCAGCAGCCAGTGACTGCTTCCATTTTGATTACAATTGGGCAAGTTTTATGCAGCAATAGGTGACAATCTTACTTAAAATCAAGTTTATTATTTAACATTAAACATTTAATTATGCAATAAAAATAGAATTTAAAAAATGAAATTAGAATAAAAGCAATTTAAATAATCTTATTAAATCTAAAACAAATTCGAATAAAATCAGGAAATTGAATTTAAAAACAATTAGATTGTAGTAAAATAAAATTAGAACAAATCACAGTACAGCCAGATGAGACCAAATTAAATTAGAAATAGGAGTGCATGTGGCAAATGTGTTAATCCTGGTTATAAACTATCTGTGTGCCAAATTTCATCAAAATTGGTCCTGCCGTTTGAGCGTGAAGAAGTAACAAACATACAAACACACACACACACTCACAAAGTTTCGCCTTTATAATACGAGTATTAGTGTGATAGTTACACATTTACATTCATTTAATCTAATCACAACAATTAACTCGGGAAACAAAAAAAAGTAGTTCTATATCTATTCTAAATACATAAGGTATAGCCCGTGTCATAAGTAAAGGCAACTGAGGAATGACGGAATCCTCACCGCCACAGCATGTCCATACAGCTGCGTACCGTTACAGAAATGCACTTAATTTATTTCATTCCGCAATTCATAGTCACACAAACATGGATAAGTATCGCCAATAAAAATTCTACAAAATCCAGCGACGCTTGAGTTTCGCGGGGCATTCGACGGTATGTGTAATTGGCGCAAAAAGTATCAAACACTGCTGGATGGCGCACATACTAGACGTTTCTATGTGCTAGTGGTGAGTGATGTGAATTTATTAGGAGTGATGCACTGTTTACAGGATCTGCTTGCGTTAGTGTTCAGAAAAGATGTATCATACTTTTCAGTTTGTTTTGTTTTACTTTTAGTTTTTGCTGTAAATTGAATGCTTCATGCCTAAATAATAACAGTCGAGATCAGGTCAATCGAAGGATTTCCGCAGCTGGTTCGTGGATGGGTGACCATCCATTACATATTGAGATCCCTCCGTGCCTCGGAAAGCACGTGCATAGGTAGTCGCCCCATGAAAAATACTGGTGTTCAGTTGCATCCGGTTAGACTGGAAGCAGACCAACATAGTTGGAAAAAGCTGTAAATTGAGGAGCCTTTGGTATTGGTGATTCAAAGAGTAGAATAGGAATGTCAAGAACAACACCCCATAGCAATAAAGGAATCATTATAATGTTACCCGCACTCTTTAGTTTCACGTAGAGTCGAAAATTGAATGATAGGAGTAATACGTTAGATTATTCCGAATGTCGAAGTATAGTGATTAGTTTAGTTTTCTATGTATTAAAATATTGTTCTCAGTTAAGTAAAATGTAAACTTTATAAGAAATACATTCTCGTTAGCCAGAATATCTACAACAGAGACTGATTGCGGACTCCAGTGGTATCGGACACTTTTAAACTGGGGATTGTGATGCAACTTGGAAAAAAAATTGTGTCCCGCAAAGAACTGCAATAAGCTATCTAATATACGGATGATTGAAATGCTACCATATTGAACCATATTGAATCAATACCATAGTTCTGAACGATTCCTATTCTTAGCTTTTTAATGTTCATAATCTCTTTAACTATTTACACTAGGTACTAAATTAAAAGACTGACCAACTAACTATACAAATAAATATAAAAACAAAAGGATATTTAGGCGTCGAAGTACTCGTCCGCATCGCTGTCATCCGGGAACGTGCACAGAAGACTGACACCATTGCCACGTTGAATGGCAATGCTAATTCTTTGGCCAAAGAAAGACCGAGCTCTCTGGGCACGTGAAGTGTCGATCAGCCGACGAGAAATTTCTTTTATTAAAGGAGACGCGCACTTGGGCCCCATGAACTTTCGACAACAAACTGCTCAAAAGCTGTAGTTACCCATAAGGTTACTGTATTTGCGCCGCTTGAGGATCTCAGCAGCCGCATTTGCGGCGCCAGCACAGCCCTCCGTGCTAAGAGAATGAGATGGCGCAAGGGTATCGACACAGGTTGCGTCCCACACCAGAGGCCTACCCACCTTCCAAAGCAACAACGTCGTGCCGTCTGGTCTCTTCCCATGGTCACGTACCAAGCCGTTTGGTTCTAATACCGCTTGTACGCCGGCAGTGACAAGGGCTCGATGAATAAGTAATATCGTTGATGCTGGCGTGCCGTGCTATGCGACATCGCCTGTCCTACGCTCCTGCAGCAGGACTGGCGATGGTGCCCGAGACTGTCGAATTTTTAGCTTAGAAGATAAACAGACAATAAAATCCAGAAATGTTGAATATGTGTATGGCCAACTAACTGCAAATAAATTCTCATACTAAAAAACTACATCTCTTATTCCTTACACTGGCATAATATTGGTTAACACTTACACAATAACTAATAACAGTATGTAACACTGATACCTTAAACAGAATGTTACGTCCGTCTGTCTGAGAGTTACTAGTACTATTAGTAGGTTATGTACCGACATCGCTTGCATCCCGGACGTATGTTGTAAATGTATGAATGCAGTATCGAGTATGTTGGTTGCTTTTGAATTAGTCAAATGGACTTTAGACTCGGAGTTCTGATCAGTAAACTCAAAGCCTCACCAGAAATAATGAATAATTTCAAATTCAAGTCGCTATCTCATCACAGCGACAATCAATGTCAAAAAATATGAAAATCGATTGTATTTTTGACAGATTGAGTCTGAGATTAGAATGCGAGCGTTCTTAAAAATATGGGAATTGTCCCTCAGGTGTGTTTTTGTTTTTGTATAATAGACCTTAACATGCTTGCCAAACGAGAGTTCAGTCACTATTAAGTGCTGATCATTAGGTACTGTTTTTGTCAATGATTTTGTACTTGTAGAGATAGCTGCGGGTTGTCGATGAAAATATAGATGTACATCAAATCTTTAGGCCAAAATCGGAACTAACACCACTATCTTGTTTGTAGGGTTCCGTACTTCAAAAGGAAAAACGGAACCGTTATTCTTATAAAAGTTCAGTTTAAAAAAAAAAAAGTGTATTTAGAAAAAGGGTCTTGATAGACGGACAGACAGACGGACAAGAAAGTGATTTTTCACTTCGTTGTCCGTCTGTCTGTACGTCCGTTAAGACCTTTTTAACCGACTTCAAAAAAAGGAGGAGGTTATCAATTCGACTGTATTTTTTTTTTTTTTTATGTTTGTTACCTCATAATAACCGACTGGGTGAACCGATTTTCATGATTATTTTTTTATTTGAAAGCTGGTGCTTCCCGTGTGGTCCCATTGTCACTATTTCAATATCTGATGATGGGATCTTGTAGAAATCGGGGGAACTCGTCAATAAATAACAGCAGATTAACCGCGATTGTTGCTATAGCATATCTAAGCATTGTTTACACCATCACACAACATAATATCACACCTGTACTCACTACAAAGGTTATAATTTTTTTTTATTATAATAATAATTAATACCAGTAAAACAACCGCGATTGCTGCTATCGCATTGTTTACGCAATCGCACAACATAACATCACGTCTGTACCCTATAAACGCAGATGCAGCTTCCTGTCACTGATATTTACATAGCAAGTAGTGTTTATATGAATTTAATTGGGGTAGATATAACTAAAAAGTGAAAAATAAAAAAAAATATTTAAAAAAAAACAACCGACTTCCAAAAAAACACTACAAAGTGAAAAATAATTTTAATTTCGGAAGTCGGTGTCAAAAAACCAAAATGCAGAACCAACGACACCGACTTCCAAAATTAAAATTATTTTTCACTTTGTAGTGTTTTTTTGGAAGTCGGTTGTTTTTTTTTAAAATAATTTTTTTTTTTCAGGAACGCGTGGAGTTATGAAGTTAAAATTCATATCAATTACTCAAGGCCTAACACGAACCTCAAATTAAATAACTATGGGAACAAACCTGAAATCGTGAAAAAACTCACTGTTCCCTACATTCTGACGAGCTATGCGAACATAAATGAAGGGATCAGCCAATTTTTTTTCACGATTTCAGATTTGTTCCCATAGTAAAAGTTGTTTATAATGATGGGTACAATGACCCTTTAAGAGGCTGTGCGTTAATTCAGGGACACGTTGTATAATTTGATCAACAACCCGGAACTGTCTCTACAAGTAAAAAATCATCGACAAAAACGGTACCTACATAATGAGGTCTTACTATATTTTTCCCACAGCACAGACACACGTTTGTATCGAACCCGACTCATTTTCTAGTAAACGTGCACGTATAATTTTTTTCAATAAATTGAAACATTTTACTACTTTTCTCAACTGATTATGGTATGTTCTTAGTTTTTTTTATGTAATCCTTGTAACAAGTTGACAGCCTTCTGGTTTCCATCGGCGGTAATAGTGTGAATTACGTTGCCAAGTGGTTAAGTGTAAAATGAGATTTTACTAAGGAACGGTGGGAGAAATTCCAGACAAACAGGTGGAGCTATTGAATTGCTTTACTTCAACTGATAAAACTTTAGTGGTGTACATAGATAGTGTGCAATTGATTGATTTTCAGCATAACGATTTCTGACTATAAATAAAAGTCATACAGTAAAACGGTGTGAACAGAAGTGCAGGGGTGAATCGGGACGAAACTTTAAAATGGATTATAACTTTGAAATAATATAGTTTTTTGCCAAAAGGTCTCTAATGTGTTTACTATTTTATAATTAACGATTAAGTGTGCTTGTTAGCAACAAACTATATTACATCAACGTTAAAATCCATTTAAGTTTCATACCGATTCATCCTTCGGTTCCTGTTCACCCCATTTGACGTTAGTCATAGTCAAATTCACACACAGCTACACATCAATCTATAAATTTCCAGTTTTAGCTAACCTCGCATTGTATAAGTTTTTCGTACAATCAGAAGTCAGCTTATACTGGTTATGTATAGCTTGATGTCTAGCCGTGCGTACAACTTCTCAAGAAGGCATGAGAATCGATCACGGCTGATTGGCTATTTCAGACTTATATTAACAATAAGTTTCTGATTTTTATTTAAATTTAAATTTCATTTTCATTTTTATTTAAATGTAACAAGGCATCAATTTTTTTCCCATGTTTTTTCAGCTAGGAGTAGCGTTTCTCTAGGTGCGTGGGACGAAAGCATGGAGGTGCCTACTTACTGCCAGCAAACCATCATACTACCTAGTACATACGTCTTGGAAGACACCTGTGGAGAGCTGCTGAGAACTGTTGGAGGTTAAGTTGTTTCTTACGACCAATAGTAACTCCATTAATTTAATTAACAAGGAGAGTTTTTGCAGGTATGAATATTCGTAATACAGAATCAGATTTTAAATTGATTTCTACAGCTATGGCAGTCATAATAGCTGAATAAAATACAACTGAAAGTTCATCACCCATTCTGGGATATACATATATTTTTTGGCGGCCATCAATAATAAGTACATATTTTTAAAGTACACATGTAACTCAGTATTTTTCACTAAGGCGTCACAGTCGAGAACAAAATGGACTCGGAGATATAATAGATATTGGAGGCGGATTGATAGATAAGATCTTTGTATATACAGCGTGTAACGGAAGGGGGGTATCAACCCTGAAGGAGGTGAATGTGCTCATGAAACTCAACAACTTTCCCCATAGAACATAGGTCGAAATATGAAAAAAAAATTTGTACCACCCATAGTAAATCAATCAGCTGGTAGTCAGTTTTGTAAGGAAGGGCCAAATTTTTTTTTCATATTTCGACCTATGTTCTTTGGGGAAAGTTGTTGAGTTTCATGAGCACATTCACCTCCTTCAGGGTTGATACCCCCCTTCCGTTACACGCTGTATATTTGTTCTCAAATTCATTACAGTATTGCCGCCATACGAATAAATGTTTATACTACTGCGACCATTCAAATAAAATGTAATTCATTGCTGGCCGCCGACTTTTTATTTTATATCCCAAGTCGCCAAGCAAATGTGTGATCTCCTTTAATATATTTACTTTTTTTAACATTTTATAGCAGTTCACAAAATACATTTAAAGCCAAATAAATTAAAAATAAAACCTGCTACTTAACATTTTAAAGTCCGCAGTTTCATTCACACTTAACATAAAAAGTCCTTTAAATTCGAGGTCATGTACAGTCAGCTACCAAATTACACTATCAACGCACTTAAAGTACATTAAAAATAATGCACACCGACTCGGCATTATCTTATCTATCGAGATATCGTAAAAACTCGATTTAATCGATGCGAAATCGGGATCGCCGATTTTATATCGCGAAACGTATACGATGTTGGTGTTAAAAACATGTTATGTGAATTTTACACTCATTGCATAGTCGTAAAATTTTAAATACCGCCGTTAAATATGTTACTTGTATTTTTGTGCAAATTAACGTTATTTTTCCCGACGACGACAATTTAATTCTGCTATATAAAGTTTTTATAATTTATTTTTGGATTTTAAATTGCACGAGGTTACAGTTTTATAAATGTGTTATGTTCATTTACTTTGTGTGAGAATGTGATTTCAGTTAGAAATCACGACGGCATAGTAAAGGCTTCAACAGTAGCAATTTTTTTCCTATTGGCAGTAATTACGCTACTTTTATAAGACTTAGAATGTTTTACGTACAATTTAATGTAACGTAATTAAAACACAGAGCTTTCATGCCAGCAGTAGCCAACTAATGCCATTTAAATATTTTAATGTACTTATCAAATACCGGTAGTCTTAATGGGGCAACTGTAACGCTATGTTCCTGCATTCCCATATGACCATATAAATATAAAACTAATTAACTAAAATAATTATTATTTTACACATTTCATTTGAATATTTTCGTAATATAATGTAAAGTATTATGATTATGTTAATTTTTATCGTGTCTTACAAAATCTTAATTACATATTATTTTAATTCTGTTGTATCAAATGGTTATGATATTTTGTTGTCTGCTGGTCATTATTAAAAGTAGTTAGGTGGGTAGGTAAGTTTAAAAAAATGCCTGTGAAATACACTACATGATAATTCCTAATTCAAAAGCTTCTTGCGTGCGGTTTCATTGGATCAAGTCTATAGACATGTAAATAATTCTGAGCCTGATGGCTAATATTTAAACTATAACACTCTTAAATATTTAAATCCAACCAGTCAGAGACAGGCGTGAATTAATCCAAAAAAAAAACACAAGTCACAATAAAATAGATTAAATTAAACAAAAAAGAGACGAAAAAACCCCATCACTCGACACAAACTGGACGTAAACAAAGTAATTGATTTCCATTTCTAAGATTACTTATCGCTAAGTTTTTATTGGGCGGGCAGGTCGTAAATTAGCTGTTTATCGCTTTATTCGCCAGTCATTAAGGTTTTATATTAGAATTATGCGTTATTAATTTTAGAAAACGGCAGTTAAATTTATGATCCGCCTCGGGTGTTGCTGTTTTATGTTTCTTATTTCTGTCAGAGATTATTGTTGCGGACTGTACTTAACGTTATTTGATATTATTTTTATTTTCGTTATTATTTTAATTTGTCATGGTTGCGATTTTATGAAGTGCTGGATACTGTTGTTGCTCAGTTTTTAACTTCTACACTTCTTCTTTAAGACAATGATATTTTATGATTTCAGTTTCACTAAAAGAATCAACGGCCCATCTGAAAAAATATAAAAAAAGATTCATGATTATTCTGGGCCACTTCCTGCTTTTGTAACCAATAATGACTTTATTTTTATTTGACCTGAACATACAATTAGCTTGAAGTTTTAAAACAAATAAGTTTCAATATTAAGACAGAATATCTAACTGAAACTTTTAACGTCATACCCTGTAACTAAGTCTGACAACCAGTCTTAGCAAAGGGTATCGTATTACCCAGTTACTGGGTAGTGGAAGCCAGATAGGTGGTCGCTCCATGTAAAATACTGGTATTCAGCTGCATCCGGTTAAACTGGAAGCCGACCCCAAAATAGTTGGAAAAAATGCTAAGCAGGTGATGATGATGACCCTTAACTAAAACTCTTCGTACCTTTACTCAACTGCATCGAGGCACAACATGTAATAGGCATAAAAGTCCTCACATCTGCCTCAAATAATCTTTGCCCCTAGAAACGGGTCTTATAACATGTGATTTAAGACGGGTGTCAATTGCCAATGTATTAATACATACGATTCATATGTAAATGTATGTACTTAGCTCTCTGACACGAATACAGTAGTTTACATATGGCCGACGATTGCATCATGGCGAAGATTCTGTTCAAAGAATTTATTTGATCATTGGCTTTTGATGTGGTTAGGCTTGGGAAGATTTTTAGTGTGGTCTCCTGGTATTTTCCCAGGCCTGTAACGGGCAATTATATGTAGATGCAGTAACACCAATATTTATGTCAGACGGATGTTCGAGCGGCTGAGACACCTCGTGTCGCTGCTGATCCGTCATCTGTTGGTCCTCCACTATGGGCGTTAACGTGCAGGTGTTTAGAAAATAACACACGGAAAATAACGCACCTAATTTACTCCCGAATATCGCAACAAAACTTCACCATACAATTGAATGATTACAATGATTATCACTGATTAAGTCAAATGAATAATGGTTAAACTTGTATTTAGAGCCAGTGGATTTGTGCATGTGCACCGCGTGACGATCGCATTAAAAGTGATCGCCACCGACGCCATGACAGTCACAACCCCACTCGGTGTCACGCGCTCTAAATTAAAAATACCACTATAGAAATAAATTGCAAGCCACATTTTCCACATTGATTTCGTAACACTATTAAAAAGTGTTACGAAATCGACGCACCGTCATGTCTAATGCTTTACAGTCCTAAAGTTTGCCTAGCGTTTTCAGAAAAGACTTGTAGCGGAGTCCAGCAGTCTCATAAATACTTTACTTTTTAGTATGAACTAATGACGACTGTTCTTACTTCCGACGGACCGACAAGCAAGAGTAATCATCAAAAACTACATAAAGAAAATAAAGAACATAAAAAAAGACAGTAAGGAAACTGAACACAAGAAACTACATAATAGGAGTTCCCAAAATAAATGAAGAAATAAAAATAAAAATTATTAAAACTATTTTCTAAACTATAGACACAATATAAATACCCTATAGCACCTGTCATCACAAAGATATTGAACACACAAACAAACAAGCAGTAGGAATTACAATAAACAGTGGAAATACATTAATTTTCCACAGAATACTCGTAAAAATGCGGCTGAGTTGAATGGCTGGTCCAATCTGTGGAGCTCAGACGTAATGAGTTCCGTATAGCTCGTTCCTTTTTATTTTTTGTTGAGCTAAATGCAAATGCTTGTAATTATAATTCATAGCGTTCATTGTGATTGTATGCTTGTTGGTTTTTCAGGCTGTAAAAGATTCGCTTGGTGTTCGAAATACTAAAAGAGATATGAGTTTTGTGAATTTTGCCTGCCGGTCGATTTTGTAAAAATCGCACTGTGAAAACTTAGGTGACGTTAGGGTCAGGCGTATGCTGGGATGCAGGTGACGCAGCGCAGCACAGTACAGATTTAGCAGCGCAGGGCAGGCGAGACAGACATAGGCCATGAGCGTATGCTGTGACGCAGTTAACAACTTAACATACGCACGCATTCGCGTTCTAGCTGGTACAAACAATAGACGTGTTCGAGTTGAAAATGAGTTCAGAGTCAGATTCCGACTATGAAATCAATGAGTTGTTGCTACTTTACAGTTTGTCAAAACGTAAAAAAACTATTTGGCAAAGTGATTATCTGAAAAAACGCTCTACTAATGGGGAATTTGTACTTTCTTCAGAATTATCTGACAAACAATTTAAAAACTACTTTCGGTTAGACAGATCACAATTTGATTATGTCCACAACATTATACGTGAAGATATTTACAAAGAAGGATGCAATTTTTTACAACCAATTGGGACGGAAGAAAAACTTGCTGTGTGTTTGAGGTAAGTAGATATTTATTTAAAAAACCAAAACAAATTATAGCTTCTCTTGTACAGTCATGCTCAAATTGAATTAACCCACGGTGACATATCGGTTGGACATTTTCTTGAAATCATCAATCAGCAGGAATAGGCATTGGAGTTGCGGGAGAAGGCATAGGAGTTCCAGGAGAAGGCATAGGATTTCCAGGAGAAGGCATATTATTTCCAGGAGAAGGCACTGGATTACTCATTATATCTGTACAGTTGTTAGAAGTACTTCCACTTGCACTGTTAATAAATGTTGATTGTGGTCCCAAATGTAGTAAGTACTCTTCCTCATCAGATATTAGGTTGAATATTCGTCTTTTCAATTTATGTTGACTTAATGCAGGCATTTTTTTTGTTATTGCATACATAGCATTAAAAAATAGTTGCATTTCGTCTACGTCATCATGATGAGCTCTTTTTTCAGCTCTTTCTTTGGCTCTATTTTCGTGATTTTGGAGCGTATTAACAATTAATGTATTTATGTCGTTTTTTTTTGTGGTCAACTCTTTGGTTGTGGATGTTACTCTGTGAGGAATTTCTTTCTGCAATAAAGGAGATGGACGTAATTGAGAAGACGGTACAGGGTCCTCAGCTGAATTGTTGCCAGTAATATTAAATGGCAGTAATTCCCTTCCAAATGATTCATTATGTGCAAACTCATCTTCTTGGTAGTTAATCAAATCTTCTGGCTGGATGAGATTTTGGTCACTACTTGAATTTTCAGTTGACATGTTCCCTGTCGTAGGACGATTAGTCATATAAGTCACTAAAAACTCCATCTGGGTTTCATATTTCCATGGTTTATTAACAGTAGCTGCAGAACCACTTTTATATAATTTGTTGCGCCTCCTAATTGCATCTCGGTGACAGTTACGTAACTTTTGCCACGCATCTTTTGCAGATGGTCCTGAAAACAAAAACAAAAAATTACTTGATAACTAATTAAAACATTTTATCTTTTTAGATATTTTGCATCTGGTGCTTCGTACAAAAGCCTGGGTTACAGTTACAGACTGAATGACAGAACGGTATCACACATAGTAGAAGACGTATCTGATGCGATATGGAAACATATGCAACCCATCTGCATGCCAGTCCCAACTCAAAAGTCATGGGAAACAACTGCAGCAGATTTTGAAGAAAAATGGCACTTTCCAAACTGTTGCGGATCTCTTGATGGAAAACACGTTACAATAATCAAACCCGGGAAAACAAATTCATCATTTTTTAACTATAAGAAAACTTTCTCTGTTGTGCTTTTGGCAAATGTTGATGCAAACTACAAATTTATTACAATTGATGTAGGTTCAATGGGTAGATTTAGTGACGGACTCATATTTGCAAAAAGTGAACTTGGAAAAAGAATGCAAAGTAGTGCACTATGTTTTCCAAACCCGAAACCGTTACAAGGTCAAGATGAACACATGCCATATGTTTTAGTTGGTGATGAAGCATTTCCATTAATGGAAAATTTAATGCGTCCGTATCCAAAACTACAGGCGTTAAGTGATAACACAAAAAAAATATTTAACTATAGGCTTTCTCGTGCCCGACAAACAGTGGAATGTGCATTTGGAATATTGGCGAATCGATTCAGAGTTTATAGGAAGCCATTCGAAACAAAAGTAAATACCGTCGATAAAGTTGTAAAGGCGACATGTGTTCTTCACAATTATTTGAGGCAAGAAGTTAGAAGACAAGAAGTAGATGAACTGATTACTGAAACTTCTCCTACAGTACAACTTATAAGTTTACCTAGAAATAGGATGAGGTCAGCGAGACATGCTTTCACAGTACGAGACAAGTTTAAAAAATATTTCAATACACAAGGGGCAGTTCCTTGGCAAGCTGAGGCTGTTGCAAGAGGTCGCTTTTAGGCCTTTTTAACCGACGGGAAAACGAAGGAGGTTCTCCAGCCAAGACCTTTAAATAGTACTACCACACTCAGGATAGCACTCGTTGTACATGTTAAAATATAATATTTTAATAAGCAGTCAGAGCCCTTAGTAGCCCTTTTCGGACATAGAAATATGATAAAGAGCTCCCAATTAAGTATAACAAAATTCCAACTATCAAACTAAAATTTAAATTACAAATAATAAAATTAAAGTTCTTACCGTCCTTGTAGTTTAATTCCTTGGCAATTCTTATCCATAATACCTCTTTAAATGTCTTTTTCGAATAGTCTGGATGGTTAGTATCATACAAACAAGGTTCACAACGAACTAATTCTATTAAATGTTCTGTCATTGCAACAAAATTATGTATTTTAACTTAAAAAACACGTCGCGACTCGCACACGTTGCGCAGGAATCTGTGCCGGTACTACAACGAGGCGCAGAGCAGGGCAGACACATCTCTGCGTCGCACGTGCCTGCGCCGCAACGTACGGAGCACTCGGTACTTTCATGCATTACAAAATCTGCTCTGCCCTGTGCTGCGTGGATCTGCGTCGCCTGCGTCCCAGCATACGCCTAGCCTAGTTGTCGTTGCTTATTTCACGTTGCAGCTCACTTCTAGCTCACTTCATCTAAGATTTCACGGTGAGGATTTTACAAAATAGGGTAGGATAGGGTATCAAACTTAACTTACCAAGAACAATAAGTACAAAGTTTTACGAATACCTATTCAGTTATTTTATAATTATTATTACGGAAAAAAATAGACACGACTTTCTAAATCATCGCAATATCCATCCATTTTTTTTTTCAGTTAATCACCTAAATTAATAAATGAGACAATTATGAACATTTAGATTATTATATTTTTTAGGAATTAATATTCCCTAGTTTCCTACTGAACCCTAAAAATGAAGCCATAAAACGGATGCGTGGGCGCAACCGTGCGCTCGATCATTATTTATGAAGACATTTAATGGTAAATTAATGAAATATGTTTATTGTACGTTTTCTATGAGTTTCACTAATGGTTATGATCACGATGTTTTGACACCTACTTATGATAATTTTTAGGAAAAATATTAGTATGGTTTTTATAAAAGAAAGTTTGGCGGTATGTTAATTAAGAGAAAAAACAACAATTTGGAGGAACAAGAGCAGTGGTCGCCCAGTTGGCCCCGACTTAGGAGTTGTAGGTCGTGGGTTCGAACCCAGACATGCGTTTTACTTTGTGTAACCAATTTCGTCACCACTGCTCTCAAAGCGGTGAAGGAAAACATCGTGAATAAACCGGCACGTCATAGAGCCAAAAAGTTCAAAGACATGTGACATCCATCAACCCGCACTAGGCTCGCGTTGTAGTTTATAGCCCACTTCCTCTCACAGAGAGGAGGCATGTGTCTCAGCAGTGGGAATATTACAGGGAACAATTTAGTTTTTTTTTTTTAATTGGGGTTATTCGCTGTAAATGCCGATTAATTCTGTGATGACTGAGAAATAGAATGTTTATCAAGGCGTTTGATGGTTGTACAGCAGCACATAATGGATGATCTACCAACTCCCAAAATAAGTCCAGATTGTATTCTGGGAGTTAGTGGTTCTTAAGATGCAGGACTTACATAAACACAACCTTGTGGCCCAGAAATTGACTTCCAACACTTAATAATAATAATAATAACTTTTATTTCAAACACTTGTTCCATAGATCTTTGTAAGTAACAGTGCAGCTTAGGTAACTATGTCAGTATGTATACTTACTTAAGCTATTACAATCTGTCAAATGGCTTTCATAGATTCTAAACTTTATCGCTAAAGCATTAGGTTCAAAGTTGATTGGGAAAATTTGACAGTTTTGTGTAGCTTGGTGTGCTGGCGTCTGTACATACTTAGGGTCGCGAATCATATTTTAATGAATATAATTCTTTAAATACATATTTACAGAATTATAATCATGAAAATCGACAATACAACCCTCTAAGTTCATATAACCCTATTGATTGATATTTCATGAAATAATCATTCAATAGGATTAATATTGAATACATTTCGAAACATACACAGACGAATACCTCTTTTTTTTTCTTTTCTTTTTTTTAAAATACGTTGCCCCAAACTAGGAATTTCTCCTGTATTGTGGGTGCGTTTACACAAATTTAAGGTCACATACACAAACAGCCAGATCGGGAACAACTACTTGTAGGTCATACAAATATTTGTTCCGTGCGGGAATCGAACCCGCGACACGCAGCGCAGCAGTCAATCGCTTAACCACTGCGCCAACCGTGCCGTTAAAATATCTGATAATATTGTAATGAGTGTATAAGCTTTTCTGACAAGTACGCATTTCAAATTGAAGTATGTATCCATATCCGTGTTATATGAATATGATTTGCGTTGATATCATAATTCAATCGATTTATTCATGAACCGATGTAATTATTTTTTTTTTAATTCCTTCTTAACATGCAAAAATGTTTTGTTCGTTTGCATGTACCAATAATATTAGCTTACAGAGAAATGAAGATTTTATTTTTCTTCACCTCAATAATTTAAATTAAAATGCATGCAAGGGAATTAAACAGTTTCTAAAAATAGGTGACTTACCATAATATCGCCCCTATATTTTTTGTCCATGATAGTAAATGCTCAATAGGCATCCCATCACTACTAATGCAAGGAGTTCTAGAGTTGTACCAACGCATGCCATGTTGATACCCTAACTAAATAAAAAAGAATGTACCACGTTTTTTCCTCGATAATGTTTGCGAAGCAAAACCCGGTGCTGTACCTAGTAATTAAACACACAAGTTGTGCATGCAACCATCAATTATACAGGCGGTTTTTTGCAATCCGATTTGTTTTGCGTTCGATGATGTCCGAGGGAATTATACCGAGTACGTAGTGCGGTGATTAGTGACGGTAACATACACACACAATTAACATTAAGATTTTATTTATTTGAAATTTAAAACAGGGACTGTAATCAAGGTTTTAAACACAGAATGATTGAAACACTTTATTCATAGTCTGTGCCTCTGTTTCGCTTCTGTGACCATGATTGAAAATTTTTATTTTAAACTTCACAAAACGGAATCTTTTTTTGATTGTTATGTAGGAAACTAAAAACATTAGTCTCAATGTTCGCACGACGCTCTTCTAGTCCGTAGTCTCAATCTACCGCTGTTCTTTTTATGTGTATCACCTAACTTAACATACCTACTAAAGTTGTCGACATAGCTCACCTCACAGAATAAGTAAGCTGAAGTGTCAACAGGCCTGCCATATAACCGTGATGACCGTTAAGGTAGACGTGTTCTTGAGTAGAGACCGCAAATCGGCAAACGTAAGCTAGGACGGCCTCAGGCTAGGTGGAGCGACGATCTTCGCAGGATAACTGGCAGCAGCAGGATGAGATTTGGCGAAAATTGAGTTGAGTGTCGTGCGATAGGAAAGACCTATGTCCAGCAGAGAACTGCTGTAGGCTGATGATGACCAAAATTAAGGCCCTGTCCACACTTTATTGGTCACTCATATGATCACGTATAAATTTGTGTCTAAACTAGCGATTATGATACAACGCCACGCAACGGGGAGCTGATACAGCAACATAATTTTAGTGTGGACAAGGCCTAAGTTTTTACGAGTTCATCTTTCCCACGCTTTGCTACCTGTCTTTCGTTTATTCTGTCTCCGTATAAATCTTTTCTGTTTGCCCAAACAGACACTACACATTATTAAAATCCAATCCAACCCGAGCTAATTCTAGCCTCTAACTTAGAATTATGACTTGTTAACCCATAACATTTATATAGCTTCTAACTAGACGGCATAAAACCAGTGGTTTCAAACCTTCGGCGGCTCTAATTATGCCACAATAAAATCAAATGTAAAATGGCTGTTAATTGGTGTAATATAACCTTGTTATCGGTAGATGCTTTGAATTAGCCTAATGGTATACTCCGCTTTGCACCTGCCATTCTTGATTTATTTTATGACTTTGAATGTGTGTGGGTTTTGACAGCTCGCGTTTTGTGTTTTTATAGGTTGTTTGTTAAATACTTTTTTGCGAATGTTGCTGGTCGCTGATTTTCTTTGCGTTTATTTATGTATATGATCATTTTGAAACTTTTTCATGTGCATACTCTTTTTCATAATAATTATCAATCATGTGAACAGAAGTGTTATTCTGTAAACTCAAGCGGTGGCACGAACGCGCCACGTAATCGTAACGTAAATTCGAACTGAATCGAAACTACAACTACACTTATCATTTTGGTTTAAATAAAAACCTATCACCCATAGGTATGAAGAGTCTAAAACAGAACGTAATGAAAAGTAAAAAACGAGTATTTTCAGTTTTTATATCCTTCGAATTTACGTTTATTCTGCGCGTTCGTTATACAGTGATCAAAATTATGCAATGGGTTTACCTGTTGCTCATCCACATATACCTAATTATAAAGGTACGTACATGTTAATTTGCCCACAAATAAAATCTACCTTTCTTAACGTATTAATATTCTTTGTGTTCTTCAAGATTAAAGTTTCCAAATCCAAAACTGCGTGGAAATTCTTACTTAAAAGGAACAAACTCAAGTTAACTAAGCGGAATAAACCGCCCAAAATCTGTTATTTTATGTTCGGTTGTTATACGAATGATGAATAGTCATTGTATAACTCTTTTTTCAAATAAAACGTTAGTGACACACTTGGCACAAAGCAATACCACCTATAAGAGAACAGAAATAAAGTTTATATAAACTGCATATGGTTACGTGGTGAATTATTTCAAAAGCTATTGTGAATGATTTTATGAGTCCGAAGGCGTGTAATAGTAATTAATTACGTATGAAGAAATATCAGAGAGTTGTTAATTAAATCTTGGTGAGAAGGTGTCAGAATAGACGTGGCATCAGTAGCTGATTATCTTTTTTAAACAAAAGTACAAAATGCTGTTATTATACTTAGATATACATCGTTTTGTGATGCGAGGTTCTTGTACATTGGGTTTAATTAGTTGCTTGGAGCTGGTTAATGCAAGCGGCTTAGTTTTTGCTTCAAAAGATGGGCAAGTATAGAATCCCACTGAAGACATCTTTTCACTTAGGAACTGCTCCCAACTGCTGAAAATGCTCCCAGAAAGTATTAAAATTAATACATTCTCATTCTATGATCTATGAAAGCACGTTACACCATTGGTCCCAGCTTTTATTAGTAGATTTTGACAGTCGTTATTTATTCGGAAGTCCAATGGTCTGACAACCAGTCTTATCAAGTGATATCGTTTTACCCAGTAACCGGGTTGTGGTGGTCAGATAGGCAATCACTCCATGTAGGTGCATTCTGTTAGACCGGAAGCCGACCCCAACATAGTTGAAAAAGGCTAGGGAGATTTACTGAGCACTGCATGAACCGTGTAACAATATTTTATAACATAGTTGTAATAATATGTAAGTGTGTAATATTGCAACATACCAATAACAATAAACAACTTTATAACGCGCCAATCAATCTCGGCGCTAATTTATTGAGAACCACAGACAATTTAATTGACGTTTTAACTTTTTTTGTTTATTGCATAATAAACATCTGCAGTTTCGTATAATGTTAATTAATAATATTGACTTTTATGGCTATTCTCAGGAAATAAAATATATTTTTACGATCCTCCAAAAATCGAATTGATACAACTTTTTTTGGATTTATACGCAAATTAACCAATCGTATAATTTAGTATCGAAATTGGATATGTATCGATGTCGAATATATTATAAAATATAATAAAACATAAATTATGTCTGTCATATTTTCTTTTATCGATTTCATATTGGCAATAGTTATGGGTTATTTTGATTATTTGTATGTAATTAGAGAATTCTTTTTGGTCTTTTAGTCCGTGCTAAGCTATTTTAATTTAAATATAGATAATAAAAACACTCAAAGAATCAGCGCGAGCTCAAATACATTAAAAATCGTGTTTTCCATTATTTGTTGTAATGGCTATAACAACACTAGTCAGTTAGCAACATTCTTTCTCTGTTTGAAGTTTCGATTAAATATAATTTGACACAGTGATGATAAAACCTACATACATTTACAAAAGCTACTGTCGTTACTGAACACATTTTTTACATTATTTGCAAGACAATCATAACCACGTGATTGCCTTAAAGTCAGACTGCTATATACCTAATTCCTAAAGATACTATAAGTTGTGAAATAACAGCGGAAAACCGACACCCTTTGAAAAAAAAAAGCTTCTGAATTTTTCACCTAAAAAAATAAACGACAGTGTTAAATCATCATCAAAAAAAGTTTTAACACAAATAAAAACGAACTACAGGAAGCTATCAAGGCTTCCTTCCTCCTGCTACACAATTTATAACGTGTTTTGTCAAAACATAACGGCATATCACAAAATTTGGCCGCGTGACAACCCTGAATTATGATTTTTATTGCTCTGTCTGAGTCATAGTCCGTAGAATAAAAATAAAAGCTGGTCTTTCGACCCATAAAATAAATTATCACCCTAAATTTGTTCAGATTTATTGCTAAGCGAACGTTTGAATGTGATCGCTAAATTATTATAGAAAAATATATTACGAAGAAAAAAGTTGTTAGAGTAATAAAAATGTCTGAGTGAGGAAATGTTTTCTTTTAAATAAATTATTTATGTGTTTGTTAATATTTTTGCGTTGATGAAAGGTTTCCAGGGATATTAAAACGATGATGGTGAAACTATATGAATATTTTCTTAGGAGACATCTATAACCAAATGAAACGGAAGACATATTTATGATGATGATACCTACATTATGATAATGATGACTTCATTTCTCTTAATAATTATTTTGATATTACGAATGATAAGATTGAATTCAATTTGATTTCCCCTTCTTCACTTTTACTCAGAATCACCCAATAACGATTACGTTTTAACATTTCAGTATTGTACAAAACAACCAGATTTGCATACTAATTGCCTTAGAATAATATTAGTTATTATTTCTATTAAAATTTTTGTAGATGACGGAAGTATAACAAGCGACAGATCACTACTAATTGCTTTGTATAATTAAATTGTGACACTATTTTAAAATTGAACACTTTGACTCAATCTTACTACGTACTAATAATAACTGTCAGAGCAATGTATACTTCATAAAAACCCACTTGAACTAAATCTTACCACAAGAAAGAAAGAAATGAAAGACTAAGATCTAAAACAGTAACAGTTCATGGAACACAAAATACAAAAAAGGTGAAATGTTTTCACATCGACCATAAGTGCCACAAATGACGCAAATGATTGAATCAACCCAGTCAGTTATAGTTCACTGCTTGACTTGGGGCTCTGTATTATATACTGTTGCTAATCCGTTGGTGAAATAAGACCAAGACAACTCAACATGATGAAATACTGCTACGATCATAATTATTATACCTTAATTGGATGTGCTAACAATATGAGTTATTCAAACCAGAATCATAAAAACGAACTTTTATTATATTAGCTGCCGGTATAAAAATAATTAAAACCACTTTATCATTATTATCCTTGGTACAGTCGAGCAATCCTATTCGGTATTACATCAAAAGTAATCTATGTGTTAATTTATACGATGTCCAATTAAACATGATTAATATGATAAAAAACGGCTACTTGTTCCTCCCGATACATGATTAAGTTATAAATTGTGGACGGCCGAAAACAGGCGTCCCAATTATTGGGCCGCAACTGACAGTGGCAATATTTCTGGCAATGATTAAGTGGGGTGGAATGTAGATGTGGCAACAGCAACACTTTGCATGTCTATTGTAAGGACTTTAAATTATTATACTGTGGGGGAATTGAGTAACACACTAGCAGCAATGGCAATGGCTGCAGTAGCAATAGCTTTAATTTTGACAGTTTAACAATATTCATTGCGTTAATTACACTGTTGAACAGACACATTTTTCGAACATATGAAGCAATGGATTAGCAATACCTTTCAAAATGAAACAAGTTAAGATTGACAGTGTGTTGCGCAATAACGCTGCTGTTTTGCGATGACGAACATTATTTTATTGAATCTACAAAATAATTCTAATTTACTTAATAGTAAAAGTGAAATCCACTGGCAGTCTAGTTCAACTCAGTATTGAAAATTCACTCGGTACAGTTTATCAGGATTCAGTTATTAAATGCAATTTTTATATATTTTTTTCATTGAAAAATATTGCTCAAAATAGTTGATGCCAGGAGCTTTTTAACACTAGAAAGACTGAAACTTAGTATATAACTATATTGCCCAAATGCAGTCAAAATTACTGCTTTTGTGAAATATAGGTATAACACACATATATACTGGAAATGAAGGAGGAAGTAGGTAACTACAATTTATTATTAATAAACGCATTTATATGTTGTAAAAAAAGTCACCAAATTCCAAGAAATTGTGCCATTATATACGTAATTGTTTTTCTAATTGAAATTAAAAAGCAGTATAAACGACTTCCTTGGGCAATATAGTGTTAATGAGATTTCATAGAAGTGGTCCTAGTTAACGAAATTAGTAATAAAGTGATCACGGTTCTACTATGTAGGAAGATAATTCAACATCATCATTTCCCTTTTGCCCTTTCCACAATTTAATCGGGGTCGATTATTCGTCATCTCGGTAGTCAACGTAACAGTAGATAATTCAACAGAGAGTACATAAAGTTTTCCCATTCACTTCCAACCGGCATTTCCACAGTTACGCTCTGTCACATCTGAAATATTTAAAATATTAATCTCAGCAGTAATATTTCATCGTGTAGTGGCGTAACACCTGCAAGCGGCATACGTGGTTGATTTATTGAGCCGTTTGTTTCCCCCCACTAGTCATCCTCCCGCCATCCACCAGCCCCCAGTGTCATCCTCCTGTCATCCAACGTAGCTATGCGAAGCTCACCTCTATGAGTTGTGATGTGACGCTTGAAATTTTGATGAACTGTGTGAATTTCATATTTTATTTTAAATTTGACTAAAGTTTTTTTTATACCGTCAATCGAGTGTTGGAGTGTATCATGTCAAGTGTATCTGTACACACTATACATATTAGAGCTGGCGAACGTAACTGAATTGAAAAACTTTTTGAAGCGAAAATTGTTTTGCATAGGTACCTGTCGAAAATACTTTTCGTCAGAATGATTTTGAAATTCGTAAAGTTGAGTGACACACGTGATTGTTATTAATTTAATTTATTTCGTATTTTAAAGTGCATTTTATTTGTTTTCATTTTAATTTGCATGAAATGTTTTGACCAGAAAGCAATATACTTTTACCAGTGATATCAAAATTTTTTATCAGCAATTTCCGCATCAAAATTACAATTTTATAAGCGTAATTTACAATGAACTCTTCGCTAAACAAATGATTATTTTATTAATTTAATTCTGCTCTAGGCCAATCAGGTGCCCGGTCGTCGGCATCCTTACTAAGAGCACCGCAAGGTGTTTCGGCACTTCTTACGGTCACGTACAATCGTAAAAGCGAATTTTATAGGTTCTCAGTACTAAATTAAAATGTAATTGAAGTTTTACGACTTAAAAAAATAGATATCAAGCCATAATAGGTGTTTTTTAATGAATTTTGAAACAGTTGAGTGTTTTATTTCGATTACATAGGTCCATACAAAAACGTGATAAATAAGGCACCAGTTGTGAATACATACATGTTTTGATGTAATATTGTACTCGTATACGTTTCTTTTGAATAAGGATACATCAAACCCATTTAAGATATTATATCGCTTCGACAATCTAAAGATTTCACAGAACATTGTTTGAATTTAGTAAACCACGCAACAAAATGCATAACAATAAATTATAACACTAATAATCTTCACTCATATTGTCTGCCTATTAACATAATAAAATGTTTAGCACCGCTGAAATTTACGCACACGTTAGTTGTGTTAACAACTCAAAATAAACTGTACTTGCTTTGAGATAAAGCTTGTTTTTGATTGGTCGATGTTTCGTTTCGCAACCGCATCTCCAGGGGCCCATAACTTTTGGTCGCGTGCGCCGGCGGCGTATTATTTTTAAATTATTAACGCTGTAATGGAATAATTCCGATATGCTAATGCTGCGACGAACGGGCACTGATCACGAGATCGCCACAGGATACGATTAACAGTAGGGCAAAAATTCAATTTACGTTGAATTGTGTTTGCGGTATTCTGTGCTGCAAATGATTGAGAATGTGTTTATTTGTTTTAAAAAGGTTTTAGCATATGAATTATGCATGATAGTAATTTGTTTATTTCCCATAATTCATAATTTTAGCCCCAGGATAAAATATTGCAAGCATTAATTTAAATAGACACAGTATATTATAAAATAAAAGTCAATGAAATCTCACTGGCAGTTAACAATAAAGAATATGGCGCAATTTGCGATTTGCGAGTTGACATCATAAATTTTAATGGCGATGACAGAGGTTAGGAGGCCACAACAACCAAATGACTTCACAATTTATCTGTTAAGTTTATGAATATCAAATGAATAAGGTCGAACGAGTTACAAGATAAATTGTTATGGATTTAGTTAATTCAGAAGACGAGCTGGATATTCAATAAGGATAGATGGCTTATAAATGATAAAGAGGAAAGGAAGGATCAACAGAAATGAGAAAAATCTTTGTAGTACTAGAGGCTAGCAAAAAAAATCGATCCCAGAACGGTAGATTATCAATAACAAGAAGATGGAAGGTACTAGAATAGAATAGAATACTCTTTATTATGTACTACTACATTTTAGAATCCTTTCAGGTGCATGATTTTCTTGTTTAATCCTTCTTTTGGTAGCATTTACCCAAAGTGAACCTACTGTTTCAAACTAACTACAACCAAGCCGTTAGAACTACCTCTCCAGCTAATTGCTAGTGCTTGCAATTTGTTCGCTTGCCCAGTTTGTTGTCTGTCGAGTTTCTTTACCGGTAATGGATTGGTAGGCTGTGGCCTATCTCTACACTTCATTTGGGCTCACTATCTGATTTAGTGATAAGTGGATAGTAGATAGATTGGTGTGAATTGGGATTTGTGTTAGGTAATGGTAGTCTTTGTGGTCTTAAAGGTTTCTTAAAGGTATGGATTTAATGATTGGAAAAGGGATACAGATAAGTGTTTATGCTTTTGCTATAAAAGACGGATCAAAAGATGATCTCACAGAAATCTGTCGGCTGTCAGCACCGTCACTTATAATTTTTGCTGACTGCCCAAATTTTTTCCACGAAATGAGCTATTGTATACCGTGAAGAAAAATCAATGACAGACACAAAGAAAAACAAAAACCCATTGTTGAAATTGTTGTGTCTCTCCCTCAGTTCTTTTTGTTTCTATCAATAACAGAGATATTTTAAAACAGACACCGGAGTGTCCCAGCAAAGACTTTAGAAAAACCTTTAAAAGCTTCTTAACAAAATGACTAGTTTTATTTAACACTGGAGCAATTTCGACGCTATTTATTGCCTAATTGCAGCAATAGCTTTAGCAATAAAGCCAATCCCTCTTCGTAGAGTAGTAAGATAAATCATTTTTACCAATTAATGGAAACTAAGCGAGTAATTTATTTACAGTTTCATAAACACTTTATCTCTACGGATATAAGGTAGCATGCACAGCTGTTATGATGTCCTAAGTTCGATTACCAAAGAGTGTAATTTACATTTAGAGACAGCAGTAAAAGTAGATAGAGTTCCTGAATTTCCAAATGTTTATTGACAGTGGTGTCAATTTGGAAATTAAAAACCCTCCAGATTTCAACAAAACAAATGGTTCAGGATGCATTAAAGTTGATTTCTTAAATCCCACAAAATGTGTTAGGCCTATTGTGGGATTTATTTTTATTTGGAAAAGAAGGAGAATAAATCTTTGGAAGAATTGTCCAGTAATTGACTCATGCTGCTCTTAAAGAGCCTACTAGTCTCAAGTGGGGTACTTGCGTAACACACTAACAGTAGGAATTACTTTCATTTTGACCATTCAACAACATTCATTGCGTTATTTAATTTGATGAGCAGACACATTTTGCGAACATAAGCTATTAAAAGCCGGAATACACGGAGATTTGTATCGTTGGTTCTCTTCTTATATTGAAAACAGAACGCAGGCTGTGGTACTTCAGGGGTACACGTCTGGATGGAGTTCTGTCCCCTCTGGAGTTCCCCAGGGTTCGATTTTAGGATCCCTTTTATTTACTTTATTTATTTCTGACGTGAAACACTGTTTTGAAACATCTTATATTTTACTTTATGCTGACGATATGAAGGTTCATAAAATTATCCGAAACATATCTGATACACACTTGTTACAAAATGATTTAAATAGATTTGAAGAATACTGTACACGTAACAGACTGGAACTGAATGTTTCAAAATGCTTCCACTTGACTTTTACTCGTCAGAAGTCTATAATCGATTCCACGTATAAGCTCTACAGTATCAGTATAGGCAAAGTCAATAGTATTAGGGATCTTGGTATTATACAAGACAGGAAGTTACTCTTTGATCAGCATATTGATAGTATAGTAAATAGGGCGTCAAAAGCACTTGGGTTTATAATGAGAACCTCAGCATGTTTCCGATCGCTAAAACCGATCAAAGTATTGTATTGTTCGTTCGTACGCAGCCACCTTGAGTATGCATCACAAGTCTGGAACCCTCAATACGGGATCTACAAGTCTCGTATTGAGGGCATCCAGAGAAAATTTCTTAAGTACCTTGATTACAGGGCAAAGCAAGTATCTGTTGATTACACTCACCGATGCAGGAGGTACCATTTTCTACCACTTGACCGTAGACGTCATATTAGTGATGTATGCTACTTGTTTAATATCGCAAATGGTTCAATCGACTGTCCTGAACTTGTTTCAAAATTAACGTTACGCACTAATCAGATGGGGCTGCGACAACGACCACTCTTACATGTACCTTTTGCGAACACTAATTATAGGCGTAATGCATACTTTCCAAGAGCCAGTCGCAGTTTTAACGAAGTTTCTTGTGAACCCAATATTGATCTATTCTGCACCAATGCAAGCACAGTTAGAGAATTATTGGCAAAGCCATTTTTTGTACAGGAGGCACCTTCTTGCTCTTGAATCGTTTATTTTACAAGTTGGCTTAAATTATAAACAATTAAATAAAATTAACCAACTTTTGAAATTAATAATTCAATAATTTGATCGTAGTTTGTTTGTTTAATTTGTTAGATTATTTTGTACTAGGGAACTAATATATATATTTTTTTTTTTGTATCCATCTGTGGAGGCTTGTAATTAGCAATTTAGTTATATATTTTTGTTACTATAATGTTATTAGTCTGTAAGCTTTCCTAAAATAAAATAAATAAATAAATAAATAAATAAACATATGAAACAATGGATGTGATTGACAGTGTGATAACGCAATTAGGGTGCGGGACGCTGGTACTTAAATTGGCGCTATAAACCTTGTCGACAGGTTTTTTAAGTTTTTACCATGACTTGAATTTCTCTTACATGTGTGACACGAGTTTATATGTTACATGTTTCATCTTATAAGTTATATTATGTCAGATAAATTAGATATCCTTAATCTGTGAGTGTGAGGCACATCTCTGCATACCCCCAGGGTCTACCAACGTGACAGTGTGACGTAATTTATAACAGGTACAAGCGCGAGCGCACAGATCGCGAGATAGCAAATAACTATGATTTATTAATACACAATTTATTATTACTTCCTTTACTTACGAAATAACTATGTATTACCACGGTTGTTAACTTTTACGGGGTCGGCAGATAACGCGGTTTTAATGTTATAATGAATAACACAGTTATTTGTTTGGCAGTTACTTTTTATGTCTCAATTTTGCGTATATAGGGAATGGGAAAAAGATTGGGGGATTGTGAATAAAAGTAATAACTTTTTGCTTGGGTGGAATATTTAGCGGTAACCATCTTGGACTGTAGTTTTTGGAAGACATAGTTAGCAAGACTGTGGACTGGGGTCACTGATGATCTTAAGGACAACATGGATATAGAGAGGGAGCGCATGTCGTTGGCTATTTGATGTAACATGCTGGTTCGAAGATTTGCAGGTTGTACAAATCAAGTTAAAGTCACTCTGTTCAAAGCTTTCTGTCAGTCTTTCTGCACGTGCAGTCTTTGGACCCATTATAATAATAATAATATTCCACAACTTTCACACAACGCCATTTTGTCCCAAACTAAGCAGAGCTTGTGCTATGAGTACTAGACAACTGATAAACATACATATATATTTCTAAATACATACATATTATAGATAAATTACACCCAGACAAAGAACAAATGATCGTGCTAATCACACAAACATTTGTCCTAGGTGGGAACCGAACCCACGACCTTGCGCATAGCAGTCAGGGCCACTGACCACTAGACTAACAGGCCTGTCATTTCACGCAGAGAACATACAGCGACCTACGTGTCCAATATAAAAACGCGTTTAGGATACTTTTGGGGCTGTTGTGGCGTTGTAGTGCGTCCACAATATTTGAGGTGGCGCGCACAGACGATTTTTACGCCAAAATAAGAAAAAGGACCGCCTCCATAGCCGGTCGGCTACACGCCACCACTAATGATCTAATGAGCGTGTTCTCAGATCGGTGGGACTCCCCTCCGCTACGCCACTGGGTGAGAATCCATACCAGTTGATATTTTAATTATTATCTTCTTCATCATTATCTGCCTAGCCTTTTTCCCAACTATGTTGGGGTCGGCTTCCAGTCTAACCGGATACAGCTGAATACCAGTATTTTACATGGAGCGACTGCCTATCTGACCTCCACAACCCAGTTACTGGGTAATACGATACCCCTAGGTAAGACTGGTTGTCAGACTTTCGGGCTACTGACTACCCGTAACAACTGTCAAAGATCTACGAATGACAGCCGGGACCAACGGCTTAATGTGCTTTCCGAGGCACGGAGGGGTCTCGGTATGTAAAGATGGTCACCCATCCACAGACCAACCGCGGCAAGTGTAGCTAAGCGTAATTATTATCTTCTTATTACTAATTAAGTTATTTTGTTGATACTAACACTATGGACTCATTTCTGAAATAAAAAAAAATTGAATTTGAATTTTGACAGTTCAACAACATCCACTGCGTTGTTTACGTTGTTGAGCAGACAAATTTTACGAACATATGAAGCAATGGATTAGCAATATCTTTCAAAATTATTCATTTATATATATATGTGTCATTGTATAAGTGTCATTAATAGTGTTTTACGCAATTAACGTAATTGTAATTAATTAGACTGTTATTTGTAATTTTCGGGCAGAAGGCATGGCAAGATTGTGGCCTAAGAAGGAGTTCAAAATAGTTACAGGTTGAAAAAGGCGGTCTTAGACCTCCGCAAAGCACATCCACAGAGAGATTATTGTATCTTAGGAACAATACAGTATACTAACTAACTTAGTACGCGTATTATTTAGCGAACACTTCTGTAACTTTTCCCAACTGTGTTGGGGTAGGCTTCCAGTCTAATCGGATGCAGCTGAATACCAGTATTTTACATGGAAAGACTGCCTATCTGACCTCCATAAGCCAGTTACTGGGTAACGCCATACCGCTTCCGTTACTTCCGTAACGCTCATATAATTTAATTTTATGATATAAATAATTTTGTGATCATTGTTAACCAAATCTGCATACAAATGTACAGTGGTTACTTAACAGCATAACTGTCGGAAGTAACATTTCAACACACAATCCTACTTATATAAACAACGTTTTTAATTAACAAAAAATACGTGCCATATTAGTGGTTATTGTCGGATTTAATTAATGTAAATTACGCGTATATTATTATTATCTCCCTAACGTTTATAAAGCGAGGTAATGTTTGCTATCAGTTTTAGCTGTAAACTTAATGTTCGTTAGTACCGGATTGTTAAGTATTAATGTGTTATAATTCTTCAAAAATGTGTTGGTAGCTGTACTTTCTAGCGCGTGGGATCTCTTACCGAAATCTTTATTGTGAAGCAGTACTATTTTTAATTTTCCGTACCCAAAAGATTCCAATGGGACCCTATTACTAAGCCTTTGCTGTCTCCGTCCGTCCGTCCGTCCATTCGTACATCCGTCCACCTGTCTGTCAGCGGGCTGTATTCCATGAACTGTAATAGGTAGACAGTTGAAGTTTTCACAGAGTGTGTATTTCTATTGCCGCTCTAACAAAACAGTAAAAATTAAATAAAGTTAAAAATTAAGGGGGATAAAAACCCCCTTAATTATTACCTAAACCTGTTTTTAGGTAAGTCTGTCAACTGTACAGAACGTCTCGTAGAACATCACGTAAAACATTTTGTCCCGATGTCACAATTTTCTCAACAAAGAATCAAGAAGGACCTCCCAAAAGGATTTTAAACATGCAGACAGCGTAATTTTATTAAATTGGCTCGGAAGTTTCATGGTTTACAAGCAAGATTTCATTATTATTTAAGATTTTATTATTTTAGGTTCCTATACAATTAATCAAGACTGAAAACTTGGACCTTAAAGCTAAATCAAGTGATTATTAATTTAGATAATTGTAATTATAAAAGGAAGTTCAGGAAGATTTGTTTAGACTTTACGATTGTGATCTTTGGCCGTCAGGAAATTAATTATTGTTAGAGTTATGGCTTCGTACGATGCCTACATCGAGCTCTGTTCCAGAGGTTATTAAATATAATAATAACATATTATTGAACGAGAACTCATGCTCTTTTTTATTATTTTTTTAAGTTCTGAACTCTTTTTTTTGTTTTTATCTTTTAACTACGGACGCTTTTAACGTGCGACGTGCACGTTAAAAGCGTTTTTACATCGTTGTCACATGTACAATTTCAGTGTCTGTAGATTTTATTGCCCGTTCTTTTCCATAGGTATCTAGTACGCTTTGGAATGAGCAAGTAGCTTCATCTTCCTGACCTTGATAATGCAAAAGTGCATGTGATTGGTACTTGAAAAATACTTTGAGTTTGAGTTTAAAATAATATTTGTTTTGCTCATCTTTGATTTCTTATATCATTAAAAGAAAAATAAGAAGTCATAGATTAGCAAAATAAGTACCTAAACCTGAAAAAATAATTTATAATCTTGTCATGATTATTCCTAGCAATGACAAATTACTGAGAAGAAAGAAAAAGGTACAGAACTAGAAAACTGCATACGAGATGACGTTGCATACCATTTCATCAAAAACCTTTGAAAAATTTAACACAAACTCCAAATCTCGCAACGTATCAACAGTATTCAACTTTTCAATTCACTCTGCGGCCTAATGACACATACCGACGTCTTTAACGTCAAACGTTACTTATCCTCCATTCCAGTCGAGCAGTCCAACATTTCAAAACGGGTATTATCATCTCATAGTTTATTCCGTCTCACTGGCATCTCGTGAAAGGCGTCGTGAAAGATTTATAATTTAATTAGCTGCTGTAAATAGACGCCGGCGGTTAACTGTCTGTTGAAGTGGCGGTGCTCTTTGGGGCAGACGGGACGGTAGGTAGAATGTAGGTGGATTTGGTTTCTGCCTCCCTGATTCTACTCGTTGAGCTTCATTGTCTTGTCGTTTATCTGGTGGTCGCCACTGTTAATTCTGCTTTTAGGAGTTGTAGTTGTTGTCAAAAGTGTGGCGAGCTTGTCCCTTCCTGTTACTTTTGTACTTTGAACATTCCACCTATAATTCTGAAGGAATTATAACATGATGCATTTCTTCAACAAAATTAACATGGGCACTGTTCTGTGTTATCTAAACTATAAGGTTAAATTATAAGTTTGTGAGTGATTATCTCTGAAAGTACTGATCTGATTACAAAAAAATCCTTTCGCTGATGGATAAGTGCGGTTTTGCCAAGGTGTCGACTTCGACGCGTACGGAGAGCCAGAAGCTTGTACACTAAATTTAATGAGCGTTTGATGTCACTCAGGGAACTTATGACTTGAAAAGGGGGAGAAGAAATCGTCTCCTTTTTTTTTTTTCAAATGTACCAATGAGCTTTTAATAGTAATTGTGTACCCTATGAAGTTCCAAGACAAATAAGACAGGCAGATATACATTCCCAAAGGTGCAAATTCATACTTTATGCAAGGGTCATCATAACTAATTGCAGATTACATATGATTACTTACGTCCTGTCATTCAAAATGACACAAGCACACACATAACTCATGCACATCGTAATAACTCATTCATTAAATTTATGCAGGGATGACTAATATATCCATTCATTCATGAATCATATCTTCAATACTTATGATATTAGGATATTAGTATTCCTCTCAGGATGGCTTGTCTGGGTTGAGTAGCAGTCGTTTGGTTTTAAAATGGCTTTCAGCCGACTCTGGTCTGCACCCTAACTGCATAACACACTTTCAATAACAATCTGAATCATTTTCAAGGATATTGCTGGTTGGTTTTTGGGATATTGCTTGATATCGGCAATATAATATATCGCCAATGATTTTTTAAATTTTAGTAATATTCTTTTTTTTTTACTCTCTGATCGGAGTGAATGCCTTATTCTTCACTTTCTTCTTGATCTATTTGATGATAATGTATTCCTTCTATCCTTCTCTCTTTTTCCTGCGAGCTAATGCATGGTATTCTTGATAAAGCGTTGTGGCATTGAATTCTTCTCATTTTTGAAAGAAAAAGAATGAAAATACCTTTATTTGCGGACAAACACAAAAAAAAAGAATTGGGGGAAAATATGCGTCACATCCACCGAAATCGGCCATCGCTCAGCATAATGAGACCATAGTGAGATCCATTGAGAGAACAAAAATTACTAAGACGTGAATAATGCCAACATTCCTGAGAACACACAGCAATGTCAGATCTGCATTAGCTCCTCTTTGTCACCCAACAAACTTTTATTGCTCAAAATTCTTCCATTAAAATGCAAGTGGCGGTCATTTAATAAAGTACAATTATGAATCGTAAAATCGTTCCCGTAGTTGCTTTTATGAGTGGTTGCTTGTTATCGCCTCCATCTTGATTTACGACGCGCGGGAGTGGCGTGTTGTGTCCGGTGGATGCGGCATGTTTGATGTCAGTAGTTCTTATTGATTTTTTTGCGATTGGATTGAATTGTAATGTGTGGTAGGCGGTGTCTTATTTGGTTGGTGACGTGTCCTAATTTATTTGGATTTGTGACTTTTGCCGGTTGGGTGTTGAAAAAGATTGTGCGTGCGTTTACCATGTATCAATCACCATTAGGTTAAATTAATCATTGATCTTGTGCAGCGGAGGATACTGACTGAGGACATCCACCATAAACATAGTACGGAAACAAACTCTCCAAGCATCGTGACAAAACTACTGTTCTAACATCGTTACAATGACTGTGTGATCTATAACATAATTTTCTTCAATGACTCAACACATAATGTTCCCACTGCTGGGACACAGGTCTCCTCTCTGTGAGACGAAGTGGGCCGTAGTAAGGACAGTGAGGGCTGGTAGATGTCACATGTCTTCGAATTTTTGTTCTAAGACATGCCGGTTTCCTCATGATATTTTCTGTGAGACAAACTCAAGTGTAACTAATCTTCTTCTTTACGTACTTGGACAAAATCTACTGAAAACATCATCGAATCAATTCAATGAATTCACCAACTGGTCTTAAATAACATTAGTACCGAAAAAAAAAAACTGCTTCACCAACCGCATCCGCACTCTAGTAGCAGTCTTGCGACATGACACGTCCACTCGACAGTCTGGTCGCGATAACATATTCGACACATCAGCTTCTTGCTACCGAAGTACCGACTTCAAGTATAATCAGGTATGTCAGTTTTGTTAATTGCTACTGTATCCCTGTAGTTATTTGATGAAATATTCAGTGGTGTGCTGCTTGCTCGTGGGTTGAAAATTTATGGAATGCTGCTGGGTAATGATCCATGATGGTAATGGTGGATGGAGCTTTGAGTATGTGTAATAAAGGTATTGTTGTTTGTTTTGTTCTTTGTGGTGTCTTTGAATATTTGGAATTTATGGTGGTTTCAGCAAGATGACGGTTGATGTCACATATCCATCTACTTTCTTGGGGTTTTGTCTTTGGGTATATCTACTATTTCTGACATTTATCCCGTAATGCATCAAAGGAAAGGAAAGGAAAGTTGAATAGTAACTCAAAGGATAATGTTTAAAATATATTTTTCTTAAAAATCAATTTTTGCTTTTATTTAAATTAGCATTTATTAGTACACTAATTTGTAATTTTTCATAATATGTATGTTCTGGCTGGGTAGAGATGTCACCTGCCTAGCCTCGTCCCAACTATGTAGGGGTCGGCTTCCAGCCTAACTGGATGTAGCTGAATACCAGTATTTTACATGGAGCGACTGCCTACCTGACCTCCATAACCCAGTTACTGGGTGATACGATATTGTGTGGGTAGAGATGTACAACATTTTAATTTAAAAAGAGAGTCAGAAAACATGTTTTCTTATAAAAAAAGTTTTATTTAAATTCCTACATTTCTATCTGTCAACACAGCCTAAAAAACGGCTCCCGAAAATATAAATATTACGCACAAGTACAACGCTAAACATCTACTTTATGTACGGCCCAAATGTGTTCCTAGTGATGCTCATAAATACCGATAAAATATTGCTATATCGATACTAAATCACTTGCAGTTTATAATAAGACGGAGAAACTTCCTCCATTTTCATAGTGATGGATGATGTGCTTCATATCTTGGTCTTCATCATGTTGAACGTGTGTTATGGGGTATTACTAGGTAAGTGATGGTGAATGATGGGAGGTCGTGACGTCACGTTATAGGAGATAATGATAGTGTTTTATGGGCAATATTTTACTGCTTCTACGTGTAGTGTATGTCAGGAATGTTGGGTTATTGTTGGGTACACCGTGAGTCATGCATGTCATTGTAGCTTTGTGGGTTATTGTAGATTTTATGAATCAGGCATGTATTCTGAGTGAGCTTGAAGTGAGCTGTCAATAGTGTCAATGCATCAGCTGGAATGAAGTTTCCGCTGTGAACTTCTACAGAATTGACCGATTGGTTCTAGCTTAGACACTAACTCAGCTTTTTGTATCGTATCGCGGAAACAGATTGCAGTTCATCCCTATTTTGTTTGTTATTTACTTTAGCAGTTAGCAGTGCGACAAAATACCCCCAATACTGGGGGTATTGGGGGTATTTTGTCGCACTGCTAACTGGCCAAAGAATGAGATTTGCTCAAGAAGTGGCGAGCTGCAATCACTCAGGATGTTTACGTCTACATTCAAACAGTGAGTGGACCGGGCTGCGATAACACGTCTAGTAATGCAAAAATATTAGTGCAACTTACGACCTAATGAAAATCCCAATGTTCTGTTCGGTACATTTGTTGAACAACAAAGCCGATCCAGAGCAATTACTACACATATTGGGCTCGTGCCGATCGGCTTAATTCGTTCGGCATCTTCTCTCGCTTATTTATGTTCGGATCGGTTTGGCACAATTGAAGCCAAATCGTGCTGGTTTTTCACTAACATTTATATTTAAATACATTCCATTTTGCCGCCCGGCTGTGTCTCATAATGCCGACCCGAATATATTGTGTGTGTAGTACCCCTTCTTTACAATTATTCGAATACGTCAAACGCTTCCAGCATAGTCGGCATTGTTTCATTCATACCTAAACCATCCAATAACTGTCAACCTATTTACAAGTTAACAAGTCATAAATAATTCCAACGATGTTATTAGTCCACTATATCTAGAAATAGTCGATCAAGATCTAAATAAATGGAATATTCATTATCATTGAATCGCGGAAGTAAACGCCATTCAAATTCATACACGCGACGCATATTAACTGGTTCATTTGTATGACAGTGATGGACGACTTTTTTATGGTCAAGATCGAGATGTAGGCAAAAGATAAACGTGACAATATTAAGAATATACATTTTTAAAGCAGTGCTGCCTGTCTTGTATAGATCAGAATGTTGGGCCGCAAATGAATGAAAGGCAATTGCACTCAGTTGGGATGAGAATGCGAAGAGACATGTGTGGCGATACACAAATGAATAGAATAGGAAATAAGTACATAAGAGGAAGTCTGAAAGTGGCACCGGTAACTGAAGATTTGTGTCGAAATCGATTGTCATGCACGGAGAGAAAATTCTTAGAAAAATTACTGTGCTCGTCACTGTAAAGTGAGTGCAAGTGAAATCTACAGAAAATTTTCTGTGTGAGATTGGGAAAAATTCACTATTTGTCCAATAAATTTTACTGTACAGCATAAAAATGTTTACTGTACTAGCATGGTAATTTTTCCATTACCACTCAAATGCACTCAGATTATGAGACAGCACTGTAATTTTTCTAAGATTTTTCTCTCCGTACCACATAGGCATGTGATATGGAGGAATGAGAAAAATGTCGTGAGGAAAGTTTTGAGTATGAATGTTGATGGCTATTAGTGTAAGGGAAGACCAAAGAAACGGTGGATGGACTGTGTGAATGTTGGATGTGGTTGGAAAGGGGGTGACTACCAAGATGACGACTGATAGTGAAGTATGGAACAAAAAGACATGTAGCGCCGACCACGAATAAATTAGGATAAGGGCAGGTGAGTGACGAGAGTAGGCTTAGTAGTCGACTTCATATAATTATGCTATTTGAGATAGTCTATTGTCCATTTTCACTAACACTAGGCGATACCCAAATTAATGCCCGAATAAAACCACGCTAAAACTTTCAACGACAAAAAATGGTTGCATACAAACGAATATGTGTTTGGCGAATTTGAACTTTATTAGTAACTAGAATTGTCATGTACTGGTGTCACGAACGAATTCTGTCGACGGCCGGACTTTAGTCAAAAATGGTTCGTGGAGAAGTTACAGGGTTAATTTTATCAGAAGGTTTTAACTGGCGAGGTGCAGTGATGACAGGTGGAGTAAGGCTGTGACAGAGTGGCGTCCAAGGACTGGAAGACGAGATGTCGGTCGTCAGGCGGCGAGATGGATGGATGGCATTGTTGGGTAAAGCCTGGATTAGGCTGGCACAGCAGCGTGGTAATTGGCACAAGAAAAGATAGACCTATGTCCAGCAGTGTTCAGTTCACTCCACAGATCCTCAGATCAGATCAGATTTCTTTCATACACAGATGATGATGTTGGTGATTTAAACTAGGTCTGAAATCAAATTGGTTGGCTAAAAACTACGCAGCCATATGTTTTGCTGTTGTGGATTATAATCTGACAGGTCCAACGTAATTCAAACTAGTTACAAGTAATTACGAAAATGATTTCGGTAATTAAGAACTATTTATTAATGTAACTAATCAATTAGGCATGCTAATCTAGACACTGACGTACGTCCAGTGCTGTTTAAATATTCAGTATTCACTTTAAGTTTTGAATATTAAATCGAATATTGTATCAAATTGACATGTTTTATAAAACGTGCTGCTACAATGACGACATAAATTTAACACACGGTCAGGCTAGTGGCCAGTAATCTTAAAAACTATAACAACATAAAAACATTAGTAATTTGAAAACTACCGCGTGAGCCGCTCGCGGACATGGGACTCTCTCCATTTCCTTCGATTCGCGGACTGTTTGCACGTTATTCGTTTTATTTTATTGATGTCATGTTATGATCCATGAACCCGGCAAATGACCCCTGCGCTACAGTTCTTTAAGTACAGATCGCTCCAAGATGCTATTTAAAAAAAGTCTTAATAAATATATTTTTTTTATGAAATTAAAATATTTTCATAAAAAGAAACCGAACCCATTTAAGTGTGTTAAATTAATGTCGCCATTAAAGCGCCACACTGTATAAGCTGTTCTAAATTAGTGTGATGGTTGAATAACATAACGTAAAAGTTTAATCCACAACAGAGTAAAACAAATAAAAACTCTCCATTGACTGTAAGTAGGTGTCTGTGTTTCTATTTCTTATTGCAAATTAAAAAAAAACGTTCTAAAGTAAAGTGTAACAAAAAGATTTCTATAAGATTAATGGTTAAAACCGTGAAACCCTGGCCGGGTTCACGGTTCACTTAGTTAAACTTAGTTTTATCTTTTTAATTACCATTATTAACTAGTAGATTCTTAAGTCCACAGACGTACCATCAGTTCATTGTTTTCACAATTACGGGATAACTAGCATAGCAAATCTCATAATCAAAAACGAAGTAAACGAAGTAGTACGAAACTATTCGAGTTGGTATAATCTGAGTAAATAATCAGTTTTCACACTCTAGACTTTGTTTCTCAAGCCAGCGCTGAGTCATCGTAATAATTATCCTCACTTTAGTCACACTACTTAACAAAAAACAACCGACACTTTTACCGGTAAATACCGCTAATAGCAGTTTCCGCTTCTCACATAATTATTACATTCACTACGCCGGAATTATTACGTAAAAATCTACCAAATAAATCTTTGACATGTCACCATATGTGGGACAAGTCCGGGCGAAGTTGTGCAACGATTTATCGATAAAATTAATTAATTTCATCGACTGTTGCCGTTTTTTGTTGTAACATTAACGAATAATGGAATAACCAACAGGTATTGTGTGATAATGGGTACATTTTCAAGTTTTTGGTGGAGGTAATGAATTCGTTAAAAAGGTTGAAGAGATTTTTTTAGAAATTATTGTTGGTGGTTGAGAAGAATTTTATATGGTTGGGTGGTCTGAGCATGAGATGAATCAGTTTTTATTTCAACGGAAGAACCATAATAATATACTGTGACGTGAATATTGATAAATTATGAAATTGTCCATAAATCTGGTATAATTTTTATCTTTTGCGTTAATTATCATTCACGGCACTCAACATCCTGCTGTTGCATATAGTCCATTAATGGCGTCAATTTCCTGTATCCAATGCCAATTCTATCAAGGATTACACTCTGATGTTTCTCACAAGGTAAGCCCGTCTTGCTGGCCACAGAAAATGCTTAATTTGCCCTTCCTGGGACACCACTTAGTATCTCACGTCTTGTCTGACCATGTGTCTGACAAGCTCCACTTCTGAAGGCCAGTTCACGTTATGAAAAACGTTCAAAATCTAGCCGTAATCTCATCTCAGCGACAGTCAGTGTCAAAAACTTGTCAAAAATGTATGTCAATTAGACGTATTTTTAATGTTCTTAAGATTACAAGAATTGCTCCTTTGTTCAGTACACTTTTTAACTAGCTGTGAACATTTCCAGACAAAGATTTTCCAGTTTTTTCGGCATTCGACTAATATAATCAGTATTTGATAATACCGTAAAACTCACTAGATAACATCAACTAAGTAGATTGCCTTCCCAACAGTTACTTGAACCCATATACCACGCATTTTATCTGCAACATCAGCGATTACGTTCCAGTATTTTACAACAAGAATTACTACAGTACCTCTGTCTTATTCACCTAATCAAGTTGTCCTCAATCCAATCTAACTCTATCTTAGTTTGCGAAGCTTAGTTAGAGGATAACGGGTGTCGACATAAAGTTACCGATTTATCCCTCGGTAACAGTTGTAAAGTCCACCGATATGTGACTGGATAACCACTGGCAAATTGGAGTCATTTGGTGCCAAGGTTTGGAGTTGATAGTCTAGATTTCTTAGAAGACGTCTTATTAGAGTGTTTTATTCAAAACTAGGAATTGAGAGCAGCTTTTGTGAATTAAATAAATGAGGGAAATGATTCATCGAGTGGCTAGGAATCGGCTTATTGACGGAAAAATGGACTGTTTCGTAATCATTTGAACCATAATTGCTTAGTTGTTAAAAATAATAATAATAATAATTCATTTATTCATCAAGTAACAAGGACTCATTAATACACAAAAATACACTAAACTTAAATATAGCAAACTACATAACACAACAACACAAAACAATAACCACACAAAACATAACATTAACTACATTACATTATAATAGGTACAACACAAAACAATAACCACACAAAACATTTATATTGACAGCCGACGACTGTAGGTGACGTGCAAGTCACTGCAGCGTCTGATGTATGGACAGTCGAGCCTGTCGGCTATCATCATCAGCACGCTGTTGGAGCTGCCGCGAACTCTGCGTACGAGGGACGCGCTTCGCATACGCAAAAAGACCAGCAACAATTTTCTTTTGCACAAATGTTTATGGATAAACTTTTACATACTGGATTGTTGACATAGAAACACAAAGTTGAACAAAAAGTTGTCTAAGTACGTGGAAATACCTACTGATTATTATATGACTAATTCCAGAATTTTTACATTCATACACAGTCTGGATAAAACCAACCTAGTTGGAAATAAAAACTATGGCAGAGAGAGGATGTCAATCAGCTATGTACCTGTGTCTATATAACCATGATTACGTCAGTCATCAGCAAACTATACATGTATTAATAAATTAGCAACCTCTAATACCAGTTCATAGTTATTCCTCACACATCACTAGGCTAATTACCTTGGCGGCCATTTACCGTGTACCATACACTGGCGTGTCAATATAATTTAGTTTATCAATATTTAGTATCAATATTACGACAACGAGCCAATTTGCTGCTATTTAAGCGAATCGAGATCACGTGTTCGAAGTGTCATTGGGCCGTTTACCTTAAATTTACTTTTAGTGATGTGTGTGCAAAATGTCGATAAAAATGAGTTGAGTTTAGAAAAACTCCGCTTTTTCTCCTTTTCCTTTTTTGTAGTTTTTTTTTTTTTTTCATTAATGTAATAGGGTCTATATGGTCTTGGTTGCATATCTTGCTTGGTCAAGGAAGTAAAGTCTGACTTACAATATTTAAAGCGTATCTACAAACAATTTATCTTAGTGTCTCGTCGTCTTATCAATACTCAAGAAACGCCACTTAAACAGCTTCCTACCTGGGGAACTAAATCAGAAGTCACATCTTCACTCTAACGAACGATAAAAGATATTGACGTACTCAAAATACAAGTTAAGCCTTATCTCAACGGAGCCGCTAATTACAAATGAAAATTGCTGCCCGCCATTCCCTGTCACAGATAACCGCACGTCGTAATTCCCATAATCTATGCTCACTTGCTATCTTAATTACACCAAGCCGCCGAAGGAATACATTTTTAATTGAGCTACCTTATCTTGCCGATTACATGACAAATGCATCTTGTCTACCACTATTTTAATTTAGTTATTTTATCGACAGTTTTTCGATGTGCTACTGACGGCACCAGCCTAAAGGTCCGTTCACATTAGCACGCTACGCTCGTTTTAGGCACGAACTGCTTGACATTTTGTGTTGTTAACGCGATTACAGTGTTTAACATGGTACGTGTGCAACTTTTAAAGGTTAGTACATAAACAAAATGGGTAACAATAAGTATCTTTATTTTAAAGTTTATCCGTGATTAAAGTGACAATTTTCGCACAATATATATAGTTTGTTTAACAATTTTCACCCTGTTTTCATCCCCGCAAGGCAATAATGCCTCTTTTTTTCTAATAAAAGGAAGGAACAAATCATCAAATTGACCATCATATGCTTTCTCGTTGCTTGTTGAATGTACTCATAGCCATGTATTATTTTCAGTAGCCCTTTATTTTCCAATCAAATATCTGATTTATTTTTATCTACGTTATTTACGTACCGAATAAATCTAATCTTTCATAAATGTCGCTTCTCAGAACAAATATCAATTTACAGTGACGTGAGGCATACATAGTGGACTCATTGATATAAAATATGATATTACTTATGAATAGCTTTTATTCTTCGCTGCTGTAATCAATCTAAATCATTAGAATGGGCCGTTAAAGTCATTTTAAAGCATTAATGATACGATTACGCTCTTTGTAGGAGCATTACGTAAATCATTGTGAGAAACGGGGCGCACAAAAAGAGCAATTAGTGTTGTGCCAACGTCGATAGTTTAGCGGATGTCGATAGCATTCCGCGCGGTGCGACGTGACTGCACACTGAAATGCAGCAAACTTTAAATCACGTATTGTTTAAACGGTTTTAGACTTTATGCTAGAGGGTTTAAGGCTTTTTTAATGTGTGGTCTGCGTTTGTCGCTGCACAGAGACGTGAGTTCGATTAAAAAATGTGATTTGTGGCTGCCACTCCGCACGTGTTTTATTTTGCGAGTTATGTTCCTGACAGGCTCGTCAAGAGGCCACGATAAAAAAGACGCCGAATGTTAGAGCTTTAAAACGCTTGAAATGATTTCGGCGATAAAATGTTTTAAAACATTTTAAAATTACAAAGCAGCAGACGTAGGTATAATCTTTCAACAAAAAAACAATTTGCATTGAATCGAAAAAGTATTACATTCTTTCTCGAAACTACTTACTAATGTTTTGTTAGCGGTGTTAGAAAAATAAACGGTTTTCAATGTACCAAAAACAAAACTATTATCTTCAAAGAAAACGGTGGAGCTCTTTGGTGATTGCGATTGTCAGTCTACGTGCGTCTAGTCAACCATCATTCACACCTGTCAGTCAGGGCCTTTGAACGGCACAGACAGGCGGAGACGGGCCGCAACGACTAGTCGACGGCGATTTGTATGGCGCGAGTAAATCACTTTTGAAGTAATTTATGTCCGAACGCTGTTAGTGATGCACAACGTCGGGGTTGCTTGTAGATGTTCTCGTTTAAATTCTGTGTTTACTTGAATTTCAAATAAAACGTTTGAATCGGAATGAAAGCAATGTTAACAAGAATTTTTATAATTACGATGCAATACATAAAAGTGCGGTTGAAACATATTTCACGAACACCACACGTTCAAACAATATTCATCACCTTCATGAAAGCGCATTGTACTAACATTTCAATACATCTCAATATCGATCCACGTTACGACATCAACGCGTCTGACAGCTTTCGTTGTTGACTAAAAGTAGAGAAAAAAAAACGGCCGAATAATCAGTTCGTCTATTAATCATACAGGGGCTGTCACATGTGACAGTTGACGTATGGTGACAGGGCCCGACAAGCGACGCATGTGACAAGTGACGAGACGTTCTTTGATGTGTCAGCCGCGGCGCTAATGAGCGAAGTCTCAAAGGCCAATTGCAACGGTTTTCTTTGAACCGACGATTGATGTGGTGTGATTATTAACTTTAATGTCCTACTGTTAAGAAGATGGCAGACTGTGTTGAGCTTTTTGAATGGTTTATGGCAGTGTTTGAAATGTGGGAGATATTTTTATGACGGAAATGCATTTTCGAGAATTAGAGAGGGTGTCTAATAAAGAATGGATTCTAAAATGCTGATGACTGATTTGTAGATCCAAATGAAAATAAATTGTAATAAAACAAAAAAAAAATCATACTATTTGTGAATGGTATGACGTAAACGTTTCTGTTTATACGATTTTTAAATAGATTTGCTACTTTAGAAAAGAAAATACAGTCTGTTTGTTTTCAGAAACTCCAAACATTTGTAATTTAAATGCATCTACACTCAAATGCACTATGATGATATATTTATTACCAGTAACATTGTTTTAGTTTATGTATAGTGTGAGTTATGATAGTACAACCGTCTAGGTGTGTTTCAGTGCTGTTATTTTAAATGTGTTGGTCTGATTCTTCTCTCCCAACTGATCATAGCGGTCAAACCGTTTCTTTTCAATCCAACACACCGATACGAACAGTGCTGATTCAAACGAGACCAATAACATCGGGTGATTTGAATAAGTTTAATATCAGTTTAATTGTACAACCGACGTATGTGTCACCTTATTAAGAGTTAAGACATATCTTTAACGCATGGGAAGAGGCACAAGATGCAATAGGCATCTTTTGAGACCTATCCAAGGCATTCGATTGCGTGAATTACGAAATACAGCTCTTTCAACTTGAGCACTACCTATGGATTGGGTAAACTTGTGCTTAGCTTAATTAAATCATATTTGAATGATAGATTTCTGCGATTTCAATTAAGGCAAAATGGGTGTACCTACCGCAGAGCTCAATATTGGGTCCGTTCCTAATTTTACTATAAATAAATGATTTACCTCATTTACCACAAATTGTGTTATTTGCTGATGACACATCACTGATTTTAACCCTTAACCACCTACGACCGCGGTCCCTGAGACCACAACGTATTTTTGCAATAAAATATATCGTTATGTACGTGTCGTAGGACAGTGCGCGTCTATATGCCTTTTCTTCACATCTTTTATTTAGGAAAAACCAATAGTCACAAAATGCATTAGTGGGTGCAATGAAAATAAACTCGCCTTAACCTTTATTTGCTAGTTGCCGTTGCGGTCTCAGGGACCGGTGGTAGGTGGTTACGAGTTAAAAGAAAGCGGACAAGCACAGGAGCTTGACGGTGTAAACGTATTGTGTGAAATGATATTGATCTCTTAAATAAATTGCAAACTATAGTTTTGTATAATTCAGAAGCATTTTTTTCAATTTTGTAAATGTAAGAGTTGTAGCTTCGTTTATTATGATATTATGATGGTGACTTGGAAGAACATGGCAGTTGAGAATGTGTCATGCACACTTAAATGTCTCACTGATGGTGGCGCATGTCTGGTATTCGGTTCCCAACAAAATGGTTCAGCTGGATGGTGCTGATCCACGCGTCATGTTCGTGAAGGGACGCCGTTGGTTGAGACTGGTCAAAACCTATTAAAATATATTCCATTACTTATGATTATTACTAAGTACATTAATACTTACTGTAAGAAGCTATTTTAGGAACGTCACGCTATGATCAGTAAGAGTGGAATTAAGTATAGTGAACTTCGCAGAGCTACCGGGCGGCCGTGCGGATTTATTTTAAAACTATGATTTATTATCTCCTAAGATATTCATTGGAATCAAATGATGTCATGGGCAATTTTGTTAAAAATTAAATACTTGTGATGAATAACGCATTTATTTGGATAAGGATTAATATCATGTTTATGAAAACACCTTCGCAAATAATGCATTATTTAAGAACCAATTTAATTACCATAAAAAAAGTTATGGTGAGTCAACCAAAAAAGATAGACATATGCTGTCGCGGACGTTTTTTATAGAACTTTTAAGTGGGAACAATTCCGTCATACATGATTTTTGCGTAACTTTAACCATTTACGCAGCCCACGCAACGGAAGCTCTCAAAAAGAATATTTTTTTCCGCTTTTGCAACATTTTTCATTGATGCTCCGCTCCTATTGGTTGTAGCGTGATGTTATATAGCCTATAGCCTTCCTCGATAAATGGACTATTCAACACAAAAATAATTTTTCAATTCGAACGAGTACTTCATGAGATTAGCGCGTTCAATCAAACAAACAAACAAAAAAACAAACTCTTCAGCTTTATAATATTAGTATAGATAGTTTCTTCATTTGCTTTTTTTTATATTGTTCTCACTATAGAAGTAACAAAAATAATGTACCCAGGATTTTCTAATATCTTGATTTAAAAGAGTATACTTGGATTTTTTTTGCCCGTTCTTCTCCATCCATCTACGTTTTGGAATGAGCAACTAGCTTTAACTTTCTGACGAACTGACCGACTATTTGATCATTCAAAAGTGCCTATAAATGGTTTGATTGAAATAAATGCTTTGAGTTTGACTCTTGTCTTCCATTTTTCTAATATTTTATGTGAGTGTCGGCTGCTCCAAATACTTTGTTTCTTGTATCAATGTTCTTATTTTCATTTACACTTCAAACGTACTTATAACATCAAAATTGGTAATGTACCTCACCAATTCAGTTTTGAAACTCAGCAACAAATCACACTAAGTTCCTGCCAGTCGGCACTTCGTGTTAATTAACAGATACACGCATACATAGAATTGCGTGAATCATAGTAATAAGTTTGTTGCTTCCTCGGTGCAGTCGTCGGATTTGATCAGAACCATGAGCTAATAAGTTATAGCATACGAGTGGATCCTAAAATCGTATCTGTGTTTCTTGGGCGTTGTATTGAGTCATCTTAATGATGCTTTGGTGGCGATTGCTGAAAAAGGTGCTTAAGTTTACAAAATCAAGAATAAATAATTTTGTGCTGAGGATAAAAACCTATTTCAGTGCCATCAGAGGTTTTGGTCCTGCAGAGCTATTCTGTATAAATCTCACCCCGAAAACTTAGGTAAAGTAAGTTTGAAGTGAGCTGTCAGTAGTGTCAATCCCTAGCATTAGGTGGAATGACAGCGCACTTCAAGCTCACTTTCACCTAAGTTTTCACGGTGAGATTCATAAAGTATAGACCGACGGCTGTCAATGTGAACAAAAACCAAAACATTGAAGAGACTAACCTTTAACTGTAGTAGCTTTCTAGTAAGTACAATTTGTATTATTAGGTTAACAGAAAGACCATCCACGTAGGAAATTATTATGAATGTGACTTTTTGCTGGTGTAAATTACTTTTGTACAAAATTGCGTTTTGCGCGGAGTTCATTTGGTTAGACTATTGTTTTCGTGCTGTGTATGTATTTTGTGTCTTGGTTGTTTTATTCAAATGATTGGTTTCTTTTTTTAAATAGAAAAAAAAGGAAACTCTCTTGCCACTCTTTTTTGCGGCAAAATGCGGTGGAAGGCTAAATCAATTATTTTCTTACTATCAAGTGTGCAGTCTTCATTTAGTTCAACAGTGTTGTGCAGTCGTTTGGGCAGCAGTAAATCACGCGGGCCGCTGCAGTTGGACGCTGTTCGTTTTGTACATAACTTGGCATAACCTGATTCAGAAGAACCACTTTACACAATAAAATATGAAACTGAAGCGCACACAGAGCAAGAAACAAACGACAATGTTAATAATGAAATTCATGGCATTGATTTTGTAACCGTTTTATTTTAACTCAAATGTAAAGTTTTTCAGTGTGAGTTCATAATTATGTTGTGATTTCTGTATCAGACCTTCTGTGAATTTATTTTGTTCCTGTATGTTGTTCGTTTTGTACGTATAATTGATGGGTGCGCGTGCACATGATATGTGTGACGTTTGCCAGCCGCGAGCGATAGATGGCGCTATTACAAATTTTAAAGCTGAAGCGGATTTGCGCTGGAATTATTGCAGCGAGTCTTGATTTAATTTAATGAACCTGGAAGTCAATGAAATAGACATAAACCGACATACTATGTCATCATAATGAGGACGTTTTAGATGCTTAGTGATAAAGTGTGAGTTACTTCGTCTATTTATTGGGTAGGTTATTGCAGCTACAGTCTACCTGTAGTTGCAAATACATAGTTTGAATTAATTTTGAACAATTTAGAAAATAAGTAAATAATATACAGACGCCAGCACATCAAGCTACCCAATACTGTCAATTTTTTTCAATCAACTTTGAACCTTATGTTTTAGTGATAAAGTTGAAAATCTATCAAAGAAATTTGACAGATTATAGTAGCTTGATGTGCTAGCATCTGTACTTAGCAAGAGTCTACGACTCAGGTCATGCAAACGATGCAAAGTTGTGGGGTAATTCGTATTAATTTTCCTTAAAAGCTCAACCGTGCACGCAAAAACTATTCAACAGCCTCTACCCCAAATACTTTCACTCCAATCAGCATGTTTATCGCGACATAAATCTTCAACAAGACATACACCTTTTACAAAAGCAAGGACATCAAAAAACCTGGCACCCCGCAATCAGTATTCGTCTGAGCTGGCAATAAAATTAATATGTGCATACGGCGAAGCGCGAACTCCATTTGCAGTTAAACAAACGGCCGACCGACGCCATTTTGCATTGTTTTTTTAAGGTTCCGTAATTGAAAAGGGTGAACGTTGTAGGTTAGTTTATGTGGTTTGAAATATAGGCTTCGCGGAGGAAATTGGTGTTTTCGGTATTATGGTTTATAGTTGGTTTTTTTTATGAGACTAGTTAAAAGAGATTTGTTGCATTTTTGTATGCTTAGAACCTGGTTTGTTTGATACCTTTATAGAGGTATCCATTGTACTAAACTAATGTACAGGAAAAAGAGTTGCTAACATTCGTTTTTCAATTTTATTACTACGTACAATATATCAGGCTTCTACTGTAAGAGTTTGATTTAGTTTTTATAAGTAGCATTATTCAACTGTTCTTTTGGTCTTTTATTCACTTCTATTTCTTATAATAGACTAGTGACGCATTTTTTATCGTCGTCGTCTTACCAAACTTATCTCCCGTCTTTTAACTTATACGGAACATTTCACTTACAATCTGGACTCACAATCGATGTTTTTATTTCTGCATTGTTTCTTATACTCATCTGATTTATGCGGAGTCACGTAAACGTCGCATAATGCCTTTGGGGTTGAGAGTACAACGTCTGCACCTTTACGTCCTATTTCGGCGATATTCTAATTCAGAGGTGACAACTTTGAAGTATTGGCGGGCATTTATTTTATGTTGTCATGTCGTAAATTTGATTCAAAGAGTCACTTTGTTAGTGGCCTTTTTATTTAAAGTACTACGTGTCTGGTCATGGCCTTGATTTATATGCAGTTTGTCAGTTGGATCAGATGAGTTCATGCATGGAGACCATGAATCAGCAAAGGCAAATTGTGGAACTGTGGAATCCGTAGACAGGTCTCGATGCGATCTAAAGTAGAACAGTGAAATGGATGAACTTGGCGGCGCAATTTGGGAGCTGCATACTGATAACACTGACATGGGGTGGATCAAAAATAATTGATAGATAGAAACAACTACGATTATTCTTCCAATTTACTTTAAATAACTAGCAGCTGTTACATATCCTTCACATAAAAGAATTACGATAGAACTACCTCTAATGTCATTACAGTAATAAATCATCTTGTCAATTAGTGTCATCAATGACAGTTTTTTAAATGGCCATAATTTATTATTCATATAATATAGCCCATTATAACGCGCTACCGAATTGAAGGACGTAAAAACGCCTTATAATAAATTAAGTCTAATTATTTCTCGCCCCGAATGTATGGCGTAATGGTTACATAATATATTCCCCTATAAAGGCGCTTGTTTATCGGATAATTACCGTCTATTAAGTTGATGCTCATGGTGTTCGCGGGTTTTCCTAGGGGATTATGCTTTAATGCCATACGGGTGGATAAGGATACTGGCAGATTTTTTTAATGTTTCAAATTGTGCTTGCTTGCTCTGCATTACAAATCATTTGGAACAACCGTAAACTCCGTTGCTTTGTTAGGCTTTTTGTAACTGAACGGACAGCTGTGCTGCTGGGGAGTTTCTTGCGCCACTTCTTCTTCTCAGCGAAAGCACGAGGAAGTGGTGATGGGCGGGCGTTTTCGGGGACTGTCTTATGTAATATTGACGTTCTAAAAGTGCTGATTCTCATCCTAGTTTTAATAAATGAGTATTGATTTTACCTCACAGTCATAAACATCATTAACTGTTATGCCTAAAAGTTTACAATTATATTTTTTTGTTATATTTCTATAATTTTTATTGATACAATTATGATACTCGTATACATTGCTTCCGTACAAGATATGTAGGTGAAGTACACTTTAATTCTGATATACGAATACTTGGTCTTTTGTATTTACTTTTTTTTAAGAATTTAACATGCAGATATGTGATCTAAGAATAACAGGGTTGATGATCAAACAGAACATTTAATTGTTTTCTTGACGAAAGCTAACTTCACATTGCATAGTTAGGTACCTTGTGTCAGTACCAAAAGTACAGCCCACCTCGTAAAATAAAAGGAGCATGAAGTTAAAGTATGCTTCGTAAACATACATCGTTTATAAAATAATGGCCCCTGTCCTACTCGTCACAGTCGGTTAATTTCCTCCATAAAAAGGCGCCTATCGTAGATTTCTTCATAATTTTGAACGACGTAAATTAATATAATTATACAATTATAATTAGTCGCTCAGACACAACACTCGGTGTGTTGGCGAAATTATATTTAGCTTACGTTATAACTAATAACTGCATAACGGTTCGAAATAAAACGATTCATTAAAATAGATTGTTAGCCTTAATTGATACTGTCGTAACTTTAATTTGCAAAATATATTTTATTTTAATAAAATAATATTATATCTTTATTTTCGTTTAGAAGATTTTATTTGCTGTTGTTACCGTACAAGCTTTAAAAGCTGATCAAGTTTAATAAGTTTTACAGATGTTAAAGCGTGGGCTGGTTATATTTTTCTTGTTAAGCAGAGGCGTAATTTGGCATTTATTTTTATTGTATTGCAATAATTTTAACCATCGAGTCTTATTGCGTTGTTTTTCACAAGAAATCCGTTTGTGTGTTTTTTTTTTATAAACTCATTTTTTATTTTATTTGTACTTCTTCATTGACGTTCATCATCATCATCATAATCATTGGTAGCTTTGTTCCACCTACTCCTGAGTGTAGGCCTCCTTTTTATGCCATATTTTCCTGGTCTGTCCGAATCTCATCTAGGTTCTTCTTCATTCAAGTTACTAAGTTACAATATTCTTTCCAAAAATGTTACCAAAAATATCAGGAACATTCATCTTGCTCAGCAACAAGTACGCCCCAAATACGTCACGGCTGTCTTGTAACATATGCTCAGTATGCCCCGACTTTCCCCTCATAATTGTCTTGAACCTTGATACCGAAATGTGGGCTTGCATTGTTAAGCTAAGCTGTATAAATTAACGCTAGCTTGTTTCTCTAGATAATAGCTTAATTTCCCCTTATACATTTACAGTTGAATTTTATAATTTATACGCTATTTTTACAGAAAACTGTTTAGTTTAATTGGATAGTTTACCTTCTTATTGAAACGTTGTAAGTTAAAATGATAATTTCTTCAGTACTTAGCTTGAATAATGTTAAGAAGTTTTGTTAAGGAACTTTAATAAATGTAAAGGGTCTTGCTAGGTACGTAGTAATGAAAGTTATTATATTAAATTGTCCTTGAAAACATACGTTTTTATGGTTCTATTGGTATACAATGTAGATAGACATTGTGGCAAGCGTTAAAAAATGGGAGCTCTTACTTATTAAAACCCAGATCGCAGATAAAAGTTATTTCTCGAAAAATGGCTGCATGAATTTATGTCATTAACAAAAAAAAAAAAACAGTAAGTAAGAAAATAAGCATTGAATCGCACTTGGAAAATTCTTCAATATCTTTATTTTATGGATGGGTGACCATCTTCACATACCAAGACCCCTCCGTGCCTCGGAAAGCATGTTAAGCCGTTGGTCCTGGCTGTCGTTCGTGGATCTTTGACAGTCGTTACGGCTCGTCAGTAGCCCGAAAGTCTGACAACCAGTCTTACCAAGGGGTATCGTATTACCCAGTAACTGGGTTGTGGAGGTCAGATAGGCAGTCGCTCCATGTAAAATACTGGTATTCAGCTGCATCCGGTTAGACTGGAAGCCGACCCTAACCTAGTTGGGAAAAGGCTAGGCAGATGATGATCTTTATTTTATAAAACCCGCTGGAATTAAATTATATTTTATGACTCGGTAATTAGCAGAATAATTACTCACTAATTGAATTGTTATGTTTTTTTATTCTCCAATATACGCAAATAAATTAAATAATAATTGTTGGATTTTAAGATAGCATGTGGATCTTATTATTTCATTAGATAGGGCAGAACACTGTATTATAATGAAATCATTAGTGCAATTAGCTAAGTTTATTATTCGCAATAAGTACAAGATACATCACTAACAATAAAACCACGGCACAACCATTTAAGCTGCCGCAGACAGGTGTGATGCGATTCTAGCAGAACAGTTTCTATGAAAACTTCATTGATTTTTTTCTACCACAATCGTGACGCGCCTGTCTGTAGGAGCCTTTTCTCGTGACTAGATAAAGACAAAATTTACGACAGGATTCTTGAATAATTTCATAACTCGTTTTTATTACACTTAATAACGGTTATAATAATTATGTTAAATTATACTGTTCTAAGCTATTGCGAGTTTACCAAGTTATTTATTAGAGTCGTTTGTTATTGTGTTTCTTTCTCAATAAATAATTAAATTATTTTTCTTCGGTTTTTGTTATCAATTATGGGTTAGAGACGCAGCTGTTACGTATGTTATTTTATTATTGTTATCAATTAATTTATTATATTACGGTTTTCCTGAGGTTTTATTTATTTTTTATTGTTGTTTAATAATTCTAAGATAGGTAATTATTTTATAAATATCATCATCTGCCTAGCCTTTTTTCAACTATGTAGGGGTCGGCTTCCAGTCTAACCGGATGCAGCTGAATACCAGTATTTTACATGAAGCGGCTGCCTATCTGACCTCAACATACCAGTAATTGGGTAATACGATACTCCTTGGTGAAAATGGTTGTCAGACTTTCGGGCTTCTCACGACCCGTAACGATTGTCAAAGATCCACGAATGACAGTCAGGACCAACAACTTCACGTCCTTTTTGAGGCACGGAGGGGTCTTGGTATGTAAAGATGGTCACCCATCCACGGACCAACCGCGGCAAGCCTTAACCTGATCGATCGACCCGTGCGGCTGTTTTTACTTAGGCACAATCCTCTCTTTTTATTCAAATACATATATACTTACTTTGTTTATATTCATTTTATTATTTTATAATAGTATGAATATAATATCAAAACAGCCATTTAATAATGCACTTTCAACTTGAAATTAATGGCAATTTTATATAATATCAGTATCACATAGACTACAAGAAACCCTTCTTCTATTCGATTAAGAACCAACTACACAAAATTACAGACAGGCAAGCTTATTAGTATGAAGTGGTACCTAGTATTTATGAAACGACATAGCTAAATGCAGGAAATTACTAGGTAATGGGGAATTAAGAATTCACCGCTAAATGAAGCCATTGCAGCGCATTATACGATGTAAGTGATGTGAGTTGCATATAAACTTGGAAATTAAAAAGTCGAACTTTAGATCTCGTGAAATGAAGTTGTTAAAACTCTAACCATAGTGGCATTTAACAGGGCTTAGGCATTAAATGCCAACAAACGACAAAACTAACCAAGTATAAGCAAACTTAGCTGTTTAACGATCTTCTTAAACACCAATTAACGAGAAAAAATAAAAAGTATAAGTACCTATGTGCTGCACACAAGGATTTTGTGGCGCGTGCCCAAAATAGGAACTAACGTCGCCATCTTGTTTTTTATCAATACACTAGCGACCCGCCCCGGCTTCGCACGGGTGCAATGGAGAAAAACTGATCATTTTTTTCGTAAAAAGTATAGGATAAAAAATGGTTATTGTGGGTTATCCCTAAGAGATAGACATATACCATCGCGGACTTTTTTGTAGACCTTTTTAAGGTGTACAATACTGTAGTACATTATTTTGATCTATCTCGACGGGTTCAGCCAGCGTTTACAATGTAAGCTCAAAAAAATGTGTTTATTTACGACATCACATTAGAAACCTCTAAAATTATCAGTGTTTGTCTACTATATTATGCATGTATTATACATATAAACCTTCCTCTTGAATCACTCTATCTATTAAAAAAAACCGCATCAAAATCCGTTGCGTAGTTTTAAAGATCTAAGCATATATAGGGACAGACAGACAGGGAAGCGACTTTGTTTTATACTATGTAGTGATTACACAAAAGTATTGCTCAAATATTTACCAACAGCGCCCCCCTGTCAACGTCATCCGAGCGCCAAAAGATGCTTGCATACTCGTATTTGTAAGTAGTTATCCGTAACAACCTAGCTACTTATCAAATATTGGTGTCAATTCTGTTCTTCACAAACTAAACTAAATTTAAGTTTCGTGCATCTTCTTTCTATTTCATTAAGAAAAGGACACAAGATAAATTTTAGTTTAGTTCTGTCAAATTAATCCGCGCCTGACGTAAATTGACGTTAATTTAGTAGGCAAGTTTTTAATCACGTCTAAACTTGTATGGAGTAGTTTCAGGCACTGATTAATTCGACAGGACTAAACTAAAATATATCTTTTGTCCTTTTTTTTAATGAAATAGAAATAAAAGGATGCACTGAACTTAAATTTTGTTATGTTTGTGAATAAGAGAATCGGCACCAATATTTCATAACTAAAAACGAAATACCAACCAACTTATACACATACACGTCATGTATTCCCCGAAAGGTTAGGCTTACATGTATATAGTACACCTAATTATACAATACCAAAATAATACAATAGGTAGCAAAATGATTCTAACACAAAATAATTCAAGAGTTGCTTCGTTACATACAGATTGAGATCAGAATAAAGAAACTGAAGCTTCATTTCGAGACCTTTCTGCAATGTTAATGACACATCATTATGTCCATATTACACAATATTATGGCACGATTGGCATTTGACATGCCAATAAAGTTTCACGATTATTAGAACGTAATTCCGAGAGCACAAATACGGTACTTGATGGTTATGATGGACTATCAAATATCGAATTTGCATAGTAGGAATAGTAATAATGATAATTACGAAATTACACGTGCGTTGAAAATGTCAGTTGTTAGATAGTCTTTTGAGGGATATTAATTGGCTGGCGGCTATTATTGTAATACCTCTTGTAGATAATTTTATCGTGTTGGCCTAAAGGTTTACAGCTCTGGTGTTAAGTAATACGGTAGGAGGAAACCTGGTCCCTAGTAATATTATATCGCATATACATACGTGACAGACATATCTGTTTGAAATCGGAACACAATACCATGATGATTGACGCTGAAGATGGGGATGATAGCAGCAGAAGAGAAAAGAAGAGGGGGAGTCTGGCAAAACTCCATACAAACCTTTTACTAGTATTAAATTTTCCTCATTATTCATTTATTTATTTAATAATCTAAGCACACAAAAGTATAGAGGTGAACTTAATACAATATTCATTTTCTACCAGTCAACCTTTAGGTGTTGCAGAGACAAACAGTGGTAGATGCAATTATAAAAATTGAGAAAAATAAAAAAATAATAAAACATAAAGATTACAACGCTAAAACCCATTAAAACTATAAACATAATATATATACCTAATTATATATAAAAATAAAAACAGATAAATATTTATAAATATAGAATATACTAAAAAAAATAAGACAAACCATGACAAAATATTAAGTTTGTGATGGTACTGCCAGCCCAGCTCGTTCCTGTCATCATAATTTGATACCAGTGCAATTTGGAAAACCCACTCATCATCTGCACGATACAAAACGAGATTGGCCTTCATTATTATAGTATTTCACCGATCGTAGTCCTTCCAATCAAATTAAATGACTTAGGCCATTTGACAACAAACTGTTTATGTTATTGGTAACTATGACATCAATACCCATACAGTGACGTGGCAAGTCGCGTGACAGTTATGACAAGTATGACAGAGAACACAATGAGACTGTTAATGTATGATGACGTAAAGGTTTTTATACTTTGTATATTGTGTGATTTTTTCTATCATCGTACAATTGACAGCCCTCGGAGTTAAATATGTATTTCCAATTGATTATATTTTTTCATGGAATTGGAGTGTAATTGCTAAATACGATATTATGAAGTTGAGTTCATAAGCAATCCATTGACGTTGATCCTAATAGTCAGGTTCAGGATTATGACCAGCAGTGGTTTAATTGTTTATCACACTATCAGTAACAATTGCTTTCATTTTGACTATTCAACAACATTCATCGCGATATTTACGCTGGTAAGAAGACGACATTTTCGAACAGATAAAGCAATGACGCAGCAATATCCTTCAAAATGATTCAGATTGTGATCTTTTGCGTGGTACGCAATTAGAGTGCAGAAGATGGTTAGCAGTAGCTCTCAGTGTCAATAACAACATAGCTGAGCATACTAAGATCTACATGTTTGCTAAGCATTCCTGCTATGGTGGTTATAACAAAATGATTCAATGATAAGTTGCGAAGAGAAGAAAGAAGGCCTTCGTGTATTAAAAAAAAAATGTGAATTCAAGTATCAATGTTTTTAAACTTAACAAAAATGTTGGTAGGTAAATTAGGGGTGGTTTTTTGGACTGATTGAGACTGAAATTAGAAAACGAACATTCTTAAAAATGCGCGATTGCTGCTCAGCTTTTTAACGCTGATATCATATAAGCTACACATATGTATACACACGCCGTTTCGTTGATAAACGAGTCTATTACTGGCTGAATAACAATTAATTAATTGTATTATCCCCTAGAGCAGCTGACAATCTAGAAGCAGAAACAAAATAATAAAAAAAACCGATCTAATTCTGCATGCCCAGCCCTGATTACAAGAAAACCCGTGAGTAACCAGCTGCCTAATTAATAAATATAACACGCCAGTACACACTATAAAGGTAAAACAGTAGTTTGTGCGCCAATAAACTCGGTGCCCTTAATTTTATGCCGTAAACTAATAATTATAACTAGCGATATGTTACGCGGTATCAAACCATTAGTTTATGTAGGGCTGCCAGCACGGCAGGGTTTGTGAATTATTACCTCAGTATTTTTTATGACGTCTAACTTATGATTTTCTAAGTGGCTAATCATTTTTATTACCTACTTGTAAAGGTTTTTTACTTACTAAGTACCTTTTGATAAACTGCGGTTTGGAAGCTATTTGTAAAAATAGTGTTGAAACATTGAATGTCTAGAAGACTACGAGTATCACTCACCAGATTTTTACAAATTCTGAGAACTGTTTTATACAACGTGTAACGTTAAATGTGCAAAACCTCAGACACCCCAACTGATTTTTAATTCAATTGACCTATTTCAGAGAGAAAAAAAGTCATTAAAAATTTTTTAAAGGTTTTATGTGCTGTTTTAGTTTTACTGGCCATTCTGATCGTTTCTTACGTCTGCGACGACGCTTTATCGAGGGAGGAGTCGTCACCGGGCCGCTGCGCGCCGCGCTGACATTGGCTTGCTTGAACTATTAATAAATAGACACGGCAACGTTTTTAATGAAGATTTTTTGAAAAATGTGACCCATATTAAAAAGTGGTTCAATTAATTCTGCTCGTTATTCTGATCAAACTATTTTCAGGTTTTGCGCATTTAACGTTACACGTTGTATAGTATTTTAAAGGAGAGAACAAAACATAGGCACAAATCTAGCATTTCGATTTAGATACAGTTGACCCTGTATTGCTTTACCACTTCTGACATCAATTCCTAGTCAATTGAAACTTAAGGTTGAACCCATCAAAGTGTCACATAGATAATAGACCTTGCCATTTTGAAACGTGCAAGTGACATTCAACCTTACGGTGTTAATCCAATTACGAGGTCTTTCTAACTTTGACCAGTTTCTTATTTCACGTCGTCATTTTTGTAGTTTTCATTGTTTACAACATAATATGTACTCAAAAGTAGCAGCACCGTTACGTCACTTTATTGAAAGTCAAATCAAAGTCAAATCATTTAATCATTCAAGTATTCCAAGAACAGACGCCAGCACATCAAGCTACCCGAAACTGTCAAATTTTCCCAATCAACTTTGAACCGTATGGTTTGGCGATAAAGTTGAAAATCTATTAAATAAATTTGACAGATTGTAGTAGCTTGATGTGCTGGCGTCTGTACCTTGACCATTAAAAGGCATTTCGAACTTCAAAATTTACAAGAAAATAAATTGATTCTAGGCTTTCTTGTGGAATTCTGGAATGGCTTTCTTTATCCAAAAATCCAAACGGTAGTTGCGTATGGAGAAGAATAGGCAAGAAAATTAATAGTTACTCCTTTAAATTGTTTTGCAATATTTCATAAGCATCATTCATAGTCAGCCTATAACGTTCCCACTTGGGACACAGGCCTTCTCTCGGTGAGATGAAATGGGCCGTAATCTACCACGCGGGCTCAGTGCAGGTTGGTAGATGTCACATGCCTTCGATTTTTTTGTTCTAGAACACTCACCGTTCACCGTTTCAGAGCATTGTCTCACCGTTTGAGAGCAGCGGTGATGTAACATCACAAAGTGGCAGTCCTGTTGGTCTAGTGGTCAGTGGCCCTGACTACTATACCCAAGGTCGTGGGTTCGATTCCCACCCAGGACAAATGTTTGTGTGATGAGCACGATCATTTGTTCTTTGTCTGGGTGTAATTTATTTATAACTAGCGACCCGCCCTGGCTTCGCACGGGTGCAATGCTGATCACTATCACTACATAGTATAAAACAAAGTCGCTTCCCGCTGTCTGTCTGTCTCTCTGTATGCTTAGAACTTTAAAAATAAGCAACGGATTTTGATGCGGTTTTTTTTAATAGATAGAGTGATTCAAGAGGAAGGTTTATATGTATATAATACATGCATAGTATAGTAGAGAAACACTGATAATTTTAGAGCCATTATTTCTCTTAAAAAGTATAGGATAAAAAATGGTTATTGTGGGTTATCCCTAAGAGATAGACATATGCCATCCCGGACTTTTTTGTAGACCTTTTTAAGGTGTATAATACTGTAGTACATTATTTTGATCTATCTCGTAGGGTTAAGCCAGCGTTTGCAATGTAAGCGTAATAAAATGTGTTTATTTACGACATCACATTAGAAACCCCTAAAATGATCAGTGTTTCTCTACTATATTATGCATGTATATGTATGTATTTAGAAATATATATGTATGTTTATCAGTTGTCTAGTACTCATAGCACAAGCTCTGCTTAGTTTGGGACTAGATGGCGTTGTGTGAAAGTTGTGGAATATTATTATTATTATTAAAGTAAAGCGCCTGTCTTGGTTCAAACCTACGACCTACAACTCGTATGTCGCGGCCATTACCACTTGGCGACCACTGTCCCTAATAATATTTGGTAAAAATTATCTACTTTATTCATAAACGTTGCTCCAAGTTAAGTATTGATTAGCGACTATTTAACCATAAATTTTTGACGTTTAAACGTCACTTAACTTTAATCATCGTTAATAAACAAACCCCTATATTATGTGAAGACGATGCACCTATGTAGAATAAAATAGGAACTAGGTATTAATCGACAACCCTATATCCACGTAATATATTAAAGCTGATATCAAAGTTCCTGTCGGCGGCGTTTTTATATTGCTCCACACTTGTCGCTAGACGCTGATTGCTCTCAATTTATTGAGCATTAATTCACAAGAGTTGTTGTAATCTTAGCTTTTTATTGTTCTTGTTTGTGCTTTTAATTATCTGGGAATGAAGAAGCGAAGTGAGTGTAATGTTAAACAAGTAAACCTGGTTTATTTCTTGAATTGTGTCTGTAATTATTGTTCCTTTTTTATTCTTAGTGTCGCTGGTTAAAAACAGCTGTCATTTATTTAATATTCGCACGGGCGTGTTTTTCCCGTGGCGACGTTTTTCAACGCCCTGGTTAGCGCTGAGAGTTGAAAATCGAACAGTGCGTTTGCGATGTGTTTACGTCCGTGGGTACGTAGGCTTCATTCCGCAACTTTCCGCATGTTTCTTTCTTTATTTCTTTGTTAATCAATAATAAAATGACATATCGCACTACATGTGGTCGTAAGCGCTACTGCTAAGCACAAGGTTCTGGGTTCGATTCCCTGGTGGGGCAATGTGTTATTGGATTTTTCTACTAATCATTTCTCAGCAATCCGGGGTCTGGATTTGTGCCCGGTCTGGATATACCCAAAGTTCGGAAATAAACGGCTTTATTATTACTGTGATATCTTATACTAATTTAGAAAGAACAAAATAACAAGCCAGCTTTAAATCCACTACTTCTCTTGGTACGTAAATTTACCTACAGACCATATCAAAATATTTAAAAAAATCACCGCCATCAATCACACCACACCTTATTCAGGGAACGCAACCTATATTAAGGACATGAATAAATGTTTTAATTCGTGTCCACTATCTGACTTAATAACCCCAGTGAACCACTGGCGACTCAATCATTGTTAATTAGTAGCTTCTGCACGAAGCTTCGCTCGCGTGGATGTCGGAAATTATCCCACAGAAGCGTGCTGCTGGGAAAAATGTAGCCTATAAGTTACATCAGCTGCCGGTGAAAGTCCCGTGAAAATCGGTCCAGCCGTTCCGGAGATTAGTTGGAACAAACAGACAGATCGACACACAGACACAGAAAAAATAAAAATTGTTTTAAGTAGCGTATATACTGTCATATACATTTAGTAAAAAGCTGTTATTTTGATATTACAAACAGACACTTCAGTTTTATTTATTTGTATAGATTCTTTCAAACTGACAACGGTGAATGTTTCACTATGATAAATTGGAGGCCTCTGCCAATTACCTTTTATTAGATGTCGTAAAGATATTTATGGTTGTGAAGAGTCTTGTATTTGACAAATATTTAGGTTCGTCGATAGAAACGTCAATTGAAATGCTTTGAAGTTAATTTATAGGTATTCTTATATTGAAATTATACTGAACTCTGACTATTGAAGAGACTATCTGTGCGTGGTATTCTTAGTTCTATAGTTCAACCATAAAGTGGCCCTGGTTTGTGCCCTAGCCCACGTTAAGGGTGTGGTACGGACCATCAAACTGAACAATTTTGTCCATGGGACCAACATCGTATTAGCGAATAAAAATTCAGCCGTCCCATACGTTTAGGTCGAGTAGGTATTGAAGTTTTCTAAGGGACAGAACAGGGGGACAGAACAGGGGGACAGAACAGGGGAACAGAACAGGGGGACAGTTGATAAATTTTTCGCGAATACGATATTGGTCCCATGGAGAAAGTTGTTCAGTTTGATGGTCTGTACCACATCCTTAGATTTGGCTGATTTTTGAAAAATAACCCGGTATACAGTGCCTCCCAAAAGTTAGTTTTTTCCATTCAGCTGTGATGCAACATTATGATCCTACTAATATCAAACTAATATTGTAAAGGCGAAAGTTTGTGTGTGTGTGTGTATGTTTGTTTTTCTTCAAGCTCAAACGGCTAGACCAATTTTGATGAAATTTGACACACAGATAGTTTATAGTCAGGGTTAACACATAGAATACTTTCTATCTCGATATTCCTACGGGATCGAGACTTATGAGGGTGAAACTGCGGGGCGCAGCTAGTGTATTATAAATGTGAAAGCTTGTGAAGATGTTTGGATGTTTGTCACTCAATCACGCAAAAACTATTGAACGGATTTTCTTAAAATTTAGTACACAGATAGTTTATAACCAGGATTAACACAAAGAATACTTTTTACCCCGATTTTCCCTCGGATCGAGACTTATGTGGGTGAAACCGCGGAGCACTGCTTGTTTAAAATAAAATACATAATCAGGTAGTCCTAAGGCATTCATTACTTGATTAGTTTTTTATGATAAATCATAGGTAGTTGAATTAGTCAATAAAAATGCTATAGTTCAAACATTTGAAATAAGCATTTTAAATTATAATTTGGTGAGTCACAGCTGAAGTGACAAAAATGTCATCTAGCTTTTGGAGCCCACTGTATAGAGCTTATTAAATTTGTTCAGTCCAAAATTTAGCAACGCGAATACCGTCTGCTGACGTAGCAAAACGAACTATGTTTTTTTTTTTCTTATCTACAATTAATTCCGATTTCTACAAGGTGTTACATTGTCGAAATCAGAATACACCTTAAATATTTCCGGGTCGGATCATCAATGGAGAATTCTATTTTCATCGCTACATTAATTCCAAATTAAAATGATTTTATAATGAATGAAGATTAATGTCCTGGCGCGCTTTCTACGTCATTTATCGATTTTAAAGCAGTAAATCTTTGGTAATTACAGGCTACTAGCGTGCGCTGGGAACTGGGAAGTAATCTCATGAACTATTATGTTACATTATGAGAAGTTATAACTGTAAATGTAACGTTGTTGTATCTGAATCCCGTGATTGTTGTAAGAGGACTATTATATCAAACTTTATACCAAACATTTGGACCAGATTAAAGTTTACTGCAGTCATTAGTGTTTACGTAACGTTTTCATTCTAATCTCAGTGGCAAGCTGTCAAAAATATCTCTAATTTACCTCCACTCACATTGATTGTGGCTGAGATGAGATTACGTCTACCTAGATTTTATCCGTTTCTAAGTACGAGGATTGGCCTTCAGGCCTGCCCCAGTGAGCTATCGTATTAGATAAATTTGTAATCACTACATTTAAAAAACTTGTTGATGTCTACAATGAACTGTCTGCTAATATTTCACGCATGGTGAAATGATTGTGACTTGCTCTTCTTTAAATAAAACAACTAAAATTGAGGAGTAACTGGGTACCTACAAAAAGTTATGGATAGATAGACACTATAATTTATTTAATATACATCATTCATTACGAACAATCATAGCGTCTATTTAAATTGCCAAGAATATGTGTATTAATAACATCTATTAATTAAGCGGCAATAAACGCCGTCTCTAACATAAAAACGAATTATTACCGTCAATAAATACAGACGTTAATAATACATGAACGAGTAATTATTTAAACATAAACCTCATCCAAAGAATCGTTGTACCATCGTAAAACAGAATCGATTCAAGAATAAATGGTGAATTTCTAAATGGAACATCACTATAATTCAAATTGACGATGCATTTACAGAAGAAAAAAGAAACAGAATTCTAAAATGGTACGTCATAACATAATTCACGACGATGTATTCACGAAGAATCGTTACTTCGAATCGATTCATCTGATGTTTACAATCTATCGGTATTACTGGAATCGATGATCGGTATGGGTATATTATTCTTGAGATTTATTGAAGCAATTCGAGTACAAATGTGATGTAATTGGTGGAGGCGCGTTGAGTAATCACCTGATCATGTGCGTTGTATTACGTGGATAGGCAGATGTAATTAACTGTTAAATTGACTTTGGGATACGAGAATCGAGTATTTCTTTGACTGTTTGATAGATAATCGTTATTAGTTTTAATAGAGATTTATAATACCTACGCTATTGAGTTGTTTCGACGTATCGTTACACATAACGGTTGATTCACATGTGATTATACATTTTCAGTAAAATGATCACGTTATCATTTATTAATACTCATTAAGTGCCTGCGGAACCTCCGCAGGCACAGTGACTGCTGGACGACAGTCTCCACACGGTGAATGCCTGAGGATGGCCGGCGCTGGCGAGGCCGGCCCAGGAAAGAGGTAGAGAGACGATCTAGACGCGCACCGCAAGGGTTGGATGGAGGTGGATCTAGAAAAGGATGCCTGGAAGGATTTGGGGGAGGCTTTTGCTCAGCAGTGCGACTGTGCAGTCTTACTTTAAAAAAAGTAGGTTCCATGGAAAGGACTTGTAATGTAAAATTATATTATCCAGTTGTAAGTACTTGCCGTTTCAGGAGTCAGGTCAGTACACTTCTTCTCCCGAGTGAACAAAACCAGTACGAAGAAAACTCATGCTGCATGCCGTGATGAACTATTTAGCCAGGTAGCAAGGTTTGATTCTGGAATGAGCAACCAGGATGAACCCTTTTAACACAACAAGTTACATTATACCAAGCATAATCAGACTGTAATTTTTCCTCTGCTAGGGCACAAACTCCTCTATTTTTGACGATACGGGCCGAGAGTGTGTTGGTAGATATAACATGTCTTGAAACTCTTGGTTCTTGGATATGCCGGTTTCCTCACGATGTTTTCCTTCACCGTTTTGAGAGCATTGGTACTGAAATTATTTACACAAAGTAAACCGCTTGTCTGGGTTCGAACCCACGACCTACATCTCATAAATCAGGGCCGTTCCCCATTGGACACCACTGCTCAACCAAGGCAGGTAATTTATAAAATATATTTTATGTTGTTAAAAAGTATGGCGATTATAGCAAATACATTATAAGCATTAAATTTATGAGTGCTAGTTTCAGAATGAATAAGTAGGTAATAAAATCTTTGACAGGAAAATGCTCGATAAAGTAGGACTAAGAAAAAACTACATATACACATATACATGGTATTAATGAATCTAAAATAAGGAACCAAATGGAAACCGTCTGATCTATGACCACAAAAACTTTAATTAATTGAGATGTGTTCTATAACAAACACCTTTAATGATTACAAATAAAAACACATAAATTTGTAAATGCTTAATGGTAGGTACGTTTTATTTCCTACTTATTTATTATGCACTGTCATGTCATGTAGAATAAGATTTAATTTTAAGTTACTTATTTTAGTAGGATTTAATTTGAATTTATTTATTTATAATATATATTCCTTATCTTAACAAATGTCAAGAGGGGTTTGTGGCTAAGGTGGCCGCACGGGTCGATCAATCAGGTTAAGCTACGCTTTCTGCGGTTGATCTGTGGATGGGTGAACATCTTTACATACCCCTCCATGCCTTGGAAAGCACGTAAAGCCCAAGGTCTCGGCTGTCATTAGTGGATCTTTGACAGTCGTTACGGGTCGTCAGAAGCCCGAAAGTCTGACAACCAGTATTACCCAGGGGTTGTGGAGGTCAGATGGGGAGTCGCTCCATGTAAAATACTGGTATCCAGCTGTATCCGGTTGGACTGGAAGCCGACCCCAACAACAGTTGGGAAAATGCTAGTTATTATTATGTTGAGTTAGGTAGAGAGGTAAATCTGAGTTTAAAATATCGAGACAAAAACCATTTTTTAATCCTATACTTACCTGACTTTAATTAACGTGGTTGGATCAAATATAAACCGGACTTAAGTAAAAAAAATACGCACGTATTATTATACTGAGGAAAGAACGTGTTGATCTGTTGAATAAATTAAACAATTATCAAATCAAATTAGAAGACAGCAGAAAAATCTATGAAATTGATACACAGCGCTTACAGTCTGACATACAGGAACTTGAGGGCAGACTTAGTTCCCTTTACATTAAATATGTGGGTTCTCAAAACCAAATTAAAGAACATATTCTTGCTGCAAATGAGTTAGTTTTGTGTCAGTGTACTTGTCAGACAGTGTCTCAGCATGTCACTGTCCAGCCTGAGGCAACGGAGGACCCGTCCCAGGCTGAGAGCTTATCTCAAGAGTGTACCCTTGACCAGGACGTATCTGATATGGTACAAGATCTTTCTCAAGTGGTACAGCATGAGATTGGTAGATGTCCATCTTTCAGTAGTCATGAGTTTTATGATTCAGTTATGTTCTCAGATAGTATAGGAAGAGGTTTAGGTAAATTAATTAGTAACCACCTGACTTATTCTATTAAAAACTATTGTATGCCAGGGTCAACCTACAAACAAATAATGGCATCAGTAACTGGAAATGTATTTAATCCTAAAACCAACATTACTGTATTTGTAGGTAACAGTTCTAAGGTCAAAAAATATGAAATCACTGACTGTGTAACTGAGTTGTTAAAGTTAAATTGTAGTAAAATAATATTGTGTGCTTTCCCATATTTTGAAAAATTAACAAATAGACAAAACCATTATATTCATATGCTTAATAAGCACATGCACTTTTTAGTTAGTCATTATAGTGACAAGCTTGTGTATTTTGACACCAATAGTTTCATAGAAACATTAAAGTCGACTAGGGATACTGTGTATCTGCCTGTTAGTTTTAGACACATAACAGCAAGGCTGTTAGCTTTTTATATAAACTCAGACATAAGTATTATGTCGAAGTCATGTATTATTAACACCGCAACAGTTAGTAACAATAATACTAACAATACAGTGGTTAGCCTTAATGAATGTAGCTCAAATGCTATAAATATTTATACAAATTGTACGAAGGAGGTTCCATTTCCCTCTCGCACTATGAGCTCACTGCCTAGTGATGACATTGAAGTCGTGGGATTAACTCCGGATAATCATTTAAACTAGTTTGTAAGACAACAGAAGGTACCAGTAATAAAATATTTACACCTAACAACAACAACAAGGTATCTTCTTGCTCTAAAATAAATAAATATCAAAAAGGAGATCAGCAGAATGCCTTGAAATTATTTCATCAAAATATTCAAGGTATTTCTTCCAAATTACTAGAAATTGAAATGTTTTTAGAAAAAACAAAGTTTGACATTGTTTGCTGTACTGAACATTGGTTAAAGGATTACCAAATGCTAATTAATTATAAGAACTATACTGTGGGCAGTTGTTTTAACCGTAAATCTATGTTGCGTGGAGGTTCGTTAATCTTGATAAAGAATTGTTTAAAATCCAAGCAACGTAATGACATAGTGAGTTTATCAATTGAACATTGCATCGAACTGTCCTGTGTTGAGCTAGATAAGCATGTTGTAGTGTGCGTTTACAGACCCCCTAATTATCAAAACTTTTCTTTATTTGAGTCAATAATGGATGATGTCCTAGCGAAACTTGCATCTAATAACAAAGCCGCAATTATTTGTGGTGATTTTAATATTAATATTTTAGAAAATAGTTCAAATAGCAGTAGATTATTAAGCCTTTTCAAATCTTTCAATTTATCTAATGTTTTTACAGAACCTACTAGAGTAACTCCAACTTCTGCTACTTGCATCGATAATGTTTTTTGCGATTGTGATTATTTAGATAAAGCCATCGTAAATTATCTGCCATCTGATCATAGTGGACAAATGGTGACTTTTAAGTTTAAAACACCTTTGCAAAAAGTGCAAATTCAATTTAGACCAATAACGACTGGTAAACTAAATAGATTCAATAGTACCCTAAATAATAAGTTAAATGATGTGGACCATAACATAGATGATGCAAATAAATTGTACGAGAATTTCTTTTCAGTAGTGCACACTCAATTCAATAACACCTTTGAAAAGAAAACAAGAAATATTTGCCCTAATTTTATATTTAGTGACTGGGCAACTAGGGGTATTAGGATAAGCAGAGAAAGACTGTTCGAGCTGTATGGCCTTAAGCCTTACATCAATACTGATACTTTCAACAAGCATGTTGCTACTTATTCAAAAATTTTTAGAAATACCTGCAAGATAGCCAAAGCACTGTACATCAGCAACAAAATTAAATCAGCAGAAAACAAAATAAAAACAGTTTGGAAAATTATAAATAACGAAACTAGTAGGAATAAAAAACGAAACACTGATTACACATTGGAGACTTCACGTGGTGCCATAAGCTCTAACTCAGAAGTAGCTCAAGAGTTTGTAAATTTCTTTACTAATATACCTTCAAAAACGACGGAAGCCTTAAACTCTTCAGCCGACGTATCAATTGAATTATTAAGAGCAAACGTTCCAGGCTGCCCGGTTGAATTTCAATTTAAACATATAAACTCTATGATAGTTATGAAAGCCTTTCGACAAATCAAAATCAAATTGACCGAAGATCTATGGGGTATGTCTATCAAAGTTTGTAAATCCATAATCGAGACTATAGCACCATACTTAGCTTTAGTATTTAATTTGTGTGTAGATCAAGGAGTCTTCCCAGATTTAATGAAATACAGTAAGGTTATTCCACTTTTTAAATCTGGGGACAGCAAAGACACCAATAATTATAGACCAGTATCCGTGTTGCCAGTATTCAGCAAGGTATTCGAAAAGGTAATGCTCAATCAAATGCTTAATCATTTTAACAACAACAAAATCTTACACGACCAGCAATATGGCTTCACCAAAGGCTGTTGTACAACCGACGCCGGTGTCACTTTATTAAAACACATATTTACAGCGTGGGAGGAGGCCCAAGATGCCATAGGAATCTTTTGTGACCTCTCCAAGGCATTTGACTGCGTTAATCATGAAACCTTGCTCTTGAAACTTGAGCATTACGGATTAGGTAAACTTGCGCTCAGTTTAGTAAAATCTTATTTAAATGATAGACAACAAAAAGTTCAAATAAACGGGGTCAATTCACTTGGTTTAAAAGTAAAAATGGGTGTTCCACAAGGCTCGATGTTAGGTCCTTTCCTCTTTTTAGTATATATTAATGATCTACCCCATTTATTAAAAAACCAACCAAAAATGGTGTTATTTGCTGACGATACTTCCTTAATTTTTAAGATAAATAGACGTGCATCAAATCTTGACGACGTAAATAACGCCTTACTGCAGGTGCAAAATTGGTTCACTGCTAATAATTTAGTGTTAAATGGAAAAAAAACTAAATGCATAAGATTTGCTTTACCAAATGTTAAAAGTAGTGATTGTGACATAGTATTGAATAAAGAGAAACTAGAATTCGTCGATAAAACTGTTTTCCTGGGGATCACGCTCGACTCAAAGCTGCAATGGGGTCCTCATATAACATCTCTTGCAGGACGGCTTAGTTCAGCAGCATATGCTGTAAGAAAAATCCGTCAATTTACTAATGTAGATACCGCGAGACTAGTCTATTTCAGTTACTTTCATAGTATCATGTCTTACGGTATTTTACTATGGGGACGGGCTGCAGATATCGAGTCTATTTTTATTCTGCAGAAAAGAGCCATCAGAGCAATATATGGCCTCCGCAGGCGCGATTCTCTAAGGGAACTGTTTAAGGATATTAATATCATGACGGTACCTTGTCAATACATCTATGAAAACATCATGTACGTAAGGAAAAATCTAAATCATTTCACTAAAAGAGGTGACAGACACACCTATAGGACCAGAAATAGGGACCAATTAGTTCAACCAGGCTTCAGACTGGCTAAAGTAGACTCATCCTTCATGGGGTACTGTTTAAAATGCTACAATAAAATACCTCCCCACATACTCCAACTCAACGAAACTAAATTCAAATCTTATATAAAACGCACACTATGCAGCCAAGCATATTATAAGTTGGGGGATTACATCGCTGACAAAAATGCTTGGTTCACCGCTGGTCCTGCTCCACAAGGGCGCATAAACTAATTAATTAGCATTCGAAAATATAGTTGTGAGCTGCTGAAGATTGAAAAAACTATCTTTGTATTGTATAAATTCAATCTCTTAATATTGTATAATTGCATAACATACGTGTGAGCACTATGCAACTAAACTATAAAGCTACCATTTACTGGGTACGTCTTTCATTGACTTGAATGTGTCCTGGCGGCTGAGGGTATGTCATGCTCACTCAAATGTCTCGCTGGTGGTGGCGTGTGTGTTGGATCATTGAGTTCCCTTCAAAATGGTTGAGCTAAATGGTGCTGATCCATACGTCATGTTCGTGAACGGGCGCCGCCAGTAGGGACTGGTCATCTCTTAGCCGCCACGGCTTATTTTAATTTTAATCTAAGTATTTTCATTTCTGAATTGTTATTTTTTTGTTTTTGTTTTTATCTTTTTTAGTACGGACGCTTTTAACGTGCACGTCTTTCTACATCGTTCTCACATGTATAATTTCAACTTGAATGATGTAACCAAAATTTTGTAACAATTTTTATGATTCAAAAGAGTGTCCGTGGAGTTTCTTGCCCGTTCTTCTCCACAGGTACCTACGCTTTGGAATGGGCAACTAGCTTCATCTTTCTGACTGACCGACCCCTTGACAATTCAAAAGTGCCTGTAATTGGTTTACTTGAAATAAATGCTTTGAGTTTGAGTTTGAGTTTGAATACTCGTAAAAAAAGGAATATATTAAAATTTTATTTTTCTACATAATCTCCCCTTCTAGAAACACATTTTTCCCAGCGCAGGGGATGCCAGTATCTAAGAATGTAGTCGGTCGTGCCTTTAGCCAATTGCACACAAATGATTCCACTAACTGGTCAGTGTGAAAACGGCGTCCTCCACTTGAATTTTTTTTTTGTGCCATTCCTACACTTGAGTTCTTGAAAGCGTATTCTTATCGAACTGTAGAGTCAATGGATGCAAAATTTCGGAAGGTTTTATGCCCTCCCGTGTTAAAAAAATTATGATAAGTCGTTGCTCAACAGACTTATATACCTCCTGCTCATACATGATGCTACTGGCGCGCAATAAACTAAAGTGAGCCGGAGCAGTATACCCCCCTCCCCTAGATGATCCCCCCTAACACATACAACAGCACCAAGAGCGTCACTTCACTCAGCGACCAGTAATAAAAAAAGTCCTGTTTATATGTATTTGATTCACCTAATATTTTTAAATCATCATGGTTTTCGATCACACAAAAACAAAACAAAACAGATGACATTGGTCTCCAGGTTTACCCTAACCACAGGACATCATCTCAAAAATTATATGTGCTCTGTTAATGCCTTCGGAGGTACAATCAAGTTTCATTATAATCGTGATTAGTACGGCATGAGCAGCGAACCCTAGCATTATGTGTGGTTAGGGCACATTATGCGCAAGAGTGGCTGGTGTTCAATTTTGTGTATCTCGCCGTCTGTGGCGTGGGGTAAGCAAAATTTTGAGTCGTGTTGTGTTGTGGAAGATTTTGGAAGTTTCATACAAAAAACTTTTGTCAATTTTTTATGGGATTAGGGTTGTGCCTAGAGTGATGAATGGAAACGGATTCAGTTTAGATATTAATAGGTAGTTTCTGAAATAATTCAGATTAATATATACGACATTATTTGTAGTATATGGCAAACCCGAAACACGTGTCTAGTATTTTTATGTAAAGAATCTATGTACAAAATTTCAAAACTGTATCATGACAAATCACTAAGTTATAAACTTGTTATGTCACCTGATTGTCCATAGGTACAAAAAGTTGGTTACCACTTAACACGCGCCGCCGGCCGACCGGCTGTGACCTTTGTTGTGCGCATATGATTGCGGATATGTACTAAGTGTCGCTCGGTGTCCAACTTGTTACCATTTTTAAATATTTTTGGGGCAAAATATAACATGGTGTAAAAGTTATTGGAGTCGATTCAGTTACTTATTCTGAACAAACTATATCGATACTGGAAATATAAAATAACGTATGGGACATTTTGTCGAAAATGAATGATATATTAAAACATATAAACATATAATAGGTTTCATTGATATTTTGCTATTTTAGCTTAACAAAATGAAGGAATCTAAGAAACTTTGTCCGAGATACTTTTTACATAAAACATAATAGTTAAAAAATTATCGTTAGTTTTGTAAGAAAAATACCCTATTTTTGCTCTCCTAAAAACCTTAGTTTTGTCCCTTACGTTCTTTCACATTTCCAGCATCGATATTCAGGTTTGCAGTATACTAAAAATAATGTTGTATAAAATATTACTTTTCTTTTCCTAGGAAAACTCCATAACAACATCCACAACAACAACTCCATAACACACGAGCAGAAATAATTTATACAAGTAAAATCGTGACTAACAATAACAACTTACAAAGCCGCCAATGACGTACAAGAAGTTGCTAAATAATAAATGAACATGTTCGAGTAACCTTTGATTATAGACTGTATAGTTAGGTTCAGACCAAATTACAGAGCCGGCAGTGTTATTATAATAAAGCTTAAGCAACATTAGCCGGTAAATTTGAGTTCATGGAAGAACTAGATATAGCCCGGAGCTTCAGCGGTGTTCAATAAGACATGTAAATGGAGAAGGATAACTTTATGGAACCAGAAAATATGGAACAATAAAAAATGAAGGAAATGATCTTAAGATTACGTATGAAGTGACTAAATATGATGAGACTATGCCTATGTATGATAAAGAATTGAAGTTATTATACTAATAATAAAGCTGAAGATTTTGTTTGTTTGAACGCGCGAAATCTCTGGAACTGCCAGTCGGGTTTGAATAATGGGTAGAAGTAATAAAATAAATAATTCGTCATCTGCGTAGCCTTTTCCCAGCTATGTTCTGGTCGGATTCTAGTTTAACCGGATGCAGCTGAAAAAAATACGGAATTATGACATTGAAATACTATCGAAGCAGTCTCTACAGGTAATCATGCTTATGGTGATCTCATTTTTAATTATTATTAATAATCCGTAAAGCTGCCTATTCGCCGTTAATAAGGTTACCCCTTGGTTAAATACCTTAGCAGATGTTATAAATTAGTAGAAGTCCCCCGAGTAAATCAAGTATCATACTCTAAGCTTCACAACAAAGGTATGAGTTGACAATAAATGCAATTGAGTCGTGCCAATACATCTATACCCCCTGGGTAGATTTAATCCTTCAAACGCAAACAAGAATAAACAAGGAATACAGAGCTATCGATATGCCCCTTTAGAACCATTCAACAAGACTGGCTGCAAATATTTATTTAAATGCTTCCATTGTTTTGTCAAAACAAATGCAAAACAGCGACTCCATCGGAATAGAAGAATTTAATGACTTACCAAATTCAAGTATTTTCTAAATATTTGATGAAGTATTTGTTTGAAATCACAATATTTATTTTTCTTCGTTTTTAATGGAGTGTAAATTGCATCCGCGTGTTTACCATACAATTTAATAATTGCTCTGTGGTCGCTGATTTTTATTTGTAGAGTGAGATCACCTGTGATTAGCTTTTGTTTATTTTATTTTGGTTGCGGTTATTATATTTTCTTTGATTCCTAGGTTGATTTTAAAGAATGATTGGCACAGGTTCAAAAAGAAAGTAAAACAACAGCAACAGTAGACTTCAGGTTACAAGTCAAGAATACAAATTAAATAGAAAGTATTAGAAGGGTCACATATGACTATCAATTACTACGTGTCTGATATAATATAATATGATAATGGAAGGAGTGAAGAAAGTTTAATAAATTGCTTATAATATACCCAGTAGCAAAAGATGTAACAGGAAATGTTGAACAATCTCAAACCCGCAATAATTTACGTTACGAACGTCAAAAACAAATTAAGAGGATTAATTAAAAATTAATAGGTACTCATAACATTAATTCAGAAGCCGAGTAATGGTTCTCTCACCCTAAATTTAGAGAAATCTTTAATATTTCGACGAAAGTATACATACATTAAATTTAATTTGATAGAAATCAAAAGATGAAGTCATTATAATGGATGGAATTGGTAAGAGACTGGATTTGCCGTTACTAGTGATTTAGTAAGACTGACATTGGTTTTGACAATTTAAATGGACAATCTAGAACATTTTATTGTTTGATTATGCAAAAATGACAAATCAAAGATGTAAATTGCAAATATAGAATAGAATGAAAAACAAGACAAAACCAGGTTAGAATTGATAATGTGGGTTTTTTATGCATTTGTTTATTCTCTAAAGCAAGACAACAAACTGGTATTAGAAAAATGTCGCAATGAAACTGCACTTAATCTGAAATAGCCAACATACACTATTCCATATTATGGTCCTCACATGAGCTGACCAAGATTATGTTTGGACTTTAAAAGAGTATTTTATCCCTTAGTTTGTTTCGCCATTTCTTCTCGGGGGTAGTTAGATAGGAAATATCGACTCCATCTAAAGTCCGTTATTTAAGCCCAGATAGTATTATGTACTCCTATTATGCACAAAAGCAAAACACACAAGACTTAAATATCAGATTACTATCTGGGATTAAAAAACGAGCTAGCTCATTTTTTTATATGCCTTTAAAAGTTATTCCAATGTCCAGTTTACACAATAAACAACTTCATTTCAAACTGTTACATGTCTCAATAAATAGAACAAACATTCAATTTAAAATACTTCGTTTCATTAAAAACAAACCGAAACTGTTGTCACACTTTACTCAGAATTAACACATAATTGTAAAACCCAACTCATTTGCTTTACAAATATTATAACTAGCCACCACTTCACAAAAACTCATACATTTATTAATTTAATCAACTCCACAAAGTCATGACTCGAATAAAAAAACAACAAAGTCGTCCTCACTTTGATATTTATTTTATTCGAACGTGGATTTTATGCGAAATACCATGAATCACTGAAAAACGTACTGAATTATTCGTTTCATAATTCAGCTGGAACTCTTCAAAGCGATGTCGAATGAAACAAAGTCTGTCATAGAGTTTCCGAGTTTTATTTTTTTCTTGTTTTTTATTTTTCATCAATTTGCAGCCTGAGCTTAAGTTTTTTTCATTTTTATTGCAATGTTTTCTGAAAAGTTTAATATTGTAATGGAACCTGGTAGTGGTACTGGTAATCTGGGACAGACTGGATGCAGAAAGCGGAGGACAGGGTGTTGTGGCGCATCCTGGGAGAGGCCTATATCCAGCAGTGGACTGCGATAGGCTGAGTTGGTCGATTGGTAGTGTTTGAAGAAAGCAAGAAACGCCTAGTACTGTAATTGCTGCATCCTGGTAGCAAGAAACGAGACTGAAACTTGAATAACAGAAATAGTCGCCCGTTAAAAGGTAACAATAAAAAACAAAAAGTTAACAGGCCAACTATCAGTGAGATTGCTCAGTCCTTCAAGATGAAAACAAATTATAAATACTCAGAGCTCAATCTTAAAAAAAAAAAAAAAACGCACTAATGTAAAGTGGATAAAATTAAATAATTTGGATGACGGAAGCAATTACAATAAGTTAGACAAAAAATGTGTTTTTTTTAACAAAGTACATATAATATGAAGCCACCAAGAAAATATAGCGACATAGCTTTGAAGTAAAGTTTCCGGCTGGTGACTCAATTGCAATTTTTCAAAAATTAAATTGATTTTCTGCTCGAATTTTCAGCACAATAATCCAAAAAATATTCTAGCATCATAAATATCTACAACATACTCGTAATATACGTCTTCAAGCATGAAGCCTCTTCTACCCACAATTACCGTCCAGATGGAACATAGTAAATTACTATTGGAATCACTTCTACGTCAACCATTTCCTTGATAATTTCGTCAGATAGTTTTAATTCTGTGAATTTATTGTACAGCTGAACAGTTCCGATGATTTGTAAATAAGCGAGAATAAACTATTACCCGACTTTACATTTATAGTGAACATAACAGTGTTTCTTTGATGTCACTTTTTTCTTTGCAATAAATTTTTCAACGAAACATAAAGAGAGCTCCACGCGTTATTAGACATGGAAATCGTTTTGGGACACACAGCCGGTAAATTTTATGATACGCGACCAATTCTAATATAAATTATATTGCTGTTTTCATAAGTTACTATATCAGCACAAAAGGAAATATATTTCCGTTATTGAAATATTAATTTTACGTAATGATAACTACGTAAATATGAATATCTAAAAATATTACACATGAAGTAATTTGTGAAGTTTTAAATCAACGGTAACCAACATTCGGACTCATCTAAACAAGCTTGTAAACGCTTTAAAGTTATTGTAGAAGAAAACAACGACATCAGTCATAAATTATAACAAAATACAGCATGAACATGAAAAGACAACTACTGTCATAATAATTCTAGTACAACAAAAGCAAACTAGAAACATAACAGTAAAAACAATACTCTTCCAAGAAGTTAGACCATAAATTCAAGTCCAGTTAGACAAACATTTCGCTTAATAAAACACACAAAACATAAACTTCACGCAGACAACAATTTGTCATGAAATTCACGATGCGTTTGAAGTTGGTGGTTCGTTCTCCAACGTGTCCGTGAGTCTCAATGGCTTCACACGTCGCCTCTTCAAGTATAAATCTGCCTTTACAACTGCATAAATTTGTCGATGGAGAGATTTTCGTATCCGGTCCGACTTTATTCGCCCCGCATCCTGTTTGCTATGTAACAACGATTTTCTATTTCGCTCATAAAAAGTCGATACTATAAATTGAAGTTTCACGGTTCGAATGATCGATATTGGAGTTGGTTTTGGCTGTATCGGATGCCTTTGAGGATTGATGCTCTGTGTTTGATGGGCTGAATTTGCATTTGAGTATCTGTTGGAAATGAGTTTTGCGGTTAAGCAATTAAAACTGCTGGTATTGTGTATTAATGAGATCGTTTGTGGGATGCGTACAAGACTACTTTGTTAGTATCAGTTTAATACGCATGTGAGCATTTCATATTTCTTTGATTGAACGGAACCTTTACAACATTTTCTTAATAGAGTTTCACTAAGAATATGACCATAATTATTCTATGATGCAATTAATTCATCTTGTTTTGCAAATTGATGAATGAAGTTATCTTAACTTAATTCCTACCACAGATTGCTTAGTCTGTCTCTCTGCAGTCACGTGTAGTGTATTATTCTCAAATTTTGTTTCCTTCAATTAAAACGTTTCATTTCTCTTCAAGTATCAACCAGATTTAATCAAGGCCAATAACTCCAATAAACCTCTCACATCATACATCAAACAAGACATCTTATTTTGACACATCATTCAAAAAAACTCCCGAGTCATTATCGCATAGAACCGAACTTTACTTGCAGTCGCTAATCGCATTAGTCTTGACAGTGATCGGTTCGACATGGAGGGTAGAACAGAGGTAGAAACTGATCCCATTATAGTTAGAAGAGGTGGGAATGTGTGTGGAGAAGATGGATGAGGGTTAGTAAGGGTAGAAAAAGCAATTATAATTGCAGAGAATAATTGGGTTTTGAATAGAAGTAGAAATAAAAAAGACATTGGAATTATCAGACGTCTTTGAGTGGAAGTTGTTGGGTCTAACAGTTAATGAGAAATATTGCAACAGACTTTATAAAATGCTAACATTGTGAGTACAGCGTCGAATATATAAGGGTGCACTTTTATTGGGCAATACATTTAGGTGTTGCGTAGTATTAGTGAAAACGAGCATTAGCTTCATATTATGCTGTTCTATCTCCTTCAGCCTGCCATTCTGACCACTGCCCTATCTCATTTGACTTCAACAGCTTGATTTTACTTTTCATTTTCTTTGACCTTAAATTCAGCTAAGTCATAGGCACATTTTCTTAATAACCTTTTAAATAAAACATCAGCCTTACCGCCTCCAAATTTCCTCGCTTTTTCACCTTGACGTCATAGACATTTTTTGATTAACGATCCGTCTCGGGTCAGATCTCCATTGTGCCCCTTTGAAATTCCGACACTCATTTATCAAGCTTACTGTTCGTTCTGAAAATTAATGCGCTGGTACAATTTATAGACTCCTGATGTGGGACATGACTTTCATATTGATATTTTTGGATATATCAATCATCTTGGTGCAATATAAAAGTATACAGAGCCGGTATTTGATTAAGACTTGGCAAACGATTTAATTGCTTCTTTTTTTATCATGAACAAGCGTATTTTACCGACTTCAAAAAGAGAGAAGGTTTTTACCATTAGAAATACGTCCGCATTCCATGCTAGCCCCGAGCAAAGAGGCCAAGTCCACTGCCGCCTTCTCAACCGTCATCCCCAAACGTCACTTTCAAAAACTAGTGTTGCCAGTATAAGAAATACAATGTCCCAATAATCGACTAAGACAATTAAATGATTTACTAATATTATTTCGAAACCTAACAAACGTAAATACTATTTCTAAAACATAATCTTCAGAGAATACAGAAAATGATGATAAAGATAGGGTTCTCCACCTACGAGATTTAACCCAAAAAAGTTACAAGACTTCCTAGTGTAATACCTGACAATGTTTGTCATCAACAATGTTACCGGCAACGATTAAGGCAATTGAGGTTACATTTAATGTGGTTATTAAGGTATATTACAATTTGCCTCCCTGTTATTATTCATGTACTAGACTCGTGACTTTTGACCTTAGTTCATTATTTATACACGTGGATTAAAGATTAACAAAGTATGCTGGAGTTATTCTGTTTTTCCTTGTAAGGGTTATGGAACTCAGTTAAAGTGACCTTGTTCGATCACGGTTTACTACATTTCCAGTATTATGTGATGTAACTACTGTTTGAACTTTACAAGTTTTAATGACCTTAATTTTTTGTCTGGTGATTTTGGTGTATATATAATTACGTACTACTGCCTAACCCCTAGATATTTGGTTTTGATTTACTACCACCCGAAAAGTTGCAGTAATAATATTATCTAACAGAAGATTTAACACGTTTTCTGTCCCGCTATCTAAATCATGTTGTGTGTTATTATCCCTATGTGAAGGTAATGAAGGGCCAGCAAGTGATGATTAATCCAAACCATCATCATCATCATCATCATCTGCCTAGCATTTTCCCAACTATGTTAGGGTTGGCTTTCAGTCCAACCAGATGCATCTGATTACCCGTATGTTTAATCCAAACCAATACTTCAAATTACAAAACATCCCGGTATATTCTCCATCTGAAAATCGCTTCCCTCCCAGCCATGAGTCGATTACTTAAAGCCACCTTGAACGGTGTGCGGCGTCGAGCGAAATTTACACGAACACTGATTTTGACGTATCGCCTTATGGGGTGGTTTTCATGAAAAATGATTTACCGTTGCCAAGGAGAACTCTGTTCTTGATTTTTGAAAGAGATTTAAATACTTTTGCAATTATCACCGAGATAAGTTTCTTTAGTTCTATGAATATTACTATAAATTTGGTTTTTATAATTTAGATTTATGAATCGTAGATTTCTAATGATATAGATTAAACGAATTGGTTTTTTAAAATATCATTAACGATTTATTAATGCATTTTAAATTCATGTACAAAATTCTTATCTATAATTTATTGAATTTTTTGTCAGTTCATTTAATTATTAATATTTATAAATAAACCAACTATTGCATTCAAATCAACGTTTTTGATTAATTTACATATTTTTAACATAGAATCACTGTCTTTCTTATAATATCAATAGTTACCTATAAATCAGTACCTTTTGAATCTCCCACAATTTCCTACCCATACCTGCGACAATAATTGCTTCCACAGTCTTGGCGTGTTTGCAAACCACACATCTAAACGTCCATCCGACTTCGAACTAAAGTCTATCAGAACATGCGTCCATTGATTACCAGTCGACTCCCAAGGCACGAGAAACATCGAAGGCAGGTCAGGACTGAATTAATCAACTCACGCTTGCTCGGTGTCACTTGACAACCGCCTGTCCAGACCAACAACTCGACCACAAAGTTGATAGGAACCTTAGGGATGTTGAAATAAGACTGGATTTAAATTGGGTTTTGAGCCAGGAGCTGGTTGTACTCAATGTGTACTGTCACGGAAATGTTGGGTAGCATGTTAGTAAACAATTGCATGAGACAGTTCCGCTTGATTGATATGGTGTACGTATATGGAAATTTGTTTTACGGTTTTAATGAAGTATCTGGATGAGTAAGTTTGGCTTTGTGCTTTTTTTCCAGTAAATTTAAAAACACAATACACAAAAACCAAATCAAATCATTTATTTTTTTGCAAACATGGGGAATATGAGAAGGGAACTGACGAAGAATTGATTGGACTACTTCCCTACTTATGTGTTGCTACAATTTTTCAGTTTTGACCCTTCGTCATTGTAATATACATATTAAAATCAGAACTTAATTAAGCTTTCAGCAAATTAATCATGATCAATACCTATTGAACGTATAAAAATCTAATAACCACCATAGCCATTAAAGTAATCAACCCGCAATGACAACGCTAAAACTCACCCCCGAAGTGTTTGCATTACGGGCCCGTCTCAAAATAAACCAAACAGTATTAATCATACTTCCCCCTCCCCCCACTCCTAGCGCGTACACGATAATGATATATGCGATATTTGATGATAAACAATCAGGGTCATTTATTATCTGTCCGTTATTTGACAGGCGGTAGGCAGATGTCATTTGTCATTTTCCACGATCCGTGGGTCCCTTCGTTACGCCGCCGCCGCCGCCGCCTCTGACAGTGGTTAGCTACCAACAGATATAGTTCAACACCGTCAAGCGAATATTCCATCTAAAACAACAGCGATAGAGCCTGATTTAGAGTGGGAAAAAAATAAATCTTGATTGTTTTCAGCATGAACGATTATGATAGATGAAAGAGGTAGCGCACACACAAAGCCGACGAAATTGTATCGACTGTTGAACTTTAGGGTCATGTGGATAAGGTTGGTTTTTCTAAAAACAATCAATGAGTAGTTCCTGCCTTAGAGAAACGTGTTATTGAAGATGAAACAGTAATGGATGGGGATACGGAATGCGTGAACGCTGTCGGAGATGTATTGTTATCTGCCTTGTTTATCGCTATACGAAGATCGTTTCTTTAAATAATTACCTTTTAAAAAGTATATCCCGTCCGTGCTACTGGTAATATATTCATTATATCTGACAACTTACAAAGCGCCAATGAAATAAATAAAAATATTTTATAGCCGGACAGAGATCTCGATAGGATCGTTTCTTTAAGAAGACATATTTGGAATTTTGACTGAATCATTAACGTCTGAATCATTAAGGATCGTTTTAATTTGTTGCCGAAAACATTCTGAAGTTTTATGGCTTGCTCCTCGACCTACGCTTGCGGTAAACATTCTCGCGTAAATACCAATTAAGATTTTAAATATTATAAGTAGTGTAAAGGTGGCATAAATGTTTTGACAAGACTTGCGAGATTCAGTGGCCAATTACTCAGACAGTTTCGTAATGCGAAATGCTTGTTGAACATTTTTAAAGGGAATTTTTATGTGAATAAATTTAGGGTCGTTCCCACGGGATGTCACGTCCTCTGCGGATGTGTCTAGTAAATCAAATGTTTAATTTCTACAGTGAAACAACGAGCATTGTGTGGTTCACCCCTTTTTAAAAGGATGTTCGCTCGTTCATGTATTTAGTCTTTCCGTTTTATATATTGCGGCGAAAATTTTGATTACCCTTGCTTAACCAAAATTTATCGTCCAACTTTTTGAATTTGTACGTAGATACTTTTTTGGTTTTTATTGCAAGTGACTTATTTTTATTAATATTTCTGTCTACCTAGTGGTGCTGGTGGCTCTGTCTGCGTTTTATTCTTGTTTAAAACCCATAATAATCGCATTATGAACATTCTATACATTCTAATCTTAACAAAACTATAATTTATTTACAATGTCATCAAAGCAGACACCTAATTCAAGTACTAAAAAGTAATGATATGCATTACTTTTTAGTAATGCAAATCATTGATTTCACATAATAGATGTTTTCATCTATTATGTGAAGCAGCCTCTTCCGTATCGCCAATTCTAGCCCTTAATTCCCAAAACGGGAGCACTCTTTTAAAATATTCAATACAGTGTACCGTAGATGCTGCTTCGCTGTCAAACGCATTACTTACTTCATTACTCTCACCTTGACGTGCCTGTTAATCTTTCATTGTGTTTGGATAAAAAGAAGCTTAAACGTGTTTCGTATTGAATTTTTTTAATGCTTTCCTTTTAATGGTATTGTGTGAGTTGCGCGTTTGTATTGATGGGGAAGACGTTCCTTTTGTTACGCTTAGCTTGGTAATAAGTTAGTGGTAGATAATAGATAGTCGTTTGAAAGCTGATAAGAGGTTGTATGATACGGCTCGATAACGATATGAACAACAAAAAAAATGGTTATAATACATAGTACACCTGTTGTTATAACTTCTACAATTAAATGAATCAAAACAATTTATAATTAACAAATAAATAATCTGATTTGCAAAAATAGCCTTTAATGTGCCTATTTTAAATAAGACTTTAGCTGTTTTTTTTTTTACGAATAAAGATACAGACCTATCTAAGGCAATCAAAATGAAAACCCAAGAAATGGGAGGTAAAACACACAAAAATAACAGTCTAGCTCATCCCTGTCTCCTAGCATTAGAAGTAGGTAATCTAGTTCCTTCCACAAATATAGCGAAGGGCTCTAAACGCGCAGGCAATTTTTCGAAAGCACCTGACAGTGTCGATCCATCGTACAGAGGATGTATAAAAACGTCAGACAGTGCCGACACTGACTATGATCAAGTATGTCTGTTTACTACTAGGGTTAGCCGAAAAAAAATATTTAGTCCACCGGAAGATCTAGAAAATGGTAGTGCAAAACATTTGGAACAAAGCAAAACCATTTATGGAAAGTTATGTTAATGAATTCGCTCGTTATAATGTTTGGGTATAATATTTTTAATAACTTAAATTGAATTGAGTTTTTAACAGTTAAAAGAAATTAAAACCCAAGCTTAAATACCTAATTATCGAACAGTAAACATAACCATAAATTAAAACATTTTAATTTACCAAAGTAATTTCGCAAAACGATAAATTATTCAACATCATTAATATTATCTATAAAAACAGAACTTTACAACTGAACATTAACAAAATTTCTGTATCCAAATGATAAATGCATCATATAAATTATAATAAAATTTAAATAATGTCTGTTGATTCTTTAATAGGATGGAAACGTGTAATTAATTAACAGTGTCGCTAACAAATTTTGTCTCCAGCCGACAGTCGGACAAAAACGGGGCATAATTTATGTGTGTAGCAGCCCTGTTCCACCGCCCCCCGCGCCCCTCGCCGGCAGGTTGAAAGAGTCACGGCGCGTGATTGATGACGGGCCCTCCACGCCCACGCGCCCTAACAACCGCCTAGAACTGACAAACTATCGCATTGTTGGCCGCAGGAAATCATAAGGCGATTGGCTTCGAATTTATTGCCTTGTTGGTACCATGCGTATAGTAACGACCGCAGAACGAGAGGGACGGCCAGATCATAATCTCGATTAACACGATGATTACTCGTATTTTAAAATAAACATTAATTAAATAAATGATATATCGAACTTGGTCAACTTCGAAAGTTCGTAAGATTTAGTAGACATGGTGATCAAATCTGGTCTAAGGCTTCCAAATCCTACACCGACACCCTAATAGAAAACAGTGCGATGACGAGCATGTTTTGTGTCAAATCATCGCATAATGAAAAATATGAATCAGTTGAGGGTCCCAACCGCATTAATCTCAGCTTGTCCACATGAAATTCGTTTACAGACATTTAAATACAAAGGTCGATAGAGTGATAAATTATGAAAGAAATAACAATTCAGGTTTCAATAGCATCAGTTCGTGTTTGGAGTTGAACAACAAAAAGCGCTTGTGTGTACAACAATAGAACTATAAATATGGGTTTCTGTTGCGTTGTGCTTTAAGCTCGGTTCGCTTTCCGCTCGATACGGCTCAACGACGTTATTATCTTCATTGTTATCGAGAAATATATTAATTGCCATTGCTGTCTAAGGCGGTACAACCCTGAGTGAAATTTCACCGAGAGCAATAATTTATGCATTTGAAGCGGACTCAGGCACGCCGCCAGCCCGCGATAGACCGCTCCGCGTTATATCTCTAAATGCATCTGACACAGTTAATCCATATAAAGTTATTATTGCCTCGCCTTTCAACCGACTTAATTGGCCGCTACCGGCTAGTGTAAACTCATGTGTTGACGATAAAGTAACTGAATAAATTGTGGTTTTAAATACTGTTCACGTTCGTTGCTCACGAATGCGAATTGCACGCCCGCTTGTTTTTATTGCCCTCGTGTTTACCTAAACGATTTTTCCTTCGCAACGCTCGTAAATATGGAATACAAAGGACGCACGTTCTTTATGCGATCTTGATAATATTGTTCTCGGTTCCTCGAGTTGAAATTTTAATTTGTCAGAAAATTTTAAGCCAAGTTTAATCTTCTTACGTCGGGGTGCCGTCCGATGTCCCGAATTAGCCCGCCGAGGCGTGTAGGCCATAGATTAAGTCGGATCTCGCGGCGAGACCGTTGCCAACGTCTCAATAAGCCGCTCTACATTTTTACGGCCTCTATATCCGTTTCGCTGCGTAAATACACTTAATGACCGACATTTCGTGAACGCTTTTATTGTGAAGTTTTTATTATCGAGAAAATCATTTGTTTAGTCTACGTACGGTTATTGCGAGGCAGCTCAGTGCGTTTCGGGGTTTATTAGGGTTACTTTATTACCCTTTTATACTGCGTCTTTAATACAGAAACATAGCCTGCGAGCTTTAAACCGTCTGAGCGGCCGGATGGTGATAATTAAATTTGATTTTGATCTGCGAATATGATTACATGTTCCGTTATTACGTTGCAGTCTCAAAAGCCTTTTTTTACTCCCGAAAAGAGGTACGACCGAATCATGAATGTTGATCGCTGATTATTATTTCCCTAATGGTTCTCGATTAGAAATTTTTATCAGTGCCGTAGTTAGAATCATCTAACGAGCGATATCGCCGATCTAAACGCGTGAAACTAAATCTGTGTTATTTAAGCCCATGGAATTTCCGTCCAATACACAAATTAATGTATTCGAGCAAAAACTCAACACCGTAATCTTGCCGGTCATAAAGCAGTGTCAGAGCACTATAATAATTTAGAAACAGTCTATTAAGTGAATCTTTATGATAATGTTGGAACAGAAGTCGCGGCCGCGAACGGGCTGCCTGTTATTTTGATACATTATCATATTTAAACAATTCAGATGATAATAGACACGTCGGGCGAAACCCTTTGGTAATATAAATGGTTGTATTATTATTTATTTATGGGTTTCCTTCCTCTGGGCCGGGGGCGATGTGGCATATTTCATTGAGCGAAAAAATGCTTCGAGTCGTGAGTTTATACTGGCTGGGATCCGGTTTGAGTACCTGAAACGACTGACTATAAGCTTGTTGCCGCAATAATAAAGATTTATGCGACATTCGGCGGTAGCGTGTTTTGTTCTGTTACGAGCCGATTCGTTTTCTGAAAGATCAATAGCGCTCTTTATTGTATGCGGTGAATTATCGTCATCGACCGTTCTTTTAGCTACGACTATAAATTCTTTGGCTGCATTCGATATCTTATTATCGCCTCTTACATCTTCACCGTCTTTACGATTGGCATTTTGTTTCACTTCAATAGCGTTAAGTTCATGTTTTACGATTGTTACTTCTTAATAATTCGTGTCTTTTATCTTTTATTTGTTTTTGATTGCAAAACTGGTTGAGGTGATTTAGATACTCTTCGTCTTGAGAGCTATTGTGTGTCAATTTGCATAATTGTTTTTCGATTGTGGTGTATTTTATCATTTTATTTAATCATATTTTGTCGGCATTCATTAAATAGTTTTCTTTTATTTGTTATTTCACAAAAAACAGTCTTACTTTTGTAAATATCAACACAATTATCCTGAAACATCAATATATCCTCAATTCAAATCATAATATTCTTAGAAAAACCTATATCTCTACCTCCACACATAAAAACAAACAATTAGATTTGCATAGAACTCCCAAAAATTACAATAAAAGTATCATCAACGTCGTGTCGTAAGCGTCTAGACTATCATTCTCATGTGGACTAGCGCGCACTGTAACTTTTTCAAGTAATCTCATTAACGTACTACACCACGGTGATTAACCAGTTGATTTATGGCGTATGCAATTTGCATCAGACTCGATGCTATGGCTTTTTGCTGCGAAGCCGATGATTATCGTTCGTATCGTGTTGGTCTTAATGATAGTTATTTCATGACCCGCCAAGCTCGCTCGGGGACGTTTCATTAAAACCCTTTACGTACATTATTTCGACGAATGTGTCTGATTATGTTAATGCCTTCCTTTGGTTGGTATATTGTAATGGATTGTTTGGTTTTTGTGTAATTACAAGACGATTTAATTATTGTGTGTAAGTAGTAGCTTTCTTGCTTCTTACTTTTTCCTTTACACTGTTCCTATATCAACAAGTGTACCATTGTTAATACATGGGAGCACGTGATAGTAGCATGTTTGTTCGAAGGATGTAATATTAGACAGTGTACTAGCCGTTAGTATTACGTGCAGACACGTCAGACATGACAGCCCGTTTCCTTGCTGACGTCCAACTTGCAATGGATATGTTGCACTTTCGTTTTTCCTTTTGTTCATTTGAGACACGGCATTTGTGGGTAAAATGCACATGTTAAATTGCTAAGACATGTCATAAAAAGGTTGGTAATAAAGTGATAAAATGAAGACGCGATTATGAATAATGTGTTGGCCATATTCTAGCTAATCTAAAATATACCTATTTAATGTTCTATCACGACTATCAGTCGCAGCAGTGATCTGAAAGATCAACGTTGTCATCCTGACACAGACACAGGTACGACAATGCCACATTTATACCCAAGCAGGTCCAATATTTCCACCAGTCTAGCTATAATTCCACAAACATAATTTCCTCCCATTGTCTTGCGACGTGTTATAGAACACGTGTTAGCCAAGAGCGTGACAACTTCGGTGCGTGCACATAGATAATATCGTACATAAAACAAAATGGCGCGACGCTAAATTTATGAATCGGCCGGAGCTGCCTTCCACACAAAAGTTGTTTATTACAAGCTAGGGTTGCTAGTTTTTATTTATTCGGGCAGGGTTCTTTACGTCTTTATGGGGTAAAGGGAAATTTATGAAGGTTACCAAATTTAATTATCATGTTCTACGATGTGGCCGTTTTGAGTAGTTTCTTATCTGATGGATGATAAACAATCAAAGCAGAGTTCCCCCCCTGCCCTTACAATCCTGCTTTGGAGGCAACAGACTGCAAAATCCCATAAACTTCAAGTAGCAGCACCACACACCACCACCACCACATGCGTCTACGGTTGCAGTTGCCTCTGTCGACGGCTGCAGTTACCTCTGCCGTTGGGGCAACGTGCCGCTTGTGTATATGAGCACTTACGACAGTTTATGGGATTTTGCAGTCTGTTTGCAGCACCAAGTCTGTAAGGTACCTTCGTGATAGTGTTATTACGGTTTTTATTGCGAACTGCAATTCCAGCTCGATACTCCTAGCTATAAGTTTATTGGTACTTCACAACACAATGGGCATCATAATTTACTTTATATTATTAGGGCAACCTTAATGGCGATATGAATTACATGGAAAAAAGTACCCCGTAGCGACCGCGGCCCATTTAATCGCTATTATTTATATCGTTTACCGATACAATCGATTTAAATCGACTAAACGCAACATCGATATAAAATCTTCATCATTCCTATAGGATGATTAATTGATTTCAGTTAATTTGGTTCGTGATCTTTTAAAAATTTGAATGTGTTATCGTGACTAGTTGTAACGATTTTTATCGATTGATATTCGATTTTTATCGATGTGGGATCAATCAATCATAAGTAAATATTATTAATGGTAACTGTCATGTGTTAAGCTTTGTATCGCTCATCGTAAGTTTGTTGGGCGCATTAATTTCGGTTCGGACGTGATTTGTGTTTAATTTATTTATAAGATGTGTTCAGTTGTTGATTTATCAATGTATCCCACCTACGGAGTGTGGGTCGGTGTTCCTGCAGGGTGGGCAGAGATTTAAGTTACAAGCAGTAACATATTGCAATGTAAATAATGGATCCTGACAAAGCCATGTTTTCCACAAAGCTACACTTAGAATAGTTTAAGGGAAGACTGTAGAATACAACAAAAATTAACCTGTTAAATAAAGATCTAATGATATTAAGAGATGAAAACTAAAAAGGAAGCGTAACAAATATAATGTCTGCACAGCAAGTGGAGCCATCCTGTTTTGTTATAAAGTTAATAGAATCACCATAAAACTCGGGTAAGAGTGACACTGGCTGGTGAAAGTCCCTCTAGCAGACCATCGCATTGATGGCTCCAGGGCGGCTATTTTCTGATGACAGGAGATGATGTCAGAGAGCCGCTGTTGTAGCAATTCCACGAAAAACTGTTATATTCCGGCCCAATCTTGAAGCTGTTGAACCAAAAACACAATGACCATATCTGGTAAAGGCTTGTAAACATAATTATACTTAAGAACAATAATTTAGCTGATAGAAAAATGTTTTTAATATCAGCCTTACAGTAAATCATTTACAATTCTGTTGATTTTATTAATTTGAAAGTCAGAAGCAATAACCTCCAAACTCTTTCTCAATGCAACAAGAATAACATGTGAATATTATTTTCTCAAAAGATTAATAAAGATAAAATATCCTGCTTACACTACGTCGAAGTAAGCTCCTGTGTAGTTTCTTATCAAATGACAGTAATCATGATAAATTATTTTAAACACAAATAATGCACGGTAGACAAACAAATTGATTCGTGAGACATATAAATGTAAATTATAGGTGTGACGACACCTATAATTTAATAACTTTATAATTACTGGTTCTAGGATTTCAGGGTTCCGTACCTCATAAGAAAAAACGGAACCCTTACACGATAAGTTTTCGTCCGCCAGTGTCTGTCAAGACCTTTTTTTTTTTAAGAATAAGTAAAGGTATAGTTGAAATTAATATCAAATACTGAATTCTGCGGCTTATTGGACGAGTGAAAAATTCAAACTCAGGGCGCAGGTCCTACTCGCACATGTCCGGTTGTGTTTTGTTGATTTCAGTGCCAATTTTTGATAGATAAATAGATGAACATCTTCTCAACTGAGCCAGATAAGGCGAAAAATGAATTTTAAAAGACCAATAAGAAAAATAAGGACCTGCCAGTTAATAGGAACTGGATACTAGACTGACACTGAATGTTTTATTGCAAGAAAATAATGCAGTACCTATACGAGCTTTAAAACACATTGGAGTACCATTATTCCATTATATGGAAAAGTAGGTAAGAGATTTGTGATCATCTTTGCTTACAACTATGAAACAATATGCCTAATTATAAAACGAAGCAAACCCACGCTGAATTCGATCATGTGTGGGCGTCATCACTATGGTAATCTAAGCAGCAATATATTTAATATATTATCCCCTATATATTCAAATTAATATGAAAGTTTTCTAATCGCTCGTTTAATCTCATTAAGATATATCTAGTAATTATCTTATCTTCTGGCGATGTGTCTACGTCAGATAATTATAAATCTTTGATCAAAGATTATATTTAGTTATTTATACAGATAATGTCTTCAACGTCAGCATTCGTTTTACAATGTGAAAATAATTGTATTGTTTCGAGCATTTCCTTGTATATTCAATATTTAGGTACCTTGGAGATAGTATCTACTTTTTGATTAATTTAATACTGATTTGTATTCGAAGTCATCACTTTTTTTCGCCTACACCGACCACATTAAATTTCATCATCAATATAAAATCATAATAATCAGCTACCTATAATGCAAAACATTACGATTTTGTACGATGTTACCCATATTTTTAAACTAAGAAACATTTAATTACATTTTTGCATAGATTTATAATAATGATAGACTATTCAGTTTAAAAATTACATAATCTATATACTATTAACATATTTCTTATATAACCCTCTAAAGCTAATTTAGAATAAATCCTATCAACATTAATTAAAATTTTGTATCTAAATAAAATAATACATGGCAAACAAATTACTGTATTTGCATTCAATTAAGAAAACATTAATTATAAAAAGAAACGCATCACTGATGTCAATAAAATTAATGTAGTGACCTGCTAGTGGCTCCTGTTCGACATAAAACAAATTTGAAAACGGTTTTGTAATTGAAAATAGTTCAATAATTCTTATCAATAAAATCATGAAAGAGCCAGCAATATAGAACAGTAAGGAAGGACCTATAAAACTTGCCATCCCTATTATTTCAATATCAGAACAGAGCAAATGTCAAGAATATCAAATACACCCTACGTTCAACCCTGCCGCCGGCGGCGAGACATTAATACAAGTTGAAATATGGCCCACTAAAGACTATATAACGTAAAATTTACAATTCATAAAACAGAATGATATATGCGGTGGAGGATGGTTGTACTGAATTTACAGCGGGCCTTAGTTAACGCCGACTATTCCAGTGTTGATAAACTTATTGCAGAGAGTTTATTTTGATTTCGTGATTTGAGAATTTGAAGATGTGTGTGAAAGTGTTTGTTTTGTTTGTGAAAGTGCAAAATTTTTAAGTATGAATTTGAAAATTCAGGCAAATGGATTCACCATTTGCCATTTACAAAATATAGGATCCTGTATAGTTCCTTAAATACCCAAGGCTAAAGAAGAGGAAGATTGGAACGATGTTACATAAATAGTATTGTTGAACCATGCGTTATAAAATCACAGCCCACTACACTGAGCATCGAAAAAGTTATCAACCATTTTTATGCTTATTTCATGTTTTATCAAGTGTAGAAAGCCTCAAATATTGCATCCAGGTAGATAAAAGCCCTTGACCTACTAAAAATGACTAAAAATAAAATTAAAAGAAAACATAACATTTATACAAGACACACGTACAAACAAAAACTGACATTTAATCAACAACGCAGACACATCAAGACTAACATACAAAGTAGACAGGCACGATCTTTTAATCTAGATTGAAACGGCGGCATCTAATGAAATGCAGTGCCGTCTGAAATCAAGGAAAACTAACGACACGACATGCTGTACCGCGACAGACGACATTGGAAGCGTTCTTACACCTGCATCAGATGGGTTGAGTACTGAGTGCAAACAAGGACATGAAGAAGAAATGTTTCACAGAATATTTTATTTAGTACAATAAAGACAAGCACCTCGAATTACAGACTATATACTTTTACAACGCTTCATCTTGAAGATGGATGCTTACGCTGAAATTATCACACTGACTGTTTTTCCGACTGGTATCGTATGAATAATTGATATTTTTAGGTTTGAGGTCTTTAAAACCTGATAAAATAATTGCTTTTACCGTCACTCAGAAAGAGATAGAGCCTTTCATTTCAAGCTGGGAAACACCAAAGGTGCGTATACGTAAAGCTATACTACTTACGTGCGGAATTTTATGATTTTTTTACACTTGATTAAAATTAAACGATTCCACACAAGATAGTTGCTCCATTATTACAGTAAAACAAGAAAATTGATTATCTACATTAGCCCTTACTTACCTTATTGGTCTGCTTGTAACAGTTATAAGTTCAACCACATAATTATTTCAACGTAATTACCGTTCCTTGTTTGGAACGTGGCGTGAAAGTATGTGTATATCTATGTAATTATTTCTGTGTGGCGTCGACGTGGGAACAAAAAAACTGTATCAACTACTTGCAGTAATTGCGAAGAACATTATAAGAGATGAGAGACTACTAAATATTTAAACTCTACTAATGGATTATTAAGTGCTTCATCATCGTCATAATCGTCAATTATTGACGCCGCCGTTGCAGTTAGAAGTAACTCCCAAAAACAGAAACTGCTAATGTGAGACCAATTTGAACAAGTAAGGGATAAAACCAAGAGGAGTGTCAGTGCCGGTTCACCTACACTTTGGATGAACTGAAGATTGCCACAGATGCCGCAATCAACATGGCCACCTACTGGGCTCTGACAATATAAAACATCGAAAAAGAGTACTATTGACACGAAAAGAAGAGGAAGAAGTGGTAAACGAAAGGAACTGTTAATGCCTGATTTTGTTTTTCTCATTTTCAGGTACTGATATGTCTTACACAATGATTTGGCCCAGCACCGAAACAACTTATAGCTATCAATATCTCCCATTCAAGATCAACCAATGTAAAATACTCGAAAGGATAAACTAGACATCTAAATAAAAACCAATCAAAAAGGAATTCAATATTTGCTCAATAATGTCGACACCGCTGCTGTCTGTACCGCCGGGTGGTTGCGGGGTGCGGGCCGCGGTACGGGGGGCGCGGCTCGGAAGTAATAAATCAGGTGGTAACGTCGACGCGGCACGCCATCACTCATACTGCTGACAACCGTTCGGTCACGTCATACAACGGTACCTGGGTAGGGTTGCTGAGTGTCATATTTTAATGTTTGTTGGAATTTGTGGTGGTGGAAGCTTGAGATGTGTGAATGTAGTCTTAAGGCTTAAAGTTAGAGTTAAAATTTACTGAAAATCCGTTTGCTGTGATTTTGTTGCGTAAACATCTAAACGGTGTCTGCTATATCAAAATACAAAAGTAGGTAACTTCAATCTCACATCAGTGGTAACATTGTAACATTGACAGCGCCCTTATGTCGTAGCAGTAAGGGTTTTTCGTATTGCAAGTGTTTCGACAGATGTACGGTTGACTGAACCAAGTCGTATATTTATGTAAGTACCATGTATAAAGAGTTATGTCATCAATTAAATATTTCGCTTACACGTTTCTAAAATCGGTTATTTGCAAAATACCCAAGACAAGACAAGACAAGTTGCTGTGCTAACGTGTAATCATAGAAAAAAAAAAATATTAAACAAATCGTAAGAAAAGTAACACGCATAATCAAAAAACCAGTCCAGAAAAACCCAAACAAAAAATGAAATAAAACAGCTCGAACACCTACCAGCCCTAACGCCTACTACTGTAACTAGTGTGAATCATGAACTCAAAAAAGGAGTGGACTCGCCTTTGATAGGACAGCCGACGACACGACATGTCTGTACATTCATGTTTAATTAGCTGGCTTGAAGAAATGATACATAAACATCAGGTACTAATTGGTGAGGTAGCCATGGGATGATGGTAATAATGTACAGTGTAAGAGTAGATATTCGTCAGAGACCATGCTTGGACTGATATTTTACTGACAGACTGACAGTCGTGCGTTTTCAGGTCAGCAGGAATTTTCATACCAAAGGGAAAATACGGCAAGCAGCTCTGAAGGCTTAATCTTATGGGCTCCGGAAACAAGGCTAGAATAATCTTTGAACTTGAACTTCAAGGTTCGCAGCAAAGTTATGAGCTAGCTCAATTTTATTTAGATTAGTTCTAATCGGCTTAGGTAAGCTGTGGAAGTGAAAATATTAACAATTCATAAAGGTTGGTACATGTGGTGCTGAACGTGTATAAAACATTATGATCACTCATAGAACTCTTCCTATGCACCCCAATCACTGTGTAGGAGTGACTATGTTAGCCTTATGTTTCATAGATCAACATACGTTCGGGCTTAAGTCAAGCTCAGCAAGACCATGCCTTGCAGTACTATTATATTTCCGTTGGCGCAATTGTATGAAGCTTGGTCTCTGTTGTCTATCTACTCATGTGGTGTCCATGTCCAGATAACTTTCTGAATTGATACTGTACTAGGCTAAAGAATGTGCATTAGAAATTCTTGTTCAGCTGCTGATGTTATTTCCTTACGTGGTGGGAGAAAGGAACCTATGTACGAGGATTTTTTTATTGTAATGTTCCTGGTGAAATGTTTGAGGGTGAGAAACTGTTGGAATTTATTGCAATCCTGTGTTTTCTTAACGGTGCTTTTTAAGACGACGCAAAATGTTTAAAATATCTGTCACTTGACTTGTCTAATGTGTAAGCGCCTTTGCTTTTTTAGGATCATACCTTTTTATATTCTTGATAAAAACAGAAAAATCTGGTGTATTTGTCTTTATGTAGCTTAAGACTTTTTCCTACACCAATAAATCCCTTATTGCAACTGCACTAGCTACCAATAAAACAGTAAGTTTATTGTTCAGGACTTTTTGTATTCAGGTCACTATTATACCCAACTTCAAGTAAACAGTCATGCAAAAAACAAACATCAAAACGAAACAACAAACAAAAATATGAACGTCCTAAAATACAATAACCCTAATTTTTGTCACGCCGTCATTCCACGTCACGAGATCACGTGACGGCGTGACAGCGTGTCACGGCAACACGTCGCGTGACACGTTAAATTATTTATCCGTCCGCCGACCAACTAATTGGTCACATTAATAACTAGGGATGTACTCGTTTATTTTTGTGGCAGTAATGATCTTGTTTATTGGGCACCTACGTGTTGATACAGGAGTTGTTTTTAGCAGGTAATGTTAATTTCACTATTTAATGGGGCACATACGTTGTTGCAGTGAAAAGTTTGGAATGGGGGAAGGGCCTGCGTGTGGGTCTACTAACGGACAAATACCTAAACCCAAACCGATAGCGCACATAATCTTATCTCAATAAGATTGAACGTTATTCTAAAGTAATTATTTAATGAATGCATGCTGAAATAAATAGTTTGAATTTTTTTTTTTTACTAGTTAATGCTAATTGCTTTTTGTTTAATGTCAACCATAGTTTATTTGAGGTATACTAAATTAAACCTCTTTCTAAAGCTGACTTTTCCCCGACTTTCGTGTGAAGAAAGGTTATTTTTTTATGAAAGAGACATCACCGGGAAAAATAATCTGTGACAGAGTGTGAGTGACAAAGTTGCCATTGAATACCAATGAGAACAAGTTAAGTGCTGTAATGAGCCATATTAAAATGTCTGCGACGATTAAATAAATAACGCAATGCGTATTCAACTGATTCGCAGAATTAAAAGATTATGTTGATATTTTTACACTAATTAGGACAATTATTTTGGTATGCATATAATACGAGTTGATACAAAAGTATAAATAAATATTAATTGTGGGCAATGAATTTAAATCATGATGTAGGCTTTACCCGTTTAGTAACTAACCTTGGCTTTTAATTCGAGGTCCTTAGTCTCAATTATTTTGAGTGTTAACTTTATATTGCCACAATTAATCTGTAATTATGAAAATAATGTTGATGTTTTAACCTCTATCTTAATTACAGGTGCGATGAATAATAAAACAATAAATAATTTATATTTATTAGTCAACTGCTATTGTGAGGATGCAGAAATTAAATTGAATGCGACTCCCACACTATTCCTAATCTTTATTTAAATGTCGTGGCATGATGCAATTTTTAAAACAATAAATATTAAGACTATACCTGATATAATATTTTGTTATGATCCCATTCTCGTCAAGATTGAATAATTAAATTTCTACGTGTTTTAAAACTAATTAGACATTCCATCAATGGATATTTGGATCCAAATTACAAAAAAAAAATGTATGGACTTACATACATCTACTCATATACAGAAAGACGGTAACATTCCTGAGATAGCATAACTTATAATAATTCATGTATGTTTTTAAATTACTTGTTACAATTGGATAACTTTCGTTGGCCTTTTCCACCTAGAAAATGCATAGCGATTGATATTGACTACACAGCGAAAATGGGAAGTCTCGTGTGTAATTTACCCGTCAGATATCGCAATATAATAGACATAAACGAGTGCTTATAATAATTTATGAAACAATAACGACAAACAAACACATTACACCAATAATACAATCTGTTATAATTAAATCGATCAGATTTTTTTTTGTCAGTCCACGACAATTAAGGACAACTACGGTCAATAAATTAAAATAGCAATCACATTGACTGATAAAAAGTGTTTGTGTATTAATTAATATGAAGACATGCTATCTATTACTAATTATCACACGCAACTTGTTACAACTCGGGGAACGTGAATTTTGTTAGAAAATTAAATTAATGTGTCTGTGTTCGTTAATGCAAGTTTGAAATACGGCTGAAACTGACAGCCGATGTATTTTTGATGATTGTTCTTGTAATTATCATGCTTGCCTGTTTTTGACGTTTAGAGTAAGCATTTTATAATGCTTACTCTAAACGTTAAACGGTAAATTTTACAATTTTATAAAGGGGCCTGCGGCTAAATAATAACAGCCGCACAGGTCGATCGATCAGGTTAAGCTACGCTTGCCGCGGTTGGTCTGTGGGTGGGTGACCATCTTTACATACCGAGGACCCCTCCGTGCCTCGGAAAGCACGTTAAGCCGTTGGTCCCGGCTGTCATTCGTAGGTCTTTGACAGTCGTTACGGGTAGTCAGAAGCCCGAAAGTCTGACAACCAGTCTTACCTAGGGGTATCGTATTACCCAGTAACTGGGTTGTGGAAATCAGATAGGCAGTCGCTATATGTAAAATACTGGTATTCAGCTGCATCCGGTTAGACTAGAAGCCGACCCCAACATAGTTGGGAAAAGGCAGGCAGATGATGAGTAAGCATTTTATAAGCCAAGAAGAAACGAACATTGATCACCACGTCTGTTTGCTCACTACTTTGTACTAGAATTTTGCTCTCCAAAGTAACTTTAAAAGCAAATTCATGTTTTCTACTTTGTCAGGCTTTTCAGTTTCTGACTACCCATAATCGAAACCCGTCACACATCGAATTGACCGGTGCAATAATTTATTGCTCCGTACGGAAGCCATGTCACTAGCCTTCTCATCAATCATAATGTATCTAGAAGTTGGAACAAAATCATCTAACACCATTAACACAATACTCCACACATTGGCTCCAACGTCGGCTGAACTAGGGCGTCGCCATGACAGTTGACAAGCGTGACACTTATGACAGATTGCGGCCGAGCGCAGATTATGTCACGTCACAAATGAGATGATAAAAAGTTAATCCGTATCGTGTGTGGAGGGCTCATTGTGTTGTGAGTGCTAATTAACTGATTACAAAGGTGGGGTTTAGGCCGTCTACACGATATCCGGCCGGTCGGATGTTGACGTAATGTTTTTATTTTAATTGGTGTTGCATTTTAAATGCGAATGTAATGTTTTAATTGCATTCTCAGAATGATTAAATTGTGAGAATGTAAGGTTTTAAGCTGACCTAAATTATGATATTATGAAATTAAATAAAACCTTTAGAACATTTGCGAACTTACTTCATTATAATATTTAATCTGTGAAAATTATCTATGAAAAAAAAAATGAACAGATTTTGTGTGAAACTATCTCCCAGATAACTTAACCATAGATAGTCAAACAGACCATGAGTGTTTTGAACTAGATCAGTCTTCGAATGTCATCACATAACACCCTTATCATTTCACCATCGACGACAGAATCCTGCAAAAAAACTAAAATCCTCAAAGCAGCGTTACACAAGACTACAAAAGGTCAAAGCATAAAAAGCGTCCCAAAAAACGATAATAATCCACCGTTTCCAGTTTCACGGATTACACTGTCATTCGAGTACGAAAAAAAATGAGAAAAAATCCTTTTCGAAGCCGCCGCATCGCGGTAGGCGCACTCATGCGTCATGATTCTGACAGGCGGTTTGACGTGAGTCTCCAGCTCGCTTGACAAGCCGCCTGACAAGCCGCGCTAACGCTCCGGCGGATTATGTAGCTTGATGGATTAATTTGTGTACAATCTGTATTCACTTTGGTGCTCAGATCATAATCAAAATATAATGAGGTAACCCTATAGCTTTAATGTTCGAACGTGGGAGGTTAGCTTTCTTAATGAGTGTTAAGGAGTATTATATTTTCTGTTTGTGCATGTAACTGATAGGCTATAAAATGCTCTTTATGTTAATAACAGCTTGGCTCCAACTGCAAGGAAAAATGTCTCTTCTCTTTCAAAGAAGGAACAAGCATTGACCAAAACGGTTGGTTTGCTATGTTTAGACCTCACAATGTTTTTCTCCTCTTTTGCAAGTCTTTGAAAAATACGATTATCAAAATGTGACATTTTATGATAGGCATGAACAGTTTCGAACCCAGACTTACTGTAAAGCCGAAAACCTTTTTGGCCACCAAGACATAATATTATCTTCCTAGATCACTGCTAGGTAGGGAAATTACTTCTAATATTTTACACACCGTAATTGACAAGCTCATAGCTATAAAATGCCGTATATTAAAGGTTCCTAATCTATTCGGGTTGTCATTACAGAATTAGCCGTGTCAGGCATATTTTTGTATAATTGCGTTCTTATAAGTAATGAGCTATTTTGCCTAATATCCTCTTGTAGGATTGCGTGTGTTACTAATTTGACAGTGAATTCCTGTCATGTTACCTACAGACTGTATTAAGCCATTTCCTTTCGTTAACTTATCGGTAGGTCTCTATTCTGTATTTATTCGAGTCTTGCTTGTATTTTATTTTATTTTATTACTTAAGAAAACTTACAGCTGGGATACAGGTAGTTGACAGTTAGTGAAAGAAGGCCAATTAAAAGTTTTCACAGACAATATTAGGGTAGCACAAGAAACAGTAGACAAGCAAGAGAAAGTAACCCGTAGAGAATTAAGAAAAGACTAAACAAGTCTAACTAAGACTAAAGAAGTTTTTGCATAACGTTTTTTTTTAGTTTCGGAACACTGGTGGAAAATAAATCGAGATCATCGACACTCTGGCACATCGAATTGTATGCTCTGCTAGCTTTTATCATATAAGAGTTTTGTCGATAAATGCACCGCACAGAGGGAACATACCTACAGAGGTTGATGGTTCCTTAAGGGGAAGGATGGAACACGCAGCCTAATTTTACTCATCAGTTCAGTACAGGCAGTTGAACCACTAGCCAAATTGAACAGGAATGCCATATCGGCAATTTTTCTCCGCTCAGTTAGTGGAAGAATGTGAAACTTCCTGCAGCGGCTGTAATAATTAAGTAAATATGTTTTAAACTTATACTGAATGTACCTTAAGAATCTCTTTTGAATACTTTCGATGCGATTGACGTATGTATTGTAAATTGGATTCCATACTGGTGAGCAATATTCGAGATGACTGCGTACAAAAGCACAGTATAGAATTTTGAGCGTTTTGATGTTTTTAAAATCGGCTGATATCCTCAAGATGAAGCCAAGTGCCTTAGAGGCTTTTTTAATAATATTATCGATTTGTGTGTCAAAAAGAAGTTTTGAATCAAAAGTGACGCCTCCGTCTCTAATGGTATTAATATTCATATATTAGGTCATCCCACTTCCAGTGTCATATTTTTTTATTATTATTATTTTACAAAAACTGACTACTATAGGTACTATATAACCTTGTGACACTAATTAATAATCTCCACCACTATTAATCACTCGCTCCCAGACTGCTGGCAAATCTTGAACACCATTTAAAGTACCACTTTCATTGAATTCATCAATAATGCTCTTTAGTTTAATATCTAACTCCTTTTTGCTATTGTATCGAGTACCCGACAATTTCCTTTTCACATGGCCAAAACAATTGAAATCACAAGGATTCATATCCGGGGAATATGGCGGCTGAATAATTTCAATCCATCCTTTATCTTCAATTAAATTATGAACTATTTTTGATTTGTGCGGTCTGGCGTTATCATGTAAAATTATAGGACTCGTTATATGATGTTCGTCTGCCCAAATAGGAATATTTTCTTCTAAAAATGACTTATATCGCTCTCTAGTCATAGTTGTATTTTCATCATAAGTTCTCCAAAAAGCAATGCCTCTGACATCCATAGCTACTATTAGTAGTATTTTTCTTACGGCGATACCACGATAAATGGCTACGCGCAGTTTCATAACGAAACTCCTACTGATCCGTGTTCAGAGTTTGGGGCACCCACACCGCACTTTTATTGACCAGACATAAATCCTCTGTGAGTACTCTATGTATAGTGGAATGAGGAATGTTAAGTCGAGTGGAGAGATCACTGACACTGACCCTACGTGACTGACGAAGTGCTTCCTTGATTTTGTCCCTTGCTTTTAATCTAGTCGATGATAATGATCGAGGTGCTCGCGGCTCATCTTCAGCTGTGGTTCTTCCTTGTTTGTACATTTCAAGCCATCGCTGTACGGTTCTTTTATTTAAGGCGTTACGACCAACACACTTTACCAGTAAGTCGTGCGCAACTCCTCCAGAGTAGTTGAGTAAAGCACAAAACTTTAGAAATATACGTTGCTCCACTACATTAATAGACTTTTATAAATCTTCCATTTTAAATCAATGCACGTCTTGACAATACAACACACCAAATTAAACTAACACGATTGTACAAGACAACACATGTATTAACTATTGCATACCATTGCGCAATACATAAATATTGGAAATAAAAAATATGACACTGGAAGTGGGATGACCTAATATTATGATCATTGGACTGGTGTGTTTGAAATCACATTGTAAAAATCGATGTCTTCAAATAGAAAACAAGCCCCATATGTGTCAGGTTCATCATCATCATCATTTTAGCCGAATGACGTTCACTGTTGGACAAAGGACTCCCCAAGCATCGCCACTTCGACCGACCAATCTCTGGTTGAGTACTTTGATTGATTGGATATCCCACATGGAATAGATATTGTGACACATCTAGTTGTGCAGTAGGTACACGGAGCAATGATCATCAACCATGTCATAAAAATGCAAAAGTTTATCTTTTTTTTTTTTTTTTTTGTTAGCTCACTTTTTCCCACTACTGTTAAAACTTTCCATCTCTTTCTGGGCCAACCTCCATCTTCAGGCAACCACTGTGTGGAGACTTTTGCCCAGCAGTCCATCGGGCATGCGGCTGATATGACCCGCCCAATTTCAATCCAAAGATTATCTATGATTTCCTAAAATCTACTCCATCAAACGTGACAAAATCTTATCACTGTTCATCAATGCTATTAACCCATCAGTGTAATCAACTTCAATTACAACATGATCCGATCAATTCCGCGCAGCACTAACATAAATACTGGCGAATGTCGTAACTGATTAATTTAGAGTCGACGGCTTATGAAATTCGCCAATTAATGCTCAAAGCGTTCACATTACCAGCCTGCTTGATTACCCCTGATTTATAGCCGTGTTACAACACTATTTTAATGAATGCGAAAGAAATTACAGCCAATTAATTATAGAATTGTAATTATTTTTTATAGGATAATTAAAAGTATTGATCGGTTAATTACTTTTGTGTTTTAATTTAGGCTGAAGTTGCGGAAGGTGGTAATGGTAGATTAAGATCGTGTTGGCATGGTAAGACAAATTGAAATACTGTAATATCTTACTAAGTATTTATTTTATTATTGTTGAATGGCCTGCTCTTGACCTCGCATTAATTAGGTATGTCTACTACCTGACGTAAAACAGGTTTTCTTGTCTGAATGTTTCTAAAAGCATAATAATACATAACATAATATTGTATATGTTTTAAAAAATCGTATGGGACAGACATTAACCCCTCAGCCGCGAAGAGCCATTTTTGCGTGGTCCCGATAACCGAAAACCGACCATTTGTGGATGACAAAAAAAAATTACATAACCGAAAATCATCCACAAGTGGTCGCAGCGTAGGTTTCACACACCTTAAGTAGCTCTCCGATTGCCCCTGCTGACGGACCCAGCAGCACCATATCGTCTGCATAGCTGATGTTGTTAATTCTAACTCCACCAACGCTGCATCCGACACGCATGCTGCTGAGTTCCGCTATGAGGTCATCTACGTAGAGGTTGAAGAGCAGGGGAGTTTATTGAATGAAATCCATATCGCAAGAGGCTATCCAGAAGTAGGTGCGCGGTTGACAGTCAGTGAATAGAGATGGCCGCCCGCGGATAAGCGGCCATTTCTTGCCGACCGAAAATGGTCGAGTCTCGGCTGAGGGGTTAAACAGAAGCAAATTATTACCATCGTTAAAAAAAAATCTATTCTCTTTTCATAAAAATATAACACAAACAAAACGTGTCCCACATTTCAGACACCAACATTAGTCTAAAACTTAGCATCGATTTGTATTCATTATTACCTACAAGTCATTAGCATACAAAATTGTTATCGCCATTAACAATCCACAAAACATACAGTATCGGTCCTTTTACCCACGCAAAACATCACAATAATTCATGTCTAACAAAATGTTCAGTTAATAAGGCTTTTGTGCCTACAATGAGCACAAAAGTTTCCAATTTCGCATCAACCGTTTAATTTTTAAACTCCAATTTTATGCTTGTCAGTTCATAATGATGGAGACTGATTGTTATTACTTGTCTGGCCTGAATGCACACATAATATAGCGGGTAATGGTTTAATTTATCAAATGTTTAAAAGATTTCAATTATTTTTTATTTATTTTTTGCGTCAAGTCAGAGTTCACTGGAATGCGAATTTCAATATATAGGTATATATACTTATATCTTCTCAACAGTTAAGATGATTAAGAAACTAATTAATACATTTAATGATAATTTATACAGCTACAAGATTTCCTTTTGATCTCAGTCGTTGCTTCATTTCTCATTAAAACATTCTGACTGGTTTAGTCATTGCAAACTCAAAACATTTTACACCATTTACCCACTTTTGTATTTTCAAGGCTCGGATAGCCTGAAGTTAGTTGCCCATTCCGAATTTCTATGAAAAAGAACGGGCAAGAAACACCATGGTCACTCTGCTGGCATGAAACTAAGGACCAATGGATTTATGCAAGCCATTGCATAAATTCATTGGTCGTTAGTTTCATAAAAGAGATGTCTGTGTATTTTCACTTTAACCGACCGCGATCACCAATCCGCCTGCCTACCTTATCAATTCAAAGATACAAGAATGGAAAAAAATATCCGTTGTTACGTCAATCAATAGATTGTCGTAACAATGGATAATTTTCTATCAAAACTAGAAGCACCATTTTCAATTTATTTTTCTCTCTTTGTTTATAATAAACAATTTACTTCAAAGAAACATTCACACCGGTCCACTCAACTACCGATATTCTCAATCGATTGTTACCGTGACTATCGAACAAATTGGTTGACACTCCAAGACGGGCGGCGGTGCCTTTATCGATGTCTAACTAGTGTAAATCGATTCTGATGCATCGATACCGAGACGAATCGAAAAGAACGCACTGTGCTTGCTGTGGTATTGGGACTTATTTTTTTTTTTTTTTTTTTAAGTCTGTCATTATGCATTATATTTTTCGTTAGGTTATTATACCGCTCTCCTGTCCTTCAAATTAGTTTGAAGGGCAGAAGTCTTACTCATTTATAATAGCCATACCCATTCCTTATTGAAACAACACTGATGTTCTTTTATTAAATAAATGATTACTTACTTACTTCTCTGATGCAAAATTGCTAAAAATATTGATGATAACTCAGAATAAAACCTCTTGAAGCACTACAATTCAATATAGCAGCCGCGTGGGTCGATCGATCAGGTTAAGCTGCACTTGCCGCGGTTGGTCCATGGATAGGTGACCATCTTAACATACCAAGACCATTCCGTGCCTCGGAAAGCACGTTAACCCGTTGGTCCCGGCTGTCATTCGTGGATCTTTGACAGTCGTTTCGGGTCGTCAGAAGCCCGAAAGTCTGACAAGCAGTCTTATCAAGGGGTTTCGTATTACCCAGTAACTGGGTTGTGGAGGTCAGATAGGCAGTCGCTACATGTAAAATACTGGTACCCAGCTGCATCCAGTTAGACGGGAAGCCGACCCCAACATAGTTGGGAAAAGGCTAGGCAGATGATGATGAACATGATGATGATGATGATGATGATTATAATGTTAAATATTTTTTCATAATTTTTGGACATGGCAAATCATTATAAAAACTCGACCTCACAAGATGTAGCACTTTGAAAACATTTTAATAAAAAAACTTAGTTTGTTGTTATTCTATACAAATTAAATGAGAAATAAAATATATTTACACATACCCAGTAGCTTTTAAAATATCCAGACTGTATCCTAAAATAATAAATATTGTAGACTAACCAATGTAAACATTAGTTTTTGGCACTATCCTATGTAAACATTCTGAAACACGAAAGGCGAAACCTTAAAATATTTAAACAAATATAGTCCGAATGTGTGAAAAACAAAATGACTGAATAAAAATAAAATAATACGTATTTGTAACGCACATTCATTTTAAAAAGCTGCGGATTTGACAACCTACATCCAAAATCTCTGTAGACCTTCTTTCACATTAAATAAGGACTTGCATTCTTCATTTAATTTCGATCATACTTCTATTTTCACTTCAAAAAACTGTCACAATTTACATATTACAGTACTAAAAGCCTCAAAATCAAAAGTGATTTATGCAAATTAAGCTGAGAATCAGCACTTTTTGGACGTCAAAATTACATGAGAGGATCCCCCGAAACGCCCGCCCTTCACCACTTCTGTCCTTTAGCTGGGAAGAAGTAGTAGCGCAAAAAACTTCCAACAGATCACTGTCTTGAGACTTACTCAACTGGAGGTGAAAAAAGTACTGAAGTAAGTTCCTGCATATAAAACAAGTGAGGTAGTAATGACGTGTAAAGTATCTGTGCACAGGTGTAAACGGCTCATGTACAACTAGTCTATCAGAAAGCGGTATCAATGAATAATGGATGTAGCCGGACTGCGCCGGAATCCAGCCTGTGGTTTTTAGATAAATCTATTTTTTGATTCACCTCGCGTAGCGCGTTTAGAGAGAACACAAAGAATCTTTCGGTGTCATTTTAGAAGGTGCCTTTGTGCAAAAAACACTTCGTGATATGTCCAAATCAAAATTTTATAAGACAACCTATTATATACCAATCTCCGCGAGTTGTTGTCGAAAATTGGTTAGAATAAAATTAAATGGATGCTGATTATCAAATATCGAATTTTATTTCAACAACATCGTTTTCCATTCAATTATGAAATTAATTTACTGCTAGTCTACACTACAGACAGTTTTATATGACCGCTCACACTTTATTGCACTATAGAGCTTAATATTCCGCCATAACTTTACCTTAGCACACCTATTATCATACCATCTGAATAATTGAATTAATTTTACTAAAACGTTTCATACATTGTAATAATTGCCCGTCAGACAGAACCAATACCCGTCCACCTTTAGAATTTTATTTTATGTGTCTCTATACTCAAGTATTCCCCGCAAACTATCAATTTACAATATTGTCGTATGCATACATATGGCGATATAAAATTTTACGACACCGTTTCGAAAGAACCAAGTTAGGCGTTGAAGTTTAAAAATTCATAAGCGTGGGCACTGAAAGGATCTAAATTGTCTTATTTGCATTTTAATATGCGCTAAAATAGCGTTTGGTGAGTAGTTAATTTATTCAAGTCATTAATTATAATGAGATAATCAGTAGTCATGTCGACTGGATGGCCAACTGACCCCTGTTTGTTAGGAGATGAGCATCTATGTGTAGGTGTCGACAGGGTGAAGTAAAAAGGTGGTTTGGGCTGCTGAGCGTAACGAGTTTTTACTTATGAAAACCGGTAGCTCTAAGAGAAGAGTTGTCAATGATTTGACTATTAGAGGTGTAACGCCATCCGGTCTCAATGTGGTGATTTATTTATAAAAGCCTCATAAATAAAGCTAACAAATATGGAGTCATTGCAGACATTTTGGACGGAAAACCCACTCATAAACTAACTAAATTACCAATACAGTAGGAAAGAAATCATTAAATAAGACTATAATAATAATATAGAAGTCAAACATATTTGTATATATAATTTTATTGACACTTTTCTAGCATTCATCTCCCAATAGACACACAAGAATTCAACCAAAGTTGAAATACATCAATAGTTATTTAGGCTGAGGCTACAGTAGGCAGCGATTTGCGATGCGACTGGAAGAGCGAAACGAGATAAACATGGTATGGCTACATTATAAGCGAAAATCCGGCGTATGTTCGGCGATGATGTGGCTACAGTACACATGCTACACAACGAATTAGCAAGAGGGATTCATGCGGCGACTCCGTGTCTATTGTAGCCGCTATCATAACAAAGACTCAATTTGAATGGGTCGTTTTCTTAGAATGCGATCAAATCATTCATCGCGGCTTACTATACGCATAATGTAGCCACACGCATATTTAGTAACACTATTGAACTAGTCGTGCAAGTGAGAAATTTTCTAATAAATTCGCTTCAGTTTCGCTGATATGTTGATGTAGCCGATAAAGTGATTACAGTAATGTTGTTCCTATCGCATAAAGAAATCAAAGATCGCTAGTAATATTTGATGTACGGTGTAGCTATATAAGTCAGCATTCATTTATTTGTTTTAATCGCTCATGTGTCGCAGGTCGCGTCGCGGTCTAATGTAGTGTCAGCCTTAAAGTTAAACACAGAGCTACCGTCTGGCATTGTGTACAGAAGCTAAGAGTGGCTCACTGGCAATTATAGATGAAAGCAAAATATAAAGAGTCAATACTTACTTGTCATCCGACACTGGGTTTCTGTAAGGCATATAGTTTTTTTTTGGTTCTGGTGGTCCTTGCAAGAAGAGAGATGATTTTACAAATTAATGGTTTATGCAGTTCTTGTGTTACAAAAAATATCATACATGAGCGAAGGTCTTGTACACGTACACTGTGTTTAAAAGTTTAAAGAAATATTGCTTTAAATTCTGAGACTGAGAAAATGAATGTTTGAAATTACTTTGAATCTTTGAATGCGTGTATTATTTGTCTTTTTAATACTCTTACAAACATCAAGCATGCAATCTCAGTGTTTTGTATATCCGGCATATAAAGGAATTTTGCCGTTAATATGTGGGTCGTATCGATCATCCCGTTTCCTCCAGTTCTAATTTTTACAAGATCATTCGTAACACAGGAAACCATAATCTCTACTAACGCGAACCCCGGTTCCCTATTAAGATTTATTATTTTTATACTATACCAAATGAATCGCCACATAAATTACAACATCATAAACGTTCAGTAAAATATATTGCGCTATTTTGAATGTGAAAACAGTTTTATTTCTCAATTCCGTCTTTTCATTCCTTTCTGTTTCTGTGTCGTAAATTTTACGGCCGACACTGAACATGCGTTCACATAAATTCGCGGCTGATTTCCGATCGAGAAAATTAAAACGCATTCAGCCAAAGACAAGAAATGTGCGAATTAACATTAAATGCGCGTGAAATGACAGGCGAAACATAAAAATTTCTCCTTTTAAAATGCGGCTTTTGAGACCGTTCTCACCTTGAGCAGGTTCACTTTATTGAGCGACTCGATTAAAGTGTGGCGAATCGGGCTGTTAAACTACTGACGTGATTGACGATAGCAATGACTTATGTAATATTTTCTATCCTTTCAACAATGAACTTTAAGGTAGCAAAAATAAAATTCATATTACTGAAATACACCACGCTGTGTAAGGTCTTTTGAAATTTGTAACTATCGTGCCGCTTGGGTGAGCATTTTGTACGTTGATTGGCATTTTACCGCGCGAAAAGCAACACCTTTGCGGCCATGACATGTCGTCTGATTGATTGTATAATTAATTTTGTTTTAAATTCAAAACGCCAAGCAGTACATGTCAGCTGTGTGAGCTGTCAATTAATTTGACAGTTCTTGATGAAGGTAACCCATAACGAGGTGTTTTGTAAGCTCCGCTTTTTGTGGTTAGTCATTAAAACTAGTTGTCATGCTTTTAAAGGATAAGTTGACAGATATAAAGTGCGAATGTTTATTTTTGTGTTTTTTGTTTGTGGCTAATTTATTATGTAATGAAATAATAAAAATGTTCAAAGAGTTCTGTGCCGCTAGTAAATCATTTGACTAAACATTTTCCCGTTAGTCGAATGACGCAACGTTGCTCGGTTTAACATTTTAAGTTATGATATATTTTTTGGGCTTCTTATTCGGTAGTCAACGTTTATAAGCAAGTACAATTAACTTTGCGGAAATTGTTTTTGCGCTTTACCATACACTACAAAAAAAAAAAAACAAACCCTGTCACGTAATACAGACGATTCAGTTTAAAGGCGCTTTTACCAACTTGTAAAACGAACCTAAAAGCAGCAATATCCACAAGCATACAGCTTCTCACTTCCACAAATATTCCTCTACTAAAGAAACAAAGGCTGCATGATGAATGGTTCTGGCCCGCCATACATCATCCCGGCCGCGATTGCCACTAATGATGAATAATTAGCACCGTTTGTCTCACCACACTCCCTTTGTGTAGCCACAATGGTTCGTCTGACGTCTACCAGTTATTGTGTTACAGTGACTATCTTATCTTTGTTGCACTGGTTTCGGAGGAATTTCATCTAGGACGTTACATATATTACTAAGAATATCATCACCATCTACTATCAAACTCAAACTCAAAGCATTTATTTCAAGTAAACCAATAACAGGCACTTTTGAATTGTCAAGGGGTCGGTCAGTCAGAAAGATGAAGCTAGTTGCCCATTCCAAAGCGAAGTATGTACCTGTGGAGAAGAGCGGGCAAGAAACTCCACGGACACTCTTTCAAATCATAAAAATTGTAACAAAATTTTGGTTACATCATTCAAGTTGAAATTATACATGTGAGAACGATGTAGAAAATCATCCTACATCATCACTTCTTTCTTCATCATTAAGTCCTTTATTATCACGATCTGCTTTTTAAAGTGTCTCTAGAGGTGGTTAAGGTGTTAAATCAGTTGGATTAGCAACATCAACAAGACCACGGATAACGTCACTCAGTGAAATCTGGTTTCGCTCTCGTAGGCTATCGCTTAGCAAGTTGTCGCTACTTAGCCTTAGGTTCAACGGTAATTTATTGCTTGCGGTTTCAAGACAAGTACATCAATCTTGCGAGTTCAACTTTACTGCAAAAAGAAATAGAGTGGTAACATACATCATAGTTGGTTTTAAAATAATATCCGAGTGCTTGGTTTGAAGTAACTTGCATAAAGAAATATTAGTTTTACTTTTTCTCTTTATTGGTCCATATAATCTAGTAGTGAAATACGAAAATGATGCAGGGTTTACCTTTGGTCAACCCATGAATGCTAAAACTCTTATTTAATCTCTATTTGCCAACCCCAAACCACAAATGTAGATCCAACATTTCATTTCCCTTAAAATCGGCAACAATATCCATCCATCTCTGGTTACATTTCAAACGAATCGTAAATATACTTTATAATCCATTCAAAGTCAATGGAGTTGAAACGTCGGCAGCAAACAAGAAGCGGTTTCACAATCAATCGTCGACAATAAACGGTGTTCACCTCAGTAGCGCATAAAAGTGCTATTCATTATCATCCATCAAATATGACGAACGGGCTCTGAATGCCTTGCGGACTTTTGGTGTAAGTTATGAGCAATTCACTTGGCTGCAAGTAATTAGTGGCTCTTAGAGGAATATTTTATAAGTGGTATACATTTCTGCCATGCCATCTTTCAGGTTTCGTACGTCAGTCTCTATGCTGTGTTCTGATTTCAAAGTGCCGGTGAACTGTAAGACTTTTAGACTATGTCTCCAGTGATGTCAATCCATCGGCTATTATGTTAGCACTATTTAGAATTTACACTTCCTACCAGATCAGCCAACGTCAATCTGTTTTCGGTCTAAGACATAAAAAAAATATGTTACCATAATCTGTGAGGGTAAAAAGGCTCAATGAATCCAAATATTATTATTAAATTGCGTTCATGACGAAGCTATTTATATCTATGGGGACGTTCATTGATAAATAGGAAACGCGTCTGTCAAAACATAATTAATTATAAAGATTAAAGAGTATTGTTAGATATACTATTATAATTTGTTTACACATTACGGTTGAGAATACCGAGATTTATTTTCTCAGTATCGCTTCAATCTTTGTCATTAATTAGTGACGTTTTATAATCGGTTTCTCTATTAAAATGATTACCCTCAGAGTTATTTCGATAAATTTACGTCGATCGCAACATCTCGTCGCGCGCGCCGGTTCACCTCTCATTTTTCTACTCCTTTCAATCTAGCCTCAGCTTGTTTATCTACACAATACCTCCGACAATTTGTCTTCGCCGTTTCTAAATATCCCTCATTGTCTTTGAGTAATTTTGTTAATAAATTCTACCAGTCAAAACCCTCAAGCGTTTCTTTTGTTTATCGAATATTCCCAGACAGAGTGATTTATGTACGGCCATTCTTTTTATATCAACATCTAGACTTTGACATGTATTAATTAATAAATCTCCCTGAATTATTGCGTTGTTTAATGCAAATAAATATTATGTGCATAGAGAAATGGAGTTTTATTAACTTTATAACTGGATGTTTTTGCTGCCAAGATTCATTCGTCTTGCTTTATGTAGATTTTAATCTGTCAGATGATTGGATCGATTGCGTTTTCGGTTTTTTTTTGTGGTTTTTCTATTAAATCAGTCATTAGGACTTAGACTAGATGGATGTATGGTAGGTAGTTTTTTTTTTTGTATGATTTCGTTCAGCATTTAAAACTAATTTTGCACACGTCCTTTAAGCCTGTTATATTGTCTACATTTTTGTACATTCAGTATTGAGGAGACGTTTTTACACATTCTATTGTATAACTTCAGCGTTACGATAATCATTACATAAAGTAAATTACTTCTTAAACGGGAAGATTAACAAATTCTTTGAAACTCTTTCATATTAAACATTTCTTCTTCTAGCTTCTTTTATTTAACATTTTTCTATATGTTAATTAATTTAAAAGTCGTATGTAAGGAAGCGTTTATTCAACTCTGCATCGTTCGAGGAACAGACTTATTTACAACACAAAATGTTATTATACTACCGATTTAAAATTATCCATTTATCATATTTTTAATATTCTACTGACGTAATCCCCAGGGATTCTTGACATGGTCAAAGATTAAGACGAGCTTTAAAAGTCACCTATCATATTAAATTTATTAATTTATAATATGAGAACGGTCACGCTAAGTAGGAACTAATAAACTTAACATAAATTATGTAAACTAATATTAATAACAATAAAATCTACACATATTTGGAAATATTTATTGAAATGTAGAAACAATTCTGTGATATCAATCTGTTTGGGGCATATGCTTTGAGAAACAGATTTTAATTTACTTCAACCATGTGATGTTGAGCTTAAAATTAAAATTAATGAGTTCTTGATGTTGTGTAAGCAGAAACTACGCAGTCAGTTTATTTGCTAAAACATCACGTTTGAATATTGTGTAAAGATTCATAGATAAGCTTCATTGATCGTTAATGGGTTGTTCTTTTGATGGGCAGACTTTTAAATGTAAATCGATCATGTTCAGACATTATTTATTTGAAAGTCTACCGAGCATAAGTCGACAGCACTAGGTACTCAATTATAATAAAGTTTAACCAATATAAAACCACTCAAGTTCCAGTAAGCCAGATTCATAATAGCAAGACCATTCATTCCAAGCCAAATTCTAAGCCATTATAAGAACTTCAAAAATTAATTTCAAGGAAAGACGCCCAGGTCTTTCATTACAGATAAATAAAAAATTGACCATAAAATATTATAAGTGATTGCCACCACTCAATGACACAGCATACTCACAAACAACTTATAATCAACACGATGACTATAGAAATCTTCTTACACCGAAGTAATGAGACTACCGATTATGATTAACACCGAATAGGGGCCCATAATGAATAAGTAGATGATATTCAAGATCTGGCCCAAGACCGGCGCCGCAGTAAATGTTGATGGACCAAATTAATATAAATATCCAAGCGAGCAAAAATATACTGTAACTCAAAGTAATAAAGATTTAGAAGAAGGTATCGATAACTTTGTTGGTGTGTAAGCGAAGCCGACAGCCGTCAATCAGACGGTAAAAACCGGTAGCCGTCGAGTCAGACATTACGGGCTAACAAATGGCGTGGAGTGGTTATTACGTCGGTATATTATTTCCGTAATGCGACGTGATTTATTTATTTATTTTTTATTTATTTATTTATTTACTCAAAACAAAGGATAGTGGTACACGTTAAAAATACAGTTTTACAAAATCAGTACTATTTCTACAAACGTGTGGGTGTAAGCACTGCTCTCCTAGCTAGGTTATGGAAACCTGTGTTAAGGAGAAGCAGTCCGGTCCCCTAAGGTACAATGACGTAAAGGTACATAGTGCTTCTGATGTTACTGCTACAATTTCGAAGAATTGAGTAAGACCATTAAAAGTTCAAGATTCGTTTTGTTATCATTGAAAATAAAAAAAAAATTAAGATTAAAAATTAAGATAAAATGTGTGTGTGTGACTGGGTGTGTGTGGTGTGTGTGTGTATGTGTGTGTGTGTGTGTGTGTGTGTGTGTGTGTATGTGTGTGTGTGTGTGTGTGATTGGGTGTGTGGTGTATGTGTGTGTGTGATTGGGTGTGTGGTGTGTGTGTGATTGAGTGTGTGGTGTGTGTGCGTGTGGTTGTCGATCTTCATCACCTATGGTAAGATCTGTTCAGTTTCGTCATATGACTTATTTTGGAGGTATGATTGTACAATCTTTTTGCATTTGTAATACGTTAGTCCGTAGATTGGACACTCTTCGTTTATTTTGTTGTATAGAAACGGACCGAGAAAATGAAAAAATCTCTTTACAAAAGTTGAGCATACACGCGGCAGGGTGCATATCCCATCTTTTCGACGTTTACTACGTTTTTTATTTTCTATTATTCGGTATGGGGTGTTGCGGTGTTGGAGAATGACTGTTTGTAGTATAAAGTGTTGCCGAACATTTAGCACTTTGCAGTCATTGTATAGTTGATCAGTTGGAAACAGAATAGGACGAAAAGTGGCTACTTTTAATATGGCCCTATGTGCTACTTCTAGCGGCTTGAGGGTGGTTTTAGCTGCGCCGCCCCAACAAGAAATGCAATACGTTACGATGGATAGGCAAAGTGAGAAATAGACATTACGTATTATAATGGGATTGGCAATATGCCGGAGAGTTTTAAATATGTATATCAGTTTGCGAACTCGTCCAGTTACCAAACCGATGTGAGACTTAAAATTGAGATTCCTGTCCAAGACTATTCCCAGGTATTTGATGCTTTCAACAGAGGTTAAAGTAGGGCATTGACAATTTGGACCCTGTATTTGTGGATGACCAGTGTGAGCTTTGATCAAAATTGGAGTCTTTGGTTGAGCGACCGAGCTGTTAGAATAAGTCAGAAATTTAGTTTTGGAGGTATTAAGGGTTAGAGTATGTGAATTAAGCCAATTTAACGCCACGTCAAAGCCAAGCTGAGCTTGATGCTCTAGTTGTGACCAGGAATCCGAGATGAAGGTTATGGCTGTGTCATCCGCAAAGGATATTACCTTGGCATTATCGATACTGAGATCACACAGGTCATTAATAAAGATTAAGAAAAGTGTGGGGCCTAAAATACTTCCTTGTGGTACCCCATAGTGAATTGGAAGGTCGCCGCTGTCATGACCATCGATCCTGACTTTTTGCGAACGATTGGAGAGGTAGCTTTGGAAAAGATCCAGTTGTAACCCCCTGACGCCTATTTTCTCAAGTTTGACTAAGAGTGTGGAAACGGGAACAGTGTCGAACGCTTTCGCGAGATCTAGAAATATAGTAAGGACCTTTTTATTTTTATTTATATGATCTATGACAAAGCTGGTTAGGTCGTGAACTGCGTCACAGGTTGACTTATTTTTCCGAAAGCCATATTGTTGGTGCGAGATTATCTTGTAATGCTCCAGGTAACTAACCAATCTTTTGTTTATCAAGCGTTCAAGGACTTTGGATAAAGCGGTTAATACAGCTATAGGACGGTAGTTATTCGGCAAAGTTCCGTCGCCCCCCTTGAAGATTGGATAGATTATTGCCTTTTTAAAGGATGTTGGAAAAACAGCTGTTTCAAAACAAATATTGAATATATGGCACAAAATAGGCGCCAGAGTGGTGGAAAATTTCTTTAATATTGTAGATGAAATACCATCCCAACCAGTAGCAGCGTTTGGTCGCAGTGAATTTATGGTGGATATGATTTCTTCTGGGTCAGTTTTATCCAAGACAAAGGATGAAGTTGGTATAGAACTGTTTTGTGAGATAGGTAGTTGCTGTGAGGGCCTCGTTTTCATAATGTCATCTGCAAGTTTCTTGCCAATATTGACAAAAAAGGAATTCACATTATTACATGACTGTGCGGGTGAGGATGATGAGGATAGCAGTTGTTTGGACGACTGTGTAGATTTTGTGGTATTTGTTACTCGTTTTATGGTGTCCCAGAGTAATTTTGGGTTATTGCTTGCTTTGCTGAGTTCTTCCGCATCAAAGAGCCTCTTTGCCTTTTTAAGAATTTTGTTACAAAAGTTTCTGTATCGTTTGTAGGTTATATTTAACGTTTCGTTATCTGGAGTCTGCTTGAGGTTTCTGTGCATGGCATCTCTGTTTCGCATGCACCGTAACAAACCAGGAGTTATCCAAGGTTTGAGAATCTTCTGTTTTGCAGTCACTTTTTTAATTACAGTGTTTTCGGCTATGACTGAAGTCAGCTTTTCAATGAATTCGTCGGTAGCGGTATTTGCGTCTGTTGTACTAAGAATAGGGTTAAAGTCTATGTTTAAAATTGACGCACCAAGTGCCTCATAATTTATTTTTGTTATGATAGACGTAGTGGTGGCAGAAATACGTTTGGTGTCCAGACAAAGTAGTGAAGAACCATGATCGGTAACGGTAGACTCATAAACAAATATGAGTGCGGGCGACCTTGCTCTCAGGATAATATGATCCAGGCAATTTTTGCCCCTGGTTGGGAGGGTATGTGCTGGGAGAAAACCATGAAAAGCGAGACAATTTAAATACTCGTGGGACCGTGTGTCAAGAGAAGAAGGTTTGATGTCGAGATTTATGTCACCCGCTATCACAACTGTTCCGAAGCCATGGAGCGACGGAAGTATGCGATTAAGGGCAGAGAGGAAGTTCTGTATGTTTTCTGTAGATGGTGAGCGATAGATACAGAGTAAGGCCACATCAGGGTTAATTTTTATTATTAATCCTGAGGCAGATTGGTACAGGTCTGGTTCCTCACCGACCGCTACAATTTCTGACTTAATATAGACAACGACGCCATCACTTTGGTTTATGTGCTTGGTTGTTTTAAATATCGTATAATTTGGAAGGATTGGAAGAAACGAGTTACTAGAACATGGAAGCCAACATTCTGTCAGGACTATTACGTCACAGTCAAGTGAGATACGATGCATTAGAGTTTGTAAGTTTATGAAGTTACAATTTATTGATCGAATGTTTTGTGAAAAGACTTTCAGGTGTTTATTTGGGTTTATCAAAAACGATTGAGTTTGCTCAGGAGAGCATGTATGCGTCACTGATACAGAGAGTTCATCGATGTTATTGATTAATTGAATTGCGTTATTAGCCATTTGTAAGATTTATAGTTAAGAAGGCGACGACGAAAGTTTGCAAGCTGTCGGTATAAGTAAGAGTGGTTTGCTTGAGGTGATGTGAATGTGTGTGTTGTGTGATTTTGAGACTGATTGTGTGTGTTTTGTGTGAATGTAATTGTAAATCAAGTGTTGTGTTTGTTGTGTTTGAGTGTATGATTAGCTCAATGGTGCAATGCAAATTTGCTATGGAAAAATCAGTACAAAGCAAAAACAGTAAAAACAATGATAAAATTAAAACTAAAATTAAGATTAAAACTAGAGTGAGTAGAAATCTATGGAATTTAACATCTAGTCATTTCCCTAACACATTTTTATCAAGGTCTGCCTCGCTTTTGATCAAAAAATGTTTTTTTCCCAAGGCTTGACGAAGAAATACTCTGCCCAGTGAAGTCCAGCAAAACTTAAAGTCATTTTCTGTTGCAAATTTCCGTGCCAGGTAAAAAAGCCGTTGCGACTTAGGGGTGAGACTCTCTGAGAGGTAGATCGGTTTAGCAGCACCGGCTAATTTTAGATGGTTTGTATTTAACTTATTTTGACTATTCTTTTGGTTGAAGTTCCGGAGGTTTTGCAGAATATTATCTTTTGTAGTGACACTGACAAAGTCGACTATGATTGGGGATGTACCATTTTTCTTATTTATGCGATAAATATCTTTGATTTCCTGTCGTTGTAAGGACATATCTAAGACGCTAGTAGTTTTCGTGATTAATCCACAAAGATCCTCTTTACTTTCTCCTTCCAGTTTTGGTATATTTCTAACCTCTATCTTGGATAAAGATAATAACCGCTCCATATTTTCAACTTTGTCCTCGAGTTGGCTTATGTAGTGACGGTCAGCTTTGCGTTCGGACTCAATTTGATCAATCTTAGTCACCATATCATCATACTGCTTTGTGGTAAAATCTAAGGATTTCTTGATTTCCTCATTTTGTGAAATAATTTCTTCCATAGATTTTTGAAGTGCTACAAACTTACTGTCGGTCTGAGCTGCAGCCGATCTTAGTAGCTCGCGTATCTCCTCCATGAAGGAAGTAGCGTCCTCTTCACGATTGCGCTTCCTGTTACGCGTCGTTATAAAATCAGTATCAACCAGAGTTAGATTCGGGGTGGACTCGGATTGTGTAATAATGGGGGCTGTTAAATTTTGATCACCTGTATTGGTAGTTTTAGGTGGCGTGCGTTTCATCAAAAATGAGTTCATTTTTCTTCTCAGGTACCACCAGTTTAGGGTTGAAGAGAACGCACCGCGTACGTAATTAAATCAATTAGTACTGTTTCTGGTCGGGGTGGCGCCACTAGTACCATTCAATGATGCGACAAGTTCGCTTATATTAGTCGCTGGAACGCACCACGAACTTTGCTGCCGGGAGGTTGGTAGCACTGACAGCGCGGTGAAGATTGCGCGTGCGCAGGAGTTTAAGTTTTAAAGCGTTCAAACAAACGTTAGAATTCTGTGCACTCGCGGGCTATTCACTGATGATAGGCACTTTTAACTATTTTTCCACTGTTTATTATATCTTGAATTAACACTTCGTGAATGACTGAGAACAGTTATTTATAGGATTACAGTATACTAAACTTGTGTTTATCAAAAAAGTAATAGCAGTAACATCTGTTAAATAATTTTTCGAAATAAAATTACTGAGGGCACGACTTATCGGTCTCTGAGCGCGTTCCGGTTTTCTTTAGAGATAGTGATTGATTTTGTACGGCTCGTTTTTGATTGCTTCCGTTGTTAGCGACAGTTATCTTTGAATTAGATTTGCATGACAGATATAGTAAGGTCAAGATATGAATATTTAATATAATATTATAATATTCGCATAACACGACATGACCACGTAATAGAAACATGATTACTATAAAACAATCTTAATGTTAATCTCAATATAACATGTAAATAATGGCTTGAAAAATCCAAGATCACCATGTTAATAATTTTAAGCCAGGTGAAAATAAAGTACAAGATGAAGGCCAGGTTAAAAATGATGACACAACAGAAACAGTAGCTGACACTACTCTCCACACGCCGAACATTTTTATCCCGACGACGCAACCGTCGACTTGACAGCATGAGGATTATACAACGCACCGCAAGAACAAAAAGTTTCCAAATAAATTACTGTAGAGGGCAAACAAAAAACATCTTGAAGATAAAATAACAATAACACAGATACGAGTAGGTTTTGATATTATGAAAATAATACAAAAGGATCAAGATGAAATTTGAGCGGCGTAAGCGTTGGATACGAGGCTTACATATACTTAGCTTCTTGTTAGACACGTAATGGACGAAGGCAAGAGATTATATCTTCTAGCTTTTTATCTTTATAAGTAAGTTAATATATGGACTAACAAGAAAGATATTGAAATGAATAACGCACTGATAAAATTAGTTAACAATCTGTACTGAATATAATTTACTAGCCTTGCCAATGGCGTCGGCACCGTTGAACTTTGATTGTAATCGGAGACTCAATTGAAAAGATTCCAATTGACATTTACTGATAGAGAAGCCATCATTTAGAACTGATTATAATCGACGTCTGATAGCTGGTCTACAACAGCGGCCTCGGCTTCAGAACATTTGATATCCTCATTGTGATCAAAACCCATTTTTTCCCAAATATCTTAAATTATCAACGCGTATTACATCACAAATCAATTAGTTTCAATAAATTGCTGGCTGAACAATAAGTGATTAATGAACACTGACATAGAAGGTCGGAACTTAGCCGCTCCGTGATTTATAACAATTTGTTTTTATTTAATAATACTCGTTGGTTCAATGTCGAAATTTACATTTTTATTATTGATTGCGATGTTTATTTATGTGATATATAAGAATGACGCAAAAAATCTGACAGAAGCGTTTGTCTCATAATTGTTGTTGAATCTTAAATACGAGTAAATATGATTTTGATCTGAAAGATAATGGAATGAAATACATATATGTCAAATTTGGCGATCGGAAACAATAATTTCAATCTGGTTGCGAAATGTTTTTTGATGTTTAGTAAATATTTAAAAAACATACTTAATTATCGGAAGGTTTAACATCACTGTCAACATGAAATACAAATTGAACTATTACAAAATCGCCACCAGTAAACCATTTCATATGTCACCATATTTTTGTATCCTCATTGGCTAGATATCTCATTTGTAGCACACGACTTTACCTATTAGATCATCCCACTTTCAGTGTCATATTTTTTATTTCCAATATTTATGTATTGCGCAATGGTATGCAATAGTTAATACATGTGTTGTCTTGTACAATCATGTTAGTTTAATTTGGTGTGTTGTATTGACAAGACGTGCATTGATTTAAAATGGAAAATTTAAAAAAATCTATTAATGTAGTAGAGCAACGTATATTTCTAAAGTTTTGTGCTTTACTCAACTACTCTGGAGGAGTTTCGCACGACTTACTGGTAAAGTGTGTTGGTCGTAACGCCTTAAATAAAAGAACCGTACAGAGATGGCTTGAAATGTACAAACAAGGAAGAACCACAGCTGAAGATGAGCCGCGAGCACCTCGATCATTATCATCGACTAGATTAGAAGCAAGGGACAAAATCAAGGAAGCACTTCGTCAGTCACGTAGGGTCAGTGTCAGTGATCTCTCCACTCAACTTAACATTCCTCATTCCACTATACATAGAGTACTCACGGAGGATTTATGTCTGGTCAATAAAAGTGCAGTGTGGGTGCCCCACACTCTGAACACGGATCAGAAGGAGTTTCGTTATGAAACTGCGCGTAGCCATTTATCGTGGTATCGCCGTAAGAAAAATATACTTAATAGATTCATATGCCTTGATGAAACTTGGGTCGAATTTTATACTCCTCGTCAAAGACGTCAGTCACGATGTTGGGTGGAACCGGGCACTTCAGCTGAACATTTACCACGTGCAGAGCTACATGAACGAAAAATACTACTAATAGTAGCTCTAAAAAGCAATGTCAGAGGCATTGCTTTTTAGAGAACTTATGGTGAAAATACAACTATGACTGGAGAGCGATATAAGTCATTTGTAGAAGAAAATATTCCTATTTGGGCAGACGAACATCATATAACGAGTCCTATAATTTTACATGATAACGCCAGACCGCACAAATCAAAAATAGTTCAGAATTTAATTGAAGGATGGATTGAAATTATTCAGCCGCCATATTCCCCGGATATGAATCCTTGTGATTTCAATTGTTTTGGCCATGTGAAGAGGAAATTGTCGGGTACTCGATACAATAGCAAAAAGGAGTTAGATATTAAACTAAAGAGCATTATTGATGAATTAAATGAAAGTGGTACTTTAAATGGTGTTCAAGATTTGCCAGCAGTCTGGGAGCGAGTGATTAATAGTGGTGGAGATTGTTGATTAGTGTCACAAGGTTATATAGTATAGTAGTCAGTTTTTGTAAAATAATAATAATAAAAACACTGGAAGTGGGATGACCTAATATTTACTTATACCTGCATATATGAACAAGAAATGAAAAGGGCTAGACATAATGAAATAATGGACGGCCGCTGAATAGAGCGTATAAATCTACGTCGAGGATTTGACGTAACTTATATGAATGAATTAGCATACTGGAGTCCCAATCTCATAATTGGAATACCTACATTAAGCTGTCAGTATCATAATTTAGGGCTTGTTGGTTTCAGGGATTGTTTCACCAATGGTGTTTTTTATTGCGATGTTCAAGCTAAAGAAATGTTGCGTTTACTGGAAGTACAAACATTTCACTTACGTTTATAACCTCTTTTTCTTCTTATCTCATGGTATTCTTTGTTTATTCGTGTGCTTTCTAATTATAATCTTATATAAAGAAGTTTAGAATGATTGAGTCTTTCTTGGTTACCTTTACAATGCGAACTGAAACTTCATTTTCATACAGCCAAGGCGCCTTCAATAAATGTTTAGCATAACAGTCTATAACGTTCCCCCTGCTGGGACACAGGCTTCCTCTCTGTGAGAGGAAGTGGGCCGTAATCCACGTGGGCCCCGTACGTTTTGGTAGATGTCACATGACAGCACACGAATTTCTGGTACCTACATCATGTCCTACATGCCGGTTTCCTCGCGATGTTTTCCTTCACCGTTTTGAGAGCAGCGGTGATGAAATAAATTACACAAAGTAAAGCGAATGTCTGGGTTTAAACCCACGACCTACATCTCGTAAGTGGGGGCTGCCATCACTGGGCCACCACTGCTCCTAAAACCCAATAAATGTTTAGTAAACTTAAATCAGTACTTCAGCAGCTACCAACATGTCTCCTCTGAAACCCAAATCCAACGCTGCCTCGACAAGATAATAAAAAAATCCGTCAAAGAAATCCCAAAAACGACTAGGATCCTTAGTAAGTATATCGTTTCAAGCATATCAGGTATCATTTAAATTCTACTCTGACTCTGTTCACATAGTCAATTGATATCTGACAAACGTCCATCTGGGTTCAGATGCAAATTCCGAAAATGCTTATCTCCAACTGAAACGAAACCTTAAAGCTCTACCTGAAAGTTGTAAAGTCGTTTGCTGGGATTTTAGATTCGTTCAAAGATGGTAAGGTGACCTACAGATTTATAACAACGTATAATTGTCTGTCTCTTTGAAACAGTTTTGTTGATGACGTTATATTATTCTAGATGGATTGGGCTAGGGTAGGGTTATGATGTTAATTATGATTTAAGACAGAATTTATAAACATCATAAAAACTAATTTTATCAAAAGCTTCTATGTTCCATTGAGAGATTTTTTATACGAAACCTGCCTGTGCACTGCGCTATTGATACGAAAACATAATTAAAGATTATTTAATTTATGATGTCTTGTAAAACCGCAATGTCCTCATTTTTTTTAAATAATTTAGATACAGACGGTATTAACACTACATTTTTACATAAATAACGCATTTTTCATTAATTTAATCTTAATTATTTAAGAAATGTTAATTAAATTCATAAATAAAACAAAATTCAAATGTAATTATACCCATTACTTAACATATTTTATCTATACTGTTTTGCAACAACCGCTATTAAAGTATTATTACATCCTTCTACTGTGTGAAGCATAAAACTAATTCGGTTTTCCTGCATTTGTTAATTAACAAAACGCCCGAAAAATCAAAAAAGTATTCCGATACCGGGAATCGAACCCGAGCCTCCTGGGTGAGAGCCAGGTATCCTAGCCACTAGACCATATCGGATGATACATTGGTAGTCAAAAATACTGCTCTAAATCTTCGTCACTGGATATGTTTAGGTACTCTGTGTTATTGCACAGTGGGGATAATTTCATCGTTCGTTATTTGATACGATTTAATAAATACAAAATATAAGTTAACTATTTAGCCTCGAAAGTTTTGAGGTAAACATAAAAGTTTATAGTGTGCATAATTGACTAGAAAGCATGCAAATAAGAAGCAGGTGGTTTCAGTAAATAAATTAGTGTTTATTTATTTTTATCTTATTTTCAAAATTATGTTGTTTCAAACGCCATAATGAGCTCAGACAAATCTGAATTTCAAAATTGGAGCCCAAAAAAAACCGAAATAGAAGTTATTTGTATAAAATCGACATTCCAAATTCAAACCCGAACCGCCATTCCACTTTGTTAATACGCGACTTATTATATGGTAAACAGTGCCATTAGCATGTCTCGCTGCACTGCATACCTGTCGCCGAAGCCTGTCGATCAACGTCACTCAATTGCATCGCTGTCGACTTCAGCCGACGACGCCCGACATTTGCCGACATCCCACGATCTACTATCCCGATGTTATCCCTTCGGAGCTTTGTCTGTCCTTAAACGGCAGCTGCATTGAATAGCTTTTGTTGATGAGAGACAATAACTTCGTTTTTTTCTCAAAGAAACCCGATGTAAAAGGTATTAATTATCATAAATGTAAGGGTTTGTGATGTAAATAGTTTTAAAGGTAATATTAGATGCGGACGTGCTTTGGTCAAATAATGAAACTTGTTTTTAATAATAGACGATTATATTTTTTCCAGGGGTGGAATTATTTAAGGCACTGTGTTGTGGTGTACAATTTCCTAGTATAAATAATGGTTGTATTATTAAATGTTACAAAGGATACAGTAGCTAAGTTATTAGTCTACTATAAGTAATTAAGTCTGTAACTTATAATTAAGGGCATGTGTACGTAATTTACTTAATCAAAGTGGATACAATGTTTCAACCACGTATATCTATGGTTTCAACGCTGTCATAATTATCATGAAAACAAGTTTGTAAATTTGTAGTTATTATAAGTAATTTTACAGAAAAAAAACAGTGGATTCACAAGAAAACCCCTCAATGTGCTGAATCGGGTAAAATTAATCTTTGTTACCCAACAGATGAGCAAAATCGTGCAGTCAGAAAAAACAAAATCAAATGTAATTATTTTGTATAGTATCCAATTTAAAATTTTGACCTGTAAAAGTGATTGTACAAACCTACTTACAGAAAATAAATCATTCATCATTTAATAGTTTAACGCCTTTATTGTGTTATGTCGGTTACGGATCACCAGGTCAAGGCTTATTAAAAAAGATGTATAATACCTACGTCATTATAATTTCATTGTTTCACAGATTCTAACGTAGCGTATTCATTCACTTTCACTTTTATTAGGAAATTTTAATGAAATGCGGCACCAACCAACGGTTATCACTGTATGCACTATGCAAGTGCACCCAAGGATAACCCCCGGTTGGTGTAGGTATATTGCTGGTGACTAAAGGTGATTGGTTACTATGGAAGAACTTCGCCCCTGCCTAATCAATGTTTTATATACAGGGTTATTTGTAAAACACCAACAACCTCTTAAGAGGTCATTGTACTCATCATTATGAACAACTTTTAGTATGGGACCAAACCTGAAATCGCGAAAAAAAAATCAGCTGTTCCCTACATTTATGTTCGTACGAGTCGTCAAAATGTAGGGAACAGCAGATTTTTTTTTCGCGATTTCAGGTTTGGTCCCATAGTAAAAGTTGTTCATAATGATGAGTACAATGACCTCTTAAGAGGTTGTTGGTGTTTTACAAATAACCCTGTATACACGGATAAAATGGCAGGGTGACTTGCACACTCAATAATGGGCTCCCGAAAACGGTCGCTAGCACATAGTGACGTAGCGTCAAGGGGGCAACATGTTCTGGGGTGCTTGAAGAGTGGAGAGGCATTCCACGGCTTTCAGTACAATCCGAGAGTCCGGATGATGGTCAAGATCCCTACGAGCACTTACTGGAATACTTCCTTCCCCCAAGCACGTTTATTCTGGCGAATCTCCACCCAAGCCGGCCAATAAAGGCAAGAAAGAGGTGAGAGTTCTTTTCCTCGTCAGTGTTCACTCCAGCCGGTCAATAAAGGCAAGCCAGAGGTGAGGAACAAGACTACTCCCGGGAGATAGGGCTCGTGGGGTCGCTACTGCCCAACAGTTCGCCACATGCTGCCCTGCGGGTTTCTGTGTCTCTCTTGGTCTGGCTCCTTACCATAGACCTGTTCCGGCAAGGTTAATTCTACCGACACAGGCCCAGAGTTTGGAGCGTACAAGCCCCACCACGACGTCAACGTAGAGATACGGCGGTGGGGTTATTATTATTATTATTAATAGTTCCCTTGATTAAGGCACCGCTTTTTTTTTTCAGCAGAACATCACGCCTGCATTTCCCCGAAGGGTTGGGCAGAGCTGTACCTGTAGTACACCCACATTGTGCCAGTTATGTTTAAGTCCTATGTAATAGGGGGCGAGTCTATAACTACCAGGCACCGTCATCTGCCTAGCATTTGCCCAACTAAGTTGGGGTCGGCTTCCAGTCTAACCGGATGCAGCTGAATACCAGTATTTTACATGGAGCGACTGCCTATCTGACCTCCACAACCCAGTTACTGGGTAATATGATACCCCTAGCTAAGACTGGTTGTCATATTTTCGGGCTTCTGACTTCCTGTGACGACGATGACAGCCGGGACCAACGGCTTAACGTACTTTCCGAGGCACGGAGGGGTCTCGGTATGTAAAGATGGTCACCCATCCACAGACCAACCGCGGCAAGCGTAGCTTAACCTGATCGATCGACCTGTGCGGCTGTTACTATTTAGCCACGGGCCCCTCATTATAACCATCAGGCACCAAACAATAAATCCAGACCGGCTGCAACTGAGAAATTCCTAATGGAAAATCCAATAACACTTTGCTCGACCTGGGAATCGAACCCAGGACCTCATGTGACCACTAGACGCAAGTTTTTTTGCCAAGTCCCTATAATAGAACCGGGTTTTAAATTAATCACGAAACAGTCATTAATATATCAACAGTCAATTAATTCACGAATTATACATAAAAAGCTTCTAAATTATTACATAATTGTCACGACAGCATGTGGGTAGTACGAGAGGCCTTGTCATGAAGCTGATCACGATTTGTCACATTTGAAGGCATTGTCACGCCTCTGCCCTTTGTGTGACTTGACGTGTGACAATGTGATTGACACGCTATTTAATAGTTTGGTGGAGTGGGTAAATATGTGCGTATAGTATGGCAGCTAAGGTACCTATTTCAAGTTATTTTTTTAAAGAGTATTAATACTGGTATTATTGTGACTGCCTCGTCGCGGGGTAAGCGCTACTGCTGAGCGTGAGGTCCTGGGTACGGTACCTTTTCCTTTAAGAATTCCCTTTATGAGCCCCGAGTCTGGATTTGTGCCCGGTTGATGGTTGATAGGGTCGCCCCCTATTATTATAAATATTTATGTCAGACCAGGTACATATTTTGTTAGTAACAATGTACAGACGCCAGCACTTCAAGCTATCCGAAATTGTCAAATTTTCCCAACCAACTTTGAACCTTACGCTTTAGCGATATAGTTGAAAATCTATTAAAAAAAATTGACAGATTGTAGTAGCTTGATGTGCTGGCGTATGTATTTAAAAAACCAATGTTAGAATATTGGCAAAAAAATTAAATTACGACATGAAGCCGCACCCACCTTTGCAGCATGGGGTACTCCCACCGGTCAGTAAAAACACCCAGTATACATAATGTTGGTACTGCCACTTGTAGGGAGGCGCATCTTTTCCTAACGATAGCGGCATGGACAATGGACATACACACATAATGATTCTACATACAGATAGTGCCATACACCAAGGCGCGCCCGCTCTCTTCCTAATCGTTAGTGGTTATTCCGCACGTGTTTTAGTTTTGGCGATACTCACTAATTACGCACTAATAATTAATTACTGTGTATTGACAAAACTAACATGCTAGCAGAATGTTGCACACTTGTACTGTAAGTATTCAAAAGAAGAGTGGGGGGCGTCTTCGTGGATGGCATATCTGTACATGGGACTTTAAACATACCTAAAAAGTGTGGCTGTATGTACCTACACTTCTGCTTAACCCTTCAGGGACCAAGGCGCGATATTATGTTATAATATATTATTATTATACTATATATTTTTATTATTAATTATCACTGTATGTATCATTGGCTTTTTCCGTTTTTCTTCTCACATGGTAGCGTTAGTAAGTTATTAATGTTAACCGCAGTTCATATTGTGCCTTAACCAAGGATTAATACTTAAAACTCGCAAAAGCATTGGATGAACAGAGGATATTTTTGAGTTATTATTATTATTTTTTTTAATTAGAAAGAATATTGCACGACTCATAATTTAAGCATTTGAGAATGTTTTACGATCGTTATTTTTTGCCTCCTTTTTGCAACTGTTTCTATTGTCATAGTCCTGCTAGTACACAGAATCTGCTTAATTTATATACCACTGTATAGATATTAAATGGAGATTAATTCTGTAGAATGCAGTGGAAAGGAAAAAACATCAAAATATTTCTAAAAAAATCCCGTCAGTCAAACGTGAAACCTGAAAAGATTGTAGCTTGCGAAAAAATCATTTTTTTTTAAATTATTATAGATTCGTTTCACACATAGGTGGAATCCTATTGAAAATGGCTCTTTTATTCAAAGTAGTTTAATTTAATTAATAAAAAACTAACTAATATAATATCTGTATCTATAGTTTTTTATACGATCAAATGAGCAATATGAGTCGTGCACTTTTGGATTTTTTATTTTTTATTCCTAAAACACAATGCAGCAGATAAATATCATTCAAGTGAGTAAATAGAGAGAATAGGAATCAATAAAGAAAGCACTGGCTCATTAAAACAGATTAATATTAACTATTTGTAATTCTATGTCATCATAATCTGCCCAGCCTTTTCCCAACTACATATGTTGGGCTTGGCTTGCAGACTAACTGGATGCAGCCGAATACCAGTATTTTACATGAAGCGACTGCCTATCTGACCTCCACAACCCAGTTACTGGGTAACATGATACCCCTTGGTAAGGCTGGTTGTCAGACTTTCGGGCTTCTAACGGCTGCCAAAGATCCACGAATGACAGTACGTAACCAAAGGCATGACGTGCTTTCTGAGGCAGGGAGTGGTCTTGAAGTCTTGATATAGTATAAAGATGGTAATCCGTCCATGGACCAACCGTGGCAAGCGTAGCTTAACCTGAACTATCCACCCATGCGGCTGATATTATTTAGCCGCAAGCCCCTCCTCCTCCTAAGTAAACATAGTAGCTATTTATAAATCTATTTCAGGCCTGAAATAAAATATGGATGCAATAATAAATAACACGCACTATTCATTTTTCAACACAAAATCAAAATATGCATCGTAAAAACTGGCACAGCCACCAACAAAATCGTTTAGCAATTCACACGTGCACAGTGTGCCACAAGCAAAAAAAACTTGCTAAAAATATTAAATTTATTCGGTTGCCGTGTGCGATCGCATATATCAAGTGGCTGGGTCGCACAGTGCGACAACATAGGGCTGTGTTGCCAGAATTCGGTTTGACATGTGATGGCTGTCATAACACTGTCACACACACGTCGGATTTCGATTTTATCGAGTATTATAGAACATTGAATATTATTCTATGATTACCATTAAGTATAAAGTTTATTGTATTGCCTTTTTTGTAGAGGGTGAGTAAATTAGGTAGCTATTCCCATGAGTATTTTATTTATTTTGAATTATTTATTTTATTGTGTTTGAAGTTACCTCCTTACGGGATATCACTGCAAACATTGTAGACTTTTAAGAGTATTGAAAAAAAAAAACGCGAATATAAAACTGTGGTTAATTTAACTTTAAATTTAAAAAAAATAAACTTGAAACAGCCTCAAAATTACAGGAAAAAGAGAAACACAGCACGACATGCATAAAAATAAAATGTTGCGAGTTTGTTGCACTTAAGACTTATCTATAACAATGCTTTCAACATGACTGGCACTATGAATAGTCTCCTTTATATCATACGAGTATTATGGTCTATTCCAAAGATCTCTGATGAAGGTGTAAACAAACCCTGTTATTAAACTCTTAAGCAATCATTGACTAAAATAAATGAAAAGTCATCTACGAATATTGAAGTTATAAAACTAGCCCCAATTGTCAAATTAAAAAATATCTTTATATTAAAATTAGAATTTCGAGTTTATGTATTCAAATCACAGCATTTGTGTGTGAGTGGCACTACAAATTGGCAGCCACAGGTAGGTACGTTTTCTGATCTAATTGTTTACATTTTCGACCTAAACACACAGTCACACTCTCTCACACACCCACACAATCACCCATACTACACATCTACTAACATTCGTCTCGCATACTTGTCCTAGATATTAATCATAACAACTTTTTTATAAAAAAAAAAACAACCGACTTCCAAAAAAACACTACAAAGTGAAAAATAACTTTAATTTTGGAAATTGGTGTCATTTGGTTCCGCATTGTCGTTTTTTGACACCGACTTCCGAAATTAAAGTTATTATTCACTTTGTAGTGTTTTTTTTGGAAATCGGTTGTTTTTTCTTATAAAAAAGTTTTTACTTTTCACTTTTTAGTTATACTTACCCCACATAAATTCATATAACACTATTTGCTATAAGGTATTGTGTACGGTGGTATACTGAACACATCTGCGTACTGCATCTGCGTTTATAGGGTACAGACGTGATGTTATGTTGTGCGATTGCGTAAACAACGTATACATATGCGATAGCAGCAATCGCGGTTGCTTTACTGGTATTTATTGAAGAGTTCCGTTGTCTATCTCCGAAACTCATCACCAGATCTTTACGAAATTTAAATGGGCCCATTTCGGAATAAACCTCTATCGAACAAAAAAATAATGTTGTAAATCCGTCCATATATGACGGAGTTATGTATGCCCGAACACACATAAAAAAAAATACATAGGTATACGAATTGATAACCTCCTCCTTTTTGAAGTCGGTTAAAAATAAGTAAAACTATAAAGTGTCGTAGTGTCGTGTCGTAAATGTCGTTCCTTACTACATTTTGTCAGTGCGCTTCATCATCACTACATAGTATAAAACAAAGTCGCTTCCCTGTCTGTCTGTCCCTATATATGCTTAGATCTATAAAACTACGCAACGGATTTTGATGCGGTTTTTTTTAATAGATAGAGTGATTCAAGAGAAAGGTTTATATGTATAATACATGCATAATATAGTAGAGAAACACTGATAATTTTAGAGGTTTCTAATGTGATGTCGTAAATAAACACATTTTTTTGCGCTTAGATTGTAAACGCTGGCTGAACCCGTCGAGATAGATCAAAATAATGTACTACAGTATTGTACACCTTAAAAAGGTCTACAAAAAAGTCCGCGATGGTATATGTCTATCTCTTAGTGATAACCCACAGTAACCATTTTTTATCCTATACTTTTTACGAGAAATAATGGCTCTAAAATTATCAGTGTTTCTCCATTGCACCCGTGCGAAGCCGGGTCGGGTCGCTAGTCACTACATATTATAAAACAAAGTCGCTTCCCTGTCTGTCTGTCCCTATATATGCTTAGATCTATAAAACTACGCAACGGATTTTGATGCGGTTTTTTTTAATAGATAGAGTGATTCAAGAGGAAGGTTTATATCTATAATACATGCATAATATAGTAGAGAAACACTGATAATTTTAGAGGTTTCTAATGTGATGTCGTAAATAAACACATTTTTTTGCGCTTACATTGTAAACGCTGCGCTGGCTGAACCCGTCGAGATAGATCAAAATAATGTACTACAGTATTGTACACCTTAAAAAGGTCTACAAAAAAGTCCGGGATGGTATATGTGTATCTCTTCGGGATAACCCACAATAACCATTTTTTATCCTATACTTTTTACGAGAAATAGTGGCTCTAAAATTATTATCAGTTTCTCCATTGCACCCGTGCGAAGCCGGGGCGGGTCGCTAGTAATTTATAAAATGAAAATGTAAGGGGGTGCATGGGGGATCCCGGTGTCCTGAAATCCTGGCTACGAGCCTAGTTTAGACACCAGTCTCCCTACCTGTAACACCTTTTTAACACTTTATGCAAATGAATTATTTGATTTGGTTTGATTTGATCACAAAATATATATATACCTGAATTATGTGTTATTGTTGAATCTGACTAATGTAAAATAAATTATGTATATTGTGGTGCGAAAAAAAAATGCCTATGGCATTATTTCCGCCTCTATACGTGTATGTGCTTGAAGTGTTAAATAAATAAATAATAAATAAAATAAAGTTGACTGATTGATTGATTTTCATGAGATACCCTTTGAACAACATCATAATTTAGTGATATGCAGACTACGTTATCTTAATATTCTCCTAGCTACTTCTCAAGAAAAAAAAAACAATATAATTATGTATAAGTAGGTACAACAAAAACGTATCATGAAAATCATGACCATTAATCATTCGTCGTGGTTAAAAAAACTGTCAGATGTTATCAAAATAAATAAATATTTACGCGGTATAAGCGGTATCTAATTCGGTAACCCTGTCGGCGGGTGACATATTTGTATGCAACACATATTGTTGCAGCGTACGCGAATTTATGTTCTATGCTTTTGTTTCTACGAAGCTCTGGGTTGTCACACAGTGGGTGGCCTATTGTCAGGTGTTTGGCTGATGGCTTTATGTCGCGTCGTGTTATGACAGAGAATTGATTTTGTTTATTAGTTACGTTATTTATGTGGCTTGGTAGAAAATTTTTTGTATGTTTTCTGCAAAATTTCGTGGCGAAGGTAGACAATTAAACGATTTGTACAGTAAACAGGATGTATTAACTTAACACGAACAAAATGAATTTATAGGAAGTCAAGATGAATATCTTTGTACGATATTATCAACGGAATGAATACCTACTTAACGTATTAACGAAGCCCTACAGTTACTCTATTAAAGAATATTCCGGGAACATTTCCAATACACGCACAACGATGAAGGAACCAGTTAAACTGCATTATACCCGTAATCTGACACGTCGAAGGGACAATCAGGAATTAAGTTTAGCGAGAACCGCACATTGTGTTGTCGAATAGACTCTGTATTCAATTACGACGTGAGTTAAACCCACGGCGTTGGGCGCACTCCAGCTAATCTTCCAACCAACAATAGCCCGATTTATACTAAACCCCATTGTCACCACCAACAAAGATCTTGTCAATTATAATCTCCACGAAATCTTTCATCGCCGACCCGTCAAACGGTAGCGCACGGTGAGGCAACTGCCATGGAACGCTGCCTAAAAAACTTTTTAATAAATTATTTGCAAAACTTGTTTGGAACCCTTCTCAAAGGGCGGCAAGGAAGCGAAACCGATTGCTCGTGACGTGACGGCCTTTGTGACCGTCGAGTATTATGTTGTCAAAATACACGGGGATTTTGTTATTATTTTTGTGTTTGCGAGCACACTTAGCACCCTTTTGTGTTGCGCAGACCTTCTCGGAAGAGGGGATGTGTGAGCTATAAACCGCGCGTCGTAATAACTCCAATCTTTCCATGAAAGAGGTCCATGTGAATGGAATAGTAATAACGCATCCGTTAAGCGGTTCACGAAAACAATGCGTAATCTCTTATATTATCTTGCAGCGCTTAAAGAATGATGATACGAAACACGAAGGCATGCTTCTAAAAAAGGGCTGGGAAATCACATTTCGTATGTTCACTGACGTGCCCTTAAAAAGTTAATAACATTTTTGTGTAAGAAGACGTCGGCTCGAGTTACGCGATCTGTGCCAACTGTAACTGCCAAATTACACCATCACAACACATAACCACGCGTGGCTGAGCCCGCTTTTTGTCACGTCACACGTATGGGAGTCTCCTTGATATTTATTCAAATTATTATTCCTCGTCGCCCTCTTGTTATGTTCCGAATGAATTTTTCATGCACACGTCGCCCCGAGCCTCGGTAATTTCACTTTGAGTTTGCTCCACGCCAACGAAAATGAGTTTATTTATGTTGATATTTTTTTCCAACACGTCTATGGTTTAATGACATTGGGCGTCGCACCGCAGCCTTCGTGATATTGGACGTGTAAATAAATATTTAAGCACGATAATTTGTTCATAAAACACATTTTGCCTTCAGTGTAGATTTTAACGAGTTTTTATGCATTTGTTTTAGGAAGTTGAGGAATCTTTTTGGGAAGTTAAACAATTGCAATAGGATTATCATTTAATTTCCTGTTTTGCTGTATTTTAGTCTGATTTTCTGCATTGAAATGATGTATGTGTATGATTAAGGTGATAATATAATTACAAATACGTTTATATTTTTAGCAGCTTGTTTTTCATAATGTTTATAGTAACATAATTATCACATACTGCAATCAAATAATTATACAATCAGATAAAGAGGCATAGTTAAGACCTTTGAATTATTCGCTTTCATAAAGGTATCTGATAATAATAATTTATTTAAAAAAATAGATGCCCTGTTCTATGAATTTTTTCATACTAAATCAAAACTCATTTAAGTGTAACTCTCCTAGCGGTACCATGCATTGAATACTAGGTACTTATCACCTATCGTATCTAAGTAATATCTGTCATGTGGTACCTAATTACCTACTACAAATAAATATTATAAACCCTTTAATTTACACAAACAATATCAAGGTTCAAAAAGACAAACTTGTCAACGTTATCAGACGTATCAAAGCCACCGCAATCGTTGTTACCCAAAACATTTTATAATCCAACTGCACAGCCTTAATAGCCTCTAATACCTCCGCTATTACACTGTTTGCTGGGCCTTGATGATACGCTGATCCGTCATTAATCATCCTGCCAAAAGTACTTTCTTATTCCACGTCATGCCGCACCTCCACTTATCATCATCTAACTTGTAGAATATTTCTTCTACCACACATCTGATTCCTTTGTTTTATTCGTCATCCATTGCTCTGTCTGTAAGATTTTTATTTTCAACGCCATCTTCAACATCCTCAGTGGGAGCTACGTCGTAATATTCAACGGCAAACAACAATTTGTCTAGGTCTCCGGCAATGGATCCACAGCAATAAATTTCAACGAGCCTGTTGACAGACGACACATAATATTTACTAACATTATTTCACGACAAACAGAGTTGTCACTGAACAAATTTGTGGTGTTTTATTCCGATAGCATTGTTTAATTTAATTATATGCGGTGCGATTAAATTATTTGTTTAAAGCTAATGGAGTTCGGGTATTTGTTTAACTTGATAGCGCTCTTGTTTGTCGTTGATAAGAGGGATTTTATTTGGAACAAAAATAAGGTACAAGTTTATAATTCTTCCGTGTTTTCATACTTGAAATTTAGTAATTTCCGAATACATCAAATATTATGAATCATGGTTATTACTTATCACATGAATATAAACAAATTATCAGTAATTTGGCAGACAACATCATCCCAAAAAAGTATTTATTACCATGTGAAACTAAGACTTCAATAAGCTCTCACTTAATTACACAACATATTACAGCAATTTCATAATATTTTATGTAAGAAAGCGAATAATATAAATAACATGTAATTTGTTTGATGGAATAACGATGATGAGGAATATTATAATGTACTCAATTTCCGACGGTAATTTATCTTATAATTTTGAACACAATTAAATGTGTGTTTATCCAAAAATATACAGACGCCAGCACATCAAGCTACTACAATCCGTCAGTTACCATTTTTACTGCACGTCAATAGTCACGTGTGAACCCGCCAGCTAAAGTTAGTAACATATTTAAAACATAAACATGTCACGCTGCTCGAACATTACAGAGCCGACCACTTTTTAGAATCCATTCATTATTATTAGCGTTAGTCGTAATGTCTGTCATTTTAGTGTTACCGTCTATCTGAGACCTCCCATAAACCACCCCCTTAATCTAAATATCGCTCTTTTATCTGTCTTTAACAATTTCGTAAACTCTCACTAAACCGTAGCTGGAATATAAATTACATCGATACCACATCGCTTTTGCCTTTACTCAAATGTGCTGCCATTTCATTCTCAACCTTATTCTCCGTTTCAAATAGGTTATCAATAGACTAGCTGGGTGTTTCTGAAGTGCAAAAACAAATTGGTAAAACTGGTAGAATACATCGTCTCAAATTGCCCCCTGCCAATAAAAAAGGGGAATGAACCACAGGGCTGAATTTTGTTTATCGCTATCTTTATGGTGGGCACAGTTTATTTATACTGTATTCATGCGTGTACGACATGTAATATAATACGTTTTGGAATAAACGAAGAGTTAAGGGCCAGTTATTTTCGGGTATTGATGTGTGAGGTTCAAGTCTTCAATTCTTTGAATGGAATAGATTATCATCTTTGAGAACTGGGTCCCTATTTGCTAATATATTTTCACAATGCCTTCATGAGTTGACGTTTTTGAAATGCTGTCACAATTAAGAATTGTTATGGTAATCATGTAGTTCAAGTTCAGTGTTGATATTTCTATTACATATTACATACAAATATCAATACAGTTCAATATGATTCTCCTGGGAGTTTGTACGGACTTACCTTTCCATGTAGATTATTGTTATATATACTATTGTCATAAAATTGTAATGAAGAATAAAGGATCTAAAGACGTGTACATAACTTACGAATCTCGACGAAAGCATTCAAAAATATTATAAGAACTGACTAAACTCCAAAACTGTTTTTGGTCCATTCCCAATCTTAGCCATAGAAACGTGCTGATTGAATAATCCGAATTGTTAGATTGAAATTAGATAAAATCCTTTCTTCAATTTCTAGTATAGCCCATTGTTTTAATCGCTGAGACAACCGATTAAGTTTTGTCATCCTTGGAAACAGATAAGATTCAAATTTAATCCGAGCTCAATTTTCCTTCCAAATAACAAGAATTAGATAAGAAAACAGTAGGACAAAGAATCTGGATTAAAACAGACTCGTTTTACTTATCTAGGATTATAGATTATGAATTAAAGTTTTATCAGTTAATTTGTTTTAGCAGATTTAGTTTGTTCAGAACTTTGGGACTATTTGCGAGATCATCTTTGTTTCTTAAAATTTCTGGATTAATGAAGATCAAGTTTTCTAAAGATTTATTTTTTAAGACTTGAATTTACTGAATAGTTTCTCATAAACTAAATTCAATACTTTTAAGTTTAAAAAAATATAGCGTCTCATTTGCTTATTTCCCATTTACTTCGAAAATAAAGTCACTTATAACATTCCCTTTAACCCTATCAACATAAACAACCCTTTTAACGTCACTACAATTTAGTTTTTTGTTTTTGAAAATTGTGAACTTCATCACGTCCTTACAAAGTTTGGTCTGCGCTTGGGAAATGCATTATATCGTACAGTTCTTTAGAAATGACTGGGATTGTTAGGTTGTTGGTAGCAAATATAAGTTTGTCAATGCATTTCTCGGAATGGTTAAAAGTAGTTATTTAATATGCGCATACGGTCCGTTCGGTCGTGTTTACATATTATTTAATGTTTTGTTACGCGTCCGCTACTGGTGTTTCTGTTATAAAAGTGAAATATTTATTCAGTAAACGATTTCGTTTTATATTTATCGGCCTGTGAGGTCTCGTGTGTGTTTTGGATTTTATGTTTTGACCATTTTTGAAGTCGTGGTGTTTAAATTATTTTTAAGTACAGACGCCAGCACATCAAGCTACTACAATCTGTCAAATTTCTTTAATAGATTTTCAACTTTATCGCTAAAGTAGTAGTTTATCGTCAAGGTAGATTGGGAAAATTTGACAGTTTCGGGTAGCTTGATGTGCTGGCGTCTGTACACCCGAAACCGCTTTAGGGTTTCACTTGATACAAATGTGGCTTTACCATCCACACCATTTTTCTACATACAAATTAGTGTTACCAGCAACATCAAAGTGAAGAATATTGTACACTTTTTACCTGTCACTAAGTAACTGTCAACACACAATTGCTCATGTTCTCCAACAAAACTAAACAAACCTTAATTAGCGAAAAGAAAATATGTCACCTTGAAATAACAATTGTCAACAATTAAGCCATTCTGTCCATTCTTGAAGACCATAAACCAGTGGGTTGTTAACTGTAGCGCCAGGCAGGCAAGCTCAAAGTTGCTAACAGCCGAAATCTTACAATACGTAATCATTATACCGTAGTTAAAGTATTGTCTTGTCGCCGTTTGAGCTTCGCCGACTTTGGTGAGGCTCTGAAGTTAGCGATTGAAACTGGCGTTGAAATGGTTGATGATATTTAGAAAATTATATTTTGTTTGCAAAGAGATTGCCAGAAGGTTTTCTTGACGTAAAACTCACATGTTTTGGCGAAACGTAAATAATGTAACGTCACAATCGTTTAGATTATTAAACTACATATGTGTAAAATAATTTAATTTAGGGCGTAAATGTGTCATTTTCATTTATGATGTCATAATCTACAGACAATCAGAGATCAAACAGTACCAGACGCTGTTTAATAAAGATCATGCTGCTATCTAAAACAAATAATACTTTATTTAATTAAGACTAAAACATCCTTCGACGTTATAATTAAAAACATGGTTTGATGTTTATGATATTTTTACACAAAAACCACGAGAGTCGTAGTAAAGAAAATCTTTTTATCTTTATATTTATGAAAATAATCAGTTTAATTGTATATCTTAAAATAGACACGACACGTGTTAATCATAAATTTTAAAAACAGAAATGTCAAACAGCAACGCCTGATAATACAGGGTAGTAGCGACATCTACGCGCAGCCATGGATTCGGTACATGATTCTGAACCCCCCTGAAATATTAAGTCGGTTCACTTTGGGCTCTAGAATCATGCGCTGAATTCATGTTTACAGTTTGCGCGTCGAGGTCCCTGCCATTCTATATAATGTAAGGCTGTAAACTGAACTGGATGAGACCGGCACAGGAGCATTAGGGAGAGAATAACCAAACGGCCAAAGCAAAATGAACTCGGGCAGTGGTGGAGCTTGCGGATTATGTTTAAACAATAAAAATTACTAATACGCAATATTCATAGAAATAAGTTTTGCCAAGCATACACATTCCTGACTGTAATACACCAACTTAACGCAAAGAAGAAGGAAAAACTAATATTAAACATAGAGCCTATACAAAAATCGCTCTCGTCAGCCCCAGTGCTCCTTCTCCGCTACTTTAACACCCCTACTTAACAAGTGTTACAAGGCGACTGGCGCACAACGAAATTATTTACAACGCGCGGCGTTTCACAAAAGCTTGCCTGTTTATTGCCACCATAAATACTAATACAACTCGGCGAAAATTTATTTTACCTCACCTTTTATTTATAACTATAGTACAGTGGCCCGGTTTTTCCGTGCGCCAGTTTTTTTCGATTCCGTAATCAAGGATCTGTTACCTTACAATGAATGTATGAATGGGTGCAGTTTGTTGTTGACGTGTCATAATATTGTGACGGTTTTATCTTTTGTTTCTGTTCTAGATTGTTAGTTGTCTTTTCTGTCGGGTTTCTTTGCTCCTTTTCTTTTCTTGTCTGTTATAGAAGCTTTTGTAGCAAAAACATAAATTACGGCTTCAGTATCTTCTTGTAAATATGCACTTTACATCTTTTTCTGTTTTCTTAGAATAGCTTAACTAAATACTATTTTTTACTGTGAATATTCCTGTAATACGTTATTATATAGACTACAAGAAACATGAAACGTGTTCTTCTATACTCCATTTGTTTAGGTAATTAAATAAAGGTAAACAAAAAAACCACGTGACTTGGTTAACCGACTAAACGTTATACCAGTCACTTCAGTTGTCATGCTACGTCACAGTTGTACTCTTCAATTTAGCAACGTTATTAATGAATTATAACGTTGCTAGATTGAACATAATGTCATGTATAAATGCTTTTATGGATAATTTAAACATCTTACTGAAACAATCGCGTACTAAGTCCAGTAAAAAAGTGTCTTGTGCGGGGACTTTAACATTAACACACTAAAAAGAAATAACATTAGACTTAGAAATCTTATTACTTACCATATATTTTGCTCATAATTCCAGAAACAAATGTGTGAGTGAAGTAATCAATTCTGCACTATCCGACCACTGCTCAGTATTAAAAAATACAGGTGAAAAAATATGCATACTAAATTTTTGGCACATTTATAAACGTAACTTATTCAAAGAAAAATTAACATTATTCAAAAAACACCTTCAATGTCTGTTTTTTTTTTACAAGTATTAGAAGCAGACAACTCTAATGAGGCATACGATAAATTCATAGATCTATTTCGTTTATTTTATATAATCTTTTAGTAATAAAGATAATAACCTAGTAAAAAACCCTAGGTAAATTGCTGAGTCGTTTAATGATTTTTTTGTTAATCACGTACATAATGTAACTAAGAAATATCTGGGCAAACAAGTGGCAATACTGTCAGGAATTATTTATTCATGCTCCCAGTAGTACCTCGAGGTATTCTACGTGTAGTAAAACATTAAAAATAAAAAGTCTTGAATATGTCGAAGTTTTTACTGCGGCAGAAAAAAATGTTTCTGACACCATAGCCAAACCGTTAAGTCATATAATAAATGCATGCAGCTCAGGTATATTTTCACATCAATTGAAAACTGTTGTCATAAAACCACTACATAAAAAAAAACAATACCTAAGGAAGACATGTCAAAGACCGGTAGCTTTAATTTCAGTATTTTCTAAGATATTTGAAAAGATTATACATGAATCTACTTACATATTTCTAATTAAAAACGATATATTATGCGAAGAGCAAAAAGTCTTTCGAAAAAATAAAATTATTAACATGGCAATATTTGATCTTTTAAAAGTGATCATGATTAATGTGGATAGGAAAAACCCTATATATAAAATTTTCACAGACATGGCAAAAGCGTTCGATTATGTAAAACATGACAACCTTTTAAATAAACTTGAATACTATGGTATAAGAGGCGACGTACTAAACCTAATGAAGTCTTACCTCACTGATCGAAAACAGTATACAGAAATATCGAGAGTTCGTACTAAAACTAAGCGTGAATTCAAATATTTATCTTCTACTAGAATACCTAAATTTGGGGTTCCGCAGAGTAGTGTACTTGGGCAATTATTATTTTTGCTTTACGTTAACGATCTACTGCGTCAAATTCATCATCCAATGACATTATTTTCGGGTGGTAGCACAGCTATAATTGAATGCATAGAAATGAATAAAAATAAAACGGAAAATAAAAAAGATACAAACAACACCCTTAAAGCTATAATAAATTGGCTTAGCAAAAATAATATAGTGGTCAATCTAAATAAAACACAATCATGTATTTCTACCAGCGGCTAGAACCAGAAAATAATATAGTTAATTAAAATAATATAATAGTAAATGGTAAATGTATTTATTATATTAAATAATTTTGCATTCCGTAAGGCAAAATGTATTGGGACTCTCATAAAAATAATCATCATATCTGCAAATATACATTATTGGCAAATAAATGATTTCTATTTCTATTTCTATGAGTACAACTGTGATGTAGCATGACAACTGAATAGACCGGTATTACGTTTAGTCGGTTACCCACGTCCCGTGGTTTTTTTTTACCTTTATTTAATTACCTAAACAAATGGAGTACAGTTAGTTCTAACAAATGAAATGACCCACCTACATTTACACTAATCCTTCAGCGGTTACTATTTTCTATTAAGATAACAAAATATCCCAATCTAAATATCTCGATTAGCAATAAATCTGAAGGCGTCGAAGATAATTATTGTAAATAATATTGATGTATATGTACAATTCTCAAGAAAACCGATACCTTTAGCATTTGTCTGCATTTAGTCATTGTTTACAATCTGATACTCTAAACTAGAATGTAGGTAACCAGTCGGAGTTTATTGTTCAGATAAGGACAAAAGCATTCGTTTGAAATCTTTATCTGTAGTTCGTTTTAATGCACAGATAAGCGTTTACTGCGGCAATAAATATCGCAATTAGGGGTTGGAGAACGAATTGTTTTATGAGCGGCATAGTTCTTAACGACTTGCCGGTGGGAGGTCCCTGCTTGAATTTGGCGTAAACTTTGGTGTATTACCACTGTTTATTATTTTTGGGTGTTTTGTAGTAGCCAACAATCTCGAAAATCTTACAAATTAGACACTCTAATTTCAGAAGTGGTTGAAAAAGATTAAACATGGGTGTGCTTTTGAACTTGCTATACCAGAATTCTCTAATCACATAGATAAGTACACAACACATACCAAACCCAGTTAACTCTTAACAACAGTAAACTAAAATCTAATTCCCATCTGGCCCACCTCCCACCTCCCAACACTCACCTCATCAACATACACAATACACAATTATCCACGTCCCTTACAATAATTTAAAAGCACTCTAGTGTATATCGATGACTCATTAACAGGTTCGTGATCATAACAGAACATCAAAGAGATTGAAACCGAAGCAAGTCGGTGTGGGACCCGTCAAGCTTTTTACACCGTTTGTAAACAGCAATTTGGTACTGACGGTTCGGAGCGGCAACGCTTTGATCTTGCCGCATCCGCTGCGCACAATGACTGTCTATCTGGGGGCAAAGTCGGTGATTTCACAGTAGAACAAGTTTTAAAGTACTTTGTTAGCTAAGCGGATTTATGTGCAATTTCATTTTTGTAAGTTTCAGGGTTGGCCAGATGTGAAATATGAAGAAGGACATTGTTGTATCTTCTACGAAGTGGTTTATTTATCCCTCCTCTGTTGGGCAAACTTATTAAGTAGGTACGGTAACAATAGAAAAAGTAATTGTGTCTCATTAGCGACAGTTGAGCTCTTATCCTAGCTCTAGGTACTAGGCGGCTACAAACCTCATCGTCGGTATACGTTGAACACCTTGACAAGTCATCATCATCAGCTTATAATTTTCTAAAACCACAAGTAATTAAAGTATAAAACAATGAAACGAATTTCCCCTATACTCATAAATTAAAGCTAAATACTTTGACTCACACATGTTTCATCATACAAGTAAAATCCGGACCATAAAAATGAGTAAGGTTTAAGTATCATATTTACACTATTAATAAATGTTTTATTACAAACATTCGATAACCTATTTAAATACCTTCTTGGCCTACGCTATAAACTAATAAAAAAACTGTCACATGATCGATACAATGCTATAAATGGATGATGTAATTAAATTTATTACGTATAATTACGCGATCAATCAAGATTTTTTCGTAATTAGGGATGCAAAACATTTTGATAGACAGTGTGACTAGTGTCTAAGCAATCAATTTAAATTGAAAATGATAGGACTATAAAATTCTGCTCAGTCACCTTTATACAATGAGTTTAAATTATCATTGCTACACAAGATTTGATTCAATTGAAGATAATAACTTCTTGAAAGTATTCTTGTTATGGTTTGTAAAAGATGCTTTGAATATTGGTAAGGTATATAAATTCGGATAATTTACAAAAGCGTCGATTGCAGACGCTGAAGCATATCTCTCAATACGTTGCTACATCTATCACTGGAAAATAAATGAACCATAATTTACTTGTTATTTACTGCAGAGCAACACAGACATAATAAATTATTCCAACCTGAAAAGTGTACTGTTCTGTAACTAATTTTACCATCAAAAGATTTGTTTTTTTAATATCCTTCAAAGTTTAAAATGGGGTGAAAATGTGCCTCTAGCCATATGGAACTTGTTTTCCTCTTAAGCCACAAATCTAATTTCTTATTATCCGTAACAAAATTCAGAAACGAACCAAGTTTATGTTCTTTCTTACAATGTACCTACTATGTTCGATTCTCAGCTAGTTAACCCAACTTTTTCCGTCATGCTCGAACCTCTGTCGTCATAATTGTGGCTGTTTACACTCCGCTGGATTTCCATAATTGGCCCCGGAAATTGTTTTCAAAATCTCTTTAGTGGCTGATCGTGCGTTCAATGTTTTCTGTTCACGATTTATTTGAATTTCTACAATGCCTGTTTGACGATTTGTGGTTATGTTAGGATGTTATGTTGAAAGATTTTTTCCAGTGAATTCCTTTGTGATGCGATTTTTTTTCATGTTTTTAATCTTCAACATAATAGTCTATTACATGCCAATGTGTGTCTGAATACAAAACATCTGCATGCCTGTTCAAAATATAAAAGAAGATGTGGCTCTATTATAATTTAAATTTATTTTTTACACTTGTCAATTTTATACTTAACAAATGTACCTATAAAAGAAAAAAAATATTTTCGCGATTGGTATTGAATATGTCATTCATAGTAGCGAAATGTCAAAATAAATTAATTTGAGTTATCTAAGCTCGTCTTACGTCGTCTGTACACATGTCAAAAGACCATTAGTAGGCGTGCAATGACTGCGTGACAGCAAAGCCTAGTCGTAACTTGTTCTCGTACAACTCTCCTAAACAAACAAACGGCCGCGTGCCTAATTTATAGAACAACATCGCCCGACACCGGCCCGATCTCGCAATAAACATGTTTTTTGTTTCGCATGTCCGCGCACTGTCAAATATATTACAGCCCGCCGGGTTATTTACGACCTCTGTCGTCCGCCCATACGTTATACTTAGTATCTTTGTTTGGACACAATAAGCAATATTTCTAAAGGGCCCCGCCGCCGTCTCTCGCAGCTGTTGATATGGGTTCCCAAATTGACATATTTAATTTGATCGCAACGGAGGGTCCGAACTCGAAGCTTGACAGGTTTTAGTGTCGGATTAACATTAACGTTATGGACTTTGCGATGTCGATAAACTAAAATATCGCCTTTTGTTACGCTCAATGTTTATCGATTTACATGTAAACGGCTAAAGTTAGCGCGTGTTGACACATCAAACAGTTTCACGGAAAGCTCCCGTCTCGGGGAACAGATCAATTTTCCCATTTGAACCGGCTCCGGTGCATCCCAGAACAAAGCGGGCTCGTAAAAGGTAAGTAGTTTCGAATGTGTCAGCAGTAAAGTGCGATGACGCCGGCGAAAGAATGAAGCTGCGCCGTCGTCGGGGGCGTAATAAAAGTGGCGTGAAACAAAAAGCTGAGCAGCGCGCTGGTGCGGGCGGGCGCGCGCTCGGCTCAGGCACAGTCGCGCTCGCGGCGCGGCTCAAAGCGCGGCCGTCATGGGTGGCGAGCCACCAACACCATCGCACGTCTCAATCCGCACCCGGCTGCCGACCATACCGCCTTTCCTTTTTCCCCTACCGCAATGCAGCTATGTGTCGTTTCCGCTTTATTTTTTATGGCCGAGCGCTGCAGCGGTGAGACATAGCGCTCTCCCTCTAATGTTAACTTGAGATATCGCTATCCCTGTCTCGTACGGTGCGGGGTGAAGGGGCCGCGGCACGTCGGCGGCTGGTGGGGTCCGGTCTCTCAGAGTAGACTCGACCGCCGCCGCTAACGCACGCGTTTCTCCCTTGTTTTCCGCGTACCGGTGGCATAGAGTAGATATTGCCCGAAGCGTTTCGTGACCGCACTGTGAAGTTTACAAGTGATCGTAAAAGTTATCTCCCAAATGGTGGTGCTTGAAGACGGTGGAATGATGACTACTAATCCTAACCAATATTTACAACCTGATTATTTGACTCCTCTTCCGTCCTCTGTAAGTATAAATATTTTTTATTTATTTTAATTTTAGAAAAAAAAAAAAAAAAACTAAAATTATTTTCTATGCAATCGTACTTATTTCCAATTTCTATTGTTGCAGTTGGATTCGAAGAAAAGCCCGCTTGCGCTTTTAGCGCAAACTTGCAGCCAGATCGGTGTTGACTCAGCGCCCAGCAAGCCGCTGCTGCCGCCGCTAGATAAGAAGAAAGTGAATAGTGTTAATAGTGATACAATGAGTCGTTCGTCTCCTACTAATACCGTGATCAAAGCAGACAAGCCGCGCTCCACGCCGGAACACAACAAACATTTGGCGTTCAAGCCATATGAAACAAATGTCGTTACTAAGAAACCTGAAGAAAGGCCATCATCTAAAGCCAGCTCGGATAGTTCAGATGACAAGAAATCTGGAAAAAGCACGCCTGGACGTAAATCTACGCCGCCGTCAGCAGAGAACGGCAAGAGCAGCCCTGCTCCTAAGTCTTCTCCCGCTGGTTCTTCCGGAACGAGCCCAATTATCCGCTCTGGATTGGAAGTTTTGGGACACGGCAAAGACCATCTGGGAGCATTCAAAAATATTCCTGGATTATCCGGATTTAATCCGCTAGCAGGACTCTGCTGCCCGCCGGGTATGGAACAACACGCTAACCCGGCATTCAGACCACCTTACGCAGGTGCTCCGTTCAGTGCTCATCACGCTGCTATGCTAGCAGCTGCCGCTGCTTTCCCTGGATCTTCTCCAAACCCATACCTCGGATATGCGAGAGTGAAGACACCCGCCGGCGGTGAAACCCTTGTGCCAGTTTGCAAGGACCCCTACTGCACTGGATGCCAATTCTCAGTTAACAACCACCACCTGCTAATGAGCAATGGATCATGTCCTGCTGGTTGCACACAATGCGAACACCAAAAGTACAACCTTGCGATGGCTATGGCTCTCTCCCAGCAAGGGGCCGCAGCCGGTGGCATGCCGTATGCACAGTTGAGCCGCCCTTATGTTTGCAACTGGATTGTGGGTGAGTCTTATTGCGGCAAGAGATTTGGCAACTCTGAGGAGCTTTTACAGCACTTGAGAAGCCACACGACGGATGGATCTACACCTGCATCTGTTGCTTCTACGCAAGCTTCCCTGTTGAACCATCTGAACCCGTTGTTTACGACGGCGGGTCTGCGCAGCGCGTACCCGACGGCACCTCTCAGCCCTTTGTCTGCCAGTCGGTACCATCCATACTCCAAGGCTGGTCTCCCAGCAAGCCTGGGAGGCTCTCCATACGGCGCCTTCAACCCGGCGCTCGGCCCCTACTACTCGCCCTACGCGATGTATGGCCAGCGGCTGGGAGCCGCCGCCGTTCACCAGTAAACAAAGTGAAGTGCAAACCTGGACTGATCGTCTATGTTGTATTGTCCAATTTTCTTCTGTGATATCGATAGACTATTCATGTTCTAAGGCGCATTCCGCCATGACAAATTTAGTGATTAGTGCAATTTAAGTATAGTAATTTATCATAATAAGTGGACACGCCGACGGCATTGCGTCGAGTGACGTTGATAACGGACTGTACAGCCAAATGTTTTGTGTAAATAATCTCTATGTTTAATATTAAATGAATTATTTCAAATATAATATCTACCTACCAATCATAAAACGTTTTTTCTTTATTTTTCTCAAGCGCCTGGCTAAAATTGAAACTGAAAATTTAAAAATGAGTCATTCATTGTGAGTCGGATTCCAATATAAATTAATTACACATACATCACAAAGATTTATTAGCAAATAGAAAGTAAATAACGATAAATATCAAATGTTATAAATTTTATAACCAATCAACGTCGTTAGAGACCTGCTATACGACCTTACGACGCAATAAACTAAGTCCATTGGTTAATTAATGTTCAAGCAAACATTAAAGCCGTCAATCTATAGAGTAAAACAATCTGGCAATCATGCGAACACACCTCCCATAGCGAAAAAAGACCAACAAAATAATTTATTACATTGAAAAAGTATACCAAAGAGGTCGGCGTCGTACACCGTCATTAATAATGAAACCGTGAGCTGTCAGCTTTAATGTCAAGTTTTTTTAATAAATGCTATTTTGATTAGGCTCACGTCATGTTGGAAATTCAACTGTCAAAAGGCGTAATTGGTCGGACGGTAACATGAAACAGAGGCGACGGGGTAACTAAAGAGTAACTGGCTAACAGCGAATAGGTTAACGTAATATTTTATTAACGTTAATATTAATTTTCACTTTCTAATCGAATTTGTCATTAAAACATTCTTTTGTTGTGTTAATTTAAATTAGAATTTTTTATGTCATAATAATCCTTCGAATACACTTTGGTTTTTTACGATCGCGTTTTTATATTTTTGCCCAGGGCAACAAAGTCCGTAAATCTTGGGCTTTGCATATAAATATGTAGCAATTTTTAATATTTTCCTGAATGGTAAAGAATCAGATTTAATTCAAGTTTTAATTAAGACTCGTTTATTCCGAGATTAAGATCTATAAGCTGACATGTTTCACTTTAGTAGGTACTTTGGAAGTTGCTTAAAAAATATAGTTATTCCATTTTTCTACATAATCTGACCTTGCTTTTTTCTATGAAGGATTATTCAGGAGAGTTGATGCGCTTATGCATAGATTATGGTAATTATTTGTAAGCGATCAAATTGTCTTTAAAGAAATAATATTTTTTTTTGATCTACAAGTATTGACACTACTATACTCTACTGGCAACTTTTTTTTGAGCTTACACCTAAACTTCCAGCTTGAGTTTCTTGTCCGCTCTTCATAGGAAACGGGAAATTGGAACCGTGCAGCTAGCGTATGACGTTTCATAAGTGCCCGCACTGCCCACGTAGGTTTATGTGAAGTAAAACATTTTGATTTTGAATAGACATGTCATTAGTACCTGTTTATTTTTATTTACCTTTTTTTACTTAAAGTTGTCTTTATTTATTTTTATTTAACAAATGAAGGCAGTTTACAATGATGACTTTTTATTAAAATGTCAAAATGATTGTCGATCATTACAGTTGTTGTAACAAAGTGCAGGCTTACTTCTGTAGCGTTTTTTAATACCTACCTACTTTACTATTTCAAGTTTTCCGATTATTCGAGTTTTAAATTAATCCACCCATTTCTATCACCTACAGTTTGACACTAATAAAATTCTGCTCACCCAATTAAGAAAAGACAGTGTGAATAACATAAATCAAATAAATTAAACCCAGAGCCGTATTGACACAGTCCATGAATATAAATCAGCTATTGCATTAGATAGATACTAGTTTCATAATTAACTTCAACTATTGGAGTTGATTGATAGCGACGTTTATATCCGTTCTGATTTGATTCAATAAATCATTGATATAGTAAAATATGTTATTTAGATATGACACGGCTTTGACATAGTTTTGTTTGTCATAGTTCAGATTGGGTTGAGTGGCGCCATCTCTTGGTTGAGCGTTGAACTTTTGGTTGTGGAGTAAGTTTTTGTCGCGGTTTCTTCGTGATTAATCTTAGTGTTGTCGGGTTCCTCCTTGCGGATTAATCTTTTACTTTTGGTTTGGTGCTCGACATCCTTTGTGGATGGTCCATTGACTTTTATTTGGTCAGTGGGAAATACAAACAACTTTTCTTTGAGCCACTTTAAGAAAATTTCATTATTGGGATTCCGGATGCTATGGAAGTTTTAGTTAAAATATATTCTATTATATTTTCTATTATACTAAAACTAGATTTTGGGGGTCTACTGTTACTAGTATTTACTGACTGTACAGACGCAAGCACATCAAGCTACTACAATCTGTCAAATTTCTTCAGTAGATTTTCAACTTTATCGCCAGAGGTTTATTGGGAAAATTTGACAGTTTCTGGTAGCTTGAAGTGCTGGCGTCTGTACCATAGCGACGGTAAGTTATTTATAAATACGTTGACCAGAATATCTATGTTGTTAAGTTTTTGTGCTAAGTTCTACGCAGTGCAAAGTCAAAGCAATGCCACAATAGTAATTTAATGTAATAGACACATTATTACAAGTTTGTTATTACAACATTATATGGTATTATTATTATGTTAAAAGGTTAATGAAGTAATACTTGCATCGTGGAAATAGTTATGAGATAAGACGGCTATATTTAATCATCTTCTTAATTCTTTATTGTTTTATTTATGGATGAATAAAGACATTTTGAATGTGACTGTGTTTTAAAGAAGAATATAGGTTTCATCCGCGGCTTTGTTTGCCATTTCCAATTAATAAATTATGCGTTTTCGATACTCTCACTTTAAGTCGAACACCATCTGTAACACTAGTTGACATGGTTTTTGTCCTTGAAATAAAAGTGTTTTTTCTTAACAATTGAGGTGGACTGAGTAAAAAAAAAATAGGAAAAAAATGTAACACATCACGTTTCCGAAATATTTATTATTTTTGATTTACAAAAAAATGCCTACAAAAATATTTCTTATCTTTAGCTTTTTTTTTGTATTTACATATTTGTGTATGTGTCTCTTATAAATCTTTGTTCTTTCAATTAAATCCAAATGTCTTAGTGACACAGAAGTAACAGTCATTTTCGTGGTTGGACGGTTCCCTCCATATCATTGGCATATTAAAATTCAAAAATATTTTTTCACCTGTAGCCCAGGAGATTATCATTTTTCTACATCTTTCACAAAAATGTGAGGAGCCCATTTTAGAGAGACTGACATTTTGAAATAACAAAAATATGCTTCTTTGAGTGATTCCGTTATGGAATATCCTTTCTTGGATATTATAAGCTCACCGGAAACGTAACAAAATCGGTCAGGATGTATTTTACAAAACCTTTTTGACATTTTAAAATCAATCATCAAAAAAATCAGCATCAAAATTTTAGAATTAATTTGTTAGTAGTTTGATAATAAAATGTGATGATAACTTAATTTTTTGACGTGATAAAAACAAAACAAATATATGTTTGCGCTTAGTTACTGCACTAAATAAAGCAATATGAAATTCAGTGGACGGACATGACCTTTATTTTATTTTGTAAACTAGTGTAATTATTGATCTTTTCGCGACATTTTAGGTATTGGCGACACGTTAAATTCCTTGAATGCCGTCTGTTGGGACAGGTCAACTCACTGCAATGGCTATTTCTTCATAAGGCATTTTCAGACATGGCCCTGCATTGTTAGACTCACATAAAATCCTAATAATATAATGTTTGGACTTTAAAAGAGACCATGACCTCTGAGTTTGTTTCGGCGTTTCTTGTTAGGGATCAGTGAGATAGGAAATGCCGGGCGCCATCTAGTTTTAAAATAATGACCAACAAAATATTGACGTGTAATAGTGTCTAAAACATCTACTTACTGATAAACATTTCATACTAATTTCACATCAATGAAATAATGTGCATCAATGAATGATGGTTCTATATTAGTAATAGTCAATTATTTCTGGTAAACCAATTTAGGATTTATTTTACAAGGTCCAAACAGTTAATCGTATATTCATTTTCGTTTTCATTAAAAAGTCATTAAGCAATTAACCCTCCAAGCGATAGGTGTGTTTAAAAATGTCAATCTGTCAAAAAACACACAAAATTTATACAGCGCGATCTCTGTTTTTACACATCAAGCATGATTAATTATCACATTAAAAAGTTTTAAAAGGGGACGTATAAATCTTAAGATATTAATTGAGATAATAATGTAGATTTTATTAATGCTGCCAGGGCACGCCTTGAAATATCACTACGTGTTTCTGTATAAATGACCTCTCACGGCGGGATTAACTTTGACAGATGCGTAGCGAAGATTGATGCCTTACAGCGCTGTAATCCGTGCAGTGAAATAACCAATTACGATTAGCATAAACATAAGGTGGAGTAAATTAACATATTATCAACGGATGAATAATGCATGCTCAGTATTATGTACCCGCACATCAAATTAGAGGGTTATGTTACCCTTCAACGCGATGTATAGTTAAAATCGGTTCCGACGATCCTCGTTATTATGTTAATTTCGTGTTTTTGTACCTGGATTTAGAGTATTCATGAATTAAACATCGGTTCTCTATTTTGAAAGCCTAATGTCAATACAAGCGAATTTATTAGTTCGTTTTTGTCGATGTTTTGTAACCCTCAAATGTAAGGGTATTTGACGGTGACGCGTGAATGACAGGAAATTTGACAATGCGTGACCGAGTGAGTGATCGGTTCATTTGATAATAAAAGTTCGCGTTTAGAATATTAAAAGCTTAAACGATATTTTATTGTGATACGAGTCGTGACAACGTTGGGGTTATTTTTTATTGTGTCGTATTTGTGTGAGAACTACTTGTTAGTAATGTAATAGGATGCGGACTATTCGGGTTTAATAACGTCTTATTGTAAGGTCTGCATAAACGCCGAAAGCGATTACTCGCATGAATAAAGACGATGTTACGAAATACAGTTTTTATGATTTTCTCAACATCAAAGAAGTTTGCGAACTGCGCAACCTTCTTTCTTTATGAGTTGGTATTATGTTGTGTTACATGATCGTATATTTTTTATGAAATTATAAATGTGTTGGCGTGTTTTGTGAGAATTGTAGCTTTTTATAACAAATAAACTGATGAATCATAATACACTGGGCCGCAAAAAAGCGGTTCGGTTATAAAAAAATAGGTACCATAACTTTTACTGAAAATATATGAGCAATCCTTTTAACTAAATTAAATTTTATTTCATTAAAAATATAGAAATAGAATTAAAACTTTTTATTTCTTTTTGGTGATTGTATATACAACGTGTAACGTTAAATGCGCAAAACCTGAAAATAGTTTGATCAGAATAACGAGCAGAATTAATTGAACCACTTTTTAATATAGGTCACATTTTTCAAAAAATCTTCATTAAAAACGTTGCCGTGTCTATTTATTAATAGGTCAAGCAACCCAATGTCAGCGCGGCGCAGCGGCCCAGTGACGCCTCCTCCCTCGGTAAAGCGTCGTCGCAGACGCAAGAAACGATCAGAATGGCCAGTAAAACTAAAACAGCACATAAAACCTTTACAATTTTTTTAATGACTTATTTTCTCTCTGAAATAGGTCAATTGAATTAAAAATCTATTGGGGTGTCTGAGGTTTTGCGCATTTAACGTTACACTTTGTATATATGTATATAAACAACATCATTTTTAGTATATGGGAAACCCGAAACACGTGTCTAGTATTTTTATGCAAAGAATCTATGTACAAAATTTCAAAATTGTATAATGAAAATTCATTTTGGAAGTTATTGAGGGTTTTGTCAATCCGCTTTCTTCGCGGCCCAGTGTATAATAAAAAGTTGTAACACCCCCAAGAAATTTTTACGTCGTTGGCATTCTAGAAAACAGAATTTAAATATCTCATGTGTCTGTTTTTCTTCAGAAGCTACTCGATCAAATTCGGAAATTGTAAAGCTAACACAATTATGGTAGAACTTACCTATCCAAGCCCTTTGGCTCCACACCTACTTCTTCATCTCTCAAATCGGCACAAAATAACGGATGTAAAAGATGCGTCACGAAGTCGACAGTCACTTGTTAGTGCTTCCCGTCATTGTGATCATTTTTATTTATATGAGAATTGGTGATTGCTCGTACCATGGTAAAAATATTAGTCAGTACGCAAGGTGGAAGCATTTATAGAAGCCATTTCAATAGGCCTGACTACCGAGGATGTCCCACCACTAGCATTTAAATCTACAACCACTAAAACAGTTGTTGAATAGGAAACAACGGTAGCTGTAAGGCACTGTAAGCAAACAACTCGTCGATCTATCAAGAGGCAATCGATAGGAGTGATAGAACACATTCAGGCTAGTATTTATTGCACATCTAGACTTGATAACGAACTAGTGTTGGATAAGCTGCTATGGGTTAAGTATCAAACTGCTGAATTTATTTTTAAATAAAACATTTTTAAGTTATGGAAAATTAAAACAGTTTTGAAATATTTGTGATAGTAATAAATTAATGTATTTTATCGATGAGCTCATAAAAATGTATAGATTTTGCTAATGTTAGTGTAATTATAATATACAGATAAGCCTCTTGCTGCAAAACTCGATAAAATATTTGATTAAATATCAGGAAATAGAATAATTAAAATAATTTATTAAATTTGATAGACAGGTATCTAATAGGAAGGACCCAATAGAATGAATACAGAATAAATATTAATGAAATGCTGCTACTTTAATTGCCACAATTTAATTAAAATCTTAAACTAAACTTACGCCATTAAAGTTGAGCATTAAAATTGAAATTTAAACATTCAACATAAAAATTTTAGAATTAATAACGAACAATAAAAATAAATTTCACAATCAAGTCTGCAATTTAATTTTGCAACAACATAATAATTAAAAAGTGTAATAATGCAACAACCAACGGGTTGTTATAGCCGTCTGTCGCGTGATGCCGTACAATAAATAAGAGTCCGCGCAAAGTAATTAAAAGTGCATAAATTCAAGTATATTTCATGCAAACCATAAATTGTGAACGCATACTTGAATAATTATCATAAATTATTAGGTTTACGATTAGGTTTTAATTTTTTTTTTTAATAATATTAAAATTCTTGGGTAAAGAAACAATTTTAATTTGTGTTAAGATACTCAACATATAATTATTTATCTATTGTCAACTTTTGATTATTAATTAATTTTGAGAGACTATTTTAGCTCGTCTCGCCTGAAAAACAGGATTACCTGTTCAGGCACTTAAGTCTGAGTAATATAATTTATATTTAAGCAAAACTACCAATTTTCATGCCTTATGATTTTTGAATAAATATATTACATATTATTATAAATTGGGCAAAGTGATTGTTCTTTTCAGATACTACGAGTAACAAGTTATAAAACACAAGCTCTCTCTGTTTTTGTCTGCCCATCGGTTAGTGCTTAAAACTCGAAAACCCATCACAATTTTTTTTTATTATTCATAGTCATAGATCCGATCCGATCTTTGTTCTGGTTTACCTATTTATATAACTAAGGGATACTAAAAATATGTAAGTAAAGGCTCCCGCAGACAGGCACGACGTGGCGCTGGGACGCGATTCTGGTAAAACAATTTCCATAAAGTTGTCATAGAAACTGTTCTACAAAAGTTGCGTTGCGCTGTCGCGTCGCACGTGTCTGCGGGAGCCTTAATCGGTCCTTACCTTAGTCACAGCTTTAGAAGACACTGCTGCTCACAGGTAACCACAAACTTCTGTCGTTGACCATAATTAATATTAAATAAACCAGATATATTGTTTTTGCAATATTAAGAAAACATTGCAAAAACAAAATATGTTAATAATTTATAATAATGATGCATAATATATAGGGTAATTCCGGGGGAGATGGCCGTACGGGAGAGATGGCCAATAGAAAAAAAATCAAGTAATAATATGATAGATGGCACTACTTTAATTTAGTTCAATTCGTTTCGTCGCTGGCAACAATTGTTAGTGGATTTTTTTGCGAAAAAATTAAGGAAAGGTGAGTAATTTGACTTTGTTTTTTAACAACACGTTCGATTTAAACTAAGGGGTTGACATATTAGATGGTCACAAAAAAGTTTTGAAAGTTTTGTCCGTATTCATGCTTTTTTTGTGAAGTAAAAAACTTGCTCGTGTTTCTAACATCAAATTTAATTACAAAATTGAGAATTTGCTTTTATTAAGTAATGTGGCCATCTCGCCCGGACAATCGGAAAAGATGGCCATAGTATTTACGGGAGAGATAGCCATAAATTGAATGTCCTAATTTAAATTTATTTTAAAAATTAAATATTTTCTATAGATGCCTAACCAATACCTACGGAAGGCGGCTGCTGGACGAGGTGCCTGGAGCGAAGAAGACTTAAAAAATGCTATGACAGAAGTACAAAGTTGAGGGATGACGGTTTACAGGGCCTCTTTTATCTACCATATTCCAAGAAAAACACTAGAAAGAAGGTTAAAACAAAACAACTACATAAAAGGACCTATGGGACAATCATCAACCCTTGGGTCAGATAACGAAAAAAGACCGAGCAAGCATATAAAAGATATGCAGTCGAGAGGCTTTCCATTGACTATCGATGATTTAAGAAGAATTTCAGTCAAGTATGCTGAGCAATTAGGAATTAAACACAGATTCAATATGAAATATGAAAAAAACAAGCAAGCATTCTTTTGACATCTGAAGAGCATATTGTAAAACGAAAATTGAAAGAAAATGAAAAAGAAAAAAGGAAGAAAAGTCAAAAAAACCAAAAATAATAAAAAACGGAAACCAAGACTGATAGTCCTAAGGAGAATAATACTGTTAAGAAACGAAAGGCAATTCGTAGGTTGTCTGATAGCAGTTGCGAAGAAATTCCCATCGTTTTCAATGATACCTCTGAAAGTGAATCTGATGATAGAGAGAAAGATAACTGTAGAGGTTGTGGTGATAATTATTACAGGACACAATTAGCTGAAGATTGGATACAATGCAATATTTGCATGTTCTGGATGCATGAAAACTGCACCGAGTTTGAGGACATGTGTTCTTACTGCGGTAACAAGAAAAACAAGGAGCTAAAAGATCTCTAGGGCAAAGGGAAAGGCAAAAAGAGTACTGGCCATCTTCCCCCGACCACTATGGCCATCACCCCCGGACACTCTGGGAGAGATGGCCAGTCCTAGTTTTTTTTTTAAAGTTTAAAATTACATTGTTTGCGTTCTTTAAAGTGCTTTATGGTTAATGTTTGATAAGAGTAATAAATAAAGTTTATGTTCTATATTAATTCAATGTTTTATTCATCATAATTTCTTCACAATAGAGTCTTAAAGTTACTAGGGCCATCTCCCCCGGAATTACCCTATAGCTTTATTCAAACTTTGCTATTTATCTTAGTGCGTAACACAATTAAATAAATATAGCTTGTTTATTAAAATATGCGAATTAAAGTTATTATATTTTAAATATATTATTGTAAAAATATTGTTTAGATTAAGTCCTACAATATTTGATTAGCTCATTAGTGCAGTTTGATGAGTTTATTATTTGTTTTATTATACCTACCTGTGCACATTAAGTTTAGATAACAATCAGAATAATATTTTTTTTATTAAGACATCCCGCACCCTAATTTCGTAAGACACTATCAATTTCAATCCGAATCATTATGAAGGATATTGCTAATCCATTGATTCATATGTTCGAAACTGTATCTGCTCAACAACGTAAATAACGCAATGAATCTTGTTGAACTGTCAAAATGTAAGCCATTGCTACTGATAGTGTGTTACGCAATTGTCCCACTGTTTAATTTAAAAACTTTTGTTCAGTATTAAGGAAGTGGTTGTTGCAGGAATGTTTTTACTCAATTCACGAGTTTTTTGTAAAATGTCCATGTCAATTTTTTTCTCTTGATGGGGCATCAAAATACAGACGTAAGTATGTAATTATTTTAGTGCAGTAAGAATATGTTAAATTTATTGTTTTATTTAATAATATTGTTAAAATAGAAGTGTGTAGGAATAATATAATAATCTAATATTTAAATTTAAAAATCAATGTAATGTAAATAATGTAAATTGAAAATTAATTATTTTGATGTAACTGTAAATTGATTTTGCATAGCGTTAAAACGATGAGACATGTAGCGCTACGCAATGTAATGACATGAACACCTTTCACATACCATGTTTCTGGCAAATAATTATTCTATTCTATTCTTTTCTATTTATTTCTTTTATTATCAATCGGTTTCACATAGTAACAATACTGTTTTTAAGGAGTATTTCTCAAACTTATTACATCTCAACATTATTTACTAATATAAAAAAAAAAATTGTATGTTTGTTTGTAACGCTTTCACGGTTAAACGAATGAACGGATTTTGATGAAATCATTTGGACACATGGGTAATCCATGACCTGGATTAGGATATAAAAAAAATATCCTGATAGCGCAGCTAGTTCCTAATAAACTTTTTATTTCGAAATCTTATTTATAAATCGTAACAAAAAAACATCTACACGAAACAATTTTTAAATTAGATTTAACAAAAGACTGTCAACAAAAAACACTTAATCAATAACATGAAATAATACAACACAATGCAATAATTAATACAATATTTTGTCATTGCTTCCTGATATGTATTGGTGGAGCAGATTGTTGTTTCTGATATAATAAGAGAAACTTAATTACACGACATGTGACACGGATAGTGGGACAAATTACAAGGTTAGGTCGGAAGTGGGCTAAGTTATAAGATGCAGGCACAAAACGAAAAATTTTAAGAGGATGGAAAAATAGTAACAATTAAAAATTAAGGACATTTCCTAGTAGGATGCCTGTTCCTATGGGAAGTAATAGATTTGGCGGTTGGTAAAGAGACGCCCAATGAAAATACAATTTAGCAGAAATTCTATCGAATATAAAACTAATGCAATCAAGGATGGAGTGCAGCAAAACGGATAACAACAGACTACACAACGTTAGTACAGCTTTAAGGCAAGCAAATTTTGTCTCCTCTGTACTAGCACCTGCTCGAAAATAATGCTGTTTTACCTCACCGCAATCTTTTATAACTTGTACTGCAACAACCGCTATAGTTTAATTGGTCGCCAAGCTGACACAAACGAAGGTTTACAAAATGTAATTATAAAGAACCAAATTGTATGGCTCACTAGGCTCGCCCCGTCGAACCGTTCATTTCTCTAATTACTCTTTAAATAGTGGCCAATTAATGCTTTGAATTTATCAGGGAGTGAAATAAATTATGAAATTTAGCAGCTGGCATCAATCAAATGGTAAATGTGACGGCAAAATTGTCAATCAATAGGTGATGTTGGGGTAGCTAGTATTTTATAGAATTTTTCTTCCTCTGTTGTATTTAAGTATACGTTACACCAACAATACACAAAGATTTTCAACAATCTATATGGTTCAGCACCTAGGGATTTCAATATAAAAGCAGAATCGAGTACAGTCGGTCGATTCCGTAAATATCTCACCGTAAAATTATAAGTGAAGTGAGCACTTAATAGTGTTAATCCCTAGCGAATGACAGCACACTTCACGCTCACTTCACCCAAGCTTTCACGGTGAGATGGTTAAAAAAACGCACGGCAGAACCAAATCATTAAGTTGAAAATAATGACAAATAATTTTATTTTTATTTTGTGTTAAGGAACCCGTGGCTAAATAATTAAATAAAACAGCCGCACAGGTCGATCGATCAGGTTAAGTTACGCTTGCCGCGGTTGGTCTGTGGATGGGTGACCATCTTTACATACCGAGACCCCTCCGTGCCTCGGAAAGCACGTTAAGCCGTTGGTCCCGGCTGTCATTCGTAGATCTTTGACAGTCGTTACGGGTAGTCAGAAGCCCGAAAGTCTGACAACCAGTCTTACCTAGGGGTATCGTATTACCCAGTAACTGGGTTATGGAGGTCAGATAGGCAGTCGCTCCATGTAAAATACTGGTATTCAGCTGCACCCAGTTAGACTGGAAGCCGACCCCAACGTAGTTGGGAAAAGGCTAGGCAGATGATGATTTGTGTTAAGGAACAGATATACATTGGTTTCTAGAGCTGCTGAGAGAAACTGATTGGATTTTAAGAAATTAAATAAATACATAGATTATATACTATTAATAATCTGATAAATGAGCATACTACTAATGAAATACCAACTAAACGTAATGATAATGACGAAACAGAATATGAAACAACACCAGTTATTAACTCTGACACTATCAGAGACGTATCACCAGTCACTGCGCCGATCGATCCAATATTAATTGAATACTTATCTGAGCTATGAGTGGTAGTGAGTGAAAAATATTATAAAATACAAAACTTTTTTTTATATAACACTTTGATTTACATAGATATTACACTAAGAAGAGTTCAATAAAGGTAGAAGCAATCAAAGCAGTAACACGAAAAAGATTTTTGGATAAAACAAACAAAAAGAATAACGGTATATGATGATGATAATAAATTAGATTAAGTTTTGTACTACTAAGACAGTGGTAATCTACGATTTGGTTACAAACACTAACGATAGCATTTGTAATCTTACAGACTTTGATATAATTTTACAGGAGCAATTATGATGGTGTATGAGATTCACGTGTAGATTCATAAGGTATATTTAGTAGGGTAATAATAAGCGCACTTTCGCATGCAAACATTGTTGTGGAAACAATGGTTAAAACTACATGAAGCAAAATATACTTAATTATACTATACATATCAGGAACAATTTTCTTTATTAACATTTTAAAACAGTAGACAACACCTGACACAATTCTTTCATTCACAAATCATTAAATTCTGAAAATAACAAGAATATCACATTTGTCATTTTAATTAATTTAAAACACAAAAGGTATATTCTGAATAGTTTTATCATCAGCCGTAATAACCGTTCACATGCAAGCCATTGTCGAATTAATAAGTGTCCTACTTACATTTGTTGTTAAATAAGTAATTATATCGTTTTGACAACACATTGTCTATGTAATTACTTTGGGAATGATAAAACCATTGTGTTGCGAAACTTTCTGTCCAAGGTAAAGAATCAACAATTAGTTTTTGTTTATTAAATGTGGAGTGGCAGCTGTTGGAGACGTTTGCTAAAACAGAGTTGGAATACAATACAATTAGTATTTATGATATTATGAGAAGACAAGACAATGGATCTTATAATTTTATTATGTGGACAGAATATAATGGATGCTCGTTTATTTCAAAAGAATAGATCTGCCAGGCAGATTAATTTAAATATTTCCAGATAATTTATTTCGTCGCGAACCTTTTGGTTCCAATTGCAGTTATTAAATTAAAAATCTTTACAAAATACAATATATTATTGATGCTCACGAAAGCGAAAGAATACTTTCTCGATGTATCGATTACTTAAGATTCAGTAACACTGGTGAAAGAACTTACAAATAAAATAGTATTTACTTTTCGCAGTCAGTGTATTTAAAAAAAAAAAACCTCCATTTTGCTAACATTCCAGATGTACTGGCACCGAAAGCCAAGTAGAACAAAAAACATATTTTTATGATCAAAAAATACCTTTAACTGGCTGCAATATTACTCTAGTCAGTCATAGATATCTCATCAAAAATCTAAATCTTTTCTACGCCAACATTGGTGTTGATATTTCCTTCTTCAGTTTTCTTCTCACCAAGGTGCCGCCAACATTAGCGCGAATCCTCACTCTCAGTCATATATGTCACCAATAAGCCTAGAAAACATCGCTCGTTGCTACTAATCCGGACAAAGTGCTCTCGGAGACATCGCTCACGGATGACGCGCTAGACAAACGACATGTCTGCCGCTCTAATTATAACGCTATGTGCGAAAGAGTAATAATGGATTGAGGAGATGTAATTGATCAGTAATAATATCCAAGAAGATTATTAATAATGATGCAAAAATAAAAACGTCTTGGGTTAGCGGTTTTACAGAAAAGCAGTAAATACGAATATGATTGCATCCGCTCAGCTTTTAAACTACAGATTTAGCTTTGAGTGGCACCGCCGTTTTATCTTGGTGTCCTTTTACCAGACAGCGAAACATGATCTTACTTAATTTTATCACTGAACACTAAATCTCTTTTAGCAGAATCCATAAAATCTGCCCACACCTTCAACGCCTATTAATTTCCCGACGGACAAAGCGCAGAGTCCGAAACAACGACAAAGACAGAGCATTGCAATATCTTCATCTGCCGTTTCACACGGTGCATTACAAAGATTAATGGGGCAATAGAGGCAGCACAATTTGAACCCGGCTCCCGCGCGCGCAGGATACAATATTTTATGTTGACAGACATAACAGCGCTTATACGACCGCTTATTCTTTGTGCCCCGTATTTTATTCGCTTTATGACGGTCCCTGACAACCTTGTCACCTACAACCCTAAAAATATTCTTTACTCCAATTTCAACTCTATGCCTCGTGCATTACAGTTGTATATAGTCTTTTTTGTTGGCAAAACCGTTTGTGGCTTTATAGTAATGGTCGTGGATGCCGGTTGAATGTTTGTTAGTATTTTATTTCGGGGCGTTCTCGCGTCATAAAATAATAGCGTAATGCAGTGTTGTAAATCAATTTTCCTTTTGAACGATGACGTTTATAATGAAGGTCGGTGGTTTTGAATTAGTATAAAATATTTTTTTATAAACGAGAGTGATTATTATCTGTATGGTTTTATTAATGGATGTAAAATCTGGCCGCTGTCGGGGCTTTCTTTCATTAGATGTCGGTACAACTATAAATAGAGTGTGTATGATTGAAATACTTATACAACAATGAATCACTTTAGTGATCTTAACGGAAATGTAGAGAATAATATTTCATACTTGGATTAGAGATCGTATTTGCAAAATTTCGGTGAAGTGTGACTGCAAAAGCACTGCAATCTCTTAATAAGAAACACATTGATTTACTTTATTTTAGAGTGTATGTTATTCTGCTGGAAATGGACACCAAATAGGTTTTGTTCTCCCTCCTTAGTCGTCCACTCTTGACAAAGTGGTCGTGGTTGATAACTCTGCATTTTCTTTGACCAAAGCAGCCCTCGCGATGCTCCTCCACTTATTCTGGACTTCAGCGTCTCGGAAATTATGAACTATGTAACTAACTGTTTTGTACTACAATAAGTAAATAATATCCTAAAATATTACATTAATAAAAGCAAAAGAAATCGAGTATAAACTCACAAAAAGAAGAATAAACTAGAATTATCTAAATTATTCAATCATGATTCGAACGACATAAACAAGGAAGCAAGAGAAGCCGTGAGAAATAAAATAAACATTCAAAAAGCATCCCCTACAAATGCAAATTGAAATAAAAATGCATGAATGCTTATCCAAGCATCGGTTTGTGAATAAAACAATACACATCCGACGGCAAACGACTTGGATCAGTATACTTAAGAGGAGTGCGATTTTTAAGGAGAATGCAATGGTTCACCTGTAGGGTTTGAATAGCTGATTTAGATAAAAAAGAAGGAAAGTGATAGTGATGAATGAGAAGAAGGAGAAAAGGAAGCCCATTTACAATATGAAAGATGAAGTAGCAAGTATTGGAAACCATATTTTAGGATACGTTACTTGAGACGACCAATTGTCATTCACATTCAAAGTATACCAGCACCGTGGACGGAATCGGTTTGAGTCTTGGCAGGAGATTTGATTTCTGTAATTAATAATAATAATAATAATCTTTATTGTTCAAGAAAAATACATATTTTATCAGATAAATCACTGGTCTCCACACTAGGATTCCCTGTGTCGTGGAGGCCAGTCTCTTTCATCAAGGTTCAAAGTTACAGTGTTTTATTGTAAAAAGGAAGTTGAGTTAAACAAAACAAAAATAATAAGGGGATGCATGGCGTCTTGCAGTGTGAGTTAAGTGACGTTGGTGTGTGTATAAGTGTGTGTGTGTGTGTGAGGGTGTATGTGTGTGGTGTGTGTGTTTGAATGGTATGGTGCGTGTATGTTTGTGTGTGTGTGGATTATGTCTCCAAAACTAACATTATAGAAAAAAAAAAGTTTTATTTTTACGAAGTGTTTAATAGTTTCTCTGTGTTTTCATAATCCAGACCTTTCAGGTAAGTTTTGAATTGACGTGATGATTTTCATTGCAATGTTATAATTTATATCCATATTGTCATGTGTATTGTTGGTCAACTAATTAGAATCGCATCACATTTGAGCTCGTATATGTCATGTGTGGACACTTATAAAAACAAAAGTTATCCATCGCTTATCCAATATCTTTTTTTTTTTTGTACGAATAGTAAAATGTTTTATAACCACAAATAAAGTACATTTTCATAATTAAAAACCATTTCTCAAAAGCAGCAACAATAAATAAAAATAATAGTCTTAAAAATTTGGCCCACTGAAAATTCAAAAATTAACTCCCAAATCTACAAATCAGTAACAGCAGTCCTCCTTTCACAAGCATCAGAACAGTCCAAGTATTCAACAGTAAGGGTGGCAACTCTGACAACCCAGCTCATCCAGTCCTCGCCCCGACATGACGCGGCTTATCCCGCCCGTCGCACATAAATACGTAATGAGAGGATCCGACGCCGCTACTATGGACTGCTGACATACTTCAACATTAACATAGGATCGTTCAGGAGATTTTGTAACGAGGGATTTCGCACTTGGGAGTTTTTGTTATTCTGTTTTTAGTTTATTTTATTTTATATATACATAAAAATATAGCTACTGTTTTGTTTTTTATTTTATCATTTTCCTTAAATTATGCTTTTTCAGTGCTCTGAATGAAATACCACGTTATGACCGATGAATTGTCAATCACAGCATTGTTTTTTTTGTTATATTTGTCTGGATAAATAAAGTGAAAAATGCGTAAGTATTATAGAAAATAAAATTCACATTTATTTTCTATAATACTTACGCATTTTTATACTCTTTTACCTTAAAACATTTCTAAATTCTATCCAACTTCGCAAAGTTTTACGATACCACTATCCAAATGACTACCAACGAAACATAAAATGAAATTGATAGCCTTATGTGTGAGCAGCTGAGGAGTTGTATATCGAGGAACTAAGGTATCGTATTTCACCAAAATTAGCAGCAAAAATATTATGGTAAATATATAATATCAGTATTCGTAAAAAAACATGATTTATGTGAAAAGTGAGCAGTAAACTTTAGGTATTAGAAGTAGTAAGTACTCGTAACTATGAAAACTACATAAAAAGAGAATCTAAGAGAAAACTGATTCCTATGGAATATTCCAGTCTTTGCTTTCATAATAAGGTTTTAGACGAGTTTCCTTTTCAATACATGTTTTGTCTATCTCAAGATGTCAGTGTCAAGTGAAAGAGGTATAAAAAGATGGATTCAAGCTTATACCATAACGTACCTATTATGGTAACGAGAAACTGGTCTCTGTACAGGTAAGTAATGATGGTGAAATAGTATTAGAAATTATGAATAAAATATCATGCAACATAATTGTGAACTTGGGTAGGTCCCAAGTTAAACATGAACTAAAACTATTTGTATAAACAACTAAAAGTCGTAAAATGCACTTGAGTCAGAAATTAGGTTAGCATCAGTAACTCACGAAAATCCTGCATGTTGGCGCAACATAAACAATTTTGTTTTGTTACCAGAATTACATAAACGTGCATAAGAAATAAACATAGGAAAGATAAACTCGTGTTTTAAACTTTGCCATAAAATTATTAACAAAGTAGAAAACTGTATGTGGCTTCGACTGAACCGTAGTACCGGGTTGTTCATAAATCTTCATTGCGTCCCGATGACACGCCGCGACACGTCTCTCTGCTACCGCGCTACCGACAGTCGCCAAAATACGAACAGCTTACAACACCTTAAACACAACACACCATTTCCAACCCTAATCCTACCCGATAAAGTCCATTTCTCTTTTCTACTCTCCACCTGGAACTAAGTCACATTTCCCAACACGAATAACTCGACAAAGTTGGGGCTTCCAAAGAATTTTGAAGCGATAGTTGACGCAATAAGGTTCTCTTTGAATTGTGCAATATACTGTAGTACTTTGTTCTTTTCGTTAGAATTCTCATCACTTGGAACAAGAATGTCACTTGCAGCATTCTCCTCACTAATGAAAATGTAACTTTGGGTGGGAGGGCCAGAGTTGAGTTTGGAATGTTTTGGGATATTTAGTGTGGCAACAACATTATCCCTCTGTGACAAGCAACGTCAGGCTGTCGATCATTATAATATATGTGCCTGGCTGTCAGCTGTCTTAGCGCATGAATGATTCACTCCGTGATAAATTTTAGCTTATGATTACCTTTCAGACGTACGTCAATATGTCTGTTTACGTAATTACAACTTCTATATTTAAAGGCTTTCAGGCTGTTTTATGGAGGGACAGACATAGCGGAAGGCAAACACGTTTGACGTGTGTATGTGGCTCTAAGTATTTGTGAATGAGTATGATTTATCACCGTAACGGTTCGAATGATAAATCGTACCCAAATTCATGGACTGTAAATACAGAAAGGTGGTTGTTTATTTCCTTTACAAGATCATCAATTTTCAAACTGTCGATTGTGAGATCATCAATTTTCAAACTGTCGATTGTGAGATCATCAATTTCGAAAATTGTTTAGTATCAATCTTGAGTTTGTTATTAAGAACTAAGTGAAATGAAAATGCTATTACTCATGAATGATAGATTGGGTTTATGAGGTCAGTTCTGTGTGTTTGATAAAATGCTGATACACACGTTCATCATCTTGGTGGTAAGAAGAGCATAACACTTGTAGATGAATGTCCATAACTAGTAAGAGTAATCGTCTTCAATCACATATAAATACCTCTTCTCGTGAATTAATTCATACGCTCTACGCTGAATTGACACCATTCTTTATTTTTACTCTGAGATCGGTATAAAATCTTTATTGTTCGTATACATCATTACGATTAAGCCTTATCGGGGCGGGGTGAGTAAGAATCTCTGTATACTCGACATTTTTTATTGAGTATATTAAGATGGCAATGTCCAGCTAATATGGAACATTTATCAAATAGGAATTACGTATTAATCATTCAGTTCTGCAGTTCTATGTAGTAATAAATGAAGAATCCATTGATAAAATCTTATTATAAAACCACTTGAGATGCACTGACATTATTACTAATGACGTTATTATAAGAAATAGATTTGCAATTTTAATGACTGTAAATATGAGCAGCCAAGCTTCATACATATAAAGTATTTAAGTGTGGTGAAATCATCGCTCAAATTCTTTTCATGTCATTTTCACAAATATATGCAGTACTTATTTTAAATCGTCAGTTTTCTTTTAACTGGTTATATTTTTGAACTTCAATTAACCTTCGTGTCTTCCGTAATTTATACCTATTGAAAGAAACTTCAATCGATCAAGATTCAACAACTTCAATATTGACTTCGCTTCTAAGTTCTGACAAGGCTTAGATCTTATCCGTTGAACTATTTTTTGGTACATCAGCTACAAGTTCATCCACTATACATTTTAAATATTATTTGCTGTCTATCGAAATTTCATTACACTTTACAATATGAGTTATCTATCTATCTATGAGGTCTTCTTCTCGTATCAACATTTTATTAATTTTCATTCAATTCTTCATTGGAATGAAAATGTATAATTCCTTCACATAAACATTCTTCTATACATTGTCATAAAACATGGTGAAGTCAAAAGCCATGGTATTAGTTTGAGTTTGACGTTGCGCCAAGAGGCGTGACGCGTCACGTCAGTGTAATAACATTGCCTGTCTGTCCGTTAGAATTGTTAGGAGAATGTATGTGATGGTGATTCATTATGAAATGTTGTTAGTCTTCCATTGATTGTGTTGGAATTGAATGGTTTTTAATTTAATTTTGTTTCTTGTGTGTGGTCTGATTGAAGAGGTGGGTGTTGTAAGAACTGAGGAGATAATTAATAAGATAGTGAAACATCTATTTATCAACAAGTTACTCCATATAGTGATCTCTATTCTGCTGCAAAGAACTGATTGTAATTTTCCTTTCAATGAAAATAATCCAACACATTATTATAATTCACACTAAAAAGGTTACTTTTCCTATCTATCTGACTTGTCTGAACCATACCTAAGCAAGTACATATAAAACAGTCAACAACATATAAAGGACTCCCTTGGAACTCAAACTACTTCGGTAGCGACAGACAGACGTACGCTTATTGAAACGGCTGCAGACGTATATCAAGATGCGGCGCATACATCAAAGTCAGGAGTCTTATCTTGCACGTTGAGCGTATTCACACAGAAACGGGCAAATGTTCCTCTTTGATCTAAAGTGTTGGCTTTATGACTTGTTGTGTATCTGTTCTGCTTTAGCTGAGGAGCTTTTTAGAGGTTAGGTTAGAAGTTTGAACGTTCTGCGTTATCATGTTTTATGAACTGGCCAGATTACTAAGAGATAAACGGTATATGATTGGCAATAACACTAGCAATAAAGAAATATTTTGAAACTTCAAAAGCTATGTCCGTTATTGAACAACAACAATATAATATAGATGAGTATTTGATACGGAATGCAACTGAACGCAGTGATACAAAATGATTTACAAAGTTATTTTTTACTACGTTCCAATGCTCGCTTCTGTAGTAAATGCACGTTCGGCAGCTACAGAAGCGGAGATGAGGAATGCGATATAATGTGATGCGAGCATTGTCTGAGCTCATGACTACCGATCAGATGCCACCGCACTCACATCCAACACGAAACATAAAAACTATCCAACCAAATAAAACTTTAAAAGACTTTACAACCGCTCAGACAGATATACAGATAACCGCATTTCTATTCGCAGAGAAATAAATTGTAAACACCCAACAAAGCAATATACCATGTATATTTTGTTAGTGCCACAAGAAAAACCAAACAAGCCAGATTAATACTCTAATACCGCGAGGTTAAAGCGCCCAACAAATCAAAGCAACAAATATACCGATAAAAGAACAAATGACGCCGATATAAAATACTATCCCAATTATTTGGGACAATTCATTAGAGAGCCCCTCGACGCTTTCCGATTGCCGCGATCCGTCACACCGCTTGCGACAGATGGGGATCTATTCCGTATGGAGTGTCAGGAAGAAATGGGCACAGTAAATCAACCGTCGGCCGACAATCTCGCGCAGTCGCCGTCGATACATCAACTGTAATGCCTCGGATACCGCAGCCAGATAATCGAATGTGAGCATCGACTCGTTACGCTGGAAATAAGATGAGGTTTGTGACTCCATGTCAGCGGTAACTACGTAACTCGAGCACGATTTTAATGGACTATAGGCATTATTGAGTGCAGCTGTTTGGCTTGAGGCACATTAATTTGGTCGAGAGTCGTTCAACGGACAGTAACAGATGGTTCTATGTCGCGGTGCAACTAAGGTCGGTTTTGGTTCGCGCGCGCGAGTCGCTTGTCCCCGCCGAGCAAGCGCTGATAGATCTGTAAAGTTTGCCGCGGACAGGAATATATCGAGTGGTTGCCTCCGTTCGGCTTTATTTATACATAACATCTGTTTGAAGTTGAATCTACCGGCGCGGACGGGGAGCGCATTACCGGAGATTTATTCCGCGTCTTAATTGTGAATCGATGGGTTAATGAAGATAAAACCCGCGGCTGTGTTGTAAATTAGCTCGCGTGTCGACTCGTGGCTCCGATAAAGGCCTTCTTTATTGCTTTGTTTGTTTTCTCGGGCCGTACTTCAAAGGGTACGGAGATAAGTCGAGTTTTATGCGAATGTATTTATTGGCGAGCTTTTAAAGTTACGCCTTTACTCAGAATCGGACGTCAGGTGGAAATAGGAAGCTGGCACGAATGACAGCCGAGAGATTAATGGGAGCCGAAGAGAAATTAACGATGCGTCGACGCCCGCTGTAATTAACTAGGCTACTTATAAATCAGCTGTAACCTCGGCCGTCTGTAACAATAGCCGCAAAGTAAGATAAATCGACAGGACAGCTCGGCTCATACAAGTCGATATTGACAAGAGCGGTATTTCCTTAACTCACGTTCACATTTGGCGACACTTTAGAATTGTCTGGCACCACATGTAAAATATTTGTTCATTCTTATTTTTGTCAGCTGGTCGTTTCGAGTTTCGGGCGCATGGCATTTCACTAGTCTGTGTCAGTTCGGTGGAGTGACGTAGCACAGTTTGGACGAGGTTAACCCCACGCGGTCACACACTCTCGTCTAATGGCCGTGATTCGACAAGTACAAATGGCCTCCGTGACAAATGGCCTGCGGAAGACCCCGTGTCGAATGCTGTGTCGTAAGTTCAAGTTACATACAAGCCAATATAGCACGTATTGCTTTGATTTTGAATATTTTAGATTGCCATCAAGATTTAGATTGTTTTATAGAACTTAATCAAGTGGATACAAAAATAGATAAATAATTACTATCCATATTAGGTGACTCAAATGGAAATTTAAATGAAGGGCAAAACAATGTGATCGATCACTGTAATGAATAATTTAACAAATTTTTAAGGTCCAAAATGCCATATAAAAACAGACACGTTGGCGATAAATGATAAGTGAATACGGAAAGTGTCGATAGCTTTCTCAGTTCGCCCTCTGATACCGATCAAAGGTCTTATCCAGTGCGGACCCGCGAAAAACACTCTTATAGAGCACATTTGGAGGAAATGTTGAATGTTTTTTGAATGGCGATTTCCCTTTTGCTAGTTCATGTAGTGTCAGTTCCGTAGGGGGAGATCTTTTATGAACCACTTGATTTATGGCTCGTATTGGTTCCAAAGTTGCTTTGGGTTCGCCAATATCATTTCTAACAGTTTTGACGTACGGTTTAGTGATGACGCAATCGCTGCGATATTAGTTTCGGGAATTATTTATAGGTTTGTCCGTAAGTGCGATATATTGTTATCTTTTGTGGGTAGTTCTGTGTTGCTATTAGGGTATTTTATTTATTGTTAAAGTGAATTACTATCTATTATTATTATGTTTCATTGAATGGTGTTTTAGTTTAGTTTAATATATCAATCGTAATTTATCTTCCACGAACACTATCGCTACGTCACAGTATGCTTTGAAAACTTAGCTGGCCATGTCTATGATTTCTTTATACATATTAGTATCTTTAGCGTTTTTTGGTTCATTAAGATAAACGTTTTCCTTCTAAACGAACGAAAAAGTATACCAATCATATACATGTGTCGGAGCTTGTCGGTAATATGTCATTTGTTTGACTGATCAGGACGCGAGCGCCATCTGGTGGCGGTTGACAGTATAGCCTGAGTTCGTGGGAGTCGACGAGAGCACGACAGAAAGATGTAGAGCTCACTTGGACATTGGGTATCGTACAGACAATATGTGCTCAGAAACTGTCTCGCGTTCCGTATCCTTGAGTTTTGTACGTACAGTATATTCGCTAGTGTTATTAAATTGTTCGTAAAATTGTAATCTGATTTGAACTGTAAACGGTTTTTCTATTGCGCAATAATCAACACTACGCGTAGTACGCCCACAGTAGTTAAAACATGGCTGATAATAACGAGACACATGTACCTTCTCCGTCGCATAGTTTTACTCTTAATCCGCAAGTCGCTTACCTCACCACCCTGACCACAAACCTATAACCATTACACAATTAAACGGCACCACAATAAATAACACGGTAGATGCAGACCATCCATCTTGTAATGAAGAAAAGTGCGCTCTAGCGATGCTTTATCGCCGATCTGTGTAATTAAAACGTTACCCGAAGGAAATGTGAGGTAATAACAATAAATCTAAGGCGCTCGTAACTTCGGAACGGCGTGTAGATGCTGTAATTGCAGCATTTGTGAATGGGTCCGGGATCTCTTGAATATTTGATGGGATCGTGGATCAACGGATATGTTGATGATAACTCACAAGGAAACCTCGCGAGGTGTCCCTCACCGATTTAGTTGCGACTTTACTATAATAATCTACATGAAAAATGATGAGCTACGTATTTTTTCTTTTTTTGCTAACAAACGTTTTAAAGGGGTGAAAATCACCCTCAAAGTTCGTACACCAAAATGATGGTGTGCAGTTTTCACATATTTCTAATAAAATTTTTCCTAAATGACTTTCACCATTAAAAAGAGCATAAAAAATCATGAAAAATACCCTTATTCACACATTTATAAGAATTGTGGATATACAATTTTTTTTAATTAAGTTAACAGAAATAATTAAAAAAAATTCATAACCTATAAACTATTTATTATTTTTAATGGGACCAATTTTAAGTCTTATAAATATGTGAATAAAGGTATTTTTCATGACTTTTTATGCTCTTTTTAATGGTTAAAGTCATTTTGGAAAAAAATTATTAGAAATATGTGAAAACTGCACACCATCATTTTGGGGTACGAACTTTGAGGGTAATTTTCACCCCTTTAAAACGTTTGTTAGCAAAAAAGAAAAAAACACGTATCTCATCATTTTTCATGTAGATTATTATAGTAAAACCGCAACTAAATCGGTGAGGGACACCTCGCGAGGTTTCCTTGTCAGTCATAATAAATGGATTTGGTGTTGTATTTCATCTGTTTTAATAACCAGCCTCTTAGTGCTGAAGACCATTATTCGTGACCCATCTGTCAAATTCTTCTGACATGGCTTGGCACCAAAACCATCCCATACCTGAGTCCATTCTGGCTTCTTGTGCCGGTCGATTCTGTAAAAATCTTACCGAGAAATCATAAGTGAAGTGAGCACTTAATAGTTTCAATCCCTACCATTAGGGAATGACAGAGCTCACTTCCTGCTCACTTCACCTAAGTTCTCACGGTGAGCTTTTTATAGCATAGCACTGCTGATCTGTCAATGGATCAGTGACCGTTTTGGTCATGGTTAAAAATTACAGAAAATTAATATAACTATTTTATTAAATTAATCTTACAGCGAAGACCTTCTTATGGTTAGGAGTACCTAACTATCTCATGGTCTTCGCGTTATATGGCTGAAGGAACGTATAATTCGGTGAAGAGCTGTGATAGAAAGACATTCCTAGATCTTTAATTCTTCGAGCATGGAATGGAATCACTAGTATCCCATAAAGCGTTGTTAAAGTCCTGTGTTTGACATGGACCTCCCCTCGACTGAGAGGTAAATAGTCGGAAACGAATGCCGTAAACGTCATATAGGATGGATTTGTGAGTGTTTAAATGTTTTAAGACGACAGGTGGCTGACAGTATGTGTCATTCATGGGTTGTGTTTCACGAATGAGGAATTGTTTGTTTCATAGAAATAAATAGCTGGTAAGACCTTTGAACGCTGTTATAAAAGTCTGGAGTTTTTAAAACATCATATTTTTCTTTTAGAAAATGAAAAGTAAAAGGCATTTAGGTTAGGTAGTTTTTCTATAAACTAATATCAACGGCGAAATGCCAATACCTCCTAACTGAAAAAGTCAAAAATTTACACAAACTGAAACAAAACGTTCAAAATAGACACGTTTGTTTAGTTGGGAGGTACATTTTAATTTAATGCTGTTGCAACTAAAAATACACTTAGGCGATTTCACTAGAACATGCGAATAACGCCTTTAAATTCAAAACGAAAAAAAAGTGAATTTCTCAAAAAAAATGTCAGTTAGGAGGTATTGGCACTTCCCCGTCGATATGAAGTTTGGTGTCTTCCTTTTCTGCCTTTGAAAATATGATTAATCTGAAATGAGAAATGATACCTACATACTTAAAAGAAACTTACGATCCTTTATCATGCAAACGATCTGCCAATAAATAAGCATAATATAAATACAAAGGTCAAGACATTGCATGAGTATTGACAAGTTGCCGATCCATCACTTAAAGGCATTAAGCACAGCAACAAATTTCTCTCAGCTTAACTCAAGGAAACATTCATTACTTTTTTCCTTAAGCAATAAGACTTATAACAAACAATGCTATTGAGGAAACATTCATCTTAATACTAATACTAGTAAATATTACTCTGAAGTAACTGTACAATGTACTGTACACATGTTACACAATATTGTGATGTCTGACTTAGGCTAGACTAAGATGCTATTAGCATAACTTTGCATGCGCGCTGTACCCGAGTGCCAAACACAGGTTTTACCTTTGTCCACAGACGTTTGAATATTCAAAAGATGTAATGATTATTATTTTACGTACAAATCTGTAGTTTCTCGTGTTTATTGAATAGTGGTTTTTAAATTCACTTTCCTGGTGTAGCTTTTTTAAGGTCACAGCTCATTACAGCCACCCAGCACCCACTCCGCACCGCCTCGCCTCCTGCGGCTAGTATTATTTATATGTCGCTCACTACATCAACTCCGTAGCGTCACCGGATCGCCTCGGTCGTAAGCCCTCCACGCGCGGACGGCGGGTGGACCACTCGGTGACAACTCGCTGCTCGCATGCTTGCCTTGCGTTGACTGCGCATTGCCAACGCGCGGATCCCGAGTGGACCACGCGCTGCCCGCGAATGATTCACGCGAGGACGATACGTTGGCAATTTATTTATTTTTATTTATTTTTTCCTTTATTTCAGGCAACTAAGGCCCATAGAAAAAACAATACATACTACTACAAACAAACTTATAAACTAATACATACAAAATTATCACAAATACAATACTATAATATTATAACTTAAAAATACTATAAATAAATACAACATAACACAACTTATACTACCAATGCCGCGATCCCCACCCTCCCTTCATTCAATTGACGGTTTGTAAAATTTGACATTACGAAACACACGTGTAGACGTAGTGCCAATTGTTAATAGACTACTCGAAAATTCGTGGACCAAGCGACGTCCAGTCGTTGACCACGCGGCGTCCACTCATTGACCGCGGGGGGTCCACTGGTTGACGATGCGAGGTCCACTGTTTGACCGCGCGACGTTTATTGGTGATAACGCGGCGTCCACCCGTGGCCCACCTGTCGACAACGAGTGGACGCCGTGCGATGAGGCGGTGCGGGGTGGGTGCCGGGTGGCTGTAATGAGCTGTGACCTTTAAAATGTATTTTTTTTTTGTGTTTTATAAAAGTTTGCGCCCGTAAACTACTGCGATGGGTTTTTGATAAATTATTCAACCAATCACAGCACGCTTGACAATGTATCACATTATACAACGTGTAACGTTAAATGCGCAAAACCTCAGACACCCCAACTGATTTTTAATTCAATTGACCTATTTCAGAGACAAAATAACTCATTAAAAAAATTGTAAAGGTTTTATGTGCTGTTTTAGTTTTACTGGCCATTCTGATCGTTTCTTGCGTCTGCGACGACGCTTTATCGAGGGAGGAGTCGTCACCGGGCCACTGCGCCGCGCTGACATTGGCTTGCTTGACCTATTAATCAATAGACACGGCAACGTTTTTAATGAAGATTTTTTGAAAAATGTGACCTATTTAAAAAGTAGTTCAATTAATTCTGTTCGTTATTCTGATCAAACTATTTTCAGCTTTTGCGCATTTAACGTTACACGTTGTATAGGTACTTAGTTTGCGATAATTTTGGTAAGAGAATCTGACCCCAATTATGTGTTTTAATCATTAAAGTTCTTTTTTGGGTCTTGGCTTATCTTTGTTTCAGTTGGTAAACCTTTCCTGACTTGTATATCTGTTTAAGAAAAAAAAAAGTAGTGTAATAGCCTGAACAATTGGTTTATCCTTTTGCATGTTAAACGTTGATTGGTTATAACCAAATTAATTTCGACGTAAATTACTTCACAATTTTGTATTGAAACATTCATCAAAACCAGGTGACGTTATCGCAATTAAAAATAACACACCCATAAATATTTGTAATCATTGTAATCATCATAGAGTCGCAATAGCCGATGCATTTACAACGGGATATGGCACTAATAAAGATATACAAAGGACACTTTATAATATTGCCTTTATCGTTATCTTTAAAAGATTAGTCGTGGGAGTTGTTTATTGTTTTGTTTATCTTTTTATGGAATAGTAATAGGAATTTAAAGATATAATATTACGTCAGCTATTTGAATGTTTAACTGTCTGTGACGCAGTTTTGAATAAAACTCCATTTATACTACAGCTTGTCTGGGGAAGTACCGTCAATAACGTAAGCATGAATCTATAAATATCATCAAATCGTAGCGAAGTCGAAACTGTACATTTAATGTGACTGTTAATGCGAAATCTCGTAGCTTTACAATCCATTGTTAAATTATTTTAGTGATAGCTATTCGTCAGGACTAATGTGTATGAATGCATTAGCCATAGTATAACAGTGTTATGTCATTAGGTAGTACGAGTATATGCAGGAACGCAGGCATTCATTAAATGACTAAAAACGATAAACTTTGCCAGCAATGGGAAATTGCTACTGAAGGCTTTAGGTGTCGACCTCAGAACGAGATGCTTCACATACGTTAGTATATAAGGGCAGCTTTTGTCGCGTACTCCGACGTCACCAGTCCTGACTCTCTGCATAATAGGTGTAAATTACCCTGACTGAGACCAACAATCCGGAGCTTTTATAATAATTTGGGTGTTATTTTAGAATATTGTGGTCTCTTGCGAATTCCATGTGAACAAAGTAGCGGGCTAGTTTCTTGACTCTTAAAATGGTATCGTTATATTTAAATCTTAAATCTAATAAATAAATAAATAATATTAATCTTACACAATTTAATCTAGAAAAACCGGTATTCAGTACTAATACAGAATACCGGTTTTAATTATTAATTAAAACCGGTATTAATTATTAAGAAACTAATTTCATAATAATTAACCAAAAGTTACAACACTTGAATCATAAACACTCACACTAATCTATCTTTCAGTTGAGCCCAACAATATCAATAAAATAACCTCCCCGATCAAGACTTCCTAATTTCGCGTACAGTACAAACAGTGGGCAAACTATAAGTAAATCTATTTGTTGTGCGCGACTGTACGAGCAATGGGGCGGTCTCGTTGCTGTCCGCAAGTGTACCGCGTTAATTATTTGTCAACATGTTTTAAACTGTTGCTTTCAGTTCGGTGTATTGTTTTGTTTGTATTGACAATAGTTGGAGGAAAGTGATTGCTTGTAGGTACAATATGTATTGTGCGGCCTTATGTTACAAAACTAAGAAAGAAAACGTAAAGTAAGAATTAACTAAAACTTTTTCTTTACTGAAGATGAATGGCGCTGCCGAGGTTCGCCCAGAAAGCGGTGGCTAGATGACCTGGACGCGTACGGCAAAGTCTGGTTCGAGGTGGCGGGGAAAAAGAGTTCCTGGAAGGACTTGGTCTTTGCCCAGCAGTGCGACAGGCCAAAAAAAAAAAAATTTTTTGGTTTCTTTATTTTTCTTTATTATGTTTTGTTCAGTAAGTATCTTTTAAGTAATGTTAAAGAATTTGTTAATTATTCATCTCAGTTACTAATGAATTTTTCATTTGTGTTTCATGGGATGTTTGATGGGCTACCGTGGAGCCACTGACTTCTAAGTCCCCTTGAACCCCTTTACTTGCTACTATATTGTTATCATGATTTAGATACTGCTAAGCCCATCTCACCTCTATGACACGTGCTAGAAGATATTTGCCTACTTCAAACCAGAAACACACTACAACCTAACTATTACACGTCACATCAAAACCATCTCACTCCACCACACAACGACACATACTTTTTAAGCCATTTTTATCTGAAGCCATCAATTGTAATACCGCGGTAACAAAGATGTCATTCACCTCGCAGATGCCATTTATCCAGGAAAGTACCCACTAAACTAGGTACATAAATTATTTTGTCTGCTTCGCCAAGTGTAAGGAACTCCTAGGGAATTTATCACGCGTGTCCCGGTGTAAAGAAAAAGCGACTGCGGACAAAGAAAAAAGGAGAGTTTTCTTTGAGTTGGTGTTGGACTCGACGCTTGAGTTTGGCAAAAACTTTTCTCGTAATTATAGTTTGGCTTTGAAAGTTGAACATAATAATGTCGTGACGGAAAAGGTGTTTATACAGCAAAGCCGGCGTAAAAGTGGGTTATCTTCAGAACATTACAAGTCAGACACTGCCGAGGGAGGTTGGGCCGTCGGGCCGGTAGATTTGGTGTGTAGATACCAAAGATTGAGACCAGTCAAGTTTAACTTTGTAGGTAACTTCAACTCATAATCTCTTGATTTCCAATGCCTCCTGGTATGATTCTCATTTCTTTATGCTTAGCAAAATAATTTTTAATTTTGTTACAAAATAAATTTTATAAGTTAGCGCCAGTAGTGAGAAAAATTATAAAAGGGATTATACAATTTTCCTTCTACCTTCGAAAATTTACAAAATTACTAAAAACGTTTTTTTTTCTCTTTTTATAACTTGCACCAACCCTTGTAGGAAAAATAGTAGCGAGTGCCGACAGCCATTTTGTATAAAGCAAGGGGGTGGTTTAAAATATAATGCATCGTAAGGAAATGTATTTTTGTAGGTGCGGGGTACTCCGTTTATTTAGGCGAGGATAATAAGTCAAATTTATAATGCTGAAGTCAGCTGTATGTTTATTTGAGAACTGAGGGATTATAATAGCTTAGTTTATTTGAGCTGTTCTAAGAATGTACTCTAGAAAATAAATATTGAACTAGAATAAACGATGGTCAACATATGACCTTGGATCTCCTAAAGACACTCTCATCTGTGAATTGAACTACCTTTTGATGCGGTGAAGCTATCGAGTCAGTGATAGTTTCAAATGATGATATAAACGCGACAAGAGAGAGGACCTTTGAAAACATCTTACAGAAAACCACTATCTTTTGCATATAAGTAACTATTTTGCGAGCGGTCTGAGATAACTCCTTGTGATACTCCAAAATTATTGTAAACTCGGGTTGTTTTTTATCGATTTCTTCTAGCGTGACTCATCCATCATACCTGGTGGTTAAAAACTAAAACCCAAGTAATTATCTATCCCAAAAGTAAAATCATTCTCAACAGAAAACATAGTCGTACCTCTCGTAAGCTATCCTAAAGTCACGTTTAATAAAACGAGCAGGCTGTAATACAGGCAGGCTTTAATACGGGCAGGCCATGACAAGTATCGCGAATACGGGCAGGCCATAAATCCGCCAGAACGCATAAATATCGCGGGACGCCGCCGAATCACTTTGAACGAGATAAGGTGAAGCCAGTCGGGTTCTGGCGTTTTCATAGTACGTTCATGTTTTGATATGAAAGAGTGTTGAAATCTGTTTTTAAGGCAGTACTACACACATCATTTTATGTTGAATTTTCAAATAAAATTTTAATTAACTGTATTGCTTGCGTAACTATTCAGACAGTGATTAACCTTAGATATTTTTGATAAAAAAAATATTGTAGCACCACTGATATAATAGTATTTTAAGCATGTTAATAAACTTTAAAATACAAGACATTGACATAAAAAAACACGTTCTAATTACGTTACGAAGTAGGTGCAACATATTTTAGCAGAACAGGAGGAATTAATCTCCAAATCTGAAATGACAACAATTTTTTTCAACTCAAATACGTCATCACAAATTTCAACATTTTGAATATAAGACCGTAAATTTTCAGTAACAAGTCGCCGTTTCGCGTACCGTGCAGCACATATCTCAAAGTTATTTCCCTTGGATGAAATATGTGGCAATTTCTTTGAATAATACATGGGCCATATTTCAGCCGTAGCGCTACGAGCGTAGGCCGTAGCCTCGTAGCGCTACGAAACAATATATTGTACTAGGAAGTGTCAGTGATGTTTCGACTTTGTTTTATCTTCTTGTCGTGGTGATTGGTTGTGTTACGAATTTATCAGGAGTATTCTTTGTTTGTCAGATGAACAAAGTAGAATCTATTCAGATTACAAATTAAAGCCGCTTTTGGTGTCCGTCCGTGTGACCACTTAGATCGTCTAATTTAGACAATGGATTGGGATGCGGCTTTCACTATCACTTAGAGCATTTATTCCGGTAGGTTTTTGTATGTGTATAATAAAATATTATTTACATTTCTAACTTAGATGTAGCATAGCAATCTCGATATTGGGACACGTTGCCATTTCACCTGTGCTATCGAGTCGCTAATAAATAATATAAAATTGAGAAACTACAAAAGACTGACTATATTATTTAATGATGAACCACACCTTGTCCTAGTGGTATCAGCTGGGTTCAGCTCTGTAAAAGTACTCGCTAATGATACATAGCTCATATAAACTATACGGCAGCGGGTTGGGTAATATTAGACCAGACACCCACCGCAAGATAAATAATTACCAACGTGCTACCTTATGACTGCTTTACCTGGCTCTAAGCGAAATAACATAACATAGTGAAATTTCCTTTACAATTTTTGAGATACAAAAGTGGGTACATGGCAATACATTCATATTTAAAATGCCTTCAAATGTACACCTAAATTAAAATCTTTAATATACAATGACAAACAGTAGATGAGGTTTATAAAGAAAATTACAGATCTCTAGAAATATTAACCTACCATCTAACAATAAAATAAAATAATCGGTCTGATACCAACTTTTTAATAACTAGAAAACACTTAACAATCAAAATTTCACACATTTTATATCAAAATGCCATTAATCCCCTATAAACTAGCGTGCCAACTTACCACCTGCCAGTTTTTTGCCAGTAAAGATGGCAGCCACCAATTTATCACGTCACGTCTTTGTGACACATAATATATTGGAACATTAGAACATAATGAACGACTCATTCGATCGTTTGTCATGTATTTCCACTACAAATAAAAACTACCGTCAGTACCAACCTTATTTTCTTCTCACTAAGAACCATTTTCCCACAATTTATTGCTGATATTATAAGGTCTTTCACGCATGTATCAATTCTGAGACGCGTGTTCATTCGTTTAGTGACTTTTGAGAACTTTTTCGTCAACAATCGCAGATTTAGTGTGAAAGGGCAGGGACGCGGGACTCGATTGTCATGCGCCATTATGTTGAGTGATAAATGGTCGGCTTGTTTGAGGCCAAGTTTGAACCATCTGGAATTAAGATTTAGCACCTGTGTAGGATAAAAATAATATGTATTATATTTATGTAAGTTTTCAAAGGAAAAAATATTTTGAGGAGTTGGAAATCTTCGTAACTTTATTTTAATTAACAACACGAAATGTAATTATTTTGACCGTTGCACTAAAAATAAACATCAGACCTACTTTTGGAAATCCGCGAAAAAAATCTTTGGCTAAATGTCGTCTTGAGAACTCCTCATCATACTAGTCGTACTAGCTGCAAATACATCCTTCCACACAACCCGAAAAAAGTACAATAATCCGAATAGTTTCCCACACCAAAGCACCCAAAAAGTGCACATAATCAAAAACATAACCCCATCACTGCCAAAAAACGACGCGCTTCATACAAATCATCACCTCGCTGTCATTCCCCTTACCCCGCTTCACCCTCTCCACCCCCCTTTAGTCCCACGAGTACCACTCTTAAAACTCGTAAAAGGCGCGCCATAAGTTTGAATTATCGTCGCACTGAGCCCCAGTAATGAATATGGTCGACTGTATATTTCAATTTGGGCCGCAACTGTGAGCAATGTGTTACGTTTTTACGAGCACACGCTTTTTGGGCAGCACCTTTTTGAAAATTTTAGAAGGGTGCTGTTTTGTATGTTTAATTAAGGTGCTAATTATGTATTCATTGCTTTATTTTGAGCAGTGGGCTTTGAGGTGTCTGCGGTATGGGCAGCAGCCTTCTTTCTAGAGATAAAATATTATTGCAGTTTGCTTGTTATTCAAGTATGATGATTTTGGTGAGGTTTCTTAATGACCTTTAGTTAAATTAAGGAGGCCCACTTTGTCGGAAGGTAGTCGATTGAACCTCAATCATTTTTTTTCAAGTTCAAGCAGTTTTTCATCAAAAATAGAATAACATAAAGGTATGTAGATAGTTGTCAATCTCGCACTTTAAATAACATCTAAAATAGCCACATCGTTTCTATATTTTCAACCCATGGATATGATTCGTATAGTAAAATATTTGACCACTTACTCACTACAGTATTAGGGTAAGTAATAACAACCGCACGGGACGATCAATCAGGTTAAGCTACACTTGTCGCGGTTGGTCCGTGGATGGGAGACCATCATCACATTCCCTCCGTGCCTCGGAAAGCATGTTAAGCCGTTTTTCCCGGCTGTCAGTAGCCCTAAAGTCTGACAACTAGTCTTAACAAGGGGTATCGTATTACCCAGTAACTCGGATGTGGAGGTCAGATAGGCAGTCGCTCCATGAAAATACTGGTATTCAGCTGCATCCAGTTAGACTGGAAGCCGACTCCAACATAGTTGGGAAAAGGCTAGGCAGATGATGACTCACTATAGTATCAAATACTGAAATAGAATTGCCCTAAAAGAACGGGGCAGGATAATTTCCATCACCAACTATGCCCCATTTTTCACTTTAAAAAAAACTCTATTATCCGCATCTATAGCGACTTTATATCATACTAAGCCATACATTGCGAGAAAGGCTAATTTAGCGGGACCATTTAGCCTCGGAGCGAGGTTGGAATTGTGATATACAGGGTGTTTCATTACGCTCGTACGCGCCGTAACCGAGTAATAATTCAAAATTATAGCCCGCTATACGACTTTGGCCGACGTCAGACGATGGTACACGAGTTTTAAATCGTGTTCCACTGCGGATGTTTAAGTGAAATGTCCGAAAGCGGGGGAGAGGGGGACTGTCTTATGGTTATTAGGATGGTGATAAAATCTTGCTGGGTTTGCTTGGGGAGACTGAATTTAAAAGGCAGTCTTGTTATCTGCAGGGCATTATAAAATAATTTGTTCGCATCATAGACTTTGGCTGAACGTCAGGACTACCACAGGTCTGAAAATATAAGCCAAATGCATTCAATTATCTATGCAGCCAATTTATTATTGCACACAATGTGTGATTATGCCCTAAAATTGACACCATTAGGTCCCGAACTTCTCAAAAGTTCAGGGGTAAACACTGTGAAGATATATTAGGTAATATGTAGCCATAAATTACTACAAAAATTATAATTTTAATTTATGACCTATTGTGTAATAAATCCAAAAAAATATACACTACAATAAATCAAGGTGAGCGTGCTAATCGTCGAACCTCGAATTCTCAGTTAATGCGAAATCATTTATAATACTTTTATCCCGACAATTCTATTGTTAATAACAATTTCGAGTAATAAATTCTACCTCCGGCGTATCGGATCCCCCGGAATCACATAACAAAGAGAAGCACTAGATCATCGACACACAAAAAAACCGTACACACCACGACACCGCTTATTTATTTATGAGTTCAATTCAAACTCAAAACCCTCTTCTACAAGCACAATATTGAGCGATCGATATCAGCTCATTTTGGGCACCACACCGAGTTGACACAAAAGGACGCGTCAAAAAAACCGCTCCAAGTGTCATCTTTCTTGTGACAGACGACAGCTGCGGGGAACACGACAATACGAGCGATATCGATTCATCACATCGTCGACAATGCCGCTCATTGGGGTGTCTACCCTACACAACGCGCCACAGTCTAAAATCTTCGCTACGTTCGCATTGACCAACTGATTTTCGTAGCATATGTTGATGTCTACTTTTTTACTCTGTACGAGGTGGAGGTGACAGTAATCGTTGGCAGTGTGACACGGATAGACAGCCGTGGTAAATCGACAATGGGAGTGATTTAAAAGGGAAATAAATAGGGTAAAAGCCGTGAAGATAGTTATAACAAACACACATTTCATGGTCGGGGATTTGCTTAGGTTAGTTGTAGTTAATTTGATATGGGTGTCGACTGTATTGAAAGGCATTTGTTTAAATAGTGGATTGTAGCATACAATGTATTGCGTAATAGGTATTTACACAAATATAGGACGAGGTATTGACGTAACATTTCAAGAGAGATTTGAGATTTTTCTTTGGCTGCTTATTCGAATGTTCCCAAGACCACTATTATTTTTCTAAATCTCTTCATTTATCAATAATGGATATTACGGTCTATTAAATTATATTGGCTAAGATTTGCATAATTGACTTTTTAATTTGTTTATTTAGAATTTTGTCGAATATGAATGGTTGAGATTCATTCATCACCTCACACCTTCTTCCCATGGGCGTAGACAGAAACTACAGAACCCCACCAGCTACGATCCTTACATATCTGCTCCTTTTTCCTCGTTTGCGTTCATACATCTGGTCATACAAATTATTGCATTATTAAAATAATGCTACATTATTAAATTTATATTCAAACAAGATAATTCGTCCATTTTAATAGATTTTTCGACAGTGTCCTTCAAAATAGTAAATTTTAAAACTTTTACCAACAACGCTATCATTCATAATTTCACGGATGACAGAATAAAAAAGTTCAAATCTATTGAAGCATGATGAGCAATAATGAGAAATTTAAAACCCATGGGAACAACCTGTCCAACTGGATTATTCTGGAAGGGATGCTGTTATACTTTTCTGTGATACAATGTTGTCATTAAAAACACAGGGAGGTGGAAAGAGGGTAGGGGGGTTTTAGCCCAGAAGTGGTACATTCATGGCTATTAATAAATAAATACTAGATGTAAACGAGCATACATACTTACAGGTAGTGTAAACTCAGGGATTTTCTTTTTTAGTAAAATTGACTTACAACTTCAAATGTGTTTATGTTAAAATCACTAGTATATTATTTATAGTTGCATGAAATCGCGATATCACAGAAAATTGGCATAGTTTGTCAATTTGATACTTAAACAATTCATTTTGCTGTCTGTACCTACACCTGCGTACATACTAAAACTAGTTTTCATATTCATACACTGCTTTTAAACAGTAAATACATACTAAAATTATGACATGGGTGGCACGCAATTCTCTAGCTCACATTCTAAAGCAAATAATAAGTTACACAAAATCAAACAACAACAAAAAATCAAACACACTTATCTAGCTACCCGTCCTTGCGTTAATAAATTATTCGAACAACTTTGTTCAAAGTAAATCGCGCCTCAACAGTCAACCTCACACCGCGTTCATGTCCCGTCATTCCCGTCAACAATGGCAACGTGTCCCGTCACTGTCCCTTTGTCGTTCACAATCGTGACAGACAAACAGAATGTACCGTCCGAGCTTCCTGCGCTTTCAAAACGGCGGAATTGTGTAAACACCACTATATTGTAAGTACATTTTTCCGTCACTGTTATGACGGAAAAGCCACTACTGTGCCATTCAAATATACACTGCAATTTCTAAGCAGTAAGGTTCCTTTTTGAAGTGGAAGCTGTTGAAATGAGGTTGTTTTTCATGGTACAGTAGAAGTGTGTGCGGGTAATGGATTGGCCGATTGTCGGCCGTCGGTCGAGTGGCGGTGGGTGGTCATTTCACGTCGGCAGCTTTACATCATCGTTTGAAAAGAACACAAAGGGCGAATATTAAATGAACGCTCGTAATATACCTCGTTTTTATTGTAACGTGCGATGTTCGGTTTGAATAATAATAAATAATGAAGTTAGGATACTTGATTTGAAGTTTTAAAAATTTGTTAGTGTTTTAAAAATGGCATTGTACATGCTATCTTTTACAAATATGATGATTCTAAGCCTATTTACGAAATTTAAATAACGAGAAAAGAGTTTTATGCATCTTCTCAAACAGCAATAAATACAACTTCTTCTGTAACATTAAATATATTTGGTAACCCATCCGAGCACAAAAACAACAAATAAACATCCAAGTAAATTCAAAGAAACACTATAAACCGAATATAAAAGCGGATATCTGAATCATGTCGCAATACACAACAGTGAAATCTAACTGCTGACGGTTTGAATAAAACCCTGTTATTAAAGTAACGAACCAAGGAGCCACATAAAATTTATATATAATACACTTTAAATAAACATTAAAGTGTCAGCATTACTCCTTATTCACTGCATTTACGTGTAATATCACCAATTAAGGGGCTGAGTTACGGCCGCGGGCGTCATTACTGCGCGGCCGCCTGTCACGGTAGTAAAAAATAAAATATTCTTATCATTACCGCCGAGCGACTTAAGTCAGTGTTTGAACATGAATGTATGACAAATAAAAATGTTGGCACTGGCTTAAGGTTTTTGACAGTTGGTGCACCTCTCTGTCAGTTTTAATGTTAGAGGTGCGACGAGTTTTTGTTAATGTCAAATACTATGTTCGGTGTATTTATTTGTGTGTAAATATTACCTGCTACTCCGCAATCAATAAAGTGGTAACAGCTCGATGTCTAAAACGTTGATTCACGATCGAGTAAGTTCAAATTCTACACGTTGAATTATCGTGAATTCACTTCTACCACGCCACTTACTGGCAGGTGGTTAAAATTAACATAAATAATATACACCACATATCACTAGAAGATATCGTTTACAACAAAATAAAGTACCCAAACTGCATCATAAATTCTTATAAAAAACTTGGAGAAAAAATCGTGCCAATATAAATGGCAAAAAAAACCGACTATAAAAACAAAAGTTATTTATGTTTCGTAAAACATTTATCAAGACAAAAAGGTGTACATTACACTAATATCCCAATATGCTGATACACCACCGACGCGACAATTTTTATGTGTGGAGATTAACAAAAAAATATGGCGCCCGCTCCCCGGCTGTCAGGGCCCTATCTGCCGTCGTAATTCAATGTTTATTTTTTTTATTTGACTTTTTTAAATGTATTCTAACAAGAAGCGCCGACTTTATCTTTTATGAGTGGTAAATTGAGGTGTTAAATGTCATAGCTACGTTTTGAAATGGTGCTTTTAGATTTGATGTAAGAAACTGTGATAAAATAGACTTCTGTACTTACTGTTGTCGTATCGTTGACATTTTATTCTATCACGAAAAGCTTTAAGTTCTGTTGGCAGTTTGTGTAACATAAGCATTATTTTTAAGTTACTTATTTGTTTTAAGTGCGTGTGGTTCCTGTCTTAAATTAGCTCAACGCTTTTCTCCTAACGGTTTGAGCAATTAAACACGGGGTGATAAGCGTTCCCATGTAAACTGATAGTATAATAACTTACTAGGTTACTGGCCGAGTACTTCTGGTATTACACGCAATGCTTACAATTTTTTGCTGAGTAGTACACATCTGCAAACTTAACATTTTCCACACAATGTCCACTCCAAGTTTGCTTGGAAGAGATCGCAGAATGCGATAAGGCTGCCCGTTGTATGTTTTGTAGTGTTTAACGGATTTTTTATATGTATTGTTGTTTTGTATATTGTGGTATACAATATATAGACATATACAGATATACATATATATATATATATTTTTTTAATTCTACAAATAAGTAGCATAAAAGTAAGAAATATTTAGATAGCCTACTTCGTGCTTCCATGCAATATTTATGAATATTTGATAAGTGGATGGCATAGTTGAGGCAAGCATTTGAAACAGAAGAAAAATAATTAGGGGTTAGATTAGAGGGACTAAACTTTATCGTGTAATTATATAAAATATTATAGACGAAAATATAAGTGTGATTTTCCAGGTCATTCTAAAAACACGCGTTTTCTCAGTTGCAGGATCCCCAATGTGTATTTTCCTCATTATTACCAAACAACAAACATACATAAACATTAATAATATATATCAAGTTAATACTAAAAATAAACCAATATTTTAGCCTTACCACTAATCTCCAAACCATTTATCTAATCCCTACAAACGCGGCATCAATAAATTATAGCTAAGTGAAACATAAACGATAATGTCAATTGTGTAAACATTCGTCCCCTTAACATTTGTACAAACACTGACCTACTGGTTGTATTAGGGACAACTAAGTGTAATAAATCCTATATTACTTCACGTCGACCACCATTCAATCCCGAACTTTACTTTACCAATCCTAAAGTTCAAATTTACTTGTGGTACGACTGTGACTAAGGTTGTTTTTCACGGTTGTGGTTGGTAGAAACAAGTCGATCCATCATGGGTAAGTGATCGATGAGGGCTGCCCAAATATTTGAATTATTTGATATGAGAGTACAGGAGCGACTCAGTCACTTGCCACTGTGTTAGAATTATATTTTATTTATTATATTACGTATATTTTTATGAGTTATTTTGTAAGGTTGGAATGTTTTGATGAGTTTAAAATGTAGAATATGGATACAGTTGGTTTATTTAATGTGTTTTAAGGATAATAGTTTCTTAGTTAGTCACAGGTCGATTGATCAGGTTAAGCTACGCTTGCCGCGGTTGGTCTGGGGATGGATGACCATCTTTACATACATACCCATCCATGCCTCGGAAAACACGTTAAGCCGTTGGTCCCGGCTGACATTCGTGGATCTTTGACAGTCGTTACGGGTAATCAGAAGCCCGAAAGTCTGACAACCAGTCTTACCAAGGGGTATCGTATTATCCAGTAACTGGGTTGTAGAGGTCAGATAGGCAGTCGCTCCATGTAAAATACCTACTGGTATTCAGCTGCAACTGGTATTTGCTGCCCACCCCAACATAGTTGGGAAAAGGCAGGCAGATGATGAGTTTCTTGGTTAATATTTTGGAATGCTTTTTCGGGTTGTACGTTTAATTATTTCGATTGCGTACTATGAATTAAGAAAATGTAGTTAATAGTTCAGGGTAATTTTAAGTTCTGATTTTGTACCACATGGTAAGACTTTCTTTTCAAGATTATCGTGCATCAAATAACACTTTTTTATGTCACGTAATCTCGTTATTATTTTCCTTTCAAGAAAGTGTTACCGTATCATCTGTTTTGTGATGGTCACACCGTGGATAATCAAACATTTTAGAAAAATAGACGCAGAAGGATGACAAAGGAAAATGTGAATACAAATAGTCTTTGAAAATAAGTATAGATACCAATTTATATTACCATTTACTTTATCCCCATATTTCTACTAAACGTGTAAAATATTATACCATTTCTGCACAAAGAGTACATAGTTAGAGTTATGTAAATATCATTTACCTTGCATTATAATGCCATGTCCAATGGTACAATGTTTTTAATAGAATGTAATACCATAACACGTTCCATGCAAATTATGTTTGCATATTATTATTTTAATAATACATGTAGTTTAAGAAAATATAGCCAATTAAAACTTTTATTTACATATAAATGAAAATTATTGGTACACGTGTATTCAATAACTTGTTTTAAACAACATTGATTTTGCTTTTTTCACCTTAGTAATATTTTTGAATAGTAGTTCCTATGAGTTATAGTAATTCCTTGCCCGTTCTTCTCCATCGAGATCTATGTTTTAGAATGGGCAACCAGCTGCAACTTTCTGACTATGTGACCGACTCTTTGGCAATTCAAAAGTGCATATAAATGGTTTAATTGAAATAAACGCGTTGAGTTTGAGTCTTTATAGTTGGAATAAAATTCTATTAGGTTTACAGTTTGGCAATCAATTTTCGTTGCAAATGTCAAATGTTAGACTTACCACTTTTCATTTGCAAGCGATATCTGATGATGGTACCTTGTCACCCAATCATAACTGATCCTAATGTGCCAATGAAAAGTTACCGCTTGCCTATGAAAAGTACATAGTTTGAAACTAGCTGGTTTACAAAATACGTAATTAAGAAATTTTGGGAGTGTTTGTCACTTCTTCGTCGTATCAATAATTCCCTTGTATTAATTTTATATAAGCTTCAACCAGAATTCGGCCACTTCAACACCGTCTAGTGTTGACTTTACAAAGGTTTTCCATAGTGCAGGTGTTTTTGCACTGAGGGCACGACAAGAGGTGCGGCATCGTTTGTGATGTGGCGCCACAGTCGCACTGTGGTCACTGTTATTAAAGAACTGTAGCTGTCCATCTACCTATTCTAAAAGCTATATTATATTGCAACTGTTACCCGTCACTACACAATTAAATTGATAACCCAACTCTCAATGCTCCATACATTACGTACAAAAGGAAAGGGCGTATAACTAAATAACCCGTCAAAACCCACGCAACTCCAACCGGTCAATTTACGTCAACAATCATAATAAATGATTTGCATCGTAAATTCTAACGTGCCTTTAATTCCCTCATATATCTTTCCCTGCAGAAATAATTCACAATGTTTGATTAATCGTATGTTGTAATAATTTATTGTTGGAGTTTGATACTGATCGGTGGGAGGAGGAAAATATATGATGTTGAATAGGTCAGGAGGGTGAATAATACGTTAATAATACGCACGGAAATCATACGATTCGCAACAAAGATTTGAAGAAGACGAATTAGGTACTTCCCAGTAGCTCCAAATCTATGAATAGATACGTAAATGTAATTTTAAGGTGTGATAGTGGACTATTGTTCAAATGGCTTTTTTCGTTAAACCAAAAAAATCGATGATGGTTTGGTCAACTTCAGGATTCGTAAAACTAACTGACAAATAAAAAAACATAAGCTCTAGGGTTATACTATGGCATAGCTGTGTGTACCTAGGCCAAGGTTAGGTGCACACAAAATCTGGGCTTAAACACTTTAAATTAGGTTTTCCAATAATTGTGAAAAATCCGTAATGGAATTGCATCAAGTCATATTTTAACAAGAGGTTCAATGCCTCAGCCATTGATATTTATGTTAGAAGGTTATTTATCTTAATAAATTGCTTGTTATGATAATTGTATACCTTCTAAAATATATCCAGTATATATGTTAGAAGGTATACAATTATCATAACAAGTAATTTTTTTTTTTTTACAATTTGTTATTTTTACAGGCTCCTAAGTTTTTCAGGGTATTCTACTCATGACTATGAACAAATTTCACTATGGGACTAACTCTGAAATCACGAAATCAAAATCAGCTGTTTAATACAAAAGTTCAATACCTACTTGACCAAAATGTATGAAACAGCTGATTTTTTTTTCGTGATCTCAGAGTTGGTTCCACAGTGAAAGTTGTTCATATTCATGGGTAGAACGCCCTGTAAAAATTTGGAGGCGGTAAAAAAAACATGCTTTATAAATACAATACATTACCTACAAATAAATTACTTAGCTATATGTTCCTAATCCAAGGTTTAGGTTCACACCATATCTGATCATCATATCTCATACACTTTAAACTAAGATTGTCAGCAATTCTGAAAAATCCTTGAAATTGCATCAAGTCTTATTTTAACAAGAAGTAAAACTCCTCATCCAAACCCATCGATATAAGTAGGTAAGTATACATTTATCATTAAAATCATCTTTCAATGTCGTTGGCAACGTCGCCTAATCACCCACCTGTCAACTTCGCAAACATAGGATCGTAAGCAAACAAGCTTCGCCCATGTTTGTACAAGTCTATGTATTTAGTTATCAATTTATTGCCTTAATATTAGAAGTAGTTTTGGTAGTAGGTATATATACCTATGTTTGATAGATTATTAAAAGTTTTTTTGGAGTATTTGTTACAGACAGATACTAAGCTCATGTATATTAAGCCCGCGGAATCGCCCGCGTGAGGGTCGGAAGTTATCCCACAAGATTGTAAAGATGCCAGCACATTAAGCTACCCGAAACTGTAAAATTTTCCTAATCAAATTTGAACTTATGCTTTGCGATAAAGTTGAAAACCTATTAAAGAAATTTGACAGATTGTAGTAGTTTGATGTGCTGGCGTCTGTACTACCGGATTAAAAAGTATACTATTTCATCATCCGGGAATAGTCTATCCAAGTGCCTAATTTCATCCAAATCCGTATGGCGTAGGCGTGAAAAGTAACAAACAGATAGACAGAGTTACTTTCTAAGAAAAGTATGGATTTTTCCCCGAAATTAATTTTGCACGATTTTGGGAGTGTTTTATAAGGGGGATATACGAGTAAGAGTACGAGACCAATTTGATTGATGATTGGGTGTGGCAGTTTCTAGGATCATGCTTTGTCGTTTAATGGAAGAATTTTACTGACCTTAATCGATATGAATATTCAATATAATTATAATTTAAATCGATTAAGGTCAATTAAAATTCAGCTGAAATTGATGAAGTGAGTTTGATAGAAATAAAAATAGATCTTATGTCATGATTGGTTTTATTTCTTAGCAATATGTCTCTTGTTTATAGGGTAGCAGGTTTTGTCTACATTGGGGCATTTTTTTTCCAAAACACGACGTTATAACTGTTTTTTTTTTCTGTACACACACTATTGCCAATCAAGTCAATCAATTTGCCTAGTCTTTTCTCAACTATCTTGGGGTCAGCTTCAAGTCTAACTGGATGTAACTGAATAGCTGTATTTTACATAGCGCGACTGCCTATCTGCCCTTTACAACCGAGTTGTAATACCCCTTGGAAAGACTGGCTGTCAGACTTTTGGGATTCTGACTACCCGTAACTACTGTCACAAATCTACGAATGACAGCTAGAGCCAACGGCTTAACGTGCTGTCCAAGTGTATGGTATCTTATTGTTATATTTTACTATATGGCATCTTATAGCTATGTCGTAATACCAGAACAATCAACGGAGAAATATTTCAATCCAACAACAAGTAGACAAGAAACCAAACAAGAAGTATTAGATCATTTTCATAAATTTCTAGTTAAATGTCTGTCAGTCCATAATATTTCACTTACAAAATACATTTTCTGATATCTAAAAACAATTTGTTCTATTAACACAGAAATTAAAGTGATCAATTTTGAACGATACACAATTCACTTTTAGAGTTCCCCTCCTGGTACACAGAGCAATAATAACAGTATACCAACAACAACTTATTAAATTGTTTGTCTGTGCTTTTGTTTTTAACAAAGATTGAGAACGCAGGTTCGGTATTCATAACTTCAGAGTTTCGGTTTAGGCATACATTTGAAAGGATAATTATTTTTTTTTTAAGTTTCAGTAGTCGACTTGCCATAAAACAAGAAATATCAAATTAACTAAGTAATTATTAATCGTTTCTTAGTTCGACCACTAACACCTACTGCTTATGCCCAAACTCAAAGCATTTATTTCAGTTAAACCAATTACACCAACCTTTGAATTTTCAAGGAGTCGGTCAATCAGAAAGATGAAGCGTAGAAGGCAGGTTCCTATGGAGAAGAACGGTTTGTCAAATTTTTCAACTTGTCTTCTGGGACAACCTTATGACTAGCAAGTTTTTCAGACTAAAACCTATAAACCTACTGTTATCCCCCAGGCTATGGCGCACCCGTCGTGTGGTGACGATGAATGATGAGCGTGCCGCCGTGATTAACGACGCGCCATCCATCATACCGCCCTGTAGGTAGGTGCCGCCGCTGCCTCAACCCCCGTCGTCCCGGAGCCGCCTCGCGATACTACAGCGGTACTACAACGGCACTCATTTGATTGACGCGTTTAATATGTTGTTGATATTGGTTAGGGGAAGATTTTGAGGTGACGTGTTAATTGAAATGTGAGTCTTTGATTGGTCATAGAGTAAGTTGACCGTAAGATCAAACTGAAGCATCGTCAGACGTAAACCGCCGGACGATGACACAGTGAAGTTTTAGACCAATAAAAACGGTCAACTATCGCGCTACTGTTTGGATGGCATCAGTAGGTCAATTTTATTACTGAATTTTAAAGTTATTTAGAAACAACTTATTTTGAGGCAAAAGATTATTTAGACTCGGTAATCTTTTGCCTCAAAATAAGTGCCTTATTGGGACACACCGTGGTGGGACAGCTCAATGGTCAGCAATCTGTAAAGACTGGTTTTCTTTATGACTTGAGATTCGACTCGATTTTCATGATGCAAGTTTATTTCCTGTGGCATATAATAAAATTAAAACAACACAGGACTTTTATCATCAAAACACTGTTTAGGCGGTGCGACTTTTTTGTTGCGTCAAAGGGTATGGCCATGGGAAAATAAATTACACAGTGTACATTAGGCTTTACAATATTTCCTTTCTTTCGTCGATTCATACGATACCAACTTTTCTCCAGTACTCCCAGTACTCCAGTACCTTTCCATCTCAATTGGTTCCGTAGTTGCAGCCAATCAAACGTCCGAGGACGTCTAGCGTCATGATGAATTTGCTCCGAAGTCGTTAATCATAGATGCTGCACCATCAATGTAGTTGGAGGATAGGTATGGGATGGTATTTGAAATGTGTCATGAAATGGACTTACGAGTGGCTTAGAGCCGGTGGCCTTAGAGTAGCAATTTTAGTGTAGTATTAGTACAGTACCTACTAATATTATATTTTCAGTAAAGGTTGATCAGAACAAGAAATGTTAAGGAGAAGTTTGAAAGGATCATCGTCATAATAGATGTGGTGGCCTATTGATAACTGCCCCGACTAACGAGTTGTAGGTCGTCGGTTCGAATCCTGGCAGACGCTTAACTTCGTGTAAATAATTTCATCACCACTGCTCTCAAAATGTCGAAGGAAAACATCGTGAGGAAACTGGCATGTCCTAGAATCAACAATTTGAAGACATGTGACATCTACCAACCCACTTTGGGCCCGTCTGGTGGATTATAGCGCCATCCCTTTCACAGAGAGGAGGCCATTGTCCCACTAGTGGGAACATTAATGGTCATAATTGGAACAATACCAATGAGTGAAAAAATGTTAAAGAACTATCATACTATGCCAAGAAGGTAAAATCCTGATTAGATTTGCAATATTAGAAATAGGTAATGGAAAAAGGTAATTCTGTTATAACTGCGGACTTCTACGTCAAAAAAGCGTGCTGGACAGTAATTACATTCAAAAATCTGTATAATTAAAATCATTTACACAATAAAACAGATTACCTTTCACTCTTTACGTTAGAGTCTCTCAATCATGTCATTGTTTAAGATCGAAACTGTCACTAAGTAACGCCCACGAACACAAACATACTTAATTACCTATTGTCTAACAAGCTATTATTATATCAACCGATCAATCATCGGAAAGATTCCGATCAATCGAACGCGGCTTAGAAAAATGGAACAACATCGTTATACTAAAACTACTCCAATGTTACGATAACGATCTAAATGAATCGATATAATAAATCGATTAAAAATTTACACGAGTAATAACACGAATTTGATTTATGAAAATTGCCGCGATTGCTCGAGATAGTAACTTTTTTATTAAAATTCCTTGAAGTATTATTTCAGTGATAATTTAGTAATGGTTTAGAAAGATTAGGTTATGGTTGCAATGATTGCATCATAAAAACACTAAACATGTCTACCGAGATGAAGACTAATAGAGAATTATGGAAGGAAAAGACTCGTTGCGCCGACCTCAAAAAAAATATCATGATGAATGATGATTATAAAACACTAAATGAGGGTACTTCATACTTAAAAATACTGATCAAAACAAGAGACAATAAACTGACTGAATTCTTTAGTCAAGGAAAGTAGAAACCAACTACCTGGCTTCAGCAAAGCTACCATGGTGCAATGAGCTGGTGTGGCTGAGGAGTGAGGCAGAGAAGTGTGAACACGAACATTCGAAGGAAAAAACTCAAAACATTTATCGCAAATAAAAACGACGACGACGACGACTAACGGGCACTTTTAAATTGTCAAGGGGTTGGTTACTCAGAAAGATGAAGCTAGTTGCTCATTCCAAAGCGTAGTAGGTTACCTATGGCATGGCAAGAAACTCTTTTTCAGAGAGAAAGTTCTTTTTAGAGAGCTTTAGCAGGGGAATTTCCATTAGCAGAGTTAAGTAGGGTACTGTTGCAGTAAATGTGGACGTGATACTCATCACGTAGGCCGTCTCATATTGGCCAAGATATCAGAGTAAAAATTCCACCGCGTAGTTGGCAATATCCTTCCAAAGGTCCCGACGTCCGCAGTCAAACCACGTCGGATTGAACCGTCCATAAATCATAATTAACTTAGCATTGATTAGAATCAAGATAATAACACTGCACTTAGAACTCATATTTTTTACTTGATAAGGTTTTCCGAGTAAATTGCACACGATATATTTGCATAATTCGCTGTATTTTTGCACTAATTTATTGCTAGTTGTTTTTTTTATGTAATTATTGTGGTTTAGTGTTGGGTTGGGTATTTCGTAAATGTGATGGAAAATAATATAATAAGTTACATGAAAACCGTAAACATTTTAGCATAAGTTTTCAATAAGTACTATCTTATCTTTCATGTCAACTTCTATGCAGAACACTCCATATTTCAACAAAATATAAATTAGAAACCTTGAAATTTACGGGACATTTTGAAAATTGGCAGTCAAACTCACATTGAAGACAGTCTAAAACCAGCAAATGGTCTTGACTTCTCACCCCATATGACGTGACAACCACATAGTAGCTACCTATTGTATTTAACACAAAACAGCTGTCAATCAACGTTACAGAGTGCATTTGCATAAGCCATACAAATATTGAAACATGAAACTTACAATATTGACAGTCCAGACTCAGGTTACATAATAGTCTGACTGAACAATATATTTTTGTCTACTGCCGGATTTGGCGCCAGGTCACAAACTATTGAAAGCAAAACCTTCGTTAGAATGCCAAGGTCACAACTTTTGGTTGCCATTTGGCTTTGTCCTGTAATGGTTGTGAGTTTCCTCAAGAAAGGTGAAAAAATTGATATAACACGACACTAGGCAAAAAGAAAGACAGTTAGGAAGACGTTGCTGACCTTACGAGGGTGTCTTATGAGGTTACCTCCGTACCGTATGAGGAAAGTGTTGAAAATGTTAGGTGTCTACGCTCTAAGTCCGTCAGCGAGCCAAGTCCGCCTTTGTACCTTTTTATGTGCGAAAAGTTTAAATAAATAAAAGAAGATATGGGGTCGTCCGAAAGTAGTTGGCTTTTAATGCGAGTGTCAAATACAATTTTCGGGGCGGTCAAAAATACATCAGGATTAGGGAAAAACTGTCAAATCGTATTGTCATTCACTATTACTACAAGTTATATCCGTAAGTAATACGGAGTAGGAAATTCCCGTAAGGACGGCCAAAACTACGGACTTCGTGCATAGAGATGAGACCCTCTGGACCAGTTGGAATTATTAAACGAATGTCTTTTTTGCTAGCCTTTTCTAGCACTCGTGAGGTGGCTCAGGTTGGCTACACTTTTAAATCTTTCATGATCTCGCGCTTTTTTCTTCCAGTTTTGGCAGAGTGTGTCTAGTTCGTCCCGCCATCCTACTTAATTTATATACTAATAATAAAAATAGTATTACTAGTAGTATTGAACTTCAATATTTCAAGACAAGACACATCCACACTCCGACAAGCCGTACTCGGCCGCAACTGTAACAAAGCTAGTCGCAGTCGCATGTCGCGACAACTGTTGACAGCGCGCGCCATTACTTCCGTCGCCGCCTTCCGCCTGTCTCCTGATGATCGATAGTGAGGGCTGGGGTCGATATCGAGGAAATAAACAAACTATTTTAATAATGTAATATTCCCTAGCTTGATGTCATATTAATGCAGATGCTTTTACAGCGCATTTTAAAAGATGGACAGTATTATAGCTGGTTTGCTGGCATGTAGCAAGTTTCTGGTAGTTTCCTTAAAACAACTTTGTGACTATGATATTTTATGTTTATATGTGTATTATATCACCTGCTATACTCATAAATACATTCGATTTTTGATCCTGCGGAGGAGTAAGCATTCGTCGTACCGACGCCAGCACATCAAGCTACCCGAAACTGTCAAATTTTCCCAATCAACTTTGAACCTAATGCTTTAGCGATAAAGTTGAAAATCTATTAAATAAATTTGACAGGTTGTAGTAGCTTCATGTGCTGGCGTCTGTACGGGGGGATTAGTCAATATGTCTTAGAAAATTTTAAAGAACTCTCTCTCTCTCTCTCTGGTTAGAGGAGTTAAAAAGCTCTGGAAAATAAAGTAGCTCCCTATCGATACTCGCCTACCTAACATTCTATCGTCCCTACTTCCGTTCCCCGCAGACGTGTCAATTAGAATCGCGGCCGCCGCTGTATCTTGTCACAGGCAAGCGTTTAAACGTTCTCGTCTGAAACGTACCATGAATCACTTTCTTTACAGTCGGCTACAGGTGTTGCTCGTAATGAGGTGGGCTGTTTCTTCTTAGTTTTTCAAAGAAATTATAGCACACTATTTTGTCCTGCTATCGAGAAAAGCCATATTATATTTTCTGGATTTTATCTCACCCTGTGTATACTGATAAATGTTGACTGCAGCTTAACTTTATATAACTACTAACTTCTGCCTGCGACTTCGTCCGAGTGAAATTTCTTGTTCCCCCTCCCACCCCGTCGCATCGCATCGCCTCCACGCGCTATTACTTTGTTTTCGCTTAACGATCTTTCTGACTTTTTATATTTTTGGTCAGCTCCTAAGGTTCCTAGCGTGATGACTATTGAATGTAAAAAAAATGTTTCAAATCTGACTGGTAGCTCAAGAGATTAGCGCGTACAAACCAACAAACAAACTCTTCAGCTTAAATATTAGTATAGATATAGATAGATATTATTACAAAGTTTGAAACAGTTTTGTATTGATCTCACTAGATAGTGAATTTTGATACTATTGGGTAGATATCCAATCTCTCAGCCTAGCCTTTTCCCAACTAGGTTGGGGTCGACTTCCAGTCTAACCGGATGCAGTTGAATACCATTATTTTACATGAAGCGACTGCCTATCTGACCTACACAACCCAGATACTGGGTAATACGGTACCTCTTGGTAAGACTGGTTGTCAGACTTTCGCGGTACTGACGACCCGTAACGACTGTCAAAGATCCACGAATGACAGCCGGGACCAACGGCTTGACGTGCTTTCCGAGGCACGGAAGAGTCTTGGTATGTGAAGATGGTCACCCATCCACGGACCATCGGCGGCAAGCGTGGCTTAACCTGATCGATCGACCCGTGCGGCTGTTATTACTTAGCCACAAGCCCCTCCGGATTATATTGGATTGGATTGATACTATTGGGTAGATATCCAATAGTATCAAAATTCTCAGTATATAATCTGCCTAGTCTTTTTAATTTTCTAAACAGATGTAGCTGAAACAGTTTTTCACACAAAAATATTGGCGTCAGTTTCTACAAAAACTCTTCTTGAATACTAATATTAAAATAGCTATACTCACAAATTGCAGCATTAAAAACCTTCAGTTTTGACAAAGTCAAGGTAACTCCAAACGATGTTTCAAACTGCAAGTAAATAAGGACAAGATTGATGAGACTCCGACTGGGGCTGACAGATGATATCTTCATTTATTTTAACTATTTAATTCAAGGTTTTAGTGTAATTAAGCGTCGTAATTACTGAAATTGATGATGTCCCGTATGTGTTTATCCTGTTGTGAGAAAGGTCGCGGCAGGGACTAAATTACATAACACATAACACCACACTTTGTTTCCCCGAAGAGTATGGCACACCTACATTTCACTAATTATGTCTAAATCTCATTGTAGCGAAAATAATAAGAATCACCGCATTGAATGTAAAACGTATAATATTTTTTTTATAGGTACATCAAATATGACTTGCTGACATGTCAAAAAACTAACTCCTTTTCAAAAGAACATTAAAAATCAGTCATTATTTGGAAAACAGATTTTTACCTAAGAGGTGAGGTTTTAACAGCAGAGGTAACGCTGCACCATGCAATCGTAGACAAGCTTGTTGTCACCAACCGGGCACAAATCCAGACACACCGTCCAGCTGCTACTGAGATTTTTTTATGGAAAAACTCAATAAAACTTTGCCCGACCTGGGAATCGAACCCAAGACTACATGCTCAGCAGTAGCACTTGTGATCACTAGACCAACGAGGCAGTCGAGTGACTAAATTATTTGAACAAAAAGTTATGGAAATAGTCTCTATATAGGGCAAACTAATTCAAATATTTACCAAACTAAAGATAAATAGGTCTCACACCAATTCACTCTCTCATTCTCATAGCAAGAGAGAACCAAGCATTCCCTTTTCCCAAAATTACAAACACAAACAAAACTTAACAATAAATCACGCCGGACGTTAGCCGTCACGCCAGCGTGTCACGCGGCCGATCTGTCACGCTGTCACCTGACATGCTGCGTTGGACGAAGCTCCACATTCAATTCTGAAATTTGGTAAGAGGATTTTTGTAGTAATTATGAACAGTTGACCTTTACGTTTGCTCTTTTATTTACACGAATTGACCGTTTAGAATAGCAAATAATAGGCTCGCACCCTGTCACGTGGAACTCAAGCATAACTGGGGACTTGTGAGTGTAGTACCTAGAGGTGCTCCTTCGCCTAACCCTTAGGGAAATTTAGGCGTGATTTTAAGTTATGTAATATTTTATTATATTGCCAGAGCGGACGCAACACTGAATCACGCTGAACGTCAGCTATCACGTCATTGTGTCAAGTGAACAAAATGTCAAGCTGACACCTAACACGCCGTGGTGTCCGCTATCCATAGAATTTCCGTGTTGCATTTTGCACAGTGAATAAATAGCCTTTTGCTGCAGAATCGGTTAATGTACTTTTTACGCTACTAAAAACAATGATAAGAATATGGTTTTATTACCAATAAATAACAGAATGCTAGAAGATTCTAAATGGACAGATGGATGGATGGTCTAACATAAAGCAATAAACAAATTAAATAAGTTTTTAACAAATTTTGTAGCTACAAATGATAACTTATCGATCATGGCAACTAAGGAGTAGTATTACGAAATCATAGTCACCAAATCCAATAGCTTTACCTTCAGTACAAGGTAGGTATTAGTTATATTATGATAGCGTGACGTTATCCTGGCAGACGTCATGTGGCTAAGTTAACACGCTCGCGACATAATGCAGGCTTTCACGCTGCGTTGTTGCCGCCACTTCACACAGAATTTTAAACTAGATTTTGCATGATCAATTCCAGAGACGTGTTACAGAGATATTGAAATATCCAACTCGAGAAGAAACTTACTTACATAATTATACAAATAGACTCACTATTTGTATAATTATGTAAGTAAGTTTCTTCGTAAGTTTAAGTCGTCATTAAATTCGAAGACTGTTTTAGTAGTAGGTATTCATCTGTACAACAGTGCAGAACTGATGGCCGATGGGGCCGAAAGGTTCTGGAGTGGCAACCGCGTACCGAAAGACGTTGCGTTGGAAAGTCACTTACGAGGTGGACCGATGACCTTGTAAAGGCCGCAGAAATCCGCTGGATGTAGAAGCACAGAACCGTAGGAAGTTGTGGTGCTTGGGGGGGCATTGCTATGTCCAGCATTGAACGTCTTTTTGGCTAAAATGACAATGATTCACCTGTAAACAATAAGCTTAGCCTTGTTCCCTTTCTCTAAAATCAAGCACACAAAAATAGTAAATTATTGACGCACTAATAGTGAAATACCATAGTACTATTTACGACACCCAAATCCATAACATCTGTCAATCAACCAATTAATCCCACACCCCCATTAAACTTTTATTATTAAAATAATAAAAAATGGCCGCCATTCTGTTCTTGATAATAGGCCGTATGGCCGTATCGATGGCTGCGTGACAATGACCAATTAATTGACATTCGTTGACAGCGATCATTGTCAACGGTCAATCAAATTGAGTAATTGTTCTACGAGATGCGAATGGAAAAATCATGTACTCTTTTTTGTATGGTGGTTGTGGATCCCATGCATATTGTTTTTATTTTACAGTTTTTCCGTGTGAAAATGACCGAGTAATTAAATGCGACTTGATTTATTGTTCATGAATTTAAATACTACATAATTTCTTTATTTTCATCTAGTTTCTGTCCGTGATTTCGTCCAGGTGAAATTTATTGTCACACCGTCCCACCTCGTCGCATCGCATCACCCACCCGCGCCATTACTTTGTTTTTGCTTAACGTTTTTTCCGGTTTTTATTATTTATTTTTGTTCGATTCCTAAGGGTCGTAGCGTGATGTTAAATAGCCTTCCCTTGTTCAATAACCTTCCCCAAAAATTGGGCAATCAAATTGATTTTTCAAATCCGACCGCCAGTTCCAGAGATTAGTGCGTTCAAACAAACAAACTCTTCAGCTTTATTATTAGTATACATTACTGGTCCAATATATAGGGTCAGGTGGGGTAAATGCATGAACGGGGCAAATGTAATACCACAACTTTAACTGTTTACACACAAAACAAACAGATTAAATAAGTTCTTAGAGTGTAGTGCAAGAAGTACTTTACGCGTATAAGAGATGGCAGCAATAGTTGCCATCTCTTATATATAGTATAGTTATACATATATAATAGCTGTTTACACACAAAATAGTTTATTTTGTGTGTAAACAGTTAAAGTTATGGTATTACATTTGCCCCGTTCATGCATTTACCCCACCTGACCCTAGATATTGAGGTTAGTTTTCTTTCCCTGCATACTCCAAAATAATGTGCAGCAGGCTTAGCGTCTATTACGATGCTTATGTAATGCTTGTTCCTTCTGCAAACAATTATTAGAATTAAACTTTGAGAAACAAAAACAAATACAAGTTTTACATAGCAGCATTAATATTCTTATAAAGTTAGATAATGATTTCAAAATGGTTTCCTTAAAACACGTGAAACGTTTCCTTGAACTTTCATATTAAGTACTTTTTTATGAAGTGCTTACACGAGTTTAATTTTCAATAATTATCTTTTTGTGACGTCCGCAAACACTGACATTAACATGTGACACAAAAAATCCGACAAACAAATCCATTAATCTATGAGCTGATGCAGACCGTCAATCAATATCCGTCAGATTAGCTCATTAAGGGATTTACTGACGCAGTCATAACCACGTCAGTTACCATTGTCTACACATCACAACAAGCGATCAACGTCGCGCCAAAACATACCAAAATAAACTTTATTGCAACGCAATAAGCATCAATCATTTGTGATTCACGCGCTGTTTTAATGAGGCGAAAATTATGAAGCACATTTTTGTTCTTCATCTCAACAGCCAAAACACAACCGTATTCCTTTGTAATAAAAGTGTATGTAACCGCAAAGTTATGTCGCAATTAGCTAATTACCGGCGGCCGTCAGCGTGACAGGCCGTCACGCTCGCGGCATGTTGGACGTCATGACGTGACACGCGGACATGAGAGTGACATAACTTTTCGACGCCCGTCCGTTGTCGGTCACTGATTAGTGGAAAGTGGGGAATTTATTGCTCAGTTTCGTTGTATTTTTGGCTGATATTTATATGTTTGTTGATATAAATAAGGGCTTTGATAGTGGACATAAATTGTCACAAGTAGAACAAAAATAAAACGAAAAGATAAAGCCTTCTTGTGCGTAGCTACTTCATGGTTGAGTAGGGCATGATTTTAGGTCTGTTTTTTGTTGAGAGAATGCCAAAGCTCGTCTAAGGTACTTATTGAACACTTTGCTTTTTTCATAAGGGTCTCTGTATTCCCTATTTTTTCACAATCATTATTCAATTTCGTTTATGCCTGATATCACATCACTAACATAATTCGTTCACAAAGAACGCATGAATTCCGACGTCTTCAAACCCAACATAGCTATTCAATTCACACCTCTCCAACCATCGAACATTGAACAATAGCGACAAATACTCGCCCGATAAATTAATCCGCAAGAAATGGCAGTTTGGCTATCAACGCGGCATCGTTCACGTCAGAACGTTGTGTACTATTAAACGAAGTGTCGTGTCCAGTCTGCGTTGCGTTTCGTTTATTTATAATCTCGAGTTCTACACGCAACGTTGCCCACAACTGATTTATTGCTGATACATAGGCTAGGAGCTTGGATTTGTTCTAAAGTTGATAAGAGCAAGTTAAATGATCAGATTTTCATGATATTTAGCTGATAAAGTTTGAGTCTTCATTATGTGACAGCTACTAAGTGCATCTGAAGAATGTTTTAGAAAAAAATCTGTAGATGTAAAAGGACAGAAAGTGCTGAATGATGTCAATGACCATATTCTTGATGAAGTAACACTTCTCTAAGTTGACACCAAAACTTACTAGTCGTCCTCCTGCGGTAGAAGCAGTGTTCTCTTTACATTCTAAAGCATCAAAAAGATGTATGATGTTGTCATTTCCAAAGAATTTGGGACGCTAACTCCGAAATCTGCACGGGTGCCATGTTTTTACTAAGATTTATATTGTTGATGAAGCGGAATGCTGTGTGTTCCCCTCATAAATGTTTAGTCAAGTAAAACACAGCGTTTTAATTAGAATCTCTAGCCAAGGCAATAGATATTGCCGTGAATTGAGTCCCTTATTAAAATTCTGCATTAGTGTCCTGTGTGTTAGTAAGATTGACATTTCAAGAAGTAGAATGCTGTGTTTATGAGTATTACCAATATATGTATATTCTGTCAATGAAAATGCATTTAGCGTTTCATTAATAATCTCACGGCAATAGACATGCGATGTTGTCTGCAACTGATTTACGGACGATACGTAGCTCGAGAGCTGGGGTTTCATTACTGTTTTCCGGTATCGGTCTCGAAGTTTATTTATTAGATATTTAAAATTGTAAAGTTGAGCTGAGTATTCACACAGCTCAACTTTGATTGAGCTTCCATTACGATTAAGTTTAGTGCCATTAATTTGTTAACATAGCAATCCGCCAAAAGAATTCTTGTTCACAATATATGATTTCCTACATTGATGCTATTTTGTTTTTGTCTATACCTAATTAAATTCCAACTTTGACCCAAACTGAAGAATTTTACCGACGGTTCACAAACAGTCCTTTTGTATATCCTTTATAATAATCAACGTTTCTATCCCAATCATTTCTAAAGCTTTAACCAATCAATATTATTCAATCAGTTGAATCAATCGGATTAATTGGATCAGCCGTTGCCCAGACGTAAATACAAATTGGTAGTCGTGCCAAGTTTAAATTGAAATATAAGCGGTTTTTACTCTCACTTTCCTTTTGGATGAAGTGATGAATAATTATTACTATTAACGTGATAGATGGTTATCTATAACTTTTAATATCTTGTTGGGTGCAGGTGTAATTACGATTCACATATTATGCGTAACTAGTAGAATGGTGTACAGTCCATCTTAGAACCTATTTTCTTTGCTCTATGTTCAACTTCATCTGTTGTAGCTTTATCCACCTTGATTAACCTAACAAGTATGGTATTCAATCTTTTGAGTCTCACTATTTTTAAGAGAACCACACACTTAACTACGTATGAATTAGAAACAATAATCTTATCTATTTTAATTCATACCACACAAAAAAATACTACAGTAACAAAAACATGTTCATTACTCCTCCCGCCAAAAGAAAAAACGCAAACCTTTCATCCATTCAAAACATCCAAGATTAAAATTCCAATTACCATTAATCCCAACAGATAAAATTCAAATCGATCGGGACAAAAACGCATCATGTTTACGTTCTAAGAATTCATTTCACGCTCTGACTCCCGGGCTAATATTTCAACGCTACAGCCGCGGGCGCACGCAATCATTGCAACGTTGACACTTACACGACACGTTTGATGATGTCTCATTTGTTTGATGGCTTTAAGGTGAGCATTACAATGATATTTTATTTCACCGATAAGTGACTGTACTTTGTTACTATTAGTACTGCACATTGATGCTTGAATGCTAAACCTTCAACGTACATTGTATCTCTTTTCTGACTTACCTTCACTTACTTCAACTTTACTACTTACTTTTTTGGTTGCTTTATCATCATATTTTGTCAAAAGAGGAAAATTAGTGACAGTTCTACTTTGTTAGAACGGTCAACAATGACTGGATGTTGATTACTTACCTGTTTTACACGAAACAAAATCTCAGGAACAATAAATTTTATTTACAACACTGATGCAAATTATTGCCATTAATTAAGTCGCTTATAATACGTGAACATTCTCTACTTCATTATTGTTTCGCAGTGATGACAGACTTCAACACGGGTGCGGTTTTTCATCGCTAAATGAATAAAGATTAGGTTAAGAAGTTAAACAGATTTGACGGGTAATTTAATCTTTGAAATAACTTAAAGTGTATATTTAAGGCCAAGAATATTTAAATGAGAATAAGTCTGATTTTGAAACAGCAAATTATTCAGTTGCATTTTAAATAGCTGTCATACTAGTAAACTAACTAATGACAGGTATTTACACTTGAAAGGCAGAAACAAACGTGGACGACGACCAGTTGCTTTAATCATATAATCGTCTGCCAAGGATACACTACTTGGCGAATACTGGGTAAAAAGTGATGTGAAAACGAAACGATTGGAAAAAAATATAGGTGTGCCGGTTACAAACATGAATATCAATTTTCTTTGTGTGCAACAGCAAAAGGAGCATGAAAAATTAAAACGGAAAACTAGTCGCGTCTACTTTTCCAGTAACTATTTATGCTTTGACACCTTATGATTGACGGCCCGCTCCAAGCCGACGGTCACGCGATGGTTTCCAAGATTCATGTCTATCAGATTTGAAATAATTGCACGGAGCTGTTGTGTTCATAATTAGATTCACAGTAATCTAGATTATATTACTTGCACGGAGAACAACTCGAATTACGTGTTTTACTAACGGGAGCCAGGTAAATGATGTAATGAGAGGTAATGACGAATTGAGGAAAATGGCGATGTTGTTTAATATGTTTCTTTGTTTGATATTCTTTGACAATTGTATGTGGTGATAGCCGGTTTAACGAGAACTCTTCAAGTGCTGTCATTAGTGGGAACATTGATGATAATGACGCTATGTTCAGTGGTGCTCAGTAGCTAATGGGGGATTATTGTGTTGTTTTCACAACTTTTCTTTGAGACTCATTAGTTCTTGTACAATAAGTGCAATTCTATGTACCTATTTGCATTAATTTTAAACCAAAGAAAATTTTTAACCTGGAGAATCTCAATTTTTTTCTACTAGCACAAATTTAGAAGACCTATATTTTTGTGTTGCCACATTACCATTACATGCAACTCGTAAAAATTCATGCAACACATTGCATTAGACCACAAGACAGTCAACACTAAGCAAACACAAGCACTCACATATTTCAAATGAAAACCATGTTTACTATGCTAATGGAATCCTCAATACATCTACGCTGAGTCAACAAAGCAAAAATTTCGTAGAAAAATCAAAAGAAATAAAGTGGTATAACATTCTTGTTTGATCGTGAGACAAGTTGATTTAAGTTTAACACACGTTATTGTCTACTAGACATCCGACAAGACGTCTTATAAATAAGCTTTCATGCCTCGTTTTTAACTGTGTGCCAACTTTTTTGTTGGTTGTTACTGAACAATGTTTGTACAAATCGGACATGTTAAAAAATTTCAGTTTTCGTGTCAGCACTCTTGGGTGGTGCGTATAAGTTTTGTTCCAAATTGGAATTTATGAAATGATTTTGTCCTGCTGCCCACACAAGGAAATAATATGATATTGTATCTGGTGCTAAAAATGGCATGAAATCGATTGAATGAAGAACAACAAGGTAGTAGTTATTGACATCGTAATGAAGACCACCCAAGCAGATTTTAGGAGAGACTGAAGTGAACACAAAATGTCGACAGCAGTATGAATTAAATGTTTGTCAGTCCAATACTCAGAATATTTTACACAGGATGGCCAACTGGCAACTTTGTTCATCATGTCTTCAAAGACAATTATTTGATGACAATAAACATTGCATTGTATCCAACATCTGCCATTCTAAAGGCTTTCCATTGGCCAGTCATAACATTGTACTTTATAGGACTAATAAAACTTTACTGCGGATACGACTTGCTGTGTCCTTATCCAGATGAACTTTCACTCACTTTCACAACGGACTTAGGGTTGAAGAATGTGGACCACCCAAACGTGAGTGAAGTTTCCAAGCTTATCCTGCTTAAAATTCTACAGACGTTCGAAAGAAACCGGGTGTGAAAATACAGAAGAGTGTTGGTGAACCAATATCTGTCGCCAACTGCCAAGCTCCAAACATTTGCCATACGTACCATTAGAGGCACGCCGACAACGCGAATCGTCAATCATCTGCACGCATTAATCTTGTGAAGACAAGTTGATAGATCATCGCGCTGTGAGGCCCGAGGAGTGGGAAACAATTTAGACAGAATATGAGTGGATGCGGTAGTTTATTCTTATTAGTATGTAGAAATCATATATCACAATTCAACAATGGAAAAGAACACAATATTGATTACAAAAAACATTGTAGTGGGTATCTGCTGAATTTAATGTTTATGCAGTTCTAACTATCAAAGAGTTAAAACAATATATAATAAAGACGATTGCTAACGTTAACGTGAACTCAGAGATTTGATTATATTTTAGTTAGATAATGTTAACGCTGTTAAATAATTAATTTAATTACAATATGCAACCATGGTTTTACTTTAAATACTAAGTTTTATAAAGAATTTCAGTATGTTGCAGCGCGCTTTAAACATTGTTTTTTATAATTTCGGTGTTTCTTTACCTTCTATTAAATCACCCACACAAACACCATTATAATTAAAATATCACAATGATTATTGATTCACGCTCTTAGCATATAAACAGAATCAGCTGCGGCAAAAACGCTCAATAAACAATACATTTTTTACCTAACCCGCAAACACATTATTTAGCCATTGATTACATTTTATTAACCATCTCTGACGCACAAAACATCTGTATCAACTGACCTTTATTTTTTTCCCAAATTAATGAAGCGTTACATTTTAATTGCTATTCCTTTTTGATATTATTCACAGTCATAATTGTGTACGACCACCCGGCTTATATTGACGATATTATCGTGTACGTCCGAGGCAAAAATCATTGGATCTACAATTGAAATGTTACGTTCCAACAAGTCGATCGATATGTCAAGAGGAATCGATATCAATTGACGTTAAAATGGAAATAGATTTCTAGGGTTAATTGTAGGGTTAATCAAATGTGGTTCTTGTAGCATGACATGCGCGAGCCTCGATGGAAGATTCTGATTGTGACAATATTTATTATTATGGTTTTGCGCACTAGTTGCGTGTTGGATTATGTAACATTGAAAGGAGGCGACTTTTGCAATATGAAATTTGGTTTGCACAATTTCATTGCTAGCTTGTGTCAACCCACTACTGGGCATAAGCCTCTCCCCTTGATTGCTGTTTCATTTCATTTGACAAGTTTGACACACGATAGTATCAGTCTGAGTAGAAATATCGATGAATGAAACATTAACCAATGAATCAGCTGTGGCATCATTATTCAACTAGCTGACACGTCTAACAGCTAGCGAAGATACATGATGACAACCTATTCCATACATATCTACTCCTTCACACACGACAATACTAATAAGCCCTCAGATATTTCTCATGTCTTCGAATTATCACCTCACGGCATTATCACCTCCAATATCTAATAAAAATTCTAGATTCTCTGTGACGCCCGTCCAGGCCCTCTCTCGTGGCTTGCAGGTAATAAATCGTGTTAAACAAGTAGGTTGGGGCGTTTTATCAAAGTCAATCGGTATCACGCCGCCGGCCGTGAGTAATTACTTGATACTTCTTCCTTTGATAATCTAATTTATACTCTTTGCGTATGCGATAAGGTTGGAGTTAGACCCAACTCTCTAATGATAGTGTTGTCTGTCTTTTTCTGTCTTCATCTTTTCAGTGTTGGGCTTTTGATAGCTCAGATGTAATAGTGTGTTTTAGAAAATTTTGAAGTCAGACCAGTCAATTATGAATTTCAAAGAGATCGTTAAATTATTATGTTTCATTTTCGAGACAGATTTTACGTGAATGAATTAACATGATTGAACACCAAATTGCAGTCATAAAATGAAGAGGACTGACGTAGATTTTTATCGAAATTCGTCTATTATGGTTAACGATTTGGTGGTAAATTGATGGTTATTTGTAATTATAAAATCACGTACCGGCAATTATGGCGGCAGGATCCTACAGAACATCTTATTTTTCGTAGTTTTCATATTTTTCGTAACAATAAAAACTTAATATAGCGGGTTATATATATTATAAACGTATTCTAACCATTTTGAGATAACTGTGGTGAAAAGACCTACTGTTGAAAATACCTGAGAATCGTTTCACAGATTTTTGTAATAACTAATGAACGAAATCCATAAAGGAGAATTCACCTACGATTTATTCAACTGCAATTAATTAACTTAAGGTTGACTGAAGTAACGGACGACTCACCTACTGTTAATTTATTCGTGGTCAATATTTGTTGCCAACATAAGAAAGTAAAGAAAACACAAAAAAAAACGTTAAATCAGGGCAAGGTTAAGGCGTAGTCGACAGAGCCCCGCTTCACAGGGCAGGCTTCACGCTTCCCCTATTTCCGTCTGCAGGGCTTACAGGAACCTAACACGAAGGATATGATGGGGGCTCATTCGCTCGCTCTGCTCGCTCACTTGAGCCCCCGTCATCCCCGTCGAACCTAACCTGTCTAAGTCGGGGTGCCCCAAGTACTGACACATCTCCACTTCATAAAAAGGCAATTAGAACTTAGGATGCAAGAGCGAGCAAAGCGAGCACTTGGGGCACCCTAACTCGGACAGGTTAGGTTTGAAGGGAATGACGGGGCTCTAATGAGCGAACAGAGCGAGCGAACGAGCCGCCATCATCTCCTTCGTGCTAGGTTCCTTTAAACCCTGCAGACGGAAATAGGGGCCCTGTCGACACGCCTTATTATTATTGCTTGGAAACCTACTTAGGCCGACAACGATATCTTTCCCACCCTTAATACTCCAACTATGCCACTAATACTGCCATTTTTTTTTCGAATTTAGATATCAATCCAGCGCGCAGTATTAATAAACTGTAGGCGAGTCGTCCATTAGGTATTCCATACATAGTTGAAATATCCAATATCTTGAAAACAATTAGATTAATCGTTCTTTAGTGCGATTAATTTTATTTTAATCAAAATTAAGTAAGCAAAACAGTACTTGAGTCGACCAATATGCGTTATGAACATGTGTGAATCAACCGTAGTTATCTCGAAAATAGAATACGTTTAGATATTATATACACATGTAACCGTTGTAGCGACTTATTTCGATAAGAAACGTATTCTGACATGAATAGCAGTCATGAATGCTTACAAGGTACTCCTGCCAACAACTTTTATAGCGATTTCATTCAAATTATGTTAAGCTGTAGAACTTCCCACGCAGTCAAAAGTCGTGATTCTAAAAAGGTTACTTCAGAATCTGATAGAAACAAAATAATAAGTCACTATAAATGTAGAAGCGTTACTAAAATATTGAACAAATGCAATAGGTATTTGGAAATAATTTTAGGAAACCCAATGACAATCAAAATAATTAAGATAAAAATATTTTAGGTGCAATTTCTCTGAAATAGATTTCTTAAAGCATCATGATTGGTTTAGGTATAAATTGATTACATCAATCATACTATGAATCTACGACGTGATATGCTGGTGATTTTAAGGAAAATACATATATTAATTAATCCTCAAAAAATATATGTATGGTACCTGTTAATTTATTGTTACGTAATTGACACTCCTACTCCTCACTCTTCTTTCATTTGAAACAAGACGATGCAACAAATATTATTTGATAATACTTTTTAATTTTCAAAGGCTAAAGGTATGATGAGAATGACGATAACAGTCATGTACAGTGTCCTCCAAAAGTAAGTTGACATTTTTCCTCTTCAGTTGTGATGCCACATTTTACGATTTAAAATAAAAATAAATAATCAGGTACTCCTAAGGTATTACTTGATTATTTTTTATGATAAGTCGAAGGTAGTTGAATTTGTCAATAACAACGATATAGCAGTTCAAACGTTTGGCTATCGTAAATCACTAGAACTTTAGATCATGTGGTGTGTCACAGCTGAAGTGGAAAATGTCAACAACTTCTGGAGGCCACTGTATATAAAACATTTTCAGAACTGGAAAGAGATTTCGTATTCGAACAGATTAATTATTATTTAAAAAATCCTGGTTTTGAAATGAATAAAGTGGAAAATGTAGACCAATATCTTGGACTTTAGCTATGATTTCAATATCACTTTCACCACAATACATCATAAACGTCGTAGCACGAATGTAATTATCTTTAGCCGCAGACATTCGAAAATTACTCTCAAAAATCACTCACAAAATAATGATATCATCCATATATACCTACGTACTAATAAAAGTTAATCTAGATAATGCATTCAGGTCATACATTATCAACATAACCAATGATAATGAATCATTATGATAAATTGACTAAAATTGATCCAGTTTCAAACGATGACGTTAAGTATAAATTGGATCGATGATTGTTTTATTGTCTACCTTTCAACGTTTGTCAATGCCGTTGATATTAAACGTGTCTTTCATTTTATTTTTATAGTGCTCGTTCAAAAAAATGAGGCGCAATTTAAGATTTTTGGCACGAATATAATTAGAATTGATGTGGATAGTATCGATCATGTCTTCTAGTTTTTCATATACGCATATTGCATAAAGCTATAATTGCCATAAATCTCTTCGATTTATAGATTGCATTATAAGTATTCATGAGGCTATAAATACCTACCTTAATAGATTCGCTATGACGTATGTAGCTATGATAAAGCAATTTCTAGAAACCATTGAAATTACTCGCACTTTTTAAATTGAAGTAAAAAATAAGCTCACTTACGTTTTCACAAATAGCATCCTCAATTCCAAGCAACACATTGCTATTCTGTCAACGTGTCATTTCGAAGTATATTACTGTAAACGTTTATCAAATGCACATCGACACATTTGTTCACAGAAGCGATGAAATATTCAAGTTTCTTGGCATCTGCGAAAGCCATCAATTTAATAACGTCATATTTGTTTTGGTAAATTCTATTTTCTTCTTCGATGTGTGCATAAATTCGAGTGTCATCACCAATATTCCACCATCCTTTTTTTGCATTTACTCCGATTTCTAAATTGTTTCTTGCTTTTTCTCAGATGATTCCTTAGATCCACCTTTCTGCACCTTTCTGCACCTGGAACTAGTCGTGTATTCATTAGGAAGCAAATCACTATACACAAGTTCTCTGTTGACTTCCTACACAATTCATTGAGGATCTTCTTTGTTGACAGCTTACTTCAGGATTGTTGTTTGTTATGTTTCTATCGTATAAATATTTTTGTTTAGAGCAGAATCATGATCATCATCAGCTTATAATGTTTCCACTGTTGGGGCACGGGCCTCCTTCTCTTCGAGAGGAAGTGGGCCATAGGGCAGAATGATTTTTACTTATTCTATATAAGTCTCAACACGTCAAACTAAAAACACTGCCAGCACTAATCATCCCAAACCAAATTACTTCAGCAATTAAAACGCAATCCCATCGTTGAGGTCCATCCATCAAGCTATTAATCAACAAAAGCAACTTGAAAAAACTCACAAAAAGCTTACAAATAAACATTCTTCAAACACATTACGCAATATACCGACCATCATTCTAACCGACTCGGTTGATTGATGACTGCTGCAATCATGAATGCCGAAGGACCAGCCACCAAGACCTGTACGCGGAACGAAGGACCAAATTCTGAAGGGTCAATTTATAGTAGGCTGGCAAAACGGTGATAAATGAATGTTCGGATAAACATGGCTACTTTATTACAGAGAACGGTTATGATTTATTCATGCTCTTGTCAGATTTGAGAGGTGGTTGCACTTGGCGCCTTGAGAACTGTACCTTTAGTTTGCGCTTTAGAATTTGTGTTAATTTTGTTTGGGTTTAAAATGGCGGGTTGAATTGTTAGTTTTTGTTTTCTAAGTAATCTGAAACTTTTTTAGGTAACGATTTTTATTTCAGGTCGAATTCTGTGATTGTTGAGTCTATAATTAAATTAATCTGTTCCTAATGGTGACCAATTCGCAATGCATTATGGATCAGAAATATTGTTAATAGACAATGTAAGAATCGTTACATGTCGCATAAAAAGTAGTTATTTATTTTAAGACGCAAAAAATCCGTGAACCCAATAGCATTGAGGTATATTATTATCCTTGTGTATATTTGTGTTTAATCCTTTCTAGACATTTATATGAGCATTACCAACGTCGGTTTAATATGAAACTTATTGCTAGGTATAAAGTTAATTTTAAAGGCCTTTCGAAGGACTGATAACGTTGGAATTTAGTTTATATTCTGTGGTGTGAATGTCAGACACATGACATATTGACAAAATAATTACGTTAAGTTGTTTATGTGCAAGTTTAAACCTTATAACGATCGCATAAACTCAAAACTCAAACTCGAAGCATTTATTTCAAATAAACTAATTACAGCAACTTTGAACTATCAAGGGGTCGGTCAGTCAGAAAGATGAAGCTAGTTACCCATTCCAAAGCGTAGTAGGTAGTACCTACCCATGGAGAAGAACGGGCAAGAAACTAAAAAAGAGAAAAGTATTTAGCAACTACAATATACTGATAGATGTGACCTATTTAAGGAAATAAAAGGTTGCAGTAGTTAATAATGAAGTAACTATAGTTACTTCGATGCAAATTCATATTACTCCATCACTCCACCAATCCGTATTACTAAAAAACTAAAGAAAAATATCGAAATTAAGTTACCAACCGTTATTATGTCGAATACCCAAAGCAAAACGTCTCAAAATAAAGAAAATACAACATGTATTCATCAGTTACAAGAAGATCAAACTTGTTGGAAGCTTCTTTCAATCATTATCTAGTCACGGCATGACCGATGCTCGCTTGTATTGATGAACGCTACTAATGGCTACGATGCCTTTATATCGGTGACGAGATGAGCGAGGAGGAAGCGAGAGATGAGCTAAAAGCGTAGCTTCAGTCGCCTAGTTGATGCATACTTAATACGTATTGGAGTGAAAATTAAAAGAAGCCACTAATTTGCTGACAAAATACTTAGAATGCAGAAAATGCAGAGCAATCCGTCGTACATATTTTTTGTCAGCAAGCCTAACAATACTACTCAGACCATAGAGCAACACGGGCCACCGGCGGACCGGACCGCCGGTGGCCCTTGTTGCTCTATGACTCAGACAGAACACAGTGAAAGCCAATCAATAATCCGTATACAATTTATCAAATATAGTGCTTCTTAACATTTTTCTTCAATCTACTTGTTAAATAAAACTTGCTGTTGATAAAATCAAATCTTCGAATGCTCATTAAAATGTGAATTTAATATTAATAATTTACCAATATTTCGTACCAGCATGACATTAAAATAATAAACTGACATCATAAAACATGAATTAATGACTTCATACATTAAGGTCAACATAATAATTTTCGAGCATAAATTTTTAAGTGGAAAATTAAGTATAAAAGCTGTATTTTGCCAGAACTATGAATGTCTCACTATCAAATTACACTTCTGGCTCGTCTCTTATCTTTGATTACTTTTTTCTGATCAAATACACTCTTTACGTGCAAAAATAGGTGAATCCATAACTTAACACCCTCTAGTAATAACACGAATTAGACCTGAATAAATTGAAGACGAGTTAGAGTCCTCTAAATAGAATGTGTTGAAAATGTCCGTTACAAAATACAAAGGAACAGTGCATTTAAAATATTTCACGCTTAGAAATCCAAGCCGAAAATATTTCCACAATTTTCCCAAGCCCGCACACACTGTAGTTGCACCAGCGACATTAACAGGCCGCCCGGGGCGCCCTCTGCCAGCAATTTGTCAACGTCAAAACTCATTTTTATTGTAACCAAGTTGTCAACTTGGCCCCTTATGTCTTTATAATGACACGTTACCAAGTAGCTTTCTTTAATGTCACTTTGAGACAATCGTTCGTGACATTTGGTTAATGACACTCAACATGTAATTTTGGTCTTTTGAGTCGAATGAGAAAGTAAAATGTTAAATTACTTAATTTTTTACCAAGATAAGTTTTATATAGGCTTTGATAACCTTTAAGGATAATATCGTGTTGAAAATTATGGGAGGTCACCGTGATCAGATCTGTCGCTGATATTTTTGTCTGCAGTTTATGCGATACTAAATTGGCTACTTCGAACAGTTTGGAAGGAAATGTAGGTACAGATAATTATGTAGTTACGCTAATTACAGGATAAGATACCATGTGTGTCAGGATGTAATAAACAAATAAATCAAGAGATTAAGATTTTATATGGAATGAGCTCAAAATTAATAATGAGTCGACTTCATATTTCGTTTTTTCTTTTTCAGTATAATGGTAGGTACAGTGGCTACCTTTGTCAGTATTATTAAAAAAGCGTTACTTGTCATCAATACAAGAAGCAGTAAAAAGTGTTCTATTATATTCTCTTTGAATAGCTTATTATCTGTGTATATCTGCAGGCGAATTGCGTAACACACTATCAGTAGCAATGGGTTTCATTTTGACAGTTCAACAACATTCATTGCCTTATTTACGTTGTTGAGCAGACACATTTTTGAACATATGGAGCAAAGGATTAGCAACATGCTTCAAAATGATTCAAATTGAGAGTAATAGTGTGTTACGCAATTAGGGTGCTGGTCTTTCATTCATCACGATGTGCACATTCATTCTCACCATCTTTCATCAATGCAACTGCACCTTTCAGATTTTAAGTTCAGAGATCATCAGAATATGACTCACGCAATCATTAGCTGTAATAAGTGCATTAACAATATCTAATCTACCCCCCCATCTATTTGCTAGGCAATCAATATCTGTCAGAGAAATCATACTAATCTTATTATCTAGTATTAAAATGTGATTTATATTGACTGAGGCTAGATATAGTATTATTTATTGGCAAGTTTACCTCGGCGTTCGATAAAACGACTTTATGAGCTTAGATCGTGATCGATCGGTTGATTCTTATTTTAAATCAGCAATATTGGTAGATTGATATCTGGGGGTTTCCATGTCGAGGTATAGATGGCAATGTGTAGATAATTTACACGAACGGTTGGTGGTTAATTTAATGTGCTTGGTCCTTGGAGTCACACATTTGTTAAGGGATTAATATTTTACTTCACCTGAAATATGATAATAAGTGAGTGATAAGTGACGATGCTATAAGTTCGATTTGCAGGTGTTAAATGTGGATTTTTGTAGGTGAAATAATTTATTGTGCTTCCTTATGGAATTTAACTTATTGTTAGTAAGCCTTCTATGCCATGTCTTTTAGTTCTAAAACAAAATTTGTTTAATTTGAAACTCATTCTTACAAAACTTCAAACAATCACCAAAGTACCTACTTACATTTTTCAGCTCATCCTCGACTTACGTCAAAACAAGTAATTAAAGCGGCCACAGAATGAAGACACTAATGGCTCCAAGTCACACGGGAGCGGGATCCTGACAGGATGATGGATCAGCCACTCCTCCTAATGACTCCTTATGTTACGAACTGTTAGTCATCGCGCTTATAAGATTAGATATTGCGTGATTGCTTGCTTTTATAATGTTGATGTAGTAGGTGGATGGGTGATTGTGAAGGTAGGGCACTAAATTTTATCCCTGAAGTATGATTAAATAGGTGTAATAGGTAGTGACAGACAATAGTGGTCATAATAAATTTGTTACTTTTCAGCAAGGATGAACGAAATTGATGGAAAGTCGATTTTTCGAACATCATCTAACTGGCTCAAGGTTGCTGGTTTAAGCGGTTTCAAGATGTAAGGAAATACAAACAGTTCACAGTCTCATTTGACAATATGGAAGCGAAGCCATTCAATATTCATCCTACAAAGAACCAATACCAGTTGAGGCTCTTATAATTGGTACACAAAAAAAAAATTATGACCTCGGACATTATTTTACAAAAAAAAAAACTGACATAACTAAATATTCAAATAAATATCAACTAACTGGAGCTACATTCCCAGTTAGTTAAAACAATAAACCTGTCCATACATCATCTTGAGATGTGCTTGTCACCTGTTTTTTGACATTTTGCCATTTACTGCCGGCGCAAAGCCCGTCAACTGCCAAATATGTGGCGACGATTGACAATCTATTAAACACCTCTGTCCATGCCAACAAAGTGTGAAAGATGCATAGTTCTGTTGTAATTAAAACAGGCATAAATATTTTTAGAAATGTTTTAAGAAGTGGTGACAGAATGTGGGTTTAGAAGTAGAATGTTAGATAATGTTTACTATTTCTATCGGTCAGATTTCTCATGAGCTTCCTCATCTCTTGTCCCAATTTATTTCGGGAAGCACGTCTTCTTTTTTCATACATCTCTCTAGAGCAATGGTGGCGGAGAGGTAGCGGCCACGACTTACAAGTTGTACGAGTGAAAACTGGCATGTGCTAGAATCAAAATGCGAAGAAATGTGACATCTACCAACCCGCACTGGGCCTGCGTGGTAGATTCTAGCCCACTCCCTCTCACAGATCCTATCCTATGAGAGGACTGGGCTCTAAGTCTCCTGACTTGTGTTCCAACAGTGGGAACGTTATAGGCCGATTGTGTACATCTCTACTAGCCATCATCAGTATTCAAACTCTTCCTTGCTATATTGTCTGTCAACTAATATTCTAACCCAATCATCGTTTCTTTGGTATTTCTCTATTTTAACAGTTCATTTCGGTTTAGTTTCTGCAATATTATTTCCTGATAATTTATTTTACGAGTCTAAAGACATTTAATCAAATCAATTTCCAACAATTTTACGACGTTTACCTGCATGTGGCCATCAATTGTAGCTGACAGAACAGACCACTCTGTATCTAAGATGATAAAACACTAAAAATGAAAAAAAAAAATCCTTTCAGGATTGTCGCCTAATTTATTTTAAACAACCTTTTTAAAATATCTGTAGGTACATAATTTTAAGATTGGTACGGAAGGGAGGCCTTTGCCCTGTAGCGGGACAAGACGGGCTAGTTCTTACTTATTACACTTCACACTAATATCATAAAGGCGAAAGTTTGTGTGTCTGTGTTTGCATGTTTGTTACTTCTTCACGCTCGAACGGCTGGACCAATTTTGATGAAATTTAGTACACAAGATAGTTTATAACCAGGATTAACACATACAATACTTTTTATCCCGATATTCTTACGGGATCGAGACTTATGCGGGTGAAACCACGAGACGCAGCTAGTAATATATAAAAATAAAAATCGGAAAACCTATTCTCAATATTAATAATTTGAAAGCGTCATATCATGCATAAAAACATGAATAGAGTATAGTGACAGCAAACCACCAACTTGATGTGGAGAGTGTAACCTCCAAGCATAATTTTATAATTGTCGCAGATATTTATGTCACAGACGAAAAACAACGAAATATCATAATTAAATTTCGAACAGTTTCGTATCAGTAATTGATATGACCCGTAATCCGGTTGCGACCTAGACTAAGCCCAACAGGTTCGAACTTTGGTTAAACAACAAATTAATCTCAATAAACGTAAATAAATGGCACCTGGTGTACAACTGACCTAAATGTTAGTAAGCTGCTTTTATGAAGCCAATAACTTGGTAATAACAGTGTTATTAACATTGTACCACTAATATTTGTAAATCCGTTGGTAGAGTGTTTGTTAATAATATTTTCTTATCCCTATGGGTGTACGAGTAACCAACTGAATAGACTGACGGTTTTATATGTGAATCAAAAATAGACTGAATATTTTCTAGAAGCACAGTTCCCGTTGGAACATGTTAAGCACAACAACAAAGTTATAACACAAGAAAAGCACTTAGTATGCTCGAAAATTCTGAAGGTTCCGCAGCAAAAGTTTCATAATACAATTCCTTCATTTGAATGTTGCTTACACCTAAAACGAATATTCTGCGGATCACAAGTACGATTGCCATCTTTGTTGTGAACAGCTACCATTATCAGCAATAAGGTCTCACATAAGGAGTATTTTATTAATAATTAGAAACTGTAAGATATCAAACACTGATTTCTCACATTATTTCGTAAAAGCTTATTATTCTCGTGATAACCAGAATAGAGCGTAAACTCTCACATCCCACAACACATTTTTCGTATCGCACGCTTCTATTATATTATCATGTCGGTGCTCCTCTATTGTAATAAAGAGTGGGCCTCGATATAATTTATTACCACCATTAAAGTTACCAACATGTTAAACGCGCCGCTTGCCCAGCGGGGCACCTTATTATGCCCACTACTGAAATGCTAAGTTCCTTATTGATATCCTTCATGATTGATTGCTTTATGTAACTGACAAAATTGTGCGTTTTGTACATTATTTTGGTATATGATTTGGTGTGGTCTTTTGAGATGGCTGGGGTGGTCTTTGCTGTTCAAAGGATTATGAGATGGGTGATGTGAGGATCATGGTCTTGAATACTGATGACATTATACTGCAATCACCGTGAATACTGTTGGTTTCCACTGACATGTTGGGACAAAAAAGACAGAGTAGAGTTTCTTATTTAAATATTGAATGGAAAAGTTTCACAGATCTGTTAATGTACAGACGCCAGCACATCATGCTACTACAATCTGTCAGATTTTCAACTTTATCGTTAAAGCATAAGGTTCAAAGTTGATTTGGAAAATTTGACAGTTTCGGGTACCTTGATGTGCTGGCGTCTGTACACTGTGGTAGCAACATCGACGCGCAACTTGTTACCATGGATTCAGTACATGATTTTGTATCTAAAAAATGCTGTCCCATACATTTTGACCGTGTAGGTATTGCATTTTTCCATGAAAACAAATCTACGCTAGAATCATGCGCTGAATTCATTACGATTTACAATTAAAAAAAAAATATGTCCCTTTGCAAGATAATAATCATTAACTATGTAACTGAATCAAACTCAGATATACAACTAACAGCACTACCAGAGGGCAAACTGCGTTTGATGGATAATCTCATTCGCTTATAGTTAACGATCACTGATTACAGGAATCGTGTCAATTGGCTGTAATAATGACACAAAATTATACACAATGTAATGACAGTCACTGACATTAGGAGTTCAACAAATTGCTGTCATAAAGATGTTTGTGTCGCTCTGTAATTGGTTGGAGTTGTGAATTCGTCATGTGTTCGTGAGTCTAATTTGTGTCGAGTGATGCAGGTGTTTGGTGCGTCAAATTGTCGAAATGTGTCGCTTGGAAGTTCCCTAGATATGTCCAACTTAATATATCAACCATTAAGTCAACTTGTATAGATAATTATGTCACAAACTCAAAAAAAATATTTCAATTAAACCAATTACTTTTGATGAAGAGTTCGTCAGTCAGAAAGTTGAAGCTCTTGAAGACTATATGCCTACGATTTTTAATCCCCTCAGTCTCTCGCCTCGTCTTTGCCTCAACACCCGTTTCTCTGCCTTCATTGATTCAGTCAGTCTCGTTAGCTTTTTTGAGAGGTCGTTGGTTCATGATTACTCACGCAATGCAGCTAAAGTTAAGCTTGTCTTTTCATCTTCAAAGCGACACAACTCCTCAACGTAAATTCAATATCTCGGTTAAGCTACGGCCTTCTTTTTATAATGTTGGAAACATACATGTGGATGCTGCCATACACCTGATATGCGAGCCTAACTTTTATTCTACACCATGATTAAACTCGTCGAACAGATAAACGGGCCTCATAAACAAATACATTTAGTTATAAATCGTGCCCATAATAGCTACTCTTTGAGTACGCTTTAACTCAGCGGAGCGGGGCCGACCGGGCCCTATCGCTTTCGCTTCGAATAATTTATGTGTATTGTCGAAGCGAACGGTGTCGATTATTCATATTTATGCCGCTAGTGTGGGCACTGTGAAATATTGAGTGGAGGAAATTACTTTGCACGCCTGAGGTGCGGTTGGGTGGAGCGCCTTGTAGAGCGCTTGGCGATTGCAGCTTTATTTTTATTTTTTTAGATTTTTCGTTCGCATTTCAAATGAAAGCGAATTTAAAAGTCTGATAATTTGCAATATTTAAAAGGGGAAATCAAATAATAAAGTCATAACTGTAACGGTCCATGTAGCTAATATTTTTTTGTCAACGTGCGATAATGCAATTTAAAACAAAACATCGTAAAAAAATCATGAGTCATATTTATTTGTTCGATAGCTATCTATCACTATCAATATGCATTATATTAAATTTATATATTAATAGGGTTTTCCCCGTATCTACGGAAACCTTAACGATACTTCGAACCCTGTCATACTGTAGGTACGATGTAAATGACGACATCAAAAATTTACAACATCAATTAACAAGTAACGAGTTTAATGTTGCAAAGCCTAAACGTGATTAACGTTTCCTTAAAGCGATAGTTTTATTTAAAGTAATAAATCATACTTACAAAAAAAAGTAATATAAAAGTACACAAACCATTCACACCTCAGGTTCTTATAAGCCAGGAAACTGATTTATAGTCTGCAACAATGTTCAATAATGGCGATTTCTAAGACTATCGCCTGCAGGCATCCTCATGAATTTCTAGCTGCACGATAACACAATCATATTATTATTTTGAGTTGAGGGAATGAGAATAAAATATGATGTACCTAGTGTGTTTTGAATTAGCGCACATCCGATTTATAGACAAAAGCAGGGTCGTCTTTGTCATTTAGACTAGCGGGGTAATTACGTAACTATCAGAAGCAATGACTTTGATTTTGACAGTTCAAGAACATTCATTGCGTTATTAACGTTGTTGAGCAGACAATTTTTTCGGACATATCAAGCAATGGATATATAATATCTTTTAGAATGATTCGGAATGAAATTATTAGTGTCGTACCCGATTAGGATGCAGTGTGACAGCCTCTCTCAAAGGCCACAAGACCACAAAGTTCATCGTCAACTGTAACGTGCTATAAACTCAAACCACCAATGAGTAGCCTAAATGTCATGGTAGTAGTATTTCAATGGTGGTTATGACAGTTGCGTCGTGATCGGACTGCTATGGAAATACAACCTTGTAACCATATCGTTTTGATTTTCTGCTGTCTCTTAAGGTACAGGTTTATCTAGTTTAAGAGGCAGGGTTACAATACTTGAGTACCGATTTCAACATAGAACCAGATTTACCTAAGTTCCCATCTGTAATTTTTTGTGGCAAATAAATTTATTATTATTATTTAAAAGAGTGTCCGTGGAGTTTCTTGCGGGTTCTTCTCCATAGTTACCTATTACGCTTTCGAATGAACAACTACCTTCATCTTTCTGACTAATCGACCCCTCGACGGTTCAAAAGTGCCTGTAATACGTTTCTACTTGAAAAAAGTTTGAGTTTGAAAATACTAGTGCTGTGACGTTCTGTATAGTTACTTATTGATTCGAGTTTGTAACTGGTTACTTTTAAGTACCCTTATAGACCATCAGCCCTAAACTCCATGTTACCACCCGGGTACTGTACCGATATTATCTTTTGATTGTCTGGTACCTAATTATTATAGATCCACATTTATCAGTGGGTGGAATAACCTTGATTTCCTATACAACGTGTAACGTTAAATGCGCAAAACCTGAAAATAGTTTGATCAGAACAGCGAGCAGAATGAATTGAACCACTTTCATTACACGTTGTATAGATATTTGCGACCCACGGTGACACGTATTTCCACGGACGTGGAACGTATGCAAACACATTACCAATTATCTTTCATCAAAATCTTAAAACTAACCATGTCTGATTTTATTTAATATAAAAAATAATGATTAATTGGTGATAATCTTCTATTTGGAAAGCGATAATCATATTAATAATTGATAGATTATTTATGACGTGTGATAACTAGTGATGATTAATATTTCTATAATTATCGACAAGTAGGTATGTATATTATTTAATTATATACTGTGTTATCTAGACTATGAAATAAAAAGGAATGTAAGTAATAATAAAATACAACTATTGTCAAAAGAATTCCTATGCGATCATTGATAAGTGATTTTTTCCTGTAAGTGGTTTTTTTTATAAATATTTTTTTACAAACAGCATTTCATAATCATAAAGATTAATATTTACTAATTTACTGCTGTTATGTGCCTTTATACAGTGTAACTAATACTTACTACGAAATGAAAATTTTCTTTTCTTTTACTCGAGCAAAATTTTACAGAGTAAAAAAATATTCACAAACTTCATTCTTCACGACAAACGAAAAATGCAGTGGAAACAAAATGCTAAAAATAAACAAGTTATTATTAGTTTTATTACTGCTCGCGAGCACTGTGACGCCACCCGCCCCTCGCCCGATGAATTGTTTCATAATGTTAGTGCTTTAACTGAAAACTTTATGTTAATCGGCACTAGAGTTAGCGTTACGACGTGTTCCACCTAAGTGGGCTTTAACGGCCTATGACTGATGATTACCAATGCTAGCCTACATGGGAACGCTGAGCTATTCCAGGTTACTACTACAGTTTATAATGGTGTGACTTATTACAGGAATGTTAAAGGGAAAAAGGCGTGATTTGTTCTGGACAAGGGATTTTTGTTTCCAGTTTGTAATTATCATGCTGTTGGGCAAAGTTTTCTTCTGAAACTGAAAGTTTTAGAAGATTTTATTTCTACTCTAGCTGTTGCCTTCGACTTCCTCTGCGATCCAGGATTGAAGTACCCAATATTCTTCATGAAGTTCCAAACTATTTATCTGTCAAATTTCATAACGAACAATTTTTTTTTTTGGCGTGACAAGTTAACAAATAGATATAATTATGGATAAAGTCTTTTACTGATTTACTCTGCTGTTGTTACTATAACAATCTTTTGAAAATTTTCTATCGTAGAGCATCCAACCATCAAAACCTACATTTAAAACTCAAATACACAAAATAGCCAACCGTAGACGCTTTAATGACTGTTCAAGACAGAAAGGCCCCAGACAGCATATATCATCATTAACTCAAGTCTCACTAATGACAGCTACACAATAGAATATTAAAATCTTACAAACATTACCTTCATTAACTGTACGCTCTCTGAAGGCAATCAATCACTCACAGTTTTCACCCATGCACACAGATAGTTTCACGCACACATTAACATTTTTGCTTCCTCGGGGCTCGGACATAAGTTTAGCCACAGTATAATAACTGTACTGTAACTGTGTGTGTGTTTCTCGGATTGAAAGAAATTGAGATTAAGAAATGTTTTATGATGAATATAGTCAGGGAAATTAAGGAGTTTTATTTCATAAAATATACCTAATGATTAAAGTTAAGTGACGTTTGAACTTCAAAAATGTATCTATGGTTGAACAGTGGCTAATCACAACTTTAAGCAGTGTTCATGATTAAAGGGGTAGTTATTAAGTGAATGGACTATCAATTTATATTGTCCATATATTCGAATCACAGCTGTCATTCTATGACAGTTATTATACAGGGTGTCCGGTAATTAATGGATAACCTTGAAATGGCTTGTAGCAGAACTTACGGCTGTTCAGAAAAAAAAAAAACAAATATATCCTAAGATATGTTTTTTTTTAAAAGGACTACAAATTTTTACCTTTTTTTACATTATTGTACGCTACAACCACAATTGAATGAATTCCATCGGTTTTTATTGTTCTATTGTTATACGCTAACTATTCCGATATATAGGCAGTAAATAGATTGACTAGCTATAGCAATGTAAAAAAAAAAAACATTGATTAATTTTTCAGTGAACAATTAATTTAAAACATACTACTTAGGATATATTTGGTTTTGCATTTTTTTCTGAACGGCCGTTAGTTCTGCTATAAGCCATTTCAAGGTTATCCATTAATTACCGGACGCCCTGTATATGAAATGGCTATAAAACAGGAAATTGACGTAGGGTGTACTTAAAAATTATTTTCCTTGTCTGTATTGTATAAAGTTATTGTTTATCAGTATCACACACATTGGCCTTAACTTTTATTATTTGCATCATGTTTGCTTGAGTTTGTCAGGCCTCGTCAACTGGCAGCACCGAAGTCATTTGTCATGTAAAAAGTTTCACGATAGAGCGGCAAGTAATAATGAAGTGTTTCCTAGTCCAAATAGTGTAATAAAAATTAATTGTTTATTCTGTAAATATATTTGTTACCCCATTATCGCAATCACTTTTCCCCATCATATTATAAAAAAACTGGTCAAGCGCGTGTCGGACCACGCACAATGAAGGGCTTCGTAGTTGGAATGAATTTATCCCAAAAACAAACTTAACATTGTAGCTGAAAATTATGTGCTCCCATACATTGCAACTGTAAATGTACGTTGGTCGACTATTACTCGTAAACATGCAAAGCCTCCTTAGCTGTGATAGTTTTCCTTTTAACTTTGTTATATATACTACTACCGTGAATTTTTTCACATATCCAAAAGCAACCATTTATCTGGCGGGGACACACACTTGACTCTAAGAAAAATTAGCACTTTAAAGCCTAATATTTCACAAACAGATCCCTTAATCGAAAAACTGTTTTCACAAACCCGCAATATTTTTGAAAGACCTATCCAACGATACCCCACACCATGGGGTAGACGCCAAAGAAAAGCATCCCCACTTTATGTGTACAGGAGGTACCTACCCTATTTCTTTTTTTCCCACTATTTTATTTTACTACTTTGTCGGCGTGATTAACATGTATGTCCATGCCAAATTATAGCTTTCTAGTACTAAGAGTCTCTGAGTTAAGCTGCGGATGGACAGACAGACATGGCGAAACTATAAGGGTTCATTGTTGACTACGGAACCATAAAAAATAAGCAACATGGAGTTGAAATTTCCTATCTGACTACCCTTGAGAAGAAAATTAAATGGCGAAAGAAACTCAAGGGCCAAAGTATCATTTAAAGCCGAGACATAATCTTGATCAGATCATGTGCGGAAAATATATTATAGATTAGTGTCTGAAATGGTCTTTTGAGGAAACAACTTGAAATTTTTATTGAATTTGGTGGACCGGTTCAGTCAGTGCAAGCTTTTGTTAGTAATCGTGTAACTCAACTCAGAAGTTGAGGAGCTCAACGACTCGACGAACCACACCAAAGAAAGGACATTTGGGTGGGCCGTATACAGAAGGTCCCTACTCAAACTGCGAGATCAACATTAAAACTAACAGAGATAGCAAAAAAAATACCCACGTAGTCCTCCGTAGTCATGATAATCATAAGGCCAGACATGCGAAATTATCTAATTGATCGAACAAATTAAAAGTAATTTAGAAAAAACCCAAAAGACGTTAAAACAATTTCTATCTTAAGCTATCACAAACCCATAACGAGCGACGTATCAATCACGATAACCCTGCCGAATGTGGGCGTTACTCTATTGTCTCGGGCCGCACACATCGGCGGCACTATTAAAATCGGGAGCATTAATCTTCAGGTCCTAAGCTTCATTAGTTATATGCCCACGTGGTAGAGCCTGATTTGTTAAGGTTTTGGGTTGTCTGCAAGTTTTAATTTAAATACAACATGTCCCAGAATTAACGACCAACATCTTAAACTGACATTGTACTCATCATTATGAATAACTTTTAATAAGGGACCAAACCTGAAATTGTGACAAAAAAAATCAACTGTTCCCTACATTCATGTTCGCATACCTCGTCAAAATGTAGGGAACAGCGGATTTTTTTTTCGCGCGATTTATGTTTTAGTCCCATAGTAAAAGTTATTCAAAATGATGAGTACAGTGACCCCTTGTGAGGTTGTGCGTTACAACTTGTTAGATAGATTTGTGGGACGGTACGCTAATCGTTTTGTTGTTTGTTATTTAAAACATGCAACTTAACATTTTGAGCTAATAATAATACCAATTAAGTAACCTGCACTAACCGTACTGCCCGCGTGGTGGATTACTGCCCACTTCCTTTCGCTGAGAGAAGGCCTGCTTCCCAGCAGTGGGAAAATTACAGGCTGATTATGTTTGCAAGCTGCACTAGTATTTAATTATTTGGTAGCTTAATAGTGAATTACTTACACAAAACAGTAAAGTTGGATCCTTCACCAGGCGCGATGATTTTTGAATCCTACAAGTACGACGACTCTTTGAAAAGATTATGCTCGAGGAAATTGAATAAACACGTCAGTATCAACAAAGCAAGATGCTAATACAAAACGAGTCAATAAGAAATCCACAATGTTTATTACAGATATAATGTCACCATATTTTTCTCACTGCGATCATCCAAGAATACAAATAATGAATTAATGAAACCACATTCTATGACTCAAAGTAAGAACTCGTGTAGACGATGAACCATACATAAATTCATTAGTCTAAACTGCAACACAACGGTAATAATTTGTGAGTTAAACGACTATTTAGTAGAATCGTGTGCCTGTGCCTTAACACATCCAAGAATCAATTAAATTCAAATTTAGAATTCATTCAACACCACAGCAAACGCTTTCAAATGAACGGAACGAGTGAATGATCACTTTCATATTCCGCTTATTAGAATCGAGTGAATGGATATGAATTCTTTATTTGAAATTCAAGCTTATGTATTTTGCCGTTTGTCACGTCAAATTAACTTTGGAATTAATTTCATTTTGCGTTTTATTATTCAGTTAGGGTGACTGCACACCAGGATATTAATCGCTGGAAGAAAGCCACGACTTTTTAAGAAAAAGGTGGTTTGAATTATTCAAAGTTCGAAAGAAGATACTTAAATCATATGCTTTCGGAATAAGTTTAAAGGTAATTTAATGCAACCAAAGATGTTCAAGGATTTCTAAAGTACACAAAAAAAAAAAACTGCCATTTTAAGATTGACGGGAACTGTCGAAGTAACTAAAGGTGATAAGTACCATGGTACTTATCATATTTAGTTTGTTGTGTTATGGCGGGCGAGCTGGACATAACAAACGACCAGTGGTCCACATCAGCACCCAAATTGCGTAACACACCAATGACAATCTGGATCATATTGATGGATATTAATAATACATTGCTTCAAATTTCCGAAAAAAAAAAAAAACCTGTTGTAACTGTTAGTGTGTTACTGAATTACCCCGCTGCACTAAATCGTAAACACTGGAAGTCATGAGCCTTGCCCAGCAGTGAGATGATACAGGCTAACAGTAACAGTAACTATAAAAACATAAAATAATCGCAATAAGATTTAAAACTGCAACTACATAATAAACTTTTATTTCGAAATAAAATACACCTCTCATGAACGTTATACCCTTGCATGAAACCAGCTAATAAATTTAATTTTATACTCTTCCTCTACACCTATAGAATAGTAATAAGCAATTAAGTTTTACGAGGCTAACACAAGACATAATAACGACTGATTACCATTTTAATATGGTCATAATATAGTACAGGCTGGGTTTGCATCTTAATGTGAAGTTGAGATGACAATCTAAGCAGATTTAGCTTTAGTGTCGCTTGAATTGTAATGTGCTGTCATTGTTCGAGTGAATTGTTTGCGACAATGATTATTATAGTGACTTGTTAAACAATTATTTTCAACACATATTTGATATGATCAATCTGAGTGCCTCCTTGGTATACTGATCAAGTGTTCATTACAGTTCTGTACAGGCTGGCAGGTATACACAGCATGGTTTTTTTTTTACCGGCTCCAAATTTTTACAGGGTATTACACCCATGAATATGAATAACTTTCACTATGGAACCAACTCTGAGATCACGAAAAAAAATCAGCTGTTTCATACATTTTGGTCGAGTAGGTATTGAACTTTTGTATTAAACAGCTGATTTTGTTTTCGTGATTTCAGAGTTGGTCCCATAGTGAAAGTTGTTCATATTCATGAGTAGAACACCCTGTAAAAATTTGGAGCCTGAAAAAAAAATCATCCAGTACATGTCAGTTATTTCATAGAAAAGTACAATACCTACGCGGTGAAAATGTATGGAACAGTTTTTTTTTTAATTAACTCACAAAATTTTTAACGAAAGAGGGTTCAAAATCATGTAACAAGTTGTGATTCGATGTTCTTGCCATCCTGTATACCAAATTATTAGTACTACATTGTGCTAGTGGTCGCATGAACTTCTGCTGAGCATGGCGTACTGTGTTCGATATGCTAGTCAGGCCAACTGTTATAGGTGGTTAGGTGTTGGAAATTATATAGAACAACAATCGATACTGTATACACCTATCGGTGGAAAATAAAGAGAGACAGTACGTTTATTTGCGAAAAACCATGACGCAATAAATATACAGACACAAAAAGAACAAGGTTTACCTAAGCATAGGTCGGCGTAAAGTTATATCCAACCGACAATGGACAGCATTGCCTAACTTAAGCATTAAATAACTGAGTACTTACCGGTAATAAACTTAAACATAAGTTATAAACATGCATAAAACATCAAGTGATCAGTATGTAAAATCAATAAACAGTATGTTACGTGGTAAGCAGTATTTTACAACGCATAGTAGCGCAGTGTGCACAGAGCCTTATAATTTATGGATGATTGGGATTTGTGACGTTCTATGCACGGAGAAGGGGCTCGTGGCACAATAGAACATACACTGATAGTAAGATATGGGAGGTTAAGCCGCACCCAGCGTGGTCAAGTCTTGGATGAGTGACCGTTTTTTAGATTTTATTGAGACTAATGTTAGTAATTCTGCAACAGGTAGTTTTATAAGCTTGATGATGATGTCATACGACATTAATTGAATTCATACCGCAAGGCTTAATATTATATCTGTAAGTTCTGCATTGGCTTGTGGCTAAGTAATAACTGCCACACGGGTCGATCGATCAGGTTAAGCTACGCTTGCCGCGGTTGGTCCGTGGATAAGTGACCATCTTCACATACCAAGACCCCTCCATGCCTCGGAAAACACGTTAAGCCGTTGGTCCCGGCTGTCATTCGTGGATCGTTGACAGTCGTTACGGGTCGTCAGTGGCACGAAAGTCTGACAACCAGTCTTACCAAGGGGTATTGTATTACCCAGTAACTGGGTTGTGGAGGTCAGATATGCAGTCGCTCCATATAAAATACTGGTATTCAGCTGCATCCAGTTAGACTGGAAGCCGACCCCAACATAGTTGGGAAAAGGCTAGGCAGATGATGTGTAAGTTCTGCTTTACCTATGACGAAAAAGATTTTATTAGAATCGGAGATACAAGCATGCATGACACTGGCATATGTATGTATTACATTACATCAGTGCCTCCTCTGACAGCGCGACTATTGCACTAAGTCACGCTGTCACCATTACTACATTGCTACTATAAGAGTGTCCCCACACTACATTAAGTTACGTGTCTATTATAATAGTATAAGATATAAACATGCATGGCACTGGCATATGTATTCCTTCAGTGCCTCCTCTGACACTTTGACTATCGCACTAAATCACGCTGTCAGCACTACTATACTACTACTATAAGAGCCTCCTCACATCATCTCAGTCGCGCGTTTATTATAATAGTATGAGGTCTAAACAAGCATGACACTGGCGTATGTGCATGAGTGACTCCTCTGACACTTTGATATCGCACTAGTCAGCACTACTAGATTGCCACTGTATCAGCTTCCTCACATCATCTCAGGCGCGTGTTTATTATAATACGAGTAGTCATCATCTGCCTAGCCTTTTAGGGTCGGCTTCCAGTCTAACCGGATGCAGCTGAATACCAGTATTTTACATGGAGCGACTGCTTATCTGACCTCCACAACCCAGTTACTGGGTAATACGATACCCCTTGGTAAGACTGGTTGTCAGACTTTCGGGCTTCTGACTACCCGTAACGACTGTCAAAGATCTACAAATGACAGCCGGGACCAACGGCTTAACGTGCTTTCCGAGGCACGGAGGGGTCTCGGTATGTAAAGATGGTCACCCATCCACAGACTAACCGCGGCAAGCGTAGCTTAACCTGATCGATCGAACTGTCCGGCTGCTATTATTTAGCGATGGGCCCCTATTATAATACGAGTAGTATGAGATATAAATATGCATGATTCTGGCGTATGTTTTACATCAGTGCCTCCTCTGATACGGTGACTATTGCACTAATTTACGCTGTTATCACTACTATACTGCTACTATTATGAGATATAAACGTACATGGCACTAGCATATGTATTACATGAGTGACTCCGCTGACTCGGCGACTATCGCACTAAATCATGCTGTCAGCACTATATTGCTGTTATAAGAGCCTCTTCATATCACTTCAGTCGCACGTTGAATATAATAGTAAGAGATATAAACAAGCATAGCACAGGCATATGTATTACATCAGTGACTCCTTTAACACGGCGACTATCGCAGTAAATCACGCTGTCTGGACTACTATATTGCTGTTTTACGTGCCTCCACATACTAGCTCAGTGACGCGTTTGTTATAATAGTATGAGATACAAACATGCATGGCACTGGCACATGTATTACATCAGTGATTCCTCTGACACGGCGACTATCGCACTAAATCACGCTGTCAGAACTGCTATACTGCTACTATAAGAGCCTTCTCACAACTATCCAGACGAGTGTTTATTATAATAGTATAAGATATAAACATGCATGGCACTAGCATATGTATTCCATCAGTGACTCCTCTGACACGGCGACTATCGCACCAAATTACGCTGTCAGCACTACTATATTTCTGGTATTAGAGCCTCCGCAGAGGAAATTAGACGCGCGGTATTGAAAAGCTAGTACTAACTCGACTCAACATCTGTACACACGATCCACTGTTACAGAGAAATATTTCCAACTCTATCGATTGTTATCAAAAACCAGGAAGAGAATGAAACATGCAGTAACAAGAATTCACACTGGAGATATAAAATTAAATTGTCCAGTCAATAAAACAGTCTATTTCAACGTAGTTTACATGACGTTAAGTAGAAGTTACAAATGTCTCTACGAATTAATATTTTTTACAGGGCTATTGCAGGCTAAATCAACGCAATGTAATGGTAAATTAGAAACCAAAGTACCAATGAAAAATGTTCTGTGTTAGTTGCTGAATATAAGTGGCACTTGGATGATGTTAGCCCAGAAGACATCAAGCAATAATAACGCGATTTAAAAATCTCTGATGAAGATGTATGTGGGCTATGGGTTAAAGACAGGCGTCAGCCAAGTGCTAAGATAGAAAGAAGACGAGAAAGAGGATACATCTTTATCATCTCGTTGAGAAAGAGACTTCACTAGAGCAAAGAAAGGTAAATATTCTGTCACATTTTATCACAATATTCAGTCGGATTTTTCCATTTAAAAGTATCCACGTGATTAATTACGAGTTGATAAATACCTTCATTATAATCCCTAATCATTTATCATAATAATCGCTAAGAAATTTATAATCGTTAGTGCGTCAATCCACCAACATCGCGCGTCTGGCCTGACGCGCCTTTACACGAGCTCCCACACGGGCAGACGCGGCATCGCGACATAAATCTAGACTGTAATCGCGCGCAATCTGACAGCCAGCCTGTTGAAATGAATATTCGTGATAAATCAATGTTAGCCACCGTGTGGGGAGTGGATGTTGGCATTTATATTTTGGTTTCCATGTTTATTGGGACATGAGAAATATTTGATAAAATTAACGACTTCATGCTTAGGTTGTCTTATAATTTACTGTTTGTTTAATTGCAGCCTGAGCGGAACAATTGGATTGATCACCCGTTTGCGTTTTTTCGTTGTTACAATCATAGATTCAGCAAAAATTAAGACACAAGAATTTTAGTTTGTTAAGGTTGAATCTTTTACGCTATATGTAGCAGTTTTTGGATTTAGTAAGTAAGTGTCAAATTAAACAGGATTGTATTTTTTATTCACCATCGATAATTATCTATCTCTTTTTCTGCATAGTGGGCTATGTCTGTCTGATGACATTCTTAGGTCAGATATCCTTATTTTCTTCTCCACATGATCCACTCTCCACTTCAAACTAAATGATGTTTAAGTGGAAACGTCACTTGTTACATGTCTTCCACCATCCCTTATTTATCGAAATCATCAATCGTTTCCATCACCTTCAACAGGTATTTGCGAGTTATTCTCGAATGATGTTCCTGCCACAACTCCACAGCTTTTCTATTCCATACGCAGCGACATTCTCTGTCCATTATTATGTCACATTCATTATCATTTTATTACACACACAAACCGTGTATTGCCACCTCTGTTTACAATGTTGTAAGCTGGAGGCAATTGTCCGGAATTTATAATTAAGTTTATGAAGAAGCTGGTGGCACTCTCTCTTTATTTTATTAGAAATGGTCAATCCATTACGGTTCATAGTTCATAAATAAAAATAATAAATTAATTCACTGACGGACAACGCACAGCCTAAACTGCTGGGTCTAAAAGCATAATATTTTGCGCAAGATTTCCTTATTATAGCGAAAGTGAGTTAAGGAAGAATTTTTAAAAGTTTGAAACAATAGTAAATATGTAGGCTAACTAGAACTTTTTTGCTCCGGATCACGAAGAATAAAATTAGGCAAGCGTTATTAAAAATAAAATTCACGATCCAGACTAACAACAGTATGATATTTATGAACTACAAGCCGTGTGCCCATGGGATTTCCCATCGGATAAAATGACGAACTTCTATGCAAACTTTCATATGGGATTAGGATAGGATAGGGATTAGGATAGAGGATGAAAGTTTGTATAGGGTACAAGAATTGTAGGTACAACACGTGGTGAAAAGACAAGTCGGCCAGCTAAGTGGTTAGCCAAACGCATCGATAGGTACTCCAACCATATACCTGAAGTAGCGATAAACATTACAAGGTAGTTATTATTAATTTGTAATTAAATTATGAGCGGAATTCCAATGCGGATGCTGTGCTTTATTAACGAGATACTTTACGATGATTATACAGAATATTGTGGTATTTGGTCTGCGTTAAATTGAGTAAATGTTATGTCGTGTATTGAATTAAGTGAATGCATATTTCATACTCTTAAAGTACTCATTTGAAATATGCAGTCAATTTAAATCGAGGTTATATAATTCTCAGATATTCATTACTAGCTTTTGCACGTGACTTCGTTTGCGTGAAATTTCGGCCTCCGACCAATCGCGTCAAATCCCATCGCACGCCCGTGCTATTACGAGTACCTCATTTTCGCGTAGCATTCTTTCTACCTTTTTTCTTTTTGCTCGTTTCCTAAGGGTCATAGCGTGTTGTGGTCTATAGCCTACTTATTAGGCTATCAAATGCAAAAATATTTTTTAATTTTTTAATTATATTTTTTTAAATGTAATAACAGCCGCACGGGTCGAACGATCAGGTTAAACTACGCTTGCCGCGGTTGGTCCGTGGATGGGTAACCATCTTCACATACCAAGACCCCTCCATGCCTCGGAAAGCACATTAAGCCGTTCGTTCTGCCGTCGTAATTAGAAAAGGCACAACTAACATTTTACAAATGTTGAGAAAATCGAGATTGAAATATTTTTTGAATTTTGTTAAAAAAAACACGTTTAAAATGTGTTTTTCGAAATTGTGAAAATGTAAAAAATTGCGTTTTTTTAGTATGTATACAACGATAGCAATATTATATTTTTAATTTTAATGGATATAGTTAATAATTAGCATATTTCTTTTTAACTTAACATAAAAAATAACATGAAAAGAACAATATTATGTTTAAAAGGCACATATAACCAAATATGCCTTTTCAATGTAAAATTTTGAGTAAATTCTACGATAAAAAGGCATATTTACTCAATTGTGCCTTTTCACTGTAAATTAAATAAACACATAGGTACAGTAAATATTAGAATTAATTGCTAATATTTATATTTTATACTTTGTGAGTGTGTTTTATTGTGTCTCCGCAGTGGGATTGTATATTATAAAGAAGGCTGATAAATGTCATTGTATAAGAAATAAAATAAGGCAGATGTAAGAAAATAAAACATTTATTTCAAAAATTGTAGAAACACTTGTAGTCTTTTCCGTTCCGTAATGCAGCTTTTACTAATTTTGCACTTCGTGATGACATAATTGCTGAAAAAAAAAAGAAAATTACGTATCTATAATATAAAAAATAATCGCTGAATCTGTTGCTAAGCGCAAATCCCAAGAACACCTGAACCGTTTTTCTAATTCTTTTAGAATATTCCTTGAAGTACGAGAATGGTCACTTTGCGGGTGAAACCGTAAGGTGCAGCTATTATATTAATAAAATTCGAAAATACTTAATTTATAGATAATTGAATATAATTATTGATCATAAAATACTTAAACACATATATCTACACACATACTTATTATAAAATTAATACATAGACCATACGTTCCATCTCAATTTTTTGACAGACATATTTTTTGTAACTTAATAAAACACTAAATAACAAATGCTTGGACATAACAATAATAAACTTTGAGTAAGCATATAAAGGTATGTTATTCTATGTTTTAGTAACAAAAAATCTGTCAAAAAGCAAATCGTTAACACATGATCGAAGCATTAATACCTAGGTATTACATTTTTGTAACGAGATTTCTTGCACAGTGCGGCTACGTGATGTTCGCTATAATTACCTACCAATTTTTTTTTAATAACAATCTAACCCTTTTAATGCTAATCAAATTAAAAATACATATCAATTTAAATTACTAGAGTCTTATAATAATTAATTAGGGTAAGCCACAGAAATAAGTAATAAAAACAATATTTACCAGAGCGCTGCACCTACAAGTGTGGACTTGCCTCGACACATCAGGCACAACTAACGGCATTCCCTGCATACCTTGCCCCCTTCACTTCATTTCCGTTCAAAAATGTTTAGTAGTAAAGGCACAAACGCCAATGTGCCTTTTTTATATAGCATTTATAAGCGTACGGGTAAATAGAAAGGGTGTAACTGCCAGTTGTGACTTTTCTTTCTACATTAATTGCTAAAGTGTTCGTATAAAAAATAAGCACAATTGCCACATAAGCCTTTTATATTTAACGTACGTCAGTTATGCCCTTTCTGTTAAATATATCAATAGTAAAAAGGTGAAATAAAAGTCATATCTCACAATATGCCTTTTTATTGTAATAAAACTTAAAAAATGATGCAGTTGTGCCCTTTAAGCTTATGCTATCTCTGTTTATTTTGCAGCTAAAAATCCACAAAAAAATAGGCAGATAGGCCTTTTTTTCCTGATTCCGAATATATATATAACTCATTTTGACAAAAAATGTTAGTTGTGCCCTTTTTCGGTAACACGGCAGCGTTGGTCCCGGCTGTCATTTGTGGATCTTTCATAGTCGTTACGGGTCGTCAGTAGTCCGAAAGTCTTACAACCAGTCTTACCAAGGGGTATCGTATTACCCAGAAACTGGGTTGTGGAGGTCAGATAGGCAGTTGCTTCATGTAAAATACTGGTATTCAGCTGCATCCGGTCAGACTGGAAACCGACCCCAACATAGTTGGGAAAAGGCTAGGCAAATGAAGTTGGGCAGGACACCTGGCAAGGCGCAGCGATGACAGCTGGAGTAAGGGTGTGACAGAGTGGCGTCCAGGGACTGGAAGACGAGATGTCAGTCGTCCGGCGGCGAGATGGCAAACGAAATTGTTGCCATCGCGAGCAAAACCTGGATGATGCTGGCACAGGAGCGTGGTGATTGGAACAAGGAAAGAGAGGCCTATGTCCAGCACTGGGTGAAATCAGACTGTGGATGATGATGATGGTGATGACTGGTGGGTCACCCAATAAACAGCTGTAAAATATGCATAGGCTGATTTGAATTTAATCTACGAGTTTCTGAGGTAAGTGTTTTTCTATGTGTCCTAGTTGCCTGAAATAAAGGAATAAATAAATAAAATTAATTAAATGTTATTCTGCCAAGTGAGTAGCAGTTGTATTTTTTCATTTATGTAAAAATTTCTGCAGAAAATGATCACCTTAGTATTTACTACATCCATCTCTTCTGTAAGGGGGGGAGGGGGGGGGACATTAAAAATCCCCAAAAGCAAGTTCATCCGAAGGCTCCTACTTAGCCGGACACAACAACACAATTTACACACATAAATATTAAAGGATTAATAATTAAGCACGAAATAAAAATGACTCAATACATAAAACAAGCAATATAATCAATTATAAACGACACAAACATAATAAATCACTGGTTTACTGATACATCCGCGTTATAAATTAATGTCTTCGTACTTGTTATTATTCATGATTAATAATAAATTAATCTCTCAGTTAAACCGTCGGATGCCACATTTGTAATCTGTATATTTTAATTATAGGAGCTAGGTGAGTGATTTGCCTGCCTTCATTTGAGTGAGGTGATATTTGACTGCCTTCACTAAGTTTTAAGAGAAAGTTTAAGTGTGATGGCCGTCATTTTAATTTATGGTTTACCTTATAATCATGGGAATGAGGTCAGAACAGACTTTGTAGATTTTAAGTGAAAAGTTAAAGCTTGATGCTAGAGTAAACAGGTATATTAATTATTGATAGTCATGAATATTATGAGATCTCATTGTGATCTTGTTACAGTTTTATTAACAGTCAGTGTGAGGTCAGCGGCGGTGGCCCAGTGGTAGCGGCCGCGACTTACGAATTGCAGGTCGTGGGTTCGAACCCCGGCAGGCGCTTTACTTTGTGTAAATAATTTTATCACCACTGCTCTCAAAACGGTGAAAAAAAAAACATCATGAGGAAACCCGCATATCGTAGAACCAAAAATCCGAAGATATGTGACATCTACTAACCCGCACTGGGCAAGCGTGGTGGATTACGGCCCACTCCCTGTCACAGCAGCCTGCCCCAGCAGTGAGAATATTATAGGCTGATTAGGTTAGGGGGTGTAGGCCCTTTGTACGGGAAACGATCAAAACTGGAGGTATAACTGTGAACGCGCCGTACAGGCCGTATCGATCTGTGTGTATAAGTGACAAATCAAAACAGAACTAACACCTCAGAGTTTGCGTACTGGCTAGAGTCGAAAGAACATTAGAGCTCTTTCAGATAGATTAAGTTCAGCAGTGAGAAAAATAAGAATAATAATATTCCACAACTTTCACACAACGCCATCTAGTCTCAAACTAAGCAGTGCTTGTGCTATGAGTACTAGACAACTGATATACATACATATATATTTCTAAATACATACATATTATACATAAATTAGCCCCAGACAAAGAACAAATGATCGTGCTCATCACACAAACATTTGTCCTGGGTGGGAATCGAACCCACGACCTTGAGTATAGTAGTCAGGGCCACTGACCACTAGACCAACAGGCCTGCCAAAGACAGTTGACAGATGTAGCGACAGCTAGGTTAGTATACTTTGCTTATTTCCACAGTATTATGTCTTATGGTGTTCTGCTGTAGGGATCGGCAGCTGACGTAGACTCGATTTTCATTTTACAAAAGAGGGATACTCCACGTTTACGCAGCGAGATAATATCCGCTATCATCTCAATATTTAAAGCTTGCATTTCAAAATGAGCTACAAGTACAACACTGCTAACAGTTTAAACACACACTATTCACTACACAATAACCAACAACGTTCTATTTAGTCGCCGTGAATGAGTAACCTTATATTTTATTTGTTTAGATTTCTGTGGGCATAATCATTAAGTTATACGAATTATGTGAACAAGACGAACATGACAAAGAACTATATTCAATAGCGCGATTATTCGAGTAATTATTAAAACATTTTTAAAAAATATCACCGCGCGTGAGATACGTAACCACGGTTTGCTACGCATAAATACGCTTACCGACGTGTGATAACTGCTAAGCTATAATGCCATATACCCTAATGGTTGAATTTATGAAATACAATCAGTTGCCAACGAATGCGAGTGTGTGTCTATAGTATAGAAATTACTCATAAAAAGAAGGTCGTAAGTCATACTAAACGTTAAGCTATTGCTTTGTGAGATTGCCTATGGATTTTTGGTCGACATTGTACATGGCACGGTTTCTTTGCGGTACGGCGTATAAACCGCGCCGTAGAAAAATGTGTCCGTCAACAAGCTTCCATGGTGGTCCATGACAAACCACTGACAAACCGTGCTTACACATGCGAAGTAACCGTAAGTAGTTGACCTCGACAAGAAAAACGTGTGTGTATAAAGGACTTTTAAGGCAGATTACTCATGGTAGGTTATCAGTTCATAGTCCGAGATATCCCTTGTCTTGCAAAGAATACTAAGCCGATGGCGTCGACGGTTCAGAAAGTCAAATGGTGCAGATGACAATGCAGCATGTCACTTACTGCGATCATTATAAATCAGTCAAGCTTATTTAGAAAATGTAAAGGAAGCTTGGAAAATGTATTTTACTAGACAGTTGCTCGGCTGTCAGAAGTCCAATCACAATAGAATCAACAACAATGCTAATTCAAACGTCACGTTGAGAAGTCGAGACATGCAGTGGGCGATATCTTTAACATTATTTCGCGATAACATAATTAATCAGATAATACCCTTTTCATTCTCGGACCAGTAAACAGTAATAAATTAATAATGTATCACCACAGCTTAGAATATAATTTTCTTTAAAACGATTACTTTTATCAGTAGGAAAAACCCATTGGCTGTCTAGCAAAGTTACATGTAATTTTAAATGATTAGTTTTGAGAATATAGATTTAATTTCTTTGAAAGTTTTTTGGCCACTGAGACAATATAATCTAAGCGTCCAAATTATATAATATATTGTCGATACTATCTCTATTATAAAATCAAGAACAGTCATAATCCTTATGGTCTGATGTTATCACACTTTTTTCGAAAAACCCAGTAATTTATAACGTGGTTGCAATTGGAGAAACCCAAGGATTAAGGGATTATATACACAGAGTAATTTATTTGGTCGTCATAATTGTGACACAAAGATTATAATTTATTTACAGAATAGCTTTTTCATCACAGTACTTAGTATTTCATAAGGCTTGATTTATGTGCCTTATTATGATCAGTGTCAATATTGATAACAACATTGACACTGGAAACCGCTAGAAATGTATATTTACAGGGTGTACCAACAACTTTGCGTGTCGATGTCTCGCATCGAGACGCAAAGTTGTTACCGGTAGGGCCACCCTTTGTATGTGTTGTAGTAACAATTGTATTTTTTTAAATGTATTTTCTGGTGTACAACAAAATAAAAATTTATTCCATATATTTGGCCGTGTTGTATATATTGTTATGTACTTCAGCTGATTCATACACTTTTGTAAGAATCAGCAGGTTTTTTTTTTTAAATAACCGATCTAGAATCTAGTGTATATTATTTCACGTATTTCAGTAGATACTATATTTTGTGAGATATTTAGAAAGAAAAATCGTAGTAAGGTATTTCATACTACACAGTAAAATGTTTACAAGTAAGTAAACATTTTACACATATTCTTCAGGTTCTTCACACTTTCTTCATATTTTTTTTCCACTGTCACAGAGAAGTGAACTTTATAGGCACAAATCTTTGACTGTTACCTTTATTTCTGCATTGCCTACTCATTGCCACCTCATGCAACGTGCATACTACATGGGACCTAATTACTCTGGACTGCAATTTACATGTTAATGGTAACATGTCTACATTATGTTATTACTATAAAATTGAGTAATAATTTCTTGGCTTATCGATAACAACATAAAAATTAATGTAGGTAAGACTCAGATTATGCACTTTGGCCTCAAAAAATCTAGTACAATAATGGACGTTAAATCCCAAAATAATGTAATTAATGACATGCACAGTGCAACATTCCTGGGTCTTATAATAGATAGCCAGCTTAACTGGAAGATTCATATAGAAATATTATGTAAGAAAATAAGTTGCTCATCCTATACCCTATACAGGTTGAAATTTAAATCATGGGCATCCTTTTAAGGGATCATTGTACTCATAATTATGAACAACTTTTACTATGGGACTAAACCTGAAATTGCTAAAAAATCAGCTCTTCCCTACATTTTGACGAGTTATGTGAACATAAATGCAAGGAACAGCCGATCTTTTTTTTGCGATTTCTGGTTTAGTCCTATAGTAAAAGTTGTTCATAATGATGAGTTCAACGACCCCTTAAAAGGATGGCCATGAATTCAATTTCACCCTATATAAAATTGCCCCAACTGTTAACGCGGATGCTCTACTCACAGTCTATCATGGTCTTGTTGCATCTGTGTTAAGATACGGCATCACATTTTGGAGACTAATCGAGAAGCCACGTTTAAAGCGCTGCTGTCCGTTATTTGAAGCCCACATATAGATCTTATATCTATATGTGGGCTTCAAATAACGGACAGCTGTTGTGTACCATATTTCAGAGAGTACAAAATTCTGGCGCTACCAGCCTTGCATATCTATGAAGCAGCCTTATTTGTAAGATTAAACCCAAAGTTGTTTCCTTACCTATCTGATACTGTACAACGTAACAGGCGAGATGACATGCTACGAGGACGCAGAGCCAAGACAGCTCTCATGCGGAGAACTATGTTCTGCAGAGCCCTGCAAATCACACTAATATTATAAAGGCGAAAGTTTGTTAGTATGTGTGTGTTTGTATATTTGTTACTTCTTCACGCTCAAACAACTGAACGGATTTTGATGAAACTTGGTACACAGATAGTTTACAACCGGGATTAACACATAGAATACTTTTTATCCCGATATTCCTACGGGATCGACACTTATGCGGGTGAAACCGTGGGGCGCAGCTAGTTTATAATATAATTAAAAACATCATTTAGAAAGTTAGATTTGGTTGGATTTAAGAAGCAATTAAAATAATGTTTACGTAATAAATGCTACTATAATTTAAATGACCACTTACGTGACACTTTGACATCGTAATTTAATTCAATTATTATTTTATTTCTGACTGACATCCCTAATTTGACGTATTATTAATAAAATTTATTTAACATTTGGACGCCCCTGTGGTAGAATATGATGAGATTATCCGTGCAATGTAAAATGTATATTGACATGAGTAATAATATTAATTAATTATAATGTACTTTGGTATGAATAATAATATTAATGATAAAATAGATTTTATATGACTGTTGTACGCCCTATGGGTATGTTACAGCGATCTTTATTATAATTATCATAAGAACGGTTTTTCCACTTGTGACAAATAAATAAATGAATGAATTTGAATTCGCTTTTACAATGAACGACACAAAAATCACTCTTCAGGGAAACCAAAGAGTGATTATTCTCATGACGTTTTTCACCCCTTTCTTTTAGCCTGAAGTAGCAAAAGATATGTACTTACATAAAGGTAAGTCAGTATTTATACAGCTAACCGCATGTCAGTGCTAACGCTTTGGCGTTTCAATAGAATGCGAGGCCAAATCATACTGATTTTGTTACCACTGACATGTGGACTTCAGTACTTCTGGCTTAGTACGTACCAAAATCAAAATCAAAAGTCATTTATTCAAACTAGGCTGAGAATCAACACTTTTCGAACGTCAAAATTACAAAAGACAGTCCCCCAAAACCTTCACCACTTTCTAGTGCTTTCGATGGGGACAAGAAGTGGTAAAACAAACTGTTCAGTTCGTTCAGTTAGATCGAGGGGAGGCCTGTGTTCCAGCAGAGAGTACATTATAGAATAAGTTGATCATAGTTAGATTTCCAGTACTGTATGGAGTCATCCTTCTGCAATCAATTTCCTTGATTTAATTACTATCATAAATCATTGGCAACTATTAATTTTCTACCCATTATGCCTAAAAAGTATGAAGTTAGTTGTTTAGTATGGGAATACATGTTCTTGTAACATTATCTAGTTGTAAACGATTTAAAAGTATAGGCCATTATGCCTTTAAAGGTATTAGCGGGTATTAATTTATGTAACAGTTTGTATGGGTTTAATATTTTAATTTAATAATAAAATTATATAGCCTTGTGGTACTGCACGTGATGGATATAAACTGTGTGGAAACTTAGCTGGCTTAAAGATAAAATTGATAAACGTATTGACGTGGACCAGAATAATTAAATGATCATATTTTTATTGTGCTTTTTAAGTTGAAAAACAGAGCAATACCACCAAATGGAAACTGAATACCGTTCCTTATAGTGCCCGACAAACTAGAGGGTTTGCTGATACGTGGCCAACTATGAAATAAAATTTGAAGTGCTCTATTGCCTACAATAATTATGGTTCCATACCTTGAAAACTAAATGATTGGCTCGTGGCTAAGAAATAACAACCGTACGGGTCGATCGGTCAGGTTAAGCTACGCTTGTCGGGGTTAGTCAGTGGATGGGTGATCATCTTTACATACCAAAACCGCCCCGTGCCTCGGAAAGCACGTTAAGACATTTTGCCCGGCTGTCATTCTTCTATCAATGACAGTCATTACGGGTCGTCAGAGGCCCGAAAATCTGACAACCAGTCTTACCAAGGGTATCGTATTACCCAGTAACTCGATTGTGAAGATCAGATAGGTAGTCGCTATTCAGCTACATCTGGTTAGACTGGAAGCCGACCCAAACATACTAGTTGGGAGAAGGCTAGGCAGATGATGATGATGTTGAAAGCAATTTTTTTTAAGAAGCACCAACATTTTTGATGTAGGTAAGTGATATTTCTAAAGAACATTAAAAGACGCTCTGTTTATTTCAACAATCCATGCTTTTATAACGCTTGCACAAAAGCGGTGGAGCAGGTTGAATTTTGAAAAAGGTATGGGCAAGAAAATAAACAGAGTGAAAAAGAAAATTGTTTTTCACGCCAAGCAATTTAATTTCGTATCCTTTAAGAGCGTGCAGTATAAACAGAACTATGATTAAGCATGTACCAATCACACGCAGTGCCTGTAAATATTACTTTTAATTCCCATTTTATTTTGCCGACCGTACAAAACCATCAATAAGTCAAATGAAGCGGTAATCTTGTGCGGTTAACTGCTCATTGTGTTGCCGAATGATTTATTTTACGACCGTACTTTCACTGCGTCCGCAATCGGTTGTTTTGCTGACCGTACCCAGTACTCGTTGTTTACGATTTGGAAATTGCTAGTTTCAGGAATTTGCTGGCGGTACTTAGCTAGGTATGAAACGATGAGGAGTAGCATCACTTAGGTCCCTTTCCCACGGCAAGATCCCGTTTTTTGCAGGTACGGTTTTTTGCAGGATCCCGTTTAGTGGTGTACGTGTTTAAATATACATATTCACACAAGCATTCGGTTTACAGTATCCGGCAAACAGGATGCTTGTGTGAATATGTATATTTAAACACGTACAACACTAAACGGGATCCTGCAAAAAACCATACTTGCAAAAAACGGCATCTTGCCGTGGAAAAGAGCCCTTAAGTTACAGCCGTTTCGCACGTGAGATCTTGTTGCCGAGACAATTTATTGATTATGATTGCAGCGGAATTTATGACCTTATTTATGAAGAATACATCAGCAGTGATCGAAAACAATTGCTGTGGTAGCGATTGGGATAACACAAATATTAACAGAACATAAAAAAAAAGAAATTAAAGAGTATTTAAGTAAAGACCCTCGAGATGAAGCTATTAATTAAATTTTGTCTAGGATTACATTTAATGCATGATGTTGTAAGAACTGAATCGACCAACTGCTGTAAAGCTGGTAATCCAAACTCGCCTCTAAACCGTGCTTCTAAAAGGTGATGAATGATAATGTTATCATCCGCGTAGCCTTTTCCCAACTATGTCGGGGTCAGCTTCCAGTCTAACCGGATGCAGCTGAATACCAGTATTTTACATGGAGCGACTGCCTATCTGACCTCACAGCCCAGTTATTGGGTAGTACGATACCCCTTGGTAAAACTGGTTGTTAGACTTTCGGGCTTCTTGACTACCCGTAACGACTGTCAAAGATCCATGAATGACAAGCCGGGACCAACGGATTATCGTGCTTTCCGAGGCACGGAGGGGTCTCGGTTTGTAAAGATGGTCACCCATCCACAGACCAACCGCGGCAAGCGTAGCTTAACCTGATCGATCGACCTGTGCGGCTGTTATTATTTAGCCACGGGCCCCTCGACTGAAATGTTTGATGACTGAAAATGTTACTGGCCAATTAATCTGGTCATCATAAGAAAACAAAACAAGACTTAAACAAGCTGTAACTCTGCTTAAGCCTGCAGCCATAGCGGCTTTACACATACACCATACATCACTCACGATATCTCAATAAAATCATCAGAATTAATGGAAAACATTCAATATCCAGTAACCGCGAGTAATTCATAATTTAATATTTCATTGCCGTCCGCCGGCAACCGGCAATTATCAGCAATACATCGTTCGGCAACCAGCAACCAAACAATAACGGGTTGGGTCAATTAACTTCGGGTTATCGGTTTATGAGCGGGGGAACGTTTATGGGGGAAAGATGGGGAATTATGGGTACTTCGATATGATCCGGAGTAATTGTTGTATTTATGAAGGTTTTTGTGTTACATGTTGGTACGAGTATACGAAGGTCATAGACTCCTGCAATACTAAGAATGGCAGGAGCACGACAACTGGAGCCGGAACACAACGCTTGGCGGCAGAAAGGTAAGTTGGTAGAATTCAGAAGCCAAAAAAAACATGGCCCTGGTCTTACGTTGAATGATGAGATGATGGTATGATCTTCGAACACCATATAATAACTTCAAATAGAATGTGTTAAATCCCAACAAGTAATGTAATAAACATCTGTAACTTCTCTTAATTTGTTCGGCAACATAAAATCACAACCTTCTTCCCCGAATTAATAAAAGGCGCCACGATACAGAATACAGTTATAAAATACAAACATTTTATGACACAATATCTTAACCCGACCAGTTTATAACCACGGGAATATAACTGAAAATCGATAAAAACAGCGAATCGAAACTCAAAAGGATATCTCGTCTCGATACTTGGGAACGATAAAAAGTAATGTTTGGCGCAAATCGAGAAACAATAGTGAGTCTGTAAACTGCATATGAGAAACCCCATGGGAAAAGCCACTTTATTTACTAACCTTAGAGTCAAAATTTGCGTATATATATGAATTCAATAAAGTTTTCCGTGGGCAGTCATAGCCCATGCGGCATCGGATTTATTGTCGGTTTATAAGAGCAGTATTGATGACTGAACTCACATAAAGCATAATATGGATTTGGTCTTAGCTTTGCAACTATGTGCCATAATGTGAAGGATCAAGAATAAAGCTAGGAAAAAAAATTGAGTGAATAAGATCACATCCTTCGAAAAGTTGCTTAGCATAATCAAAATATAACGTTGCCACTGCTGGGACACATGCCTACTCTCTTCAAGAGGGAGTGGGCCGTTATCCACCACGCGGGCGCAGTGTTGGTTGGAAGATGTCACATATCTTCAAATTTTTGGTTCTAAGACATGCCGATTTCCTCACAATGTTTTCCTTCACCGTTTTGAGAGAAGTGATGATGAAATAATTTACAAAAAGTACCTAAAGTGCTTGCCTGGGTTTGAACTAAACGACCTCGTAAGTTGGGGTTGGGGCACTAGGACAAAATATTACAAGAGTGTGACTAAAAAAAAAACAAATTTAAAAACCTGGATGAGAAAAAATAGTGCCCGATGACCAACGCGAGCTCCTTATCGATATGAAAGAAAAAGACGAAAGGTGTCGTGGGACACACGGTTAGAACGAATTTCCACAATGTAATAAACTAACAAAGTTTGAGAGTACCAAATAAAAAAAATAAACACACAAAGCAAAAGTGTCGTGACCGTCAAAATTTTACACTTTTTTCGGTCTAGCTCTCATTCGCCCAGTGTGTAGTGTATAATGTGCGATAAGGGACTTTATTCCAAAACAAAACAAGACTGTCCGACAGTCCTGCAATTACAGCCTGATAATACTTTAATACTTTCTCACACTTCAGGAAGTAATCTGTTACATAAAACTATTAATTTGTCAACATAAACCGTTAACACGGGTACAATATTACGTAGCCCATGTGAGTTCCGCCATATTGACACAACCGTCCCTTACATAAACCTTGCAACTGCGGCTAAGAAATGCGAATGTCTCGATCGTAAACTGATTATCGATTACTAAGCGTGCAGGTGCTCGGTTGATTGATTGATTAATATTAATCGGTTATAATCGGTGATTGCATTAAATTTGTTTAGCTCCCACTTTGGTTTATGATGCAGTTTTAGAATTATGGGCGTTGTTTATTATTCTGTCCACCTTCATTATCTAGTGAAGTTAATCTAGTCGGTTGATTTAATTTGTAAAGAGATCTATGGATTTGACAAGACCTACTTTTCGTTGCATATCAGTGTTTTCCAATCTTGTTACTTCATCAAACATTGCTGGTTCTTATATGCGGCGTTACTTTTATGTATCGTATTTGATTTGTCGGGATAAAGAGTTGTTTGCGATGACCCAAAAACTAATCACAAGTGATTTAAAGTCTAGTCAAGATAGTTAATTGAAGGGTATTGTGTTATACTGCACGTGATAGGACGGTATGTATTAACTGCTATGTTTTTTGCTTCACACCTGGGAAGTAAAACGTGGTGGTATCAGCTGCTAATATTCCTATGATTTAAATAAAATAAAATGTCTTGCATGAGAACTGTAATTGATTGTACCACCTGTGTCTGTGTGTGTTTCATTGGTCGATAAATTATATATGCACAACATTGTAGCACATTATTGTTATGCAAATTCATAGTATTAAAACATTGTAAGAAAAACCGGCCAAGTGCGACTCGGATTCGGGCACGAAGGGTTCCGTACCATTATCTATAAAAACGGCAAAATAAATCATGTCTGTTGTATGGGAGCCCCCTTAAATATTTATTTTATTCTGTTTTTTAGTATTTGTTGTTATAGCGGCAACAGAAATACATCATCTGTGAAAATTTCAACTGTCTAACTATCACGGTTCATGAGATACAGCCTGGTGACAGACGAACGGACGGACGGACGGACAGCGGAGTCTTAGTAATGGGGTTCCGTTTTACCCTTTGGGTGCGGAACCTTAAAAAGGTGGGTTTTTAAAAAAGCCACTACTAACTACGTGTCATGTGAAGGTTCATACGAGTAAGTACGTCATGCGCACGTCAGGGCCAACCAACTAACCAACTGACGCTGAATTTGTCTGCAGCTTATGGAAAATAGATGTATGGACGTTATTTATCGTATCGTTACGTACTTCTTTATTGGTTTTCTTCATTCCTATATAGGATTATGGATTATGATGGTGATTTAAAATATCAATTGTGCTCTGCTTATTATGTCACACGTCAATACTTTTACTTTTAAAGGTCAACTGTTTCTACTCGTCCCTTTTAAAGTTCTAGTAATTACTTAGAAACCTTGGATATAACAGCTAGTCGAGTTCTGCTGTGATATTCACATAAACATAGTGGAATCTTGTCTATTGTCCTGTCTGTTACCGACACACAAAATAATTTATAGTATTACAACAATTGCATATTAACTCTTTATGACTAACTCATCAATATGGCGTTAACTTCAAAACCACAAAACGTGACAAGAAACTAACTGATTCACTGTCGATTCAATCGATAGCGTTATCGATAACACTGAACAGACATTATGCGATGTAAATCATCGGTTGTAGATCGGTAAGATATAGATTTTAATCGATTTCATAAGAAGTCTGGGTGTTGGATACTTATTTTATGGGAAAAGTGACGTTTGCGTAAGGCTCTTTACTACTTAATGTTTCTGGATTTAACTAGTTATTTGCAGATTTATGACACCACAATTCTGAATAATTCGAAGCAGGCTGATGTCCTGATCAAAGTCACATTGGATTTTACGAAGATGACGATATTAGATTAGAATATTACATTTAGATAATGGACGCATGCTATTTTTCTAAAAAATCTAAACAAAAAAGTCATTTATTCAAATTAGACATAATTTGGCATCTACTGTTATTCCTAGAAAAACTCCCACAGAGAGAGGTTCTAGAGAAACACGTCTTTATCTAAGACGACGTTAGGTATTAGATTTCGAACATTCGGTAAGGTGAACTTTACACTATATTGGTGGGTGAGGCATTTTTTAGAATAAGATGAGTTTCTAAAATTAATTCAATCGTCTCATGACCACGTGCAAATTTTAAAACTAGAGAATATAGTGTAAATAATCACCTTACACAGCAGGAGCTCAGTAACTACTTACTTTATTTCAACTATTTCATATGTCAAGACCTACGTCTTTACAAATAAAAGAGTTGAAATAAAGTAACTTGTACTGTCTTTTTTAAAATAAACTTGTCCTGGCTTTGTCCAAGAGGGCAGGTATTGCAAAGGTACTCCATTGAAAATGCTGAAAATTGATGGCCTCATTGGGGTCATGTATCAAGTTCTGGCACCACATTATTATTGCCCACAACTCTGGCATGAACAAAATATTTCTAAAAAAGCTATACAATTTGCCAACCCGCCTCCACCACAATACATTATTATTAATACGTTTATATTAGCATGCTTGAACACGACTTATGAATTTTAAAATAATATCGATCGTAATTACTGCCTACGTTAACAGGCGGTTATAACGCAATAAATTGTACCTAGACTTGTTAATAACTATGTTTTTTTTTTTTGTATTGCTATTAACTCTGCTTGTTGAAAAGGAAGGAAACTTTGATGGCATTTGTTTGAAGTTACTGCTGCTTTATAAGCGGTGAATGACGTACCTGCTGGATTAAAAGCTGTTGTTGCTTGACAACTGTTCTGTAACTAAAAGTTTCTGATCATTTATTCTGTTCATGATCTTGGAATAGCAAAGTGTAATTTAGGTGCAATTCAATTCAATTTGGTTTGTAAAGACAAGTAATAGAAAACTAAGTAAGCCCCAAATGAGTACTGACAGAGGTTTTACAAACATTTGAGTAACAACTTGATCCATGGATTAGAATGTTGATCACCACATCAGAAAACGATTAATCAAGTTCGAATCATCATCTGCCTAGCCTTTTCTCAACTATTTTGGGGTCGGCTTCCAGTCTAACCGGATGCAGCTGAATACCAGTATTAATGAAGTTCGAATGAAAATGAAAAACAGTGACTGTATTCAAAACGCATATTTGTGACTACATTTAGCAAATAACAAATATTATTGATTGGAATAAAGAAATATCTAGTAAAAACAATGAATTAAAATCGCAGATTAAAAACAAAAGCCATCATTACAAACCAAAATCACAGAAGCAAATAAAAAATGAATCTTAATTTTCCTTATTCATCTGTATACGACGCTGTATAAATAAATATTCGGAGCTATAAATCTCGGGAGCCATACGTTAGCACATCTCAATCGTATATCTCAGGTACAATTAAATTTCAATGCGCTGGAGGCTGAATGCTCAACGCATGTTAAGGTAGTGTTGCTAGGGTTGAGAAACTTGAGGATCGGAGAAATATTGCGTACCTGAATGGAACTAAGTTAGGAAGTAAAAAGTTATGGAAGTCTATTGGAAGATCTTTATCCAATTGTAATAGGACACAATGATTGTCATGAGTCATGCTCACTTAAATGTCTCACTGATGGTGGCGAGTGTGTTGGAACATTCAGTTCCCTACAAAATGGTTGAGCTGGATGGTGCTGATCCACGCATCATGTTCGTGAACGGACGCCGTCAGTTGAGGCTGGTCATCTATTAACTGTCAGGACTTATGTTCAATCTTATACACTCACCGGCACGGAAACTTGGCCACTCGTGATTTTCCTGATTATTTGCATAAAAAAATTTGCATTTGCATTTATGACAATAAATTAAGGGTAGGCTTTAATACGTGTCTCTTATGCTTTAAGGACTTAGAAATTAAAAGATTACCTCACCAATAAATCAGTTTTAAAAATCACGCACTTTCACTGAAATTAGAAATTTTTCACTATAAATTTAAAAACACTACAAAATAAAAAATAAGGTCTTTTTCGTTATTGTCTGTACGTTTTAATATCGGGTGTTTCCTCCTCTAGCCCTGATAACTGCCTGCATTCGATCTGGCATACTTTGGATGATGTTTCGGACATCAACTTGCAGTATACTGCGCCAAGAGGCCAGCGCTGCAGTACGGAGCTGGTTTAGAGTTTCCGGCGGGTTGGAGCTGGACTTTATCTTTCTTTTGAGCATGTCCCAGACATGCTCAATTGGGTTTAAGTCTGGGCTACGAGCTGGCCATTGCAATTTTTGTATGCCAACCTCTTCCAGATATTCTTCAACGCAATTTGCAACGTGTGGGCGTGCATTATCGTGCATTAGGAGGAATTGGTCGTGTCCAATGAACCCCGAATATGGCATTACGTGCTCCTGAAGAACTTCCTCGATGTATCGAACAGCTGTTAGCCGATTATCGACGATAACCAACTCTGTACGTGCGTCGGAACTTATACCTCCCCATACCATTATTGAGCCTCCATGGAAACTCACTGTTTGAGTGGTAGTAATGGGTAAAAACCGCTCTCCTCTTCTTCGCCACACTCGTTCTCGACCATCTGGAGAACGTAAAGCTATTCGACACTCGTCTGTGAACAGTACTCTAGCCCATTGCTCGTGGGTCCAGTTAACGTGTTCTCGTGCGAAGTGAAGTCGAGCTACTCGGTGCTGTCTCAGAAGTTCTGGACCTCGTGCTGGTCTACAAGCTTTTAAATTGACTTCCTCCATTCGTCTTCTCACCGTACGCTCACTAACATTAACGCCTCTCACAATTTGAAGCCGCTGGCGTATCTCAACAGCGGTCAGGTAGCGGTTTCTCAAAATCTCCAGGACAATAAAGCGGTCGTCTCGGGCCGATGTGCACCTTACGCCTCCACTGCCTGGCCTGCGGGTGTACTGGCCTGTCTCCTGGTATCTTTTAAGGGCATACTGCATTGATGACCGTGGTACGTTAAGAGCAATAGCAACTTCACGCTGTGTCAGCCCTTGGTTAATTAACGCAACGGCTTGTGAAACCTGTGCTGGTGTTAGAGGCATTGTTATTGCTTTTAAAGCACCTTTACTTATTGAATTAAAAGCATAAAATCACAATAATTCAAAAACCGAACAGTAAACTTTGCACAACACACAAATTTAAAACGTGAACTTAGTCGCTCAAATGACCCGATTCAACTGTAAATTAAAAGTTTCGTCGTGGTGCACTTAAACATAATGGATTACCCTCTTGAACTAAAAGTAAACATTTTTTGACATACCTGCACAACAAACATTCATCAGAAACACTTAAAACTTTTGCTAACGCGAGATAAGCGCTTGGCCAAGATTCCGTGCCGCTGAGTGTATTTTGAATTGTTTCTTCATTTAATTTTTTTTTGTTTACATTTTTCTCACGTATAATAGCAGCATCAAGAATAACGTACCCAAGATTTTGTAATGTCTTGATTTAAAAGAGTGTGACTTGAAGTTTCTTGCCCGTTCTTCTCCATAGAAAGTTGAAGCTAGTTGCCCATTCTAAAACATAGATCTATGTTTTGTAATGGGTAACTAGCTTCAACTTTCTGACTAACTGACCGACACATTGACACTTCAAAAGTGCCTGTAGATAGTTTAGTATAAATGCTTTGAGTTGGGGTTTGATTACAAGCCAAGTCTAGTTTTTGTTACAAAAACCCAGTAGTTTTAAAAAAAAAGAGTAACTTATCACTAAGCACTCATCATGTTTCTTGTCGTGATGGTTGGGTTGTTGTTACTCTGTGATGGCGACATCCAAGTAGAGAATGTGCAAAAGTATCCATCATTGAATATCAAGTCATGTGTATAACCCAATATGGTTGACATCCAATAAAGCAGCCGATAGTACTAGCTGTACCGTTTATATTAAACCGAAGGGGTTGTTTCCAATACACGGGACCGCTTGTAAACATTTTAAGCCGATGTCTAGACATAAACGTTTGTACTTCGATGGAGTTGAATAAAAGCTCTCGTCCTCTCATATGTAAACATATTTTAGGAACGTGCTGTAAACGTTGTTGAAATTCAGCCCTAACAAGTACCAGACTCTTTGTAGATAGCTGAATATAGACCTGCTACATTGAGAACGTATCTTCCGAAAGTAACTAATTGTCATCAGAATGTTGACTTATAAATCGATGATGGTTTCCAGACAATACTGATTGTAGATGATGATGTCAATAAAATTAATACTGTTGCACTGAAGGAAGCAAAAGAAGCACCTTTTCATTAGCTTTTCACAAGATGTGTAGACGATACCAACATTCCGCTAAGTCCAAGACAAGACCATAAATCCAAATCCCTTCATAAAACAAATAACCCCGGCACTACATTGGAACTAGCAACCCCGCTATCAGTCCACCCATATTGAGATCTAAAGGCGTAACTGAATGTAAATTTACGTGGCGGCGTGGCATAAATAATGTGTGGAGCCATTAAATATGATAATCTTGTTGCTGCATCGGCGGATGAATGGTCTTTGTTCGGCCCAGGGTGAACAGATCCCGATAGCATTGTACGGGTTGAGATTCGCTCGTAAATACTACCGTTCGATACTTTGTGTGTTTGTTTGCTCGGTGATTAGCGTGAGGATTTGGGGTTGTTGAAAGTTAATTCTATGAATGTATCGTTCGTTAGGTTTTGCTTTAGCTGCTTGTTACTTTTGGTCGTTAGTTTCTTACGGTCGAGGATTGTGGCAGCTCATAAAGTCATAATACCAGGATAGTTTCGGATAATGTCGCTTTAGGTATTCTTATCTTCACTAAAATCGGTTTTACTGTGCCTTTGTCATTTTCATAACTTTTGCTAACTCTAACACTAAAAACAAGGAAATCAAATAAAGAATCAAACAATTTCCTTGAGCCTGTTAAATTGGTTAAGACTATGATATCAAGTCAATCCATTTGGAATAAATATAATACAATTGTCTGGGTTTCTTATTGCAGAAACTTGTATATACAAGCATCTTAACTTAATAAGAAAATCGTAACAAAAAACGAGCAGTCAGAAACCATATTCTGATTATCTAAAAGTGATTAAACATGTATATGTACGAGTACTACAAAAGACTCAGTCAATCAGTCAATGATTAAATTCAACGATCAAATACAGTTTCAAAATTATTCTCAAAATTGAAATCGACATCGAGTCCCAATAGTAGCGGCTACACTATCACGTTATAATTTATCGCCAAAGGAAGACGTAAATCATACGCCGGATCACGCCCTCGTAAATCCAATAATATTATCCTGTGCCGTTTGGGGGTCGGCGATAATATTCCCGTGGTTTATGACTAGATATGGCCAATGGTGACGTGTTAATGGGAGGTTTTGATGGGACCTTATCAGTTGTGATGATTTTTGATGGTGATGAAAGTGGTATGGGCGAAGTTAGGTAGCTGTTATAGCTAGTGAGTAGCGAGATCCAAGAGTTCAGATAATTATTTGTAAATTCAAAGTCATCAAATGGCATTTAAGCAGTATCTATGGTATTAACTATTAGGCGATACACAACGAATAACTTCTTGTTACACAAAAATAATTTTTCATTAAATTCATTTAAGACTTTTTAAATTATTTCCTTGCTGATGCTTTTAATGCTGATATAACGAGTCTTTTATTTCAAAGCGTATATAATAAATAATAATGCCTTCAGTTTCACATTCATATCTTGTCTCTAAACCCATACCATGTAAGTCAGAATCGCGGCTGGCTCCACAATAAAATATCCAAAGGTAATTTCTGATTCAACAAACAGTGTAAACCTTTTTAAGGCTTATAGAGACCTCAAGTTATCACACAATAAGTAATAAGGAAAAAGATTAAACACAATCGAGATGAAACTAAAATATTTCAGAACAAACGATAGCACAGACTCTCCTACCAGAGTAACGTAAACATCAACACCGACCAATTTAAATTTACACCTTCGTGTAGGCACTATCTGCAGACAATCCAACTATCTTCGATACGAAAAACATACGCATCTTCCTTCCATTGTTACCTCTAACCAAAGTATTACGTAGGAGGCACTACAACCCCAACACATAAAAACACTGAGCCACACAGTGTCACAAGCTCCATAGTCAAAGTTGGGACGAAGGTGAGCAGTGTCATCAAAATGGAAAACAAGTCCAGGAGATAAAATGACGGTATCAAGCGGACCCATTGAGGCTTCAATAGGTATGGAAATAGGCCATCAGTGGTGCACATGCAGTATCGGTTATATGCTATTCCCTATCTGTAATAGCCACTTAAGTGCGAGCCGTGAAGATATCGTATCTGTATGTCTCTATTGCTGGAATGGGTACATTCAGTGTATTTTATATACGTGAGGAAGTTTTTCAATGGAGTTTTGTCGGGTTTTATTTGTTGATGGAAGTTTGTGGAGCTGATAGTTTTAAGTTATGGAGACGAGAACTGGTTGGGAGGTAACCTGCTTGCCAGCGCTTTAAGCGTTTTGTTTTCTTGATTGTATACGTCGAGAACATTCTTGTTTAAATACATTCTATTACTTTTAGAATGCTTGTAATATTAGAGTATTTCCTTAATGTCTGTTTTGTTTTTGGGTCCACTTTGATCTAAATATTTGACTGTAATCAAAATAGCGACGATATACGTTATTCCTTTCAAAGTTCTTCAAGTACACATAAAACTAATGTGTTTTAATTGCACATTCAACATCACTTATTCTGGCTTGACATGACTATAATTTCTTCCACAATTTCCAACATTAAAAAAAATCCAACACAATATCAAAGCCATAACTCAAGCACAACATCTAGAAATAACATTAAACAACAACAAAAGACGGTCGCAGAAAACGCTAAACAATAAAAAAGATACACGCGCCAACAAAAAGGCCTTAGAAGTTGTAACATAAAGGGGAAAATTATAGCGCTTTCAGCGGCACATTTAAACGGGACATATTTCAAAAGTTTCAGCGTATTAAGCAACATTTATTTTGGCAGTGACTCGACCATTACGCAGCCGTACGACCCAAGCTAGATGTTATGAAAAACATTACAGTTACTATGAGTTTCTCGATGGAGTTTACGAAATGTTTTTGTTAGACATCATAAATAATGGCTTTGAAAAACTATAATAAATAAAACTATTAATATAAGAATTAATTACACATTGATTTATGATCATTGATGTTAATATCTCAAAGAGGTATTTTTGAGACAAATATCCTCTCATCCTTTATGTATAGTGAATCTCGTAATTGCTTTACTACGATACCTTAAGATTGAATGTCACTTGCACGTTATAAAACGACAAGGTTTATTTGTCTATGTGACAGTTGGATATACGAGTAGGTGCCAATTGCCTTGCTCATAAACTAAATTTAAGTTCAGTGCATCTTTTACTTTCTATTTCTTTAAAAAAAGGACAGAAGATAAATTTTAGTTTAGTCCTGTCAAATTTATCAGCGCCTGACACAAGTTTAGACGTTATTAAAAACTTGCCCACTAAAACTACGTCAATTAACATCAGGCGCTGATTCATTTAACAGGACTAAACTAAAATTTATCTTCTGTCCTTTACTTAATCAAATAGAAAGAAAAAGATGCACAGAACTTGAATTTAGTTTAGTATGTGGACAACAGAATTGGCACCAATTTTAACCTTACTGAAGTTTTAAGTTACTGGGAATTCTTGTCAAAAGTGATGAAGCAATTACGAGTTCGATCATTTCGATTATACCTGTTTATACAGATTTACCCTGCACCAACTAACAAATAATCATACGTTTTATTATTTTTCAGATAAACCCATTCGTTTTGGACATCTTGATCAAGATGGCGATAGTTCAAACACCAACATTGAACTCAGGCAAACATAATGGAAAGTCCAGTATCCGTTTAGAAATACAGCTCAGAAGTGACAAAGAATCTAAAACCAGTGATACGCAGCATCTCAAGGCATAACAGTTTGGCTGTCTTGTTACATCCTAGATTCATGCCTAGGCCGAACGCCAGTGTTTTATTATTTAGACTGAGCAAACTGTACCCGCCAGCATTTTCTTCCAAATTATGTCTGCACTTCATCTTATGAAGATCGGAATGTATGACTATTTTATTTGGGCATGAATTGAGATCTTGCATGTATGACTAGTCAACGTAATAATGGTTATGTTGGGTACGACTACTTCTTTCTTGGAAGAAGCCTATCGTGGGCATTTGATCTGAGTGTTGGTAAAGACCTCGGTAAACTTAGGCTAAATGGCCATTAGTAAGTTGGTTTTGAAATTGCAACATCTGAATACCTTGACTCACACAGATTGTCTAAGTCCGTTTTAAAGAACTTCCTCGACTCCTGACGTCTTGATGACGGCCTCAGAATCGTTTTCTAAACCGTATTCTGATTGCGAAAGTGGCTAGATAATCTTTAATGGTCTATATTGTTAGATATTTACAAAACGTATGTTTTTAGCACTGAGCATTGAATTGAACCATTAACAAAAAAAAGTCCCGAGAACAAACAAAAATACTTTTTTTTATTTCAAACAAAACCTCAAACAACCGTCTTCCTACTTTGCAGTCCTAGCAATATCTCTCAAAGTAGAAACATTGCAGTGATAACATAACATTCCAAGTATGCTTGTGAATTTGTGATGCTCCTGAGAATAAAAGTAATGCGTTTCTTTTAGTCCGTTCTTGCTATTTCATTTTGTATAACTTATTTGAACGTTCCACCGTTTGTTTTGTGAAGTTTGCTTTGTGTATATTTGAATAAATCAACTTATTATTAGAATGAAAATGAATGTCCTTAGTTTTGGAGTACCTAAATGAAAGACAGGTTACCGGAACATTAAGATACGATAGTGAACATATAACAGTTACAGAATTTTTACTTCAAGTGTTTTCAACAGAGTTTGCATAATGAACAAGAAATATAATAAATGTATAAGGTATGAAAAGACATCAAAGCAATTGAAATCCAGGAGGCGTAAAAAAGCCCAACAATACTTATAAATTATTTACGACAGTAAACAAAACCTAGCCGTCAATAAACCCACATCAAAACTAAAATAATAACACCAAATATTTTTAAACAAACAGCGCGTTCAATCTATTCAGCGCATTCCTTTAAGCACTACCTCCTACTGGCTCAAACAATGCTGAGTGGTATACATTGAACCGTGTGAAAGCTGACGAGACTATTGTAGTCGGTTTGGGGCGGCAGTGTATAATTTGTCGGAGAAGGCGGGGATGACACGCCCCGTTGTCACTCCAGGCGGGCTGTTAAGGGAAATGCTGTATTCTGTGATTGAGGGAGTTCCTGGTAATGTATGTGTTCTTGTTAAAGCTAAGGAAATAGCTGTTATGAAGAAGGATTTTGCTTTCAAAATTAAGTAGGTTCTCGATAATTTCGTTTCCTACTTCATTGTAGATGTACTAAATATAAAAAAAAATCCTTTAAATCAACATGCTGTGTGCAGTTTTACGTTGAGATATGACGAGGGTCATCAGCTCATAAGAACGTATGGTTCTGTCTCGAGTGACAGTACTACATTAGCAATGGCTTTTTCTGCAATTCGTATGTCTCCAGCTTCATGCGTTCTAGTTTTATACAGTTTAATACAGTTAAAAAATACTTCATATCTTGTGGGTAAATACGTCCTGTATCCCAATTTTCATTCAACACCTTCGCTTCTCGTAAGCCCCGTTTACATGATGAAAGTTTCTTACCTGTGGCATATCTACAACAAAATTGAAGCAACTAATGACTGACGTCTAAATGCTGTTTAATCGGTGTAACTTTTATCATAGCTTCAACTTACTACTGGTCACAGGCTTTACTGTTTACGGTTTCACTCACGTATTTGTTTCGGGATTCACAGTTCTTTCTCTCGCGGCAGTAAACAAATCAAAATAATCCAGTCATATAATTCTCTTTCAATAAATCTCACTAGTGCTGTGCTGCCCCGCCCATCACTAACGAGCCCCTCGTCACAACGACACTCCACCATTTCACAATTCACTAATAGCAGCACAAACAAGCGATATGTACTTATTTATTTCTGTATGTATATAGAGAAGTCTTTTGTTATGACTGGCAAGATAAGTACAGTGGAAGTCAGAAAGTACTTAAACTAGTCTAGCTGATGGTATTTATTTCTTGCGGGATCGTAATATATGCTCGATAATATCATCATCTGCCTGGCCTTTTCCCAACTATGTTGGATGCAGCTGAATACCAGTAATTTACAAGGAGCGACTACCTATCTGACCTCCACAACCCAGTTACTGGGTAATATGATGCTGCTCGGCAAGACTGGTTGTCAGACTTTCGGAGTACTGACGACCCGTAACTACTGTCAAAGATCCACGAATGACAGCTGGGACCAACGGCTTAACGTGCTTTCCGAGGCACGGAGGGGTCTTGTTATGTGAAGATAGTCACCCATCCACGTACCAACCACGGTAAGCGTAGCTTAACCTGATCGAACGACCCGTGCGGCTATTATTACTTAGCTACAAGCCCCTCTTATATGCTTGATAAAATATTATCATAATATACGATCGTCACCATGGCTGAAATATGGTGTGGAGGACTATCCAGACCGTATTTCGGTCACGGCGGGCAATCTCAACGGAGACTGATCTTTGATGTGGGAGATATTATAGTGCACAAGTGTGTGCGCAGGCACAGGTACACTCCCTCTTCCCTCACTCTCATACTCCGATGGGACGGCTATCCGACACGACCAGGAAGACTCAATAACACTTTGACCGACCCAGGAATCGAACTCAGGATCCTACGGTCAGCGATTGTGCTGGCAAACATGAGACCAGTGGGGCAGTCATCGTAATATATTGGTATGTGGAAAATCAGTTCTGTTTTCTAGTAGTAATTAATGATACATGTCCGAGAGCCCAACATTTAAATACGTGATATCCACCGACCCGCTGGCACCATGTCGTCGTGGATTTGATATTATTCATTCTTCATTATGTGGTAGTTATGATACACATTAACAGTCATGAATTATACTGACGTTTACAATTGTTGTAATAGAGGAGCATCACTTTATACCCGTGGGGGTTATAGCTACAATGATCGCATATAGTACTCTCATAGTGTCAATCATTTTAACACCACTTTATGATATTGTTTTGAATCCTTAGAAGCTCATATTTCTTGAACACCTAAAAAATTTGAAGCAGAAAATAAAATAAATGCACAATTTACTTTTTCTTATATTTCGGCTCTATTTAATTATGGCCGAATTCAAATAAGTACAACGTGACATAAGTAGGCCACACCCCCTACTAACTACGTCGAGCACTCAACATTATTTCAAGTCACCACTCAGAACCGATCAGCACCGACTTATTGCTACGTTCATAGTGTTTGAATTGAATCTTATATTCCAGTAAATAAAGGTCATGCCAAATGAAGGAATGATTTAGTTGAGATTATGTCGTCTGTTCTTAAGAGTAGCCGTAATTAAAGATTAAGAGGATACTCATACATAGAGTCGAGAAAAAGAACAACTCTTGTTTGGTAATGAAATAAAGCATACATCTGTAGCCAAACCATTCCTGTGGAAAAAATACCAATGAAGTGAACCGTCATAGAAGAGATCAGGTTATCTGGGCTAAACACACTGATATCCTACCTACCGAGCAAGTGTGGCGATAACGCTCTTTCCTTCTCTGCATAAGAAGGCTTTGGACCTACATTACAAGCGTGTGGAGCGACGATCTAAACAGGGTGGCAGATAAGAGTAGCAGAGGATCAAGTTAAAATAGTGTGTGATTGGAGAGGTAATAATTGATAAGCATGCCTACAAGTGGAGGATGATGATGGGCTTGTTTTAACATAATATGTAAAACCTTCTATTAAACCATGCCCTATCTATCAAAATCACACTCTGCCTCCCACACAAATCACCGTCTCGAATGGGCGGAGATTCGAAGTATCCTTGAAGCTCCAGCGCGACAATTTCGACGCCTATTTGTCAAATTAACACAGCTGAGGGGAGAGTCTACCATCTTAATCACGTACGAAGATTTTAATAAACGGCTCGGCATGTAAATTATGTATACACTCGTAAGTACTTTGATTTTCACGGGAACAGAGAGGGAAAGGTTGATGAGTAAATTAATTTAATTAAGGTGGGCTTTGGAATTTTTAAGTAAGAGCCTTGAGTATTATAAGATTTTTGGATTTAATCTTTAAAACTCGTGTGGTAGGTAAGCCATGTTGTGTAAATTTTTTATCAACACAGTACAACGGATATTAATCAGGGATCTAGGTAATGCTAATTTGTACAGAATAGCTCACTATTTAATACTCTAACGTGTCTACTATCAGGACAAATTCTTCCTCAAGGGAAGTAAATCTACAAGACAATAATTCCACTTTCACGTGGTAACGTGAGCTACTGCCTACCCCTGTACAAGCATATCATTGCGACGTTAATGGCTTTGTGGCCGGCAGCGCGTGCGCCGATAATCTACGGCGCGGTAAATCACCGCATGACCCGCACTATCGCACATCGATGTACAGGGTTGCCACTGTAGGTGGTGGTGATAGCAGAAGATGTATTATCACTATCATAGATATTAGATAGGTAAAGCGAGGCTATCTAAATGTTAAGGAATTGTTAACCGCACCTGTTCAGTGTTCAGCGTATATGCAAATGTCCCGTTTTCGATTGCAGGTAATGTTTACACATAAACAATAATCTCAACTTTGTTTCTCGAAGAATCTTTATCGAGTGAGGATGGCGAAACCGTGAAAAATGTATGTCCATGGCCATATTGAGTGCAATGAAAAACGTCATTGTCGAATTCACTTTAAAGGGTTTAAATTATGCAAAATATTATCATATATTATCATATATGCTTTAATGAAATTATACTTCTTCATACGATCAGGCTGCCCGTACTCTTGTAACAGATACTTGCACATAAAGTGTATAGAGCTCCACTTATGACATAAACAAAAGTATTTTTACCATCCAGCCAACCCTATACACCTGCGGGTCGTGAGCTTTATTGAATTTAGCATATTTCGCTCATATCGAGACATCGAGCTCGCATTGTCCCAACACTACCGTATGTGTACAATATGTTGCTGTACATGCTCGAAACCAAAGTTATAGTTTTTGGCATCACCATAAGCTCCGGATATTTATTTAATTTTAGGATCCCTTAGCCCCAACTGCACATAAAGTGGGAAAGTGGAAGACATTCTTCATATCATGGTGGAGTGTGCCTGAAACTAAGATCTTAGAGCTGAGTTAGTAATACACTTTGGTGTGGATGCTAAAGAATTGGGAATATGCAAAATTAATATTTTAGCGTTCCACTTTTGAGAAACAGCGAGGTTGTTATATAAACTTGTGTAAATTAGTATTTTTAGAAGATAGTTTAGTGTTTATAAAATTATGTTTATATAATATTGTAAGAAAACCTTACAGAGCGATTTAGTCATGTGGACCAAACTTCTTAAATAAAGAAAAAAAAATCAAAGGAATCCTCAACAAAAAGATATACATATTTCAGTAGTACATCTATCTGTGCCGTGCAATGACAAAACATCTTATTATCTATGCCATCATCATATATAATAATTATAATATGATGATGGCATATAAAAAATGATATTATTAAGTCTTAGGGGTCTGTTTTGGCATAAGACAAATTTTGTTTTAGTTGCCCGCTTTCTTTAGGTACAATGTTTTCTTAAATTCCCCAAAGAACGTGAGTTCGAGACATGCTATATGTAGCATGTAGATTTTATTGCGATTTTATTAACAATTGATTTCATTCATTTCACACGTCTTCTGGTAAGCCGATATTTGCAATCCTGAACCTCTCACGCGCGAAGAATGAAACTAGTGTGCAGCTTAGCTGTTGGCAGGATATTACTAATGACAAAAGAAGATCGACCAACGTTCGTAGATGGATGTGTGCAGTGCCCAATTGGATCTTCCGCGCTTTAGCTATCATCGCTACCGGTCTCAGTCTTGAGGAGGCAAATATAATAGTTTTGCCTTGAATGATAATGTCTTCCTATGATAATAATCGTAGCCTGCTTCTCATCGATAAAAAACACTAAATGCAAGCAAATAAGCTAGATCATGTTCACTATATTTGGCTCGGTCCCTTGAATCTAAACTTCAGCCAAAAACTTAGGAGAAATTGCACGACAGAATTCATGTCGTTTTCTCCAACAGTTTTGCACATTCACAGCGACATGCACAAATGAATACTGTGTAGAACTGGGTATGCATGCAATTGTGTGTGATTTAGTGCGGTAACGAACGACTAAGCAAACTGTGTCGGCTGTGCGAATAGTTTGTTTAGTAACCTAATGGTACAGTCATGCTGTTTGTTTATGTTCCCTTGGGACAGGGTGGTCGCCAATGCGGTGATGGGTAAGAACGATGTACGAACCTGGAAGGGCAATCCTATGTAATCTAATGTAAGCAGGTAATCATCAAAAGGAACACATACGGTCCAGACAAGGAAAGGATTGAGAAAGGATTTGAGAAAACTGCTAAGAAATTGAACATGAAAATAAAGTCTCCAGTCCTAAAGTTTACGCAAGTGAAGAAGTGCAAGATATAGAAAGCAGCTTCCCCATCATTTCATTAAGTTTGTATCTGTTTGTGTTTGTTGAGTGACGTTTAGAAGGTAAAAGCAGGACTATTCTAAACAACAGTTAATTATTAGCATTCAATCAAATGCTATCCAATCTATACATCAATGTACCATCTACCGTGCAGAAATGCTTTGTCAAATAACGTCCTACACCCTTTACTCATAAACACATTTTGATGTACGACAACACAGACTTGACACAACAAAGGTATTTGACATCATTATCAAACACATAATGCATTACGTCGTTCCGAAATCACCGCCCAAACCAGCAGTGATTTGTAACAGTAATTTAGAGCTCTGCCAGACAATATGAGACCGCTACACAAACATATTATTAGTAATTTATGTGTAATGGCGTCAGTGACATGATTTCAGGTGTTGAATTGATGATTATCGCATGGTTGATGATTTCATTTTAGCTCGCATGACCTGTGTGAATGGAATCGTTTGATGCGGCAGTGAGGAGGTCAGTTTTGTTTGACTGCTCATTAGTATGGCTCGTACGAAAACAAATGGTATTGTCTAGTTTATGAAAAATAATCTTTATGTTAATCGCGATAGAATTCATCTAATTCTAAAGTTATCTTGTTTTTTCTCCCCAGCTATGGGAAGCTGTATTGGGTACTTATTTTATCACTCAAAAAGGCTTTGCATGATTTCATCTTACCAACCAGCAATATATTTTGCTAAACATTCTCCAAGCTAAAATAATGGTAAAAAAGTTTATTGACAGTATAAAAGAACAAACCTTACATACAAATCCCAACAATCCTGTGATTTGTGTCTAATGATACTTATAAAAAATGTGGCAAAAAATAACAGCCGCACAGGTCGATCGTTCAGGTTAAGCTACGCTTGCCGCGGTTGGGCTGTAGATGGGTGACCATCTTTACATACCGAGACCCCTCCGTGCCTCGGAAAGCACGTTAAGCCCTCCACATGAGGCTAAGTACTCAATGATGTTGGAACGAGTCCAGAACAAAACGCGCCACCTGTATAGGAAACTTTATGGGGTATACCCATTAGGGTGGAGTGAAAAAACTTTTTTCGTGTTATAGTTATGTAATAGCGCGAAAAGGCTGCCTTTAGGGTTTAACATAACACAAACAAAATATAATTTGAATAAGATTAGATTATCTGCCTCCGCAAGGTCACTGAACTTTTGAATAAATTGATTTTTAGACCCATGTTTGACGCTACTTAAATTTGTCATTTATAAATATTCATTACTTTTTATTTTATCATTCGATAGTTAAAATAGTCTACTTTGTTTTCTAATCATTAAAAAACATATTCTTACGTTGGTTTAGGTACTTAAAACAAGAAGAGTGCGGGGCGCGCGGGGAGGCTATTCGTTGCGCAGCGCGCGCTTTTCGACACTTGTCATATCAGTGCACAGTTATTACTCCAAGTGACAGGTCGGACGTTTGTTTTGAAGCATGGAAAAGACTCGTAGTGCATTTAAGTGTCCCTTGTTTGGTGGTATCGAGGATATTAAAGACAATTATCTATCTACTTATGAAGATGTAATGAATTATTATGAATGGACGAGACATCAGCTTAAATTACAATTAGAAACTGCAAAGGAGCCAACATTTTCACAAGTAGCAGATATAGTGGTACCTAGGATTGAAGGTATATGGCAAACAACATCTATTCCGACTGTAACACGAACGAGAATCATACAGATGTTAAAAGCATATCACTTGAAATGCAAGAATTTACTTAAGTCTATTAAGAAGATTTCTCCAGAAAAATTGGAAAGTTTTCGCGAAAATGGTAAGCTGCTCTTTGATATTGCATCTTGCAAATGTAAAGAACTCCCACATTGCATCTGCCCGACTGATAAAAAGGTTCCCAAACTGGAACAACCGTTTTTAATAGATCAACGAACTTCTCGAAATATGTTTATCGGTAAAATTGACATTACTACGACAAAAAAACTACAAAAGACCCTTAAACGGAAACTAGATCGCGAAAACTCCACAAGTAAATCCTTGAGTAACAGTTTTATGTCATACAGAAATTAACGTTTCCATGATATCACCGACATCCCCGACATCCGAGCGAAGTAGTAGTACAGCTGATGAATTCCTAAACACTAAAGACGATGGCGTTCCTGAAATAAGGAGAAGAAAGATCTCACATATTAACTTACCTACGTTACAGAAGACGTGCGACAGATATGGTGTCTCTGATAGGGCGGCGGCAGCGATCGCATGATCCGTTTTGCACGATATTGGATCTGATCTTGAGGTTATTGATAGACATAAATTACGAAGGGAGAGATCTAAGAACCGACAGAAATTAATGAAAGAAGTCATTAATACAGAGCTTTCTGCTTTATACTTTGACGGAAAGAAAGACAAAACTTTAAAAATTGTTACAAAAGGTAATAAATACTATAGAACTACGTGTATTGAAGAGCATAGCTCATTCAGGAGCCGGGTTCTAGTTATATGGGGTACGTAGTACCAAGTACAGGTTCAGCAAAGACAATAGAAACCGCAATCACAGGGTTTTTGGCCAAGAAAAGCGTTTCTCCACAGCATCTTATGGCGATTGGCTGTGATGGAACAAATGTTAATACTGGAAAATATGGCGGAATTATATGCCTCCTGAAAAAAAATCTGCAAAGACCTCTCCAGTGGGTAATTTGTTTACTTCATATGAACGAACTTCCTTTGAGACACTTGTTTTTTCATATTGACGGAGCCACTTCGGGACCCAAGACTTACACAGGCCAGTTGGGAAAGTCACTGGAAACTTGTGAACAATTGCCAGTTAAAAAATTCCATCCAATCGAAGGAGCACCGCTTCCAACAACAGCTGTAGATTTGAGTACAGAACAAAAGTACTTGCACGATATTGTCTCAGCGGTACAATCAGGTGACTTTCCAGAAGATCTGGCGAGTAGGTCCCCAGGTAGACTATCTCATGCTCGTTGACTCACACGTGCTAATCGTATACTACGTATGTATGTAGCAACAGAAAAACCATCAGATAATTTGATAACCCTGGCTACATTTGTCATAAAAGTTTACGCCCCATGTTGGTTCTCCATTAAGAATAAAACGTCCTGTAAAGATGGGGCTCGGCATCTTTTTAAAATCATATCGACCTCTAGGTACCTGCCAGAAAATCTAAAAAAGGTCATCAATCCTGTCATTCAACGCAATAGCTATTTTGCACATCCTGAAAACATCTTACTTGCAATGATTACAGATGACAAGAGACACATTCGTGAACTGGCAGCCCGGCGTGTATTAAAAGCACGTAGTATGTCACAATTACCATCACCAAGGCTGTTTGAAGTGACAGATGTTAACTTTGGTGCGTCGAATTATATCGATATGATAAATTGGCAACAAACTATTACCGAACCTCCGATCTTGAAACAGCTAACTGATCAAGAAATTCAACAAATAGTCCAATCTGGTGGCGAGGGTGAAATATTGTTTCTACGTCTTCCCTGCCATACCCAAGCAGTGGAAAGAGCTGTAAAGTTGACGACAGAAGCTTGCACTTCCCAGTGTAAGGACTCATCACGATTGGGAGCCATAAAAGCTAAATTGGAATCCCGTAAGAAAATGCCGAAATTTGAGACAAAAAGAGATTTTAAGGCCGACTGAAAACTTGTTTTTTTATTAGCTATAAGTAAAAATTGTACTACTTTTGTGTTTAATTACATTATTCATATCTTAAATATATAATTTAGTATCATTTATCCTCCCTATATACCTCTTATATACTTAACAGAGAACCCTAAAAATACTACGATTTTTCAGAAAATCTTAAAATTTCAAGGTCCAAGCGGAGGTAGAAGATATTATTTTATCGAACTGAAAAAGAACAGTTATTTTTACTTTAACATAAGGCACTAATCCCCCCCTATTAGAATTCTTAACTAGGAAAAAAAAAAATTCTATACAACCGCGCTCCACCCTAATACCCATTTTACCCTTTGATGTACCCCACTCTATTCGTACTGGGTATGGTGGGGTACAATCATCTAGGGGGTGAGACGGGAATTCGCACTAGTGTTGTACGTGGTGAAACTGCTCCGAGGCATAGAGCACAACCCGAGAGTGCTGCAGCGGTTGCACTTGAGCGTACCCGACCGTTATGTGTGGAGGCGACGGCCCCCGCCACTGCTGGTCGTACCATCAGCCAGGACCAACTTGCAGGCCAAAACCCCTCTGACTCGAGCAATTCGCATCATCAATTATATTCAGGTCGAAATTGATATATTTACATGTCACTGGGGTGAATTCGCAAAAGTACTATTGTTCACAATATGTTACAAACAATGATATTTATTTTTAATTATTTGTGCGTGACTTGGCTATCGCATTAGGTTTAGACCTGTAATGATACTTTTAAAGCATTTAAATAAAAAAATAAAAGAAAATAAAAAAAATCTTTGACAATAGTTACAGGTAGTCAAGAAGCCCGAAAGTCTGACAACCAGTTTTACCAAGGGGTATCGTATTACCCAATAACTGGGTTGTGGAGGTCAGATAGGCAGTCGCCCCATGGAAAATACTAGTTGGGAAAAGGCTAGGCAAATGATGATACTTATAAAAAATGACGGTGGTTACCTGTGTACGTCATGCGGTTGTTTGAGCTAGATTGACACTGACCTTCGTACTAGTGAAAACTGTATCACAGCAGGTTGTCTTCCTCGTTCACAAACACACACACTACTACACAATTACAGAAAGTTTTTACTTGACTGCTAAATAAAATAAAACACTGTTAAGGTAAGTATGGCTATAAGAATGCAGATATTTAGAGGGTACTATTTGATCATTTGCTGATTTGATGACAAAAATAATGAGGGTAAGTATAAAATATTAAAAGTATAAGCAAAAAATTCAGACAAAAAGTTTGGTTTATGAGGTTATGAACTTATATAGCATCAAAAATCAAGAAAAAAAAAATAAGTCGTGTCGATAATGACTAAAACAACAACAACAAACAAAAAGCAAACAATATACAAATAGAAAAAAATGTTCAATGCGTGTGAAATGTAGGTTAGTGTATGCGTGTGTAGGTGTGTTTGCAAAGAATGAGAATGTGTATTATGAAAAAATGTATTTCTGTGAATGTTTTATGATATGGATTTTAATAGCTTTTCTGTATTAATATAGTTCATTTCGGTGAGATATTTATTTAAAGCGCCATGAACACCACCTTGCAGATGAACTAAATCATACTCTAACAGAAGTAAAATCGAAATTAAATTTCCATCTTCCGTTGTATCTAAAGGCAGTAGCCATTGTGGGCAGGGTGCTCTCACGACCTGATATTTACGAGTTTGGCCCGATACTGAACATTATTTATGTCTCTGTTTCCCCATTTTTGTAACAATATTTATTGTTCTCGAATATATCAAACGTGGAATCTTTAACAGTAACTTCTGTTTGGTAAAGGCTTTCAGATATTTTTTGTAGGGATTTTTTGGAGATGACGTCATAACATGTGGTTGATTGCCATTTATTGATTTTTCATTGAAACAGTCTTCTTCTTCTTCATGTCGCTGGTACGAGTGTATTTTAAATCTTGTAGGTCCAAATCTTCGCCACTTCCACGTCCTGGTTGGTGGCATGCTTTCATCATCATCAATACATCCTGCCCTTTGTATTCGAGAGAGCTAAACATATTGATGATTGAACTACTTCTACTTTCACTTTCTTGCGTTGGTCTATTGTAAAAAAGTCTCTGACAAATGTCTGATATTGTCGCACTTAGTCTCACCTGTTATTTTCAGTTTAAAGAAGAGAAGGTTTTACAAATCTAGACTCTGGTTTTATTAACTTCGACCAATGGGCAGGCTACTATGAAGTGCTGATATATTTTTCAACACGTCGGATCGGACACAAAGGGGTGCGTCGAACGTCAAACCATTTGTTAACATGTGAACGAAACATTTGTATAATTTTGTGCACAGAGACACAGCGAGAGCGACAGTCATGGGACCTTTTAGTGGATAAATACTCATTGATTTATTCAGGATGATCATCTCTGATCACATGAACTTTTAAATCGCAAGATTATTCCTCCCACTATCACTATTTGGGCTTGTATAGCTATGTCAATCAACTGCACATCAACACTAAGTTTATCATGTTTAGCTAGTGTTGCGTTGATGATGCTTGCATCATTACCTCGCTAAGTTTTTCATGACTTTATTTGTGTACACAGTGCATTATTCAGATTGTTTAATATTTGGATATCGGGTTTCTTTTCTTTAATTGTATCCTTGTCTATGCATCTTAATGTACCTTACCTACTTGTTTTTTTTCTTTTCTTTTATTTCGTAAATCGTTTACATCATTTTCCTCACAACCAAACTTAGATCCTAAATCATAATTTACATAAATATTATAAATTATATCGTTATAAAAACGCTCTCGTTGTACCACGCGACTGCTTATTCGCTGTCGAGCCGCAACGCCTCTTTCATGTTCAGAATCAGATACGCGCTGATTTATAGCAGCCCGCCTTAATTGTGGCCCGATCAGCCGGCCGTATCTATTCAATTTGTTATTATGAACACTTAATGTGAACACGGATATTTTGTGCAGATGAAAATTGGCGGAATTGGCGTGATTTTTTAGTTAAGTACTGTTATCATTAAAGGATTCACAAATTTTAAAAAGAGTCCTAAAGAAAGATTAACTATTGAATACATTGAAACTAGACAGGAATTATTAGAAAAAGATTGGGAATCGTTTCAAAATAATAATTCTAAACTTTATCAGAGCTACAAATTAGATGATATTGATCAAAAGGTTGTTGATATTTATGATACAACTGAGGACACTTACATTACTTATAAGAGCAATATTAAATACCGAACACCAAGAATGGTACTCAGTACTTAAATGATGACCTTATGTGTATACTAGTAGGGTTGAAAGTTTGAATAAAACAACCAAACTGTATACTGTTCTATAGGTAGTTAGTCATATATTTACTAAAATTCACAAGGACCCAACCAAATCGTTGTAACACAACGCTTGCGAGATCTAATTCGACGCCAACGCCATCTAGTCACATCATACGCAATGTTTTAACAAATGTAATATATTTTGTTGAACCGATGAGCGGCTTTTGATCATGCATGATCATTAACATACCGCCCACCAAGGACATTACTGACGGAATGTCCTTCTTGAACTACATTATGGGTCCGAATTGGCAGCAAACAATTTGATCTTATAGGTTTGATCTAAAATCTTAAACATTTAACAAAATAAAACATACTTAAAATAACTTAACTTCTAACATTATGTGAGGTTGCCGAAAAATAATAAATTCATTGATCTGTAACCGGTAAAATACAAAGTTTTGACGTTGGCCTCTTAATAGTAGAGGTCTTAGTGCGCAATGTGACTACACGGGTGATATTATCATCACCAGGATGCTTCTCTATTACGCGACCCAACAACCAACGACTTGGCGGCAAATCGTCTTCTTTAATTAAAACAATGTCTCCAATTTTTGGCTCAGGAACCTTGGAAGACCACTTGTACCGGTTCATAAGGTTGGACAAATATTCCTGGGACCAGCGTTTCCAAAATGACTGTAACATCCCTTGAATGAATTTCCACCGCGACAAATCACTGACATTTGTGCTCTCTCTATCATCTGGTACATTAACTATCGGCTCTCCGATCAGGAAATGTCCAGGAGTTAAGGGTAACAGTTCACCAGGATCAGTAACGTTAAGGACACTCATTGGACGCGAGTTCAGACAAGCTTCCACTTGGCTGAGGAGTGTGCTCATTTCCTCGTACGTCAAGGTAGCATCACCAATGACCCGTTTAAGGTGAAACTTTGCAGACTTCACCCCTGCTTCCCAAAGTCCGCCGAAATTAGGACTATGTGGGGGAATGAAGTGCCACTCGGTACCGTTGGCCTCGACTTGTTCTGCTATTGATGCCTGAATAGATGACAATTGTTGCAATTCTCTGGAGGCACCAACAAACGTTGTGCCATTGTCGCTCCATATTTTGGCACAATGACCTCGCCTAGACACGAAACGTCTGAAGGCAGCTAAAAAGGCTTGTGTACTCATGTCGCTGACGACTTCTAAATGAAGAGCACGGGTGGACATACACACAAACAAACATATGTAGCCCTTGTACGAACGGTGTCCGCGACCTTTCGTTGTCCTAATATTTATAGGGCCAGCATAATCAACACCGCTATGCAAAAACGGTCGCGCTGGAGAACACCTTACAGATGGAAGAGAACCCATCATCTGGTTCTTGATGCTAGCGCGATGTTTAGCGCATACTACACATTTGTGCACATGATGTTTGACTAAATTTCTGACTCCTATAACCCAGTAGGCTGTCCTCAAATAATTTGCCATCAGCTGAGGACCCCCGTGCAGAGTTTTTAAGTGAGCATCTGCCACTATAAGGTTTGTCAAATGACAAGAGTTTGGTAGTACTATTGGGTGCTTTATCTGTTCACTTAATGGAGCGTTTTCAAGTCTACCTCGAACTCTGATTATGCCTTTGTCATCAAGATATGGACAGAGTGAGTTTAACTTACTGGATTTTAATTGTAAATATCCTTTGTCCTGTAATTGTAAATATTCTATAGTAAATATTTCTCTTTGTGTTTCTCTTATACAACATTCTAAAGCTGCTTGTAATTCTAATTTCTGTAAATATTTTTGTTTAAATGTGTTACTTTTCAAAAATCGTCTGCAATAAGCAATAATTCTAACTAATTTTTGTAATGAGGAATAACGCTCGAACATGGAACACTCTGGAACTGTCGCAATATGAACTTTTGCTGTTTCCTCCAAGTCAGTATTGAACTCATTTGGCCTCTTGTGTACTATTATAGATTTTTGGTTGAGAAATGGTGGTCCGGAAAACCATAAACTATTGTTTATGAGTGCACTTGGTAATATACCTCTAGAGGCGCAGTCTGCTGGGTTTTCCTGTGTTTTTACATGAAACCATTGAGATGCTTTCATGTTGGTCAATATTTCAGAGGTACGGTTGGCTACAAACGTCTTCCATCTGCTTGGATGGCTGTTGAGCCAAGCTAATACCACGGTTGAATCTGTCCAAGCTTTGGTTCTGTCCCTCGAAATATTTAAAACATCTGCTGTTTCTGTCAGAAGATTTGACAGTAGAAATGCTCCGCACAGCTCTAAACGAGGAATGCTAATTTGTTTGATGGGAGCTACTCTGGTTTTTGCAACCAACAACGAAATATGGATTTTGCCGACCTCGTCTACTATCCGCAGGTAAATAACGGCTGAGTATGCCGTTTTGGAGGCGTCACTGAAGCCATGCAGCTCAAGTTCATCGTTTGACTTAGTGCCAAGCCAACGAGGTATCCGTACATTACTAAGTTGTGACAACTCATCACGGTAACTATTCCATTCCTTTACTAACTGAGTGTTTAGTTCTTCATCCCAACTAACACCTGCAAGCCATAGTTTTTGGATGAATGTTTTTGCTAAAACCACACTAGGAGCTAACCAACCTAGTGGGTCAAACAATCGAGCTATGTCCGAAATAATTGATCTTTTAGTTACAGGTGCAGTCGTCAGCGGAGGAAGATTCACCAAGTATTGGAAGGTATCTTCGTTGCGGTTCCAGGTAAGTCCCAAAATTTTGATTGTGCTATCTAATTTTATTTCTAACCCATTCTCTTCTTTATATTCTTTTTTCTCTAATTCATAATTATCTATTTGTCCTATTGTGTTGTCCTTATTTTCAGTAGTTCTAGTTTGATCTATTTGTACTTTAAACTTATTTCTTTCAAGTTTATCTATTTTCTTCAGTATTTCTTGACTGTTGCTGTTCCACTTTTGTAATATAAATCCACCTTTTCCTAATAATGCTGTCATTTGCCTATATATTTCTATGCCTTCTTCAACACTATTGCATCCTGTCATTAAATCATCCATGTAGAAACAATTTAAAACCTTATCTGCAGCAAGTGGATAACTTGTGCCTTCATCGACTGCGATCTGGCGCAAGGTTTTGACTGCTTGATACGGCGCAGAAGCTGTTCCAAAGGTGACGGTTACAAGCTCGTAATCTTGGATCTCCTTGTCTGGACTGTCACGCCAGAGTATCCTTTGGAACATGGCATCTTCTTCTGCTACCCTAACTTGGCGGTACATTTTAATAATATCCGCTACAAGTCCTATGGGATGAATCCTCCATCTTAAAACCGTGTGACGTAAATCAGCCTGCAGTGACGGACCAACCATGAGCGTATCATTAAGTGACACTCCTTTGCAGTTCTTTTCAGATGCGTTGAAAACAACACGAACTTTAGTTGTGGTCTTGTCATTCCTAATGACTGCGTGATGTGGCAAATACACTGCTTCTTCCTTCTTATTATCATCTTCTTTCACGTGCCTCATATGTCCTAACTGTAAATATTCATTTATAACTTCTGTGTACTTTTCTTTTAAATCTTTGTTCTTTACTAATCTTCTTTCTAATGCTTTAAACCTTAATTTAGCTATACCACGTGAATTTCCCGACTTGCAAGGAGGATCTTGATCTCGGAAAGGTAACCTAACTATGTATCTGCCATTGCTATCTCTTCTTGTGGTCTCACTATAAAACTCTTCGCATTTCTTCTCCTCGGGTGTAAGTATCTTTTTATTTGTACTAAGTTCTTCAACTTCCCAGAACTTTCTTAAAATCTCCTCGACCTTGCAATGCATTACATTTACGTTCTTTAAATGACTATTTGCACTAGTCTTGTTTTCAGGACCAACGGCACCTGACAGGACCCACCCAAATGTAGTGCTCTGTGCGATCAGTGTACCAGAAGGACTCTTAACTAAACCTTTTTTTATGATGCAGCTATAAACATCAGCACCCAACAGAATATCAATTTTGTTGGGTGTGTTGAACTCAGGATCTGCTAAACATAGGTTATTAATACCTAACCAATCGAAGGTGTCTGTATGAAGACTTCGCTCAGGTAGGTAAGAGGTGATCTTCTTTAACACATAAGCATATAATGGAAACTTGAAGCTAGGGTCGACACGAGATTTAATCGTTAATTGTACCATGTACTTTGTCATGGTTGACCTATTGTCTCCTAATCCCGATACAAACCCTTGAATTGGGATCTTTTTCAGGCTAAGATACTGCACGGTGGCCTCTGTTATGAAACAAGCCTGCGAACCTTGATCGAGCAAGGCTCGGACCGTGTGGTATTCACCCGTCTTTGACGAGGCCTTTATTAGCGCAGTGGCTAATAAAACCTGTCTGGGCTTTGCTACTCTCCCTGTAGATAAGCAAGAGACTATCTGATTGGTACTAGTTGACGGACTAGCACTATCAGTAGTAGGCTTTGCTTCAGGATCTTGGCCTTTATTGTCCAAATGTAGCAAGGAATGGTGACGCTTCTGGCAAACTCTGCAACTTGTGTTTTTCTTGCAGTTGTAAACAGTATGGTTACTGCCTAAACAGTTGAAGCAAATTTTGTTCTTACCAACGAAATCCCGTCTAAGTTCGAGAGATTGTTTGGCAAACCTTTTGCAGAAACAAAGCTTATGACCCTCTGAGCAATATTCGCATTTCATTGGTGATGACGAGTCTGTGGCTAACAATGTTTTAGGCGTATTCTTGTTATTGACCTGGTGATCTGAACCCTTTTTTGGTTCTATGCACTCAAACGCGCGGAAACGTTGCTCTAAAAATACTTTAAATTCATTAAAGGTAGGAAAATCATTGTTGCAATCGCTACTACTGACACTTAACTCCCATTGCTTACGCGTTTCAGGATCTAATTTAAATGTCACTATATGTATGATAATAACATCCCATGTACTCACATTTATACCTAAGTTTTTTAACGCATTTAAACAGTCATTGGTGGTGTCAGAAAGCTCCTTTAATGATGTTGCCGATTCAACCTGCATACGTTTTATACCAAATAACCGCTTCAAAATGCAGTTGGCGAGATATCTTTTATTACTGTATCGCCTGTCTAATAGATCCCAGCACTGACTGTAATTGGCATCAGTTATTGGAGTATTCCGTATCAACTGCTCAGCTTCACCAGTCAAATGACTTTTTAAATAGTGCAGCTTTTGCACATTATCTAACGAGCTATTTTTATGAACTAATGATACAAAAAGATCATGAAAGGTCGTCCATTCTTCATATTTGCCAGAAAACATTGGAATAGCAATCTTGGGCAATTTGACCAATGAATGGGCAGACTTAACTGCACTACTAGAAGAACCATCCCCTTGAGGAACTGGTTCACTTACAACTCTAATCTTATTGAGCGTTGTTTTCATTAAACTCTTATAAGTAATGTAAGTGTCCTCAGTTGTATCATAAATATCAACAACCTTTTGATCAATATCATCTAATTTGTAGCTCTGATAAAGTTTAGAATTATTATTTTGAAACGATTCCCAATCTTTTTCTAATAATTCCTGTCTAGTTTCAATGTATTCAATAGTTAATCTTTCTTTAGGACTCTTTTTAAAATTTGTGAATCCTTTAATGATAACACTTTGCAATCCCCTCAATACATTGATTAACCCCTCCATATTTGAAACAATTAACCAATGAAGTTAAAACTAATTTAGAAAGTGCACTTATAAGTTAATTTCAATGAAAACAACAAGTTTATAAAAACAATGTTTGTTCTAATATAAAGCAAAACTAATTTGAAATAAAATACAAGACCAAAATATTTTAAGTTCCAATTAGTTGCTCAATTTTTTACAAGTGTTTTGAAAAAAACTTATAATCTGGCGGAAATCGGGCATAGGTTCCCCGTTCCGTCGTTTTTTTCGAAATTATTCTAAGTCCTAAACTAACATATACAATAAACACAAGTCTAATAACTAACCGTAAAATTTTCTAAGTCTTAAAATCAATTCAAGAAGTCCTAAATTCTTCAAAGTAAAACTCTTTGAATAAATAAAGTCTAAAATTGCTTGTCACTAATTGCCTTTGTTTATATAGTAAAATGTACTCACAATTTCCACTTCACTCACACAACACGATGATTTTGTACATGTGGCGCACCCTGGTGGCGACACGTTGAACTATGGGTGTGACGTCAGTCTTCTGATATCACGTTGAACTCGGCGTGACGTTCTTCTTATGACGACACGTTGAACTGGATGCAAGTGACGCCACTCTATGACGTCACTTTTCCGCCGCTGCTACTGCTGCTGACCCCCCGTCCACTATGCTGGACGAAGCTGTCGCTGCTCATGCGGGAGAACCTGTGTACTCTAGCTGCAGCGATCCACTGCGAGTACCACGGGCGGGTGAACTCAAAAAAGCCGAAAATATATATCTCCGGTTCGATGGACCAATATTAAATACCGAACACCAAGAATGGTACTCAGTACTTAAATGATGACCTTATGTGTATACTAGTAGGGTTGAAAGTTTGAATAAAACAACCAAACTGTATACTGTTCTATAGGTAGTTAGTCATATATTTACTAAAATTCACAAGGACCCAACCAAATCGTTGTAACACAACGCTTGCGAGATCTAATTCGACGCCAACGCCATCTAGTCACATCATACGCAATGTTTTAACAAATGTAATATATTTTGTTGAACCGATGAGCGGCTTTTGATCATGCATGATCATTAACAAGTACCCTAAGATTATAAACTAAATACTTGTATGTCTTTCGGTCTAAAATAGATAATGTTTTAACTCCACCTTTACCAGGCCTGATATTTATTATCTACTGCACTTCTAAAATATATAATTTATTTTTTATTCCACCTCTGTCTTGCTAACTTTGAAAACCACTTGTGTGCTCGTCCCATCTTAACAACAAGATATTCCTTCTGAATAAGTCAATCATGCTACTGTTGTTAGCTTACTGCAGTCCACCTCTGGACCAGATGATACTTACTGAACAAACGGAGGCTTACAAGTTCATACATTTCCTTTCCCATTTAACACTTTTAAAATATTATCTTTAAAAGCCCAAAAGAGCCCAAAGAACCTGAAAGCGTGTGGACTAACATTTTTATAGAGCAATAAAGTAGGTAGAGCGCCATTCGCAGACCACCTATCGTAGAGCTATCGCAACAAATTGCGCGTGATGTATCGCCCGCTATTATTGCGTGGAGCATTGTTTTGAGAATAGGGGGATAGTCCTGATTTGGAAGTAGAAATGTGAATTTAGTGTCGTAAATAATTAAGTCACTGTTGGTGATTTATTTATTTAACATAAAACAGCCAAAGACCTATTTCACACGTCCAGTTTTTATTCTTTAAAACATGAAACGAGAATAATATGTATTTAAAAAAATATGTATTTTTATTTCAGAAATTTTTTGCTCATGGTATTGTTAGTATGACTTAATGACTGTGAGTGTTAGTGAGACTTATGTTACATAAAAAAAAAGTATTTGCCGCCCTCTGGAGCCCCGGGTACACGCACTTGTGCTTGAACCCAGTGCCCTAGAAGGGGGCTGTCCAGCTTGTGGCTGAGCACGTTCAGGATGGTGTTAGCACTCCCACGCGTGAAATTGAAAGAAAATTGAAAATTGATTTGAAAGAGACAAAACAGAAAGCACTTAAAACAGTAAACTAAGAAACGAAATCTTTAATCAAGAACTTTTGTGTCATCTTAGTTCAGAAATAATAGAAAATGTTCAGCTTTGAATATGATCGTTTCTGATGATATTTTTTTTCGAAAACGAGTCGAAAACTTCATGTGCCATATCAACGGTCTCGTATTGTGAGTCTATAGAAATTATATAAAATTAGCAGACTCTAATGACACGGTACACTTCAATTCGTCTCTTACCGGTGATTCATAAAAACAAAAACCTACACGACTTTACACACAAACCGGAACGTATCCCACTTTGCACAAAAACAAACAGTCCCTACCACCATTACGTCTGCCGGTCGCTCGCTCGCCACCAGCTAGATTTTATCGCTCCTTCGAACCATTAAAACGGCCATAATGAAGTTTCCCTACGGATAATGCACTGGAGCATTACGCCATGATTTACAAGGCCAGCAATAAAAAGAATTTAAGGGATGACCCGGGATAGTAAAAATAGCGGGCTTGGGGCGAATCGACATCATAAATATGAGGAATGAGCGCTAGTGTGTTTTATGTTGGCAATTTTATTATATCATATTACATGTGGGGTAGAACAGGCTTTTATTGCGTATTTGGTGAGATGGTCGGAAGTACATTTTTTCACATAATACACATTTAATTTGGAGAAAATTAATGGCAAGAACTCCTTAAGAAAGAAAAGGAAATAATTTTTTTCTCTGCAATGAAATAGAACAAAAATATATTGTTTAAGAAGCGTTATGTAGCGTAAATTAATATATCTACATAGTATAGATAATAATACAAAACGGATAAGGTTAGGATTCATAGATATCCTTCTGCAAAAACACCGTATGCTTGGAAAGTCATGTGAAAATACTTGTTTGTCTACTTTTAAGAGAAAACCATAACTAAAATATTCCCAAAATTACAATTTATTTCAATCAGTAACTTGGATCTAGAACCCCCGCGTGTAAACCTCATTCCCTTCACAGTTGCCTCCTAACAAAATCCATAATCATCAGAAAATCATTATGTTTTAGAAAAGGGATTTATTCCGCATAAAAAGATTGTCTATAACCATTGAATACAATTCAATCTTAATAACAAAGGGTCCAAATACTTAATACGGCTATTGAACGAAACCAAATTTTGTATCAATTTCAAATCATGGCGGGATTATTTTTGACCTCCTGGTGAGAGAGACCCCTTTCTGTTGAACCCTGAAAGTGTTGCATAGATTACGTAAATGAAGGCAGATGTACCACTCTTTAGTATTAAATAAATACTTAACTGACGATTTTGAGCTTTCTATACCTCCTTCTGTTAATGGCTCATTGCTGAGCGTCGTGATGTGCTCAGCCAAAATTTTTTTGATGATGGTCCTCCATTTTCGGAAGTCTTTTCTATTCAAGCAACCAAAAATATAATTAGTGTAAAAACCGTCCAAGTGCGAACGGAACTCGCACACGAAGGGTTACATACCAGAAGACAAAAAACGCCAAAAAAAAAAATTAAATAACACCATATGATTTTTTAGGCTGCAAGGTCCCAGTGATCGGTAAGGTTCTTTTCTATATTCTGCCACTATTTTCATGGTTTTTGCCAGTTCCATCTAGGCCATAGGGGATCTAGGAAATCTCGGTTTTCAAATTTTCCCTTGTTTTGTTTTAGAGAGTTTTAAATAAATAATATTGTTTTGATGGTGAAAGTCTGTATGTAAAGAAATATCTTATACGGCGACGAAAAATAAATCCAGTCCACCAATAAAATTTAATCTATGACCGTAATACCCAGGACCCCTGGACGGTGCCCCGCGGGATTCGAACTCGCTACCCACCGTATTAAACCCGACGTTACACTCAATATTAGGCGTAATGATGAAGCGGGTTCCTATTACTGATTACTTACTGAATGACGAGGGGATTTATGTTTTTTTTTGGGAATAATAAATTATGAATTTCAATTTTTGGGTTTTGTACAGAGTAGTCGTAAGGTTATATGCCTTAATTCATTCAATGCAATTAAATGCAATTATTATAATCCGTTTGATCCGCTAAAGTTTAATTTAATTTGTCTATTTGCAGCTCAATAGTCGTTCATACACCCAATTAAAGGTCCTGAAATACATGGCTGTCTGATGTTCTCACTAGGTATTATTTTGTTTTGTCTGCCCCGTTGATCTCTGGGGGCCCTAGGTTCAATTCCCAAGTCGGGCAAAGTGTTATAGGGTTTTTCCATGAGGAATTTCTTATGTTTTTTTTTTTATTATTGAATGGGCCCGCTCGTGATCTCGATCACGCCTGATGGAAAGCGATGGATGAGGTCTATGATGGAACGAGCATGCCCAGAATTCCTGGAACTCCTCGGAACGCATCGACGAAACACAGCAGGCTGCTTGACGCCGGACTCCAGTGGGAGGGTGTTCGCAAACCAGGCGGAAGTTAGCCCTACCACCGCAAGGGAAAAATTGGCCGATCAAATAAGGTGTTGGGTGTGACTGTCCAGGATGCGCCGAGCGCTCAGCTCAGTTGAGTAACTGGCGGAACAAACTGCGCTACACGAGGAGGTTTCTTCATGCATCCTTAAAAACAGTAACAGTCCGGAGTGTGGAAGTCAGCGGCGTGATTCCCCCGTGCCCTGAAAAATAGTCCTGCGCCTTATCTTTCTCCAGTCCCATTGGACAGTGAGGGAAGAAAGAGTGCACTGTGGCGCAGACACAGTGCACTCTGTCTTCCACACTTGGGTACTACAACATCTCCGGCGCCTAAGGCTGGTCGTGTTGAGATTGGCCGCCATAGCCGAAATACGATCTGGAGTACTATTATGTACTATCATTATACACTGGGTCACTGAGGCCCTAACAGATGATGTGGATATTGAAAGGGAACGCAGGGCGTTGTCAGTCAGAGCTAATATGCTAGCCCGTAGGTTTGCACGCTGTACTGCACAAGTAAAAATAACTTTATTCAAGTCGTACTGTCAGTCTTTCTATACGTGCAGCCTATGGGTGAAGCATACGCAAAAAACTTACAACGCCCTGCGTGTCCAATACAATAACGCGTTCAGGGTGTTGATGGGGTTGCCACGCTTTTGTAGCGCATCAGTTATGTTTGCAGACGCTCAGGTGGATGGCTTCCAAGCGATACATCACAAAAGAATTGCGTCTCTGATGCGCCGCATACGGGGCAGCCCCAACAACGTCCTGCAGCTTATTGCAGGCAGAATGGACGTGGATTGCTCCTTCATGGAGCATTGGACGAGGCTGCATGTGCGGGTGGTGCGGTCCTGATTCAGGACCGCACTGATCGTACGTATGGTTTTGTCCAGTGCTCCATGAACTGATTCAATGTTTTATGTGGCTATTCTTATTATTATATTATTTTTATTATTATTATTATCATTATTATTATTATTATTATCGTTATTGTTATTTTTATCATTATTATTATTATTTTAAAACTTTTAATGAAACATGTATGGATGAATATCTGAAATAAATGAATTGAATTGAATTGAAAAAAAAAAAATATTCTGAGATTTTAGTCTATCTGGTTTGAATACGGCTAGATTCCGTCGAATCATCCAAAATCATTTTTCACGAGATGTTTGATTAATTCTAACGTGAGCAAAGAGTTTTTCTATGATTCAGTTCTGCCTGTTTTATCATAATTTGAGAAATCAAATTAAAGCACGAAAGCGCGGGCAGAAGCTAGTATTTTATAAAATAAGAAAGACCAAATTCATTATTAGCCAATAATGAATTTGGCCGCGCTTTCGTCCGCGTGTTTCTTGTGGCCCCGATTCAACCCGTCGTATAGCATCGCCTGCCCGCGCTATTACTTCGTTTTCGCTTATCGCTCATTCTAGCTTCTTGTCTTTTTGCGCGGCTCCTTGGGGTCCTAGCTTGATGTTAAATAGACTATAGCCTTCATGAAAAATTGGGCTATCAAAGGCAAATAGATTTTTTTCAAATCCGACTAGTTATTCCAGAGATTAGCGAGTTCAAAAGAACAAATAAACTCTTCAGCTTTATTGTTACTAAAGATAGATATAGATTGTCTTACACAATTAAACCAATACTCAATTCTTGAAATCAACCAGTCTCTATTTCCATTCACTAGCCGCCCACAAGCCCAATACAAACGAAGCCATACATCACTCTCATAGCGTGTCCGCAGAACATTAGTCTAACCGAATCAATGAGCCATTGTGGTTAGTACATTAAATTCCGCGCCATAACTCATGGTGTGCCATAATTTCGTTCACAAAAGACCGCCTGGACGGCCGAGATTAATGTAGGTGGAAGAAAATGAAATGAGATGTCGCTGATGGTTTGTTGCTAGTTTGGGAGATCTTGTTTGGGGAATTGTGGTGGTTTTACTAAGCCTAATATTATAAAGAGAAATAATTTAATTTTTCGTACGCTTTCACGCTGAAACGGCTGGACGGATTTGGATGAAATTTGGCACATAGGTAGACAATGATCTTGATTAGGACAAAGGATAGGTACTTTTAAATCCGATATTCCCACGGGTTCGAGACTTATACGGGTAAAACGGCGGAGCGCAGTCTTATAAAACTGAAACATCGCAGTCTAGTTACTGATTTGTATGCTACACTGAATTTGAAGCCCTTGTGAAAAAATAGAATTATACTGCAGGGTAGTTGCGAAACACACTATCAGTAGCAATGGGTTTCATTTTGACAGTTCAACAACATTCTTGGCGTTATTTATGTTGTTGAGCAGACACATTTTTCGAACATACGGAGCAATGGATTAGCAATATGATTCAAAATGATTCAAATTGAGGATAATAGTGTGTTACGCAATTAGGGTGCAGATCTCCAACCAGCACCCTAATTGCGTAACACACATTCAATCACATTTTGAAAGGTTTTGAAGGAAATTGCTAATCCATTGCTTCATATCTTTAAAAAAATAATCTGCTGAGCAACGTAAATGACGCAAATAATGTTCTTGAACTGTCACAATGAAAGGCATTGTCATTGTAAGTGTGTTATGCAATTACCCCGCAGGTCAACTGCTAGTTGACGCTAAAGCCTTGATCCTGATTGCCAATGACAGACGTTAAGGAAGGCGTGTGGAAGTCAGAACCTTTTCGGCGCAGCCTTTAGTCAACTACATTTGAAAGGTTTTTTTATTAGTACCAGTGTTTTATTATGACGTTTTAATGCCATCATGATTCTAGTGTGAGAGAGAGATGGAGCTCTACACGATCGAGAGCTCTATTCCATTTAAGGACTGGCATCATAATAACTTTAATATTTTTTACGGCCCCTGATAAGAATGCTAAAGAGTCAAATATTATGACAAAATAGTTGGTATATGAATAAAAATCACACGTCAACCTCACACACATATTAGATAAAGTCAACGACCATACAGCCTAAAGAGAACGAAATAAAATGCACATGCAGCAGCTAACTGTACCAAATAAAATATCGCCCCATTTAGTAGTAACCCAATCTGTCCGCGGCGCCTGTAGCGGTGATCCAATAGAAAATTAATCACTATATTTTGGTGGGCAGACACGTGTTGATATTGTGTCAGTGTGTCGATGTCGATAATTTGTCGCGTATTATATCGGTGGTGAAGTATGATTGACAGCCGCGGGTGTAATTATGTAAGGGGAAGTCTGATTATTGCTTCGCAAGGGACAGTACGTATTTAGATTTAAAATTAGCATTTCGCTTTATTTTTCCATGTGGTTTTTTTTTCCCAAACTGGATTCTGACAAGTATTTTACATGATTGATTTTGAGTGGTTATCGCGGCTTCAAAATCCGTTAAGTGACTTACCTAGTTGCAATTCGTCTATTTTTAGCTCGTTTATGGTACCTACCTTAAAACCAATACTCCCAGAAAAGATTTTCTTATATAAAATTCTGCACAGCAAAATAGATTGCCCCCAGCTCTTAAGTAAGTTTAGTTTTAACCTACCACATAATTACCCGCGCCAACCTATCAAATTATTACGTCCCCCATTCCGCAAAACTGTTTCAGGGTCTAACTCCCCAATTCCAAGACTTTGCAGGCTTCTCAACAATAATTCTAATGATGTTATAGATATTTGTTGCACATCATTACAAAAATTCAAGCACCAAGTCCACCAAAAATGTTCAACACTGCACTGAATTATGTTTACTTAACCTACATATTTATTTAATTTTTCAACTGCTTAGATAATAAGAATGTATAAAACTGTACAACTACTTTAATTCATTATTTTTAGTTAAGTTCATGCATGCTGTGTCTATCGCATCATATTGTACACTTGGTGTGTATTTTAGCTCGTATTATTAGATTTAAAAGTGTAACAATTGTAGATAGACCAATAAATAAATATATAAATAAATAAATAAATAAGTTAAAATTATACGAAGCGGTCTGATCTAATGAACTCCAATGTCGTCTTCCACTACAAACGAGCTCTGATGAAACGACTGGGTCTGTGCATTATCAGCTTGAGTTTAACTTGAATCATCCAAGCAGCTAAAATTAAATTTCATTTCTATACCGTCGCTTAGCAACCTTATCGTCCCGCTATCGACACTTCCTCATCTCTACGTGCACCGCCGCGGGTGTCCGCATCACAACGAGCAGGTCGGATTAGCGGTCGCCGCCGCCGGTCGCGTTCCGGTTGCACCCTTTGTGAATGTGACGCCGCCGGCAATGGACGGGCCGGAGTGCCGAACGGCAACTACATGAGTGTGCTTGTGGGTACAGGAGGATTACATGATGTTGTATTGTCTATGTATGTAGTTTGATAGAAGATAGATAATGAAAACAGAACTCCAGGCATGAAAAGTTAAATGACTAATAAAGCAGATTTTTATGACACGTTTTACTTTTTACAAGCATTTTTGTATAGGTAAGAACGGGAAACTAGCTTCGAATATTGAAGCTACCAACTATCTTGAAGTGACTTTTCTAATCCAGCCGTGCGATTCTGTAACCATCTCACCGTGAAAGTTTGGGTGAAGTGAGCGTGGAGTGAGCTGTCATTCGCTAGGGATTAACACTATTAAGTGCTCACTTCACTTATGATTTCACGGTGAGATTTTTACAGAATCGACCGGCAGTACAAATAATTTTAAATACTGCAGATGTTGTAGATGCTAAAAAAACTGCAGATTTTGACATGCGCAAGCAATTCTTTACTAAAAAACTTCCGGAACTGAGTTTGCAGCAAGTGTACAAGATAACAATATATTTAATATTGTTGTGTTGCTTATCTAAACTTTGCTGAAGAAGAGGCGAGTAACTTCATGTTTAGTTACGCTTAGCCACTGTGTATTTGAGTCCGACTAAAAAGTAGCAATAGAGTTTTCACTGTCACATCTTCAAATAATTTTTACTCTTTGGTTACTGCTTACCACATCTGCAACACTACTCCCGATCACCCATCGTGTCGCCGTGTGGAGTCGCTCCGTCGGTCCGGAACGCTCAGCAGGATAATTGATCAAATTGGCTTGAAATAGGCACGGGGGTCATGGGGGTCATGACACCCCCAAAATTAGTCAAACTGTCGAGAGCCTGAATGATTTACTTTTCTTACTAACTTAAAACTGAACATGAGTCACAGAGACTCCGACGGGCATAGAATAGAATACTCTTTATCATGTACACCATATAAATTACAGACATAAATATAGAAGTTTACAAAAACAAAAACATCACAAAAAAAGCATATTATGCAAAAACATTAAGAAAATAGGCGGTTATGGGAACTGCCGAGAGAAGTGATAACTTAAAACTATGAAATAAAAGTGGTATTTTAAACTTTCATAATTTGTAAATTAAAATTATCAACATTAGTCTGGTTTTTACATCTATCGGCACTCCGAGCAACAACAAGCGCAACACGTCATACTCTTAGCTACAGGTATACTGTTAAATTGCATAATTTTCAAAATTAAATGGAATAGAATATTGTTTAATGTTGTTATTGGTAATAGTCTAGAAATAGTTTGGTATCAGTCTCGAGTTCTAAAAAGGTTACAGTTTTATCAAGCTTGATACAACGCCATCTACCAAACATAACCCCAACTTCAATACAAGAGTGTCCTCGACTTTACAAAAATGTTGAGTACGTCTGCTTTGTCGAGGTTTCAATATTGATTTATAGATGTCACTTCATGAACTGGAAACAGCAAGAAAACAGTTTCAGTTTGCTGCAAATATAGTGAAGCTTTTGCATTATAAGCATGGAATTAGTAAGTAAAAAATTTGGGCTCCTAGCTTGTAATTCATTTCAAAATAAATATGATTTTGTCTTTTCAAAATTAAGCTTTTGAACACCGCCACCTAGTTAGATCGTAGAGATACCACGTACAAAGGACCTTAGTTAAACATAGGCGTAATATTTTAACCGTTTTATAGATGGCGCTGTACGAAACTCTGAATATTTCTTGTTGTAATGTGGATGTGATGTGGGTAGCAAAGTCCTCAAGAAGTTGGTAATGTGCGTTTTAATAATATGTAACGTAACGTAATTATCGTGGATATCCATGTCATATTTCCATACTTTTTACTTCCCTGTGTTATCGTGATGCCTTGTCTGAGGTGAACGCGGACACACAACGGCGGGGGAACATATTCTTAAACTTTCTTACTATACAGCGTGTAACGGAAAGGGGGTATCAACCCTGAAGGAGGTGAATGTGCTCATGAAACTCAACAACTTTCCCCAAAGAACATAGGTCGAAATATGAAAAAAAAATTTGGCCCTCCCTTACAAAACTGACTACCAGCTGATTGATTTACTATGGGAGGGCCAAATTTTTTTTTCATATTTCGACCTATGTTCTTTGGGGAAAGTTGTTGAGTTTCATGAGCACATTCACCTCCTTCAGGGTTGATACCCCCCTTCCGTTACACGCTGTATAGTTTTTCTTTTACTAGATATTTAAATACTTACATGTAAGTATCCCATGTATTGGGTTCATTCAAGTCCATTAGAAAAGGTGTCGTTGGTAGACTTTGCAGTACTCTCACTTCCTTCACTCTCATAGTCCAACAGGACGGCACGCAGTCCGACACAACCGGAGAGAGATCAGTCAAAGGTCCATCGGTTTAACGTGCTTTCCGAGGCACGGGGGCATCACACCGCAAACTTCCAAACTCCGTTTGTTACTAAAAAAATCCTAATGGAGAAACCTAATAACACTACCAGCTCAACAGTCGCACAACTTGCTACCACGAATCCAGCCGGGCAGTCTTACTATGATTACTAATAACCTGAGAAGGTCAAATGTCCAAAACGATTTAATTGCGACTATAAGTACCTAGTTACCTACTACTGAAAACAATCCCTTTGTTTGAACAGCCCTCGTGCCTATACAAAATATTATCTTTAGGCTTTTCCATAAACAATCCAAATGCTATTGAAACTAATTTCGAAAATATTTACGAACAAGGGTATAAACATTGTTTCCGTCGGTCCGCTCAATATGTGTGGTTCTTTACTCAAAAGACCATTTCAGACACCAATCTACATGGTCTTCACATTATCTGATCAAGCTTATATCTGGACTTTAAAAGAGACTGTGACCTCTGAGTTTGTGTCGGCCTTTCTTCTCAGAGTAGTCAGATAGGAAACGCCAACATCATCTAGTTAAAAAAAAATATGACTGACATGTAAAAGTGTTTATACAAACCTAATTAGAGAAAATAAATCATTTATCATTTATCTATTTTCGATAATATACCTACATAGCACGTAATTAAAGATTAAATATAATTAAAATATTAGATACAGGTAATTATAGATTCGTAATGCTACTCACAATTTTATTAATCGATAATAGGGGGAATTTATCAATACTTATTGATAGTATTAACCTAACAGGAAATAACTTAGAAAAAGAAGGTAGAATTGTCATTAAGAACGGTGCAATAGGAGGATAGCATGCAAAAGGACGTACTTACATTGTTCAGACGCCAGCACATCTAGCTACTACATTCTGTCAAATTCCTTTAATAGATTTCCAACTTTATCGCCAAAGCATTAGGTTCAAAGTTGATTGGGAAAATTTGTGCTGGCGTCTGTACAATCAAACAGTGATCAGAAAGTAGCAGGTAGAAAGAAAAATATACTAACTCACATAGCACGATGGGTTTTGAAGGGTGAGACACATTGCTAGGAGAACATATTGAGTGGCAGCCTTATATTACTCATAGAACCGTGTTCTTCTCCATTGGATACTGCTATTTACAATGGGCAACTAGCTTCACCTTTCTGACAGTCGGTAAAATTTAAATTAATATTTTGAGTTTGAGAAGGCGCAGTATCCTGTCGGTAGTTATCTGCCCTACAAGGTAGACGGATGATCTGGTACAGATCGCTGGAATCCACTTTTGGAAGCACATGGCCATGGTACTGTACCCAGTAACTGGGTTGTGGACAGAATGAACAACCGGTCTGTGGCTGTTAAACTTTCGGGCTTTTGATGATCCGTAACGACTGCTGAAGATCCACGAATGACAGCTGGAATAACGGCTTAACGTGTTTTCCGAAGCACGGAGGGGTTTTGATATGTTAAGATGGTCACGCATCTACGGACCATTGCGGCAAGCGTAGCTTTACCTGATCGATCGACACACAAGCCCATAACTTCAAGTTCATAACCTACTTCATAACCTTTCTAAATTATCTTAGAAGTAACTGACTACGTAGAAACCACGACTTGTACTAGGTAATAATTGACTGAAATCGAATTGAAGACTAAAATTGCTAACTCATACTGAATAAACATGGTGATCAACCCTCGTTTCTTTCCTTGAGAAGAAACCTTTACCCCGCATTATTACAGAGCTGAATAGAACAGGTAGGTAAAATAATGAAGTGTTGTGTGTGAGTGAAAAAAAAATATCCATGTATCTCTTACCCATGTTTCCTAATAAATAAATGAATGAATGAATGAAGTGAAGTACGTTAAGTAGTGGCGGTAGTGGTGGTCCAAGCAGTGGACGTATTTCGGCTGAAATTATGATGATCATCGACAAAATGTACAGACGCCAGCACATCAAGCTACCCGAAACTGTCAGATTTTCCTAATCAACTTTCAACCTTATGCTTTCGCGATAAGGTTGAAAATCTATTAAAAAAATTTGACAGATTGTAGTAGCTTGATGTGCTGGCGTCTGTACCTACCTATTGAAAGTGTATCATTTATTACCACCGTATTCATAAACCGTATTCGTAAAAACGAAATCTAGACGAATGAATGCACATCATTTATTTATTTTTATTTCCACATAAAGCGGCTATCCGCGAATTACATTATCTATTAAAGTAATTATTAGTTCAATAAATTTAGACAGAATTCATACCCTCATCTCACAGAACTCCGTATCCGGTTTCGTAAAACCGTACAACATTTCAATGTTGTACGGTTTTACGTAAATAAAGTTAAGAACAAAAATATGTAGGTAGTGTTCACACTACCTACATATTTCTGTTCTTGTATGGGGACCTCCTTTATTTTTAACTTTATTTTTAAAAATTACAGGAGGTCCCCAAACAAGAACAAAAATATGTAGGTACGAGAAGTGTTCAATGTTGTACGGTTTTACGGAACCCTTCGACTCGAACTTGGCCGCTTTTTCTCTACAGGAACTTTAGTTTGAAAAGGATAGCCAATATTCATAACAATCTGGCCGATAAACTTCTGGAAAACTCAGAAGTGTTTGAAAATGGTCTACTTAAAAGTTAATGCTTTTATCACCTGCCTGTCTTTTCCCAACTATGTTGTGGTCGGTAAGTCCAACTGGTAGCAGCACTGGTAGTGCCTATTTAACCTCCACGACCCAGTTACTGGGAAACACAATACTCTTTAGTAAGACTGGTTGACAGACTATCTGGTTTTACCTACAAACATAAATGCTTGAACTTTATGAATCGGTCAACTCCGAGGGTGTTTTACAACCAACAGTTCAGTTAAAGGAAGAATCAAGCGACTATACTATTAACATTAACACTTTAAGAAGTTGCAGAAAACGTAATAATCGACCTTTGAACTCTGCTTGCTGAAACAAATTACAACGACATTTGATACGGTGTATTAAACAGGTATCAGGCGTTTCACTTTTTGCTCGTTTTATCTTTGATTCGGCATGAATCAAAGTGAAAAATTATTTAATTAGTGATCCGATACAACGATGCTTATTTGGGTACTTCACTCGTCTATAGAATAGGTAATCTTAAAATGAAATAAAATGAGCAAATTTAACTTTCCTTAAGATGTTTTATTTCACCGTTTTGAAAGCAGTGGTGATGAAATAAATTAGACAAAGTAAAGTGCCTGCCGGGGTTCGAACCCGCGACCTACAAACTCGCAAGTCGTGGCCGTTACCACTGAGCCACCACTGTTCTTTAGTTAAGTTTAAGTAAGTAATCGTAAATTCTAAATTAATAGAGGTAATATAAGCTACTCGGGATTTCGTTCATACCAATTTTTTACGCCCGTTATCGGTGCGATAATACTATTTTTTCTTTTTCAATGGTGTTGATTTACTGTAGGTATTGTTTCTTGAGAAATGTCGAAATTATAGTCGTAAAAAGTATAAAAAACGTAAACCAGTTCCAAGTTACGTTTAAGATCGTCATGTGTCTCACGTGCGAAATCGCCTTCAAGCAATAGTATTATTGCAATAGGGTTAGTTGCTATAACAATGACTTCTCGAATATAAGTAGGAAATCCAAAGCAGGTATTCAGTAACCTCTACTTAACCAAAAACTACAAGATATCCCAATAGAAAAGAAATCTCATAATAGTATAATCGATAGCAAATAATAATCAGATAATTTTATCTAATACTAGCGACCCGCCCCGGCTTCGCACGGGTGCAATGGAGAAACACTGATAATTTTAGAGCCATTATTTCTCGTAAAAAGTATAGGATAAAAATTGGTTATTGTGTGTTATCCCTAAGAGATAGACATATACCATCGCGGACTTTTTTGTAGACCTTTTTAAGGTGTACAATACTGTAGTACATTATTTTGATCTATCTCGACGGGTTCAGCCAGCGTTTGCAATGTAAGCGCAAAAAAATGTGTTTATTTACGACATTACATGAGAAACCTTTAAAATTACCAGTGTTTCTCTACTATATTATGCATGTATTATACATATAAACCTTCCTCTTGAATCATTCTATCTATTAAAAAAAACCGCATCAAAATCCATTGCGCAGTTTTAAAGATCTAAGCATATATAGGGACAGACAGACAGGGAAGCGACTTTGTTTTATACTATGTAGTGATTCAGTGTATTATTAATTATAGGCACGTTTTTCACGTATGTTTATCGTCCTAAGTCCGCAAAAATCCGATTGTTTGAGTTCATTTGGTCATGATAATTACTGCAAAAAAGACGCGTTTCATTGGTGCTGAAAATATAAAGAAAACAGGTGAGTTTTCAGTGGTTCGGAAAGATGTTATTTGACGCATCTGTTAGGTACTGAATTAGTCAGTTTATCACGACACTAAAAATGTAAGTGCCTTCACTTACATTTTTAGTGTCGTGCTTTTAAGAAATGTGTTTACCATTAAGTATTTTACCAAGTTCCCATAACTTTGCTAAACTGACTTACTTTTTTCTTTCCTTCCTGTAAGAGGTAATACAGACTTTGTGTTCGCAACTCCACGTCGATGTGCGTGTTTTGCGTACTTTTTCTGTAATAGTAAATAGTCAATAGCACCTGCTTTCTTATCTGCACGTGCATTTCAATAATATTTTCAGTACATTGACACCTGATCGTGGAATTACCTTTGTTTTAATCTGTTGCTAAGTTTATCAACAATTTTCCTACGTGCTATGCTTTATTAGCATTGTTACCAAATTGTTGCTAACTTAATATATTTCTTAGGTGCAATGCCATAGTGGCATTTTTCAATAGCAACTTTATAGGTAAGCCGCTCAGTTTGGATACATTGCTTGACTAATTTACCAATAAAAACTTTAGATAGTTCGAAGAGATTAAAGGCTAAATATAAACTTCACAAGCAGAGCAATATGTATATTTTAGTTAGCAATAATCTAAACAACCTTGTTGCCATAAAATATTTTATGCATTTCAGTAACTTGAATCAGGACGCCTATTAAAATGTTCGCTAATCGGGCAATTTTAAAAAGGCATGGCAAAAATTACTTTAATAATGAATCTATTTCTGAATATTGTTGATTCAAATCAATATTAAATAATGCGATGACTTTCACTTTAAGACCGTTAATTTATAATAATGATTTAATTAAAAATCCAGAAAAACTTTCAATATTTTCGCATCCAAATGAAACAATGTAGACTATAATAATAATATAAAATTTTATTATTTTTCCAGTGTTTGCCGGAAACATAGGAGTTTTATTTTTATGACTCTAGTAACCGTTCAGTGGGTGAACATTTAAATTTCCTGCAATATTTTTAAATAAAATAGAACTCACTTATCACAGACAAAATTTAAAAAATACAAATTATAAAAGTAGTTTAGGAAATCCTACGAGTACTTCATGCACAGTTAATAACAATAGTAAAGAGAACATGAATTATTTGACATACAAAAGACAAACATTTTGCAGTAGGTATCATTAGATTGATAACATCGTAAAATTAATCCCTCAGTCTAAATCTTTTGTACCTATAGATACTCATAATATTTCACAATCGGGGATTACGTCAAAACTTGCTAATTATGTTGGTTGCAGGATGACAGGTGCAAAAGCCAAACAGGTGGTCAAAGACAAAGGTGGTGATAAGGTTATAGAACATACAAAGCAAACTAAGCACCAGTGGGAGCCTCTCACAGATGGAGTGAAATGGATTGAGAAATATAGTGAAAATCTCGAGAACTTCTTCGAAAGATTACCAGAGTTCATCACTACCTTCATCGCCACATTAGCTGTCTTCACATTTGGAGCTACTTTAAGAGGTATGTAATACCATTTTTAGGGTTGCGTAGTCAACAAAGAACCCTGATAATTTCGCCATGTCCGTCTGTCCGTCCATCCGTCCGACCGTCCGCACCTTAGTTCAGAGACTCTTAGTACTAGAAATCTATAATTTGTAAAAAAAAAAGAAACATATTAATTAAAACATATTAAAATACATATTCATCACGCTGACAAAGTAAATGTGACACATAAAGTAGGGATGTTTTTTTTCTCGTTTACCTCATGGTGTGGGGTATCGTTGGATAGGTCTTCCAAAAATATTGCGGGCTTGTGTAAACAATTTTTCGATTCAGGGATCCCTTTGTGAAATATTAAGCTTTAAAGTGCTAATTTCTGTGATTGTTAGAGTCTAGTGTCGTCATCGACATCGTCTTCGTCGTCGTCGTCCCCGGATTGTTGCTTTTGGATATCACAGCTAAGACTTTAGAAGTTTACGAGTCATAGTCGACCAACTTCAATTTGCAGTTGCAATATATGGGAGAACATGATTTTCAACTACAATGTTAAGTTTTTCTTGGAATAAATTCATTCCAACTACGGAAACTTTCACTGTGCGTGTTCCGTCACGCACTTGGCTGGTTTTTTCTATTTCTTGTTAGTACGATTTTATATGATTAGTCACGATTTTGATAAGAATTAGATTAGGTTTTATCAATTTCGGTATAACTGCACTATAAAAAGCTTCGTTAATGAGTGCAAAATTATAAATTTCATTATTCTTTTTGGTTAATGAAGCGTTTTATATTAGCTTCTGCCCGTGACTTCATTCGCGTGCTAATTTATGTTTTGACATATAATATATCCTGTGACACTTGGCAACACTGTAGCTTCCTATTAGTGAAAAGTTTTCGGAATCGGATTAGTAGTTCAGAAGATTGCCACCTACATACAAACTTACAAATTTTATCAGTATAATATGAGTACAGATTTACGTATTCATTTTTATTTGGTTTATTGATGACCTAAGACAGTGCAAATGTATTGGAGATTATGTTTCATGTCATTCCCATAAGATTGTTAATTACGAGACCTATTCAATGTTTCACACATTCTCTCCAGTTTATCTTCAATTATTATGACTTAGCTTTAACTTCACTTATTTTGAAATAGCAGCCAGTATCCATTAGCCAAGTTTTAATCACTGGTGACAATTTCAATTTATATTCATAACAATAATTTATAGTGCAGACCACTAAGCACGCCGGTTCTGCATAGCGGTATAGGCCAATTTAACGATGATTTATTATACAATGCTTAAATGAAATGTCATCGGTCACGTGAGATTGATAAAGCTTTAAGTCATAAATTACTAAACTATCATAATTCACGTGAACTGAATTGAAATAATTATGATAAGATAGTTAAAACAATCGTCACTGAGGCAATGTTAAGGACACAGGCTGAATTAATGTTTTTGATAACGATCGATGAATCGATGGGCCATATAAACAAAAAAAAAACTATGCTATAGTTATTGCTATGGATTAACCTTTGGGAACCATTGGTGATATTATTATATAAATGATTATGTAGCAGTAACTCATGGTGAATTGCAATAATCAAAATTGTAGCCTTCAAAATTAAATAACAACATAACACATAATATCATAACACCCAAAAAGGGTTAGAGGTGCACCCGTAGTCATCGACAACAATGATAATGTTTAAGACCAATGTAATAAGGGCGAGCGCATTGCCAAGTTAAATTGTATTTGTCGTATTTTTCCACCTGACGACAGTGTAATCAAGCATTAACAATGTTGCAATGAAGACAATGGAGCTAATTGATCAATACGATAAGCTATCTTTGACATTGGTATTCGGGTTGACGTAACATAAGTACGTCTTTATGACGTAAGACGTCTCCAAATTAGACAAAAAAAGACAAATGTACAGACGCCAGCATATCAAGCTACTACTATCTATCAAATTTATTTGTTAGATTTTCAACTTTACAGCTAAAGCATTAAGTTCAAAGTTGATTGGGAAAATTTGACAGTTTCGGGTAGCTTGATGTGCTGACATCTGAACATAAAACAATATTATGATCTTTGAAAAAGGACTTGAATGTCGAAAAGATTCATACTTATATTGCTTCGTGGCTGGCCTCTGTAGGCTAGGTTGTATATCACGGTACGCAAGACAACTCTAGTCACCTGACTATGGGAAGAGAGACAAAACATCGTTATTGTGATTGAAGATGGGACCTTTTATCCCTGTTTTTAAGAGATCCTTGTGTCAACACCTTTGCTCCTTTAAAGTGTTATGGTGGAGATGAGTACTTCGCGACGATACTTTTGATGTGTTGGAAGTCGTAGATAGTTCTTACGAGTATCCTTGTTCTAAAAGTCGTCTGTGTAGTCGCCCTTTGCCCCCTAAGCATTTTTCTTCTGCTTGCCTATGGTGTATGTTATCTAAGGTCAGTTTTTTTTTCTGTTTCTATTAGCAGTCACGTTATCGTTAGCAATTCCCACACCAAGCTAGCAGCAAACATAACGTGGCTACCTAGTATAATCACGATCGTATTAAATACCTCGAAGCTAAATTGTTTAAAGAATAACAAATTATCTATCGATGGATCGCTATCTCTTCAATTTAAAACAAAGTTTACAATTGCTTTTGAATATGTATAGGTTTGGAAGTGTTTCGATTTTAGGATTAAATTATTCAAAAAGCTCAACAGTTATTTACATCGTAAATAATCTGGCAATTATTGAATACCTTTTGCCCGTTTTACATTGCTGATAATTATTGTTCACGATAATTTATTAGCTGAGCTGATAATTCACAAATTGGTTTAGTAAAATCCAACAAAATTAAAACATTTCAATGTATGCTGTTGGTTTTGAAATTGAATCGGTAGAACCATGAGATTTCTAGTAACAGTAAAGTATTTCAGAGAAATAGTAGGGAGAAAGGGAAGTAGTGATGCACTATCAACCGATACTGTGTTACAAAAAAAAAAAAAAATTAAAAACTAACAGAAAAGTCTGTACAACAATCGATAGCTAACAAAATGGGCAGGTATATTGAATAGCTCACAGGCAATTTGTTGTGGCTTTTCTTGTATAAAAACGTTTTTAATATGAGACTTTTTCACTATGTTCTTTTTGAGGATAAAATACGGATAAGGTGAACTCTAATCTATTACCTATTTTTGGTTATCCTTGCATTTTATTCGTATTCGGAAAAAATGTTTATACAAAACTCGGCAGAATCACGCTAGTCTATGAAAAAAAATATTTATAGAAGACCATCGAAATACGACATACTGTTAAAACGATCTCGAATCTTTTGAAAACTATCGTGCCTTCTCACGGATATTTCTGAATGTATTCATTTATGAACTTTTCCTTGAATTCCAGGAGAATGGGTGGTAATCCTAGTGACAGCGCTGAAGCAGCTCAGTGGCCACACGAACAACAGCACAAATACGTCGTCTGACATAATGGAGCTGTTCTCCTCAAGAAACTTGAAGATGGAGAACTTCACTACCATCTTCATCGGAGCACATGTCGTGTCGATGAGCATGTACTTCTTAATAGGAGGATTCTTGCATGTAAGAGGACGTTATTAAACTAGGAAACGTCTCATTAGATTTACAATTTTTATTTCTCTTCATATTTCTACCAGTAGCTTAAAGTCTTAAAGTGGCGACGTAATGTTTTTATAATGTAGAGTCTTAAACGGTCAAAGTGAGCTTTACAATCTCTTTTCTTAAAATACACCCAATAATTCATGAAACCTAAAACACAATTTTAAAATTACCCTATGCGCAAATTTAAATTATCATGTGACCTTTTTTCCAAACCGAGGTAAGTCATAACCCGCTGTTTTTACCTATGAGGGCAAACTTCCCAGACAACATAACAAAAACCTTTAAACATCGCAAAACCACTTTCCACTAAATCTAGTTGGAAGTCGCTACATTAACATTTCACACACGTTTAGTCTGAAAACTTTCAATTTGAAAACATAATGGACCGCCACAAATTGATTTTGTCTAGGAAACTACCGGCTAATATAAATTCGTGTTCAGTAATTACATCAGATTTGGACCCGCACATTTGAACGTTTTAGCAGAAATCAATTTCTAATAGAATTTTAAGTTGACAGCGGTTGGGAACATTTCTAAGAAGAACTTGTTACAAGTAAATTCGCTTTGACTTTGACGTTTCGCTCTAATTTTCACCAGCGACAGTAACTAATCGAGGTAACTAATGAAAGGATTTTATTTGTTTGGTATGGATTAGCTGAACTATTCAACAAAGTTTGCGTTATGTACCTATACATTTGTTTTTGGTATTTAGCCTGCCAATCATTAGAAAAATTGGTTCTATCAGGTTCAATTAACGAAACTTGTTTCTGATTTATTCGTTTTAATTTCGTTCATTTATCATGGTTGTAATATTAATAGCCTTTTTGGATATCTATTCAAAATTCTCCATTTCAAAAGCAATAATCTAATAACATCTGTAATGCCTCGGTTCCTTGGTAATTAATAATTTTGAATTATTAATATTTACGTCAGTGAGATATGGAACAATCCGCTTGTTATCTGTCATTTTAATCAGAAGTTTATTGAAGAATTTGTAAACCTGACTCTCGTCACATACGCACTTAAAGTTATCAAAGCTGTGAACACCTGTTGATATAACGAAGACGTTTGAAACATTTGTGTCTTAACGTGACTTTGTGTTTTGATAGGTACTTACAATAATGTAGCGTTTTAATCGCAACCGTGGTATGAGATTAATGATTATAATTGCCCTTGATAATTACAATGATGTAGAATAGAAACACATAGCTACCTTTAATTACACAAGAAATATTTTTAGTTACGCAACGTAGCAGAATACAATTTTAGAACATATGAAAATTATTCTTAAATCTTTTGTTTTTCTCATTACAATTAGAGTCCACTAGACTGTTAAACTAATCTATTAATTCTTTTATTTCCATTTACAGTGGTATTTTTACATGAATAGAAGGCATCTTGCCCACGAATGGAAGATCCAGCCTGACAAGTGGCTATCCCCTGAGCTGGAGCGCCACGAAATTATGATCGGTACCCTGTCACTCCTGATCACTGGCAGCTTCTCCGCCTTCCTTGCCTGCTATATCTACAATGGAAACCCTTCCACCGTCTACTACCAGTTCGATGAATATGGCTGGTTTTGGTTTTTCCTGCAGTTCCCTGTTCTCTTCTTATATTCGGTTAGTATACTTTTAGCAAACCTATACTATTTTCAATTTATTGACTCTTCAAAATATGTATTTCGTTATTTCATTACCCGCATAATTACAAAATCGTAGTGTGAAATTGTTTGATCAAAATTTTATTTTTGTGAAAACGGGAAAAGCATCACATTTTTCTTTTATACACCCCGTTCAAATATGATTGGATCGAAAAGATTTTGCATAATTTAATACTCTGCTTGTGTATCAATCGGTACTTAAGTACTAAAATAAACTATAATTTTACCTTCGTTTTCAGGACTATACGACTTATATCCTCCATCGCCTGTACCATACTCCGTGGCTGTACAAGCACTTCCACAAGCTACACCATAAGTACAAGCAGCCAACTGCCTTCTCTGTCACCGCCATTCATCCGTTCGAGATCATGCACATCCAGCTAACTATGTGCTTGCCACTTTTCCTCTTCCCTGTTCACTGGCGTAAGTTTTGGGTTCTAAGACATTTTGCATAGCTATAGAACCAGTAAGAGTTAGTGAAATGGTAGATGGTATTTAAAGTAACACTTTTTATAAACTGCATACATTTTCGAATTATAGTTGTTCGTATATCATCTGTGAGACTTGCGTTACGTTTCATCGGAATTAAATATTCAAATGTGACGCCTGTACAGTATTCCCTAAAGGTTTGGGCAAAGGTGTACCTATAATTACATCCACACTTTGCTAGTTATGGTTAAATCACATTTATGAGGGAGCGAGTTTATTGCTGGTAACCGAATCATCAGGAATGATAATAATGTTTATCGTCTCACAAAGACAGCTTATTCCTTATCTTCTAACGCTTTGGCTGGAAAAGAATCACTGAAACACTGCATGAAATATAAATATTAAGATTGTTTGTGTTATATTGTAGTCACTTTCTACACTGTTGCTATCTACGTGTACTACCACGGTATCATCGACCACTCCGGCATCAACTTCAAGGCTCTGTGGTGGCAACCGTGGCAGCCTGATGCAGAGTTCCACGACCAGCATCACGAGTTCTTCCACTGCAACTTCGGTTTCAACATGTCTCTTTGGGATAAAGTAAGTTGACTTTGATATAATTTAAAAACATTACTTTCATCGTATGAACAGTAATGAGACTTGATTTCTATTTGTGTTAACCATGTATATATAAATGTTAATTTAATTAATAACTTCGTGAAAAATTGATCATTGAAGTTTATAACAATCCTATGGGTTAAAGTTTAACCACTGAATGGTGTACGATTAACTACTTATTATGCTCACCGTTATTTTTAATTATACATATGGTGGTACTTATGGAGTTCTTAACACTTTGGACTTTTTATTTTGCAAATTTAACTAATTGGCACATTATTTAAGAAAGATAGTCAGCTATGTTGAAATATCCTTCGTTTCATGAATCAATGATAATGCAGTTCATTTTGGCTCTGTGCCATTAGACTATGACAATAGTTTGAAAATAAAGTAGTCATAAATCAAACAATTCTACAAGAATTCAGTTTAGATTATGTTGAGTTTTCGTTATTTTACCCTGCGAAAAAAATGATGACAATTAGATCGTTGACTTGACATGATATTTAATGATATAATGAGGTCCTTGTATCGGCAATAACACTTACTACATCTTAACGTTATTTTACAGTTACACGGTACTATGAGGAAAACGTACCGTGCTTACACTGAAGACACCTACCACGGGGAAGCACCAGCCCTCGACACTCCTGAAGGCAAGGCCCTTCTAGCTGAGAACCCCGATCTTATAGACAGCAAAGTATTGCTTGAAGAAATCCCTGAAATTATTCAAAACATCAAAACAGATGCATCCAAGACTGAACAGAAAAAGGATACGTAATATGTAGATTTAGAAAACGCGTTCTTTTTTAATGATTATCATGGTAGAAGTAAGATCATCATCATCTGCCTAGCCTTTTCCCAACTATGTTGGGGTCGGCTTCCAGTCTAACCGGATGCAGCTGAATACCAGTATTTTACATGGAGCGACTGCCTATCTGACCTCCACAACCCAGTTACTGGGTAATACGATACCCCTAGGTAAGACTGGAATGGTAGAAGTAAGATGTAGAATGTAAATAATGACAGGTTTTAATTAAATCTTGTTCATCATAGTTCTGTCCTACTAGCTAGATTGTAAGCTGTTATGAATTCAGAATGGTGAATCAAGGTTTTTACTTTCTTTTCTTCAAATTATTGTTTTTTGAAAACTTTAGTCGTTTGATTGATTTATGATGTCATCTTCAACAGAAGCATGCTACTACTGAAATTCAGATGCATTTATTTAATGATAAGTATTATGAAAGAAATACATTTTCATCTTCCTGCTAATGTTTTAAAATATTCAAAGAGACGTATTTGAATGGAGTCAATTGTTTTTTTTACTGACGTTGTGATAGAAGTTAATATTTAAATAGTTTTAAGAGTATCGGTGATAAGTGATATTGTTAATAATTTTGATTCAGTAAAGCATTTCTTGAAATATGAAATTATTATTTTATTGGTTTTTTTTCCACCAGTTCTGATTATTCAAAAATATTTTTTGCCGTGCAAGTTTATTATAATAATCGAAAACGTGTAAATTAATTTTAATACGAGATCTCAGTACCTTGTTATCAATACTTCAGCTATATTTTTCAAAGAAATAAATTAACATTTCATTCACTATTACATGTATGAATACTTTTCTAAAGAATCTCATATATCAATTTCTTCGCACGAAGTTTTTTGCTATCATTAAATATTACTTAACAATTAAGCTCAAATTTCTCGGAACATTATCAATTAGGTACCTAGATGTTCTAAGTATTTCTTAGAAATAAATGAAATGGTAAGATGTGACGCTTCGTATGCCGAACATGAATCCATGCGAAACCTAAATACTTAATAGGCGTATGTACAGGTTATTAAATAGCAATAAACCTCCCTGTTGGTTTATCAAATTAATACCTCCTTAAATAGAAGTACATTCAGACTCGTTTCCAATCTAAAAATGCCCAAGAAAAGCGATCAACACACAATTTTCTATAACATCAAATCAGCAATCAAAAATTCTCAATTCGTATTGAATCATCAGCTTTTTTCATTGTACGCCCATCAATTGACTTGACTGCAAATCATTTACCGTAATAGGATATTTCAATGTCTTCAGTGCCTCAGATTGAAACAATGCCAGAATATAATAGGGTCGCTTCTTTTCAAGGCCGATTATTTTTTTCATGAAAACCGGACATAATTTTTTCCTTATCTTCTGACAGCGTACGATCTTTTTTGATAACGTGTTCATAATTCAGTTATTTCCATATTTTGAAGGCTTACAACTAAAGATTTGAAGTCGCACTTTGGTTGGCAAATTCTAAAAGATGTGTATTCGAGGCAACATTATTGACATTTGTCATTGCATTCAAATGTTATGATATGTATAGGCATATAAACATAATCTTAAGAGCATTTAGCTTATATTATTTTTTGTGTCATGTGTGTACAGCTTTTGTTGAAAAAAAAATCTTAAATAAATAATTAAATAAATACAGGGCCTGCATCCCATGCAGGGTATGTATTTAATTCACACAATAATTGGTGACGGTATTCGCGTCAATGTTCCTGCGGACATAGACGCAAATACCCAAACACATGATTCTAGACGCCTAGAGTAGGAAAGTCAGATTCGTCTACATATAATACCTTTTTTCTACATGAGCAGCAAAATATTCAGGGATACTCTTTACGATTTTAGAACCGTAAAGGGACTCGTATTTTAGTACACAACAATGCTTCCATCTTGCTTAGTAGGCCTTGCGGGTCTTAGCTAAGTTATGGCCTGGCCACACAGTCAGGCCTATAAATTTCAGTGCCCTAGTACTTATGTCCGCTTTTGTTATTTATTTGATTTGTTTTGAGTGCGAAAACACAACAATTAATTTTGATATTCAACCTTTATACTATACTGTGTACGCGAAATATGAATTATGATTCAGTATACACATTGCGTATACTTGACCAAACAGTAAGTGAAGCAAATTGTATACCTACCGAACTAGATTTTAAGTTCAAAAGTACTGAAGGCCAATTCTCGTAATTGAAAACGTTAAAAATCTAGTTCGTCAGTGTCATCCCGGCGACAAAAAAATGCCAAAAACTTGTCAAAATGTAGGAAAATTGGAGGTATTTTTGACAAATTGAGACCGAGATCAGACTGTGACCTTTCTTAAAATTACGAGAACTGCCCTCTGATGTCACTTATTTCCGATTTTCGCATATAAGCAAACACTCAAGCCTTATTACCACTGATGAGGGTAGGCCCAGGGTACAGAACGACAATTACGATTCCTTTTGCCTCATTCACGTTCATACATCTGATTCTTTCATTCATTATTTTCTTGAACAAGGATGTATTCATTCATCGAAGGATAGGATACAAAGTGTGGGTGTATCCCATAAACACAAATATCAGAAGTGCTTAAGTTGAAAGCTTTGACCTTAAAATCAAACTAATAATAAATGCCTCCGTGAGCTCACTTGAGTTATATTTAAACAACTTGCTTGAAAAAGAGAATATTTTGCTAAATGTAAATGTTTGGAGTAATAGCTAAATAAGAGTTAGTGTAGGAGTAATTATACCCTGAAAGACATTTATCTTGGAATTCCAATCAACCGATCCTTTAATTATATACTTCATTGAAATCGGAAAGTTACATTAGAAGTTATTCCTGAATATTGATTTAAAGAAGTGGTTGATGTTTTATGGATAAGACGTGTAAACAACATCAAGGTAATTACAGAGTCCATGATTCCCATTACGGAGTGCTCATTCCCAGTATGGAGTACACAATAATTTTACTCATCTTTTTTTTTTTTTTGCCTGTCCTAGGAATCTTAACGTACTCTTTAACGATGTTAAAAGTAAAAAGCGGTACATAGGTAATACGCGCTTCGTAAGTGGCACATAAAAACTTGACGAGAAAGCCAAGTTACATATAGACTAGTCTCTTTTATGCTCCTGGTAATTACGTCATGCCGTTCTATATTCTCGTGTCATCTAATATAGTGTGACATTGTGCCGTTATTGATGATCGAATGTTCAAAGGAAACTATCCTCGTTTTAGTTATAATATAATTGGTACTGTTGGTAATATTATTACTTGACGGTCCGATGGCCTGCCCTCAACGCCATACCAATCAATTTCCGCTGTAGGGAAGATGTTATCTGCTACTAAGTGGACTCATTCTCTTTAAGCACAAGGAAATCGCCTGCATCCCATCGAGCGATCATAATAATTCACCGTTCAAAACAGAATTCTGCCTTTTCACGCAAACCATTTATCACTCTCGTGAGAAGGAAAAAAAATTCTGTGGCCTTAAGGAGCCAAGTGAAAATAATGTGAGAGCAGGGGCCAACTTCATTTGATTTATACCGTTCAGAATATTGCGTTTTAATTAAGCTTAGATGTAGCAGACTACTCTGGAACAATGGACAAAGTCGGCGAAGGCCATGTACAATTATATTTCTTTGTTCTCAGGGATTTTCGGAAAATTTCAACATTGTCTTTAAGACTAATGTTGATCAAGTAAACGAAAAGTCAAAACTGTTTAAGGCAAAAAGCGGATTTATTATTCTATATACATATTATTATCTTAAGAACTTAGGTTTAGAACCTAATTCAATCAAAAACTTGGCCAATACAAGATTACCTACTAATTGATTTCCCAACCCTTACCAAGAAAAGCGGAACCTCTTTCACTACGCAATTCGAATCATCGAATCAATATCTACTTCAAATCATTTCAATGACCGAGTAATCACATTTCGGCGTCCAAATATTGCTTCCCAGTCTTTTATCTGATCAAACTTAAGGAACAGACTGTTGAATTCCCTTTTTATTAATCGAATTTAATTGGACACTCTACCCTTCTAAGAGCAGGCTTCATTATAATTTTCGGTAGAAAAAGTCGTGAATACTTTTTGGAAATTTACCTTCTGTAATTGATTTCGATTTTATTGTTTGACCTCTTACAGATGTAACAATATTGATTTTTATCTTAAAGGTTCAAGATTTGCTTTTTGTTTGAACGAATTTGATTGATGGTTTGGTTGTATAAGCTTGTTATACGAGTACGAAGTAACAAATGCTTCATTATACACTCTGGAAATTGTTATAATACTTGTTTATTATTGTAGTTCTCCTTTATCTAATTTTTTAGGACTTTTTATTCAAAATTCAAATCTTATACAACCTCGACTAATACAAAACTTTCTTGAACTTAATAAAGCTTTTAGCTACTGTATGACTTTGCGCGTTTTGTTCTTCTTTCGTTGCTACTAAAGTTAAAGTTGATATTATATTCATCATTAAAAATCTAAGGTCCATTCAAAGATTTACAGTTCATCAAAATTCCGGTCTTCTTTACTTTTATGGCACCAAAACTTCTGTTATTACGTGTGAAGTGGCGGAGGCGGCGCTATAGCGCTTAAATCTAAAAATAAAATGAAGCTTTGAACTTCAACTTTAAGTTGGAGGCACTTACGACAATAACAAGCTATGCGAGGCTATAGCCATTTTGCTGTTTGGAAGCGGCTCAAGATTTGAGAAGGTCGCGGGAATCTTTTTATGGAAGAAATAGTTTTACATCTAAATCTACGTCAGTTATTTGATTTTCTATTATATTTGTATAGGAGCTCCTAGGTATGAATAAACTAAATTTTTTTTTCTTAATGCTCGACCTGACACAAATTCATGTTTGGATTGATAATTAAAATTGCTAGAACAATATACATATTATGTTCACTTATTCTCTTATCCAGAATACTCATAGACTCATCACTAGATTTACATTGTTGAGCTTTAACATTATTTAGTTCGTGAAAATTGTAGTTCAGCACGCAGTAAAACTGAATACTGACATATTCTTGCAGTTATTGGCTTACTGTTCACCGACTACAAAACTAGGGCATTTGTTCTCATATTCAAGGCAACCTAGTAGGTCCTTTCCGGTCGGAAATCGGTTTTCTTTCCATCTTTCAAATTGAACCACTGGAACAAAAAGAGGCACAGAATGGGGTGGAGTCAAACGCGTCGAAAGCCTCCTGCATAATGCATTATGACTGCAGCAACCTTTGACTGGCGGATTATACGCCGGAGTTATTCCCCAAAAACTTGGAGGTATAGCTGGAGGAACGACGAACCATTTTTGTGCTTTGTGGTTTTGAAATAGAAGTTTTCGGTGGGTATTTTTAGAAATTTCTTTATCGGTAAAACACTCATTAGGTATGACTTTATTATGCCAACAATCAATATTTTTTGTACATTTATTCCTTCTTTTCCGACTTCAAAAGGGAGGGGGTTATCAAATCTATTTAATGTATTTTTTCTGTTCCGCAATATTTTCGTTAATTGTTAACTTATTTTTGTTTGGAAAAGTATTCTCCCGGGTTGGTCCCATTTCAATGTTTTGAAGATCTGATAAAAACCCTACAGAGATAGACAGTGGAACTCTTCAATAACGAACGTAGATACATTAAATTTATTCCTCTTCGGACAGTTTCGGTAGGTAAGTAAATTACGTAGATCTCGGCATATCGATATTTATCAGCGCTATCTGTATAACACATAATATATTCCAAGCCAAATAACCTCAATATTCTGAACTTTCTAGACTTAAGTAACATACCGAAGTTGGAGGCACGTTCCAACTATAAACTAGAAAAAAATATTTTATTAAGTTTTCCCTAAGAATATGACACAAAAGAAGTGAAGGCGGAGTTTTCTAGTTGTCGTAAAAAAGACAATAAAATATTGACGGTCGTTCACCGGACTGTGCCGTACGGGTGGAAACTTTCGTCGTACGGGTGTTGAGGACAGCTCACATGTGCTGTGTTTTTGGTATTGTAAAATACCTATTTGCTGTTGTGTTTAAATAATCTTTTGGGCGACTTTTAATCAATTGGGTTCGGAACTTCTTTTAGGGATTGGTGCAATTTTGAAATGCCGATCAAAATGTGGCCAATTATTTGATTATTACGGTGCATTAAAAACCCATAGAGTCTTTAAATTATTGTATCGTGATTGTAGTAATTACCATCAAGCATTATCTAGGTATCTATTGCAATTTAATCAAGTATTGTAAAAGTCTTCTGAAATTTCATCACTTATTATAACAGCACCGCTCCGACACAGTAAATAACTTGTCATTCAAGTTAGGATTTTAAATAAAATGCATACGATGACAATACAAAATAGTCACACGTCGCGCCGACCACGCGCTTCAAGCGAGCAGTCCGCTCCCCTGTGAAGAAACGCCTGTAAGCGATATGCGTGACCCGCTTGCGCGGTTATTGCGTCGCCCGCAAATTATTATGTTTTTCGTCGAGTGCAATAGCTATGACTGCCAATTTCACGTAAACTAAACTGAGACATAATGTAGAAACGCGTGCTTATCAAGCGACATCACTCAATAATGTAAGGAGCGGTGCGGTTCCTGCAGCGAGTGATGACTTTAAAGGAAGGATCACATAACACAGTGCCAACTACATTTTTAGAAAGAAAAAAAAATCTTGATCTAATTTAGAAACAGAATGTGTGAGACAATTCTAAAACAGATAAAAGTTAAATAAAAACTGTTAGCCGTCGCCTGTTGTATCGGCATCGGACTTGCGTAACAGAGAGTGTTCAATTTATAGCTTGTTCGAACGTGTTCCTAACATCACGACCAAAACATACTATTGCACAACTATCAAAGAAGAAGGGTTATGTATTCTTATTCTTTTGTACTAGATATTTCGGTATTATGTTGGAGCTAGGAAATAATGTTTGCTTTTTGTGTTTTGTTTTTCATAAGGAATCTGAAATGAAAGAATAACAAGTGAGGCTTGTTTTTCGTGTCATGCGTGTACTGAATAATGTTGTGGTGACATTGTTTGATGTAGTAATATCTTATCTATAATATTAGATTGTTAACACCAAACATGTGGTAAGAAAAAAAGCATTTATTTGACATGCAAGAGACTTTTATTTAATAGTATGGTAATAATCTCCCTCGCTATCCTACTAGCTTACTGCCTTCCAACAATCTGGAAGTTCCTGTACACTTTTGAAATTTTGATTTTCTTTACTGAGTGTGATTATATTTTCTAGTGAATTTATTAATTGTTCCCAATCACCATACGAGTTTCCTCGTAGCATCCTCTTTAATTCACCAAAGCAGCCGAAATCTAATGGCATTAAATATGGCGAGTAGGGGGATGTGTCCAAATCCTTATATTTTTTTCTTTTAAACATTCTGTAACCATCCCGCTTCTGTGCGGGCGGGCATTATCTTGGAGGAGTCCTGTACTCCTTCTAATGAAGAATTTCTGTCAAAATCATCCAAACTGAATTGTTTGGCAAGTTTAACCGCTGGGAAATGTGATAAATGTAAATTCTCTGTGGTCACCTCCTCTTCTTTCTCCAACCTCAAATTCGTTCTTCCTAAATCGAGTCACCCACGATTCCACTGTACAGACGCCAGCACATCAAGCTACTACAATCTGTCAAATTTATATTTTAATAGATTTGCAACGTTATCGCTAAAGTATTAGGTTCAAAGTTGATTGGGAAAATTTGACAGTTTCGGGTAGCTTGATGTGCTGGCGTGTGTACGTTGACTGTAAGTAAGCTTGAGCACCTAATAATTGCACTAGTTGTTTGTGAATTTGCGTCGCAGTCCAGCCGAGAGCCACAGCAAACTTAATAAAAATCCTCTGCTGATAATCGTCGATCGAATTTTTTAATTAGTCTTGATCCATTTTGAAGTAAATTTAGAATCGAAATGCAGTAATAAACACGTCTTTTGTCTATTTATACTATTGCATTACAACAGGTTGTGCAATGCATCCGTTCTCGAAATATCGCGCTACATGTCACCACACGTTTGGTGTGAACAACCTAATATTATATAGAGGTAAAATTCGTTTGTGTGTAAGTTTGTACGTAGTGGGTAGGTAATCTCCGGATCTACCAATCGGATGTGAAAAATACTTTTTGCATTTGGCAGCTTGAGTAAGGCTATAGGCTAAACATCATGCTTCAGCACTTAGGAGACGAGTAAAAGGAGAGAGAACGCTAAGCGAAAGCGAAGTAGTAACGCGGGCGATGCGATGCGACGCGATTGGTCGGGGGCCATTTCACGCGAACGAAATTTCGGACAGAAGCTAGTTGGTAATAAAGTGGTATACGTGTGTAACCTCATATCTTTGTAGGATTATACAGAGATTACAGACTGACATAGTCTAGAATGAAAGAAAGAAGGAACAAATATACATTTATTTGCAAGTTTGACTATTGATGCAGCAGGCGCAGGGACTGTGTCCATTGCTATTGAAAGGACTCAATCGAAAAATCGAAAGAAAACATTTGAACAGGATCGGTTCAATTTTTAATTGAAGACGAAGAACATAATCCTTAACTGCAAAATTCAACAAAATACATAAGTGAGTATAAATTTTGGATGTTTCGTATTTATCACTCACAAAAACATGATAACTTAATAAATAAAAGACACCGCGTTGATCCTAAAAAGTAAATAATGTTCCCAAAATACGTGGGTGGATCAAATATAAACCGGACTTAAGTAAAAATCAAATACGCACGTATTATTATACTCGTAAAAAAAAGGAATATATTTTATTTTTCTACATAATCTCCCCTTCTATTAACACATTTTTCCCAGCGCAGGGGATGTTTCTTGATGCCAGTATCGAAGAATGTAGTCGGTCGTGCCTTTAGCCAATTGCACACATATGATTCCACTATCTGGTCAGTGTGAAAACGGCGTCCTCCACTTGAATTTTTTTTTTGTGCCATTCCTACACTTGAGTTCTTGAAAGCGTATTCTTATCAAACTGTAGAGTCAATGGATGCAAAATTTCGGAAGGCTTTATGCCCTCCCGTGTTAAAAAAATTATGATAAGTCGTTGCTCAACAGACTTATATACCTCCTGCTCATACATGATGCTACTGGCGCGCAATAAACTAAAGTGAGCCGGAGCAGTATACCCCCCTCCCCTAGATGATCCCCCCTAACACATACAACAGCACCAAGCGCGTCACTTCACTCAGCGACCAGTAATAAAAAAAAGTACTATTTATATTTGATTCACCTAATAATTTCATACATGATAACACGCTTGTATATTAATTAAACCAAAAACAAGCAAACAAATTCCACATTAATTTGTGTAATATTTATAGCAAGTCAAACGTTTCTTAATGAACGCTAAACAAGCCGTACAGTTGCTAACAATTGTTGGTCTAAAGCCGCTCACCGAGTTTATTCGCGGAAAATGTTCTGTGTTAACCGTGTGACCTAGTTTTTACTTCAAATTCATTTAATTTTCATTTAGGACCCGTAGGTATAGAAGTTGGCGAACTTTTTGTTTCGGAGTTTTCAAGATACGAGTAGCTGTTATAGTTGGAGGCGTAGTTGGAGCTAGGTTTGGAATTAAGTCATGTTTTATTTTAGCAGTTTCTTTATACCCTTTTTGGGACTTATTGAGAGAATCAAATTATCAGTTTCATGAAATGTAAGTTTAGCCTGGCTTAGTGTGAATACTCACCAGGTTTTCACTTTTATAGTATCTGCATCTAATCTTTGCAACTGAAAGGAGATTGGGCTAATCTACCCTGAAGCCCAATAGCGTTAAGACATGTACCAATGGAAAGATCACCAAGGAGAGTATTTCTCATTATGACGATTTCTCTTGATTGTTAGTATGTAAGGAGCTAGAGAGGTCTAAATGTGAGTAAATAATTATTGAAGTTCTGGTATTTCGTCAATTAGCTTTCATTAATTCTGAGTCTTACAAACATCATATTTGAAGCCTACAACATTATTACAAATAAACATTTTGTCGAACATTTTAAAACATTGGCTTCGTAGATTTAGGAACAGTTTGTATGAGTCGGTCGGCCGGACAGAACGTCAAGCCTGCTGCATCCCCCAATAGCATTAAGATTTATTCCAATGGAAAGAGTTTTCAAGGAGAACCTTTGCAACTAACACGGCTTTTGCCGATTGTTAGTTAGTACGGAGTGAATGATCTAAAAAGTTGACAACTTAAACACCGAAGATAAGGATTTTTTTGTGCCCAATAGCCATAAGATATGTATACACCGATGAAAATAACTTTTTAAGTGGAACCATTGCTACTAACATGACTTTTTAATTTCACGACGAATCAATAATTATTTCCCGTTTCTTCGCTTACAGGAATAAATTTTGTCTATGAAGTTTTATTAATCCACCACAAGAGAAAACATACAAATGTAATCAAACCCACGCAGATGTCCATACTTAGACGTGTCGTTGTCGCTGTCATATCTCATATTCACAGCATTTAGATTAGTTAGCTGAAGTAATTGTTATTATTTCTCTGTGTGACAGCGTTTCAGTTAAATTTCAGCTTTCAACAACCGGGTGTGAGTTAGATATAACCCTAAAAAAAAAAGTCAAGCTACCGTTTCACGACACTAGTTTACTTCTTAGAACGAGCCTTCTTCATCATTATCATCATCGTTCTCTTACCCTTAACTCAATAAATTTGGAGATATTCACTTATGGCCTTTTATTTTACATAAACCCACCCAAACTTTTCTCAACCACTGCAACTCGTGTAAGCCGAAATTGACTAATCAAGAAAGAGCCAAGACCATAAAGCTGGGGAATTCTTACTTCGGAATCCGGAACGAAATTAATCTGAAAATAACATTAGATATCTTCTTTTCTCTATTACAAATTACGATGTGACCAATAACGTAAACGCCGCGTTATTAACTATGAATTTATTTTGATAGCGAAAACAAACAGTAGTATACTAAAAATATACAAAGTGTCTTAAACATATGACTTAACAAATATACTACATTATGATGATACTTATGAAACAAAGCTAAACCTATAAACCCAAGCCTGATTCATTTGCTTACTAAAGGCCTTAAATAACCGCGTACTATTTCACGCTATAATGATGTACATTAATGAAGTCTACAGACAATGGCGACTCACTAACGAGCGATAACCGTAGACATTACACGACAAACGCCCGCACAGAGCCAAATTACACCAAATTTTGTTATAATTTGTACTAATTTGCTATCGTTTCGTTCAGTTTGATTGCTAATTGCTACAGCGGTATATTTTCGTATAGCTGCCCCGTTAGTCTTGTGGATTAGGAATTTCTTAGTAACAGCCCGAAGTTTGGAAGTTGGCGGTTTAATATCCCCGTGCCTCGGAAACCACGTAAAGCCTTTCGGCCTATGAGAGTAAAGGGACAGAGAGTGCACACACTTGTGCACTATAATAAGTCCTGCGTACAGTAGCCGGCACATAACTTGGCAAGAGTCCTCCCCTTTTCCTCTCCTTTCTTTAACTTTCTTCTAAACAGACGTGTTTAAAATAAATTATGGAAATAACCGTAGAATAATTACAAGCAATCAAAGTGATATTTTTTTTGTTTCACTAAGTGTACATGCGCAAACTTATTCCCACTACGCCAAAACCTTGCCAAGTTACGTGCCGCTGACTGTACCTGGCTAATTTCCTCTGAGATTGGTCACCGTGGCCGAAATCGGTCGGGAGGTATATTTTCGAATTTTGTGGGTGTAATGTCGAGTTAGTTTTTTTCTTTTTTTTAATTTTCTTATTTTCCAAAAGTCGACGAATAATTAATGAGGCACCTATGCGCAGTGCATGTATTGTTTCCAGTTGTCTCTAGTAGATGGCATGATAGGTATAATATTCCTTAAGTTTAATTGTAATATTATTGTTCCTAATTTGTATAGGTATGTGTCTTGAGTTAACTATACTAACACATTTTAAGTAATACTAATAAAATTATGGGTAATGTGTTTGAATCAAAGTTGAAAAAAAAAAAAAAAAAATGTGTTAGGTATACCATCAGTTTCAAAATTCATCTTTACGAATGTATTGTAATCGAGATTTAACACCCCCTTGTTATGTTTTTATCAACAAATTGAAGTTTTAATTTAGTTTCAGGAGAAATTAAAATAAATCTAGTGGAAGTTAGATTTCAATTAAAACTTCGTGTTAAAGTTAAACTTTGCCATACTCTGGGTTAATTAACTGTTCATATCTTTGGTCATGTTCATTAGTGTGTTCATAGTTCATCAGTAATTTCTAAACATACACGTAAGATGTTAGTATAAGTACATATTCTTACCAGGCCAGTTAAAGTTAAATGTCTTGCATCAGATTAAGGAGTTATAATTGTTATGAACCTCTGAAGTATTTAAGTTTGAACAACTTGTGCACTTTCATAAAATTGCGAAGATACCACTAATCGTCGGTATTTTCTTCTTTACCACACCACACACAAGTGCGGTGGTTTATTTTTAATAAATTCTTCAAAATTCTATAACGTACATACATTAACCGAACACATGTATAACCTTCATTAGAATGTTTTTTTCTTCCATACATTTTCAAATACACTCGAGAGCAGTGAATTCGAGTAACATAAAGATACCTGAAAGTATCGGAAACTAAGAATGCTAGCTTAATTAAATTAATTTCGTTTATTAGACAATTAAATGTTCCATAAATTAAAGTAATAAAACTTCTTAGTTACTTTAAAGTTATGCTATCAAAAATAACAAAATGGGACTTGTAAATGGAACTACGAATTTTCTGTATCTGTTTTTGTTTCTATTCTGCTTGCTTTTGTTTTTCACTACATAGTATAAAACAAAATCGCTTCCCTGTCTGTCTGTCCCTATATATGCTTAGATCTTTAAAACTACGCAACGGATTTTGATGCGGTTTTAATAGATAGAGTGATTCAAGAGGAAGGTTTATATGTATAATACATGCATAATATAGTAGAGAAACACTGGTAATTTTAGAGGTTTCTAATGTAATGTCGTAAATAAACACATTTTTTTGCGCTTACATTGTAAACGCTGGCTGAACCCGTCGAGATAGATACTGTAGTACATAAATAATGTACTACAGTATTGTACACCTTAAAAAGGTCTACCAAAAAGTCCGCGATGGTATATGTCTATCTCTTAGGGATAACCCACAATAACCATTTTTTTATCCTATACTTTTTACGAGAAATAATGGCTCTAAAATTATCAGTGTTTCTCCATTGCACCCGTGCGAAGCCGGGGCGGGTCGCTAGTATTGATATAAAAAGGTATGTAAACAGCGTTTCTGATGTTCAGTATTCATTATTGAAGCTGTTATAATGTCGCTTATACCTGAAGACTGCACTAGAATTCCCACAATGCTGGAAATCGGCTGGAGTCAGTGTGATACAGCAAGGACAGTTGGTGTCAATGGTATAACGAGTTCTCCGACGTTACGAGGAATCGTATTTCAAGAGTAACTTATGCCCGGAACCACTTAAATTGGAGGATTGAAGACTGGTCAACACTTATATTCTCAGATGAATCAGGATTTATGCTCTATAAGAACGACGGAAGAACAAGAGTGTATAGAAGACCAGGGAGCTATTCAAGCAAGCATGCATTGAAGAGAAAATGGCCTATGATGGTGTATACGTACTTGTATGTGCCGGAATTTATGCAGAGAGTCACACAGAGCTGATGGTTATAGAAAACGGCACTATAACTAGCGAAAAATACGTGGAAGAATTTTTAAACGAACACGTTGGTTCTTTTTTGGTCAATTTGGTAGAGGATGCTATCTTTATGCATAACAATGCCCGATCTTATACTAGTGAGACTACCTTCAAGAGGTGAACATTAACTGTATGGAGTGGCCAGCACGAGCCCGGACCTCAACCCAATCGAGCATGCTTAGGACGAGCACGAACGATATGCGAGACACCGAAACCCTTCCCCGATCACGCTTCAAGAGCACAAAGTTACGCTCGGAGAGCAATGGGAGATTATTCCCCAACATCGTTTAAGAAACTTGGTACACAGCATGCCGAACCGCATAACCGCAGTGCTGGCAGCACGTGGCGGTAATACAAACTACTAAAACTCAAGACACAACTTTGAGAAAAAGACCGACAGAAGGATCCAGTTGGGTTGGGCAGCATTTGGAGTGGGCTGGCCATGTCTGTCGAAGGACGGATGGCCGGTGGAGCAGACGAGTCCTGGAGTGGAGATCGCGTATCGCCCCCCAGCTAGATGGACGGACAATCTAAAGAAGGTGGCTTGGGTAGACTGAATGCGGAATGCGGAGGACAGAGTGTTATGGCACGTTCTAGGAGAGGCCTATGTCTAGCTGTGGACTGTGATAGGCTGAGTTGATTGATTGATTGAAAACTCAAGAAAATTTTGATGAGGTAGAAAACAAATTGCTTTTCTATTTTTTTTATGAGATTGGTTATTTTTTTGTTTATGTATTTTTTATGAATATAATACTCGTACATAGTGCATTTTATCACTTTCATTTAAGAAACATTTGACTGTCTATTAATTTTTAGTTTCCGAGATCTTCAGGTATCTTTATGTGACCCTAATTAATTGCGTTCGAGTGTAGGTTAACATTACTATTTTAATGTCGTGCTAGTTTTTCATGCTGAAACTAGTATAATCATCTTCAAAAATTTCAAATGTAAAACATATTCACTAACAAACGCACGACCAATTTCAAAAAACAAAGTATCATAAAAGATCTAAAGAATAAAGAATACTTCACTGAAAGAAATGTTGAAACATTTGTATCCATAATATTTCTCAAGCCGAAACCGTTCAAATCGAATCCTATTTGTCTGTAAGTACAATACCATCAGAGAGATTTCGCGAGCCAATCCAATATCTATAAAAGTACATATAATTTTGTTAGAAAAAATCCTATTATCTTTAATGCTACTTCAGACACACCGATTTGAATCTAGACAGAAGATGTTTTGCCAATACAACGATTACGGAGCAATCTTACTGGATTTACTTGGATTTTGAAACAAATACCTTTCTATTGGTACCTTTGATTTCAAACGCTTCGGTGTTTACGAAATTGTTTTACACGTTACCATGTTGTGGGCAAAGATAGGTTTTTGAAAGTTTCCGCATTAACTTGGGACACAATTTTGGTGTAACTACGCATCCGCTGAAACAATTAATCATCAAATCGAATCTTAACTAATACAGCCACCGTCCGTCTTGGACATTTTTGGGTGCGAAAAGTTTAAATAAATAAATAAATACAGAAAAATTGTCATAATTTCTAGAAGTACTCATCCAATTATAAAAATAATTTCACAGATAGAAAGCTACGCTACTGCCGAGTGACATAGAATACACAGAAAATAATGAATTTTTAGAATTTTTAACAGAGAATTTTTAGTATATTGCAAACCTGAATATACAATAATCGCGAAAAAAATCAGCTGTTCCCTACATTTTGACGAGTTATGCGAACATAAATGTAGGGAACAGCTGATTTTTTTTTCGCGATTTCAGGTTTGGTCCCATGGTAAAAGTTGTTCATAATGATGAGTACAATGACCCCTTACGAGGTTGTGCGTTATTTAAGTTACACCTTGTAGTTTGTTCAGAATAAGTAAATGAATGGATTCCAATAATTTTTACACAATGTTATATTTTGTGCTAAAATATTTAAAAAAGGTTGCAAGTTGGACACCGGGGCTGAGTACATATCCGCAATCATTTATGCACACAACACAGGTCACGGCCGGTCATAGCGGCACTAGGCGCGGGCGCACAGCGGGCTGGAGGCACGGGCGGCGGCGTGGGGGCGCCGCGTGGTGTGAGCATATTTTTGTTCGGACATCTAGGTAAGATAACAAACTTATAACTTTGTGATTTTTCATGATACAGTTTTGAAATTTTGTACTTAGATTCTTTATATAAAAATACTAGACACGTGTTTCGGGTTTCGCATATACTAAAACTAATGTTGTATACAACGTGTAACGTTAAATACGCAAAACCTCAGACACCCCAACTGATTTTTAATTCAATTGACCTATTACAGAGAGCAAATAAGTCAATAAAAAATTGTAAAGGTTTTATGTGCTGTTTTAGTTTTACTGGCCATTCTGATCGTTTCTTGCGTCTGCGACGACGCTTTATCGAAGGAGGGGTCATCGCCGGGCCGCTGCGCCGCGTTGACTTTGGGTTGCTTGACCTATTAATAAATAGACACAGCAACGTTTTACATGAAGATTTTTGAAAAATGTGGCCTATCTTAAAAAGTGGTTCAATTAATTCTGCTCGTTATTCTGATCAAACTATTTTCAGGTTTTGCGCATTTAACGTTACACGTTGTATAGTTGATTTATTTATTTATTTATTATGAAACTTACACACACTATCTTTACAGAATGACCCCAATACAATAGTGGTTTGCAAACACATACCTACCAAATAAAATAGAAAATTCAACTTACGGCTAATACTTAAAAATCTAAACACTAAAAAAAAAATACAAAGCACTTTACATAATACATAAAAATCTAAACTTTAAAAATACAATTTTTTTTTAATACTATAAAATCTTAACCTATAAAAAATATAAAATCAGACTTAACACAGAATATTAATATTTAAATATAACTAGCAAAATTCAACAAAACTCTTGCGAATTCACTCAAATTGCACGAAAATATGTCAATCTTCTCATGGACTTCATTTAGTACACATATTGTACGGATGAGGAGTGTTTTTGACAGCAAGTTGGTTTTGGCAGCAGGCACGGCCAGCAGTGGCGGTCGCCGTCGCCTCCACACGTACCGATCTGGCACGCACAGCTTTAGGTGACGCAAATGATATCCACGCGGATAAAGTTGCAGTCTGAAGTAAGTAAAATTTTTCTTTTAAATGAAACAATTTCTAATTTCGTGTTGAAACTAATTTAAAAGAACCTTTAACCTTATGGAAAGAGATCTTGATTATCCACTTAAACTCAAGTGGACTTATCGTTTCAAGAATTTCCTACTTCACCCGCAACATAGATGCCAAGAAAGTTTCCCAAAGATTCCTGTTGGTAGCCGGTTTTTCGGAATATTTCTTTTTATGTCGACAATTTGGACATTTTGTTTAAAATTTAAAGGATATTGCAATTTTTTGTCTCCTGCATTTTTTATTTCCAGTTATCCACGCAATTTCCTTGAATCTGAAATAGCAATATTTTTACGTTTGTGTTTTACGTAAAATCGCTAAAAACTTGTTTTCTTAATATTGATAATATAAATAATAATAATAATAATAATAATAATATTCCACAACTTTCACACAACGCCATCTAGTCCCAAACTAAGCAGAGCTTGTGCTATGAGTACTAGACAACTGATAAACATACATATATACTTCTAAATACATACATACACTGTGCACTGACTGGACAGGTCCGCTCAATCTGTGTGGTTCTTTACTCAAAAGACCATTTCAGACACTAATCTACATGGTCTTCACATTATCTGACCAAGATTATGTCTGGACTTTAAAAGAGACTGTGACCTCTGAGTTTGTTTCGGCCTTTCTTCTCAGAGTAGTCAGATAGGAAACGCCGACCTCATCTAGTTTAAAAAAATATGATTGACATGTAAAAGTGTTTGTACAAACCTACTTACAGAAAATAAATCATTTATCATTTATCATTTATCATTTATCATATTATAGATAAAGTACACCCAGACAAAGAACAAATGATCGTGCTCATCACACAAACATTTGTCCTAGGTGGGAATCGAACCCACGACCCTGGGCATAGCAGTCAGGGCCACTGACCACTAGACCAACAGGCCTGTCTAAAAATGCTTTGTTTGAGGAAAATCACGAACTAGAAAGCAACCGTCAACCGAATTACCGCCAAGCTGTTAATTTGATTAACTTCAATGTTGCATGCTTCATACTCGTATGTCGTTGTTTTTAGAGATGATGAACTACTTGCATAGTTTCTTTTATGTAAACCACTTAGTTCTTTTAAGACAGTATAGTTAATATCACAGTGGGAAGCCGGAGATCTCGGAGAAAAAGGACCAAAAACTATTATGCCCGACGAATACTCGTATGCAGGCTACCTACTATTATACAATAATTCGACATTTTTGGAGAAATCCATTATAATGTTTTAACCATTCAGACATTCTACACAATATTTGAGCTATGCTAAAAAGTACATATTTATCCTAACCTAAGCCGCCAAACTGAAGGTAGTAACTTTTTTTCTAGTATATTAGTATACAACCTATTTCATTCGGGTAATAAAGAAGCAATAAATCACTGAGCCTTTACAAGATTGCTAGATTTGTGGCTTCTTATTCATCATCTGCCTAGCCTTTTCCCAAATATGTTGGGGTCGGCTTCTACTCTAACTGGATGCAGCTGAATACCAGTATTTTACATGGAGTGACTGCCTATCTGACCTCCAAAACCCAGTTACTGAGTAATACGATACCCCTAGGTAAGACTGGTTGTTAGACTTTTGGGCTTCTGACTACCCGTAGCTACTGTAAAAGATCCACGAATTACAGCCGGGACCAACGACTTAACGTGCTTTCCGAGGCACGGAGGGGTCTCAGCACGTAAAGATGGTCACCCATCTATAGACTAACCGCGGCAAGCGTAGCTAAACCTGCACGATCGACTTGTGCGGCTGTTATTATTTAGCCACGGGCCCCTCTTATTGAAAAATAAAAGTTAATTCTTAAGTCTAGCTTTATTGCATGGAAGACTTGAAAGAGTATTTTATTGAAAAGGCCTTCTTAGGTAATTTATAGCGATACACGTGGCAGTATTAAAAGTACCCCAAAAATACTTAGTGCGCACAACAATGTATATAATTTGAACTACGTTTTGGCCATGACTTCGCTCACGTCGAGATCTGAAGCTATCCTACGGGAACGTACGACCGGGCTATAATTATTCTATGACCTAATCGAGGTCAGCCGTTTAGGCGTGAAGTTAACAGGAAGGAAGGAAAAAAAGATATTTACTTATTCTATATAATATAAATTAATATGGATTTTTATAAAAGTATGTACATATATTGCATAGGTACAGATTGATTTTCAAAGATAGGTTACCAACATTCAAATAGAATTTATAAATCAGAAGTAGGTCTATATGCTGCAGTAAATTTCGGTGGTCCTTTCATAAACACGAACATTTCGGCTTGCCTACAAAAGAAAACCTGAAGAAAATAATTACCTTAATACCAGACCAAGGACAGACCGAAAGTATCGAATCCACCCGTGCGAACCCATCGGTTATCGCTACGTAGATTTCGTTGCAATACATTGCTGCCTTTCATCGGGGTGCGTGACTTGAGCAAGGGACGCGATCAGAATATGATTACGGGCTGTGCGGGGTTAACGTTTGTCGTAGGGGCTTTGGAAGTTCTAGTTGGTATGGATTAGGAAAGTACGTAAATTAATTAATACATTAAAAATAATGTTGCTGATTATTTTGGTAAGTAAGTTAGCATTAGAGCTTCATTTACAAACGTTGAAGGTTTTTGAAAGAGCTTTCTGTAAGTAAGTACTGCTTCAAAACTGCGAAAATTTCTGACGTCTGTTTGAAACGATGATCAAATTTTCTTTTCATTTTAGGTCGAAGTATTGTTGTGATTTTCCGTTGAACGCATTTACCTCTTAGGACGTTAATTTTTAAAAGATCCGCAATGGGCTGACTGTTCATTTTATTTATTACTAGCGACCCGCCCCGGCTTCGCACGGGTGCAATGGAGAAACACTGATAATTTTAGAGCCATTATTTCTCGTAAAAAGTATAGGATAAAAAATGGTTATTGTGGGTTATCACTAAGAAATAGACATATACCATCGTGGACTTTTTTGTAGACCTTTTTACGGTGTACAATACTGTAGTACATTATTTTGATCTATATCTTGTTCTTAGTTTATATCAATGATTTACCATTCCATTTAAAGGGAATCTGTGACGTTGTACTGTTTGCTGATGATACATCTCTTATTTTTAAAGTAGACAGGAATAGACTAGATTTTGACGAGGTAAACAGTGCACTCTCAATAGTTACGGATTGGTTTACGTCAAATAACCTAGTTCTCAATGCCAAGAAAACGAAATGTGTAAAGTTCGCCTTACCCAATGTTAGAAATCTAGGACCCAACATCGTCTTAGATAAAGAGGCGCTTGAGACTGTGAGCTCAGCAGTTTTTCTGGGAATAACAGTAGATGCCAAACTTCAGTGGGGACCACATATATCGAGCCTAGCAGGAAGGCTCAGTTCGGCTGCCTACGCCGTCAGGAAAGTAAGACAATACACTGACGTTGATACAGCTCGTTTAGTATATTTTAGTTATTTTCATAGCGTTATGTCCTACGGTATTCTGCTGTGGGGCAAAGCAGCTGATATACAAAATATATTCGTCCTTCAAAAACGAGCTGTTCGAGCTATTTACCAGCTAGGTGCTAGAGTTTCTCTAAGAGATTTATTTAAAGATATTGGTATTCTCACGGTTGCATCACAATTCATATTTGCCAACATCATATATATTAGGCAAAATATACACTTGTATACTAAAAACAGTGATGTTCACAATGTTAACACCAGAAATAAGGACAAACTACGTGCTCCCTTTCACCGGCTTCATAAGGTTCATAACTCATTTGTTGGGCTTGGTATAGCCTTTTATAACAAGCTACCCTCTTCTTTGCTAGATTTGCCTTTTAATGCATTTAAAGCTCAAGTAAAATCCAACCTTTGTTCAAAGGCATACTACTCCATCAACGACTACTTAAACGATAAGAATAGTTGGTCGCCCTGATTAACTCAAGACAATGTTTATGTTCTTTCTCCAGAATTAGATTACTGATAGGTTATTATACTATGAGCTCATTATACAATTGTTTTTATTGGGCTGTATAAGTCAAATCAGTTTAGTTTTATTTTTATTATATTATTGACATAATCAACCTATTTAAATGTTTTCTAATGAGTTGATTGCAATATGTGGTTAGCTAGTGACCTCGACGATTGATCATATTATTCTTACCTGAGCAACCGGCAGCAAGTTCGTCATGCTCCCTCAGATGTCACTGCTTGCGGTAGCGTCGGGGGTCGGGTTGCCTCCTTCCCTCAAATATGGCGAGGGGGGTAATGGCTGATCTTTGCGTTATGCTCGTGAACGGGTGCTGCTTGTGGTGACTGGTCGTCTTGCTGACCATGGTTTTATTATTGTTATAATTAGTAATAACTTGTTTATTTAGTTTCCTTCGATGGTCCTAGTTTATCATTTGTGACTTCAAGCGACAGCTATGTAAACAGAACCCAGCATTGCATAAATATGTTAGCGGTCACGCCCTTCATACCTGGAGGCTTTTATTTAATTTTCATTTATTAATTTTTGCTTGAGTACCTACGTATAGTTTTTTATTGTATTTCTTGGTATATTGGCGTTGCTAGCTGACATATGGCAGATTTAGTGTCCTGTGTCTTGTAATGTTAATTGCTTTGCATACCTTGTATTGTATTCAGTCAAGTATTTTCTAACTGAACAGACAGCTGTGCTGCTGGGGAGTTTGTTGCGCCACTTCTTCTTCCCAGCGAAAGCACTAGGAAGTGGTGAAGGGCGGGCGTTTTGGGGGACTGTCTTTTGTAATTTTGACGTTCGAAAAGTGCTGATTCTCAGCCTAGTTTGAATAAATGACTTTTGATTTTGATTTTGATTTTGATTTCTCAACGGGTTCAGCCAGCGTTTACAATGTAAGCGCAAAAAAATGTGTTTATTTACGACATTACATTAGAAACCTGTAAATATATCAGTGTTTCTCTACTATATTATGCATGTATTATACATATAAACCTTCCTCTTGGATCACTCTATCTATAAAAAAAAACTGTATCAAAATCTGTTGCGTAGTTTTAAAGATCTAAGCATATATAGGGACAGACAGACAGGGAAGCGACTTTGTTTTATACTATGTAGTGATAGTCTGGCAATATTTTCTTGAGACAGGTTCGAGTGCCATGAATGGCAACGTTCAACAATGATCTTTTGAATCACAGCGACCGTCCAAATTTTCCAAAGCGACTCTTGTGATCGTTCAAACAAAAATAACTTATTGAATGCGGGAGAAACACTTTTTCATTGGCAATTCGATTTATATAACCTCCTACATCATAAACTCGTTCATCGTCTCTTAGCTCCTATTACTTAGACTCAAGGATGATTTTAGCAAAATTTTAAGTTTTCGCACTGTACAATTTGAAGGATTTTTGGTAAATATGTTAAGTCGTTTGATCTAGACTGTGACGGAGGTCGACCGGCCCGATAAACCTTATAAAGGGTCTGCTACGTTTGATATAATACCTTTGTTGCTATTACTTTTTATTTGTTTTGATATTGGTACTTGCACGAATTTGTAAGGGTTGTTTTCTAGTAATCGGACCGCTTTTATTTGTTGATAAACTTAATGTGGAAATCATAAGACTTTGTTGGTTTGATGCCAGTATTGAAATATTAGTTTTACAAAAGTACAGATATCAATGACAACTTAGAATACTGTGCTTGTTTACTGAAAATAACTCCATTTAGTTTTAGTTTTGAACTGAATATTTTTCTTACAACGTAATCCCTGCTAGAGATCACAAAAAGTGATAAGGCCGCCCATTGTATATTTTGTATTATTTGATGTTTTTTTTATGTATTTGATTTTTTTAATGTATTTGTGAGGTGTAAAAGTATATAAAAACAAATAAATATAGATATATAATTGTTTTCAATTTCGAATAAGAATGAAATCATATCATACCTCAAATTAATCGAACCGAAATTTGCCCTGGTCTTGGCCCTGCAAGACCAAAATACAGTACCTCAGTAATTACCATCAAAATTATGATAAACTTTACAGCTTTTCGTCATAACAACTTTACAGAGCTATCATTTATCACCAAGTTCTAAACGGTCGTCGGATTAATTCACCCATTAATTTGTACTGGTTTCTTCTCAATTATGAGGGCAAGATAATGAATTTTTGTTGTAGCAATTAACCAGAATAAACAAGAAAGGATATTAATTTTATATAATGTTTTGGAAAGCGCTTTTAATGGGGTTTCTTGAGCATCTCCCTCGCACTTTATTCTGTAAATTTAAAAGGCATAAAAATACGGGGTTTCGTGCTGTACTTTAGGTGAAAGTGTTGGTTTGTCAATTATTGTAATGAATGTGATTAAAATTATGTTGTTCTGATAAAATAATTCTGCTTTTGTTGATTTTATTTTAGTTTACTTTGTCGTGTTAGATTTTTTCTCTCAAAAATGCTATATATATACAACTGCTTTTTATTGATTTGATTAATCCCTGTAAGCCTTATATTGTACATTATCCTGGCAGAGTGCAGCCAAGTTTGTTATTAAGAAAAATTATAATATGGATATTTATATTAAAATTTAAAATTCATTATAGTAACCATAACCTAATATTTTTGCGATTACAACAAGACGTAACAGCATATAATAAATTTAACTACAAACCATGAGTTATAACTCCATGTTCACATGTTTAATATCAAATGAAAGAAGTGATGTCGATCCTAACATTTTATTTGGTTGATTCAATCACTCGCGAAAACAAGCTCAACCGTTATAATTTAATAGGCATCCTTATATTAAACGCATGTGCATTTTCCCAAAGTTTTTCACGTTTAGGATAAATTTTCAACTAGCGAACGGAGTATGAAGTATGAACACGGAGTATTTATACTCCGTTCCAAATTGAGTCCTACTGATTGGCTCACTTTTTAAATCTTGATGCTTCTTGGTTTGCGGTTATCAATCAATTGTTATGTGCTATTGGAGTAATAATTCGTTAATCTGCATGAACAAAAGCTATTGTAATCCAATCAATGCAACGATTGTGAACTTGCCAGTATACAATGAACTTTTGTGAACAATGCAGGCCCATTAGAATTTGAGCTGGACCAAAATGTCAAAGTTCGACCACTTTGGCAGGCTGGTTCAGATCAAATTCTAGTCCAGTTTGCGACAAGCTTAAACTTTTCTGCATATTTCGTGGCTCGAGTCTATGTATTTACCTAATGTTAGGCGATGATGCACTTGACAAATGTGCATGTTTGCTTAGATATAACCTTCTCAATTGAGACTTGATATATTCGATTGCTTCCGGGCTTACACATCAATCAACCAATCAACTCAGCCTATTACAGTCCACTGCTGGACATAGGCTTACACATACTTTGGCAGTTTTCATGCATACATACATAAACTCACGCTTTCTTCCCATTGGGGTAAGATGAAACTACAGAACGCCATCTATTACGATCCTAACATATTCATTTTGCTTAGTTAAAGTTCATACATCTGCTCATACATGCACGTGGCGAGCTGTACTACGCACCTGATCTTTCTGAAGAACATAACCAATAATGTCACTATTGTGGAACGCAGGACCACGCCCTAGAAGTTCAAGTGCTTCTGACGTCGTTTCCACTCAAATCTTGTAAATACCTTTTGTTAGTCACCTTTCATTCACCCTTTGAACATAACTAAACATACTCTTTAAAATGTTTGTTACTACAACTAACCAACCAAATCCAAACAACCATTTTTTTCTCTTTTTCTAAGTTCACAACTCTTCAGCATTATAAAACACGAACCACAAACACGGCAACAAAGTCTTTTACTCTGTTTCCTAAGTATTGCAACATAAAGCAGAACTTGCTCAGTTTACGAGCATGTACGAAGAGATCGCTACTAAAACACGGCTTAAGTTTAGCTGTCAATCGCAAGGGTAGCGGTATACTTAGGGACTAAGTTTTAAGGATGGGGATACATGCTGCCGGGTCATTGGGTTTTGATTCGCAGGTAGGATAAAGATGGGGATTTACTGATAGTAAAATTTTGTCTTACAAATAAAATTGAGCTCGATATTAACGATAGATTCCCTTTCTACGAGTACATTGCTTTATTTATGCCTTCTCTTACAGCTTTTTTGAGACATCAGTGTTCTCAATACTTGGTCTGCCTCCTTGGTCTACTTGCAAGCGCAACTACTGAGTATAGGGTTCTGGGCTTAATCCCCTGTTTGGACAAAAAATGCATAGAGTTTTCCCTTTAGCTATTTTTTGTGGCAGCCCGGAGTCTGGATTTGGTCCCGGTTCAACAGGCTACTCATTACATGGAACTTCTTCTACGTTTAAGCTACACCCACGCTACTCCCAAACTACGTCTCTTCTTAACTCTTCTGGAGGCTAAAAGGTGTAAAATGATATCACATTCCCCCATGTGTCTCCAGCAGAAACACTCAACATCAGTTAGCGCTCTCAGAACATTTTCATATTGAGTGACACGAACACATAACTCGACTTTATTGACTCGCTCATATATTTAATACCTTTACAACTACTATATAATATTTAGTAGCCCGTTCAGAATATCTAAGATTTTAAACATATCTAACCTGTAACGCCTCGAAGGGTTCGTTCGTTGGCAGAGGAGCACCTATGTATAGTGCACCCACATTTGGCCTATTATGTTTACGAGCGTTTAAGCCGTACGGCATTTCATAAAAACTTTGGCCCTTGTTTTTAGAAATGAATGAACCGATTTTAATGAAACTTCGTACGCATTTAAGCAGGATCATCATTATCATCTGCCAAGACTTGTCCCAACTATGTTGGGGTCGGCTTCCAGTCTAACCGGATGCAGCTGAATACCAGTATTTTACATGGAGTGGCTGCCTATCTGACCTCCACAACCCAGTTACTGGGTAATACGATACCCCTTGGTAAGACTGGTTGTCAGACTTTCGGGCTACTGACGACCCGTAACGACTGTCAAAGATCCACGAACGGACCAACGGCTTAACGTGCTTTCCGAGGCACGGAGTGGTCTGGTGAAGATAGTCACCCATCCACGGACCAACCGCGGCAAGCGTAGCTTAGCCTGATCAAACGATCCGTGCGGCTGTTATTATTTAGCCACAAGCCCCTCACGCATAAGCAGGATACAAAGGGCTACAAAGTTAGTAAAAACATTTTCGAAATGTCTTATTTAAAAAAATATACTTAACTTCAAATCTCTGTTTCTATGGAAAACTTAAAATCAGTCCAATTTGGCTGTAACACTATTTTTCGAAAATGTTCTTAACTAACTTTTTAAACCTTTGTATCCTGCTTATTAGGGAGCCATAGGGCTACGACCCTTACATACCTTAGCTTCGTCGCCGGAAACGCTTTGTTTATGGTAGGTATCTATTGTACTTATTTACTTATGTAGAGGTCAGAATATAGAGGGAGGCGCTACCTGTTACCATGGATTCAGTATATGGTTCAGAATGTTGAAATTTTTAGTCGGTTATTAAATAAGTCTGATGTTCCTGCCACCCTGTACTTATTAGTTTTATAAGTAAGTTAGTTAAAGGTAAGTACAGACGCCGGCACATAAAGCTACTAAAATCTGCCAAATTTCTTTAGTAGATTTTCAACTTTATGACTAAAGTGTAAGGTTCAAAGTTGATTGGGAAAATTTGACAGTTTCGGGTAGCTTGATGTGCTGGCGTCTGTACATGTATAATACATGATTTAGACACAAACAGGCCCAAAACTTTTTGAATTGCCTGACATGAAATCCAGCCATAGATGATATTCATACAGCGTGCATTATAAAGGATCTGTCGACTTTTTACGTTTTGAATAAACGTTAACAAAATATATCGCTGTTCAAAATTCCAAAACAAAATATACTCCTATGAATTATGTTTACTTTGGACGGTTTTGCATACTGTTATAACAAAGGCAAACTCTGTTATCTCGTTAATTTCCGAAGAGAACGCACGTCACGATAGATTAGGGTCTTTAAAATAATATGTATTCGCTCCATTATGGCGCAATTTTCAAGCAAGTAAGTTTCGCAATTAAGATTGAAACATAAATGTGGAGATTGGTTTGGTAAATGAAATTAACTCTTCAAGAAAATTAAGTACGCAAAGATTTTGTGCTTTCGATGGCATGTTTCGTGTTGAATTTGGGTGCGTGGCCTACCCACGCAAATTCAGCATAAAAATGCTTGCTCATAAGGTAAGGTAAGACCTGGTGAAGGTTGCGGGAATCCGCTGGATGAGAACAGAGCAGGACCAGACATTCTGGTAATACTTAGGTAGACCTATATATACTTACTAATAATAAAGCTGAAGAGAGTGTTTGTGTGAACACGCTAATCTCTGGAACTACCAGTCAGATTTGAAAAAATCGCCGATCTTTTGTCTAAAGTATTAATACTGAGTCTCAAGTTAATCGGACCGCGCCTTAAAATTCTTAGGCAAGTATTCTTACCAAGTTTTAAGTATGCTAACCAAATGAATAAGATTTTCCATATAAACGGTAGCCCCCGCTTTTCACCCCACCGGGGGTGGAATTTTGAAAAAAACATTTAATATAATTATTTTCATAACTTGACTCAAAAATGATTTATGCCAATTTTTGAGTCAATATAACCACTCAAGTCACGTAGTAAAATCCTCACCTGTATAATTAACTACCCCTTTTATCCCGTTAGGGGTAGATTTTCGAAAAACCCTGATACACGTTATTTTTTATTTTTGGTCTTAAGTACAAATACTAAGTTTCGAGTTAATCGGACTGCGCGATAAAATTCTTCCATACAAATTTTGACACCCCCCAATTCCCCTTTAGGGGATAGTTTAGAAAAACCAGAAATGGCTAACTTCATAATTTACTTAGAAGTATTTGTGCCAAGTTTCAAGATTATTAACTGAAGGAATAAGATTTTACATACAAACAAAATCCGCCCTTTGTACCCCCTTAAAGGTTGAATTTAAAAAAACCCCTTAGTGCTCCCCTATATTATAAAAGGAAGCCGTGTGCAAAATTTCACATTCCTAGTTCAAATAGTTTCGGCTGTGCATTGAGTCAGTCATTCAGTCAGTCATTCATTCAGTTTCTCCTTTTATACAACGTGTAACGTTAAATGCGCAAAACCTGAAAATAGTTTGATCAGAATAACGAGCAGAATTAATTGAAGCACTTTTTAATATAGTTCACATTTTTCAAAAAATCTTCATTTAAAACGTTGCCGTGTGTATTTATTAATAGGTCAAGCAAGCCAATGTGAGCGCGGCGCAGCGGCCCGGTGACGACTTCTTTTCTCAGTAAAGCGTCGTCGCAGACGCAAGAAAAAAACCTTTGCAATTTTTTTAATAACTTATTTTCTCTCTGAAATAGGTCAATTGAATTATAAATCAGTTGGGGTGTCTGAGGTTTTGCGCATTTAACGTTACACGTTGTATATATATGTAGATCTTAAATGTTTTTTTGAATTCCATCCCTGTGGGGATGAAAAGCGGGAGGGGGTGGGGTTCAGATTATATGATAAATCTTATTCATTTGGTTATTATACTTAAAACCTGGCAAGAATACTTGCCTAAAAATTTACTCGAAACTAATACTTAAAATAAAAAAACAACCGACTTCCAAAAAAACACTACAAAGTGAAAAATAATTTTAATTTCGGAAGTCGGTGTCGTTGGTTCCGCATTTTGGTTTTTTGACACCGACTTCCGAAATTAAAATTATTTTTCACTTTGTAGTGTTTTTTTGGAAGTCGGTTGTTTTTTTTATATAATTTTTTTTATTTTTCACTTTTTAGTTATATCTACCCCAATCAAATTCATATAAACACTACTTGCTATGTAAATATCAGTGACAGGAAGCTGCATCTGCATTTATAGGGTACAGACGTGATGTTATGTTGTGCGATTGCGTAAACAATGCATACATATGCGATAGCAGCAATCGCGGTTGTTTTACTGGTATTAATTATTGTTATAATAAAAAAAAATTATAACCTTTATAGTGAGTACAGGCGTGATATTATGTTGTGTGATGGTGTAAACAATGCTTAGATATGCTATAGCAACAATCGCGGTTAATCTGCTGTTATTTATTGAAGAGTTCCCCCGATTTCTACAAGATCCCATCATCAGATATTGAAATGGTGGCAATGGGACCACACGGGAAGCACCAGCTTTCAAATAAAAAAAGAATCATGAAAATCGGTTCACCCAGTCGGTTATTATGAGGTAACAAACATAAAAAAAAAAAAAAAAAAAATACAGTCGAATTGATAACCTCCTCCTTTTTTTGAAGTCGGTTAAAAAGTATGTTATTAGGGTTTTTCAAAAATCGTCTCCTACCGGGGTGGAAATGGGTAATAAAGTTTAAGGTGTAGATTTTACTGCTTGGTCCCAGTAACTCGAAAATTGGTATAAATAATCCTGAATGCTTACAATGGAAACGTGCCAAAGGCTTTTTTAAACACAAGCCCTGTCGCGGTGAAAAGAGAGGTCAGTTTATTTGAAAAATCTTAGTTTAACTTAAAAATTGACCGAACACTTATTTCTCTAAATAAATTAAAAAGATTGAAAACATTAATTTTCGAAAACTACCTACATTTCAAGGGGAGGTGGAGCGGGTGTTACAATTTTCTGAGGAAAGTACGAAGACCACGTGGACGAAGTCGCGAGCAAAATGTTTGTTGAATATGCTACTGTATTGAGTTGAATCTAACATTTTGTCATCTTGTTACGTGACAGTCTTGTTACTTTTGGTAATGAGTACCACCTATAATTTTGATTAGTTGATTTCTTTGTTGATTACTTTAATTAAGGAATTAAAAAGTCAAAGTAATACTTCTCATTGATCTTGTTTCCCAAACCCAATACAAAGATAGGGATTTATCGGGGTCGCAAGTTCGATCCCCAGACAAATTCAGATTGGAATATGCTGTTCGCAACGGTGGATTTCGATACCAAGACTTTCGTACTAGCGCACCATTCAAACAGTTTTTTGAATCAGCGTGTTCGCGACAACGTCATTCGATATAGCGGTTTTCGACTCAATGTGTTTTTGAACTGGCGTATCACTCATAAAGTTCTTCTAAATAGCGTGCGTCGCAATAACGTCATTCGAATCTTCATATCACTCCCGAACGACACTACGTAATAATACCCACAAACGTAGCATAGTTTCACCACATTCCCCAACAAATATACGTAGGCAGCCATTCGCTAATAAAACCCTTGCTCGCGATAATTGCCGCGATTGTTTCAATATTACCCAGTTAGCAACCATACAACAGTTACGGACGAACGTAAACAACATTAACATTAAATTAAAAGGCGTTTAATATGATTATTCAGGGTAATCAGGGCGAGTGGTCCGAGATGGGGCGAGAAGGGCGAGATTAACCGGATAAACGGGATGGGGACGAGTGCCGACGAGTGTGCACGACTGATACCGAGTCACCGGCGAAAGTGTTGCGAGAAATACGAATACAAAATAAGGTAGAACTATATTGTGATTGGATACCTTCTGTTTATATGAGCTTACAAGATGTTATGAACGTAATTGGATGCTTTGTTGGATAGGTTTGGTAACTGTTTAGTACACTTGAAAGTTAAATATTTGTACCTATGAGGTAATGTGTTGTTTTGCTGAATAGTTATATGTTTCAATAGTAATATTTTAGTAAGGAACGCTTGCATTTGTAGAAGGGATTACGTTAAGAGGATAGGCAGGAGCTTACGTTCGATAATAACTACGAATCCGTCTGCCAATGGAAATCACAATGACCACTAGACAATAGAATTTCCGTTAACGTCATAGTGGTGGGACCATGGCCCTGATTGTGGAGATTAGTATTTCAGAATTTAGTAGCACGGTGCTATTAGACCTTTTGGCGACAGGCAGATATTATCGTAATATTGATTGATTAGTAAAACAGCCATTTATGTACATATACCGGCTCGCGTACCTTGTAGGAAAAGTAGTGACGCCCTCACCGAATAAAATGGTAAAGACACTTTACTGTAAAATGTTTTTATTGCATACTTGTAATCTTTTTGGTTACGTGTGCTAGATTGGTTTTATATTTTGGTCATTATTTACAATAAAGTTATTAAAAAAAGAAATTATTCGATGGAAGGTACACATTTTTTTTTACACGTTCAAACCTATCGTAGCTCATTACAGACTATATAGAACACTACTACTACTACTACTACTAGATATACTTGAACTATTCGGTAATCTGTTATTACTCTATTCGTTCGCGTGGCATCTCAATCTGATAAATTGTGACATCCTTTTTTACAATATTTGGTACATTGTTTATATTATAGTAAAGTTTCTAAACATGTATCATTTAATACAATAATTAATCGTTAGCTTTGAGGGGCTTGTGGCTAAGTAATAACAGCGGCACGGGTCAATCAATCAGTTTAAGCTACGCTTGCCGCTGTTGGTCCGTGGATGGATGACCATCTTCACATACGAAAACCCCTCCGTGCCTCGGAAAGCACGTTAAGCCGTTGGTCCCAGCTGTCATTCGTGGATCTTTGACAGTTCTTACCGGTCGTCAGTAGACCAAAAGTCTGACAAGTCACAATCACAGTCTGCCCAAGAGTCTTAGCAAGGGGTATCGTATTACCCAGTAACTGGGTTGTGGAAGTCAGATAGGCAGTCGCTCCATGTAAAATACTGGTATTCAGCTGCATCTGGTTAGACTGGAAACTGACCCCAACATATTTGGGAAAAGGTAAATGATGACAATAGTTAGCTTTGAAAGGCAAATTAGCGAGAGATTGTTTTGTTGTCCATTAGTTAAAACCTCAGCGAAAAACTATTGTTACATTATCATTTTGTAAGATAAAACCACACGAATTAAACGGTAAAACATATTATTATGGGAACTGAATGTTCACTACATTTTCAGCAATGCACATTTTAACGACACTTCTAAATATTATTTTTTATTTTTATAAATGACTGGTGTAAAATAAAATAGCATTCCTTTGGTATTTACACATTGACTAATTCTTTTTATACGCGAAATTTAAAAACGACAAGGGTTTTTTTTATTTTTTTGTAAAGTTTGACATGACTGGTAGTTATTGTACATCATCATGCGATATCGGTTCGTCAGGTTCGGTATCGTGAGGAAACCGGTATGTCCCAGAATAAAAAATCACATACTTTACATTATGTTCAGCTAACGACGTACGAGCATACTTCGGCCGATGACGGATTAGGTGTACGCGGGCCAAGTCCCTTCACTGCAAAGGAGCAATTCTTAGAAATTAAATTTAAGTGTCTATAATATTCTCGTGAGTTCACATAATAATATGTGGCAGCATACGAAGGTATAACATGAAAAGGTTTTCAAGATGTCGATCATGTGTAATGTTAATTTGTGTACATCGATCTTACTCGGAGTTTCTTTGAAGTATCTAACGAAGCGAAGTTTACAAACGTTTGTGTGCTATGTTTCCTGTGATACGTCGAAAAATATTTGTATGACTAATAATGTGTTTATCTTTACTCGGCGTAGCGATAACGAAATAGTCAAACTCAAACCATTTATTTCAAATAAACTAATTAGAGGCGGTCAGTTTATTTTTATTTTTATTGCTGAATGGGCTCGCTCTTGAATAGAATAGACAACCTTTGGATGGATTGAAAAGGGAAGGAGAGAAAAATACTGTAGGTAGTCTGTGATGTACCATTTCTCGATCACGCCTGATGGAAAGCGATGGATGAGGTCTATGATGGATCGGAACGAGCGTGCCTAGAAGATGACTTAGGCACTGGAACTCCCACGCATTGACGAAACACAAACTACGGTGGGAGGGTGGTCGCAAACTAGACGGACGTTAGCCCTACCACCGCAAGGGAAGAATTGGCCAGTCAAATAAGGTGTTGGGTGTGACTGTCCTGGATGCGCTGATCGCTCGGTTCAGTTGAGTAACTGGCGGAACAAACTGTGCTACACGAAAAGGCTTCTTCGTGTATCTCAAAAACGCAGTCTGAAAGATGAAGCTAGTTGCCCATTCTAAAGCGTAGTAGGTACCTAAGAAAAAGAACGGGCAAGAAACTCCACAGACACTCTTTTAAGTAGCTATAAGAAATGGTAGCTCTCCAGTTCGTAGGTTTTTGTTTTGCTTCATGAGACATCAAATATTAATTTATTACACGGAATCGATCAAGATTAATAGCTAATTTACATGTGAGACCAGAAGGCCAATTCTCGTAATTTAAAACGTTCAAAATCTACTTGCAGTCAAAAATGTAGGGTAATTAGAGGTATTTTTGTCAGATTGAGACTGAGACCAGACTATGAACGTTCTTAAAATTATGAGAGTTGCCCCTTGTAGGGTTATAAAAATAAAAAAAACTTTTACCACTACACGAAATTTATTTTAAAAATATTTACACAAGACGAGTTTTTTAAAAAATAAAGAAGAAAATAATAATATTAGAATAAAATAATTGAATTTAAAGATAAAGTTTAAGGAACATTCACCGTGAATGGATAAATAAGGACCCTAGGCTGAAGCTTCAGTCGAGGAATCCGAAATTGTTTATATTTAATTTTATAAAATACATTCACGGTTTTGTATTACTATTTACAACTGGGTCAAATTTAAAATTAGTATTAACAATAGGTAAACATTTTTGGTGATGACGGTATCACACAAGTGTGGGTAAATAAATCTGGATCAAAGGAAGGGCGAATTCCAAGGTTGACAGACTCCTTTTACGGAAGTGGAACCCGTTCACGTCCAATATTATAAAGTAAAAAAATCAAGTTTGTATACCAAGCAAACTGTGTTGTGGTAAGCTTTAGTTCAAGAGCATGAACAAAAGATTGGCGAATATATCGTTGCTGCAGTTTTGAATATAACTAATAGTGGGTCGTATCACCAGAAAGCTCCCAGGTATCGGGAGAGGGCGAAATAGCCCTCTGTTAGCTGGATATCACCTAAAGCAAAGACGAAAAGATATGTTAAGACTAAAGAACACCACCAGAAACAGAGGATGGATAGGGAAAAAACCATCAAAAAACAAAAGAAGAATTAATACGTACCAGGTCCAAAGAAAAATCAATATTTCCACAAGCACGGTTAGATCATAATTATACGGATAAAAATTTAAAATTAAACATCTAATTAATATAACAAAGCTCTTGGAACGAATATGGTACCTCTCAGGTGAATGACAAAAAAAATGGCAAGGGGTGTCACAATTTTTCTTCAAAATCTAATTTTGAAAAATCCATACGCCAAGTAGAAAAAGAAAAATAAGCAAGGTTGAATAGTTTTTTTCTTAAAAAAAAAAACAAAAGGAGGTTTTATGTAGCGTAATGCTACACCCTCAGATATTATACTCTCAAGAGGTTATCTTCAAAACCGAGCATTATGTGCATTATTTCTGAGTTTGCGGACTCCTGCGGCTGATTCTCATTCTAATTTTAGTAATATTTTGTTTATTATAGACAACTTCTTATTACAATCCACTGCAAGCACAAATCCATTGCGTGAACATTACGGTAATTTTTCACGTTTTATGTGTCCTATGCAGCAATAGGCGTTTGAGGAATGTTATTGACTATTTGAATTTATTTACTCAGTAACAATTCACATTGCATTCGAATATAATCCAGCATGAAACATAAGTATTAGATGTACAGATATATAACAATATACTGTTTATGAGTTATGTTATAGTAGTTGGTATAATATACTTTATGTATGTATTTATTTTATCGTGTAAATAGTACACCACAGACTCCCTACAATATTTGTCTCTCCTTCCCTTTTCAATCCATCCAAAGGTTGTCTTTAAAAGATCGCTCTTAGCGATAAAACCGCCCATTGTGTCACCCTTTGTAAAATTTCTATATTTATGTCTGTAATCTATATGGTGTACACTGTACATACATAATAAAGAGTATTCTATTCTATTCTATGTTTATTATAGGATATTATCACTTAATTGCTTAAAACTGTAACCTCACCAGTATTATGCCATGTAAAAGAAAATATTTGCTTCTCAAATGACTACTAAACTAAATTGTCCGTGTTCACATGACAACTTTGATTCTTTAACAGTTCTATGAATGGGCTATAACACGGTTCATTGATACAGTGTGTCAATTTGATAAACAATTACCCTGGCTGTATGTGCAACATTGCACACGCGCTGACTATGTGCAGGCTTATCTACCAGAATTCAAATAATCCTCAGTGTAAACGGAAGCATAAACTGGGTTACTATCGCACCCTGTGGAAACCGTACATCGTTCTATAAAAACAGGATTTAAAATATAAGAGACAGGCATCCGTGGCTGTTTCACTTGCTCGCTTGCCAGCAGAATTTATCATGCACTTATCAAATTCTTTTCTTACAGTTTAAGTAGGACTCGGAACGAAGCTGACACGTACCCCATTTTTCATTTCTTTTGAAACAATTTTGAGTGTGATTTGTGTGAATTTGAACATGCAGAGCCTTGGTTTACGCTGCTGAGTATTGTAAGCAGGGAGCTTTAAATCTATGTTAAAATTGGTGCCCGCTCGTTTCGAAATCGTGTCTAACTTATGTCTAATTACTGACCTATAGGTACCTATTAGTTATATCCTAATACTATCTCGAAAATCTTATTTAATAAAGAGACTTTTAGTGATAGGTATACACCTGGCTTCTGACTTGGGAATTTGAATTTGAGACCTTTTCAAACTTTGATTTTAGTTTTACTTAAGATACAGACGCCAGCACATCAAGCTTCCCGAAACTGTCAAATTTTCTCAATAAACTTCGAACCTTATGCTTTAGAGATAAAGTTGAGAGTCTATTAAAGAAATTTGACGGATTGTAGTAGCTTGATGTGCTGGCGTCTGTATCTGAGGCCCTTTGTACACACACGTTTTTCTTGCGGTGAAAAAATAGAGTTTATTCGCCGTGGCACGGTCGTCAGTGTTGTATGGATCACTATGGAATCTTGTCGATGTACAGGTTTTCTCCACAATGCGGCTTATACGTCGTACCCTAACGAAATCTGCCGTGTAAGGGCCTAATTTCTTCAATGTAGCTCGCGTTTTTCTAAATAACTTAGCACAGAAAATTTCAATTTTGTAGGCTTTCTTCTTAAGTGATGTTAAGGTAAAGATTGATAAATCCTCAAAATCAAATTTTGAAATCAGAACCAGGTTTTATAGTCATCACAATTTAGTATGACTTACAAAGGAAGAACATCGTCGTTTGTAGGTGCTTAGTTTAGAAATCTTGTAAGATTATTAAGTCAACCAATCATACAAGATAAGGGTATATTGTTACGATCAAAACCACCAGTATAATGTTGTAAGTGAACTGTTGTACATCGTTTCATGTTGTTAACGAAAAACTTGGAGAAGAAACACAATATTGTAACAAGACTGTAAGTAAATACGCGAACAAGTTATATAACAAAACACTTGCAAAGGAAATATGTCCAAAACTCCGAAGCAAACTCCGAAATTCAATCCTTTGCCTAGCTATTTATTTCACTTTGTCTGCCAAGGGCTTGCCACAAACTTGGCATTCAAAATGAAAAATTCCCGAATTACCCTCTCACAAAGACGAATCCCATCACTTATCTAAGCCACTTCCAAGTCGGCAAACTGAAAGCTCGTTTGAATCACGACTTATTCAGGACGAAACTGTGTTGTGCCTGCGGCGTTGTTTGTTTAGAAGTTGAGATTGTTACCTTCGTCTATGATAGGTACCTACTTTCGATTATTATGTAGGTGTATGATCTGTAACCAAAGCAAACCAGCAGCTGATTTTGAAAAACTAAAGGTAATATTATTTCAATGAATTTACAAAAACCGTTCAGCGAAAACGTTGTTGAAGTTTTTAGACGGATATTGCTAAATATTGGTAATAATTTTCCCAAAATGTTATTTCGATTGTTTCAGAAAAACACTTATAAAATTCAATTAATTCAAAAATATTTGTTTACAAACCTACATGTAGAAAAATTTTATTGTAATAAACAGATGAATTCTAAACTCCTCTGCCCGCGTTGAATTATTAATTTAGATTCTGACATTGACGACTTCCTGGCTACTGGTCGGAAGTGAGCGGAGTGATAATTTCTTGATATTTGGAAGGTTTAAATAGCCCAGTTAATTCGGCTGGTTTATTTTAGAGCCACTGCATATAATGTAGCTGGGATTATTTGTTGTTTACTGTTGGTCTTAGCATAGCCTCAAGATGTAGGGAATTATTTATACTATCTACCTATATTGTGATATCGCGATATTCAAGTTAGAGTTTTTTTTTACTAACCTACAGTCTCCCACTCCTGGGCAAAGGCCTCCCTAAACACCTTCCATCTATCGCGAGCCCGCGCTTCGTCCTTCCAGTTTTGACGGAACCTATCCAGCTCGTTCCGCCATCTCCTACGTGGTCTGCTACGACCCCGCTTCACTGTCTCAGGGCACCAACCAGTTCAGCCGGTCGATTCTGTAAGAATCTCACCGTGAAGAAGTGAGCTGTCATTCCATCTGATGCTAGGGATTGACAGTAATGACTGCTCACTTCACCCAAGTTATCATGGTGAGATTTTTACAGAATAGCAATACTGTGCGAGTTTGAACTTCTGGATGTTGGTCAACGACCAAGTCTGTGCACCATAGGACGTTCACCAAAGTTGGAGGAGTTAAATAATGTTAATTGTTGATTTCGAAGTCATGATGGTAGTTTAATTGTAATTGTATCATAAAACTTAATCTCATGGAGTAGTAAATAAAAAGAAAACATCTATAAGGAAACAAAAATATAAATTAAATTACTTTGCACGAAATGCTTTGGACCAAACAACACTTCCTGTCGTATCAATATCTAAAACAACAACAGCAAACAGCACCAACAGATAAAGCATTAAATCATCGCGTTAGGAAATTACTCCTAAACTGGAAATCCTAGTTAAGCCGAGGGTCGTTAAAATGCCGTAAATAGCAGCTAAATTGTTGCATCGCGTTCCAAATGGACCCAATTTGCCTGAATACTGGATATACTCTGTAATTATGACAGATTACTGTAAGTACATGACGTGTATGTAATTTTTTTCTGTAATTGCTGGATTCTCGAATTACTATTTGTCATATTTTTATTTGATCAAATTCCCCCTTTTGTGTCATCGTTAAACATGACTTGTCAAAGATAATTTGTTTGGCGAAAAAAGATATTTAAATACAGAATTACGATAGACAAGAAAAGCGAACAGTTTTTCTATGACACTTCTTAAATTTTAATTGAAATATGAAAATTGCCAAGATCGCAACATTAATTTGATAGATCATCAGAACAGTCATCGTTAATTTGTAGGTCATCGAATTACACGTACAGTTCGAGTATGTACGTGTAATTCAAATTCATCAAATTATTGATCTAGAAGTTACTCCGCAGTAGCAGTCCGAAAGTCTCACAACCAGTCTCACCAAGGCGTACTCGTATGGTTTTACCCAGTAATTGGGTTGTGGAGGTTGGATAGGCAGTTGCAAGTAAAATACGGGTATTTATCTGTAATCGATTAGACTGGAAACTGTTCCCAATATAATTGGGAAAAGACTAGGCAGACGAAACTTCATAATAATAACTTAGTGTTAACTGCATTAGACCCACCCTAAGATTGAATGTCACGTGCACATCTTAAAACGACAAGGCATATTGGTGTGTGTGATAGTTTCAACCTAGGTCCTTACCAAAGTGGAAATTACCAGTGTGAATAAACATTTTTGTTTGTTACTAAATATTATTCTCAAAACTGGTGAAACAATTACATAAACATCGATACGTACCTACGTACGAGTATTAGCGATGTTTAAAATAATTTGAGGACAATTTCAACACTCACAACAACTCGCAACTTTCTTATAGGTAATGGAGTTAGAATAAGTATTCGGATTTCGCTACTTATAAGAAAGTTGCGGTTTTCCCAAATGCCACAACATGTTTGTAGGATATTATGTCGGCCTAAACACAATACTGGGCATTAACATGATATGTAACGTATGCGCCCCATGGGCCTATTTGGGCGAAAGGGTAGGAATCGAAAATAGTGTGCCAAACGAACCAAGACTGTATTTGTTGAAAAATCTATTGGATCCTCCAATAGATTTTTCAACAAATACAGTCTTTTGAAATATTCCTGTTCGAGCACCTATTTTTTGGGCACCTATGCACTGAGCACCAAAAGTATTCCCACTTGAGCACCAAATAATATTTTTACTGGTTAGTAGTGTTTTTTTTTTTTTTGTTTCGTGTATGTATAATATTACAACAGTTGGGTTAGGTGACTTCGCCCCCAATTTCATGGGATTTAAAAATAGCTGGCAAAATGTGGGTGTAGGTACTCGTACTATAGGTTCACCTCTGTCTAACGCTTCGAGGCATACCAGCGTGGTGTTATGTTAGTCGGGTATTTATTCAAGTGCTGGATTTTTCATGGACTACTCAGGATTTCTCGTTTGTCTGCAAAAATAAAATACTTGACCTTTCAATACAAGTTTAATCTAAAATCACACCACCGCGCCCCCGTGCCTCGGAAAGCACGTTAAGACGTTGTTGGTCCTGCGCCTGATTTCTCTCCGGTCATATCTGATTGCCGTCCCATCGGACTATGACACTGAAGGAAGAGGGAGTGCACCTGTCTGTCTGTCTGTGCCTGACTGTGCGCACACTTGTGCACTATAAGATCTCCCGCGCAGAAGGCTAGTCTTCGTTGAGATTGACCGCCGTGACCGAAATACGGTCTGGAGCACTTTATTTATTTATTTATTTTACCATTTATGTACACACATAATTATATAAACAGACAAGAAAAAAACAGAACAGAAAAATAGGTACAAAGGTGATGCTTATGCTTTATTTATTTATTTACTTAAATCTGAATTGATTTTGAATTATAAATCGAAGATGTACTTACGTACACAAACTAGAACACGCATTTTGTATAAAATCAGGTCGTTCATGCGTTTTCTTTAGAAACATATGAGAAACACATGTTACCAACCTTTTTTGCATATCCCGATGTAAATGGGTATACGTGAGAAATCTCATAAATGAAACTTCCACTGCCATATTTGTTGAAATTCGTCGATCTATTGATGTAGAAGATACTCCTTAGTAGCAGCGCGAAACTTTGGCAGCCATCTTACCAACGGATATCATGTAACCCTTGTGGAGGTCGGATAGGCTGTCCTTCCATGTAAAATACTGATATTCATCTGCATTCGGTTGACTGGAAGCCAACCCCAACATAATAGAAAAAAGCTTAAAAGATGATATTTTTAGTAGCCGACTGGTTTCCTGTTTTCTTCCCGGTTAACTAGATTAACCTCACCCATCCGCTTTCAGGCCTCTCGAACCGTTACTTAACCTAACGATGTGCGACTTGAACAACGACCTAACCTCATGTAATACTACCAGCATGACTTGTAGTTACCGTTAATGATATCTACAGTGACTCAGACACTTTCATGCAAGTTCATTTTTCATGAAAACCTTTATTGTTCGCCAGAGAGAGGGCGGAGTTTGTTCTTATAAAATGTGCGGTGTTTTATGATTAAGGATAGTCTAAGGAATAGTTTTATTCTTTGCTTATCGAACGCGGCATTCCATTTTATTAAGGTCATAACAAAATGATGACATGTGCCTGGTTGATGGGAATAGGCAGACCCAATACGACATGGACTAAAACAAAGCTGATAAATTATGGGTGTACTCTATAGATACAGCTCTGCCCAGCCCTTCGGGGAACCTACGTGTGATGATGTTATGTTTTATATCAAGATGAACTAGCTTCTGCCCGTGACTTCATCCGCGTGATATTTGTTGTTCCCCCGACCCACCCCGTTGCAGTGAATTACCTGCCCGCGCTATCACATCATTTCCGCATAGCGTTCTTTCTGACTTTTTTTACTTTTGCCTTGCTCCTAGAGGTCATAGCAGTAGTAACAGACAGTTCGCTGTGCAGGGCCTGCATCCTCCAGGACAGGGCTCGGAAACCGGTTGAAATTCTTAACCGGTTACGGTCATTGACCCCAAACCGAAATCGATTTAGGTTAAGGTTTGCACTTTACCGGTTTTTACCGGTTTTTGCGGGAAACCGTTTTTTCATGAATTTTGGTTTTGAAAGTGAAAATTAACCGGTTAAACACCCCCCGCCCCCTAACTAAGCAAGTCGCAACATGAATTTACCCGCACCATTTAAGTTCTCCGGTTGTATTTGACGTCCTCAGATCAAACATTTTTTTTCCTAATGTTTTCTGGGGTACTAAATGTACTAATGTCACCATAACTTGTTGGAAGTGTTAAAAAAGTATATTTTAGTATATTTTCTAACTGAACAGACAGCTGTGCTGCTGGGGAGTTTGTTGCGCCACTTCTTCTTCCCAGCGAAAGCACTAGGAAGTGGTGAAGGGCGGGCGTTTTGGGGGACTGTCTTTTGTAATTTTGACGTTCGAAAAGTGCTGATTCTCAGCCTAGTTTGAATAAATGACTTTTGATTTTGATTTTGATTTTGAGTAGACGAAAAATATTTACGACTTACGGAATTAACCGGTTAATTTGGGTGTCAAAACCGTTTGTGCTTATGTAACCGGTAACCTTTGTCATTTGGGTTACATATGAACAGTTCACTTGTTTAACCGGTTAATGAGGGAACGATATATTTACCGGTATTTCATCGAAATTCACCGCTCTTTTTAAACCGGTTCAGAGCCCTGCTCCAGGATGACGAGACAGCGGCACATATGCTTCTGAGCTGCCCGGTGGTCGCCACTTAAAGGGCAAAATACTTCGGTAACCCAGGTACTACGTGAGACGGTCAGTAACATCAAGGCGTTGCTGGCCTTCCTTGAGGAGCTAGGGTGGATCGAATGATCAATTTTCCCATCCGTACGCAAAATACGCGTATTGACGTAGAGTTGCGGACACCAGCCCGTATTACCTATTACCTAAGAGTCATAGCGTAATGTTAAATAGCCTATAGCCTTCCCCAAGAATTGCGCCAAAATGCAAGAAGATTTTTTGAAATCTGATCGGAAGTTCCACAGATTAGCGCGTTCAAATAAACAAACAACTCTTCAGCTTTTTTATTAAGAAAATCCTGCCTACTTACTAATAGGTACACCCTGCGCGCCATGCGCCCGTCTCTCATGCCATGTAGGATTTTCGACGCCTTATTTGACTCTGTTGGGGGATGACTTTTGAAAGCTGTGATATACGTGTCTCATTATTTTGATTGAAAAGTATGTGTACTATTTTCGAGTCAATCGATTCAGACAATAAAACGTTTCACAGAAAATTAAACGCCCCATTTCAACCTCTTATGGGTGGAATTTCAAAAAACCTTTTCTTAGTGTCTCTAGGAGCAGCGGTTTAGGTTGTGCGTGGATATATCAATCAGTCAGAACTTTGAATTTTATACATACAGAAGATGGGTCCATTTTGGAGTAATAAATTAATAGATTCGCCGTGTGTATATAGGCTACGGTCGTCAGTATTGTATGGATCACTATGGAAGTTTGTTGACGACACGACACGTTGGCATACAGCACCGTCGCCGTATACCATAGAACCGTGTCTTATACAAGGTCACACTATATTTCTATTATCCGTATTGTAAAGTTCAAGAAACCAGACTTTACGAATGTTACACATACTTAGCTGCACGTACCATTTCATAAAATCAACGTAAAAGTAATTAACATACCAAAACATTTCCTAGCTAAGTAAATACAGCCGAGTAAACATAAAAGTTTCTTATGATTCACAAACGATTCGTGTAGTTCTAAGTAATCAGTCATCTGCACACTAGAGTAACGAGGAAAGTTTTAATTCAATAAACATGTCTCCAAACGAATGCTCGCGTGGGGACGGCCTAACACCAACTTTGATTATGTTGGCGTATTGGGGTATGGAATTAGGGAGATCTTCCGGATATGTCTTACTTTGGTAATACTTTAATAATATCGACTTGTTTTATTCCACACGATATAGGGCATAGACCTTAGCCCCAGCAGAGAACTAGTACAATGTCCTGGAGGTTTCCTGACAACATTTTTATTTCATAATTATGTTCAAATTCAATTCAATTCTAATTTCGAGAGCTGGCTCGAGATGGCGCGGGAAGAGTTCCTGGCAGGATTTTGGGGAGGTCTTTGCTCAGTAGTGCGACAGTAGAGGCAAAAAAAATGTTCAAGAACAATTATCATTAAAAAAAAAGTTCAAATTGAATCAAGATTTAATTTGGAGAGGCAAGTTCTGCCTTGCTATTCCAAATAAAATGTCGATTTGATTTCTAATTTTTATTTTAGTGTCAGAGTACAATGAAACCTGCCAAGGGTATTTTTACAAGCACCTTACTTGTATTAAAGGAATCCAAGTACTCCTTCCTCAAGAGTACCATTCGTCTTTTATGTTAGTTCGTCTATTGATTCGCTGTGCGCTGACTCAGCGGTTAGCAGCAGCACTATAAATTATGATCTGTGTTGCCTGTTGAAACGTTTTTAGGGTTCCGTACCCAAAGGTTAAAATCGGACCATATTACTAAGACTCCGCTGTCCGTCACAGCTCTTCAGACGGGTAACAACCTGAAAACATTCGAAGATCGCACTGCACCGACATTCAGATTCAAGCAATCTTGCAAAAGGCACCCATTATTGTTATTTGTTTTCCTCCAAGCGAAAGTTAAAAGTAGTAAAATAAAATAAGCTACTTGAAGTTCAAAGCTTCTTTGCTTAATATTTTAAATTGAACAGCCCCTGCTTCGCATGGCTATGCTAGGTATCTACTTACAGCCGGGCGACATTTCAGGACATTGAAATTTATTTATTTATTAAAACTTTATGCACAAGTAAAAAAAGCACTATACAAAGGCAGATTTAATGCCTGAGGCATTAAGTCCAGTCAACCGTAGGTGCTATATTCACGTTGAATATAAAAAAAAAATATCCGGTATAATTCCTCTAAATGATTGGGAAAAATCGTATCAAAATCCATTTTTTTAGTTTAGTACGGCGACACATTAAGCTATACATTTCCAGTGTTAGCTGACCTCGCATTGTGTAGACTTTTCGTACAGTGAGAAGTCAGCTTATACTGGTAATGCTTGATGTGGCCCCGTGTCTACAGACGCCAGCACATCAAGCTACTACAATCTGTCAAATTTCTTTAATAGCTTTTCAACTTTATCGCTAAAGTATAAGGTTCAAAGTTGATTGGAAAAATCTGTCAGTTTCGGGTATCTTGATGTGCTGGCGTCTGTACATATACGAACATCGATATTGAAATCTTATTTGCACAATGTTTAAGCAAGGAGCCGTTGTTCGTTCTGGTAGTCCGTTTACAGTTATTAACCGACTTTTTTACTTGTGAGTTTGCATCACTGTCAAAATCACAGTGATCTTTATTACCGTTGCAATAAGATTGCCGGTGGGTTGCTGCTGTCAGAGGTAAAATAATTTTGAACGGACAGGACAACGCTGTTTGAAATTCTCTATTGGATTCACAGATAATAATTTGTAGGAACTAAATTCGATCACTACAAATAGTGGCATCTACGAAGACGCGCCCCACTCTTCTTCTTAATAATTACAGTACAAGTGTTGCACACTTGTACTGTAAGCATTCCAATATTGTTTTAGTTTTTTCGATACGCACTAATTACTTATTAGTTGCTAATTAGTGTGAATCTACAAAACTAAAACACTAGCGGAATTAACTAGTCATAACCACGAGCGATTAGGAAGAAGAGTGGGGCGCGTCTTCGTGGATGGCACTATTTGTACAGGCAAGTATAGATTTATTTTACACTTACCCACATAACTATAGTCAACTTCCATATCTTAGCTGTTTTTTTGCAGCATGTAGGTAGATCTGTGAAACTTGTGAAAGGTTGTCCAGTGTTACCATTTATTATAAAATATTTTATGTTTGCAATAAAGATACCATAGTCAAATTAAATCAAATTATGTGAAAAATTCCATTTTAATTTATTTATTCAGTAACGATTCAAATTACGTTCGAATATAATCCAGCATGAAACATTACAATTGTTCAACATTAGATAATTATTATCACATAATTTAATACTTTCTGACATTTCCAGCTAAGACTTTAATTTAGGGTCAGTTTTAATAAAACCGATTTCAATTTTATTTGAGATTAATATTTTTAAAACGCAATCGTGTGTTATTTGTGACTATTTAAATAGTTCTATCTGACTTCTTTTCTTTTTGCTTGGCTCCTGAGGGTTCTCACGTGATGTTGAATAGCCTTCCTCCTCAAGAACTGGGCTATAAAATTCAAATAAAATTCAAATCCAAGTGGTAGTTCCAGAGAATAAGTGCGTTCAAACCAACAAATTCTTCCGCTTTATTATTAGTACATACAACGGGTAACGTTAAATGCGCAAAACCTCAGACACCCCAAGTGATTTTTAATTTAATTGACCTATTTCAGAGAGAAAATAAGTCATTAAAAAAATTGTAAAGGTTTTATGTGCTGTTTTACTTTTACTGGCCATTCTGATCGTTTCTTGCGTCTGCAACGACGCTTTACCGAGTGAGGAGTCGTCACCGGGCCGCTGCGCCGCGCTGACATCGCGCTTGCTTGACCTATTAATAAATAGACACGGCAAAGTATTAATGATGATTTTTTGAAAAAATTGACCTATATTAAAAAGTGGTTCAATTAATTCTGCTCGTTATTCTGATCAAACTATTTTCAGGTTTTGCGCATTTAACGTTACACGTTGTATAATAGAAAAGAAGATATACAACATTATTTTTAGTATACTGCAAACCTGAATATGGTTTGTTCAGAGTAAGTAACGGAATCGATTCCAATAGTTTTTAAACCATGTTATATTTAGTCCCAAAAATATTTAAAAATGGTAACAAGTTGGACACCGAGCGACACTACGTACATTTCCGCAATCATAAGCGCACAACACAGGTCACAGCTGGTCGGCCGGCGGCGCGTGTTAAGTGGTAACCATTTTTTTGTACGGACAACCAGGTAACGTAACAAGCTTATAACTTCGTGATTTTTCATGATACAGTTTTGAAATTTTGTACATAGATTCTTTACATAATAATACTAGATGCGTGCTTCGGGTTTGTCATATACTAAAAATAACGTTGTAGGTATATATTTATAGATTAATGAGTAATGACCGCGAGTAGTTGACTTTATAAAGAAGAAAAAAAAAAAAACATTTTTAATGAATACCAATTTCCGGGATACTAAAATCCTGGCACTGGCAACACAAACGGCGCACGAACTCATTCCGACAATAATCGAAGATTTCCGAACAATCAAAATATACCGATTCGCGAACCAAGCAACATAACGCTGCTAAAGACGAAATCATTTCAATTTTATAACGTCTTTTACACCAACAACCATTTGGATAGTTACGTGATAGTCTGTGACTTGAGATTTAATATTAAAAAGTTGTACTTGTTGGTTCAAATCTGTGAGAGATACAAGAAATATTGATGATTGAAGGAACTATACCTATACGCAGGATTGCAATTGGCATATTATAAATATCATGTAAGTTTTTGTTAGTATTCATAATGAACTAAATGATTTAGGCCATAGGTCACACGTCCAAATGATTATGTAAATATAAAAAGTATAATGAATATATAATAAATAAATAATGAATGTTATTTAGTGGAAATCAATCTGTGGTTTTCACAGCCAGTTTTCATAGTATGTAAAAGTTTAATATTTGTTCAAACTTATTGCAGTTTTAGTGAGGGTTTATGTCAACAATAAAAGCTTGCTGTGATCACCAATCTTTTGTTTAGAACATAGCCAGTTTATCAATATACGTACGACAGTGTATTGCACTAATTTATGAGTGTAGGTACTATGATAAAAATATCGCATTTATGCTGTGTATATGCAATAGAATTACTGCTGTAGTGATTTGCGTTGATTTTGTAAACTAACTGACTTTTTTGTTCTCTCTTATTCCAGCACACATTTTGTCAAATATGTCTGGACACCAAACACAAATAGAAAAACTTATGGATGAAAAGACTGCCCTAAAAGAACGAATCGAAAAATTAGAAAAAGATCTTGCAAAACGAGAATACCGCCAGGGACTTAAGGAGAGACCTTTCTGGAGGGGTGAACACGCAGCTTTCTGGTTCTGTGTCACTGAGTCAGAATTTAAGATAGCTGGTGTGTCAGACGATCATACAAAATACAATTATGTCGTCAGCCAGCTAGATGAATATACGATGGAAATAGTAAAGGATATTATAAGTAACCCGCCAGTCAGAAGAAAATATGACAAGATAAAGGAAGAATTAATTCGTCGTTTAGGTGAACCAGAACATGAGAGAATCCGGAAACTTTTCGACGAAAGGCTTGAGAACAGGACGCCTTCTCAGTTCTACCGTCATCTACAGGGTCTGGCCGGAACTAGTGTCACAGTAGACAAAATCTTACTCCATCTTTGGTTACGTCGGTTGCCGCTACATTGCCAAGAGATTTTAGCCAGTCGGCTTGAACAAACCAATATAAAATTGGCTGAGCTTGCAGACAATATTATGGAAGCGACTAAAGCATCTGAGAACCCCATTTTGAATAATGCAGCAGTGGATAACATACAGCAAAGTGTTGATGAGCTTGGCAAGCAAATCGTGGCTTTGGGAGAGTCTGTGAAGCGACAGACTAGGAGTCGTTCGAGGTCTACGAGCATAACTCGTTCAGGTAGCAAGTCGCCAGCTGCAAAACCTACAGTATGCTGGTATCATCAGCAGTGGGGTGTTAATGCTTATAGATGTATTGACCCTTGTAGCTGGAAACAGGAAACAAACAAAGTGTAGTTACGATTATATTATTAATGATTGTCGTAAAGGTAAAAACTTTATATTTAATGGTGCTTTATATTTCTATCGTGGGTAGGTTTTAAATTTTATCCTACGGTTTGGTAACTCTTTCTTGTTTAGTAAGGTTTAAAAATCAAAGTAGACTTAAATTCACACATGCATCAAAATGTCACAGATTTTTTTTTTTTTTAATATCTTGTGGTCTTTTTCCTTTTAAATAAAAAGGAAAAGTCCACAACACATGAACATTTTTATCATCTTTTATCGTCTTTAGTAATTTCATTTGACGTTATTTTTTCACTATACCTAATGTGTTAAAACTGAAAATTTTGCAGTTTGTTTGTGGTTGTAGACTTGGTGTATATCTCATTTATTTATTTGTGATATTATGATATAGTTGCGTTGTACTATCGTAATTTTGCAGTCATTTTATTTCTGATTTTATTTTTGTTAGCAGTCTTATACTCGCATAGTAAGAATCATATTTTGTTTACGATATTAAAAGACCAGTGATACTTACTTATTTTAATATTAAAGTTTTTTATGTAAGCCGAATGATTTATTGTGTTCATTAATTGTGCTGATCGTTTTAGTTGAATAAAAACTAAAAGGATTTGGAAATTTCTAAATAGTTAGTTTTTTTTTTCACAACGAATCTTCAAGCGTTCACGTTTAGCACACGCATTCAGATATGAAAAACTTATCGAAATATAATGACATTGTAGATTGTAGAATACAGGCCTTTGAGAATCATACTCAATGTTTTATTTACTTTTCATTTAAGTAGGGAAAATGTACGAATAAATCAAAGTTTTTCATGTCGTTCAACAAAATATATATAACTCTGCACGTTCCCTTTATCTCCACAAATTTTCTGTTCCAAGAAGGAATTGATATCTTCCTCTTGAACACAATTTATTTCAATTTGTACATAAAAACGAAGTAAGTTTTGGAAATCAGCGAATTTCCTAACAAGTCCCCAGTCAAAGAACTTGACGATATTAAATTTTTCCTACGACATTTTTTTCTTCGTTTGATACAATATTGTTCCTACACATCATTACAATAAAGGCTGTTATTATTATTCTTTATAGTGAACACTTTATAAGCTGAAGTGGGGGGGTGGGGGGAGACATGTGAAGGGGTTTTACTTCTTTTGAGGACCTGGTAACAATAGGTGCTTTGAACATTTGTTTCACTTTTATCGACATCTAATAAGGACCCCTAGGGAAATGGCTTCTTAGCTGTTATTCATGCATAACTAGATAGCATAGGGTATCTGTTGTAGTGACAATATTTAGTTATTCCTAATAATATTATGTTTCCTGTATTTGTGCAATAATACACAAAACCACACATACTATTACGCTAAGCAATAGTTTGATTTTAACTATTTATGTTCCTGACATAGCTTTGATAAATAGATACATAAACTCACGCCTTCTTCCTATTGGGGTAGGCAGAAACTACAAAACGGCATCTGCTGCGATAAAACGTATAATTTTGAGTACTTAATGTCTATATAATATAGGTAGGTAACTTTATTTTACCTCAACAATTCTGTTACACTTGATTGAGCAAACTAACCAAACAGTTGTGAACTCGGGCTCGGAATAATTTAAACCCTTTCAATGTACCTACCGTTTAAACTAGCAATTAATTTGAATACCGAGGACAGCCTGTAGACGTTTGATAACCAACTTAGAGACACACGCCAAACCCTATAAGTTAACGTCAATAAAACGTTATTATTACGTAGGGCTAACCCGAAACGGGATTAGTTTTGTACTCCGGAGTCGGTGTTGGCGCGTGATGAATTAAGCAGACTTAGCCATCGAGATATTGATTCTGAGCTTGCTAGTCTAAGATTATTGTGAAGTGTATTCTGATAGTGATGGTTTTGTTTGTAAGAGGTAAACTTGTAGCGGGCTTGATTTTTCAGTCAAGAATCTTTCTTCACTATATGTTATGAAGTACAGCTTGACCAGGAACTTTTGGCGCTCGAATGACATTGACAGGGTCACTGTTGGTAAATATTTACAAAACAGTTCCGATAAGGCCACGCGCCAAAAGATATACTTTTCTCTTATTAAACTCTTACTCTCTTTTCACCCAACTGCGCGACAACAAAGACCGTTTTATGTTTAAAACCTTTTTTATGGTAAAAACTTACGGTAGTCATGATTATTTATGAAAAAAAAAAATATTAACAGTAGGTAATGACAGGTCTGTTCATCATCTACGGAGTTATTTGGAAGAAGCAGTACTTAAATACTTAGCCATCTACGCTTTAATTTTATATTTGTCATAAGTATGGTAGAAAAAATGGCAATTCTTAACGGATTAACGGTTTTTCAATATTTGTACAGACGCCAGCACATCAAGCTACTACAATCTGTCAAATTCCTTTAATAGATTTTCAACTTTATCCGTCTGTACATATTATTATTTTAAGACTGTTAGGTTTTTAAATTATCTAAATATAAATGAACAGAAGATATTAGTTCACTTTTCAACACCAAATAATGCAAATTGATAAAAATGTGATGAAAAGTAACATCTGGACTCTGCTGAACACACAGTGTATAATTCCATTATTAATTTCTGGAAAATTTATTACAAAAATAAGCCCTTTATTATTTCTCGCCTACGCTTCTAACATAATCCTTACTAGCGTTCAGGTGTACAGTACAAGTCGGCTCTTCGACGGGACGTGATCCGATGGTAATCGATCCAATGCCGCTTGCGACTGTGCGAGTAGATAGGTACTCTTAAAACCACTTCTGTTACACGGAACTTTTGCTCAACTGTAACGCGTTTTTGTATTTCTTGCATGTAAATAATGATGCCATCTTTGTGACTTTTTATGAGTTGTTTACCTGTTAAGAGGTTTTTTTATTTGACTTGGAGTCAGATTGAACAAATGGCTGTATCACATTAATTAAAGTAGGAGCAGAGTATTTTGTTTCTTGAGTAGTACCTACAGGAATGATAATATGTTATTTACATACTGAATATAATTGAATAGAATATATTTTTGACACGGGTAGGATTATAAATAAAAGATGGTACTCGTAAAATATAAGAATTATCTTATCTCTTAAAAATTCGAAGACATGTGACATCTACCAACTCGCACTGGGCCCGCGTGGTGGATTACGGCCCATTCCTCTCACAAAGAGGAGGTCTGTGTCCCAGCAGTGGGAACGTTATAGGCTGACTAGTTGCGCCCCGCGGTTTCACCCGCATAAGTCTCGATCCTGTAAGAATATCGGGAACGAAGTATTTTATGTGTTAATCCTGGTTATAAAATAGATGTGTGCCAAATTTCATCAACATTGGTTCAGCCGTTTGAGCGTGAAGAAATAACAAACATACATTCAAACACATACAAACTTTCGCCTTTATAATATTAGTGTGATTATGCTATTATGCTTACTCTGCATCCATCTTCTAGGGTATGAATGAACTAACCTTAGCATTATTTTTTACTACAGCTAGGTTCTTATTTACAGTTGCAAAATGATTATATAAGCCCAGATTTCTTCACGATGTTTTTCTTCACCAATGTCAGTAATGTTTAAGATAGATACAGAATAAGTGCCTATCATTTCAAGTCACAATGAATTGAAAAAGTCATATTGATATTGCCTGGATTTGAACCCTCGTCCATGACATTTGATTTATGTGTAAATTGAAGTGAATCAATAAACAAATCGTCATTGCACCGCCACAATTAATCACCTAATCAGTTACTATTTTGACAAGGCTATTGCCACTCCGGGCACCGTCATTCCCCGCCATTCCGTCGAGAATCCGATTAATTACCAACCCTTAAGGGCAGTTCACTTATTCACGTCGACAGTCCTCAAGCGATTTAATGATTTACGACTTTTGGTATTCAATTATTGTTATGTTCAACAATTGAATTTACTTGATTTTAATTTCTAATGAATAATAATTGAAGTTACTGCTACTTTCTAAGTGGTTTTTAGGGTTCCGTATCAAAATGGTAAAAAGGAATCCTTATGGTGCGACTCAGTCTGTCCGTCTGTCATAGCTACATATCTCAAGAACTACTAATGCTACCAACTTGAAATTTGGAACAGTTTTATATGACCTTTGCCCAACTTTTATGCAAATAAGAAGGACATAGAAATATACATATTTATTTTTTTTGCCACAGGAACTGAAAGCGAGTCTTAAAATTTTGAAGTGGGGCTACTAGGGCATGTGCAACATCATATGAAAGAACGTTGTTTGCACGTTCTCAAACATTTTTTTAGGCCGCATTATTTTTTACTTTTGATCAAAAACGTAAAAAAAAATACTCCCTTATCTCCGAAGTTTGAATAGAGAAAAATCTGAAATTATTCCATGTGATAGAAGTTTATGTAAAGAGCCAAGAAAAAAATAAAACGATGTCTCTTCATAGCACACTTTTTCAGAAATCATCAACAAAAATTACATTAGTTCTACTATCAATCAAGAGAAGGCGCTGACCTAATACTGCAATATCCCACACCGCAATGCTAAAGTTCTCTGACGAATATAGGCTTCGCTGATGAAAATGTAATATATGATGGTATGGAACCCTCGGTGCACGAGTCCGACTCGCTCTTGACCTTTTTTTTTAAAGGTAAGGTAAGGTAGCTTTGTAGGAAAGTTAGGAAAATAAATTGTAGACATCACACAGACAATTTAAAATAAGATTATGAAGTAAATGTAAACTTTCTTGATTATACTCGCATTTTTCTTTTCCCAAATTCAACACTGCTAAGTTTTTTGCCAGTGCGCCTGAATCCCTGAATAGGTTTAATTTAAAACCCTTACCCTCATAATTACCCACGCAAAGGGTTACACAAAAATGTAAAACCCCAAAACACCTTATCCCTAATTTTTGCCTCATCGCGTCATCTTTCCAAGAATTTTCAATTTATGTTTTGCAAGACTAAAATCAACGAAGGTTTTGCGAGGTAGGCAAATTCTCCTCCCACGTCCATACACATGACGTTAAAGGTTCTAATAAAGTAGGGAATGGTAGGTGTCGCTGATATCGCAAGGTCCTCAGTAAACAGACCCTCATTTGGGGCCCCAAGTTCTGATTTTGAACTTGGTATGCTGCTCATTTCTGATTGGGTTGGTATTTACATAATATCTTTTGTCGCCTTGAAAAGATGTTCGTAAGGTAAGGTTTTTAGTGTGAGGTCTTAGGGTTCCTGTTGGTGTTAGTTTAGCTGACAGCGTAATCTATACTAATAAATAAGCTGATTGCTTGTTTGTTTGAACGCGCTAATCTCTGGAACTGCCAGACGGATTTGAAAAAAAAAAATTGCATTTATTAGCCCAGCTGGTCGATTCTGTAAAAATGTCACCGTGAAATCATAAGTGAAGTGAGCACTTAATAGTGTTAATCCCTAGCGAATGACAGCTCACTTCTCCCAAGCTTTCACGGTGAGATGGTTACAGAATCGCACGGCAGTTCTTGAGGAATGCTATTTAATATCAATCCAGGACCCTAAAGAGCCGGACATGAAGTCGAGGGCAGAATTTTGTTAAGTATTTATAAGCATTGGCTACAACTAAACTTCTGGGAATTTAGCCCCTACTCATCGGAGTAGCGGCTAAATTCCCAGAAGTTTTGAAGTTTTAAATTCACTTTAAAACTGAAATGAAACTGTTGGTTAGGAGTGATGCCACACAGACGTTGCCAATGCGCTGCGTCGGCGCTGCAACGGCTGAGCAGTGACGTCATCGCAGCATTCGTGTGGCCCTCATTGCGTCGAAATCACTACGCTGCGATGGCGCAACACATTGGCAAAGCCCGTGTGGCATCGCTCTTAGTGGTTGGTGAAAACGATGAATAAGGAAAAATCATAACAATTGACTTCACTTTAAAAATGTAAACCTAACTTCTATTATTATTGTGTGGTAGCGTATATTTTTCTCAGGCAAGAAACTGAATAAATGAATAATAAGTAATGCCCAATTGAACAGTAAATACATAATAACATAGCCTAGCTTTGATAATCGTCTCACAACTATGAATTTCTACTTGTTAAAATGTTAAATACGTATACATAGTGGTGACCTACGTAATATAACTTTAAATTAAATCAATATGCCAAAAAAATTAACAAAATCATGGGAGTCATGAAATTATACGGGCTGGCAAATACTACATCAACGCACAAACTGAGCCTAGCCCCCTAGTGTAGACATTTTAGTCGGTTATAAAAAAAAAAACTGTTGTTCTATAGAAAAGTTCAGTACCTACGTGGTCAAAATGTATGGATCAGCTACTTTTTTTTTTAATGATCGGCGACAAGTTTCAGAATCATGTACATAATCATCCCTGTATTTTGTTTGTCCATACTTTTACGAATCTCTGAAAATATTTTTTGCAAATTCATAATTAAAATTTGTTCTTTAACATTATTTGTACATTTGATATGTAAATGGAGCACGCTAAACTCAAAGCTAGATTGGATTCAAGAAAAACATTTGACTTGATTTCCGCCTGTATTTTAATCTAACTTTCAAGTCTGGAACACCACTTAACATTCCTTTTGATGGATTATGTTCATTTTTAGTTTATTAAAAGGAGTTCCTACTGTTGAAGGGTTTTTTTAAAGTCTTGCATGCGTGTTTATTTTTAGGAAAACTCCAATCTTTTCCAAAAACGCTAGATAACAACGATTAACTTTTCAAAGTTAAACGTACATTATTATGATTGTTTTTAATAGGAGCTGGTTCATCAATACTGTAACGGGTGGGTTCCGAAGTTCCGACCTTTCTTTCGCCAGATCATCGTCTAACCATTTGATCCTTTATCGCTAGCTATGATTGTCATTTATCATTTTACTACACTAAAGTAAATATACAAAAGTAGGTATACCTTTGCCTAAAGCTTAGAGAAGAACATCCGTAATTTTGTGTTATAAGTAAAAATTCTCTGAAGTTATACCGGAAGCAGTGAAAGAATTTTGAATACCTAGGCACCCTCCACACAAAGAAATATATGCAGTAATTTTTCATCTCATATCAAACACAAAACCTTTATTGGAGTACCACTAAAGCGCTACTAAGATGTTACCAAGCCAATCGAATCAATATAGTTCGACAAAGTCACAATCTCCAAAATATATAGCAACTACAGGCATCCATTGCCGTCGAGCTGTCACTTAGTTTGGCCCAATACCTATTGGGCAGAACTACACAAAATAATATAATAGTAATAGGATGTGATCTCATGTAGGTACACGAGATGACATCCAAGGAATAACTCAATTGACCCCAATCGGTACCTATTACTGCAATATGGAACTAACCCTTTGTCTACCGGAACCGAATTTTATCGTCGAAACATGAAAGACTCATTTTCTTTGTTATATATTTATTGGAGAAGTATTTTCTCTGAAATATTTGTAATATAAAAATCTTATTATTTTTTTTAGTTTCTACATAATATTGAGGTGCGTTTACAGAAGAGTTTCTTGATCGTTGAGAGGTGAGGATTTCTTGTAAGATACTTATGTACAGACGCCAGCACATCAAGCTACTACAATCTGTCAGATTTCTTTAATAGATTTTCAACTTTAGCGCTAAAGCATAAGGTTCAAAGTTGATTGGGAAAATCTGACAGTTTCGGGTAGCTTGATGTGCTGGCGTCTGTACCTAGGTGTAACTCAGCAGGCGATTATTGCAGTCATTTGTTTAAGCATCGTTTACACGTGAGTAACAAATGAGTGCGATACATCGTCTAGTGATTCTCACAAAGACATTCTCGCGTCTTGGCAGTTAAAACCTCTCCTCGTGTAAACGCACTTTTAGGCCTTTTATAGACGGCGCGGTTTCATTACGGTACGGGGCGGTGGTGGAAGCTTGTAATTTACAAGCTACCTTAGTGATCCATACAACTGACGACCGTGCCTACACACGGCGAATTAATCGTAGATTTTCACGGAAATGAAAAACGTGTGTGTACAAAGGGCCTTAGGTTATATTAGTTTCTGGGACTATAATATTGAGATGTTAGAGTTTTCCTTGTACGAGTAGGTCGCTGGCACTGGCTGAGGTTCGTTGGGTACATTTCTGTTCCGGCTTAAGTTACAGGTTATTTTTCTTTTGAATTGACAGTTTACTGGTTCAACGAACAGCGAGGGATTAAATTCGGCAGATGGACAGGAGAATTGTTACAATATGCTGCGGAAGACTGGTTTTTGTAGGGCGCTATTGAGGTCAAATGACAAAAAATTTGAATTTGATTCGATGCCGGATTTTATTTATTTATTTTTATCCACGGAAAACTTTTAGTAGACTTGAGTACAAATACGCAGAGCCTATGTCCGTTTTCAGGTCCAGGCTAGTCAAGCTACCGATCTGTTGTAGTTTATAACGATCGGTTTAGTGGTTTATGCGTACAAAGTTAACAGACAGATAGAGTTATGTTCACACTTATGGCATAACTAACATACAGAACGTTTTGAACTAGAAGACATCGAATTGCTATCAACAGAGCGTTTTTCATCAGATTTATTGCTTGTAAATTATTCTTAGGGAAACATTTTGTTGCACTAGGTATTATATACTACAATCTGGTACAAAGCGTACCTATATAGATAACTAACGTAACTACATAACTCTACACAACTCGTGAACGGGTGCTGCTTGTGGTTACTGGCCGTCTTGCTGACCGTTGGTTTTATTGTTGTCATTGTGATAAATGATAAATAATAAATCATTTATTTTCTGTATGTAGGTTTGTACCAACACTTTTACATGTCAATAGTAATAACTTGTTTATTTAGTTTACTTCGATGGTCCTAGTTTATCATTTGTGACTTCAAGTGAAAACTATTTAAACAGAACCCAGCATTGTATAAATATGTAAGCGGTCACGCCCTTTATACCTGGAGGCTTTTATTTAGATAGTTAGTTTTTGTTTACATTTCTAATTTTGATATATTACTTTTTGCTTGGGTATGTATAGTTTTTCTTTTATTTGTTGGTATATTGGCGTGGCTAGCTGACATGTAGCAAATAATTTAATTTAGTGTTCTGTATCTTGTAATGTTAATTACTTTGCATACCTTGTATTGTATTCAGTCAAGTATTTTCTAACTGAACAGACAGCTGTGCTGCTGGGGAGTTTTTTGCGCTACTTCTTCTCCCCAGCGAAAGCGCTAGGAAGTGGTTTTGGGCACTTTTTGGTTTTGGGGGACTGTCTTTTGTAATTTTCACATTCGAATAATGCTGATACTTAGCCTAGTTTGAATAAATGACTTTTGATTTTGATTTTGAACCAAGCTCTAAGTCGGACAGCCAATCGTACCCATATCGAATTCACGGGAGCTATCACCTTAACACCCTGTTAGCCTACTCGACTGCATAGTGCGAACCTAGCCAGTCGCTAGTAGGAACGTAGCTAGTAATACCTGATAGATTGCGGTTGCCAAACGTAACGTACACTGGTCATGGATTAAGAAAGTCGAATAGAAGCAAAACAACGCCGATTCCACCGAAATAACTAGTAGCACGTGAAAACCTTCAGAATGTGACTTTCTCCCACATAGTTTCAGAACATTAATTTTAACTTCCACCGATGGAAAGGAATTTCGCATCAGATTTATGTAGAATTTTTCTGCTCCGATTATTATTTATTCTGTCCTTAGGCGGAAGTGTCTTGTTTACTTAAATTGAGAGGGATAGAGAAGTGCACAGCTGGAAAAACACTAGTAGAATTCCACTAAATTCACTTCACTCACACATCAATGGGCAGGCCTTCCACTAAACTACCACACAATTATAATACTACCTACTGTTACTTCAATTATACTTCGTTGCTTCGTCCTTCGAGATTAAGATAACAATGTAGTAATACGTCTAGGGTATCGCCTTTCATCCACTAAGTTTGAATTTTTTTTTTTTTTTTTTTTTGTCGGTACTTTGTCTTCCTGATAGTTATGCCTGTACCGCCACTCATTCGCGTTTTAGTGCGTCGCCGATCACCACGTTATTTTCTTCGTTTCATTTGAATTGTGCAAAAAGATGCCAAAACGTAGTCACAAAAACGACGACAGTGATTATTTAAGAAAGAAGATTCGAAAACTCGAAAGGAAACTTAATAAACGCGACAGAAGGTCGCGTGTTCGAAGTTGTTCCGAGAGTAGTAGCTCGTCGACGAATATTATTATGTCGCCGGTACTATCGGACCATGAAGGTAAGCTGAAGTGTTATTTTTACAAACGGAAGATATTGTGAATAGTTTTTCGGACTATATCCGTATCATAATCTGACATGATGTCATATTATCTTAAATAGTGTTGTGTACATCTTATGGGGATGTTACCTTCACATAATTTTGGATTCCCAATTCATTGGGTATATACTACTAGTGATTGTGTACATTTGAAAGGAATGTTGCCTTCACTTTAGTTAATGACCTACTTAATAATAATTGCATTTTATATCCGTACGGACTAAAACATAGTGTTGTGGGTAGTTTTAAGGACTATCGCCGCTCTAAAACCACTAGTTGTATACTAGGAACATTGGTAGTTGTGATCATATCCACGTACCTACATAACAAAATGTTATCACTCGATTTCGTAATTCTGAATATCGGTATGGATTATAAACTTGGTGTTGTGGATAGTTTTGAGGACTATCACCGCGCTATTTTCTATCCGATACCTACATTTGGTACATTTTCTATTCCAACTGAAATGGAAGTTCAAGGTGATGTCGCGTCATCTCCGATTATTGACTCAGATGAGCCACAACCGGGTACGTCCACCTCGACGATACATGATGTTCCTGCTACAGAAGCAGTACAGGCAGGGGAATCGGAACTACCTGTTGAAGTAACGCTTCCTGAGCTGGACGAAGAGATTCTGAATCTCTTGGGCGAAACTCCATCAAAGGATAAAAAATATGGACCAGACATTAGATGCGAGTTATCTGCTCGCTGGGAACACATCGCAACAACAGGCTTGACCAAGGATGCCAGAAAGGAGCTGCTTGATAAGCATCTGGTTCCAAAAAACTGCACAAAGATTGATGCACCCAAGTTAAATCCAGAGATAAAGGCCGCCTTATCGGAGATGCTAATAAAAAAAGACAAAGCTTTAGAGAATAAGCAGGTGCAGGTCGCAGCAAGTATATCTTGTATAAGTGAAGCCCTAAGCATACTCTTTTCTGCAGGTTATAAAGATCAGTCGGTAATAAAATTACTGATCGAAGCCGGTCGACTGATGTGTGACTCACAACACAGCGAGTCCATGACACGGCGCAGTTTTATATGTTCTACAATCAAGAAAGATATAAAAGATCAACTGTTCAATACAGAAATCGATAAGTTTCTATTTGGCGAACATCTGACCGATACTCTAAAAGCTGCAAAAGCTATATCAAAATCAGGCGCTGAGATTAAAATAAACACACAGGTTCGAAGACCTGCACCAGCGCAGAGACCGAGACAGGCCCCTGTCCAGACTTTAAACCAGACGCCTCCGTTCCCGACAGCGCGGCAAGCGGGAACAGCGAGGAGAACAGCGCCGGCGCCGCGCCCGCGACCGGTGCAGCAGCAGCCGCGACAGCAGCCGCGCTTGCAGCAGCGCCAAGCCCCGCGGCGCTAGACCTGGTACGTTTTGCAGGTCGGTTATCCTACTTTTATGATCAATGGCAATTGATAACTAATGACCTCGTTGTATTATCGTGGATAAGAGGTTACAAGATACCGTTTACTAAACCTGTCTATCAGTTACACGAACCAAGTTTACCTGCATTAACTTCATGTGAGTCCTTTAAATACAAGGTGGCCATCACTGACCTTCTAAACAGTGGTGCTATTTCACATTGTGAACCATGTGAAGGACAGTTTCTTTCTAGTTATTTCCTGATTAAAAAACCCAATGGCAAAAACAGATTTATTTTAAACTTAAAGTCTCTAAACAAGTACATCGTAACAGAACATTTCAAAATTGAAGATCTAAGAACAACATTAAAATTAGTATCAAGAAACAGTTTCATGGCCACCTTTGATTTAAAGGATGCGTATTTTCTAGTACCTATACACCCGACGTATAGAAAGTACCTACGATTTAGGTACGAGGGTCAAATTTACCAATTCAATGTTTTGCCGTTTGGTTTAAACACAGCTCCATTTGTGTTCACAAAGCTATTAAAACCGGTAATTTGTTTACTGAGATCATTAGGTTATCTGTCATCTATCTACTTAGATGACATTTGTATCATTTCTAATAATTATCAAGATTGCTTAGATAATATTTTACAGACAAAACATATTTTAGAGTCCTTAGGATTCATAATTAACATTAAAAAAAGTTGTATGATTCCGAGTAATATTTGCAAATACCTTGGTTTTGTGATAGATACAAAAGAATTTCATGTTAGCCTTCCTAAGGAAAAACGAAATCTAATTAAACAAGAGTTACAATCGTTTCAATTGAAATCTCGTTGTAAAATAAGACAGTTTGCTCGCTTGGTAGGCCTCCTCACTTCGTCCTGCCCCGCGATTCAGTACGGTTGGCTTTACACCAAGCAGATGGAAAGATGCAAATACCTTGCATTGTGTAAAACGAGTAATTATGATAGCCACATGTCTTTGCCACAGTATTTGCAGGACGATTTTTCCTGGTGGTTAAAATCTATTGATACCGCAGTGAATCCTATTAGACGGGACAGCTACTGTCTAGAAATATTTTCAGACGCTAGCAAAAAAGGGTGGGGGGCAGCATGCGGTGCGGAGACCGCCAGTGGCCAGTGGAGTAACACAGAGTCTAACAAACATATTAACTGTCTAGAACTCCTGGCTGCTTTCTTGGGCTTACAAACATTCGCAAAAGGATTAAAAAATTGTCAGGTGTTACTACGCGTTGACAACACAACTGCTATTTCGTATATCAACCGTATGGGTGGAGTAAGATTTCCACATTTAACTGAAATCACAAAATCTTTGTGGCAGTGGTGTGAAGCTCGTGGTATATTTGTATTCGCTTCATACATAAGCTCGGAAGATAACGAAATAGCAGATGCTGAGTCTAGAAAATCTCACCCCGATACCGAATGGGAGATTAAAGATCATGCTTTTGAAAAGATTGTGAGAGCCTTTGGGCAACCAAAAATTGATCTTTTCGCATCAAGGTTGAATAACAAATGTGTTAAGTACGTCTCATGGAATAGAGACCCAGGAGCATGCGCTGTGAATGCTTTTACTTTAAATTGGTCAAATCTTTGTTTCTACGCATTTCCTCCTTTTGCGGTTATATTAAAAGTATTAAGAAAACTTATATACGACCAGGCGGAGGGTATTGTTGTGGTTCCATTTTGGCCCACGCAACCCTGGTTTCCACTTTATCAAAAACTTCTCTGTTCAGAATTAGTTCAGTTTAGACCCTCTGATAAAGTGTTATTGTCTATTTCCAACAGTGTCCCCAAGCTCACGTTGATTGCAGGGAAGTTATCAGGACGGCGTTACGAAACAGAGGAGTACCACCATCATCTTTAGATATTATGATAGCTTCTTTATCTGAAAGGTCAATAAAACAATATGACGTTGCCATTCGACGTTGGGTAAACTTTTGTAAGACTCACAATATCAAAATACATGAGGCGTCAATTCCGATGATTATGTATTTTCTCACTGAGTTATTTCATTCCGGCTTACAATACGGATCTTTAAACAGTCATCGCTCCGCTCTGTCTTTGATCTTAGGATCGAGAGTAGGGTCTGATGATCGCGTTGCTAGGCTATTCAAAGGTTTTTACAGACTTCGTCCTCCAGCCCCAAAATATAATATCACTTGGGACCCGTCAATAGTTTTAGAATTCTTATCAAAATGGTACCCAAATAATAATTTAAGTTTCGAACATTTAACCAAAAAGGCCGTAACTTTGCTCATACTTGTAACTGCACACAGGGTGCAAACCATTAGCAAAATCAAATTAGAAAATATGAACGTCACTGATAATCTTATATTGATCAAGATAAACGATTTGTTAAAAACATCTCGACTTGGTTTATCTCAACCTTGTTTAAATATTCCATTTTACAAAGATCGACCGGAAATATGTCCCGCTGAGGCTCTTATAGAATATATTGATAGGACAAAACATTTGAGAAACAATGCCAATAGCCTTTTTATAAGTATTAAAAAACCACATAAATCAGTAACCACAAATACCATCAGTCGGTGGATAAAAGATATATTATCAATTAGCGGAATTGACACTTCAGTATTTTCTGCCCACTCCACCAGACACGCAGCCACCTCAGCTGCTCATAGAGCTGGTGTCAATATTGACACGATACGAAAAGCAGCTGGGTGGAGTGGTAGCTCCAATGTTTTCGCTAGATATTATCATAGAGACATTCAATGTGAACAAACTGATCAATTTGCCTTATCAATCCTAACCTCTGATCGATGTTAGATTTAATTACTTAAAATTAATAACTTAAATTTATCTACCCCTAATTAAAGAAAAACTACAATTTAATTACTTTATTACTTGTAAGGTTTGATTAATATACATGTACCTAAGTATAAAAATTCAGTGTTTTAATATTTCACCATCTTTCAAAATCTACATTGTTATCTTAATCTCGAAGGACGAAGCAACGAAGTATAATTGGAGATTAAACGAACTTACCTGAAGTGAAGTTCTATCCAAATTATACGAGTTGCTTCGTCCGAAGAGATTAGTTCCCTCCCAACCCTATGAACCCCATACCTAAAGTGAAATATTAAAAAAGGTTCCAGGCTTTCAACTAAATGAGTGGCGGTACAGGCATAACTATCAGGAAGACAAAGTACCGACAAAAAAAAAAAAAAAAAAAAATATTCAAACTTAGTGGATGAAAGGCGATACCCTAGACGTATTACTACATTGTTATCTTAATCTCTTCGGACGAAGCAACTCGTATAATTTGGATAGAACTTCACTTCAGGTAAGTTCGTTTAATCTCCAATTATTTGCTTAAAAATTGGAGTAACAGGATTTGTCTGTCTAAGCCTCATTTACTCGATACAAGTTTATTGCCTGTGGCATACAAAAAAATTGAAGCAACATAATGACTTGCATCATGTAAGCACGGTTTAGACGCTTTAACTTTTATTGTTGCTTCAACTTATGGTATGCCCGTCATGATATGCCAGTACAGTTTTCGTACCGAAGCTGTCAACATTTCTATTGTGTTTGGAGCTGGAGTGTCGCCTCTGTTCATTCATATTTTATGCAGCAGTGGTATGTATGTTTGCTGTTAATATTGAAGCGTATAGAAGCGATTGAGGCATCGGTTTATGCTGTGGTCGTCTTACAACCAACGGGAATATGCTACAACATGAAACATTAGTATTGTGTTCTACCACAGGTTATCGTTAACGTGTCGGGTGTGGGTTCTATATTTATGTCTGTAATTTATATGGTGTACATAATAAAGACTATTCTATTCTATTCTGTGTTTGTATTACTGTTTCAGATGGTCTATGTGTTGAAATTTTGATAAAAAATGCATGTTAAAATTTTAATAACTAAGAGGGATTAAATGCCTGATTAGTCAAGTAAACTTATGAAAGACTACCTTCTGCCTGTGACTTCGTCCTCATGAAATGTCTTGTTCCCTCGACCCACCTCGCCCCATCGCATCACCTACCCGCGTATCACTTCGTTCTAGCTCAGCGTCCTTTTTGACTTTTTTCTTTTTGCTTGGCCCATAAGAGTCGCAGCGTGATGTTAAATAGCATATAGCCTTTCTCAAGGACGGGGCTATTAAATACAACAATATTTTTTTCAAATCAGACTGGAAGTACCAGAGATTTCCTCCAACATACAAACTTACAAGTAATCCAAAAGACATTGTCCACTTAGTATGGGACTTTGGCTCGGCGTGAACAGACACTTTAAGTATAAATATAATACAGATCTAATAGCTAATTCCAGTAGGGAAGAGAATATTGTAATAAGATTGTATCATGATGCTTGTAAGACTTGTTTTGCTTACTTGCTTTTTTTTTAAATAAACACACTTGTATTCATACATTTTATTATTATTCTGACTCATATGTTAGTAATATGTTGTCTAGAAACTGGACAGGTGGATATATATTATTATCTTGGTACCTTACCCAGCTTGAAAACCAAATCATAGTCATCTCATGAGCGCAGCAAGCCACTGTTCTTCGGTCCACTATACAATTGCAGCAATAGGTACTGCTTGATTGAATTTCGTCCCTGACTGTTATTTTCGTGTAATATATACACGCATGCGGTATACACGCATGCGGTATCAGTGTCCATTTTCAAAGCCAAAACAGTACTTGCAAACAATAATAAGAGTAAAACGAGCAAAACAATATTCGATAGAAACAAAGTCATGACATGACAAGTGACTTGAAGTGACAACTCACATTATGTCAATGTCAGTTGTCACTTCAAGTCTTTTTTTTAATAATCGATTTATATTAGATTAAAAATCGAATTTAATGACCAACTACGATACTTTTGTTTTCCAATTATATGGATAAAACATGTTTGAGTGAATGTACGTGATTACAAATAACAGCTTTAATTGACTGTAGACTCTAGACTCTTATAAGAATGAGGAGGACTTAGTAAAACTTAAAAATTAACAATTAGAATCGATTTATAAATTATTATTTTACAAATGGCAACACCGTGAAGGTCGAGTACTGTCAATACGTCGAAGAATAAAACAATTTCAGTACTTTTTAAATACACTATTCGTGGGCGCAACTTGATACAAAAAGTTAGAATAAATAAGCGTCTAAAAACAAAACATGATTTTTGATTAAGTTGTTTCTTTTCGAGCATCGTGTCCACGCCAAGCCGAAAATGGACAATTTCCTTTATGTCTTTATAATATTAGTATAGATTACTGCTTCCTGTATTATTACTGATATTGGAGCAACTGACAAAGACTTTTCATAATAAGGAATTATTAAGATTATCTTTAAGCCGATAAAGCCATTACGAAATATCCGGTGAATAGCAATTAACTCAAGCCACCTATTACCAATAATATAGATCATACCTCATACCCATCATGGAGTATACCCTTTCTGGTATATCCCGCTGATGTACCCTACACTATTCGTATTGGGTATGGTAGGGTACAATCAGCTGGGTGTACGGCGGCATCTTACTCTTGTTGAGTACATAATTAAACTACTCCGCGGAATACAAAATAATCCGGGAGTACTGCAGCGGTTTAGTATTAGTGTGCCAGACCGCTACGTGTGGAGGCGGCGGCGCCCACCACTGTTGCTGGTACCGCTAGCGAGGACCAACTTACTGGCGAAAACACCTTTAACCCGAGCAGTACACACTATTAATAAAATTCACATACAAATTTACGTATTTACATGTACTAGGAGTGAACTCGCAAGGGTACTATTATTTACACTATGCTACACATATGTTGTGATAGGTTATAATTATATGTTTTTGTATTGTATATAAATGTGTAGTATTAAGTTAGTATTAAATGTTAATCAGTTATATAATAGTTGTTCTGTGTTATTGTTACGTATGAGATTTATATAATTAAGTATAGGTAGTATGTATGTATAGAAGTTCTTTATTAGGTTAATTTAATAGTGTAAGTATATAAATACCACACCATTGCATTAGGTTAATCCTGTTATGATAGTTGTAAAGGTATAAACAAATAAATAAGTAAATAAATACCTCCATAATATCCCAAGCATGTGTAAACAGTTATTGGATAATTGTTTAATCGTTTCCCAGAATTCAAAGTTAGTGACTATACAACTGATACGCATGGCAAATAATTAATTAATTAGAAAGCAGTGCCATGGAACATTGTTTAGGCAATTACGGTAGTATAGTCTAAGATCAATAGGTACTGACCAGCTTATATATGCACAATGATTGACATTATTACGCATCCGTCACTAGTCCGTAAAGGTTTATTTGAAAGTCAGCGTCAGACAGCATCTGTCTTGCGTTATTGCCCAAAGGTCACACAAGATCCTATCTTTTAATTTTGTTAGTTTTTAATTATTTTGTTTTAATGTGTTCCTTGCCTTCCTTGCTTGGTAATGTGACAATTATACATTTTTCACTCTTTCTTTCGAACAAAAGATAAAAAGGGTTATGAAAAGGCATACCTGAACCAATCATCATCACATGAGACGCCATCTTGAATTGTGATTTTGGTAGTTTTGTTATCAGCGACCTCTAAAACCATGAAAATAAGAACACACATGTCGAAAAAATAAAAAGAAAAAATAATAAGAAAAAAAAAAAAAAAACTAAGCAGCTACTCAAATGTTAACAATATGTTGTATCTCTGAAAAATTGTAAATATGAAAATTTATAAAAAAAAAGGTGAAAAAATACTACGACGATCACTATTGACACCTAATTGGACTGTTTACTTTAACTTCCAGCCTTAACACATCAGCCAGCTTTAACATAGCTGGGAAGTTGTGGGTGTAATATATAAGGTTTATCTATTCATACACGATATATCTGAAGGGGTAATTGTACCCATCATTACGAACAACTTTTACTATGTAACCAAACCTGAAATCGGGAAAAAAAAAATCAGCTGTTCCCAGATTTATGTTCGCATGACTCGTCAAAATTTAGGGAATAGCTGATTTTGTTTCTGTATACAAAATAGTGCATTTAGTGCTTGTTAGTGCACATTTTTTTTTTATTTGTGTATTATTTATTTATTTATTTAACCTTTAGCTCTTAGTACATTCAGGAAGATTATTGTGACAGATATTCTATTTAACAATTCATTTTTTTAACTTCTTTCTGGGGTGAGAGACTATCACAATTCTCGTGACTTAAAACGTTCAAAACCTAGCAGCTGTCGCATCTCGCCAACAAATAAATTTCAAAAACTTGTCAAAAAAAATGGAAATTAGAGGTATTTTTGACAGATTGAGACTGAGATCAGCAGGGTAATTGCGTAACACACTATCAGTAGCAATGGGTTTCATTTTGACAGTTCAACAATATTCATTGCGTTATTTACGTTGTTGAGCAGACACATTCGTCGAACAAATGGAGCAACGGATTAGCAATATGCTTTCAAATGATTCAAATTGAGAGTAATAAGTATAAAAAAAACAATTAGGGTGCTGACTGTGAACGTTCTTAAAATTAAGGAACAGATGGGCAACTCGCCCCTCTGTTCCCTGATGCTTTAAATAGGCATCTACTTGACTACTCCTACATAATCAACCACTCTGACTAGCTTTAGCTAGACGATAGTTTGTTTGTTCTAACCTTTGTGCTAACATGACTGGCTAATATTTTAATAAGGGTTGGTATCTGGATCAAAACCAACCCTGTCTCTGGGCTGCTATTGATTGAGAAACTCACATTAATTGCCCGGCTTCTTGCTAATTGAAGTTCAAACGGTTCCTTGGTAACAGGCGGAGAGAATTGTAGAATGAACAATAAGTTTGACAGTTTTACGTCTTTACATTATTATGTCATCACCGTGACAATAAGATGTGTAGGTTTGCAGGTTTGCGGGATGGCTTTTAGAGGTCTAAGCTCAAGATTGCAAGGTCAAAACTTAAAATGAAATATTGCTAAATGTTTATGATTGCACCCCTGACTAATCAAGGAGAACGTTAAGTATAAAGTGGACATGTACTGCCAACACATTACTAATAAGCGTGTTTTGTTATCTTTTCGTATCTTGTCATACCTAGTATGACAGTTCTAGATATGACTTTAAACTGTCATGCATTTAGTATTGAACTAAATGTAGAACGCCACCCACAGGTTATGGGATAAACACACCCAAATAGGCTCCGATAGAACAGTCGATATTAGTGCAGGATGTCAACTCGGGGTGGCGCGGCGGCTGATGAACGTCTAGCACGTCAAAGGCGGTGCCCACGGACCCAGTCAAGCGGTCCACCGCACACCCACCAACTCGCACTAGAGAAGCGCGGTGGGTTGATTTGTCTAAGCCCCTACTTTCTCATGACACACAAGAATAAAAATACGCCTCAAGTACCCGGCATCGGTCCCAGCACAGCCGACACCGAGACTGACACTAGGCCGACTCTCTCTGGAACCATGGGGCCTCAAAATTTCCGGGTGGGATCCCTTTGTCAGGCGACCAAGGCATTATCAAAGGACCCAGAAAAGCTCCACATCCTAACATTAAACACCAGGACTCTTAAAACGGAAGAATGGATAACAGAACTAGAATATGAACGGCCAGGCCGATTATATCCCACTTTATACTTTCCGTATAAAGTGGGATATAATCGGCCTGGCCGAAGTAAGACGAGATGGAGAATATACCCTAGAATGAAATTATAATATATCTTATCATAAATCCTACGCCGTATCTACTGGCAGGCATCCAGTAGATACGGCGTGGGATTAATAGTTCCTAGAAAACGGAAGGATCACATTCTGGAGTTCCAGAAACATAAAAAAAATAAAACAACTGACTTTCAAAAAAGACGCTACAAAGTGAAAACCAAATATCAGGGTCACTAGATAAACTACAGCCTCCCTAACAAGCCGGATTTCGCCGCGGCTTCTCTAGTACTGACCACCTTCACTCCATCAACCAAGTTATCAAAAACACTTAGAATTTCACTTTATATCGCCTTTGTGGACTATTTAAAAGCTTTTGATAGTATCACCTATAGCTCAATTTTTAACGCCCTGCCGAATCAAGACATAGACACCACTAACATTAATCTCCTAAAAAGTATTTATATGAACAGCACTGCAGCGATTAAGATCAGTTCCAAGACAGGACTGTCCTTCCAAATAAAGAAAGGAGCTAAGCAAGGCGACCCGCTGTCTCCTAAACTATTCACAGCAGGGCTGGAGGAACTCTTCCTAAAGCTGGCGGCGGACGAAAGGGGTATTATAGTCGGCCATAAAAGATTATCTGATCTCCGTTTTGGCGACGTTTTTGTGGTATTTTTGTCCTCAGCTTCCGAGTTGACACAGATGCTAGATAATCTTGGCACGGTAAGCCTAGCAGTCGGACTTCAGATGAATATGTCAAAGACCAAGTTGATGACGAACAGTGCGCATCGCAGGATCACTGTGGCGGATGGGGAATTTGAATACATTGATGGGTATCTCTATCTTGGTCAAATAGTCTCTTTCCAGACAAGACAAAACAAAGAAGTTGCAAGTCCCCTCGAAAATGCCCGGAGAGGAAATACCTAATGAAGGGTGATCTTCCTTTGTCCCTTCAGGGAAGACTCATTGACGAGTGCATACTTCCTATCCTCACATATGATGGTCAAATATGGTCTTTGACAAATCAGCAGAGGTCTACGTTCGAGGTTTGCCAAAGGGCTATAGAATGGAATACTCTGAGTAACTAACAGACCGGGTTAGGAATACGACCGTCGGTTCCATCACAAATATAACTGATGTCACTTGGAAAGCTGCCACGCTAAAATGGAACGGGGCTGGACCTATCTGCCGCATGTCAAATGAACAATTGGCCAAACTTACGACCCATGGGTCCCTTTTAATGACAAGTGACATCGTGGCAGTCGGAGATGGCGGGATATGCTGGACTCCTTCAACAAGACCTGGTCCTTAGCAGCTTTGAACAGAGAGGAGTGGAAAGAGAAAAGCGACGCCTTTGCCCTGCAGCGAGACATCACAGACTAATAAATAATAATGATAATAGATAAAACCTACTTTGAGGCCTTTAGCAGTGGGACAATGATTTAATTGCATCAAGACTGTATAGTTATCTCCTTAGAAAAATCTCTAAGTGCTTGCTTTCCTGGTGACTACATAACATCAAGCTCGTTTTCTCCGACGGGTTTGGTAGAGGTGACCTACCTTTAGTACACCCGGCGTCCTGGAAACTAATTATTTTTTAATACGTACTGTCGGAACTGTCAAGAAAAATAGCGAAACTGACTAATTGTTGTATCAAAATGCCCATACGAGCAATCTACATTTTCAGCCTTATAATAAAAATAATTATTCAAAAGACAATCGTCCACATTCATCCTAATCACATACAAACACAAACGTACAACTCAAAACAAAACACAACACAGTACATTGTTTCGAATATTTTATATGAAGATGTAACGTGCCACTCCACGATGCTATGTCAGTCAAAAGCCGCGTCACACGCTTGCAACAAAGGGGAGATGGGCGCTCAGCTCTTTGTGACGACGTACGGAGAGGCTCGTGACACTTTAGAATATAAAAAGAATTGTTTAGATGCTATGGAACGATGTTCTTGTTTAATTGTTGTTTCATTAAGAAGGTAATGTTTTTGTTGAGGGCTTTCTTGCTCATCCCTGTGTTTTTCATTGTTTTTAGATTGATCAGTTTCTGGAATCCTTTTTTTATTTAAAACTTGGATTTATTTCCGTATTTCTGTTTTAAATTTCGGTATCTACGTTTTGAACATGCCTTACAAATATCAGCAAAACTATTAGGTCATCCCACTTCCAGTGTCATATTTTTTTATTATTATTATTATTGTACAAGAACTGACTACTATACTATATAACCTTGTGACACTAATCAATAATCTCCACCACTATTAATCACTCGCTCCCAGACTGCTGGCAAATCTTGAACACCATTTAACCAAAACCCCACTTTCATTTAATTCATCAATTATGCTCTTTAGTTTAATATCTAACTCCTTTTTGCTATTATATCGAGTACCCGACAGTTTCCTCTTCACATGGCCAAAACAATTGAAATCACAAGGATTCATATCCGGGGAATATGGCGGCTGAATAATTTCAATCCATCCTTTATCTTCAATTAAATTCTGAACTATTTTTGATTTGTGCAGTCTGGCGTTATCATGTAAAATTATAGGACTCGTTATATGATGTTCGTCTGCCCAAATAAGAATATTTTCTTCTAAAAATGACTTATATCGCTCTCCAGTCATAGTTGTATTTTCATCATAAGTTCTCCAAAAAGCAATGCCTCTGACATCCATAGCTACTATTAGTAGTATTTTTCGTTCATGTAGCTCTGCACGTGGTATATGTTCAGCTGAAGTGCCCGGTTCCACCCAACAACGTGACTGATGTCTTTGACGAGGGGTATAAAAATTCGACCCAAGTTTCATCAAGGCATATGAATCTATTAAGTATATTTTTCTTACGCCGATAATACGATAAATGGCTACGCGCAGTTTCATAACGAAACTCCTTCTGATCCGTGTTCAGAGTGTGGGGCACCCACACTGCACTTTTATTGACCAGACATAAATCCTCCGTGAGTACTTTATGTATAGTGGAATGAGGAATGTTAAGTTGAGTGGAGAGATCACTGACACTGACCCTACGTGACTGACGAAGTGCTTCCTTGATTTTGTCCCTTGCTTCTAATCTAGTCGATGATAACGATTGAGGTGCTCGCGGCTCATCTTCAGCTGTGGTTCTTCCTTGTTTGTACATTTCAAGCCATCGCTGTACGGTTCTTTTATTTAAGGCGTTACGACCAACACACTTTACCAGTAAGTCGTGCGCAACTCCTCCAGAGTAGTTGAGTAAAGCACAAAACTTTAGAAATATACGTTGCTCCACTAAATTAATAGATTTTTTTAAATCTTCCATTTTAAATCAATGCACGTCTTGACAATACAACACACCAAATTAAAGTAACATGATTGTACAAGACAACACATGTATTAACTATTGCATAAGTACCATTGAACAATACATAAATATTGTAAATAAAAAATATGACACTGGAAGTGGGATGACCTAATATTTTGAGATGATCTGCGTTAAAGACAGTGTAAGTAAATATCGCTATCGCTCCATTTAGATTGTTCCCCTTTTCGTCTTTACTGAGATGATATCCCATAAAAAAGCTGTCAAAATCACATCGCAGTCACGTTTTATCACTATTGCTCTTATCACACATAACAACTCAAGTCCCTTAATACATGAATCTACTTAGAGCTTTTCGAATTATTATTTCAGTGACTAGCCAAAGTATAACGGATATCAGTAGTCTAGCTTCTAACTCATTTTTAAAAGGATCTTAAGCATCTACTAATTCTAATTGTAATAAATTAGAAGGTTAAGAAATAAGTTCTTCGAACACGGTGTTTTTAGGGGCCTTTTGAGGGGCCCGTGGCTACATAATAACAGCCGCACAGGTCGATCGATCAGGTTAAGCTACGCTTGCTGCGGTTGGTCTGTGGGTGGGTGTCATCTTAACATATCGAGACCCCTCCGTGCCTCGGAAAGCACGTTAAGCCGTTGGTCCCGGCTGTCATTCGTAAATCTTTGACAGTCGTTACGGGTAGTCAGAAGCCCGAAAGTCTGACAACCAGTCTTACCAAGCGGTATCGTATTACCCAGTAACTGGGTTGTGGAGGTCAGATAGACAGTCGCTCCATGTAAAATACTGGTATTCAGCTGCATCCGGTTAGACTGGAAGCCGACCCCAACATAGTTGGGAAAAGGCTAGGCAGATGATGATGACCACGGAGTTTTTTTTTTTTTTTACATTTTTCTAAAATGTCATGCTATTTATGATGATGCCTACAATATGAAAAAATATCGTGCTTAAAGTTATTCCCGTTTTATATTGTTAACATTTAAATGAAATTGTCATTAATTTTTATTTTTAAAGCAATGAGGAAAAATTCCTAGAATATGTATAGTTTAAAATTAAAATAATATTTTATTTTCCGTCAATCTTATGAGGTTTAAATAGCGAAAAAGAGCTTTTAATGGCTTTTGATTATGTTTACCTTTATTTGTCCACGAAATCGTCTTCCCCTGTACCTATACTTGACAGCTTGTGGCTACAGTAAGGTCAGAAAGAAGGCCAGCCGTACGATTCTGTCACCATCTCACCGTGAAAACTTAGGTGAAGTGAGCGTGGAGTGAGTCGTTAATAGCGTCAATCCCTAGCATCAGCATGACTCACAGCTCACTCTAAGCTCACTTCACCTTAGTTATCACGGTGAAAACTTTCCAGAATCGAGCGGCTGTCCCCGTAATTAAAAACTTTCAAAATCTAGTCGCAACCTCATCTCAGCGACAATCCATGTCAAAAACTCTTCAAAAATGTAGGGAAATTATTTAGCTATTTATTAGTATTTTTGACAGATTGAGACTGAGGTCAGATTGTGAACGATCTGAAAATTACGAGAATTGCCCTCCAGAGCGTGCAATGTTCACGCCTATGTCATCCTAGTGCTTGTCAGTTAACGATATTGTGTGCTGTTACAAAAATATTCCAAACTATAGGCCAACCGCTTACCTGAGACGTTGCCTTTTGTTTTCCGGGGATGGAAAATCCTTATGGGTGTCCGCCGCCCTGGGGCAGGTGGCGGGGTCTGTCAAGCTCTTACTGACTAAAAACCATCCCAGGGTTCCATCTCAACCTACGCCGGGGGTCGCGGGAACGTACAATCGTTCCTTCCGGTTGGTGCCTGCTCGCGGTGCGGGAGGGGCGATAGTGGTTACAAGTTGACAAATTATAATGTATGTCAAATGTCAAACACAATATTAATTGTTCACGATAAATAAAGAAAAAACCACTGAATTCTCGCATCACGTCACCACACCCCTCCCGCACCGCGCTGCTACCTCAGGTAACGTCTCAGTTAAGCGGTCGACCTATAGTCTATAGTTCCTTACTATATGTCTGCTGACTCGTTTTGGAACAAAGCATTCTTCCAGGATTTCCACGTTTGCCTTTGTTAGCTCCTTTCAAGGTATGTTATCCTGTTACTCTCTCACTCACTTGCCCTGTGAATTCTTCACTATCTTTGTACATTCATTGTTACCTACTTTGTTTTACGTAAATCTTTAAATTAAATTCCAAGTGTTTGTCTAAGATGGTCTGCAAATGAAAGAATACCTTTTGTTAGACAGTGTTTCTTTTAAATTAATTTAATTCTAGACAGACACTGGGTAAGGGAAATATTTAAATGAAATAGTACAACTAGCAGTAACGAAACATAAATTAATGTTTGTGTATCATAGCTAGGTCTGAACCGGTAGAATGGTCCTTGAGAATGTAAATGGATTACTATCAATCATGTTTGTTGCAAGTAAATGAAACCTTTTGTACAGTATTATTCGTATAAAAATATCATCGGAAGAAAATAATAAGAAACCTATACAAAATAATGAAACATCCACCACATCAAATCTTGGAACACTATCATTTCTGATCCCTCAATTCCGAAAACAAATAAGGCACAGAAACTTCTGGAGACTATTCAACAAATTGGCAAACTCCGAAACTTCTTTACAAGAAAAGCAAAAAAAGGATTTTCCAAAACAAAAGCATGTAGGAGTGTATCTGGCAGATGACGCGGCGTGATCCCCAGTTCGTCATTCGTGGCTGATGAGTTAGCTACGCAATGATCCATGTGATTACCGGGCTTGCTTGTGACGCGGTACAAGTTACGAGTGCCTTGGCTTTTTTTTTCTTGCTGAAAATCCACCAATTGGTGGTTTTACTTGTCTTTCTTGAGTACGTTTAATCGTAAAATATAGTTTGTTATTTTGATCCTAATTGCTAAATTCATTCTAAGATAACTAAAAAACCTTAACTTATGTAGGACTGCAGATACATTGGATTATGAAAAATGTGGTGTTTCTACTTTTAGCATACAATAACCTAAATAAGTTTTTACAGTTATAACTACGATGTTTTTTGCCATTTAAAACATTGTGTCGTTTAGAAACTATTAAACAGTTTACTATTCTGTAAACGTACTGTATTCTATTTCTCGTCAATATCTTGTGCTTTAGGCACGGCATGATTGCGAACCGTGGCGCTACTGTCAATCATTACTGAAGGTACTTGGATTTATTGTTCATCAATAACGCGAACAATCTGTGCGCTGTGGTAGCTATACTCTATATTCCAAAGAAATTCCTAATGGAAAAACTCAATAACATTTTCCCCGACCCGAGAATCGAACCCAGGACCCCACGAACAGTGCGGTCACCACAAACACCTTTTTTCTTAGTAACAGCCCGGAGTTTGGAAGTTGGCGGTGTGATACTCTTGTGCCTCGGAAAGCACGTTAAGCCGTTGTTTCTGCGCCTGATCTCTCTCCAGTCATCTCGGATTGCCGTCCCATCGGACTATGAGAGTGAGGGAAGAGGAAGTGCACCTGTGTCTGCGCGCACACTTGTGCACTATAATATCTCCCGCGTCGAAGGCTAATTTCCGTTGAGATTGGCCACCGTGGCCGAAATACGTTCTGGAGGACATTATCTTTATTATTAGTCTATATTTATGACGTCATTATTTGCGTGGATTATTAATTGTGTGGTAATCTAATATTGTCGGGCGGGTTGTAAGAGAATTGCTAGATTGTGTAATGATTCTATGATCTGATGGTCAAGAGTGAGCTAAAGTATTTGACTGCCGTTCCAGGGTGTGCTGGGTATGCTAACTATTATAATATAAGCTGTTGACACTCAATGAGGCTTTTTTATGAATAGTTTTATTTTATCGAAAATGTAACTTAATGACTGAAACAGTAAATCAAAAAGATGATGGTGAATTTAAAGCATTCAAAATGTTATCAGTAAATAAAAACATCACTCTCCTTTTCAGATTGGTCGCTGTGGGTAAAAAGCTCACAGCAACAATTTATTTTAGGGTAAGATAAACAAAATTTGACCCGATAATAGGATTGGTCCAGATTCATTAAAGTAAGTATTATGATGAATGGAACCAGAAATGTGTAGAAAGAATTCCGGAAAGAAAATATAAGGAAAATCTAAAGGTGAGGGGTTCAAGGGATTGATTGACTAAAGGTTGTATTCTTAAAAGACGGAGTTCCAGGTTATTGAAATCCGCTTATGCGTGAAACCAGATTTATCTGAAGTATATAATATAGAGGCTTAGGCAAGGTAAACTTATAATAATACATGCTCATTAGTTTAATACACTAAGAAGTAATACAATTTCATGCTGCATCGAAAAATACTTTGATTTTTTTTACAGCTATCGGAAATTGCAAGTCTTGAGGGTCTCGACGCTGAATGCCAAGTTTTAAACTTGGGGTTTGCTATTGACTGTGTTAATCGAGTTGGATTATAATACATAATTATAGTGTAAACATAAAATTGCCTGATTACTTATACATTAATACAAAAACTCGTGCCTTTTCGCAGCAGATGGGGTTCTGTAGTTTTTGCCTAATTGCGTAACACACAATCTGAATCATCTTGAAGGGTGTTGCTAATCTATTGTTACATAGGTTCGAAAAAATTGTCTGCTCAACAACATAAATAACGCAATGAATATAGTTGAACTGTCAAAATGACAGCCTTTGCTGCTGTTAGTGTGTTCCACACGCCACCTGCTGCGATCCTTACATAATCCTTTTGCTTAAGCTGACTCAATCAATCAACTCAGCTTATCGCAGTCCACTGCTAGACATAGGCCTCTCCCAGACTGCGCCACAACACCCTGTCCTCCGCCTTCCGCATCCAGTCTACCCCAGCTACCTTAATCAGCTATCTACTTGTTAGGATTTAATTACTTTCTGGCTGCAACAATTATTTCTTTAAGGGTTGATTTAACGGAAATCAGAGGGCAATTCTTGTAATTTTAAGAACTTTCATAGTCTAATCTCAGTCTGAATCTTTCAAAAATACCTCTAATTTCCCTACATTTTTGACAAGTTTTTGACAATTGCTTATTGCCGAGATGAGCCTGCGACTAGATTTTGAACGTTTTAAATTACGAGTATTAGCCAGGTTATTTTTGACAGTTTTGTTTACCAAAACTATCTGAATATCTGCTCAAAGTTTGCTCAAATATAACACGTCAATTTATTTTGACATAACTAACACTGATCCAGAATTTAGCGACTTAACTCTCCCACATATAAAGTTCTAAATGAACGTCACTATACTATAATAATTGCCAGCAACAGACACATGCACGACTGCACGTCCATTTAGTAATTAGTATTGAACCGGATACATTTGAAGTTCACATTTGATAAATTAGCGTGATCTGTTAAATCGTCTGTACGTATGTGTAGTATTAAACAAATTGCTTTCGATAGACGCAGTGTTCCGATGCTAATTTAATGTTAAAGTGTTCTGTTCATTTGGTTTTAGTTACGTTTGATTTAAACGAAGTGTATTGAAATAATGGTAATCATCATTTTGTGATCAAAGATAATATATATTAATAAGATAATGCTTAAAAAATCTGCAGTCAACCGCACATTATTTTATGGTAACAGTTTTATTATTACGAAAACACCTTTATTACACAGCAGTAAGGGCAGTTCTCGCAGATCAAAGCTTAGTTTGACTGTGCCATCACCCTAATTGCGTCACACTACCAATTTCAATCTGAATCATTTTTAAGGATATTGCTTCATATGTTCAAAAAAATTTTCTGCTCAGCAACATAAATAACGCAATGAAAGTTGTTGAACTGTCAAAATGAAAGCTATTGCTTCTGAAAGAGTGTTTCGCAATTACCTCGGAGGTCATTTTGTCATTGCAACTTCATTTTCTTAACTTATTTTTGTTTTTTTGTTTAACTGGACATTGCCATCTGACCTCTATTCTAAGTCCAATTACTGGGGAACATTGATATCCGCATCCATGAGTTTTTCGATGTTCCAGACCTGTTAGAACCTAATCAATAATTTTCTTTAGTTTCTACAAGATTCATCATCAATTCCAAATCTAAAGCATGGCCAAATGCATGCGCAGCTAATGGCTGCGTCAGCGAACGATATTCGCGCTGCTGAATTTTGGGCCAAACAGATTTAAAAAACTATCACACTAATATAAAGTTTGTGAGTGTGTGTGTGTGTGTGTATGTTTGATACTTCTTCACGCTCAAACGGCTGAAGCTATTTTGATGAAATTTGGCACACAGATAGTGTATAACCAGGATTAACACATAGAACTAACACTTTTTATCCCGATATTCCTACGGGATCGAGACTTATGCGGGTGCAACCCCGAGGCGCAGCTAGTCATCATATATTTTTTGTGTTATTTTTGCCATCGAGACGCTAAGAAGAAAAAGAAGAATTTATGTGATTGATTTAAAGGAACTAAAACAATTACCTACTCAAACTTATGAATTAGAAAGTCTTAAAGTTGATCTTATGTTATGGTCTGGAGATTTATATACCTAGTCCGAATCTCCAACACTCAGTGGATTATGAGTATATATTTTTTAAACATTATAATAACTAAAGTGGTGTTTATTTTAAAATTCAAATCGGCTGCAGGTACTGGAGCGGTTCTCACATTCAATTTGATGCCTGCCTACATTTCGGTCTACGAGTTCACAGATTTACATATACTTTACATATAATTATGTGCGAGGTATACAAGCGAATAGCATTCTAGCTAAAAATAGCAAGGTAGTAGGAATTCCAGTATTATGATTTATAATACACTTTTGTCTATGTTTCTTTTAAGTTCTAAAGGTGCTGTTAGCTCTCGATAAGCTAACGGTATCATAAGAAATAAAACGCGGGTGTATAACTATCATTCCGTCTATATAAATGTACTGTGTGATTACTATAAACCCGCGTTTTATTTGTTATGGTATCGTATGTGAAAAAAACGTGGGTAGAAACTAAGTTTTTTTTTCATGACATCCATGTCATCTCTGATTCATTTCGTCTATTCTTAATACGAATGAGCGCTTCTCTCATATTTAAAAAAAAAGAAAATTGTTTATCGTCTCAAACGGTTGCCATCAACGTATCAAATATTCATAAAGGTTGTATAGAAGTACCGAATAGGCTTCTATCTCCACAGTACGAAGTGTGAATGTGAAAGACTAATATTTTTTAAGTATTTGATTTGTGTGTACATCGTGATCTCTATTCCCATTCACTTTTTTTTTTTAAAGTTCTTTTAATCAGAAAAAATATTTCATATCATAGTTATAACATTCTTTTTTCTTTGTTTCAGGCAGGTAATTTAGAAGGAGTCGTAGTATGACATCAAATATTGCCTTAGTTTTCCTCTGAACTACGCCGAAAAGAAAAGATGGCTTCAATGACAGTTTTTCGACAACGCAAGCACTGAAACAACAAGATACGCACGTGACAAAACGTGCCAATTTTACTGAAACTACATGCAATCTATTTCAGAAATACCGCGATTCCGTACGAATTTAAATCCCGAACATTTATTTATCGGGAACACGTATATAACAGAGCCAAACTCCAAATGGCAGTCAAAATTTACACACAAACTATTGCTATTTTCCTATCGTATATTTAAATTCGGAAATTCCGAACTCCTGGCGGAATTAATAATGGAAGTGTTGCAGAACAATCGTATATTTGCAACATATTCCGATACTGATGAGAAATAATTTCGTACTCTGTACACCAGTTTGCTAGTAATGGCAAGTTGGGGAGTATTTCATCAGCTGAGTGTGTAATGAGACTGGAACTTGCCAGAATTAGTAGCAAACTGGTGGTTTGCTACTAATTCTGGCAAGTTGCGGAGTGTTTCATCAGCTGAGTGTGTAACGAGACTGGAACTATAAGCGGGCAGAATAGTTTCCGTTTAGAGTTTAAATAAAATCCGCTTTTCGTTATTTAAAGCATCGAGCGGCGGTTTCTTTTTTGTATTGCTAAATGGGCCTGCTCTTGACTTCAATCACGCCTGATGGAAAGCGATGGATGAGGTCTATGATGGAACGAGCGTGCCCAGAAGATGCCTGTACGGAATAATACTACCACTGTCCCGTTCATACGTAGTTGTTTATTCGGACACTGCTTTTAGATCTACTACTATTTTTACATGGTTATTAATGCAGGGATAAGTCAGATTACCACGCGAACCATAAAGGGTATGCTAGTGCATACCCTTTATGGTTAGCCGTTATGGCCAGCTAAATTCGAATTTCCTTACGTTTTTTTTGCAATTTGCAGGTCAATCTCAGGTTCCGAGCTGTCGGGGCCTACTTGGCGGACGGGTGTGTCATCTACCCGGGTCGAGAAAGATGGGGTCGGCGAGAAGTGTCGTGCAGTGTTCCGCTGTGGTCGCTACTGGGGCCGCTCCTGTGGAACATCGGATACGACTGGATGCTGCGTGGTACGCTCCTTCATGGCGTTAGTGTCACATGCTACGCAGACGACACGCTGGTGACAGCGCAGGAGAGTACGTATCAAGACGCAGCATAACTGGCGACAGCAGGAGTGGCGCGGGTCATTACCAGGATCCGGCGGTTGGGTCTTGAGGTAGCCCTGAACAAATCCGAGGCCCTGTGTTCTCATACGGCCAGGCGCGCGCCACCTTCGGGATCCAACTGAATCGTGGGAGGCGTTATCATCGCTGTCGGGTCGATGATGAAATAAATGGGACTCGTCCTCGACAGTCGGTGGAACTTTGGGCCGCACTTCCGGCAGCAGGCCCCTAAATTGATGGGCGCCACGGGTCCATTGTCGTCGCTGCTACCTTCCGGAAGCAGTAAATGGAGGCTGCGAGGCACGCCGTTATAGCGGTGGTAAGACCGGTCATGGAGGCGTGCATTGAGAAGCGCCATGGCGTTCTCAGCTTCCGGCTGTCGCAAGTAATCTCTGGCCACGGCTGCTTTGGGAAGTACCTGTGTCGTATAGGTCGGGAGCAGACACTGGTATGTCACTACTGTGCAGTTTGCCTCGAGGATACGGTGCAGCACACGTTGGAAGAGTGCCCAACTTGGGCTGCGGCTGTGCTCAAAAGAACACAACTACAAAGACGGACTTAAGGCCTTAGACATTCTCTACCAGTCAATCAGAGGTGGTAAAGAGATTAGATGGCAGGTGCTAAAATCATCAATATAACCCTCTAAACTCATATAAACCCATCACCACCATCATCACCATATTGATATTTCATGAAACAATCATTTAAATAATCTCATGGACACATACAGAAAGTGTTACCGTAAGAAGTAATTACATAAATGGACACATAATCATATATTTATATCCCATTCATGCTTCAGATCAAAGACACCCAAAAATAAGCGGCTTTCAGAGGTCTGTCACTCTTGTGGAGGATCATAAGATATGAATGAAGAAGGCCATACGTGCATTAGCGGGGTAAGAAAGGGTTACCCTACTTTCTTATTTTATTTGGGGCAAATATTAAACCTTAATATAAAACCACGAAATCATCAATTAATCGTGTTGATAAAATGACGTATTTTTCCTACGAGAGCAGTCTCTTGGGAAAAATACGGTTACGGGTTAGAGGAAAACTACATTACTATTTTTGAGGAAGCATTGTAGCTCCAAAATGTTGCAAGTAATTGATCATAAAAATGTGTTTTTTTATGCGTCTTAATATTAAATCATATGCTGAAAGGAGAAATCGTGATAGAACTGGAACTTCTTAGGTAGTCCATTTTACAAGTTCGATGAAATACGAGTAATTCTTCAGAATTCAATTCGAAATTGGATTTATTGAAGCTTCGGTTACAAGAACCTGAACTGTAGTCACCGAATAGTATAGTTCGTAAGAAGACTCTTCATGCTCAATTGTAAGGTACCGTCTACTTAGAGCAGGCCACACACTCGCGTCTAGCTGAATGATGCTTCACTTAAACGAAAAATGTTTTCGCGCACATTTTTCTAATCATCTGTAATAGCACAAAAAATCAATAGGTATTTAATAACATGAAGAAATATATAAAATTTCAACTGATCATCATTACAGCCATCTTTGGAGTAGGATCTGAAGTAAGAATGCTAAAACACAAGCACCTATATGATTGGGAGAAATCTTGATCTAATAATAATGAATTAAGAAGCTGAATATTATCAAAATATAAAGCCCATTCAAATCCTTGTTTCCGATTATTGCTATTTCCACATAAAACAACCAAGGTTATGCTTGAGTAAATTATTTATTTTATTTTTTCTATATAAACTTTATTGTCCACCAGAAAATACATAACCAAAAATACAATTATCACTACAAAACATACAATGGGCGGCCTTATCGCTTTCTGCGATCTCTTCCAGACAACCTTGGAATGGACATTGAAGCAATCAATGTCCATTCCAAGGTTGTTTGGTTGGTTTGGATATAAAAGGGACTTCTCATTGGTGAAAAATAATAAGGAAATTAAAAATGAAATTAGGAACCACTATTTAAAAAGTCATAAAAATGTTTGTTCTGGTTCAAATTGAGCTCTATATATGTGTTTTAACCCTAGAGAACTAAACTAGTTTCGTTGTTACATGGTTACTACACATTCGTCGACCCGACTACGCCAAATTAAATGCATTTTTTGGAAAAAGTATTTATTAATCATAGGAACTTCTGACATGGGTACATTCTTTGGATCATATCTAAACAAAAAATAATCAAAACAGTAACATAAAACTATTCCACACAGCCACAGCACATATCGATATTATGAGGTCCACAAATGTATCGCTTGCATTTGATGCAGCGGTGTTTGGTCATTCTGCGGGCCTTAGATGGACATAAGTAGCAAATTTTACGCACATTTGACGCAGAAGGAACTGGAGCATCTACAGGCGGAGTTATACCGAGAATGTCTTGAATCATGACCTTGATGTCCCGCCTCAAAGTAACAGTTTGAAATCTTTGCCTCAACCATGGCTCCATAAGTTGGTCGGCTAACTTCAACACAAAATCACGCCGATGCAAAGGTGTTTTCTTTTTCCGCAAAGAATTAGATACGTTGATAACATATGCATTGATAATAGATAGGTTTAGCATATTATAAAATATGCACATCGGCCATCTCTTGGTTTTACGATTGGTACATATGTTGGAGCACATTTGATCAACCGTATCTACAGCACCTTTTGTGTTATTATAACAGTGAATAATTTCTGGCTTTCCAGAACTTTCGTTGATATTTGGTTGATCATGGATTGTCGATAAAACATATACCACTTTGTTTGACTTAGCCTTAAATGACACTAATGTTTTATCACCGTCGAAGCAGAATACTGAAGTTCCAATTGCGCGCGACTTCGAATTTTTCAGCTTTTCGGGTATTTCGCGCTTATTACTTCTTAGAGTACCAACCAAAGTTAAATTGTAAGGTGCTTTCAAAAGCTCATCGGCCAAAGGTACAGATGTGAACCAGTTGTCCATAGTGATGTTACGATTAGATCCGTGGAGAGTTGAGGTAATTTCCTTTATGAAAAACGTTGCCAAAGGTTGTTTCTGTGGATCGGTGCCCTTGCCCAAGTAAGGTATAGCGTTTAGTACATATTTACTGCTTACGTCTGCAGCCATTACAATTTTTATTCCATACTTGTTAGGTTTGTTTGGTATATACATTCTAAAAGGGCATCTTCCACGAAACCCAACAAGCTGTTCATCAACGGTAATATACGATCCTGGTGTGTACCACTTTTGAAAATTGTCAATCATTGATTGCCACAGATCTCAAATGTGAGCAAACCTATCTTTTTTTTGTCTTTCAGCTCTTGTTTGCTTATCATCAAATCGGACACATTTTATAAGAAAATTAAATCTTTCTGCACTCATACAAGCCTTATAAATATTTCCTGACCGTTGCGCATTGAACAGAATTCGAGTCGGCAAATGGTTACTTTTAGTAGCTGCAGAGTGGAGCAACAAACCTAATAAAGCCTTCAGTTCTTGCAAATCAGTTTTAGATATAGTGGACCAATCACGTTTGTACTTGCATTTTTGAATTTCGATTTCAGCATTAGTAAACATCACCACTTGATTCAGCATGTCATCGTTCAAAAACAAGGAGAATAATTCAATCGGCTCTTCTAGTTCTCTAGCGTTTTCTCTAGGTCCTGGTATAAAATGAACAATATTTCGTCTTAGAGTACGCGTGGTAGCAGGTCTAGGTTGGGTTGACCATTTATGTTTGTTTTTTCCATAAATGTATCTAGAAGATGGTTGAATAATCCGAGCATCAGGGGCATTTCGGTTTCGGGTGCTGGGCGTGGAAACATTGCTCTCATCCTCAGAAGATTCGCTGGAATCTATAATTTGTGCTCTCTGTCTCTTACCTGGCCTTATAATTTCTTCTTCTGACCCAGAAGATTCATGAAAAGAGTCAGAATCGCTGCTGGTAGACCGGTGTATTTCTTCTTCCAAAATATCCTCAGTTTCTGATTCTGAATCCCGAGTTTCTTCCTCATCTTCGTCTGTGTCGCTACGCTCCAGCCATTGATGAATCTGCTCCTCAATTCCTCGTAAGTCCATCTTAAAATAAAAATAATAAATTAATAAAATCGTAACTATAAACAACGTATATAATGATACGTTTAGATATCATAAACGTACAAAATTACATTTCTATAAAAAAAGTACCCACATTCGGACTTTTCACTTATAAAATAAATATTATTCATAATTACTAACTAAATGAAAACAATCCAGAAAAAAATAAACAATAAAATGAACAAATATTTCAGAAAAATAAAATACAAAGATCAACACATACGTACCTCGTTGTTACTAAACTTTCGTCGAGCGGACGACGCTATGGTCACATCTCCTGTTCTAATTATCGTGCAATCACTTCCGCGTCACACGGTGCACTGTTTACGTGTTTTAGGAAGGTAGACAAAGAGGCGCAGGGGGGGGGCCACCTAGAACTGCACGAGCACAAGATTCGCGAGTAGGTGGGTCGTCGAACGGACGAATGTTTAGTTATCTAGGGTTAAGGTGGTTATTCCAAAATCAAATATTATTTGTTTAGATGTTTGGATACTAAACATAAAATTATAAAACAATTAAAAGAATTAGGTAACAGAGCAAGTTGACTTCAATATAAGAGCGCAAGTATCTTGAACACTTTCAATATCTAAGTAGAATTTTTCGTATTCCAGGGTCAGCATTGTTTGCCACGTCAAATCCTTTATCAACTAGCACAATATTGTCCCAGAAACCAAAGATCTTGCTTCCTATAACAAAATAAACGTATGATCAACTTAGTGCTAAGTCTAATAATAAAATCCGGGCCGATGGCCGGTGGAGCAGACGAGTCCTGGAGTGGAGACCGCGTATTGGCAAGCGTAGTGTGGGACGCCCCCCAGCTAGATGGACGGACGACCTAAAGAAGGTGGCTGGGGTAGACTGTATGCGGAAGGCGGAGGACAGGGTGTTGTGGCGCAGTCTGGGAGAGGTCTATGTCCAGCAGTGGACTGCGATAGGCTGAGTTGATTGAATAATAAAATAAAATAAAAGTAAAAGAATAGGTACTTACTAAGTTACGGCTCAGTTTCATAATGTCAGTGGCATCTTCAATGTAAACCAGAGTGTGGGTGAATACTTCTTATAAGGTAGTAAAGTATGTAAAAAGTGAAATTGAATAAAATATTTACATACAAAAGTAAAAACTCTTAATTTTTTCACTCTAAGTTTGTGCTTGTCATAGCACTCAAATATATTAACATAAGCCTGAAACACTTCTTTCCTATAATTTTCATAGAGTTGTCTTCCACTTGTGAGTAATTTAAAACTTTAATACTCCATAGAACAACACTTTAACAACGTAATAACTCGTGTGACATAAACTACATTAAAATCGAAAACGGCCAAAAGGCAGCAAACAAATAAAGTAGCAAGGGAAACCTAGCCGTATCGACAAATAAGTGAATATATAAATTCAGAGCCATGATTACAATAATCCAATTCCAAATGGTAAAGTGGTTAAAATTGGTTTCTTTGTTGAGCAATCTGTCAAGTTTTTGAAAAGTTGAAACGATCTGGATAACATTTTTAGTTTGAATTATGCAGATAATGAATTTCATAGCTAATCCAAAACAATAGAAGACGCAGTCAAAATAAGTCCTGGAAAATAGATTATCTTTATTTGTATAAGGACACAAATGAGCTGTAGTGTATAAATAAAACCATAAACAATACTGTTCCAGTCAATGAAACACAGTTGGAGATGGGCCCATTTGGTGTTATAAAATTATCTTTGGTGCGATATTTAGGACAGACGATTAGATATAATATGTAGTTCATAGGATAAAAAATCGATTGCACATATATGTCCACTGTATTGATCAAAACTTTAATTGTACATATATTTTTTAAGATGTCTCGATCTGTTTATTTTGTTTACACCGCAGTAGGTTCTTAGATGTAGATGTGTATGTAGACATGTAAATGTAGAAAGAAGGTGGCCTACATCAAATTAATTATGAAAATGTACAAGGTGGCCTTCATCAACACAATTATGACAAAATGGATACAATCAATCATTTCTAATTTATTACTCTACTGAATGAGGCTAAACCAAATATTATGAAGATTTTATACAGTTTTAAGAAGTGCACAGTTTTGGAGAGTACGTATATAACATTCTTTTTTGTTTATTTGAAAGCACAACGCGATTTTTTTGGGAAATAATTATCTCAACATATAGACGTTGATATTTTTCCACCATTGCAACGAACGATGTAACTATATTTCAGATCAAATAATTTACGGTCACATAGATATACACGTAATTAAAATATTTTCTAGTAAACAAACGGGTAATTTATTTTCTCATCACGTAAACCATTAATAATATTATTACAGTCATTATGAAACGTTTCTCTCTTCAACAAGAAAGCTTTAAAAGATCCCTACTAAAAACTCAACACTTACTTTTTATGTCCATCTCATTAAAATCTCAGACTGGTAACTATTTTAAAACTCAACCCAGGCATTCAATAAAACTGTGAAAATTAAACAACTATATTACTTTCTTTGTGAAAAGAACTATACAGCACTTTTGAAGCCGGCGGAGTTGCCAGCGGTAAAATGAGTTCATACGCTAGAAAAGTTCGTCAGGCAACATTGAGGGAAAAATTGCGGAATCATTTTGAGACGTTGCGAAAGTTGGAGGAATTATAAAAATGTCTGTGTTTCCGCTTTTCGAATATAATTTTTTTCGAGTTGTAGCGATTGATGAAAGGTATTTGTTGCATTAATGAATATCAGTATCGGTCTGTTGAGAACTGATGTAAGTTTTATATGAAGAGATAATTAACTGTCTTGTTATTGCACGTTCTTTGAAAGAGAGCAGCATACGTAAGGAGTCTTCTTTTCTGAAATTAAAATATCTGATTATCTTAGCGCTAAAAATCAAAAGTATAAAGAAAAAAATGCGCGTTACATCAGCCGTATGCAGGGTGACTACTGGGAAAAAGTCTCCACACAATGGGTGCCTGAATAGACACAGCGTCGCGGTGGTGCGGGAAAAGAGTTCCTAGAAGGAGGGAGGCCTTTGCTCAGCAATGGGACTAAATAGGCTAAAAAAAAACCCTCGCAACACAGAGAAATAAATGTTTACGTTCCTAAAAAATTCAGTGTATTAACAATATAATAAAAATTAAAGAGCGTATAAAGGTCAAAGGAACCCGTACATTAGATTAACTGATCTGATAAGTAAGTTATAACGTTGAGGATTCGAGTACAATGAGGACACAGTAATACGTCTCAGGCGATATATCACCGAGATAGACCTTAATGTACTGCTGTGGTCGGTGAAGCTATCACCAAAGGTGAGTTATGACAGTGGAGTTTTTTGCGAATTTTGGCTTATAAAAAGTACACATTAATTGAGTTTTTTGGTGAAAGAGAGATATTATATTTTATTTTGGTTGTTATCACAGTCAAATGATTTTTCAAGGAATTAAACTGCAAATTGTGACACTACTACCTCGAAAAAAGGCGACAGTTCATCTATTTTCTATGGTTTTTATTTATTTTAAGTGATATTTAAATACGTTCTAGCTTTTCTATTTCAAACAAACAAAGCTTGCAAGTTAGGATCGTAGTTGGATGAACTTTAATACCATTCTACTCAAGGTCAATGCATTAGTCAAACTTCAGCGCACGCTTTAATGAAAATCAATTGTTTCTAAAGTAAACAGCGGGATATCTGAATACAATCATTAGTGATGTTTGATAACTTGCAATCGCTAAAGATACTACTAGCTAGTTAGATTGAAATTCTAGCATATTCAGTAATATTCGCTGAAAGTAAAATAACATAATAATATTCATGTAGTTTTGTCTTGAAAGGTAAGAGTTAGGTGAAGTAAGTGTGAGATAGAAGATATTTCAAAATAAAAGAAACAGGACTAACAAAATTACTAGATATTTGCAGCAATTGAATTAAAAAAAAAACCTAAAAAAGAAAGTCACGACTTCAAAATTTATAAATACATTATTATTATAATTTTTAAGATTCAACAACACAGAAACACGTTAAATGCCTAACCAAATTCAGGAATAGTTAAGCCTGTCATCCATTAGGATTGTCACATAAATAGGAGAGAAGAGATTGTCGTTAAAGAACGAAGTATTTAGCTATTTTCTCATTGCTACTGTAGAGTGGATAACAGCCTTTATCTACACTCATGCTGCATGCTGCATCTGCTGTTTCAGAACCTTTTATAGAGGATTCACATAATGGGCGTAGATAATGTCTTGTATGCAACTGTACATAATTAGGTATTAAAACACTCATGTGATACTATTGTAAACCGACATTCGTGTTTTAATACCCCTTATATTACACAGCAGTTGCATAAATAACTAATAGTTCACGCGTAGGCGACTGCTACTACGAGTAATAGGTAGATGGGGTAGCAACATATTCATAATTATCTTTATTTGTTATTCGTAGCAAGTTTTTTCTCTACTTTTTAATCCGTTTATTAAAAACAAAAAAAAAATTAGTTAAATGTTTACAGAGACTGTTCACTTGTAAAGTTAGGTAAATATTGTATACTTTATAAATTATCTAAGGTTCAAGGCTAACTTTCAATGCCTGTCTGTGTCAAGGCTTCTTAGAAACTATCCATTGTCACACTATCTACTTACACATAGTGTTTGCCCATACCTAGTCTGGTGTTAGTAATATAAATCTTCTGCGGGTCTAGATTAAAAGGGTCTAACAAAGTATCTTTTTATGGATAGAGGTTGCTTATCTCTGCTAAGAATCCTTCTTATAAGTAGGTTGGTAATCTCTAAGAACTTAGTTGTAAAACATCTTAGTTCTATTACTATTTTTTTTAAATACAGTGAAATTTTATGAATGCGTTTAGTAATACTAATAAAACTACCATATTATCTGATTTCAACCAGTAAAGTTTTAAAACCATTTTCCAACGTGGAATCTGTGGTATCTATTTATTAAGGAGCCACTTAATTTCTTCTATGACACCATGCTCGCACGCAATTTTCAACTTTCCACTATAATTTTAAGGTTAAAAACAGCTTGTCGTCATCTTCGGTTGAGGCTACGTAGAGACCTTTTCACTCGAAAACTTTCAACACAAATTCCATTAACGGAATTAATATTAAAATACCCTCATTAATATGTAAGGAAAGATTAATGAACTAACTAATAGCACTGCTTCGCTCGGGCTTAGCAAAAAGTGTAAGTAGGTACTATAAGTACCACCCCGCCATTAGCACGGTCGACATGTCGACTTGATTCAATACTGAATAGTTCCTTTGATTTCCTTTGTTTTAAACGTAATTTTCATTATTCTAGGACCAAATGGGTTTGTAAAACGACTTTATTGCTATTAGAATAGAAAAGAATACTATTTATGTTATTCTGGGAAAGAGAAAATTAAAGCACAGTGGGCAAAGCATGTTTGTCAAAATTTAATTATGATTTAACCTGTTCCCTGTTAAAAGCTGATAATAACAATTATTATTGTAACAACGTATCCACTTGCAAACTAAATGAAGCATAAAGGTATCGAGAGGATACAAAATTCATAAAAGATAGTACCTATAACCAAATTAACGTTTTGTTTTCTGAAAACCAGGCGGTCGATTCTGTAAAAATCTCACCGTGAAATCAAAAGTAAAGTGAGCACTTAATAGTGTTAATCCCTAGCGAATGACAGCTCACTCCACGCTCACTTCCCCTAAGCTTTCACGGTGAGATGGTTACAGAATCGCACGGCTGTTCAATAAAATTTAATCTCTTGTAAATTTTCACGAAAAGTTATTTGATTGGCTGTTATTATTTCCAAAAATCGGTCACATCATTTAGCGTGAAATTTGCATCTAACTCAAACTATCTATTTAAAATAACAGATTGATTTTGCTATTCAGATCAGAACAGTGCATGTGTTAAATTTCCAGTGCGAAATATATCCAGATATTACCTTTCATAATAAACACAACATGCAGTCTTATTAGATAATAAATAGTTTCAACAATGGCCGTCAGATGACCGCTTCCAATTTTCTACCTTTTAAAAAAGTTAGTCGTGTTACGTTGAAAACACGCTGGCAACATGTTCCATTGGCGCGACAATGGGCCGGAACAATGGACGCTTTGTTGCTGCCTCCATTGTCGCATCGTTCGTCGTGTTACGTCGTGTTTATTCCGATAATTTCTACAACATGGAGGAGCGGACTGCGGCAAATCGTGGATTGAAAATGAAAAGTTTGAGTGGAATGGTAAAAATTGGTTTTCAGAATTTAATATGTATACAATTACTTAAATACTTAGCTAACGTAAATACTAAGTAATCTACTAAGTTTGGCTCTTTTAAGGCTGCTGGGCGACATTTATTGCATTTCTTTCTTGTCTAGTTTAGAAAATATAATACATTGGTACCATATTTTTTATTTGTAAATTTTGCGTATTTAAGAAACTTGAGTAGTCACACCAAGATACTACATTTTTCAATGTCAATTTAAAATTGTAATAAATGCCATTCATTCCATTTCAGGACGTTCAAAAATATTTTTAGAGCCGTCCGTCTAGAACATTCTTCATTACTACGTTTATTTTATGAAGATGATATAAAACCCCGCCAAAATTAAATAAAACTGTTTGAAAAGATTTTACGGGCATCATATTACATTCTTCAAGACTATAACAAGGATATAGGCATCATGCTTTTCTTAGAGTATTTTTTATGGTTGTGGGCAGAAAAACGATGTACCTGGGACAACGAATATGTTTTTACTAGCTGAGCCCTGCGGTTTCACCCGCATAAGTCTCGATCCCGAAAGAATATCGGGATAAAAAGTATTCTGTGTGTAATCCTGGTTATAGACTATCTGTGTGCAAAATTTCATCGTAATTGGTCCAGCCGTTTGAGCGTGAAGAAGTAACAAACATACACACACACACTCACAAACTTTCGCCTTTATAATATTAGTGTAATTTGTGCGGTCCGCATGATGAAAGTGGTTAATAAATGATTTTATTTTATTTTTTTAATTTTACTTCATCCATCCGCAAACACATCACATTTAAAGTTGGCAGTCAGAAGGGCATTTAGCATTTTTAAAGTACGATAGCCTGGGGGTCGACTGATTGTGCTATTGATTGGCTCTGACGGTGTCCAATGTATTTGTCGGGCACAAAGAATAGGCCATGGAACTTTGGACACTCGATACGTCAACGTAAAGTTACAGTCTTACAGGCTACCATGAGCTGATCAAGGCCTCTTTTCATTTCCAACGACTTAAAGCCCAACGTCCCTAAAAGAAGATGAAGGCTAGGTATTTGCCGATGCGTAGTCATCAAAAGTTTCTATACTAAGCCCAAATTCCAACAGTATCTCACCAGAATCTCTTTGACTACAGAAGTCCAACATCCAGTCGACCAACTAGCAAAATACACATTTTTTTATTTGTTTACCAGTTCAAATGAGGTCTTACATTACACAAACTCAAATTACAAAGCATCATTAAGATAAAGTGATGCAACTTAATCTAAAGCTAGACCCAAATATTTACAGTCCTAAAAGTAATTAATAGTAACTTATTATTCGGGGGTCACCTTCACGAGAATCAGACGGAGTTTAAACAAATAGCTAATTAGTTAAAAGATCAGATACGTATAGCTCGGGATTATTCGAATGGAGTTAATGCCGAATGGCCAATTCAAATTCGCAAAGGTTCCACTATCTAGATCTCTGTTTGAAATCGTTTTGGACAATATTGAGATAATTGTGCGAAGTTGTGAATAGTTTTTAGTGTGGTGACTTATTGTAGATGGCACGTTGTAAAGTCCATTTATTTAAATAGAAATTCACACAAAAATCTAGTTGACACTGAATGATTTCTAAATGAAAATTTCCTTTTTTTGGTTATTTTTTTTTTAAAGAAATTATCTTTCAATAGGGCGAGATTTTATGATAAAAATTAAAAAAAGGTAAACATTTCCATAACATGAATTTGTTGTTAACTCATGTTACGAAAAGATTTTTTCTTAACCTATGTCAGCTTAAAATGCGATTCGTTACAAACGTTTCAATGGCCTACTGATCGTTTTTGTAGATATTGTTATTTGTAATCGTAAACGCACCTTTGACGTATCAGTATAGAAAAGAATAACATATATTAGACAATCTACAAAAAAAAACAAAACTTAGTGTAAAAAGGTATACTTATTTTTTGACGTAGAATACACCCAGAACAAGTTGCAAACAAAACAAAAAGCCAGGCGCTACTCAGAATTTCAATCCTTCGGCCTGTTAACCAGCTCGTCCATACGAATAAGTCTCACTACATACATATAGACAAACACTTTCGTACCTTCACGTTGGTTTTCTTCCTGTCCCCGGCTAATCTTATTGATTTTCAGCGAGAAGAGAATAGGAGCCGATCCGATTATAAGAATACATTAGATGGATATACATTATTGGAATAGATGGTTTGGTTATATATGTTATATTAGCATATGTAGATTTGTTGCTTCACTTGCTTTCGATTATTCAGTTTGCGTGTTACATTAGAATTGAGGTGGTTGTTTTGTTTTAATAGGGTTTTGAGATGTGTTCGATCTTCTACTTTGTTGTTATCGGCACAAACTGTAATATTATGTATAGGAAAAAATATATGCTACAAAAAAATTGCTGAAGTGGCAATAGCCATATTAACCTTAGACATGATGCCTATTAGGTAAGACATGCTCTTGAGGGAAGACCGCAAATTGGCAACATGATGTCGGACGCCCTCAGACGCGACGATCTTTGTAGTCTGACTGAGAGTTACCGAGAGTTGAGATGAATGGCGTGCGATTTGAGGATCCAGCGGTGGACTCCTGTAGGCTGATGACGATGAAAAAATATTGGTCCGTCAGCATGGTGCTAGTGGGCTGACTAGGCCAGTCGTTCATTTATCAATCTTTAGGATATAAAAAAGACAAATAAAGCTGTGCTTTCAAATAAAAACATTTTAGTTTATTTACGATTTCAACTATAACCGTTTTATATTTCTGAAAAAAATGCAACAGACAGCACCAATCGTAATAATATGATCAATGTGTAGTGTGCAGCACGCCTAACCCTATATACCTAACTGTAACTGCACACATACTAATGATCATTATTATATCGATATTGGAACCAAACAGTTCTCTTTATTTAATAACCACGTCATCCTATCACAAATGAGACATGAATATTCTCAGGATCATGTTAAAAGAAGCTCTTAGTAGCTAGATGAAATTCTATTATAGAAATGAAACCACGTTTTCATCAACGACCAACCAAACGATATTAATTTTATACACGATTTTTCGTCAGACATTTTAAGGATTTTTTTAAAATACTATTGCGTTATTTTGAGACTGTTGTGGTAACATATTTAGAGAAAGACTAGTGTATTTTAATTTTTAATTTATTTTTGTGACCTCAAGGCATTTTAGTCGGACATTCACAATGTTTCGATTGGCTAAGTGGGTGATCGACTGGCTTTGGAACTGATCAACGAGTTTAGAGTCTGACGACTTTTATGTGATTTTGATCAAACCCACGCGTAGTTGGACCTCCAAAGTGAGACTATTCTTTTCCTTAACGATGAAATGAGATAATTTACTTCAGTAAATTGTTACCAAAGGGGCATTAGTTTATTTTACGACAAAGCTCCAGAACGAGAAACCAAATCATAAAGTTAGTACAGACGATTGAAGCCTATAAATGTGAATATCTCATACTATACATACGATATCTAGTAAAAATCAAATTCATACATCCATGTTTTAACTTACGATCGAGTGTATATTATCTGTTTACCCACATTTTTTTTTTTTTTCTTTGCTATTTTTGTTTTGTTATTTTATATACGTACATCTGTGCGCTCTAATTAATAATCTTAGTTTTAGATATTGTTTCTCAGTAAGTGGATTATGTATGCAATTCTTATGAGAAATAAAGTTGTTCTTAAACCTTATATATGTAGTAATCATAGCAATTACAATATCTAGGTTTTACAGACATAATTATACTTCGTTGCTTCGTCCTTCGAGATTAAGATAACAATGTAGTAATACGTCTAGGGTATCGCCTTTCATCCACTAAGTTTGAATATTTTTTTTTTTTTTTTTTTTTTTTTGTCGGTACTTTGTCTTCCTGATAGTTATGCCTGTACCGCCACTCATTCGCGTTTTAGTGCGTCGCCGATCACCACGTTATTTTCTTCGTTTCATTTGAATTGTGCAAAAAGATGCCAAAACGTAGTCACAAAAACGACGACAGTGATTATTTAAGAAAGAAGATTCGAAAACTCGAAAGGAAACTTAATAAACGCGACAGAAGGTCGCGTGTTCGAAGTTGTTCCGAGAGTAGTAGCTCGTCGACGAATATTATTATGTCGCCGGTACTATCGGACCATGAAGGTAAGCTGAAGTGTTATTTTTACAAACGGAAGATATTGTGAATAGTTTTTCGGACTATATCCGTATCATAATCTGACATGATGTCATATTATCTTAAATAGTGTTGTGTACATCTTATGGGGATGTTACCTTCACATAATTTTGGATTCCCAATTCATTGGGTATATACTACTAGTGATTGTGTACATTTGAAAGGAATGTTGCCTTCACTTTAGTTAATGACCTACTTAATAATAATTGCATTTTATATCCGTACGGACTAAAACATAGTGTTGTGGGTAGTTTTAAGGACTATCGCCGCTCTAAAACCACTAGTTGTATACTAGGAACATTGGTAGTTGTGATCATATCCACGTACCTACATAACAAAATGTTATCACTCGATTTCGTAATTCTGAATATCGGTATGGATTATAAACTTGGTGTTGTGGATAGTTTTGAGGACTATCACCGCGCTATTTTCTATCCGATACCTACATTTGGTACATTTTCTATTCCAACTGAAATGGAAGTTCAAGGTGATGTCGCGTCATCTCCGATTATTGACTCAGATGAGCCACAACCGGGTACGTCCACCTCGACGATACATGATGTTCCTGCTACAGAAGCAGTACAGGCAGGGGAATCGGAACTACCTGTTGAAGTAACGCTTCCTGAGCTGGACGAAGAGATTCTGAATCTCTTGGGCGAAACTCCATCAAAGGATAAAAAATATGGACCAGACATTAGATGCGAGTTATCTGCTCGCTGGGAACACATCGCAACAACAGGCTTGACCAAGGATGCCAGAAAGGAGCTGCTTGATAAGCATCTGGTTCCAAAAAACTGCACAAAGATTGATGCACCCAAGTTAAATCCAGAGATAAAGGCCGCCTTATCGGAGATGCTAATAAAAAAAGACAAAGCTTTAGAGAATAAGCAGGTGCAGGTCGCAGCAAGTATATCTTGTATAAGTGAAGCCCTAAGCATACTCTTTTCTGCAGGTTATAAAGATCAGTCGGTAATAAAATTACTGATCGAAGCCGGTCGACTGATGTGTGACTCACAACACAGCGAGTCCATGACACGGCGCAGTTTTATATGTTCTACAATCAAGAAAGATATAAAAGATCAACTGTTCAATACAGAAATCGATAAGTTTCTATTTGGCGAACATCTGACCGATACTCTAAAAGCTGCAAAAGCTATATCAAAATCAGGCGCTGAGATTAAAATAAACACACAGGTTCGAAGACCTGCACCAGCGCAGAGACCGAGACAGGCCCCTGTCCAGACTTTAAACCAGACGCCTCCGTTCCCGACAGCGCGGCAAGCGGGAACAGCGAGGAGAACAGCGCCGGCGCCGCGCCCGCGACCGGTGCAGCAGCAGCCGCGACAGCAGCCGCGCTTGCAGCAGCGCCAAGCCCCGCGGCGCTAGACCTGGTACGTTTTGCAGGTCGGTTATCCTACTTTTATGATCAATGGCAATTGATAACTAATGACCTCGTTGTATTATCGTGGATAAGAGGTTACAAGATACCGTTTACTAAACCTGTCTATCAGTTACACGAACCAAGTTTACCTGCATTAACTTCATGTGAGTCCTTTAAATACAAGGTGGCCATCACTGACCTTCTAAACAGTGGTGCTATTTCACATTGTGAACCATGTGAAGGACAGTTTCTTTCTAGTTATTTCCTGATTAAAAAACCCAATGGCAAAAACAGATTTATTTTAAACTTAAAGTCTCTAAACAAGTACATCGTAACAGAACATTTCAAAATTGAAGATCTAAGAACAACATTAAAATTAGTATCAAGAAACAGTTTCATGGCCACCTTTGATTTAAAGGATGCGTATTTTCTAGTACCTATACACCCGACGTATAGAAAGTACCTACGATTTAGGTACGAGGGTCAAATTTACCAATTCAATGTTTTGCCGTTTGGTTTAAACACAGCTCCATTTGTGTTCACAAAGCTATTAAAACCGGTAATTTGTTTACTGAGATCATTAGGTTATCTGTCATCTATCTACTTAGATGACATTTGTATCATTTCTAATAATTATCAAGATTGCTTAGATAATATTTTACAGACAAAACATATTTTAGAGTCCTTAGGATTCATAATTAACATTAAAAAAAGTTGTATGATTCCGAGTAATATTTGCAAATACCTTGGTTTTGTGATAGATACAAAAGAATTTCATGTTAGCCTTCCTAAGGAAAAACGAAATCTAATTAAACAAGAGTTACAATCGTTTCAATTGAAATCTCGTTGTAAAATAAGACAGTTTGCTCGCTTGGTAGGCCTCCTCACTTCGTCCTGCCCCGCGATTCAGTACGGTTGGCTTTACACCAAGCAGATGGAAAGATGCAAATACCTTGCATTGTGTAAAACGAGTAATTATGATAGCCACATGTCTTTGCCACAGTATTTGCAGGACGATTTGTCCTGGTGGTTAAAATCTATTGATACCGCAGTGAATCCTATTAGACGGGACAGCTACTGTCTAGAAATATTTTCAGACGCTAGCAAAAAAGGGTGGGGGGCAGCATGCGGTGCGGAGACCGCCAGTGGCCAGTGGAGTAACACAGAGTCTAACAAACATATTAACTGTCTAGAACTCCTGGCTGCTTTCTTGGGCTTACAAACATTCGCAAAAGGATTAAAAAATTGTCAGGTGTTACTACGCGTTGACAACACAACTGCTATTTCGTATATCAACCGTATGGGTGGAGTAAGATTTCCACATTTAACTGAAATCACAAAATCTTTGTGGCAGTGGTGTGAAGCTCGTGGTATATTTGTATTCGCTTCATACATAAGCTCGGAAGATAACGAAATAGCAGATGCTGAGTCTAGAAAATCTCACCCCGATACCGAATGGGAGATTAAAGATCATGCTTTTGAAAAGATTGTGAGAGCCTTTGGGCAACCAAAAATTGATCTTTTCGCATCAAGGTTGAATAACAAATGTGTTAAGTACGTCTCATGGAATAGAGACCCAGGAGCATGCGCTGTGAATGCTTTTACTTTAAATTGGTCAAATCTTTGTTTCTACGCATTTCCTCCTTTTGCGGTTATATTAAAAGTATTAAGAAAACTTATATATGACCAGGCGGAGGGTATTGTTGTGGTTCCATTTTGGCCCACGCAACCCTGGTTTCCACTTTATCAAAAACTTCTCTGTTCAGAATTAGTTCAGTTTAGACCCTCTGATAAAGTGTTATTGTCTATTTCCAACAGTGTCCCCAAGCTCACGTTGATTGCAGGGAAGTTATCAGGACGGCGTTACGAAACAGAGGAGTACCACCATCATCTTTAGATATTATGATAGCTTCTTTATCTGAAAGGTCAATAAAACAATATGACGTTGCCATTCGACGTTGGGTAAACTTTTGTAAGACTCACAATATCAAAATACATGAGGCGTCAATTCCGATGATTATGTATTTTCTCACTGAGTTATTTCATTCCGGCTTACAATACGGATCTTTAAACAGTCATCGCTCCGCTCTGTCTTTGATCTTAGGATCGAGAGTAGGGTCTGATGATCGCGTTGCTAGGCTATTCAAAGGTTTTTACAGACTTTGTCCTCCAGCCCCAAAATATAATATCACTTGGGACCCGTCAATAGTTTTAGAATTCTTATCAAAATGGTACCCAAATAATAATTTAAGTTTCGAACATTTAACCAAAAAGGCCGTAACTTTGCTCATACTTGTAACTGCACACAGGGTGCAAACCATTAGCAAAATCAAATTAGAAAATATGAACGTCACTGATAATCTTATATTGATCAAGATAAACGATTTGTTAAAAACATCTCGACCTGGTTTATCTCAACCTTGTTTAAATATTCCATTTTACAAAGATCGACCGGAAATATGTCCCGCTGAGGCTCTTATAGAATATATTGATAGGACAAAACATTTGAGAAACAATGCCAATAGCCTTTTTATAAGTATTAAAAAACCACATAAATCAGTAACCACAAATACCATCAGTCGGTGGATAAAAGATATATTATCAATTAGCGGAATTGACACTTCAGTATTTTCTGCCCACTCCACCAGACACGCAGCCACCTCAGCTGCTCATAGAGCTGGTGTCAATATTGACACGATACGAAAAGCAGCTGGGTGGAGTGGTAGCTCCAATGTTTTCGCTAGATATTATCATAGAGACATTCAATGTGAACAAACTGATCAATTTGCCTTATCAATCCTAACCTCTGATCGATGTTAGATTTAATTACTTAAAATTAATAACTTAAATTTATCTACCCCTAATTAAAGAAAAACTACAATTTAATTACTTTATTACTTGTAAGGTTTGATTAATATACATGTACCTAAGTATAAAAATTCAGTGTTTTAATATTTCACCATCTTTCAAAATCTACATTGTTATCTTAATCTCGAAGGACGAAGCAACGAAGTATAATTGGAGATTAAACGAACTTACCTGAAGTGAAGTTCTATCCAAATTATACGAGTTGCTTCGTCCGAAGAGATTAGTTCCCTCCCAACCCTATGAACCCCATACCTAAAGTGAAATATTAAAAAAGGTTCCAGGCTTTCAACTAAATGAGTGGCGGTACAGGCATAACTATCAGGAAGACAAAGTACCGACAAAAAAAAAAAAAAAAAAAATATTCAAACTTAGTGGATGAAAGGCGATACCCTAGACGTATTACTACATTGTTATCTTAATCTCTTCGGACGAAGCAACTCGTATAATTTGGATAGAACTTCACTTCAGGTAAGTTCGTTTAATCTCCAATCATAATCGAGAGAGATATTCGTAATACCCCTGTGGATTTACCGCAATCTCTAATTTGGTGGTTTCCTCACGAAACGATGTTAATATTATTACTTCCAATATTTAGATACCTAGTAGCAAATATGTTTGGCATTTAGCCAGAAAGTTGAATCCAATATTTAGCTCAGTGGGCCTACACAAACACAAACAGAACGAAATTTATGGACTATAAAATACGATTGTTTAGTCTTTAGTTTCTTTTACTTATGACTATCCTCACGTGAAGTATGACCTCAATGGTACAGAATTATCTTTATGTATTATCTACTTTCAATTTGCGTGTATGACCATATGTATGAACGTTCATGGAACAATAAGAGTATTGCGTTTGTTTTTAGTCTAAAATCGTAGCAGGTGTTCTGTAGTTACTCCCCAGTGAAATTTTATATAAAATTACATACTTACATTGCCTTTTTTGGTGTTTGGACAACTATAAACAGTAACTGTCCGATAGGATGTTCTTATAACTACTACGCCTAGTCAATGGGTCATGGTGCCAACGTGATGCCATTAGAAGAAGTAGGAAAATGTTTCCATTTCACATTTTCATTAAACGCGTCGGTGGTCATTTATTTCCATAAATTACTTAGGTTTCTAATTTTCTAACACCAGTACGAGTATGAGAAAAGTCATTTATTAAGGCGCAGTGCAAGACCAAATGCTATAAAAACACCACATACCTCATACCTTCCACTCCCCGACTACTTTTTACTTTGAATAAAAAGGATAAAACACCATATTACCGCGGACAGGTTGAACTGTATAAATAAACATCAAGTCGTGGAGACTTTGTTGGCCGCAATAAATTCTTGTTTCTCTCATGATGTCCAGTTTCATATTTTTCCTGCAGCTTACTCAGTGAAGTTGCTTTTAGTTTGTATAAATCTGTGAGTTTGTTTGTGTCGCAGTTATATTTTAATTTAGTATGATGTTGATTTATTTAAAAGGTGATTCTTTAGTCAAGGTTGAAAAAATGATTTTTTGTTAGTTTATATACTAGTTTAGTATTTTATAAATTTTTGTTATCTGCAGCCGCACGGTGCTTTGTATATTACCACAAGCTAATGTGTGTATAGCATGATGTTTTCTCAGTGTGTGTACTCGTATGTTTATTGCATGTTTATTTAAAAATAAAATATTTCGGTTTAATCTACATACAATGTAATGATACAAATTACAAAGAGACAATATGGTTAACACAAATGCGCTTTGAATATACTTTATGTATAGCATCAGACTGGAACGTGGAAGTTTCCGAATACTCGACTTGACTATTTACTAGGTATGCACTTGACCCATTCATGCGTAACGTTCGCTGGACAAGAGCGTATAACTGGTCAAGGACTTTTTGTCTTTTTTAACCTACTCATAGTACCACTGATGTCTTGAAATTCATCATCACTAGCTGCCTTTATTCGTTGATAATATAACCACCATCTCTTTAGACCGGTTAGTGCCGCAGTTTATCACTGTCTCTTAACAATATGCAGCTTAATTGGACGAGATAGCAACTTATCTCACAAAGTAAGGTACAAAAATAAATCATTTCGCAATAAAGGCTATAAATCCCAAACGTGACGTGAAGAAAATTTTATTTAACCGTAATATTAACGGAATAACCGTCGAGTTCCAGCGGTCGCCATATTGGAATGTTACCATTTGACGTTGTTCGCTATATTAAAATTTTTAAATTGTGGTCATAAAAATATCATCCTGTGTATAAATTGGTTTATTTTAGCACTGTCTGGGTTTAAAAAGATCTGAGTAAGCTGATGGGTATCGCAGAGCTATATTTGTTTACTGATTTATGGGGATAATCTCCTTGGTCTCAGTTACAAATAGTCGCCACAGTATTTATTTTCTGCACCTGGCTGTTAAAAGAGATTATGGAGTAGTTAGTGATCCTTGAAAGCGTTGCGCATTTTTACAGTTCAAGAATATTTATTGCGTAGCTTAAGAAGTCGTGAATAATTAAAAATACTGGTATTCAGCTACATCCGGTTAGACTGGAAGCTGACCCTAACATAGTTGGGAAAAGGCTAGGCAGATGATGGGATTGTTTCAGGCTATTATAGAGTCTAAATCTGCTGTCCTCAACATTTTGTGTACTTATCTGAAGATAAATAAATATAGGGAGCAGATGCTGATTTCTTTTCACGATTTCTCTTACACATAATTTCAGGATTTCACATAATGGTGATAAGCTTGTATAGGTAGTGAAATGGAGCTCAAGGTGTAAATTAAATAATAAATGTATGATGAAACATCAAATAGGTAGATACTAAATGCAATGGCCACAGGATTATCTTCACCTACCCCATATTTTGTCTATTTTAAAAATCATCCTACTTCCCCAATAAGGGTATCTACAGACTTTTATTAGCGACTATTAGATGTATATTGGCGCTGGATACGGGTAGGCGTTAAGAAGATTAACAGGCGACCCCGCTCTATCAGGCCGGGGCGACAGGATTCATTATTTTAAGGATGGCGAAGTACTTGCATACTAGGTGTGTTTAGATGTGTTGATAGAAGAAAGGTTAGGTTTTGTGAGAGATTTGGTTGTGAGTTGGTTATAGTGACGACGTCACTGTTAACTATTCTGTAACGAGTTCCAGCTTTCTATTGTTTATTTCTGTTGGACATCTTTTGTAGTCGCATATCATCAACAAAAAACATTAATAATAATAATAATAATAATAAACTTTATTTCGGACACAAGTATCCATATTGTGTTAGTAACATACAAAAAAATAACTTATTGCCTAGTGTTAGTATAATGGATTAAGATCATGCTCATTTTTTTACAATCTACTTTTCTTATTTATGATTTTTTATATATTTTTCAATAAATTATATTTCTGCAAATCTCCTCTTCCCAGCAACAGTAATAACCAGGGGTTAAAAACTGCAAACCCAAGCCACCCAGTTCCTTAATTTCCTTAACTTCCGTCCAAAAACGCAATCCAATTTCATCTGCTTACATTTATTACAACCGAAAAGTGTCCCTTCCCTCCCGAAACGCCGAAATGAACCAATATAAACTTCGATTAATTAACTAATGTACCGCGCTGCCACAAAACGAGGCTTCATCAAGTTATTCATGTTTCGGCAACACGACAAACTTTTTGGCGTTTTTTCACCCGTTATGTTGGTAACAACAGGCGCAGGTAAATAAAAGTTGCGAAATTATTTGGCGTGACTCCGGCCGACATCGGCACCAAGATTACAGGTGTAATGCCATTAAATGAAAAATACGGCGCCTTTTTTAACCTAGTTGAGGAACTTTTGGATTGGCAGTTGTCAGTCCGACGTTGATTGGGGGACCTTAATTAATATTATGGTTAATGTGACAGGTATCGTAATTGGCTGCTGAATAATTTGTTGTTTTACTGGATCTTACAGCGGGGTTTAAAATGTATTTTTTTTATTTTTGCAGTTTGTTGCTGTTGTAGATGCTACTTTCTGTTACACAGAACGAGAAGTTTCACAATCACAAGTAATTTTATATTACACTCAAGTTTAGTCCATCAACTGACACTCCTAATCTGAGTGATTAGGAGTGTATTTCATTACTGTCAGTTAGACAGCACGTTAACCTGTTGGTCTCGGCTGTCATTCGTAGATGTTTGACAGTCGTTACGGGTCGTCAGAATCCCGAAAATCTGACAACCAGTGTTACCAAGGGGTATCGTATTACCCAATAAGTGGGTTGGGCAGTCACTCCACGTTAAATACTGGTATTCAGCTGCATTCGGTTAGACTGGAAGCCGACCCCAACATAGTTGGGAAAGGCCAGGCAGATGGTGGGAAAGTTTCAGGTTATTACGAGTTTACAGTCTAAATCTGCTTTCCTCAATATTTTGTCTTAAATACTTAATCTGAAAGTAATTCAATAGGTTTTGTCCATCAACTGTCAGTAATTAAATAAAGTCCTAATCACTTCAACAAGAAGTTTAGAACAAGAAACAAACTTTACACAAAAAAAAACAACGTAAATATCCATAATAGTAAATTCAATTTACTCCCTTGTAAACAAATAAATCGCAATTTTAGAAAAAAACGTAAAAAACAAGTGTCTAAAGTTTAATTAACAAGTCTAGACTGACGATTGTTTACAGCAAACTAACCAAGGTCCAACAGAACACTGTAAACTAGTTCTGTCAGCAAAAATCATAAATCACAAATGTAAATTATGTTCGTTGATCGCTAATTATTTAGGACTTTTTCACTTTTGTTGGTTTCAAATTGACCTTCCAACTGAAATTGGTTTTTCCTTTTATTTTTGTAAATGGACGAAAAAACTGTCATAGGTACTTACAATTCGGAACTGTCCACTGCTAAAGTAAGCTTTCTTTATAGGTACAATCTGAAGGCAAGATCGTTGAGCTTGGCATAGGGATTTGTGACTTTGGTGATGCCTGGTAATAAAATGCAGTAACGGGCAACAGTTATTCCATAATAATGATAAACGAATTGCTACCAAACTGCAGAACAAATATTTATTTGATGATAGTGAGGGAAACTAAATAGTATGATTAATTGCCAACTCGCAGTGAATAAACCTGTGAGTTAACTATCAGCTTCACTCAAGGTTTTCCCACCAAAACAAATTTTATTTACTGGTCTTTCAATTCCTGCTCCTAAGACCTTATCAGTAAGATGCCAACAACACCCAATTTTCCCATGAAACCAGTTTGATCTTACGAACCACCTCGAATTCCTTCCTTTTCACGCTTGTTCTGTAGCGAGGTGATAAATTAGCCTTACTGCTGCTTCCACGGCTTCCACACTGAATATGTATTAGTACTCCCAAATTAAATGATACCGTAGGTAGACATTTACGAATGGGATATATTAGAGTACCCCAGATAAAGATGTAAAATATGTAGGTAGTTGGTGAAAAGCTATGCGACTGTATCTCAAAGACATTCATCTTTGAGCCGAGAGACGTCCACTGCTACTTACGTTTGACAATTCTTCGGGCTATGTCGCCTTGGAATCCTAATCACTACTAATAATTAACCTCATAATAATTTAACACAACTTCGGTTGGGTTCGGGGTGGAAAATCCTCATGGATGTCCGCCGCCCTGGGGCGGGCGGCGGGGTCTGTCAGACTCTTACTGACTAAAAACCACCCCGGTGTTCCCTCTCTCACCTACGCCGGGGGTCGCGGGGACGAACGATACTTCCGCAACCCCCGGCTGGTGCTGGCCCGCACCTGCGGGCCTCCTCGTGTCAGGGCCCCCCCCTGACACAAGGAGTGAGGTGTTAAACTCCCCCCGCGACGTCTAAGAGGGGCGCGCGTGGAACACTACGCGCCGCCGCCTCGGGTCCTGATGTGTGGGGGACGACGGACGACCCCAAGTCCGTCGCCCCTGGACCCATTTAGGGGGGCTGGAAGAGGGCACTGTCCGCCCTCCGCCGACGCCCGGTGCGCCTGCTACGGGCCAGGTGAGGGGACGAGATCTCCCCCTCCCTTTCCGTAGCCTCCTTCTGCGAGACAATTGTTTCGCAGAAGGAAACCACCGCGTCCCAGGACTCTTCGCTGCCGACCATAGACTCGACCACGGCCGGCAGCGACAGGTCACTGCCTACTCCTGAGATAAGGCCACGGCGCGGCTGTTCCCAAGCGGCACACTCTGCCAGCGTGTGCCGCGCCGTGTCCTCCCGGCAGTCGACGCAGTGGTGACACCAGGCGTCCGGCTCCCTGTTTATGCGACACAGGTACTTCCTGAAGCAACCATCCGCCGAGAGCACCTGCGTCGCCCGAAACGACAGGGAGCCGTGCCTCCTCCCGAGCCAGCGCTTGAGTACCGGCCGGACCGCCTCGATGGTGTCGAGGTCGGCGGTAGGGCGTAAAAGCCTGTCCCGCCATTCCGATTGTTGTCAACCTAACCGAAGTTATGTTAAGTTATGCAATAGGTTAGAACTGATGTTCCAATCTATTGCATAATTTTAGTGCCAAAACCAGGTCTTGTAGAAAAGTGAAAACTATGCTGGTAAATACTATGCCTGACCGACGAAGGCAAGCCCTCTGTTGGCGCCTAGTGCTACATTCATAGCAACAAGCTTCTTTTAAATGAGACGCAGTAAATAGTTAGGAGTTTACTTTTTAATTTTCTTAGTTTTTATAAGATACCCCACATTACTTTTTATTGTATTCACTATTTGCACAACGTTGATCGCTCCACTAAATCATTGTAAAAAAAAACCTATTCTGTGTCGAAATACAAGTATAAAACATTTTCATTTATGTCCAATTCGAGACATGACCGACGAAGGTAAACCCTCTACGATATAATTTTAATTATATAATTATATAATTTTACCTAAGTACACATAATTATAATTCACGCGTAACTTCATATTATATAATATATTTATGTGTGTAGTAGGTACCTATGTTAATAGTACTAAAAAAATTCACTGAAAGGATAAAGAAATACAGCAAATTTGCTGCATCCAAGAAAAGCACGTGAGTTTTGTTGTGAAATTCCATACCTTTTAAACTCACCTTGGTTGTTATAGAACACTGACTCCAACTTTGTCATCATTAAGGATCATAGCGTCTTACTATCAAAATTCAAATTACCTACTCAAAGTGAGCAATCCCGAAAATTCCATAAACTCATTCCAAGAGATTTAATCTATCGCTCAAATATCAAAGCTTATCAATCTCTGAACTTAAAGCACAAAATAGTTAAGCACAGAAGGCCGGCTCTTAACAGTGAACGAAAGCAGGTGCATGCACACATAGACGCATGCGTACTGACAGGGCCCCAATTCTTTATGGTGATTATTATATTGCCTGCGTAATATCACTACTTGCAAACCACTTACCTACGGTTATCAAACCACGCTAACGCGTTCGTTTCGCGCGGTATCATTCATTGTGTCATAGAGAATACGTTATTAGCTAAGGAATTGACGTGGTTTCGAAGTAAGGAATCACTGTGTGGTAATAGTGAATTAGGGCCCAGTGATGGACCGCGCGTAAACGTAACGTAAATCCGAACGATTTTAAAACTCAAAATGCTCGTTTCGCACAAATATTTACTTAGTTTTAAGACTTTATGAACTTGACGCATATGAAAACAAAATGTTGTATTTTTTGCTAAAAAAACGTATAAAAAAAACAACCACCTTCCGCAACGATCCGAATTTGAAGTAATTTTTCACTTAATAGTGTTTGTTTTAAAAACAGTCAAATTGAGAACCTTCTCCTTTTTGAAGTCGGTTAAAAATGGTTCAAACTTACGTTACAATCGTCATGCCACGAAAGCTCAAACGATGTCAAAAAAATGACAGTCACGAGTGTGTACGTGAACGTGATTATATTTGTCTGTATGCGATGTAACTCGTTGTAAGTATAAAGCCAACCTTCTGTACCAATCTATTCTTACCGTAACTTTGTGTATAAGGCCTAAGAATATTATGTTGTTCTGCGAAGAAACTTAATTAAAGTTGGCGAAGTTGTTACGTGTATCGGTGACCACGGCTTAGTAACGGCGCAGTCATGTGCAACGAACAACATTCGTATTAATCAAATAACTTGAATCTAGCTGGTCACGGTGGTAGATTTGCTTAGGATTAATCACTACATAGTATAAAACAAAGTCGCTTTCCGCTGTCTGTCCCTATGTATGCTTAAATCTTTAAAACTACGCAACGGATTTTGATGCGGTTTTTTTTAATAGATAGAGTAATTCAAGAGGAAGGTTTATATGTATAATACATGTATAATATAGTAGAGAAACACTGATAATTTTAGGGGTTTCTAATGTGATGTCGTAAATAAACACATTTTATTGCGCTTACATTGCAAACGCTGGCTTAACCCTACGAGATAGATCAAAATAATGTACTACAGTATTGTACACCTTAAAAAGGTCTACAAAAAAGTCCGCGATGGCATATGTCTATATCTTAGGGATAACCCACAATAACCATTTTTTATCCTATACTTTTTAAGAGAAATATGGCTCTAAAATTATCAGTGTTTCTCTACTATATTATGCATGTATTATATGCATATAAACCTTCCTCTTGAATCACTCTATCTATTAAAAAAAAAACCGCATCAAAATCCGTTGCTTATTTTTAAAGTTCTAAGCATACATAGAGACAGACAGACAGCGGGAAGCGACTTTGTTTTATACTATGTAGTGATAGTGATCAGCATTGCACCCGTGCGAAGCCGGGGCGGGTCGCTAGTTTGATATAAAGGAATCTCAATAGATGAACACATAAAATATAGCAATATTGGTTTGATTGGATGCGTGCGCGCGCACACATGAAACGGTTAAAACTGTTTAGTTTTTTTTCTGTGTGGCATCTCGCAGGTTGTTAAATTAAGTAAGACACCACATTAAGACATTTAGTGATATTTTGACATTCTAAATAAATTGTGTGTTTAAGATATTATTTTTAACCGAAATACCTCAAATTTTAATTTTAATAATCTCTGTCCTATAATAAATGTAAATAAATAAAATAAGGTACCTAATATTTTCACGCCATTCTTGACAGAATGTAAGACCGTAACAATGTACCATATTCTGACAAATAAATGAATAAAATTATTCTTATGACCAGCTATGAAAAGTAATCTTTCTATTTTGAGGACGAAACAGTCACTCCTGTTAAGGATATCTGTATTCCCTGGTTTAGTCTTATGATGTGTATCAGCAACTGATCTTAAAGGCATTGCTGTTTTATCATTTAGTTTTTGTATCAACATTGAAATCTTATCCATTTTTGACAGAAAGTTATCACTTTTCATTTAGTACAAAATAACAATATATTTATAGTAAATTTACATTAAAAAAAAAAATTACATCTCAACGTAGCCACTAATTCTTAAACCGACAGCGACGAAGCCTAAAAAGGAGAGTAATGTTTTTACAGTTTGTAAAGAGGACTAGCTCTCTAGAATCACCATTTCATAAATACGTCAGTACTTTCCTTCATTGTTCATTGTCGAAACAAAGCTCCAGCTAGTATTGAACTTATTCTCATACATTTTCAAACACTGAGTCTGGCTGTGGGTTACAAATCCGAATTCACTGGAAGGATTTGTAAATGAATGAGAAACGATTTAACACTCACGGAAAGGGTGTTTTCTCTTTACGAAGTTGATACTGGGCTGTTTGTTTATGAAGTGTTCTACTAGGTCATTTTTAAAGTAGATAGGTATTCTAGGTAGATACAGTTGCTTTGATCAGATTTTTACCCACTCTCTATATACTCCAAACTGGTGATCCAAATCCGGGCACGTAACAATGTCACTTTTTCACTTCATATGTATGTACTTTCTGAGTTTATCTTGGACATTATAGACATTGGTGAAAGAAAACATCGTGAGGAAACCTGGACTTACAGTTAATAGAATAGAATAGAAATATTCTTTATTATGTTCACAATAAATATTACTCACAAATCGCCAACCCGTCTTGAGCAAGCATGGCGATCAATGTTCGTGCCTTCTCTGCAGGAGAAGAGGTCTTTTTCATGCAATGGGACAATAATTTGCTGGTTTATATAAACACTCGAAATTAAAAGTTTCTTGGGCAAAATAATTTTAGCGTAATCAATGTTAACCTCAGATGCTTATGTATGGAGGTACACACTGCAAACTTATTCGGTTTACATCCCACGTACACGGATAGCTGTGTCTGTATGAATATTTACGTACACAAACGTTAAATAAAATGTGCGTATGTCGCACCAATAGGCAATAACTTTATTACCAATGTATGGTAATCATTAATTTGTGTAATTGAATGACTTATAATATTTCGCACTTGTTCATTGTAACAGACTTGGCACAATGGCATCTCTGGTTAGTGAAAAAACGTCTTAAGTTCAAATCTCGGGTGCAAAACATTATTTCTGTTTTGTAATCATAATTTTCATAAAACATTCATTACCTAGTTGAATTGCTAATGATTCAATCCCGTTCATAGATGAGTAATTTACAACATTTGAGACATGAGCACGGAATTCTCAGCCAAGTTATTTTGACTGTTTAGGACCCACAATTTTTGTTTATATATTATTTTTTTACCTTTCCCCTTAGTTTATAAGAAATAAGCATTCTTAGTTGTCAGTCTACGAGTATAATTTGAACTACTAAGTATTTTGTTGACTACTCATATTCCTGTGCGGTCTTTGTTCCTGATCCCAATTGTACTAGAACTTGATCCAACCATGCAACATTTAACAATGTTTAAAAAGGCGGAAATCGTTGGTTTGCATGAGCAAAACGTTTCTATTAGTGAAATAGCTAGGCGCTGGTGAGTAACAGCTTCTTGTGACACAATTGTTTTCATTACTTTAGCAATATTTCAACTGAAGTTCTTAACTCATCTCGCCTTTCAATGTTTGCCTAAATGTTGCAATACATAGTTATATTAATATGTCAGAATATATTAAAGTTATTAAAAAAAAAATAATAATAATAGTTATGACTCACATTTATTATTGGTATCTAATGCCAGCAATTTGAAGCAATGTTAACTTTTATTACATTATGGGGCAATATAAATAATTCATTAACTATGCTTTATCCACCAGTCCACCATTGTTTATCTTCATTATTTTAAATATTATTTTGTTTTTATCCATAGAGGAGAACCATGCAGTTATGGGTCCATCGGTATACGGATTCTGGAGAAGTAGACCATCGTTGACGTGGGCCAAAACTGATGGCGAATTCTTCAGCTTGTTTTATTTATTTAACTTTTAATTTTTTGTTTGAGTAATTTTATTTGACACAAAATTGCTGTCTTGAAAATAAGATAAAAAATAAATTAATCTTGTAAAACAATATATTATACCTCTGCTTTGAACTTACAACACGAAGCTTAAGTCATTATATCTATGCCAGATGCTTTCACCGACCGGCTATTGGATCCATATTTTTGATACAATGTTGAAATATTGGAGCTCATTCAATTATGATTACTAAACATTGATATATTAGTTATTGGTATATCATGCCCCCACAAACACTGACAAACAGTTTAGCGTTTGCTATTCGTACCCGTCCGACCGACTCATTAATTTATGCACACAATGACAATAACCCGTGTGTGTGAGATGTAAACCGAATAAGTTTGCAGTGTTTGCAGGTTTGTATGAAAATATATGTGTAACATTAAGAGAGTGCGTTATGAAAGTTGGCAACGACGTCGCGACGCAAATACCTGTCAAATATTTCGATAACTTAATTCGAGTCGACTTAATATCGTAACACTAAATATTTAGTTATATGTTTAAAAAAAGCACTTGGAAAGTATTGCGACGTTACTAACTTTCAGAACGATCAACAAAACTGTAAATTATATTAAGTTCTCGTTCATGAAGATCTTAATTTTCAACTGTCTTTATAGGTCTATCCGTAGTGATTAATTTCATTGGTCTTTCTAACAAATTAAATACTTGTAATAATAAATTAATGTTATTTGAAAATTTAAGACTTCAAGCGCCCACCATATAATTGGAGCGACATAATTATGCGTGACGTCATCAAATCTAATGAATGCGATTACAACGATAATTGGCAAACATTTTGCGAACATTCAATTTTAATTTTATGGTGATTTTGATTAATTGTTAGTAGATGGAGCATTCATTTTTCAACAATTCTACAGCGAATTATTATAATAAAAAATAATTTTTGTAAAACATTAATAAACTGGTATTTTTAGCAGAAAACAAGGCATTTGAATAATTCTAGCTGACAAGTCATAAACCACTTATTGTATAAGCTACCTACTATTCATATTTATTTTGCATTCACACTGACTGAGAAAAATACAGAAGGAAGTCGACGTTGGAAACACTACGTTTAAAAACGCATTTATTTTTCATAATCTCCTACAAGTAATTAATTAGAAAACAAATTCTCTAAAAACGTACAAAAGCCAATTAAATTTATATATCTTCACAGAATTCACGGTTGGCGTAGTGGTTAAGTATTGACTGCTGCACTGCGTGTCGCGGGTTCGATTTCCGCAAACTCAAACTCAAACTCAAAGCATTTATTTCAAGTAAACCAATTATAGGCACTTTTGAATTGTCAAGGGGTCGGTCAGTCAGAAAGATGAAGCTAGTTGCCCATTCCAAAACGAAGTAGGTACCTGTGGAGAAGAACGGGCAAGAAACTCCACGGACACTCTTTTAAATCATAAAAATTGTTACAACATTTTGGTTACATCATTCAAGTTGAAATTATACATGTGAGAACGATGTAGAAAGACGTGCACGTTAAAAGCGTCCGTACTGAAAAAGATAACAAAAAAAACAATTCAGAAATTAAAATACTTACATTAAAATTAAAATAAGCCGTGGCAGCTAAGAGATGACCAGTCCCTACTGGCGGCTTCCGTTCACGAACATGACGTAGGGACACGGCACGGAACAAATTATAATTGTATGACCTACAAGTAGTTGTTCTGGTCTGGCTGTTTGTGTATTTGAGTTTAAATGTTTGTAAATGCACCCAAAATACAGGAGAAATTTCTAGTGTGGGGCAAAGTTTTATAATAAAAGAAACAAAGAAAAATTAACTAGGCATTCATTTATAATGCGATTTTTTCGAACGAAGTCGGACAAAATTAAGTTAAGTTGGAACTGTCGCCCTTAATTAAGATATTTCTTAAGATAGACCTCTCCTGAGCTTTCCCGTGAATTCGCAGCAGTTTTAAAGTTACGACGTAAAGAATATAAGATCATTATCTGTTTGAACCCTTTGGGCATAGATGGTATCTGCTGTTTAAAGGACTTGGTTCGCAACTCGGTGGTAGCTACACATTTTATTTATTGATAAAAGGCACGGAAGTGTGAACTATTGATTAATAATAATAACTGTTGTTCGAAAGAGTTACCGTGACCCTTGGCACAGGCAGAAGTTGAAGGAACACCGGTGGGTATTAGTCAGTAAAAGTCTGACACACCCTCTCGCTCCGCCCAGAGCGGGAGATGTTAGTTGATAGTTTCCCACCAAAAAAAAGGGGCCTAGATGAATGTCAATCGCTTTCAAAGTACCTAATTTAAATATTTAATAATTATGTTCAGCCCAAAATTCAGCCAAGCGAACTCCGTTCGCTGACGCTTTCATAAGATCCTTAAGTGCACAGGTGACAGTGCCATGCAGCGCAAGATGGAAGGTAGCCATTGTCTGCGGAGAGACGTCGCATATACATATATTAGTATATATTATATTAGTATGTACTAGAGGTCCGAGTCATCCATAAACTTGGAGTGGAGATTCTCTTTTTTCGATCGGTCTAGGTCAATCCAATAACTTTTAAACTTTTCTATCATCTTTATTACTGATGGAATGTCAATTTGTTTTCTGGTCAGTACTAGTCAGTATATTATTTATTTGACAGTTTCTGTCCTAAAATAATTGCAGGAATTAAACATAATTTTCCTAATGAGTCCCAATCAAAAGTACTTTGACAGGCAAAATTAGCCAAAGTATTTTCTGGAATTATATTCAAAAATTCTCTTCAGCTCTTTAAATCAAGCCATAGCGGTTATTTTACTTGCTAGTAATAGCGGTATCATGAGGAAAACCACTAAAGTTCCCAATCTCGTAAAATAAATATTATGGAAATTGAGATATTAGCATAATTCTTAACTGTCGGTGAAATAGCTAATGTAAAATATTGTTGCGCGAATAATTTGACTATCATCGGTTGATTACTAAACCAACAAATAGGGAGGTGATTGGAATAAAGATGGGGAGTAACTGGAAAGTTTGACCAATAGATAATTTGTGTTTAGGACATTCGTATTTACCCCAGGAGCTTATGAAGACCACAGTGATTCCTATTATCAAAAATAAGACTGGCGATGCCTCCGACGGGAACAACTACATACCCATCTCGTTGGCTACAGTGATCGCCAAGGTGCTGGATGGTTTGCTTGATTGTCACCTTAGTAAGCATATTCATTTGCATGATGCCCAGTTCGGATTTAGAGCTGGGCTTTCGACAGAAGCTGCAATACTGCGACTCAAGCATACCATCCAGTACTATGTGACAAGAAAGACGCCTATTTTTGGCTGTTTCTTGGACCTGTCGAAGGCATTTGACCTTGTGGCTTATAATGTGCTGTGGGATAAGCTCCGGGAAGAAACCAGCACTCCCAGGGACATGATCAACATACTGAGATATTGGTACGGCAACCAATCCAACACTGTTAAGTGGGCGGGCTCATGTTCCACAGAGTACAGGTTGGAGTGCGGAGTGAGGCAGGGAGGCCTGACGTCACCACGGCTCTTCAACCTGTACGTTAATGGACTGATAGATGAGCTCAGTAGGGCTGGTGTCGGCTGTTCAATAGACGGGAAGTGTATGAATAACATTAGTTACGCCGACGATATGGCGCTGCTGAGCCCATCTGTTAAAGCCCTCAACATGCTCATAGGCATATGCGAGAGGTACGCAGTGTCTCACGGCCTCAGGTACAACACCAAAAAAAGTGAACTACTTGTGTTTAAGGCGGGTAATAAAACTCCCATGACCATTCCTTCGGTTAGTCTTGGAGGAATTCCGGTAAGTAGAGTCACCAAATTTAAATACCTGGGGCATTGGGTCACTGAGGACCTCTCGGATGACTTAGATATTGAGAGGGAACGCAGGGCATTGGCAGTGAGGTGTAATATGCTGGCGCGCAGGTTTGCGAGGTGCACAAATAATGTTAAAATTACACTGTTTAAGGCGTACTGCCAGACAATGTACACCTGCAGCCTGTGGGTCCGCTATACGCAGAAGGCCTTCAATGCCCTGCGGGTCCTCTACAATAATGGGTTTAGGATGCTGATGGGGTTGCCGCGATACTGTAGTGCGTCGGGGATGTTTGCGGAGGCCAGCACCGACTGCTTTAGGGCTATTGTGCGCAAGAGAGTGGCCTCCCTGATGTGTCGTGTGCGGGGCAGCCCCAACGGCCTTCTAAACACCATAATAGAAAAGGTTGAGTGTCCGATTGTGCGGCACTGGAATAAGGTGCATAGTGCAGGTGCCATCCGTTTTAATGTTAGGTAATTTTAAAAATGTAATGTTGAATAAATTAATTAATAAGTAGTTTTAAGGTACTAACATAGTTTTTAAGCCTTTACTAATCATTTTATATGGAATTATGTTCTGAATTAAATTATTATTATTATTATTATTATAATCTGATATATTATTTTAAAAAACCGCACACCATTAGTTTCTGACCACCAAAAATGCCATTGTTTATTCATTTATTTACATGCTCTCCAGCACATTACGCAATTTACAATATACTCGTATAATATCGGTTTTGTACGTGAACCTTGTGATGGTACTGCAAAACTCAAAGTTGGTGTACTGTTGAGTTAGTGAACTTTAACATAAACTGAATTAAAACAGAGCATGGAGTAGGTATTAAGTAGTATCTAAAGAAAGAAAAAAAATCATAGGAAATACTTTTATTTGCGGTAAACATGACGCAGAGAATGAACACAAAAACAAAAAAAGATCAAGAAGGGGGATCACATCCACGCAAGACAGAGCCCCAGCGCTTATTTTCAGCAACAACCGGCGTTGATCTATAATAGTTTACCTTATCCTTATTATTTCCCATACTAGAAGCCACAGTGATACGTAAGTACTGTGATAATATTAACTAGCTACCGATTATAGGTAAAATCTACCTACAGCCCTGTTACAGACAGACGGACAGACGGACTGACAGATGACGAAGGTGTGGAGCAACAGGGGCCCGTTTTCACTCTTTGGGTCCGGACCGTATTTTTTCGCTTCCACGGTTACATTCTCTACTTTCCTATTTGATATGCTAAATTTATTAATACAACAAGACTGGCAGCTCGTAAAACACGAATAATTTTGTTATTATGTCGGTACACCTAATTTGTGTTCGTATTATTTTGTGCTGGTCCAATTACTCTAAGTAATTTGACGAAGACGCTTTCTAATTTCCATTAGTAAGACGTTTCATTGGATATAAAACTGTGTTCTTGTTGGAAAATAATCGTTTTAATGGTTCATGCTTGGAATGGAGAACAGAATTTTTAAGTGCTGTAGATGAAAAAAATGTGTGCAATTTAAATTTCGTCTTGAAATGTGACGCTTTTTTTTAGAGAATTAATAAAAAGAGATAGAAATATTTTAATAGGAAGTAAAGTAAGGTGCATGTTCAAAGAATAATGCTTTCGTTCTATTTCTTTCTTTTGATCAAAATTTTCACTATCCATTACCAGTTTTGGCATACTGGAAGTATGTAGAAAAAACCTATTTGTTTGTGGTTGTAACGTCCCAATACTCGTAGTCTATATTAGTAGCGATCTGTATAATCTGTATCTGTATGATTTATATGATTAAATTATACTGACAGTTATTTATACTGGCTACTATCAGTAGCTATCTGTCAATAATATACACTATACTGCTCTGCACGTGTTTAAAGATCTATTTTGTTTTTATTATTAGTGTTATTTATCTTATGCACGTATTTCCGAGACAGATAAATTTATTTTTCTTTATTACACTGTTTACAATGTACTATAATATACGTACATAATACACAAATCTATATAGAGTGACTGGTAATTAGTGACCGATACTTAAACACATGATTCTACTCATCATTACAAACAACTTTTACTATCGGACCAAATCCGAAAACGCGAAAAAAAAATCAACTGTTCCCTACATTTATGTTCGTACGAGTCGTCAAAATGTAGGAAACAGCTGATTTTTTTTTCGTCATTTCACTTTTTGTCCCATTATAAAACTTGTTTGTTGTCATGAGTAGAATCATGTGTTTAAGTATCGGTCACTAATTACCAGTCACCCTATATACAAGCTCTAATTAGTGAAAGTGCCTGCGGCTGTCCTAATTAGACGAAATAAATGACAAATGGTTCATGAATACCTACTTGTGGCTCTGGGGTACCACAAGGTCACACACTGTGCCCGATCGTGTCATGTTCAGGGATTTTGTGGATTTGAGTAGATCATGCTGAGAAAAAGCTAATAACTTTTTAAGCTGTACAGTCAGGGCAATTAATTGTTAAGCAGTTTTACAAACTTCGTCTAAATTTGTAGTGTTACATTGTTATAGCCATTTCACACGACTGTCAGATAATTGCAGTTGCCATTTGAATTAACGGACAATTTAAGTTTAGTCGCTCAACAGCTCAGCTATTTTTCATGATCTTGGTTGTGTAGTTTACAGTTCGTGTGTTGCTAAGCTATATATTACTGTTACTCTGACCTCTGCATGGTGACCACTACTAAATATGATGCCAAAACCATCGATCCCTTTTACAAGCAAATTTTAGTACTCAATGTATCAAATAACATTACAAAAATATAAAATAAAATAAAATGAACAGAAGTACAACTCATAGGTACATGGCGCTGAAGTGAATTCATACGCGTAGCGTCATTTTGAATAAAGGCTTTTACGTAAAGGTATCAACGTAGTCGAAGAAATCAATGAAGTTCTAAATTTGAACAGAAAATAAAACACGTAAATTAGGTGAAAATAGTGCCAAAATTCACTAAACCTAATGCAAAAACACTGGTAGAGCCGTTTTTTTTTATGAATAGCATCTCGTAGGTCAACCTTGGATGTTGTCGGCTGCTTGATTAACATGGCTATTCTGTTAATGACTTAGTAATAAAGGCCTCCAGCTAGGGCATACAACTTATAAACTACAGACAGTCAGGGCCTGGGTGTCTTAATTAAAGATCTTAGGGCTGTTAAACTTCTGCTTATTATATTTTCTTAATGTAATCGACTTAAACATTAATTATTGTCCCCAACCTTAAGTCCCAAGAACTTTAGTCCTAAGGTCAAGTTCAAAAGAAAAGTAAAAGAAAAAGATTCCATTAGGTTAAGATAAAAACGTCATTGTTGCATTAGTCCCGACGTGTGACGATCAATTACTGATAACATTGATACCCTTTGTTGAGTTCGAAAGCTTTATAATGTTTGTAAAGTGAGGCTTGAGTATTAATGAAGTTGGTCTTTGAATTTCTTTTGTGGCAATTCAATTAATCTGTTTGAAATTTATGAGTTGGACTTCTTTAATAAAGATTGGTCCTTGGCAGCTCTAAATACAGAGAGGTGGAAAGAGAAGGAGGCATTTGCCCAGAAGTGGGATATTAAAGGACACCAAAAAAAAAAAGTGTTGTTGAATTCATTTTTTTTTAAACAAAATGCGTAATTTTTTTGGAAAAATTAATTCAAGCTTATTAAGCTAATAATTTACCTTCTGTTAATGAATGAATTTGTCTTGAACTTTGGTTTATACTTCAACTAATATTCTATAAAATTAATTAAGAATGTTTTATTTAAAATTTAACCATTTGGATTAACCTAACAAAATACTCAATGTAATTAATATCTGCTAATATAATGGTAATGAAAATAAAATAAAGTAGGTACTTAATTAAAGTCTTCTTCATTGTTTAATACTTGAGATCTATTCAGAGACCGTTTACTTTGGAAAACTTGAGACTTTCCAATAACCACAAGAAAACAAACGAATTTAAACGAAGAGAATTTAATACTTAGTGGTTTTTCATCGAAAGTTGTAAGGTTAATTATAATTTATTCTCCGTGGCTACAGTAACTTCGAAGTAAAATAAGTAAAATCTTATGGAGACAACCAAACTATTGTGAAATACAGTAAAAGTATTAAACATCTTAAAGCATGTGTTATTTCGCAGTTTTTATCAATAAATGTTTTTTTTTTTTAATAAGTTTAGTTAATGCATTTTTTTAAAAAGATGGATTAATAACTAAGAAACTTTATATCTGTAACGGTTCTTTGCTATACGGAGTCCTGTTTAAAATACACCCCATACACCGATTTTGAACGTCATAAAGTTTTGCCACTTTTCTTGAATTCTTTCGAGAAATAATATTTACCCAATCATTTTGTAGTTACCTAATGATTTTATAGTAACGCAATTCTTGTATAGTTAACAAATTATTGAATATTCACCCAATTGTTATAATAATTACCCAATTATTTATTAGTTAAGCAATATATATAAGAAATACTTCTTCATAAAATAGTTAAAATCAGTTTTTATTCCAGGTAGCTTTGGACTTTAAAGATATTTTTAGATCATGTGAAGTAAGTAATAAAAGTATATCATATTCAAGACTATTTTCTAAAGTATTAACTGCACTATGAATGCATTGCCAGCTGAAGAAATTTTCTGACTGGAAAACTGGGAGTCTTGTTTTTCTATAAAAAAAGCAGCTAAAAATTATAATAACGGTTCAAAGCTATGTTGTGAATGTGATTTTCATTTTATCTCAAAGCATCACCTCCTGCAACCTGCAACTGACGAAGGCGCTGGCCGAACGGAAACCAACTGAGTGCTGACAAAATGACACACATTGGGTGTGTCTGTGTGTGTGTGTGTTTGTATAAAGCAACATTTTCAGCATTACAATTTCCATCTTTTTCACTATCGAGCGTAATAACTTCTACCAAATTACTCCGCACCGCACTCCGGCACTCCGGGTCCAAACCTATATTTAGACCAAGGTGATTGGCATTGTGACTTGTATTGATTGTTTTTTTTTTTTTGTATGATTTAGTTTTTTTATTTTATTTATTTCTTTTGATTTAATTTTGAATTCTGTGACCGTGACAATTTGGATCGTTTTAATATTCGTTTATTTTAATTGCATCGACATTGTATTTTAATTTTAATTTTTATCTGTGACATTTTTAATTTATATTCATTAATTAATTTATTTTGTAGCAGTGATATTGTGATATTTTATATTTTATGGTTTATGTAATATGGGTCTTGCCTGAATTAAATGATTATTATTATTATTATTAAATTAGTTTTTTCTTATGGGGAAAAAACATTTTTTTTTTATAAATTTAATACTTCAAGCACATAAATGTACAGAGGCAGACTTGATGCCATAGGCATTTTCTTTTTTATTTTGTTTTTTGCAGATAACACCAGTGATAGGATATGTCCATTGAGGCAACTCTGGTATGTAAAAACGGCGCACGGTAACGTATTTCTAAGCTTTATATTTATAAATGGTATGCACGAGTTGCGATTATTTCGTAACACTGACTACAAGTATGCAGCAGTCATAGATCTGTTTTTCAAAGAGGTACAATTAATGCATTGTGTCAACTCTCCCTATTTCACGGATAAATTATTTCATTCATCAACAATCAGACAGTGGACTTTATGAGTTGTGTTATAATATAATTATGATGTTTCAGTAAATCTGGCATTCAGAAAAGTGGATTAAGAACGTAAGGATCGATGCCGATGCCTATCCGCATGCAACTCAATCGAATACGATACCAGCCTACTAAGGAATGCAATCAATATTGAACAAGGCATGAAAATTTTAGATAGAAAACATGTAACACACGCAAATTTTTCTAAGTAAATTGTAAAGAACATAGAGGGTAGCAGGGACGTCGATGGAAAACCTGTTCCCATAGATTCAACACATGATTCTGAACCCCTGCGTTGAAATTTGTAGACTTTTCTATGGAACAGCTGTTTTTTTTTTTATAAACGGTGAAAAATTTCTACGCTAGAGATTCTAGAATGATAAAGAGTAAAAGAAAGAGTAAAAGGAATAAAGAGTATTCTATTCTATTCTATTCTAATGATCTGCTGAATTTATAGTTACAGTTTGCGCGTCGAGGTCAATGTCGATGCCACCTGCTGACATTTTAATTGTTATCATTCTGTAATACCCCGTGACTATTCATTGAACGTTATCAACCTAAAACGTCCCCACTGCTAAGACACAGGATTCAGTGAGAGAGGTCGGACCATAATCCACCACGCGAGCACAACGAAGGTTGGTGGATGTCGAGATAATGGATTCTATTTTCACACGACATTTTTCTTCACCTTTTTGAGAGACCGTAACCTTCAACTCATAAGTTGAGGCCGTTACCACGGCTTTGTTTATGCGTCAATTCGTTAAAATAATTACAATGAAGCTGATCATGTATATAAGAAAAGACAGTTCATGTTTCAGGAGCATGTTTACAAGTCTGAAAATATTTTACAAAAACCCGCGGTTTATCTCGAAGCGTCGATCAGAGTTGTATGGGATTACTGACTTCCTTGCTGCGTGTGATGGTCTCCTGGGCCTGTTACTTGTCTCATTCCTGAGCATTGCTGAAATCTTTTATTTTTCTACACTAAGCTAACTTCATAATGGTTTTCATTTTAATTTTGCTATTCATTTACAAATTGCTTCATTTATATGCTCTTGTTTACCCCAGTACTGAGACACGGATACATCAGAAAGTCCTGAACTTTTTGAAGTTTGAGCTGATATAAATTATAATACAACTGTAACTTGAAAATTTGCCTGAAATGGTAAATAACTACAAAATAATGGTTTATTATTACCTTTTTCAGGGTATGTATGTGCATTAAAGGCAGAGGAAGAAGCGAAAGAGAAACAATGTCTACATGAGGAATTTTGATCTAAGGAAGTTTTTGCTATCAAGTTCAATTTTTACAAACTTTAACCGAGTTTTTAGAATTCAGATCAAATCAGAAGGAAAGAACGCGTATAGCACTGAGACAACAGGAACTACTCTAATTTTTGTTATGTATTCTGAGCTCTAATTTGTGTGTTTCTTATTTTGTATAACTCATGTTTTAAATGACCTATACATTTAATGAAAGTTGCATTTTTCACTTACTTTTCATTAAATATCTAAATCAAAGCTTATCTTAATTTTATTAAAATAATAACAATAAGTATAATTGTAATCACTCTTTATATTAGTGATTATTTTAAAATAATGATGTTTACCTAATGTCTGCATCACCCTACTAAAGAAATCATTAAAGTATTTCTGTACAACAAGTTGATAAGAGAATCCGGGTTTCATGCAAAGTTACTTAAGAACAACACTAGAGCAAAGGCACGTGCTTTGCGTTTGATCCAATATGCTGCAGCTTTGGCGCTATAAGTATTCAATCGGTTGTAATACTTTACGTTAAAGATATGGTAAAAATCCTGTTGCTAAACTTCGTAGTCGGTGACCCTTAATTTCTGTGAGTCAGTCAGACCTGTAGACCGTTGACTATTGAATATGGTATAGAATCTAGAGTGCTTGTGCGTGAGTAATCAATTGATACAAGTGAAGTTACCTTATTCGATGGATTGATCAGTTATAAGCACTCTAAATCACTAGACTGTAATTCCAAAGAAAGTAGTGTCTTATGTCCAGCCATGACCTGCTTAAAGACTAATAATTACAATGTTTTTTTTTTTAATTCGACATAAAATAAAGAGTATTTTACAACAAGACGAATGTTCAAAAGAACACTCATTTAGTATTCTAACAAACACACTACGTGATATATGTATGTAGAACTCGGAAGGTTTTTACTTAAACAGTCAACAACGTTTCATACAAAAATAATTGGTTGCCCTTCATTAATTAAAAGTTCTCGAGTCACGTCAACAATTAAAACTACAAGCTAACTCGTTGCAATTTATAACGTGAAGCAGCGAACGGTGTAAGGCTTGCACCCAAATTAGTTTGTAACAATGCTCGATAAGTAAACTCATGTATATGTTTCAAAGTTCGTTAAACATCGCCCGTGTTGTACGCACGAGTAATAGTGTTAGATCCGCGAATGAGCGCGGATGTTCTGAACAGCGAGCGATGGAAATCCGCCTCGAGATTGGATCCTCAGCTCGACCATGTAACACGTAAGGTCAGAAGTTCTATTGATTTTGAGATAGTGTTCAGTTCCCACCAATATATAATAGTAGTTTTTAGAAGAGGCGGCTGAAGTAATTAAAAAAAAAGATAGGTACAACGATATTTGTGGTCACCAATATGTTAACGAAACTGAAGGTAACGGTACTGCCGTTTCAATCTAATCAACAAAACAATCCTGGAATAGTGGTTAAAGTAATCAGCGCTACGCTGTGAAAAACTTTAGTAATAATCATAATAATTTACATAATTATGTTGGTCGTAGAGTATGGCCGCTATCAAACGCATTTTCTGAGACACCAATAAGTAGGCAGGTATGTACCACATTCTCAGTTTATGTGTCCCATACCTGCTTCTTCGCTTCTTTGGTCAGGATCATTTATTGCCATAAATGCGACTACTGTAGTTTCCTATTCTGTGATACTGCGCTTCACATACATGGTATAGTTTCTTGTTGCGGATTCAATTCTAGACGAACAGTTGGTTCAGCTGCGGTGCGATAAGACATACTAGTTTGCAGACTAGCTGCTATCTGAAACAGGACAGGATATTGATGGTGTCTGCAAAATTTAGGTTAAGCACGTTTCGGATTGTGTCTTAATAAAGTAGTTATTAAATGTATAGTGATGAACTACCCCGCCGAAAGCAAAATTTTTATAAGTGATCGTTAAATATTCAATACTAAACAAAATAGTGGAACTTAGGCTGATAAAAGTAGTTTAGTTTAAAGAAATTTAATTTTTTTCCTAAAAGTTGTACATACATACATCTACCACGCAGATATTTTTACGCTAAAACTGATAGATTGCAGTCTTAGAAATAACATTTTCAAATTGATCACTTGTGAAGTTGTCTCGACTAGCTACCGAGACGAGTCAACGAACCGATCAGTACCACAATTTAGCTGAAAGTGAACGATTCATCAATATAAATCACAGACAAACTTGCAGCAAAACATGTAATAAAATTGTTCACAGAAGATAACTGAAGTTTATAGGCGACGCAGACTCACGGGCGGCGACCGACAAATATTGTTAACCTCTGCCATCGACGCTCTTGTGATATTTCACTCGTTATATAAATTTGGTGAAAACCCCTGTCCAGGGCCACACAATACGTACCATCAACTGTACATACCCTAAGTTACGTCAAGCATTATACTTTTTTCTACTTATTTTTTGCTTATCTGTACAACCCACGCAGATTATTTAAATAACGCGCAACAATGACACATAGCTTTTACTGTCATATTTAATTTTCATTCATAGACTTCTAAAAAAATGTGGGTTTAATAGTAATCGGATGCTCAGTCTCAAGACGAAACTCTTTGACCAGTGCGTGTTACCAGTGATGACCTATGGTACTGAAACCTGGTCGCTCACAATGGGCCTTATTAGAAGGCTAAAAGTCACCCAAAGGGCAATGGAGAGGGCTATGTTTGAAGTTTCCCTACGTGATAGAAACAGAAATCAAGAGATCCGCAGGAGAACCAAGGTAACCGACACAACCCGAAAAATTGCCAAACTTAAGTGGCAGTGGGCACATTACTCGCAGAACAGATGGCCGATGGGGCTGAAACGTTCTGGAGTGGCGACCGCGTACCGGTAGACGTAGCGTTGGAAGGCCTTCCACGGTGGAGCGACGTACTTGTGAAGTCCGCAGGAACCCGCTCGATGCGGGAATCACAAAAGCGATCGAAGTGGAGGTGCTTGGGGGAGGCCTATGTCCAGCAGTGGACGTCTTTCAGCTGAAATGATGATGACGATGGACACTCAGTCATAAACATCAAACCCTGACTATGTTGGTGTTGGTATTATTTGGCTCAAATTGGATTTGGAATTGGATTATATCTTAATTAACACACTCGTATCAATATATTCTGTATTCTTTTTAAAGTGATTATTAATGTTGAACCAAATAAATTCTTAATATTTTTTTTACATTCATATAAAATTTATCATTATCATTAATATTTAATTTCGTAAAGTTCGTGACATAGGTGCTTTATAATGTTTATCTTTTCCAACTAACCACAATGATATTATTAAGTTTAGTTTAAATTCTGCCATTTAATTCTGCTTTTATAAACCTGTGGCCGGACAAAAGATTTCTCAGTAGGTGACAAAGCTTAGTAACTGTATTATGTGACGCCTGCTCCTAAGATGTAGAATGTCTACATTTTGAGAAAAGAAAATGCTTTTCGCCACCGGTTTATGGTTATAACTTTCTTAGTTTCCTAGTTTGTACCAACATATATTTTACTGTGTGTTTTACGTTTTAATATAGCCACAATATCAAACAGACTAATGATTCTGTTGAGGTAAGATTCTATTTTGCGTTTTACACTCTGCTGTTTTTAAACATTTCTTGTACCTTTTTGACTTATTATGTCGCAAAATAGAAGTCAAGATCGTAATACAAAAAACCGCATGATAACTCTCACTGGTTCTTTCCTCAAAATACCATTTCAGAAGTGTCTGAAATGTTATTTTGATGGTCTGATCACGTGAGGACCATGTAGACTAGTGAATCTACATGGTCCTCACATAATCTGACCAAGATTATGCCTGGACTTTAAAAGCGACCCCATTATTTGATTCACCATGAAATTAAGTTGACAATGACTAAAATGGAAATGGAGGGACATGTCGGCTCCATTTAGCTTTTTTTTTATACGACATGTAAAAGTGATTCCGTTATCATATTTATAGAATAAACAATTTTATTTCGTTTTACAGAAATAAATATATCTGTTGGGGTTTTCTAGTCGTTGACGGATACCCGGTAGTTATTTTAGATAGCAAGTTAAGTTACACCAAACCACTGTTAAGTTTCATAGCTTATTTGTGGAAACAGTTTAAAGTGTTCGTTTAGTATCTGAGCCGCAGTTAATTTTTTGTTATTAGGTAGTTGTCGACCCGCACATTAGCGCGTGACGGAGTTTTAGTGACGAATGAATTGAGTGATTTGTAATAAGGTAAGGACGGTGAGCAATGGGCAGTTCGCCGTCCGGTAAGGACCAGGACCGGGTCGAAGGCGCGTTGTGTTCCACGCGCGCCTCAAAGAGATGTCAGCAGTAACTAACTGGGTCCGCTGGGGCCGATGCTTGCCAGGGTCGCGGGTTGTTCGAAAGAGTTACCGTGGCCCTTGGCACAGGCAACTGAAGGAACACGGGTGGGTTTTAGTCAGTAAAAGTCTGACACGCCCTCCTGCTCCGCCCAGAGCGGGAGAAGTTATTTGATAATTTCCCACCCAAAAGAAAAGTAACGCGTAAACGCACTTTTGCTGTATGAGCATTATTGGCCCGTATAATATCAAAATGGTGACAGTCGGGATGAGACATAACCCCGACCCAACAATAAAATTAAAACAAGAAAACTCCGCTCTTCATTGTTTTGCAAAAATAAATCTTTCCTTTCACAACTCCAGTGAGATGCACTTACTCAACTCTCTGAAACTCAATCTGAACACTTTCAAACAATTTCTGCAACAGGAAAACTAACAAATGAAATTCCGCCAATTCTTCAGCTGAGCTCAATATGAGGGCTTGCTAGAGGTGTCACTGTCGCATACTTGCACAAGTTATGCTTTGCACAAGTCTTGGATTCCCAGATAAGTTTTACACTGGCGTCCGTGAAGTAAATGAAAGTTGAAGTTAAATCTCAGAGGGAGCTATGTAAGGAGATATAAACCTTCGTAGTACTGCTTTGAAGTTTGAGAGATATGGAGTAAGAGTAGGTTCTCGTCACGCTTGTTCGAAGAAGATGTCTTATTTCGTCGTCAGTACTATGAAATAAGTATGGAAGGAGCTATATTTACACTCTGACAATATGACAAAATACACGTCTTCGCGAGTTCTAAACGGTGTACGCTTAGAACTCGCGAAGACGTGTATTTTGTTTTGACGGATCATTAAAACAGTAATTGGAAGATGGACGGCCATGTTCTGAAAAATGTTATGCACCTCAATTATGGCTTCATTTTATATTTGGAAATTCAAAAGAATAAAAAAGATGTAAATATGGTTGCTTGTTACTCATAATTAAAGAGCAATTTATTTAATTACTTAACCTTCATAAATTAATTTTGATAAAAATTGAAACTTAAGCTTTTCATTATGTTCAGGCTAGACAGTTATTATCTGGCTGGAGATGGTTTATATTAAAGTTTACCTTTATTGTTTAAGATATTAATAATGCTTTTGAAATCATCATCAGCTGTCTAGCCTTTTCCCAACTATGTTCGGGTCGGCTTCCAGTCTGACTGGATGTAGCTGAATACCAGTATTTTACACGGAGCGATTGCCTATTTCACCTCCACAACCCACTTATCGGGTAATATACCCCTTGGTAAGACTGGTTGTTAGACTTTTGGGTTTCTGACGACCGTAACGACTGTCAAAGATCTAAGAATGACAGCCGCGACTAACGGCTTAGCCTGTTTATTAATGCTATAGCGGTATCTACAACGCCACATGCGAACAACGCGTCATACTGACGTCACGCAAAATCCTGCATCTCGCAAGCAGAGTTTACTGCGCAACTAGTATACAGATACAACGGCCCGACATGAATCATTGGGCAATTGCCCGCCAGACACAACACACGTCTGGTCGGAGGACCCTCCCTTTTCTTTGGATGATGAGTGAACCTTACACTCTATTCCTCACACCTCTACGAGTATAATGCTTTTGAGATGTTAGATATAATTATGTAGGTAATTGCTTCTAGCTTGGAGCAATTTTCTAATTAGTGAACGTTGATTGACACGTGTCAATGTATTATTCTTTTGTGTGTAAAATGTTATAAAGAAAAAGGTCTCAATATTTTAATACACATTCAGCCCAAGATCTATTAACTTTTCTTAGCACGTACTTTGGCTAAACGTTATAATTCCTATCACTCGCTCAACTGTGAAACTACATCATCTGCCTTTTCGTAACTATTAGGTCATCCCACTTCCAGTGTCATATTTTTTATTATTATTATTTTACAAAAACTGACTACTATACTATATAACCTTGTGACACTAATCAATAATCTCCACCACTATTAATCACTCGCTCCCAGACTGCTGGCAAATCTTGAACACCATTTAAAGTACCACTTTCATTTTAATTCATCAATAATGCTCTTTAGTTTAATATCTAACTCCTTTTTGCTATTGTATCGAGTACCCGACAATTTCCTCTTCACATGGCCAAAACAATTGAAATCACAAGGATTCATATCCGGGGAATATGGCGGCTGAATAATTTCAATCCATCCTTTATCTTCAATTAAATTCTGAACTATTTTTGATTTGTGCGGTCTGGCGTTATCATGTAAAATTATAGGACTCGTTATATGATGTTCGTCTGCCCAAATAGGAATATTTTCTTCTAAAAATGACTTATATCGCTCTCCAGTCATAGTTGTATTTTCATCATAAGTTCTCCAAAAAGCGATGCCTCTGACATCCATAGCTACTATTAGTAGTATTTTTCGTTCATGTAGCTCTGCACGTGGTAAATGTTCAGCTGAAGTGCCCGGTTCCACCCAAGATCGTGACTGATGTCTTTGACGAGGAGTATAAAATTCGACCCAAGTTTCATCAAGGCATATGAATCTATTAAGTATATTTTTCTTACGGTGATACCACGATAAATGGCTACGCGCAGTTTCATAACGAAACTCCTTCTGATCCGTGTTCAGAGTGTGGGGCACCCACACTGCACTTTTATTGACCAGACATAAATCCTCCGTGAGTACTCTATGTATAATGGAATGAGGAATGTTAAGTTGAGTGGAGAGATCACTGACACTGAGCCTACGTGACTGACAAAGTGCTTCCTTGATTTTGTCCCTTGCTTCTAATCTAGTCGATGATAATGATCGAGGTGCGCGCGGCTCATCTTCAGCTGTGGTTCTTCCTTGTTTGTACATTTCAAGCCATCGCTGTACGGTTCTTTTATTTAAGGCGTTACGACCAACACACTTTACCAGTAAGTCGTGCGCAACTCCTCCAGAGTAGTTGAGTAAAGCACAAAACTTTAGAAATATACGTTGCTCCACTACATTAATAGATATTTTTTAATCTTCCATTTTAAATCAATGCACGTCTTGACAATACAACACACCAAATTAAACTAACATGATCGTACAAGACAACACATGTATTAACTATTGCATACCATTGCGCAATACATAAATATTGGAAATAAAAAATATGACACTGGAAGTGGGATGACCTAATATGTTCGGCTTGGCATCCAGTCTAACCGGATGCATCAGATAACCAGCCGGTCGATTCTGTAAGAATCTCACCGGAAAATTTAAGTGAAGTGAGCTTGAAGTGAGATATCGTTCGCTATGGATTGACACTATTGATAGCAAACTTCAAAATCAATTAGCCTAAGCTTTCAAGGTGAGATTTTAACAGAATAGACTTGCACCTTTTTACGTGGAGTGACTACTTATCTGACCTTCACGACCCAGTTACTGTCAAACTAGAAGTGCAAGACAAAGACGGGACCATGCCAAAGCCAAATCACGTGCTAAGTAACTTTCTTCTACTTTTTTTTTCATCTGGGCACGCTCGTTCCACCGCTATAGACCTTATCGCTTTCCATCAGGCGTCATCGAGGTCAAGAGCGGGCATATACAGGAATTAAAAAAAAATAGATTTTGGCCATAGTTCAACATGGTTGTTCAACTTTATTATTAAATCAATCTTATTCGTATTTATTTCTAAAAATCTTTTGACTTCGGTTGCTACCACTTGTCTTGGTTTTTGAACTCAAGATATTGCAATTTTGACTGTTACAGTGTCTTCTACATATTTGCACGTCTTTCTCATATTGCACGACGCGTGTGTTGCGTCAAAAATTCTGGAACTCATATGCAGCGGTTGTGTCAGCAGTTCATATTCATGCAATATGAAGAAGTTTGTAAACAGAGTTGTGTGTCTAAAATTTCACTAAAAAGTTACAAGTTGTTGTAATTAAATAATTGAAGCGATACTATTTTTTTCCATCCATAACTAGAATGCATTATTCAACAGTGTTTTCGACATTCACCCATCATCATCTGCCGAGCCTTTTCCCAACTATGTTGGTGTCGGCTTCCAGTCTAACCGGATGCTGCTGAGTACCAGTTACCGGTACCGGTTTTAGACATTCACCCACAAAAAAAAATACCATAGGAAGTAAACAAAATATCATCCTGTAAACGAAATGAGAAAGAAGCCTCCCACTGCCAACGTAACCAACATTTTTTCCGCAAACATTAAGAGCGCACTTAGTCATCGCCTTACAAATTAAGTTTTCATTACAAAGACCTCGCAGAACTTTGGGCACGAGTTCGAGTTTTCTTATAAAACACTGGATTCTGAATATTCACTCGAGTTAGTTCAGGAAGTTAGCAGGATTTATTGCATAATGCGGTAGAGGTGCACTGAGCGCGGATTTTTGGATGCTGCTGCATGAGATAAGGGGTGATGGTGACAGGTGCTGAAATGAGGTATACTTGGAAGCGGATTTCTACACAAGATACCTGTTGAAACATCCTTTCTGAACAATGTAATTGTCGAGGTACATGCTACTTCTGTATTAACTAATATTTTTGTTTATCATTTCAATTTCAATTATAATCTTTGTATTCAATTTAAGTTATCTTAATCATATAATTTTCTGAAGATAGATCCTTACAATTCATATTAGGTACATTGACAAAAAAAAAAAAAACGAAAATATCTATGAATCCTACCCACCCTGCCTACACCGTAAAGAAAACTCTACCCAACCTCAGCGCACTCTGTTCATTTAATCGCACACGCAGCCAACGTCTTCACGTAGACACAAACGTAAAGCACTCGAGAGACGCATCGCGCAAAACAAGTTTAATAAGCACTCCACCATTTCATAATACCGCCTGAAAAGCGACGACGCACCGCTGAAAAATGTCTGAAAGCTACTTTACCATGAAAGAGTACGTTTGAATGAATCTAGTAGGATTTTACTTCTACGTCTTCCAATGAAGGAATGGTATGACTTGATTTATTACGGATATTGGATTTTTAGTATGGAATTCCTTGATGTTTCAATATAAGTGATATATTTTTACGAAATGTCAAAGGATTTTAATATGGAACTCAATAAATTCATCGTTGATGGAATGATCACGTTCCATAGAGTTTAATACTATTTCAAAAAGGGTCGCTTGTGATAGGTAAATCTTGTTTGACTCAACGATTACAATTTTAAATAGTAATGAATTAAATCTCATAATTATATTATATATTATGCGTACGAGTACTTGAACGCATAAGTGTCCTTTTGTTTTTGTATATTTAGGTAGTAATTTAATTTAATACCTAGTGTAAATAGTTGTTATACTAAATATATAACAATTTACTAAAAATAGAACAAAATAAAAAGTATTATATTTCTTTTTATCACCATTACAGTTCTTCAAAATGCTATAAACGAATATTGCGTTTTACCATAATTTGATTGAGGCAAATTGTCAAACAATGTTCTTGCTGATAAGCAAATAACGAAGTAATTAGATATGTACTGTTATGATAATTCTTTCTAATTGGTTTACAAACGCGTGACGTTTGCTTTGATCTTTGAATGATTAGCGAAGCACAGTCGCGAAATAAAAGGTAAAACTCCCATGTTTGACTTGCTCTATGAACATTTGTTATCAGGCCATGGGCCCGATACTTAAATTGGAAAAGAAACTATTCGTTCCACAATACATTAATAATAATACATTAATAATACATTAATAAAGTTCCACTGACAGAATTAGGGGGCGTGAGTAGTACTTTCCTTTATACATACAATTCTAATCTTAGAATTTCTATAGGTCTTGCTTGCTTTGTTCAAAGCTCAAATGATGTGAGTGTTGTCATTTATCTAACAATTCCATGCCCTGGACTGCTTTTCAGAATTGCTTGATGAAAACTGGTAATTTATTTACAAATTCTCAGTATATTTTGATGAGTTGTCATTTATTTACATCGTAGAAATTAGTAAATCTTTGCCAAGTGGTGATTTGGTGTTATGTCGTTTACTTAAACTTAACACATAATCCACTTTTTTGACTGTTGAAAGGGTGAAAACTCACGCGGGAAATTAAAATAAATATACACGACATATTATAGTATATAACGATACGTGTGACTTAAGTAGTCCGTTATGGCACGGCGTGAAATTAGTGCCCGTGCGTCGACGCCGTGCATTAAGACTAACTACGTCACACGTATAGTATACCATTTTATAGCACGTCTGACATTAGCCCGCACTTATGTCCCGCTTTTCTGTGTAAAAATGGACTATAAGTCACAGAAAAGTGTGACTTAAGTGCGGGTTTAGGTCACATAGTTCTATAATAAATACCTGCCATGCTGCTACCTGTTATGTACCTTTAGAAAATAAAAAGTATGAAAAAATCTGAAAATAGGCAGGTTAGCGTGATGCATACTCTCGGGTCTACGAGAGTATGAATCGCACTTAGCCAGTCTTTAGCCCTAATACTAAGATTCCCGAAAGGCCATCACGTAACGTCATATTTTTTCAAAGGTGTAAAAAGCTTCAACATAAAACTAGACCCAGGGGTACCACGCACGTTTTTAACGAAAGTAACCTCTCAAGGCTAAAATTTACAAGTCCCTACTCATACACATTTTTTTTCCATAACATTGTACAGTCAAGGACAAAAAATTACACACTTAGGCCCGATTGAATTACAGGGGTTGTACTCCCTAAGCACGAAATGCGTAGTTTCAGCCTGAGTTGCGTGCGCTTCCTACTCCGTCTCACTTAAGTACATAAGACTTAGAATGAACGACAGCACGAGGTGATCGTTCTTCCTAATCCCGATACGTTTTTGTCCGTCCGTAAAGTTGATTTTTTTTCATTTTTCAAGAAACTTATTAGTATTAAACGTTGGCAGAACGGTCGACACCGGTTACGCTTGCCCTAAAAAAAAATTAGGTATGTTTTGAAATTCATTTTTTATGGCATTTTTACCGCTAAACGCATTTAATGATTTATGGTGCAAATGGAACTTAGTGAACTTCAACAAGGATTTTCGCCTAAAATATTGATTGTAATTAGGAGGTTGTACGTGAAGCATCTTTGAACTTTCGTGAATTGTATCATAGGTGAACAATCCAAGCGATTGTCTGCCAAAGCAACACTTTTATTACATGCTTACCTATTTTAGTCCTTAATTCTACAGACGCCAGCACATCAAGCTACCCGAAACTGTTAAACTTTCCCAATCTTTAGCGATAAAGTTGAAAATCTATTAAAGAAATTTGACAGATTGTAGTAGCTTGATGTGCTGCCGTCTGTACCTGCTACCTCTAGCTTGCCAACCAAATACATTACCCATGATGGCCGTACCCAAATGCGAATATTTTTCTAGTGATTTATGTTTCATTTTTATTACATTTAGGAATAGTATTTCGGACGCTGGGGCGGGTGGAGGGGATGAAGAGAAATTAGTTACGTACCTATAGGTACATTTGTGTAGGTTAGGCTAAATTAGGTTGTTTGACTGAAATATAAAAAGGGTGATATTGTTTTATGATAAAACACGAGAGTATTCTAATAACCATGCTTGTAAAAATGAAATAATGGTAGGATTTTTTAGTCTTTTTTTTTCATAATTATTATTTTATAACTTAGCAACTTAAAAATGCTTTTGCTTTTATTATCAAATTTGCACTGTATTCAGTGTTATTATGAATGATATCATAATACGTAATAACAAACAATACCAACAAAGATTTAGACAAAACTAATACACATAAGCCAAGCGCGGCGCTGCACACTATTTCTTAAATTCTCTCCCACCAGAACATTTCCTTTATGCTGACGGAAAAAAAACCCTTATATTACACTCCCCACAGTGCGGTATAAGAGCAGAATATTGCAAGGGAATTACTAAGCAATTCCCTTGATCTCGGCAATCACGGGCTGCGCCGCGGAATGCTAAGGTCTCGTTTCTTTAGCGCGACCGCACAACACGAAGAATAAATAAGCGACTCGAGAATCGAGCGAATCGAGTCGAGTCTATCACACTTCAATCGTCATCGTGATAATTACGTGGATTTGACAATTGTTTACTTAAATGTGATGAAAATGGCAGTGGCAGTGTGTCAGTTGGCTGACTCAGTTTTTCTCTGAGCCACTCATGTCTCATTTCAAAAACTGCTTACCTACGGGCCTATTTTCCTAGTAATTTTGAATTGGTTTGAGGATTGAAGTAATTTTCTAATGTTGGTTTTGTAACGGACTAAACTCATTAATCTCCTGCCCTCATCCTAATTTATTTGCGGTCGGCGCAACATATCTGTTTCTTCCCTACTTCTCTATTGGTCGTCATCTCGGTAGTAACCCCCTTTCTAACTATATCATCATTCATCAATGGTTACTTTGGCCTTCCCCTACACTTATAGCGATTTGAGTTCACTGTCGCAATATCGAAACCTACCTCTAACCACTTCGTTCAGTGATACGTTCGGCTGAGGGGTTGAGGACAACCACGTTACACACACTTATATTCTTTTTGATAACCATTCGCTTTTGGTAACAGCTATCGAAATGTTCGCAGTAGTTTTATAAAACGCGCCAAGTAAAAGTTACGAATCGTAGGATATTGTGATGACAGAAAATGTACCGAACTATGAACCAATACAAATAAAATAAAGAATCTGAAACGTTTGTGAAAATAATAATTATCTTCTCAATTTGAAATTAAAAGTATTATGGACTTTTTGAAATTGGTATTAGGTATGGAAAAAATTGTCAACATGTTATATGCAACGAGGCTTTTGAATACGTTGTATATTTTATATCTTTTTTTTTATTTGTAATATGCGTTTTGTTTGTGCAGTATAAATGACTTTTGTTTCTTTCTTTCTAGTATTTAATAAAGGGTCAAGTTCTCTATTTCATATTCCTATGCAAATCTGATTACCATCAAATTGCAAAGGTCTTGTAAAAAAAATAAATAATAAAAGCTCGATCGCCATGGGTACGTTCATCGTAGAACACAATATTTTTAGTCAGAAAACCATTCTTCAACATCGCATGTAGATTCAATTTTGTAATCGTTGACCGTGACCGTATCACTGTTTGAAACTGAGTCTAGTTTTTTATCGCTGGTCACTGTTTCGTTACAAAATTCAATAAAACCTCGACCAAACTCTATTCCACCCGCTTTGCTATGTAACTAACTGTGAAAAAGTTGAATTAAAAATTCCTTTGTACGGAACCACTGGGGGTCCGTCAAAGGGTCGATAAAACATTTTTCATAGGCTTCTAAATCTTTTTGTTCCATTTCCATAAAATCATGGCGGCTCTTAAAATAGAGTGGGCAAATTGTAGTACTCGTAATTAATTTATGAAGGGTTCGAAAATCTTTTTTGTTGATTGTACCAGAGTACTGGGCCGTACCTACAGATGGCAAAAAAAAATCTCAGCATTTTTTTGTACCTAACTCGGAAAACAGAATAAATAAATCATATTTTTTAAAGTCAGTGGACTTGAGTACGTACTTAAGAGTGCTATCACAATTTTTCTTGGATTTGAGCGTTTTACTCGAGTTTTGATGTGTGATTCTGGTTTGGGAATAGCATCAAAATTAAAAAAAAAATATGTATAAGAAAGTTTGGTTATTTTTCTTGGGAGTGTTCTAAATAAATATTTCAATTTGTTTACATAAATCAGTAAAAACCTTGTCTTTGCAAAAGATGTTTCATAAAATTTTACTTTTGGGCCTCTTTTGATGCTTTATTACATCGAAGATATAATAATTAAATCATTTATAAAAATGATCATAGTACACCTGTATCTTCTACTTTGGAATGCTCAATTCAATTTATTATTTTTCATACAGGAATACACCAAAAATAATTCCGTAAAACAGAGAGTTACTGATAATTTTTCGTCCGAAATTATATTTTTTATCTATGAATATATAATCCAAATTTTAACAAAAAGTAACTAATAACTAAGGTTACCATGTTACCTATCTTGAAAAAAAAAATTAGTCTATTTAAAAGTATAATAATATTTTTAAACAATTGTTGTATGCAGCAGTGCTAAAATCAATATAAATCTCGGGACACGCGCTCTTTAGCTTTAGTCCGCGCCAAGCGCTTACTGAGGGAGGACGTATCGCTCGCTGTTGCCACTTTGTGTGCCACGTGATCTCACCAATTCGCCAAGAATATAGCGCAACCAACACTTCTTGATACAAGTGAGTATTTTTTTTTATTTTTTATGGATTGATTATAATGTAAATTTATAAGTATTTTCCTATGATATCCTAATGCGAATACATTATATAAAAGAAACATACACGTAAATATAGTTTGTTTTCATTATTTTCAGACATTGTTCTTAATAATGGGCAAAGCTCAACTTTGCCGCGAAATGGATATACGAATAGAAAAGTGTGGCCTATTTATAAGTACAGAGCATTTCTTTTTAGGAGCTACACCTGATGGACTCTTTGAAGATGGTGTTGTTGAGATTAAATGCCCCATATCTGCTTTTGACATGGATCCTGATACGGCTATTCTAGAAAAGAAACTAAAATGTTTCAAAATCAATGAAATAGGCGATCACTACATAGTATAAAACAAAGTCGCTTCCCTGTCTGTCTGTCCCTATATATGCTTAGATCTTTAAAACTGCGCAACGGATTTTGATGCGGTTTTTTTTAATAAATAGAGTGATTCAAGAGGAAGGTTTATATGTATAATACATGCATAATATAGTAGCGAAACATTGATAATTTTAGAGGTTTCTAATGTGATGTCGTAAATAAACACATTTTTTGCGCTTACATTGTAAACGCTGGCTGAACCCGTCGAGATAGATCAAAATAATGTACTACAGTATTGTACACCTTAAAAAGGTCTACAAAAAAGTCCGCAATGGTATATGTCTATCTCTTAGGGATAACCCACAATAACCATTTTTTATCCTATACTTTTTACGAGAAATAATGGCTCTAAAATTATCAGTGTTTCTCCATTGCACCCGTGCGAAGCCGGGGCGGGTTGCTAGTGTTTAATAAAAATCACGATTGGTATTATTATCAAATACAAGGCCAGCTCCACATTGCAAATAAAAATTTTTGTTTATTTGCAGTGTGGACTGGTACCGAGTACCCACTAAAAGTTGTAAAAGTTTACAAAGATCACGATTTCCGAAACCAGAAGATGTTGCCAAAATTAATTAAGTTTTATGAAGAGTGCGTTCTTCCTGAAATTGTAGATTCGAGAAAAGCACGGTCTATGCCGCTTCGGAAAATTTTATTTTAATTTATTTTTACAATAAATACTTTTTTATTCAGTCTTTGTTTTTTTTATTTTTAACTAACCAGTTGTATCACATCCATAAAATAATAAGTTATCTCGAACGATACACGTTTAAGGGTTGCATTGCATCACTACACATAGTGATGAAGAAGTCTTTAGATGTGCATATTTGATATAACACATCGTATGCATTTTATACTATGTACTATCCAAAGTTTATTAGAACATTATTCAAACTGTAGACACAATATCACATTGCATTAATTTCTATAAATACGTACTAACTCATATGAAATGTGTAAAAAAAGTAAGTACATATTTACATAAAGTATGTTTATAAGTAGCAGTGCAATTGTTTATAAGTGAACGCGCAAGTGGTGCTTCTGGAATTGCAAGCGTCTATAGGCTGCGGTAACTGCTTACCATCAGGAGGGCTGCATCAGCTTGCCACTTTAAGGTGTAAAATACAAGGCGTTAAAATATTAACTAGACACTTTAAGAAGTGCTTTAGACCATCGAACTGATTAACTTTTACTACAGGACAAACTTTGAAATCGCGAAAAAAAACAGCCGTCCCATACAGTTAAGAGAAGTAGTTATGTATTAAACTTTAGTATGCAACAGCAGATTTTTTTTCGCGATTTTAATGTTGGTCCCATAGTGAAAGTTATTCATTTTGATGGTCTAAAGCACTCCTTAAAGTCTCTTAAAACATTTATTTAACACCTTATAAATAAAAATTCAAGTAATTTTTATGACCATATACCCTACTCAATAGATACTCAAGCCGTTCTAGGTGGTAACTGATGGCATTCATATCAATAGTTCGTAAAATAATATTTTACGAACTATAAAAACAGTAATTTAATTTATTTCCAAAGAAAAGTCTCATGTTGGTTTGTTCCTGGCGTCGGACGCATAGCGGTTTGCATGTGTGCATAGCGTACTTCACTAGTCGCACACGTGCGCGTCCGCTGCCGCGCGCCGTCTAATTTACCTAAAACTGAGCACTTTGATTTTGTTATAGCCCTCTTAAACGGTGGACAAAAGTTGTAGATGGTTTTTTGTTCAACAAGGAGTTCTACTAATAACGTTGAGCTCTTGTGAAAAGTTTATCTTTGAAGTAATTCAGCTATAACTATTAATGGCGACCACTAGTAGCGTTGTGTTTCGGTAAGAAGGATACCTTACATTATTTTCACAAACATATTCACTCATCGTCAATACATTCATGTCCTTGTATTTGGCCACTTCCATGTCGTTGCGTGGTCAAAGAAAATATCAGCACCGGTGGTAGTTGCGTAAACTTCCACATGCTAACACCAATTTTTGTGTTTCTTGAATGACACTGAAATATTGACACAAACCGATTAATCAAAAACATTGTCTTTTAAAAGCGCTCCAACGTGATTACGCATCCAACTTATCGCAATTTCCCACTTACTAGCCAAGAAACTATTTACCCATGTAATATCATGATGTTTCTTTCTCTACACGCACAGAGGGCATTAACTCGTGGGGTTTATGGTTCATAATATATAGTGCACAGATTGTCAGGTTGCCAGGCCATAACCGTAGCCATTCCCAGTTAATATTCCACCAGCCTGCCTCGATACAATTTGTAGCTGTAACTTTGACGAACAAAATGTAAATAACCAGTTAACTCGAAAGAATTTTGTGAAGTTTATAGTAATGTGATTTGTCAACTTCCTTTAGATTTCGAGTGATTGATTATCGACGTTTTTTGTGGTCTGGCAGTAGATTATTTTGTGTTGATCGGGATTTGACAGAAAATAATAATAATAAAATTTGTTCGATTAATGTGATTGGGTGTTTTTATATTTTCCAACGTAATGATATTATCAGCCACGGCCTCACGGTAACTCAGGGAAGTAAAATGTATGAAAATTATATGAAGACGCTTTTAAATTACAGTCATCGCTAACGTGACGTATAGACAAACGCACATTGCTGAAAGTGACCTCTGCAGCTCTTCCTTAAAAGAAAGCAACGTTGATTTGCCTACTGCAGAAATCATATTGAAGGTTGGGAGTTGAAACGTTTTTCTTTGGATATTTTGGAAGATATTCTAAGAGAAATCAGCCACCAATAAATATATCGCCTTTCTATTCAAAATCGCTAAATGTATCTAAACCCTTATTACGAATGTTTCAAACAGACGCTGGTGGATGCCATTATAGTGGCCGGTCACAACTGTGGCCATTGACGTACGTGGGTTCGACGGATTGACAATAATGACAACGGTTTCCGTTCCAGGATGTCCTGGAACGGCCACAGCCCAGTCCATGTGGACTGGGCTGGTGCAAGTTGTGGGAGGAAGCGCAGAGAGATTAAAAAAAATCTGAAAATGTTGATGTGGAAAATACTTCAAAGGACGGATATTATCGATAGAAAAGATATTGTGATATTATCAATCTCACGAATTTTGAAAACCCGCCTAATTAACCCCCCCCCCCCCCCCTTTTAATAGTAACATGGCTAGGGTCCTTACATTGATATTTTTGGGCCACTAAGAAGTAGAGAAGAACAGTATCTAGCCGTTAATCAAGCTGCCATTTTTTCGGCTGTGTAATGCCTTCAAAAAGTGAGTAGGGGAAGACTAATTAAACGATAGATGGACTGTGTGAATGCTGATATGGTAAGAAAGGGTGTGACTGCCGAGATGACGACTAATTTTGTTTTATTTTATTTTATTTCTGGATAACAAACAGGAGTACAATTAAATGTTATACACACTATTTTACTAATTAAACAAAATACCTATCATACTACTAGCAACATTATCCACTTGTTACTAATTCATTGTTGTTAATGCTACGTGAGAAAAAATAAAAACAATACACGAGTGAATGGAGTGAAAGATTAAATGATTGTTGATTGAATGAGTGCTTTCTAACTACGAAATTTATGCGCGCACTTACTGTTTCCGCGTTTCTATGCGCAAGCGGTGTGCGTCCCTGGTGCGCTGGGTGTGGTCTAGCCCCAATACCATCTCGGCAATGATCGCCGACAGGCTGGGCTGCCGACAGGCTGTGGCAGGCATGTTGCTGTTAGAATGCCGGTCAGAGAATTATAAATATTCTGTCTTATTTATTTTATTTTGTGACCTAGCGATGTGATTTTATTTTTTTATTTTTGTTTGTATGTGTAATTATTGCTTTTGACATTGACTTTGACCTTTTTGACATTGTATGCCTAATAATTCTATGAGTCTATGTTACTCGATTGATGAATCATCATCATCATCTGCCTAGCCTTTTCCCAACTATGTTGGGGTCGGCTTCCAGTCTAACCGGATGCAGCTGGATACCAGTATTTTACAGGGGGTAAATATTTTTCATCTAAGAAGAAAAACATCATCAGTCACTAGCAACTTGCAACTCGCGCCACCACTAAACAAAAACCGAAACGTAATCGTTCACGTTTGACGTTAGAGCACGTTAAATTACCGGCGCGGAATCTTATTTATTTGACAGCGGGACGTGAGTCCGCCGCCTCCGGCCAGATTAAAGTTCCTTTCTTCAGATCTTTTACAACGACAGATTACCTTTTTTTGGAATGTCTAGAATGGAAAATAAATATTTCTGGAGTGTAAGTAAAAGTTTCAATATATTGGGTTTAGTCGTAAACATGTTGGTGATTTGTCACTGGCTGACTGTTCAGTGATTTCTTGATCTAATATTGTTGACTTTTTTCTTTTCCCATGGGTGTCGTTCCCATTGTGGAGCAAAAGGGACGTTACGTCCCTTCAAAATAGTTTTTCGATCACTCAGGTTAAGATATCTTAGCCGAGTATATCTGCAACCAGTAGTAAGCCACATCTATCTACGGTGTGATTTCTATACTCGTATTATTGTATTGCAACCATTTGCAAAGCAGGTGGCAGGGACATCGATGCGCATCCTGTTACCACGAATTCATCACAAGATTCTTCTTCAAAATTTTCTACGCTAGGGGGTCTGCCTAGCGTAGAAAATTCGTCGTAGTTATTATTCGTCGGTTATAAAAGAAAAAAAAATCTACTTTTCGATTCATTCTCACCACGTAAGTATTGCACGTTTCTATGGAACACCTGTTTTTTTTTAATAGCCTATCGAACCGCTGTTTTTTTTATATCTTTACCAGAATAAATGTATAATCACAAACAAAACAAGTACCTAATGTAAAATAATATAATTAGTCAATGTTCAATATTTCAATGTTTAAGTCGATGAGGGTATTCTCTTTACTACCGAGATTTTAGCTAGAGTTTTTGTTCTTTTGTTATTTTTGTTTTCTTTTATTATTGTAGCGTTTTTTTTTTTGTAACGTGAATGCTGTGTTTTTTTTCTTCTCTTTTGTTGTGAATGCTGTGCACGTCTGTAATTTACGTAAACACTAGTCCATGTCTCTGTTCTCTGTTAATTGTAAATTTTTGTGTTTGTGTTGTTGATGTGCCTTAATAAATAAATAAATAAATCACCACCGGTTTCAAAGCTTCTCCATGCTGCTCAATCAGTACTGAATTCGAAATACAAAAATTAACAGGAATCTTGTAAAAATCACGATATCTGTTTTATAGAGTGCTATGTGACCTCATCATTTCCTTTCAAGTTTTATGTATTGTTAACGTAGGTACTTCCCCAAATTTAGTTTTAATATTAATTATTTCTTAAAAATTTTGTCACAAAAACTAGCGAAGGTATCTGTGATATGAATTCAAAGGGATGAATTGCCGGCAAAACAATATATTTGTATATCTACGAAGAAACACAGTTTGATCGAGTAACTATAATAGCAGAAAATAATTTATTTCTATTTCAACAAACGTCGTACAAAAAACTGTACCTTCCCAACGCCTCTGTTTCCTTCCAACTTAGTACAAAATAACACGGACGGGGAATGTGTCAAAACTTCCTTCATTTACGTGTTCGAGTCATTTTAGCAGTACGTGCGTCCGACGTCCTTTCACATGGACTATATGAATTAACTTTACAACATGCTGCCAGCAATTTGCTTGGCTTCGTTTATATTTACCAGAGTTTTTTCACCACTGTTGGTTTTTTTTTTCTGCCACTAGCTTCAAAAATATAATACAGCGAATTTTAATACATTACTTTACTTTAGTGTGCACGCAATAAGCCGTGTGTTTATGACCAGATGTACCATGTAGCAGGTGGCGTTCTGTAGCTTCTACCTACCCCTTTGGGAAGAAGACGTGATTTTATGTATTTATGTGTACTTTTCATAACAGTAACATCCTTATACCGAATAAATGATAAATGATACATAAAAAACCCTAGCCTGCTCTCTGCTGCAATCGTACCAGAAAAAAACATGAGTGGATGATCAGTATTATAACTGACATCACAACATCCAAAAACATCATCCTCATCATGATTCACTAATCAGTGTAGCCCAGTTCTCTGTTACGCCATCACAAATAATTTCCGCCTCTCCATATTCATCCTTTAACCAAAACTATCTCACTTCTCCCAAAATCATAGCCTCTCTAAATATTTCAGGGGGTTCATCCTAAAATAATAGCCGAACATCGTTCTACGTAACGGTGTCCTATTCACGAGCATCGTTTTGGCAAATGTGCGCCAGTGACAAAGCCAAAGCTGCGTGCATTTATCTTGGCCTAAGTCCATCATAATAATTATTGTGGAACATGGTCTTTGTGTTCGCGGAAGAGTGTTTATTTAATTGAAATGTTTTAGAAATGAAATAATTATATTTATTGATTTTTTTGTATACTATCTCCAGATTTAATACTTTTAGTTAGTAAAAACTATCCTAGCTGAATCTATGTTCAAATCTCCAACCCTTATGCTATTTCCTTATAGGTTTTTAAGTCAATTTTCTAAACCATATTTAATTGAATTATACAGAAAATTCGTAAATAACGTAATAAAAATGACATACTGGTTTAAACCCAAGATCTTCACCCTCTTTCTGTATCTACTCATTGCGCAAATGATTGGTGAGCTTTATAAAGGCATCCTAGGCGTGGAGCAATATTGATTGATTATTATACTATAGAGATCCTAGTAAACGCATCATTTCTAATTTTCATAAATTTTCTTTTTATTTCATTTAATTTTGTTTCTTTATGTCTTTTACTCGCTGATCGCATTCACAGCGCCCTCGCTTCACCTCGTCCGCCCTAGGCGAGAACAAATACAGTGTTGTGTCGGCCCCTCCTTTTGTTATTGTAACTTTTATGTACGGAAACGCTCTGTTATTACAAACCGACGTATTTTTATAAAGGATTTTATGAGCACACAATACATGTTTACTTTGATGTTATTCAAGGCTTTAGGTTTGAAACTATTAATGATTTTATTCGTTCAGGATGAGGTGCTTTAATAATTTTCTATACAACGTGTAACGTTAAATTCGCAAAACCTGAGACACCCCAACTGATCTTTAATTCAATTGACCTATTTCAGAGAGAAAATAAGTCATTAAAAAAATTGTAAAGGTTGTATGTGCTGTTTTAGTTTTACTGGCCATTCTGTTCGTTTCTTGCGTCTGCGACGACGCTTTATCGAAGGAGGAGTCGTCACCGGGCCGCTGCGCCGCGCTGACATTGCGTTGCTTGACCTATTAATAAATAGACACCGCAACGTTTTTAATGAAGATTTTTTTTAAAATGTGACCTATATTAAAAAGTTGTTCAATTAATTCTGCTCGTTATTCTGATCAAACTATTTTCAGGTTTTGCGCATTTAACGTTACACGTTGTATATAGATAATTTTCGTTCGTTGAATCCACTCAGGTTTTCACGATCATTTTTAATGCTTGTACTTGAGCTTTTACCATTTCAATAAAATCGTTACTCAATCGTCCAAGTACATACTTACAAGCTATTATTTGATTTCTGAAAAACACTCGTTTTGACGATGCTATAATTTTACTGAGATGCCTTTTTCGTATCGGTAGCCAATCTATTCTACTTGACATGATTATGACTAACCTTGATCTGCTTCCCGGAAAATTTAAAGGCACAAGAACCCTGAACCCGATCATAAAATAATTCGTAATAATATGGAACATAATCTTCAGTGACGTCAATCTCATTAATAACATCCATGACAAAGCAGAATATATTAATACTTTAACAATCTTCTCAACATGACCGTATGCTAACAATGGTTGATAGTTACAAGAAATTTTCTATTCACAAAGTACCTACTTGCAAACTTCTAAGCCCCTTTGCTTTAGTTGACTTGAAATGCTTGCGTAGTATGACTAGCTTTGTTTGTGTTCCTATCCTAGAATAAACGGAGAATTGAAAGATTTTTAATTTATAGAGCCACAAAAATGATATTGGTTTAACCTTACAGCGTCTAGCTAGTTCGGATTTGGCATTTGGTATGGGTACTCTGAAGACACGCTTGTTTATTATGTCCTTAAAATCGGGCCGATTTTTTATTGTTGCATGACATTAGGTCTTTACCAATGAAATTGCCGTTCTGCAGCACTGGCCATTTCAAATCAAAATAATTTTTGTTTGGCTAAGAATTCTAATTTCAAATTAATTTTATTTTAAAAACATGGAATTTTGTTTCCAAAAGTAGTCATTTGTTTATTGATTAGTGTTACATTTTCATCGCATTTCAATCTTTTTCGTCATCATGGATACGTTAAAAATTCGAGTAATTATGGAATATCAGTACCGTCGTGGCAGCAACGCGGCACAAACGGTACGCAACATCAACGACGTTTACGGAGCTAACACTACAAACCAACGCACCACCTGTTATTAGTTTGCTCGCTTCCGTTCTGGAAATTTCGACCTGAAAAATGAACCTCGCGGTCGTCCGAAGACTTTGGTCGACTGTGACAAATTAAAGGCGATTGTGGAAGCTAATGATACACAATCTACGGCTGAATTAGCAGCAGCTTTCGACGTTAGCGTCAAAACAATATTGGTCCATTTGCGTCAAATTGGCAAGGTAAAAAAGCTTGACAAATGGGTGCCCCACGAACTCAATGATCGCCGGCGCGAAGTACGCGTCGAGACGTGCCTTGCACTGCTCAACAGACACACAAATGAAGGAATTTTGAACCGCATTGCTACCTACGATGAAAAATGGATTCTGTTTGATAACCGCAAGCGCTCAGCAAGTTGGTTGGATCCTGGTTCAGCACCTAAACAATGCCCTTAATGAAAACTTACCCCTAGAAAAGTGATGGTCACTGTTTGGTGGTCTAGCGCCGGTGTGATTCATCACAGCATCTTACCAAACGGGGTGAGCATTACTGCAGATGTGTACTGTGAAGAACTGAACACAATGATGGAGAAGCTGGCACATCTCCAACCAGCATTGGTCAATCGCTCGTCTCCGCTGCTCCTGCACGACAACGCGTGACCTCATACTGCACAGCAGACGGTCTCCAAGTTGCAAGAACTGGGGTTGGAAGCTCTCCGTCATCCGCCCTACTCACCAGACCTTGCGCCTACAGACTACTACTTTTTCCAGAATTTGGATAACTTCTTGGCGGGAAAAAAATTCAAGAGAGGCAGTACAAAATGCCTTTGAAGAATTTATTGCCTCCCGTCCAGCTGATTTCTTTAAGAAGGGCATCAATAAACTAAAGCAAAGATGCATTGATTGCATGGGTGATTACTTCGATTAATACAAATAAAAAGTACATGAAAAAAATTAGTTTAAATTTTTTCATACAAAACGGCAATTTCCTAGGTTTCATAGGTGGGACCTATTATTTAAGCGTTGCTTGCTAAGTGCTCTTACCAGCGCGTCCTCAAATAATAAAAATATTAGTTTCCTTAAAGCTGATTGTGATATGTTCGCGAACGAATGGAGGAAGATCTTGTCAGAATGTCTGGAGTATAATTAATAATTATACTCCAGACATTCTGACAAGATCTTCCTCCATTGAGACATGACGTATGACAGTCGGGTATATTATATTTTAAATTCTTAACATAATATATTCCACTAATGTAACGAATAATGTATGTAAAAGTAAATGTATGAAAATGGATGGATGTAATTTATGTAATGTTGTGTGGCTTTTGCTGTGTTTCAAAATAAAAATAATAAATAATTTGATACACTAAAAACCGCAATATTTCATGCCCAAAGTTTTATAAAGAAAAAACAATAAATTGACAGCTGAAAGTTTCAATTCGCCACAAGAAATATTTTGACATTACTTATTCATTAAAACCTTGAACTCTTACAAAATTAACAGCGTTGTATATTTTACCGAACTTTCCTAATCATTGAAACTATTCCAATTAACCGAAGAAATATCTAAATTGAAAAGCGAAATTACTTTGAATTCCTGACGATCTACATCCAAATAGGAAAAACGTTCCTGTCGGGGATTTGAAATCTCACTCACCGGGAAATTAAAAAACTTTCAAACCACTTTGGCAAACTTCATTATTAAGATCCACAGGGTAGTTCCAGCCTTCAAAATGTATAACGTTTAATATAGCCGCTATTTGTATGGGATTTACGTTGCGTTACTATTTAAACTTGATGCAACTGGATTCGTGAGTTTAATTGGTCCAGGCTTAATTACCTTTTTTGTGCTGCCCAAGGCAGCTTCTGTTTACTCGAAGCTCTGTAAATATAGAGAACTAATTGAACATGCTATATTTTCATTTAAAAACTTGTTTTTCAAAGTAAATTTTACAAAGAGAAATAAATTAATCACGAACTTGATATAAAACTAGGATGTGGGTACCCAAAGTTTTTGACAATTTATTGTTTATTTTATCATTTACATCCAAAACTTGGAAGCTATCAGTATGAATTGGTACTTTAGTTTTTATTAAGCCCTCACTTGGTAAGTGAAGGTTAAATCAAGCCCAGCTCAAGGCCGAATCAAGTATTTCATAGAAGTTTTCAAAGTGAAAAGCATATTCAGTAGTACCATAAATGTTTTAAAAGTCCCGTAACTGAATTCTTTCCACATATTAAAACACAATAAAGTATATAAAAGGTTTCATGGTTTATACCACGGTTCGTTTCACAATAGAAAACATGGTTGAAAAGCTTCATATTTATAAACTGCAGCTATTAAACGTTGATGAACATTCACGTCATGACGGAAGGCCCGTACATTTCCGCGTACGGCTCGTTACTTCAAACCAACCATCCGTTGGTAGCGAAGTGGGTCAAAGTTCTGGTGTTTTTTCATTCAAAAGTCATTATGAGTTAAATAAAAAATAAAATTGTTTTAGGAAGTTGGTGACAGAGTTGGTTTATTCATTTTTGCGGTCAAAAGAGCTCTGCTATATCTATAGCTATAGCTATATATTTTATTTGGTTAGAAAAGTTTTTTTATTAGATGGTAATTTACATTTTTCCAATGAAGTAGGTATATAGGTGAACACGGTTATTATTATGATACTTTGGGGTGAATTTTTTTATGCATTACCATTAATGCTTTGTATGAGTTTTGAGTCTGATTGTACCAACCATTCAATTGCGTCTATCACATTTCACCACATACTTGACTTAAGTTTCTTTTTTTTTTTTTTTTTTTCAAATTTCCTCACAGCGTTCATTTTTCAATCTTCCTCATCCAGTCTGTCCTTATCTCTTTCTACAGCTTTTCATTCTCTTTAAAAAAAAAGTTAAAAGTCAAATAATTTATTACAAATTTGCACATAAACTGCACTTTTGAATGTCAAAAATTACAATAACACCGAATTGATTCTTGTCGCCCCTTCCAAAAGGTAGTTTTCATATGGACAAGAATGGGCAAGAAACACCGCAGTTAACTCTTTTAAAATGTTATATGTACAAGATTTTGTATACATACATTCATTATAGTATACTTATTATTATATGTGAAGACGATGCACCTAGGATAAAATTACTCTCCCACAAAAGGTAAAAAGAATTAAAAATAAAACAATGTCAGGTAAATCAATTTTGTGATAGATACCATGGTGCTTATATATTTACCAATATTGTAAAAATAGATTATTTTCCTAGAATTTTAACAAGTGTGTGAGTTACAGTAGTCACAGAATGTAAAAATCAATGTCATAAAAAAATTAAACTTCGTAACCATAACTTAATTATTGGATTTCTCATTTTCCAGATTGCAAATTGAGTTGATTTTTTACATTTTGAAATAGAAAAATATAACCTTTTTTTTAAGCTATATTTAAGCTATATACCTCAACTTATTACAACCAGGCCCAGAAATCCCCGTCTCCTTTGGTAACTTATATAGTTAAAAAATACTCTAAGAACTATTATCAAAATACCAATTTCCACACGGCGAGGTTTAACCGTTCCCGAAGCGGAAGAGATCAGCCACGTAATAATGATCCAATAAATATCTCGGTTTTCTATCGCTAATGTTCTTTCCCCAAGGATTAGGAGCTCGAACTCTATATCAACAGGAGATTAATTCTGTATTAATGTCCGTAATACCATTATAAGATTCGAGTGGTGTTCATGTATTAATATTTGATGTTGCGTGAGTTTATTTTTGCTCTTTTGTGGATGAGTGTTAATAAGTTATAATAGTAATGTAAGACTGAGATAACCTACGTTATTATATCGAAATAATAATAATTGATGAATCTCTTGTAATAATTGTGGTCACCCTATCTGCAGATAGAACTATCTAGTTAGTGCGTTATGTTCTAAGACGATAAAGAATACACTTAATTCATTAATTTGGATTACACAAATTCCTCTGCTGTACTAATTGAATTCTGAAATGGTTGTGGCACAAAGCTTTAATGTGCTTACAGATAACTGGTTTTATCAAGTTTTAGCTCCATAATTCAATAATTACGTATGCCTGTCCAAAGTTACATACATATCATAGTGTCATTTTTGCACTGTACTTCAATGAATCTAAAGGTGACTAAAAATTAGAATAGTAATTCTATATTCATGAAGCGAGAGTAACCAAATAACTTTTTTGATGAGAAAACTTCGGAATGATGGAAAGAAAGAAAGACAAATATACATGAATGGAATCTGTTTGCTTAAGAAATGGAAACATTTCTTTGTGGGACACCTTAGAAGATGAACTTTGGTAGTTCTGAACGAGGACAAACTTTCAGAAAGTAGTCCTCGCCTTATCGGTGGTTCTTAAAATTTATAGGGGCCTAATGGAATCTCATGGAGTAGGCCAACTTAAGCTAAGACATATGAAACGTATTTGGTGACATATACATAGTACTGTGCCAATTTTCAAGTGTACCATACACTTGAGAATTGGTACAGCCTATCTATTCCTATATATCCTAAATATCTCACCGTGAAAACAAAGGTGAAGTGAGCGTGAAGTGAGTCGTCAATAGTGTCAATCCGTAGCATCAGCAAGACTAAGAGTTCACTCTAAGCTCACTTCACCTTAGTTATCACGGTGAGATATTTCCAGAATCGACCGGCAGTACTATAAAAATACAAAACCTATGATAGGTAATAACAATGAAAGCATTCGAAGAATAATTAATAACACTCCAAACAATCAAGTCATCAAACTTACAAAATACCTGCCAAATTTATAAAGAAAACCAAAAGAAAATCTTTCTAGCTAACTCAGTAGAGGTATACTGAGTTAGCTTAGATTTTTCTTTTTATTCTCTTAATAAATTTGCTAGCTACCGAAGTTTAAACTGTTGTACGAAATTCTCCAAGCAATTTTAGAACAGAAACTATACACAAAACAACGCAAAGGTAAAATCGAATGAGATAACTGGGCACCGCATTACCCACAATTTATTGCTAATCGCTAAACCCGAACATAATTCGCTCGATCCGAATCGAAACCGGCCACCGATGGGTTTAAGTGACCACGCATTAATATAGAACATCGCGAGTTATTAGACCGAAATTAATTGCATCCCACTAATTATTCGAATGCTGATTTTGATTTGACGTGTGCCGCTATTATGCGAAGGTAGGGGTATACATAATGAGAGGTGTCAAACATCTGGTAATTCCAAAGTAAATACGGTATTTTGATGTTTGAAAAAAGACGATGAGTTTTGATGTTGCATCGAATGGAATCCCGATGACCAAGACGCAGATGCGAAAATTAACGTCATGATTTATTCTGCACTGGCAATACATTCAAATAGGCTCGATTTTTTCATAAAATTATTAAAAAAAAAAACTACTACGTTATGTAGGTTCCTATTGTTTAAATAAAATACAATTTGAATTCATTATATCTATATACATTACCAAACGCTGTATGTGTTGCCTTTTTATTTTACCTTACCTTATATTACCTTAAATGAAACAGGTACAGTCACGAATAAAAACCATAAAGAATAATATGATTAGCATGTTGCGTCCCCAAAACCTTCCGTGGCTTCAGCTAATATTGTCATTAAGGGCGGAATTGTTCCAGAAACAGAACCCTGTAACATGTCCGACCGGTAGTAGCGTATATTTCAGGCTATAACAAAAAAACGGACCGGAAGAACCACAACGATATTGTGAGGTCGCAAATAGCAGCTGACATTAAATGAAAATTGCTGCGGAGTTCCCACGTAAAAGTTTTAGAAGAAAGTGATCGTCATGGGGCCCATGTTGTTCGGATAGTTGGAACGTGTTTTTGACTTGGTATGTGTGTTATAGCAATCTTTTCACGCCGAATCGGTTGCTTAAAGAAAAAACAGAGTATACGGATCGAAGACTATAATGTGTAGCACGAGCTTAAGGAAATGGAGGGGAATGGATAAATTGTGGGTGCTATTATGTTTAAATTGTTGTCTTGTCGAGCCCTGCTTTGTTTACCAATCCTCAAAAGATAGTATATTTTTGTAAAGAGTAACAATAGAGAAACTTAGGTCATGCTTAATGTTACACAATTCAATATAGGACCACAAGGAACTATTCCCGTGAACCATTTTGCCATATACCTACTAGGGTGGTCCTTATTCCTAAGAAAACAAATTTTTTTCTTTAATTTCGCGGGGCACCACGTAATTTGATTATATACCATAAGAAAGTATTTCAGTATTTTTTTTGAATTTTTTAAGTGACATTTAGAGGTCGCTACCAAGGTTTGAATTTTAAATAAAAACTCGAATTTTTTCTTGTCTTCTTTATTTTTTTTTAGATTCTGCCATTCTTTGAATAGTTTTTCAATTTTACTGATGACATGTTTTTTTAATTGAATTGGTATATTAGCTTTTTCCCACAAATTTATAACTCCGCAAGCCGTCAAAGTCGCAGATTCACGTATGCTTTTCTGTTCTCCATTTTTGTACTAAAAAAAAAACGCAAAACTTCATCGATGAATGGCAACGTTGATTGGTTTAATTCGGATAATAATTGTCCAATAAGCCAAACATTACTTTGATTTCTAGTAGCTTTACTGAGTCCGCTACTTGTAGACGCCATTGCAAGTTGAAACACGTTAATATGATTTTTACAAATAAAACACGTACGCTCTCGTTAATGACGTATTAGACCTGAAGTGTAGTAAGAAGTGAAGTAAGACGTACAATTTGAAACATACGCAATTACGCATGCGCACAAACCAATTTTTAACGTATTATGATGTTAGTGCGCACGCGTACGTCTTATCTTTTTGATTGTGTGAACGGTCTAAATCTCGACGCGTCGGTACAGAAGAGGGGTCGAGAGGAGGAAGGGATAAAAAGCGATTGTCTATGCGAGTTTTACTTGCACGGAAAATATGATATAAACACCTAAATGAAACATTAATGAAACCATCATTTAAGATGTTTTTCAATGCTTTTTGTAAAAATTTTGACAGCTGGTAGCGACCTCTAAATCTTAACAAAAAAAAAACAAAAAAAACTTATTTCATATTTAGAAGTATATAATCAAATGAGAAAGTGCCCCGGGGATAATTTAAGAGTCGAAAAATAAGGACCACCCTAATACCTACCAAAAACTTGACTATTTGACTTTTCGTTCCAGTTCATCGACATTTAACACGAGTCGAAACACGTCAAATTCCCACAATCGAGCGCACACAACGCGACTTGGTAACTTGTTATCCTGAAGCAATTAAATCGAGTCGGCATTCGAGTCACGTTCAGAATTAATGTCCGAGAACGTATCGGTTCGCGCTTCGTGTTTAGGCGATACCTGCGACGTTTAATGTATTGGATTAGTCGTGATGTGTGTGCCGGCGCTTAGTAGTTTAGAGTTTCTGTTTTATCTAGTTAGGAGTTTACTCCTAACGAAATAAGAAGATTACTTCTAATTTTGCTTGCGAAGGTGAAGTGTGCTGCATTGATAATTTAAAATGGCATTTAAGAGATTGGTTTGTTTTCTGATTCTGTTTTAGTATTCAGGATGAAGACGAAGTTTAAATTGGATGAAGGATTTATAGTCTGCTCCTACTTGCAGAGAAATAAGTCTTTAATTCCTACTATGTACTGGATCAATCATAAATCAGTGCTTTTTTTTTTTAGCCCATCCCTCTTTCCACAGACTACTTACTTACTATTATCAAACCGTGTTCATACAATATTATACTCGTATCTAACATTGTTTAAGTTTTCATTACTGTCTTCGAGTTTTTCTTAACTTGTACGTTCGATATTAGTTTGTAGGAGAATTTTATTATGAACTTACTGTCTGCTGTCTTTTAACAGAACTAAGTATATCTGGGTCACATACGTTACCTAATGATCCATTTATCTGTTGCCTGCACGTTGAGTGCAGAATCTCCAACGTCTTTTCTTTGTTAAAGCGCTTTTACACTACCTTCTTAGAAGAACGTGCTCACCTTTATTTCTTAAAGTTTCTAAATGTTTTAAGAATAAAAAAAATATATTGTTATCATGAGTGAAATGTTACACGTGTGCTTCCTCAAGGCATAAATTCATATGATGTACATGCTTAAATAACATTTATATTGCCAACAAACGCTAGATCTCTCAGCAAAGCCAAGGGATCATGGCATCGCTCCCTAAGGACCTTCTTGAAACACATGGAGATTATAATAATATTAAAGATGGTGATAGCATTAAATACCAAGATACTTAAACCAATGTTGGATTAAGTCCTGACATAAATAACTAAATTGAACTATCAAAACACATTCCTAAATTTGCATAGATTATGGTAAGCCAAATGTCAGTGCGGGCCATATATCGGGTGATTGCGAATCGTATTGTGTTGTTTGATTTTCATTTGAAATCGCACTCGTCACTGCACATTGTTATTTCATAGAATTTTCCGTCAATTTGCTGCAATCGATTTCAGTTGGATTAGTCGTTGCTATTAGTTAGAGTGTTTTATTCTGAGCTCCTGTGATTGAGTAGTACCTACGTTAAGTGGATTAGTTGCCATAGTGTCTATTATTCTGATTTTGGGACTACCCTTTTTAAGAATCAAGCTGTAGATAGTAACTCTACTGCTTGACTCGTCAAGAAGTTTACAGGACAATAGTTTAAGCAAAATCAGGCACAACATCTAGAATTGGAGACTAATCAGTCATCCAGGCAACAACAAAGACATCAGACATCATAAATGAATAATATAAATCAATACCTAAATGCAACTTAACCGAAATATATTTCACTATCACACGTTTAATTACACACACCCCGTTTTAATCCCGAACACCTTCAAACATATTCACACCCAAGAAGATTCCTACAGAATCCCTTCACCAAATTAACAGGACGTAAAACACATTAACCGCTACCCGATTTAACAGGCGTAAATTTGAAATATTCATGCGTTCAAATTAATGGCCGCACCTATAAATTAGCGCCGATACAACCACTATCACCTGGGCTACATATTAAAGGGTCTTTAAAATCCTCTCGCAAAATTCTCCGCATAAATGCAAACGACATATTTCGGTCCCTTTTTAGGGAACCGTAGCTCATGCGGATTGGAGACATTAAATTTGAGGATGTACTGGGAGGGTTACAGAAAGTCAAGTAATTAAGGGTCGAAAATTATGTTTTAAGTTTGTTGATAGTAATGAGAATTTATAAGGTTTGTTAAATTTTAGGGGATGGTTATAATTTGAGCTGGGCACTGGGTTTTGGTGGAAGCACCTTGTATCTATTGATTGTCTAGTTGTACCAAGTGTGACACGATATTTAACCTTTTCAAACCAAGAACCATTACGGGTATAATTATAAATATCCAGATTCCTGGTTATATAATATCTACGTTCTCAAACAATGCAATTTCATCAACCAGCACAAAGTTGATCTACGGTCCGTCGCCCACGCTCCCACACGCACCTAAGGAGACAAAACTAAAACGGGGTACTTTAAAACAAATGGCGTGCGTTTATGTGGCACACATTGTTCTACGCTTCTCACGTCATTAACTTGATATTCGTTTGCTTTTAACACTTCTACAGCTTTAAATTCATCAGACATTTTGTTTTTGTTTTCTTCAGTGAATATTAACATTGTTAAGAGTTCGGAATTTCACTTTGTAGCTGAAGTGATGTCACCTTTAAAATCATGAACACATGAGTAATTGCTCATGAGAGTGTAAACTGATGACTTCCCTTTGTTAGTCTCTCTAAGCGATGTACTCAAATCAGTGTTTTATACTTACACATACAATGACATGCTATCACGACGGTTTTCCTCGAAAGTTTAAGCAGAGATGACATTTAACAATTATTATAGTTATTCAAATACACAGAAAGCAAAAACATAATTTTAGAGGGTAAAAACTCTCTCGCTTTTAGAGATATAGAAAACCTAACTTTGGCAATGATTACAATGGAAAAAATAAACTTACACTATTTGCGCTGTAGCATGGTGCGGGTGACAGTTTCAGTAACATTTCGTTTCACTCTTGAAAGTTGCCGCGATTTACAATTTATGACTTAGTATTTCAGTTGTACCACATTCGTAATATATTAAATAATTAATAACTGTAGTAAATTAAATTAAACCCAACCAGAATGTTCTAATCAAGAAATAAAATCAAATTGAATGAAAAATTAAGCAAAGTGTTATGCGTATAACGTAACGCCATAGACGTATTTAGTGATGGGATGTACTGCTACGATGGATAGTCGATATTTTTTATAATAAAAAACGTATATTGTGCGTAGGTCAATTTTTATTTTTAAAAGGTCTAATTATACAACAGAACATTTATAGGGTAAGGTTGCTTAAAAGGTTGCTAAAAAAAAATACATGTTATTCGTCTAAACTCATATCAGAGTCAGGAACATCTGAATTGTCACTCAATTCATCATCTGAATCTGTGACGGATATTATTAACGATGACTCAATTATGTTGTCAATATGTATGTCACGATCCCAATCAGACATAATGTCCCTTTTTGTTTTATTCACGACCTTCGACCAGTCTTCAGGTTGAACATTGTTGATGGCCTCTTGTAATAGGGCCAACATCTTATTTGCCGTAAATGGCGGCGAAGTATTATTTCTTGCGGCGTAACCTAAAAATAAACGAACTTATAAAAAAAAGTATTTATTGTCACGAAAAAAAAAACATAAACCCGATTTTGATTATTTTATATAAGTACAAAGATAATTATGTAGCCATAAAACATTTATATTGACAAGTTTATACACGTAGCACACACGTAGTTACACTGCACAACTGAATAATACACTAATTTTCATAACAATATTAAAGAGAACTAGATTCACGCTGCGAGTATCGTTAGCGATAAAAATGAATTGCATAACCTCACATCCCTACGTGGTACTGACAAATGTCATACGGGCAACTGTCACCCGCACCATGCTACAGCGCAAATAGTGTAGCATTTGTAAAATCTAATCTTCTCACATACATAATTCAATTTATAATTTAGTCTTCGATAGAATTAGTTTTTTTATACTCCTGCGAGATTTTATTCCAACGGTTTCCAATTTAAATATCGATGATTTTGCATATACTTGAACCTAGCTACAGTGTGAAGTGTCACCTAAGTGTAGTTCTTTTGAAATAAAAGGGATATACTACAGTTTTATTATTCTGTTGCTCTGAGCTTTTTACGATGCTCGGTCAAATAAAATAATCCTAAAGTTACTTTTTTATCTTTCGTACTACTCTGAATATTGTATTAAATTATTTGGTCTCTGGGGATTTCAACATAAATAAATCAGATACCTACTATCTAGTCAGAGTGACAGGCTAACTTTGTTTTGAAAGTCAAAAGTAGTTGAAAGACAAACAATCAGCTTCAAAGTCAAATCATTTATTTCAAATAGCCACATAAAAGGCACTTTTGAACGTCAAAAATTAAAATAAAATAGAAGTGATTCTAGTCGCCCCTTCCAAAAGGCAGTTTTCATATAGAGAATGATGGGCAAGAAACACTACCGTTACTCTTTTAAAATGTTATACAAGATTTTGTATACATTCATTATAGTATAATTGAATTTGAAGACGATGCACCTAGGATAAAATTACTCTACCACAAAAGGTTAAAAGAATTAAAAATAAAACAATGACAGGTAAATCAATTATGTGATAGATATATGGTGCTCACATATTTATAAATATTTTAAAAGTAGATGATTTTCCTAGATGATTTTCCTAGATGATTTTCCTAGATAATTTTCCTAGTACGTCAGATAGGCAGTCGCTCCATGTAAAATACTGGTATTCAGCTGCATCCGGTTAGACTGGAACCCGACCCCAACATAGTTGGGAAAAGGCATCTGCCTAGCCTTAAATTCTAGGAAAATCATCTCATCATCTGATCAGATGATTTTCCTAGAATTTTAACAAGTGTGTGAGATACAATAGTCACATAATGTAAAAATCAATGTCATAAAAATATAAATTAAATTAGCAACTGGTTTGATTTTGTCTAGACTCTAGATTGTCCTATGGAGCAGGAATTTGTAATATCAGGAATTATTAATCTGAGTATTAAAATTTCTTTCATTTAATTGCAATATGTCACAAGGTATTTTGTTGTAACATTTAACACAGTATCCCATAAAAGATGTTTGTATATTAGGTAACCTGAAAAAAAAAGGTTGAATGAATGGATCGAAAACTATGTCTATCACTTATTTTATTAAAAAGAAGTTGATTTTTTTTCTTACATACATAATATTTTCATAAATGAATTGACAAGGTACCGTCATTATTAACCTTTTTAAATATAATAGTTCCCTAAGAGATTCGCCGACGTGGCTTCTTTCATGAATAACGTATTAACGCGAAGATTTGTTTTTGTTTTTCAATATTCATATTTATAATCTGATTAGACCGCCTGCAAAGTTTGTTGACTCTGGAATAAGTAATTATTATTATTTAAAATAGCCTGAAAGATTAACATGTAAATCCAAAGACATTGCAAAGAACGAAACAGTTATAGAAGATATGTCCAGCTGAGTGGACCTCTTATAAAAATTAAATTATGTTAATTCATAATTTACTCATTCTTGTTAACCTCTCAAACGTCGAATGTACATCATTTGTACAGATAACAATAAAATTTCTATTGTGTGCGCTACGGGTTAATAGGTTTTAACAAATATGGTGACAATGATAGATTGATTGAGTATATTATTTTTAGTGAGGGGCCTGTGGCTAAGTAATAACAGCCGCACGGGTCGATCGATCAGGTTAAGCTACGCTTGCCGCGGTTGGTCCGTGGATGGGTGACCATCTTCACATACCGAGACCATTCCGTGCCTCAGAAGGCACGTTGCCGTCGGTCCCGGCTGTCATTCGTTGATCTTTGACAGTCGTTAGGGGTCGTCAGTAACCGGAAAGTCTGACAACCAGTCTTACCAAGGGGTATCGTATTACCCAGTAACTGGGTTGTGGAGGTCAGATAGGCAGTCGCTCCATGTAAAATACTGGTATTCAGCTGCATCAGGTTAGACTGGAAGCCGACCCCAACATAGTTGTGAAAAGGCTAGCCAAATGATGATGATAGATTGATTGAGAGTAATTTAAAACATCTTTCAAAACTTTACTTTTGTAAACTGAATCATCACCTTAACTAGCAACAGACTGTTACTGACAGACTGGTTTAGTTCGGCTGTTGCTAGTTAAGGTGTAACTAGCAACAGCCGAACTAAACCAGTCTTCTAAAACAAATTGGCGCCGATTCCCTTTTCACAAACTAAACTAAATTTAAGTTCAGTACATATTTTTCTTTCTATTTCATTAATAAAAGGACAGAATATAAATATTAGTTTAGTCCTGTCAAATTAGTCAGTACCTGACGGAAGTTGACGTATTTTTAGTAGCCAATTTTTTAATCACGTTTAAACTTGTCTATGGAGTATCATAATTTTACAGGACTAAAATAATATTTATCTTCTGTCCTTTTCTTAATTAACTAGAAAGAAAAAGATGCACGGAACTTAAATATAGTTTAGTTTGTGGACAACAGAATCGGCACCATTACTTAACTGCTCTGTGACCAGTAATTGGATGAACGCTACTAAACTAATAGTAAGATCAAAGACCTTTAAGGAACGGTTCGATGGACCCGTACCCTTACATTGTCAGCATTGTTGTAATAGAGTATAAAGGTAGCTCTATACCCTGTCTTGATTATTTGAGATTTCTAAGGGACTATTTCTGATTTAATTATTTATTTGATCGTTAGCAGGACCCAGGAGTGGTCCTGCTAAAGATCAAATAAAAATAACTTGTTTTTGGGATCTATTTTTGTTTTCCTGCGCGGTGGTCAGATCTAAATTTAGTTACTTAGTGCCGAATTTAAGATGACTCTAATCCTGATTTTTCTAACGCCAGATAATTTTATCATAGGAATAATTTTGAATTTTTGACAGTTCGTCCATACACAAAACTGTCAAACGTTTTAATTTTATTCCACAAAACAAAAATATCTTTCGATTGAAAAATCAACCCTTAGTGACATACAAGAATAGACAAAAATAGTGACATTTTATTTATCTCAGTTGTTCTAGCACGAACGCGCGGAGTAAACGTATCGTTCATTTGAAAAAATATAAATAATTGAAAATACACGTTTCGCACATAATATTTGCTTAGATCAACTAAATAAAACCTTATTCACATCTATAGGTGATTGAAATAATTTTAATTAAAATACTACGGGTTAATTGAATTTTCGATTACAAATCGTTTTATTTTACGTTACGTTTACGCCACGCGCTTGTCAGAAAGGTGTATGTTAAATATATGTATTGGTAATAATATTAGCATAATTAGCAAGCTTTGAGTGTCAGAATGGTTACTAGTTATTCTGTGTATGAAGTACCTGTGAATATGGTGTGTAGGGAAAGGGTTTTATGAAGAAAAGCACAGAAAGACAAGACTAGGCATTTATTTCCATTAGGCTTGTCAGTCAAACATGTTAATGAGAAAACTAATTGTCCGTTCCAAAACTAGGTTCATCATGGAGAAGGAAGTACAAGGAAACTCCATGGCAGCTGGTTTTAATGTATTGTATCAACACATTTTTACATTTGCATAAACAATTATTGTTATCACATTAATCTGTTGGACCATTTCTCAAAGCTATAGCAACTTATCATCGAAAGGAAACAGAACATGAACGTATTCCTTAATTGGATTTAACACAAAAGCATTATTAGACATATTGTATTATACCACATATAGGACAATATAGTTAACAGCAATAATATCAATTAACTTACATGAACGGTAGTCCATCTTTTTCACCTCTGTAATCAACTGCCCTCCAGCCTTCCAAAATGGCCGCGCACCCCCTCCTTATAGTTCCCCAAGACGATCTAATATTTCCGCCATTTTTAACTAGTCATATATTTTGACTAAATAACTTTTAATATTGACAGTCTTAAGTAAATCTAATTTAGCAGAACTGTTTTAAAACAATACAAGATATTCAATGTATTTTTATAACAATTTAACACACTATATTTAGATGAAGTCCCATAAACATACATCCCACTGAGTTTACTACATTTATTATTTATAACAACTTACACATCTAAAATAACACATAAAATTAAGAAAATATTTCAAATACAATGTTTTATTCTGCTATCCTATTTTAGGTGAGAGTAAAATAAGTTTTTGTATTTACTTGACCGACTCACAAATCACCGGTTTCATTTGGAATTAATTATTTACTCGTCTAGAAATACTCTTGACAGCTTAAAGAATATAGTACATACTAATTCTATGCACTTTAGGAAAACAAATCAAGATTATACTGTATATAATTCCACATATTCCCACACGCTCATGCTAAGGACTCTGCTTGATAGATTACTTCACCTGATATACCCAGTAGCTGAGCTTACCTAACCTGTGAACCTAATGAGCATTTTTAGAGGACCAATTTCCCAATAAAAATGACATAGGTAAGTAATACGTTTCGGTTTAAGTAACAGGAGTCAGCTTTAGTATACTTACCGGATCACAAATACTTTTAGTAAAAATACTTACAAAGTCTGCCCACAGAAAGGACAGCTACTTGACATTGTGTCATGCCTCGGAGAAGATATCTAGTGAGACAAGTACATGTCGGAGGGTTAAGAGCTCCTATTGTCGTCTTAGTGGAGTTATTTAATGAAGATAATAACGTGACTGTATTGGTTATTAACACAATGTTAACACCAGAAATAAGGACAAACTACGTGCTCCCTTTCACCGGCTTCATAAGGTTCATAACTCATTTGTTGGGCTTGGTATAGCCTTTTATAACAAGCTACCCTCTTTTTTGCTAGATTTGCCTTTTAATGCATTTAAAGCTCAAGTAAAATCCAACCTTTGTTCAAAGGCATACTATTCCATCAACGACTACTTAAACGATAAGAATAGTTGGTCGCCCTGATTAACTCAAGACAATGTTTATGTTCTTTCTCCAGAATTAGATTACTGATAGGTTATATGAGCTCATTATACAATTGTCTTTATGGGGCTGTATAAGTCATATCAGTTTAATTTTATTTTTATTTTATTATTGACATAATCAACCCATTTCAATGTTTTCTAATGAGTTGATTGCAATATGTGGTTAGCTAGTGACCTCGACGATTGATCATATTATTCTTACCTGAGCAACCGGCAGCAAGTTCGTCATGCTCCCTTAGATGTCACTGCTTGCGGTAGCGTCGGGGGTCGGGTTGTCTCCTTCCCTCAAATATGGCGAGGGGGGTAATGGCTGATCTTTGCGTTATGCTCGTGAACGGGTGCTGCTTGTGGTGACTGGTCGTCTTGCTGACCATGGTTTTATTATTATTATCATTATTAATAACTTGTTTATTTAGTGTCCTTCGATGGTCCTAGTTTATCATTTGTGACTTCAAGCGACAGCTATGTAAACAGAACCCAGCATTGCATAAATATGTTAGCGGTCACGCCCTTTATACCTGGAGGCTTTTATTTAATTTCCATTTATTAATTTTTGCTTGAGTACGTATAGTTTTTTTTATTGTATTTCTTGGTATATTGGCGTTGCTAGCTGACATATGGAAAATAATTTAATTTAGCGTTCTGTGTCTTGTAATGTTAATTGCTTTGCATACCTTGTATTGTATTCAGTCAAGTATTTTCTAACTGAAGCTGTGCTGCTGGGGAGTTTGTTGCGCCACTTCTTCTTCCCAGCGAAAGCACTAGGAAGTGGTGAAGGGTGGGCGTTTTGGGGGACTGTCTTTTGTAATTTTGACGTTCGAAAAGTGCTGATTCTCAGCCTAGTTTGAATAAATGACTTTTGATTTGATTTTTGATTTTGAATTTGTAAAAATCTTAAAAAAAAAAAAATAAGCTGTCCCAAAGAGAATCTTGCAAACTTGTTCATTCGATAAAACAATCCTAGAATCGAGCACCATTAAAATCAATATCAATATGGAAATGTCAATTTTAATAAGAAAAGTGAACTACAGCGTTACAGAAAGGGTCAAATCAACCCTCAAATTTCACGAAAAGGTCATAGGTGAGGCATCAGAATTCCGTTGAAGAGACCAATTCACCAAATGCCGAATTATTTCTCCTTTTATCGTCAATTGGCTCGTTCACTTGTTTTTCGTAATTGCTTTGTAAATAGCATCTGATTTCGATTTGATATTGTTGTTGGTATTTGATGGATATATCTCTTTGTGTTGTAAGCCTTTCAAATAGAATTTTAAATTCATCAGTTTACTTTACGTACCGACTTTTTAGTGATGAGATAAGAGAATTAATATGGGGGCGAAGTAACATCCGAAATGACACTAATTTGTAATCTGTAGTAAGTTCTTCGAAGGGAATTCGAGGAAATGAGATGAATCTAATCAAAGTTTGTTTGTATACTCTGTCTTGTAGATTTCGTCTGTTGAGGGAATACTTTTGGCACATAATGGCGGAGAAATTCAGTGGCTTTTGCTTGCCTTAAAATCACTCAAGAAAAGGTGGAGGAACTTGTCGACACCATCATTTAGTTTTTTAAGAGTTTTAGTTATGATTATTGTATTTTAATTTTAATCGTTTGTTAGTTTATTAAGTGTTAGAAAAGGCATTTTTTTCTAATTACTGTCTCTCTGCGCGATACTAGTACCTATTATAGAAAATATTAAGTTTTATTCTACGTAATACATACTGCTACTTTAATTCTAATTAGTAAACTGGTTATACGTTAGCCCGGGCACTACAGACACCGTGGTAATTACTTAACCTGAATACTGCTAGCCGAGTAATTTCTAGGAAGATTATTTTGAGGAATTTATCTGTAGGAAGCCTCAGACAGATCTCGTTAGCCATAATAATTTAAATATTTTTTGAAGACACAAACTTCTGTAGAAATAAATAATTGTACAAGACTATGTCATCTTCAGACTTGCCTTAAGCGTAATTACAGAATGTTCCTATTTCTCTATAACGTCAGACATTCTCACATCTAGCTTATGGAAAATGTCGCAGATATCTCTTACGAATTCAGTAAAATATTTTCTTAAGATAATTATTTTTTTACAATAATAACTAAATACCGTTTGGGGTTGAAACACTAGGGCCTTGGGGTTCGAGTGCTCATGCAATATTTCGGGATATCGCCAAGCGGTTGGTTGACTCTTCACGTGACCAGAGGGCTGGCCTACTCGTATTTTTAGCACAAAGAATCAGCATTGCCATCCAACCTGGTAATGCTGCCACCCTTTTGGACACTTATCCTGTTGACAGCGATGCGGACGAATTTATTGATGCTCAATGAGCTCCTGCCTTTTTCATTTTTTTTTGTTATATACTTGTACGAGTATAATATATATATATATATATTTAGTGTTAGCTTGTATATTGTAATTGTTGTGTCTTAGCAATACAGCAACGACCGTCCCAAAAGCTATTTTTATAACAAATCTCCACGATTAACTTTTTAGGTCATCAGCTCTCACCTTTTTATTTGTCCGCGAACAGAATTTTTCGTGATGTTTTTACTTGTTTGTACTCGGATGAAAAAAGTGGCATTTCATAAAATTGTTACACTGTCCGTTTGGCTAAAAACGAAATGGCCGCGGGCGACGCTACACGGCCCTTAATTAGGACACCGTTTGATTACGTTAGTAGTACCCACACCGGTGTACTGTGACTTTTCCGTCTGTTGGGACTTACTCTGTGGTATCTGCGTGTAAATCGATATTGCTTTTGTTGGAAGTATTTATTTTTTTGTATATGATGGGTTTTTTTTTTGTAAGTTTTTGTATATAATAATTTAAATTAAACTGACTTCAATTTATGCCTCCCCTAAAAGCGCACCTACCTATTTTGTCAATTTTAGTGTTTATTATTATAATTAATGCAAAATGTTCAAATTCTAAAATGAAATAAAAGCTTCCAAAGAAAATGACAAAATCTAACCTAAACCGACGAACAAAATCTCAACAGTGTGATTTCTAACGCAGTGCTCGGAAAAATCTCAAAAATGGAAGAAAGCAGAAACGCAGCAACATTTGCGAAGCGGTAACAGAAATTGTATAAAAGATTTCAAAGGTAACAGTTCATTTGGGAATGTGATTTAAACCAAATAGTTACAAACACCGAGAACAGAGCAATGCGGTTTACTCTTTACCCGTTATTTGTAAAAAGCTATATTCTAGGGCAATTTGTATTTATAAAAGTTGAAACTTTCGCTCGCACCAATTTATGGACTACATACATCCCGACCCAAATAGAGCATTGAATGAATGCAGCGATTATTTTAGTCCAGTTTCCGGCACAAAAACCAATAGCTGCAAACATAACCATAGAAAACGTTGATCCAATTTGGGATTCTATCAGCAACTTTGAATAGATTGTAGGGCTTGAAAAAAAAAAATATACTGCCATTGAAAAGTGTCGAAACCGCACTCGTTTTGTTTACAACAGAGTATTATTCGTAAGGGACAAAAACAAACCTGAAAAGTAAATACTCATCTAATAAATAAAAGGTAGGACGACAATTCGGTGGCTCACCCAAATCCAGTACGTACAAAGATTTAGGAACATGTAAATATTAAACAGAGGCTCTCAAGTGCTAAGACTGTGGTATTACTCCTTGTTTGTGGATTAGGACGAGTGGGATTAATGACAATTGCTTTTTATCCCACGCTAGTCGTACATACCTAACTGCCAATTCAAATAGAACCTTATAAATTTATTTTACTTTATTAAACTTAAAACGGGCTAGACCGGTATTATTGGAGGTTCACGACCTTATTATAGACTGTGCCATATTATGTTGGTTCAGCTCTCTTATTCGGCAGGTAATTTCAAAGTATTTAACTGTTTCATTTTTACGTGTAAATCATTACCTACGTCCTACACCTTTACTTGTGAGTATACTACCTCAATACCCATTTGTTAAAATAATGTTTTCCGCATGTACAAAAAAAAAAAACAACAGAATCGATATCAGAAAATGGAAACCTTTTAAGAAGGAACAGATCCTGTATAAGAAAATAAGTGAGTTCTCCGAAATAAAATAGCGTTTATCCGGGTAGAATGCCCCGGTCATACTTACACCCGGGTATGCAATGTACCCGGGAAAGTGAAACGTCAATTGAACGTTGTACTGGAAAAATAAAACCTCTTTTGAATCACTTACTAGAGGAACATATTCCTTGATAGTTTTATGCATCGTATGGGGAAGGGTAAATAGCGAATTGTTTTATTTTGGTTACTAAAGAATGTATGGATAAATGACTAAAGATAATACTAAACAGTGCGTGCTTATATTAATTTTAAAATAGTAGCTTTAACGAAAAGTTCATTATTAAGATTCTCATAATTTGTGGGAACATTAACACATGCTTAATGAAACGAACCAGTACTTTTCCAACTGCAAATAATAAGTAATGTCCAAAGCAATTTTCATCGTCAATGAAACGATAAAATGTAAATAATGACCATTCACTGTAATGACACCGCTGCGGCACTTATCGATTCAATTGTTTCGAGTTTCAGAAGAATTATATCGAATAACGATGAGAGTTCGCTTTGGTAAAGTTTTTATCGTGTTTTTATTGTCTCGAAATCAAATTGGTTTTGATACTTCAAAATGCTTTAATTTTTTTTAAGTTACTATTTTCCCTTTTGTAATATTAAAACTAAGAACAAATATAACTTCGTCAGGTACGAAGTAATATTTTACTTAGTAGCTATAACAAGTAATTACGCAGGTACTTAAGGAAAGACAAAGGAAAGGTAATGGACGCCGTAACAGTGTTATCTTTTATCAGACATTTTGTGCTTAGCTAAATGTAATTTATTTCGCAGGTAATTCTGGTAAAGGCAAGTGGAACTTAGGTTTGCTAAGCCTCTAATGGACGTAGAGTTATATCAGTAGCTACACAATAAAAAAAATGATTACTATATTATTAACTAACTAAGCCGACAAACGTTGTTTGTCTAAACAATTTTTACAAAAGTCTCCTAGAAAAAAGCACTTTCGGTTTTTCCCAAATGTTCCAATTTCCTAGACAATTATCCAATTTTTATCTTCATATAAACCTAATTCTGATTATTACGAAAATATTAAAATAAAAAATAACCAAATCGGTCCAGCCGTCCTCATGTGATTCGCTTACCTACGCTGTTCGTAGGTAAGCGAATCACATGAGATATTATAAAAATGAGAAATTTCATTTTTACTTACATAGAATAATAGTACCTACGTAACTAAATAATAATAACCAGACTATTACTGTCTCACTCCAGGGCAAAAGCCTCTTCTCATACAGAGAAGGTGCGAGCATAAATCACTACGCTTGCTCAATACAGGTTGGTACAGACGCCAGCACATCAAGCTACTACAATCTGCCAATTTTCTTTAATAGATTTTCAACTTTATCGCTAAAGCATAAGTTTCAAAATTGATTGGGAAAATTTGACAGCTTCGGGTAGGTTGATGTGCTGGCGTCTGTACCAAACCAACCCATTTTTATCAAACAGCCTTTTATTCCAACTTACTTTCACAATATAAAATTTGACTTAACTAGTTTACCTTGCTAAAAGTTATCAGCTTTTCAAAAAAAAAAAAACTTGGAATCCTGTTTGAAAGAGAAACATTTGACGCGTTACCTCATGCATTATGTAAAGATATTCAGCTGACCGAATTTAAATGCGGGACACCTGTCCAACTTCGTTTTTATTTGTGAAAAAATGTTCTCCTCCCCTGTGTCTTAGAAATTTTCATCGTACTGTTGAGTTTAATGAAAGGTGTCGAACAACTACATCATTTCACTTTAACTACAGAAGGTTAGTAATCATTAGTGCAGCTTTCCTAGCCATTAAACATATGATTTGGAAATCCATCTAGAGTATTTCAAGAGTTCTGCAAAAACACAGATGTTTTCAGGATATAATCAATAAAAAATTGATGTTTGGATTTTTGAAAATGATAGGTACTGCTTACAGATATTATATATTTGTGACAAATCTAAATTATACCTATTTCGTTTGTTCGCCACTACACCAATACAAGGCCTCAAACTCATAATGCAAACTTCCATTACTGGTATTTCCAAGAACGCAATGTACGCCTTTAAATTCATTAACGAAGGTGTTAATAACGTGAACGTTTCGTCATGATATATTACTACGTCAACACTCATCTGCTAATTGCATGCACGAGATCTCGAAGGTACGAGATGTTTACTTATTCATCTACTAGTGTACTGAAACTGTCAAATAGATGCTTATGGAATTATCTTAGAAATAATGTAGTATTCCGAAGTGATTGGGGAGTAATCTTTATGTGCTGGGTCAAGAGTTTGTTAGAGGAGGTTCTTCCCTCTGTATCCGCAGTTAGATAAATATTTGCGAATTAGGATTTTGTGCATAAATCTATAGCAGAAGCTGAGGAATTCCTTAATAATCTTTAGGAACATTATGTATATAGTGTTCCCATTATTGATGCTGAAGCACAATTTTGAAAACACATTCATTCAAAGATGGATGAAATAACTTCAAGATAGGCTATAAACCATTGATGTCGACACACGTACTGTTTTCACTTAAGCATTCCAACCCACACTCACCACATTACTTCCACTTCACCAAGTCAACCATGAAAATAAAGCTATAAAAGCAACACATCCATGAATTCAACATCTTTGAATTTATCGACGCAGGTGCTATAAATAAGAGCGGCAGCCATTACGGCAGATAACTCTGTTTTATTGTAATTTTATGCGCGATGTTACCACCTAGAGTTTCGTACAAAATGCAAACCACCCTAGAGATTAATTAGGAGACGCGCTCCGCAGGTTTATTCGGTTATGGGACAGGCAATAGTCATGTACTAAGTTTAGATTTAAAGTCTCAGAATTGGGAATTGATAAAATGGAGATGTTGTCCCAAGAGATGAATTAAGGAATAAACTTATAATATGAGAAGCAATGTAAATAAGACGGTACATTAATTAATGAAGCGACAGTAAGGAAAGTGCGACTTGTGTATCAGATTTTTAAATAAGATGGTCACAATATTAAGAAAAGAGTCGGCAATTTCTTGATAAAATAATAACTAAAAGGAAAAAGTAACAAGAAAAATTAGACAGGGGCGTACCCAACACGTGCGAGTAAAATTCTTTATTCGGGTATTGCTTAGACGTGTAATGCTTATTATTTTTAACCTTATCCTATAGAAAAAACTTTAAGTCCGTCTAGACCGTATCATAATTTTCTCTTTACCCGGACTAGTTTCCATTATTACCGCCAACCAAAAGCAACAAAATGAGCCCATTTCCAACAGATTTGAAGAAACACAAAGCCAACTACAATCTCATTCAAAAGCAATCATCGCGAGGCACGCAGATTTATAAACTGCTAATTCTAGTATTGTAATTCAGGATGAGGCTGGAGTAGGCTCAGTAAAAGAGGGAGATTAGGGAACGTTCCCAATCTGGGCTATGAATCACTTCGGAGATGTAATTTGTACTGTTGGAAGTTCTTTATGTGAGAGATTCGAGAGGCGTGCTGACCAAGATATAGTCACGGTAAACCTATAATGGATTTTGAGATACTTGATAATATACATAGTAAATGGAATAGTATTCTGCCCTGATAACAAAGAATGCAGTAATCGACATTTTTGAGATTTTCACTTTTTCCAGAAATGGCATCCCAAGAGGTTCATGTACATGAAAAAAATATATTTTCATAAAAAAATTCACTCGAAGTAGGTTTTTTATGTAATGATTTTCGCCGTATTTGCATAAAAACTGCTTCAATGATAAGAAAAAACGCAGTATTAAACATGGCCTAAGAAAGAATGCAGTACTTGCAATAATACCCTAAAACAGAATGCAGTAATATCCACTACTTTATTATTTTGTTTTAAATTCAGTAGACAAATTGCTAAATTAAAACGCAGTACTCCACATTACTGTATTTAAGTGTAGTAAAGGCTTGCGAAGTCGTAGCAGTGCGATCCATTGCCGTGTTTTGTTTTAGTAAATCAGTTCGGCGACGTCATCATTGCAAACAAATACAGAGTCTGCAGAATGAATTTTTATTTTTATTTTTAGAGGATTTTTTCTTTGGATGTTTTTTTAAGTTTATAATGTTAGATTTTGTTTGATAGCTAGTATTTAAATAATGTTTTTAACGTTTTAAAAATGTTGTTTAAGGTTTTTATATCAAGAACATGCCTGCATGTAATGATCTGCCTTATTGGAATGTGATAAGTAAATAGTTAACTAGTTTTTGCTACTAAGTCATGCCAATGAAAACAAAGACTGAATATTAGAATTACATTGAAAGAGTCTGATTTAATTTAGAAATTAAGAAAGCGCTAAATGGTTCGTAGATGACGCCAATATTGTACCTACTTAATTAATGTTAATTAAGAGTCTGGCTGAATTTTGTTATTTTTAGTTATAAGAGGTCTTTACCTATGAAATTGCCGTTTTGTATGAAAAAATTTAAACGAATTTTTTTCATGTATTTTTAATTCGTATTAATCGAAGTAATCACCCATGCAATCAATGCATCTTTGCCAACGCAGTGGCAGTTTATTGATGCCCTTCTTAAAGAAATCAGCTGGACGGGAGGCAACAAATTCTTCAAAGGCATTTTGTACTGCCTCTCGGGTATTGAATTTTTTTCCCGCCAAGAAGTTATCCAAATTCTGGAAAAAGTAGTAGTCTGTAGGCGCAAGGTCTGGTGAGTAGGGCGGATGACGGAGAGCTTCCAACCTCAGTTCTTGCAACTTGGAGACCGTCTGCTGTGCAGTATGAGGTCGCGCGTTCTCGTGCAGGAGCAGCGGAGACCAGCGATTGACCAATGCTGGTTGGAGATGTGCCAGCTTCTCCATCATTGTGTTCAGTTCTTCACAGTACACATCTGCAGTAATGCTCACCCCGTTTGGTAAGAAGCTGTGATGAATCACACCGGCGCTAGACCACCAAACAGTGACCATCACTTTTCTAGGGGTAAGTTTTCGTTTAGGGCATTGTTTAGGTGCAGAACCAGGATCCAACCAACTTGCTGAGCGCTTGCGGCTATCAAACAGAATCCATTTTTCATCGCACTGTAACAATGCGGTTCAAAATTCCTTCATTTGTGTGTCTGTTGAGCAGTGCAAGGCACGTCTCGACGCGTACTTCGCGCTGGCGATCACTGAGTTCGTGGGGCACCCATTTCTCAAGCTTTTTTACCTTGCCAATTTGACGCAAATGGACCAATATCGTTTTGACGCTGACGTCGAAAGCTGCTGCTAATTCAGCCGTAGATTGTGTATCATTAGCTTCCACAATCGCCTTTAATTCGTCACTGTCGACCAAAGTCTTCGGACGACCGCGAGGTTCATTTTCAGGTCGAAATTTCCAGAACGGAAGCGAGCAAACCAATAACAGGTGGTGCGTTGGTTTGTAGTGTTAGCTCCGTAAACGTCGTTGATGTTGCGTGCCGCTTGTGCCGCGTTGCTGCCACGACGGTACTCATATTCCATAATTACTCGAATTTTTAACGTATCCATGATGACGAAAAAGATTGAAATGCGATGAAAATGTAACAAATCAATAAACAAATGACTACTTTTGGAAACAAAATTCCATCATGAATCCATGATGTTTCATGTTTTTAAAATAAAATTAATTTGAAATTAGAATTCTTAGCCAAACAAAAATTATTTTGATTTGAAATGGCCAGTACTGCAGAACGGCAATTTCATAGGTAAAGACCTAATATAATATCGTTGTAATTATTTTCTTATTAAAGCTGAATTTGCAAAAACATGTTTTTTTTATTTCACCCTAATGCTGCATATTATAAGAACATGAAGTAGGTTTTTAACATCCGTATAGTTTACTCAATACTTTATTTGCATTCCACGATGTAAAAACTTAGGTCGTAGATAAGAGACTAAAGAAACCTTAACCTTAAAATGCACCTATATAAGTCCTTGAGAAGACACAGTACACTTCAACTTAGTTCCGAGCATATAAGAATGGCAATAATTACTAAAAAATAATGCAGTAATCGACTTGTGCTAAGACATAATGCAGTAATACGCGCAAGTGCTGCGTTTAGTTTTAGTATCCTGTGACTCGGAAACGACCTGATACTAAACCGAAACGCAGTAATACGTATTATAATTGCATATATTAGTAAATTAAATAAAGGAGAATTATCTTGTAAAAACTTGATTTTTTTCCGATTTTTTAGATATATATTATGACCAATCAAATACGAATCTTGCTCAGATGATATGAAATATGTTTTTTGCGTTTATCTCGTAACCGCCATTTTGCGATTACTGCATTCTTAGTTATGACGCAGTATTTTAGTATGCAAAGGTAAACTAAATTTGATTAGTGTGTATGCGAATGAGGATGATAAAATATATTATATATATATAATATTATTATATATATAATAATTATTATATTCTTTATCAAAGGATATCTTATAACTTATTACCAGTAGAGAAGAAGACAAAATAAATAGTATTGTGAAAAGGACATCCCCAAATGAATGTTTAGTGATTGTCCTTTTCACAAAACTTTTAATAATCGGAGAGTCGATACTCTTCGCGATAGTTTTTAGAATGCTGTTGCCACTCGGCCGCAACCTTGACAACAGCGACCCGGTTATAATGAAGTGGGAAAGAGAATTAAAGATAAACATTGCAGAATTAGGTTTGTGTTTACTGTTCTCTTACAAAAAGTTAAGTAGTCAGATTATGAAGGTGGTATTGAGTGGAAGAGTTGCCTCGTTATTATTTTTACTTGAAATACCGGAAGGCCAATTCTCTTAATTAAAACGTTTAAAATCTAGTCGAAATCTCATCTCAGTGACAAACAATGTCAAAAACTTGTTAAAATGTAGGGAAATTATAGGTATTTTTGACAGTTTGAGACTGAGATTAGAATGTGAATGTTCCTAAAAATATGGGAATCATCGGATAAGTTATATTATGAGTAAAAAACTACGACAACAGATATTTTTTCAATCATATTTTTTGTACAAATTAGAAAGATGGTAGAAAAGATAAACGGTTACATTTTTAAATATAAATAAATAAACACCTCCAGACCGTATATCGGCCACGGCGGCCAATCTAAACGGACTCTAGCCTTCGCTGCTGGAGATATTATAGTGCACAGTAGTGTGCGTGCAGACCCAGGTGTACTCCCTCTTCCCTCACTTTAATAATATAATTCCTAATAAAATAAAAAATCTTTTATAATAATCCGTTGGACTGCAATCCGACAGGCACGCACGCACCACGCACAAGCACGATAAGTCGTTGGTCCTGCGCGTGATCTTTTTTAAAATATAAAGCGTGTATGTAATAAACGAGGGAAATTAAAAATTCATCATTAATTGGTATCACTCAAACTCGTTCAGCTTTGAAAATTACAAATAAACGAAAACAACTCAACAACAATATACTTGCACAATTCACTTTAACTCCTCATTCCACTGAACAAATAAAATGAACAATTGATTAAAACATTATTACGTTTGTGGTGCAAGTAGTATTTACTCTGTGGTCATCATATCTGTGTTCCGGCTTCCGGTGGTTTGGCTTTCACAGACGAAGGGAACAAACTGCGGTTACTTTTTCTACTAAAGATAAAATTAAATATAATGATTTAATCAAATTTTATTGAAAGCAAGAATTTTTGCGTCGTTGGTCTAGTGGTACCGCAAGCGCTACTGCTGAGTCATGGGTTCGATTCCTGAGTCGGCAAAAAGATAATGGGTTTTTCTATCTGTAATTTTTTCAGTAAGAGCCTGGAGTCTATTTTCGTGCTTGTTTGATGACAATAGGCTGTCCCCCTATTACATGGGACATAAAAATAAAGTCTGGCAAAATTTAGGTAGGTATACTCTAAGTACACCTCTGTCAAACCCGTTGGGACATACTCTAACTTAACAAGATACCTATCTTCTTATGTTAGAGTAAACAAGAATACTTTTTTGTATTATTTTTTTGCAGTTCGTTACTTTCACAGCCCTCATATAACCTTTTGAAAGGTCATGTTAGATTCTAAACTAGGGCAGAGAGAAAGCCAATAAAATTTTGAGTACCTTTTCCAGTTACTACTGCGCTTAGCCGAATCCCCTCATCGGGTTGGAGCAATTCCGTTACGGTGGCTGCATTTTCCCGGACTTCAGTTTCCATTGAAATTGGTATACGTAAAAGCCAACCCCTACGAAATTATTGATTGGAAAATTACGCAAACGGACGCCAAAATTGCCCAGTCTAGAACAGAGATAGATTTTTTCAAAAGTTTGTAAGAGTTACAAGGATACAATTAACGAAATAAAACACGCTTACAATTCCCAAACTTTTATATTTTACAACGGAACATTTCAATACAATTTAATTCTTTTACATTATACTTACATTGGCATTTACAAATAGGTGGTACAACCGTTTGGCTAGTCATAAAAATAAAGAGAAATCTTTCGGGTTTTTATGAAAGATGGATGTATTACTCTTGGACACTGTAATTTCCTTAAAATAAGGAAACGAAAGATGTTATTCTGAACTTAGAAGGGTTTGGGACCATCCATCATGCAACATGCCAAATCACGACTGAAGATATTACGGAGTGACGTCAAAAAATAAGATATCTAATCATTTTGTAGAAAATGAAAACGGCCTTTTTGAGGGGAC